>JAPDNY010000002.1:292923153-294123153 GCA_029375565.1 Gekko gecko
TGCACGGCATCATACCTTACCAAGGTCTCTCCCCTCCCTAAACCCCACCCTCCCAGGCTCCACCCTCAGATCTCCAGGTATTTCCCAACCCGGAGCTGACAACCCTAGCATAGGGGAAGGGTTGCAAGGCACAAGTCTGGAACTTCCAGGAAACTTTAATGGTGAGAGGAATGGGGGAAAGGATGTTGCTGACATGTTGACATCACTTCTGGCTGAAACCTGGAAGTGAGGTCATCAACATGCTAGGATTTCAGGGGAGGGAGCATTTTGTGTGATACATGGATTTTGTTTTGTAATTAAAATGCTTCTTCAGCCAGCATAGGGTGGTCAAATCTAACTAGGGATAGTCCTTGAGATTTGGGGGGGTGGAGCCTGGGAAGGATAGGGTTGGAGAAAGGGAGGGGCCTCAGTAGGTCTAATGCCATAGAGTCCGCCTTCCAAACCAGCCACTTCCTCCAGGGGAACTGATCTCTGCCGTCTGGAGATCAGTTGTAATTCTGCACAATCTCCAGGCCCCATCTGGAGGTTGGCAAACCTAACCCAGAGACTAGCCTGCTCCAGATTGCTTAGAATCTGCCCACTCAACAATACAAGAAGCAACGAGAATCCAGCAACTGGATCCAAATATACTCTGCTTTTTCTTATGTCTGATCCCAGGGGAAGAAACTTGGTTCTGCAGCTGACTAGTATCTTCCCAGGAGGTTGAAGAAGCATTTTAAATAAATCCTGTGGTTATTTCTTCTTTGATCATTGCTGCTTTGACCAGGAAATCAAGCTCAACCAAGAAGGAAGACTTCAATGGCCCACGCTCTCTCAGCCTTTGGAGAGTCGTCTTCTCTAAATCATGAAGACTTCCAGGCGAGAACACCTTTGTGCAGAACGCACCTGGCTTTGGGAGGTAAGAGCACTATCCAATGCCCATTTATTGAAAAATTGGGGAGAATGTAAAGTTGGTATGTGACCAAGTACTTCACTGTTGCTTTTTAAAAAAAATAAAATAAAATAATGATAGATCTATGACAAAAATCACATAACTCGTTACTACAAAAGTAAACAAGAAATGTTTCCTTTAGGGAGTGATCAGGGCAAAAATCACCTTTACAGTTATAATCTAAATCTGAAAAAATTGCCACAGATCAATCCTGCAAAGACAGAAAATAATAACCAATCATCCAACTGGAGATGGTTGTATTATCTTAACACATTGAAATCTCTTGATATTTATACGCTACAATTCAAAATATATAAGCAGTTAATTTCCTAATAAGGATTTACACCTAAATTTACTTAAACTAGGTTAAAACATCGATACTTCCACAGTACATTACTGGTACATAATAGTGCCCGACAGGGGTGATAGAGTGCAAAATCATTCTGGTTAAAATCAAGGCTCACTAGGTTGTTGAGCTAGGGTTAATCTAAGCTCCTCTTAAATTAAAATTCCTCATATATAACAAAAGAAAAATCATTTTTCTTTGAATTCAGAGTTGTACCGATGTTGCTTTTGACTAGGGCCAAAGCTTTCCTGGGATTCACCCTCCGTCGGGATGGAAGGCAGTTTTTGCTCATATCAAATCATGAAGTTGAGGACAAGGTGGTATGAATTTCGGAAAGGAAAATTCTCCCCCCAAATATTCACATTTAAGATTCACAAAACCCCATCTGAGTTTATGCAAGCCTACCACTACAACTTTGAACCAGGGCTTTTTTTCTGGGGGAATGTGCAGGAACAGTGTTCCGGAACCTCTTTGACAAAATTCTTTTAAAAATGTTTAAAAGTTCATGAGATTTCAGTATACAGATTGAAAACTTCATTTCCTTCTTGAGAGTTCTAATACCTCCTCTAAAAAAAAAATCCCTGCCAATAACATTTGGATTTATTTATTAGTCACATGTAATCCTGCCCCTCCCAAGGAGCTCAGGGCAGACTACACAGTTCCTGACTCTTTTATCCTCACAACAACCCTGTGAAGTAGGCAGAGCTACAGTGACTGTGAGCTTTATGGCCGAATTGGAATTTAGATCCACCAGTCCAATATTCTGTCCACTAAGCTGCACTGTATACAGTCAGGTTCTTGTGTCTGCTGCTTTTCAGGAACACAGTAAAAAATTAAATTGACCCAATACTAGAGAGAACTCATACTGAGCAGTACAATAGGGTACATTTAGAGTAGGGCTGCCAATGGATTCCACCAAAGAAGAAAGGAACAAAGGAAAGGTTCTTCTTTTCTCAAAGAAATATATTTTATTGAATTTTAACATTCAGTGTTACGAATATACTACAGCAATACTTATCACAATCATTTAAATCAGAAATCATAACTGAGGCTTAAGTTGAATAGATTCAATGTATAGGAATGAGCGCAACCATCCAAGAATACAAAGACACACAACACTGTAGCTTCTAGGTTTTACCATCAAGCTAAATCATCTATAAACAGAGGTTTCAAACTCATTTTTTAGGAGGGCCGGATCTGGCATAAATGTCACTTTGTTGGGCTGGGCACTGTGTGCCGTAAAATGTAACACCAGCTACCAGAGATATGAATTTTATAAAAGACACAGGCAAACCTAATTAACAATATTATTTTTACTCAAAATATAAACAAAAACAATTGATTTCTAGCAGTGAAACCAATTGATTTACTGGGGAACCCACAAAACCCCCAATAAATGTATTTAATCATATGCAAGACTAGGTTTTTTCCAAGGGATATCATAAAAGGGGGAGTATCTTACATTTCCATACACACCAGCTGCTTGCGGGCCGGGTAAGATCCCTAGACGGGCCGGTTCTGGCCCCCGGGCCTTATGTTTGACACCCCTGATCTATAACTTTAGAGATTCCTTGTTGGGGGGGGGTGAAATACTCTAGGATAGGTAGCCAGATAGAGAAGAAGACATATAGAGAAGAAGACAGAGTATGAAGAAGGTTTATTAAAGTATGCCAGATTGTCCATGAGTTTGGCCATAATATATAGGAAAGGTTCTTCTTCATTCCAAATAAAAGAGGAACTTCCAGGGTTTTTCCAAAATGGCTGACATCTTTTTAAAATTCATGTACATTCATATGCATTACCAAACAAATACATTCGTACCGTCTTAGTCCTTCAACTTTTAACTGAATATGCGCCATAACTTTAAACCACTCTGACCTTTAGTAAATCAAAGTTCTCATACCTTTGGAGAGATGTCTGTTTTAGCATAGGACAAACCTCCTTCCCTTTACTAAGCCATAACTTTGGGCATCTTGTTTGATTTCCAATGACGTGTGAAAGTTAAACGTGCTGCTGTAATGATCTGATACCGGATTTTGAGCGAAAATTCTCATCACGGGAAAAATTTCAGTCTTTCCATTCTAGGATGGATTAACATTATCAAAACTAAATTAACTTATCTTTTAATAAATATCCCAATGGTAATAGCAGATAAAACACCGAAGGAGTGGCAAAGAATGTTAAGTGAATGTATCTGTAATGCCAGAAGACCAAGGGTGTTAGCTCAATCAGAGTGGTCCATGGGTGCCCCTGTTATCCCAAACTTAAAAGCCTTCCATGATGCCGCTAAGCTGAGCCAGCTCTCATTATGGACTAATTTAGAGAATACCTTGACTGAGTTAGTAATTGAGCAACCAGAAATCAAAGTACCATTTAGGGCCTTTTTATGGGCCACTCCAAAGATGAGGGTAATCCAATTATAGACTTGACCCAATCTCGTCAGATTTCGTAAATTAATCAGGGTCAGCCCTGGCTAGTATTTGGAAGGGAGACCACCAAAGAATACCAGGGTCATGCTGCAGATGCAGCAACGGCAATGCAGGCAATGGCAAATTCACTGCCACAGGAGGTGGTGGCAGCTACAAGCATGGACAGTTTCAAGAGGGAATTAGATAAACATATGGAGCAGAAGTCCATCAGTGGCTATTAGCCACAAGGCATAGATAGGAACTCTCAGTCTGGGGCAGGTGATGCACTCTATTCTTGGTGCTGGAGGGGGCAGCAGTGGGAGGGCTTCTGGTGCCCTGGCCCCACTGCTGGACCTCCTGATGGCACCTGGTATATTTTTGGCCGCTGTGTGACAGAGTGTTGGACTAGATGGGCCATTGGCCTGATTCAACATTGGCTTCTCTTATGTTCACCTCAGAACATCTGTTGCCTTGAAAATCTTGTGGGGTCACCGTAAGTCATTGTGACTTGATGACCACTGCAAAAAATTCCAGTTATAGATAATTTATTAATGTTTTGGGATCGAAATGGGAAGACGTTTTCTCTGATGATTTCACCATTAACACCAGTGGCTCGAGACCTGGATGCAGTTCAAAAATTTAAAGTAGCATAATTGAGGAAATGGGAAAATAATAAAATCAATTGTTATGACGTTGGTAGTCTCTGGAGATATGATCTCATATGAAGAAGTGTTTAGGATCAGTAATGGTCAGATCTCATGGTTTGGATACTACCAAGATGAAGATTTCATAACCAACTTAATCCGTAGGGGTTATTGGATAAGGCATAACAACGAGTTGGAAGAATGATTAATTCAGTACCCTACGAGTTGGCTTTCTAAATTTTACCAGCTAAACAAAACCAAATAGAAACTCCAAAGTTTAAACAAAAAGAGAGTTCAGCGCTAGGACATGAAGTTTTAATGGAAGTCTAAGAATTTGCTTTATCTTCTGCATCTTAAGTTTTCTATAGGGAAAATCTATGGAAAATGATTCATTGGTTATATTTAACTACCATCCCCCAACAATTGCCAAAGTGTGTAACCCATGTTCTGGATGCAGATCAGCTGATTTTATCCACAAGTGGTGGTTTTGCCCAAGAGCTGTTTCTTATTGGGAAAAGGTTGCCTTTTTGTGAATGCTGGTCTGGAATTTATAGGGATGCCAACCTCCAGGTGGGACCTAGGGATCCCCTGGAATTACAGCTCATCTTCAGACTACACTGATCAGTTCCCCTAGAGGAAAATGGATGATTTGGAGGGTGGACTCTATATGGCACGGCACCCTACTGAGGTCCCTGTCTTCCTCCAGCTCCATTCCCAAATCTCCAGGAATTTCTCAACCTGTATCTGGCAACCTTACCCCTTCCATCCCCTGATGGTGGCCAGATGGGACTTGGCAACCCAATTTGGAAAGAACCATAGAAAATACTCCAGAATGTTTGTTATTGAATTATGTACCAAGAGTTCCAGTTAGGTTGTGAGATTTATAAAAGACTGTTGACATTTCTCAGGAAAACTACACATTCCTATCAACCGCTGGGTGAAAATAATCTTTATTTACAATTTTTCTTTGCAGTGGTTTTTAGTAGTAACCATTAGGATTTAAAAAAAAAATAGGGAAAGAATCGCCAAAGCTGTAAGTACCTGTTCAGTTTCTGCATCTCACAAAAATATTAAAGGCATCAGAGCCTTTCTAGAAAACCCAGTGGTGGTGACATGCTTTTAACACTTGTCAAACCTCCACGTTCAGAGGCAGTAAACCTCTGACTAACAATGGCAGGAGGCAACATCAGGAGGAAGCCTTGGCTTCTATGCCCTGTTGCTGGCCCTCCAAGAGGAACTGGTTGGCCATTGTGTGAGACAAGATGCTGGAATAGATGGACCCCTAGTCTGATCCAGCAGGGCTCTTCTTATGTTCTTATCGGGGGAAGGCCTCGGCCTCTGTGTCCCCTTGTTGGACCTCCACAGGAACTAATTGGCTATTGTGTGAGACTGGATGCTGGACTAGATGGACTGTTGGTCTGATCCAGCAGAGCTCTTATATTCTTATGAAGGCCTCAGTCTCTGTGCCCCTGTTGTTGGTCCTCCAGAGGAACTGGCTGGCCACTGTGTGAGGCAGGATGCTGGACTAGATGGACCACTGGTCTGATCCAGCAGGGCTCTTCTGATGTTAGTGTGTTCTTATTTTTCCTTCATCCCTCCTCACATTCCTGTGATATGATATGCTTTGGTTTATGGGGAACAGGATCAGAAGACAACCAAACTGGTAACAGCTCCAGAGGAAAGAGAAATAGAAAAGTTGCACACCTAGTTCTAGAATGCAGAGAGTATTTCCTTCAGTGAACAGCAGCAGTAAGTGACCTCAGTAAATCTGGCATGCTTAATAATATTTATGGCTTTTGTGTGGTTCTTCAAGGGATGGCTCAACTTATGGGAATGAAATATAATGGTTAGGAATTATAACCAAGCAGGACCATTTTTTCACCTAAAAAATGAAAAGGAACTGCAATAAAGCTGCTCATAGCTTTGTTGTTGTTGTTCAGTCGCACAGTTGAGTCCGACTCTTCGCAACCCCATGGACCAGATCACGCCAGGCCCTCCTGTCTTCCTCTGTCCGCTGAAGTTTGCTCAATTTAATGTTCGTTGCATCGATAACACTGTCTAACCATCTCATCCTTTGCCGCCTGCTTCTTCTTTGACCTTCAATATTTCCCAGCATCAGGGTCTTCTCCAGTGAATGCTCCCTTCTCATTTGGTGGCCAAAGTATTTGAGCTTCAGCTTCAGGATCTGGCCTTCCAGGGAACAGTCAGGGTTGATTTCTTTTAGGATTGAATGATTTGATCTCCTTGCAGTCCAAGGGACTCTCAAGAGTCTTCTCCAGCACCATAGTTCAAAAGAATCTATTCTTCGGCGCTCGGCCTTCCTTATAGTCCAACTCTCGCAGCCATACATTACTACGGGGAATACCATTGCTTTGACCATGCGGACTTTTGTTGGCAGGGTGATGTCTCTGCTTTTTATCATGCTGTTTCGGTTTGCTCATAGCTTAAAGATGTCTATTGAATACAACTCTCTCCTCCCTCTCAGTATGGTGGGAAATGCCATCAAGCAGGGCTCTTTTTGTAGCAGGAACTCCTGCTCAGCAACTTCCTTTGCATATTAGGCAACACATCCCTAATGTAGCCAATCCTCCAAGAGCTTACAGAGCTCTTGGCCCCACTGCTGGACCTCCTAATGGCACCTGGTATATTTGGCCACTGTGTGACAGAGTGTTGGACTAGATGAGCCATTGGCCTGATTCAACATTGGCTTCTCTTATGTTCTTATGTAGCTCTTCTTACAGGGGCTACTGTAAGCTCTTGGAGGATTGGCTACATTAGGGATGTGTCGCCTAATATGCAAAGGAGTTCCTAATCAAAAAGAAGAAGAAGAGAGAAGAGATTGGATTTATAACCCACCCTTCACTACCCAACGGTGTGTCAGAGCAGCTTACAAACTCCTTTCCCTTCCCCTCCCCACCACAGACACCCTGTGAGGTAGGTGAGGCTGAGAGAGCTCTGACAGAAACTGCTCTTTTTCAAGAACAGCTGTGCCAGAACTATGGCTTGCCCAAGGTCACCCAGCAGGTACAAGTGGAGGAGTGGGGAATCAAACCCGGTTCTCCCAGATTAGAGTCCGCGCACTCAGCCACTACAGCAGACTGGCTTTTGTGGGTTCCCCCAGTAAATCAATTACTTTCACTGCTACGAATCAATTGCCTTAGTTTATACTTTGAGGGGGGAAATAATATTGTTAATTGGGTTTGCCTGTGTCCTTTACAGAGTTTATATCTTCGGTACCTGGCATTACATTTAAGGCACTCATAGCCCAGCCCAACAAAGTGACGTTTATGTCCAATCCAACCCTCGTAACAAATGAGTTTGACACCTCTGATCTAGGCCAGCATCCTTCTACTATAAAGGCCCCTATTATCTCTTCCCACTCCCAAGTCACAGCTGGATACACTCTAAATTTAAGATGTTTGTCTCTGCAATGGCCCCCTTGGGTCAGGAAGGATTCCACTCACCTGCCATAGAGTGTTTCCCCCCTTCTTGTGGTCCAGCAGGGACTTCCACCACTAATGCCAAGATGTCGGGTGACATTTTGCATACTTCTCTTCCTCTGGAAGACTAGAGGCTCTTCCAGATGTTACCTTCCTATGTCTATGTTGCTGCCACCATTAGAGGTGACCAGCATCTTGACAGGATAGAACAATATGCTATTCTAAATCTCTCCAGAAGGCTCAGCAACATTTCTGGAAAGCAATGCATCTATTTTTCTGCATTGTGTCAGGAGGCACACATCACCTCAATGCATGTTCTTAAGGGTTTTGCCGTGGTCAACAGAGGTTTTGCCTTTGAGATTCGAATCCAAGCAACGTATTTAGTTAAAATATTTATGAACCAGGCGTTCCTCCCGCCCCCTTACAAATGGGTTGCAAGGCAGGAAACAAAACTAGAACAAGTCACTATTACGATCATGATAACAGAAATACAAAAATTCCTCCCGCGTTAATGCAACATGGCAATACCCAAACCAAGCAGAGCCCTTGCATAGAATCAGCAGGCCAGATTTTCACAGACAGACTTCGCTTTCAGAGGTTCTTTGGGAAGTACCAAATACTCTCCTGAATAATTCTGTTCTGCAGCCCTTCCAGAATGCCGACACAATGCTCAGCCTCTGAGAAAGTATTCCACCACATCATGGAGTGATTACTGAAAAAGCTCGCGTGTGAGCCACCTTTGGGAAGGGAACCTGTCCTGGATAGCCCAGCCTAGCCTGATCTTGTCAGATCTCGCAAGCTGAGCAGGGCCAGCCTGGATTGGTACTTGGGTAGGAGACCACCAAGGAAGTCCAGGGTTGGGACACAGGCAGGCAATGGCAGACCACCTCTGTTCATCCATTGCCTTGATCTGGGTGGCTCAGGCTAGCTCGATCTCGTCAGATCTTGGAAGCCAGTTTGGCTGGAGATCCTGGAGGGGTTTTTTTTTTGTCATCTTCTGGGCGTGGAACAGCAGTCACTGGGGTGTGTGGAGGGGAAGGTATTTGTGAATTTCCTGTGTTGTACAGGGGGTGGACTAGATGACCCTGGAGATCCCTTCCAACTCTGTGATTCTATGATTCTAAGCTAAGCAGGGTTAGCCTAGCTTACTCCTTGGATGGGAGACCAACCACCAAGGAAGTCCAGGGTTGCTACTCAGGGGCAGGCAATCAGAAACCACTTCCAATTGTCTCTGCCCTGACCTTGATGTGTAAGGCTAGCCCGATCTCATCAGATCTTGGGAGCTAAGCAGGGTCAGCCCTGATCAGTACTTGAATGGGAGACTACCGAGGAAGTCTAGTGTTGCTCATGCAGAGGTAGGCAATGGAAAACCATCTCTGTTTGTCTCTAGCCTTGAAAACCCCACGGGGTTGCCCTGAGCCTGCCTTGGCGGGGAGGGCGGGGTAGAAGTCAAATAAATAGATAAATAAGTTGGCTGTGACTTGATGGCACTTCCCACCACCAGGCAAGGGAGGGATTGAGCACAATAATGCAGAAAGGGTTGCCTCCATGTCCTTGCCTGAGCTCTGAGGTCATCTGAGGAGAATTTGCTATGGGGATCCACATTACCACAGGCACCTCAAGAAGAAGAAGAAGAAGAAGAAGAAGAAGAAGAAGAAGAAGAAGAAGAAGAAGAAGAAGAAGAAGAAGAAGAAGAAGAAGAAGAAGAAGAGGAGGAGGAGGAGGAGGAGGAGGAGGAGGAGGAGATTGGATTTATGCCCCGCCCTTCACTACCTGAAGGAGTCCCCAAGCGGCTTACAAACTCCTTTCCCTTCCCCTCCCCACAACAGACACCCTGTGAGGTAGGTGGGGGCTGAGAGAACTTCTGACAGAAACTGTTCTTTTTTCAAGGACAGCTCTTATCAGAACTATGGCTTGCCCAAGGTCATCCAGCCAGGTGCGAGTTGGAGGAGTGGGGAAGCCAACCTGGTTCTCCGAGATGAGAGTCCACGGCCTTCACCACTACACCAAACAGTGACCCATGTAAACAGGGCCGGTGCACCCGCTAGGCTAGCTAGGCATTCGCCTAGGGCACACCGGCCCGCCCCCCCACAAAAAGCCCCCTGCCACCGCCACCAGTGAAGAGTGCCCCGGTGGGGTGCAGGAGGCGGCGGCGGAGCTTGCCCGCCCTCCCCTTCCCCCCTGGGAGGGGAGAGGAGGCGGGGGCGGCCACCGCCAGCAAAGAGCACCCCAGCAGGGCTCAGCAAGGGGGTGGGGGCAAAAGGGTCTCCAGTCCCCACCGGGAGGTTGGCATCTGCACCCGCCTAGGGCACAGAACCACCTCGAGCCAGCCTTGCATGTAAAGACATTCTTGGTGGCCACTCCTGAACTATGGAACTCCTTTTCCAGGAGCTTCATAACCCCCACACACACCACACAACTGACCTTTCAGCAGCTTTTAAAGACTGGAAGGCCTTTAAATAGGTTTTTTAAAAAATGCTATCCCTGGCTGTCATTCTGGTTTCATTTCTCTGGCCTGAGGATTTTGTTTTACCAGAGCCAGGGGGAAGGAAGAGGGAGCTCCCATTGTATGGAACTGCAGCAACTGGTCATTTCCGGAGCTGGAGAAAACGCTTCTTATCAAAGTCACTTATCACAGTATTACACCAGCACGAAACACAGAATAAAATATACCATAGTCATCATCGCCCAAAACTGTTAAAAGTTTCAGAGAAAACGATAATAAACTTTGTATAAGAAATTGTAAACAACACTTCAATAATACACAGGGATATATCGTGAGAGAAGGATTTTAACCTTTAAGACTTACATTTATAAAATTATATATATTATATTGGCTTACGCGCCGCACGTTATGTTCCCTTCCTTTCTTGAACGTTCAGTCGAGTTTTGCAGGCTGCTGCACAGAATTCCGCACAAAGTGCCACCACCCGCAGGTTTTCTCCCCGGAGCAAAATTTTAACATATCCCGGATTTGAACACCCAGGAGTGTCTATTGGGTTAGGGGGTTCTATTGGGGGGTTCTATTGGGGCGGGGAGGGAGATAAACTTTGAGCAATTCATTTGATAAAACGGGCGGTAAAGGAGGACGCATTCTGTCGATTCTGTCTCACCACTGCCACAGGGACAAAAGTCTTTCACTCAAAGGAATCTTTTTATATTGCCCTGCTTACTACTGCTGTTGGGAGGGCTTGCCATCATGCAAGCTTGAACGCCCTCCGATGGCTTGGGATCTCCAGCAGAAATAGGTATTCCGCTGGGGCGGCTGCATATCTGCCTTGTTGTGAAGCTAGAAAGGCTGGTGACCTCACTACATCACACTGCCATTCGATGTCTTAAGACCAGGGCTATTTTGGGGGCAGGAATGCACAGGAATGGGGTTCCGGCTGGCTCCTGAGTTGGCCACACCCACCAGGAACTCATTAGCATAATAGGCCACACCCAACAGCAGAAACGCATTCGGATTGGCTACATGAGGGGTGTGTGGCCTAACATGCAAAGGAGTTCCTGCTACAAAAAAAGCCCTGGGTTTTGACAACAAACAAGGTCAACAGAATAGGAAGCAAAAGGTGGATGTGGCTGGATGACCACACTTCTGGTAATGTGGGGTGTGGCCTAATATGCTAATGAGCTGTGCTGCCATGGGGTGTGGCCTATTATGCTAATGAGTTCCTGCTGGGCTTTTTCTAGTTTCAAGAGGGAATTAGATAAACATATGGAGCAGAAGTCCATCAGTGGCTATTAGCCACAGGGTATAGATGGGAACTCTCAGTCTGGGGCAGGTGATGCACTCTATTCTTGGTGCTGGAGGGGGCAGCAGTGGGAGGGCTTCTAGTGTCCTGGCCCCACTGCTGGACCTCTTGATGGCACCTGGTATATTTTGGCCGCTGTGTGACAGAGTGTTGGACTAGATGGGCCATTGGCTTGATTCAACATTGGCTTCTCTTATGTTCTTATGTCCTTATGTTCTACCAAAAAAGCCTTGCTTAAGACCCTTTGCTTTATCAAAGCTTTTGCTTCCTCAAGTCCCATTTTTCAAAATCAATCGCTCAGTCTTCTGTCCCTTAATACTCCATTCCCTCTGTTTAGTTTTTTTCCCATGAAGGCCATCGCTTCAGTTTTTCGCTAATTTATTATCGTGTTAGTCCCTGCAGAACTGACTAAATGCCTTTAAGGCTCTCCTTAAGCCCACTGGAGTTCTAGAAAGATTTACAGCAGGGGTGTCAAATATAAGGCACGGGGCCCGGAACCAGCCCACCCAGGGCTCCTATGCGGCCCGCGAGCAACTGGTGCGAGGGGGGGAGTGCTTGGGGGGGGAGTAGGCAGAGCCGGTCCATTGTGGTTTCAGCACGGCAGAACAACCTTGCCTGCTGCAGTCAAGCGTCGTGGGAGTATCTGCCCTGCACTGCTGCCTTTCCAGTCTGCCTATGTGGGTTTCCCTCTGTACCCCCCTCCCAGCCCATGGGGCTTTGGAGTGAGGGAGGCTACACCAACTCGGCTCTTACCAGCTGCTGTCCTTTATGCAGTTTCTATCTCTGGTACCTGGCATTACTTTTTACAGCACACATGGCCCGGCCCAACAAAGTGACATTTATGCCAGATCCAGTAACAAATGAGTTTGACACCTCTGATTTACAGTATGGTCTGCGTACAGTACTACCAATATCTTCTTAGCAATTGTGAGCTGGGCAGTGGTTCTCTCCCTCGTCGGTCTCTCAGCTGTTCCTGTAGCTGCCGTCCTCTGGCGCACATGTTGCTATTCATCCCATATCTCCCTTCCCGTTTTCTAGCTCAGGGGGCCCAGGAGAACCAAACCAAGCTCTCCGAGTTCCTGCTGCTCGGCCTGACCAAAGTGCCGGAGATGCGCTTCACCCTCCTCGCCATCTTCCTCTTCCTTTACCTCCTCACTTTGGCTGGCAACTTCCTCTTGGCTTTGGCTGTGTGGAAAGATGCCCATCTCCAGACGCCAATGTATATCTTCCTGTGCACCTTGGCCCTCTCGGAGACTTTGATAAGCTTAGCTGTAGTTCCCAAGACGTTACGGGGCTTGGCCTCTCCCGATGGCGTCTCTGCCATCTCCTTCCCCGGCTGCGTGGCTCAGATGTTCTTTGCGTCCGCTTTGGCTTCCACCAATTGCTTCCTGCTGGCCGCGATGGGGTACGATCGCTCGGTGGCGATCCGTGACCCGCTGCGCTATGCAGCACGGATGGAAGGAAGGATGTGCGCCAAGCTGATAGCTGTGTGCTCCTTCGGCGGATTCTGCGTGGCTTCCGGCATGACCACAGCTGTCTTCCGCCACCCCTTTTCTCCCGGCCGGAACCGTATCCAGCATTTCTACTGCGATATCCTACCTCTCCTGGAACTGGCCTGTGGAGATACTCGTACTAGTGAGGTGGCCTTGCTCTTCCTCTGTATGTTAGTCCTCGGACTCCCCTTGTTGCTGATTCTTCTCTCGTATGTCTATATCCTGAAAACTGTGCTGAGGATGTCCACCCACGGCAGCCACCAGAAAGCCTTCTCCACTTGTGGGGCCCATCTTACCGTGGTGGTGATTCACTTTGGCTGCGCCTCTTTCATGTATCTCAGGCCAAAGGCCAGTTATCACTTGGAAAGGGACCGGCTTATCTCGGTGAGCTATTCCGTAGTCACGCCACTCCTCAACCCGGTGGTCTACAGCCTTCGGAACCGGGAGGTTCACACTGCCCTGAAGAAGACCCTTGGTTTCAAGGTTGCAGAAAGGTGACGTGAGAGTGAACTTCTAGAAGGGTGCTCAGACTCCGTAACTTCCTATAAAATGTTACTTGTACCAGCATACATTTCTGTTGTTGTTGTTCTTTGCTTGAATTCAGGTTTTTCAGTGGTGTCCTCGATTGTATATTTACGTCTTTAAGATTATTTTCCATGTATTTACGAAGGCGGCAAGAAAAGAGGAAGACCCAACATGTGATGGATTGACTCAATCGAGGACGCCACAAAGGCCCTCAGTTTGTAAGACCAGAGCAAGGCAGTTAATGAGAGGACATTTTGGAGGAGATTAATTCATAGGGTCCCCATAAGTCGGAAGCAACTTGACAGCACTTATGTGCACATTTATGCTCCTGTATCAGGAGGGATGATATATCTTCCCATGTTCCCATCCCTTCTGCCCTGAGATCTCAGGATAAGGCCCTTCTTCCTATGCAAAAATGAAGACAATGTTTCCATCACAGCACTGTCTTCCTGAAATTCCCTGCCCAGAGAAGCCCTCCTGGCCAGCTCCCTCCTGATCTATCTACATAGTTCATTTTTATCCTACTCTTCCTCCAAGGAGCTTGCAGTGGAATACTTGGTTTTCCTTTCATCCATTATATCCTCACAACAACATGGTAAGATTTGGACTGAGAGAGAATGACTGGTCCAAGGTCACTCATGAGGTTCAAAGATGAGTAGGGATTTGAGCCTCCATCTCCCAGTAGAGTTGCCAGGCCATGCCTGGCAATTGGAAGCAGCCGGGGGGATGGGAACATGGGGGCACATGGCATCATATATGCTGTGATGTCACTTCCACGGAAAACTCGAAAGTAAAGGCAGGTAGAGCTAGTAACTGCCAGAAACTCCATGGTAACCATAGAGTTTCCAGTGATTCCTAGAGCTACCCACCATCACTTCCACGTTTTCCCTGGAAGTGATATGATGATTTGTGTACCACTGAAGGGTTTTTCTCTCCCAACTGCTGCAAAGCAGGTTTTGAGCAAGCCTCCCACTATAGCAGGAGACCTGGCAACACCATCTCCCAGATTCTAGTTCAGCGTTCTAACCACTACGCCAAACTGATTCCTGCCACCTTCTGAAGACTAATGAGGTCTTTCTTATTTAGGAGAGCCCTGGTGTCATTGGCAGGAAACAGAAGTTGGTTCTGCTGTATTTCTCATCAGTGTATGGGTCCTAGGCTTCCCAGTTCTGGACTATTGAAGTCCCTGCTTGAAACAGAAAGTTGGAGAAGCTTGTGCCTGAACTGCAGCAAGAAGAAATACTGCACTGCCTGTAAAGTACTCGGTTCGCCGCATGGAGACTCTAAATACGACATGCTTTCAGACGCGTTTATTGTACTTCACACACAAGACTGAAAACCCGGCCCTCCAAGGGCCAACTATATACACTCCACCTGGCACACCCACAGTCCCATTGGAGGGTTTGAATTTCCCACCAGAGGTCCTATTGGTGGATACAGGGTGGTCTAAGATCCCTGGTCCCTATTGTGTTTTGGGACCAAGCCCCTTACTGTGATCGCGGACCCCTGGTGGCAGTCCACGTACATAACACTGCCAAACCAGGCGATATTTTAACCAGGCTTCATAATGTTTGCCAGTTATAGGGCTTTTCGGCATTCTCATTTTTGTCGCTTATGTGTCCCTGTTGCTTCAGGGGAGGGGGTTCTTTTCCTTATATGGCTTGCTCCCTCTACTGGTTTATTTGATATTACATCACTGTATGCCCAGCATATGTCCCTGCAGATTTAAACGGCAGGTTTTTATGCCAAATGTACAGAAATGGAGTATCAAATCAACATCCAGAGGGAGCAAAACATATGTGGAAAAGAAAACACACACACAAAGTAATAGGGACACACCAGTGACAAAAATATGGATACAGAAGAGCCTATAGAGGCCAATGTTGCACCTCCCTGACCATTTTTGTACCTATGGAAGGCTCAGGTTCCATATTGTAAAGGACAATGGTCCACAGTTGCTTACTATTGAAGACACCAGCTCAGCCTTTCATTGGTCAATCTATTGAATAAAGAGGTTATCAGTGCACTCCAAAGCAGAGTTTGGTATAGTGGTAAAGAGTGGTGGATTCTAAAATGGAGAACTAGGTCGGATTCCCCACTTCTCCACATGTAGCTGCTGGTGCGACCTTGGGTCAAACCAGGTCTGATTCCCCACTCCTCCACATGCAGCTGCTGGTGTGACCCCCTATTGAATAAAGGGGTTAACAGTGCACTCCAAAGCAGAGCTTAGTGTAGTGGTAAAGAGCAGTGGACTCTAATCTGGAGAACCAGGTTTGATTCCCCACTCCTCCACATGCAGCTGCTGGTGTGACCTTGGGTCAAACCAGGTTTGATTCCCCACTCCTCCACATGCAGCTACTGGCGTGACTTTGGGTCAGTCACAGTTCTCTGAGAGCTGTTCTCTCACAAGCAGTTCTCTCAGAGCTCTCTCATCTCCACCTACCTCACCGGGTGTCTGTTGTGGGGAGAGGAAGGGAAGGAGATTGTAAGCCGCTGTGAGTGAAGGACGGAGTATAAATCCAATCTCCTCCTCCTCCTTCTTCCTCTTCTTCCCTGCCAATTGGCTTCAGTGTATAACTCTGTTTAGGATTTCACTGTAAAGCTGCCTTCTCTGTTTTTCAAAGGTTTTAAAACACTGTGGCTTTTATACATGCACCAACTCTCAGTGCCTTCTCCGAGGGAATCACTGCTCCTTTAATGTTCTTAATTTTTCCTCGGGGCAGGTTTTGGGGACATGCTTTTAAATAATTCTTGTGCTCACAAGCAGGCAGTGGAATTGCTGGTTTCGCAGTTTCAGCCCATTCCTTCTAACTTCTATAACTTGCTTCTCATAGTAGGAGCGAGGGGGGGATGAATTTTGAGTCTAGTGCCCATGTTTATCAATGCAAGTGCATTAACACTTTCCCTGACTTGGATAGCCCAGGCCAGCCTGATCTCATCAGATCTCGGAAGCTAAGCAGGGTTGGCCATGGCTAGTATTTGGATGGGAGACCTCCAAGGAATACCAGGGTTGGAACACAGAGGCAGGCAATGGCAAACCACCTCTGAACATCCCTTGCCTTGAAAACCCTTTGGGGTCACCATAAGTCAGCTGGGACTTGACAGCACTTTCCACTACCACCATTAACACCTGGGCACTGTCTTACCTACATCCTGGCATTTCACATGCTGCCGCCAATAAGGTTCATTTTGGATTGTAAAGTATGATAGGGAAACAGTGTTTTCTATTAATCTACTTAAGCCATGTTTTTAAAACATATGGCCAAACCATGGCTTTGGCAGTGGCAATTCTTGACTGTCTAAACACAGAGTGCCATCATTTTGGGGCTCAAAGACATGATAGAAACCTCATGCATCTCACATGAAGCTGTCTTATACTGAATCAGACCATCGGTCTATCGAGGTCAGTATTATCTTCTCAGACTGGCAATGGCTCCCCAGGGGTCTCAGGCAGACATCTTTCACATCACCTACTACCTGATCCTTTTAATTGGAGATGCAGGAGATCGAAAAGAAGAAGAAGATGAGAAGAGATTGGATTTATACCCCGCCCTTCACTCGGAGTCTCAGAGCGGCTTACAAACTCCTTTTCCTTTCCCTCCTCACAACAGACACCCTGTGAGGTAGGTGGGCCTGAGAGAGCTCTGAGAGAACTGCCCTTTCAAGGACAGCTCTGCCAGAACTATGGCTTGCCCAAGGTCATCCAGCAGCTGCAAGTGGAGGAGTGGGGAATCAAACCCAGTTCTCCCAGATTAGAGATTAGATTTAACCACTATACTTCTCAAGCAGCTTTGGTAGAAGGAGGAAGAGATTGGATTTATACCCCACCCTTCACTATCCAAAGGAGTCTCAAGGTAATTTACAATTTCCTTTCCCTTCCCCTCCCCACAACAGACACCCTGTGAGGTAGGTGGGACTGAGAGAGCTCTTTTGAGGACTGCTCTTGTGAGAACAGCTCTGAGAGAACTTGCAACTGACCCAAGGTTACACCAGCAGCTGCATGTGGGGAATCAAACCTGGTTCTCCCAGATTAGAGTCCATGCTCCTAACCACTACAACAAACTGGCTCTCTCTGGTGAAAAAGGTGGTTCATAAATTTTTCGACCGAGTATAAACTATTTCAATTATTGTATTTCTTGAAGATTCATTTCCAGATTAAAGCAGAGAGATTAAGGTTGTCAACTGAACAGAAAAAACTGAGCAGCCGAGTTCCCATTATCATAGCAGCCTAGATGCACCAACTGCTGTCATGCTAGCCATTGAGCAGACAAATGTTCAGACAAGGAGATCAAAAGATTTAGATATTTGTTCACCTTTAAACAAAAGTGCATCCCTATTTTCCAGCAATCACACCACCAACTCAAAAGGATACCCAACCTAGGAGTCCACAACTAACAACCCTTCCCTACTCAATCTCACCAGACACATATTTGGTGTAGTGGTTAAGTATGCGGACTCTAATCTGGGAGAACCGGGTTTGATTCCCCACTCCTCCACTTGCACCTGCTGATGTGACCTTGGGTCAGTCACAAGCTCTGGCACAGCTGTTCTCTGCAAGGACAGTTTCTGTCAGAAGTTCTCTCAGCCCCACCTACCTCACAGGGTGTCTGTTGTGGGGACGGGAAGGGAAAGAAGTTTGTAAGCCGCTCTGAGACACCTTTGGGTAGTGAAGGGCGGGGTATAAATCCAATCTCTTCTTCTTCTTCTAAAATGGCTCAACCATGCAATCTTCTGGCAAATGTGGAACAGCCGGAAATGTTTGGAGAAGGGCACAAAACTCCAAGGAATAGCATGGACACTGTGATGGTACTTCCAGGTGATCACATTTTACACAATATAAAAGCCAGAGACTGGGGAAATTCCTAGAGCTTATGCCCACCATGTTGTGTCTGAATCCCAATGGCGCCCATAGGCTTAAAAAAGTTGGAGACCCCTGCATTAGAAGAACAGACAGGTTTCCCGCAGAATTCTTCTCTGGATGCAGCAAGAGCTGTTGAGTTCCTTCTACAGACCTGGTGAAAAATATCAGGTTCCACCCCTGGGCTCCACCCCTAGAGGTTACTTGAGATCAGTCCCCATTAATGTTCCCTCTAAGCTGAGTGAGTGTGAGCTAGCTCACAGTTCTTTAGCCTCCGGCTCACACATTTTGGTCTTAGCTCAGGAAGGATGGCTCCAGAGCAAACTAATTCATCCAGAAGCCAAATCGCTTGCTCACAACTTTAATGCCAGTAGCTCACAAAGCAGAATTTTTGCTCACAAGACTCCACAGCTTAGAGGGAACATTGGTCCCCATACCTAGAGGCAAAGCTCTGCCTAGATGATGGGATTGCTCTATTTCAACCCAATAGGTTCATGAGTAATTCTGCTGCTGCTGTGTTCAATTAGCTGTGATGTCTACCTCCACAACAACAGAAGCTAACGCATGACACATGATGCTGCCTTAACTTGAATCAGATCCTTGGTCTATCAAGGTCAGTACTGTCTACTCAGACTTGCAGCAGCTCTAGGGTCTCAGGTAGTGGCCCTTTTTAACTGGCGATGTCAGGGATTGAACCTGGGACTTTCTGCATGTAAATCAGAGGTTCTTCCGCAAAGCCACAACCTCTCCCCTATGTGTTTCTGCACTTCCCAGAATCGTCTGGCTGATCACAGTGGAAAACAGAAAGCTGGGTATGACCAAAGGTCCATGTAGTCTAGGGCTGCCATCTCCAAGTTAAGAAACTCCTGGAGATTTGCGGTTGGAGCCGGAGGAGGGCAGGGTTCATGCAGGGGAGGTTTCTCAGTAGGGTATAATGGCATAGAGTCCACCGTTTAGAGCTGCCATTTCCTCCAAGGGGACTGCTCTCTGTAGTCTGGAGATCAGTTGTAATTCTGAGAGATTGCCAGACACAACCTGGAGGATGGCAACCCTAACCCAGTCCAGCAACCTGCTTGGTATTTTCCACTCACCTTTACGTCATGCTGCTTTGAGAGGTTATTAGTTACTATCAGGGCTATTTTGGGGCAGGAAGGCACAGGAACGGAGTTCTGGCTGGCTCCTGAGTTGGCCACACCCAGGAGGAACTCATTAGCATAATAGGCCACACCCAACAGCAGAAACTCACTAGGGTTGGCCACATTAGGGGTGTGTGGCCTAACATGCAAAGGAGTTCCTGCTACAAAAAAGCCTTGGGTTTTGACAACAAACAAGGTAAACAGAATAAGACGCAAAAGGTAGATGTGTCTGGATGACCACACTCCTGGTAACATGGGGGTGTGGCTTAATGCGCTAATGGATTTCTGCTGTTGGGTGTGGCCTGTTATGCTAATGAGTTCCTGCTGGACTTTTTCTACAAAAAAACCCCCTGGTTTATTCAACTGGAAGGGTTCCCCTCCCCCCCTTATCAGTCTCTTTTTCTACATTCCCTCCCTTGTTTCTTAAGAAGCCAGTTTTTCTTATGCTTTACCGGACTGCTTATTTTTACAGGGTAGATACACAGGTCTGTGGGAAAAGAGCTAGATTCAATTGCAGTATTGCCTTAGAGACCAACAAGATTTTGGGGTGTTTGGAGCCCTGGCCAGAAGCTCTGAAGTTCTCAAAAATCCCAAGGAAATGATATGCAAAATCCAAGATTTTAATAAATCATCATTTTAATAAATCATCAGGCTAACAGAAAGGGCAGGCTAAGTTCAATCCACTGGGCCTCGAACATATACAGTGAAATCAGCCAACACCTGAGATGAGATACATAGCTAAGACTAAACATTTTATACCCTAACTGCTAGCTACAAATTAAGAATATTGTCATCAACGCTACTTCCTAGACACTGAGAGATCTTGCACCTGGTACTCAGTGATGGAGGTAACCAAGTCAGCTTTCAGCATAAGAACTCAGGAGAGTGTGAATGAAAACATTCTCTTGGACGTGGCCTGCTGGCCATCCTCCTGGGCAACTGGAGGTCAGGAACGAACATGACTCCAAAATAGGGTTACAGAAGATATACATAGGACTAGCAGGGCTCTTTTTGTAGCAGGAACTCCTTTGTGTATTAGGCCACACACCCCTAATGTAGCCTATCCTCCAAGAGCTTACAGTAGCCCCTGTAAGAAAAGCTCTGTAAGCTCTTGGAGGATTTGCTAGATTAGGGGTGTGTCTCTTAATATGCAAAGGAGTTCCTGCTACAAAAAGAACCCTGGATATAATATTTCAAGAGTCAAAGCTGTCTTGGTTAGGTATCTGACAAAGGGATCTTTGACTCTTAAAATCAGGGCTATTTTGGGGCAGGAACGCACAAGAACAGAGTTCTGGCTGGCTCCCGAGTTGGCCACGCCCAGCAGGAACTCATTAGCATAATAGGTCACACCCAACAGCAGAAACTCATTAGGATTGGCTACATTAGGGGTGTGTGGCCTAACATGCAAAGGAGTTCCTGCTACAAAAAAAGCCCTGGGTTTTGACAACAAACAAGGTAAACAGAATAAGAAGCAAAAAGTGAGTATGGCTGGATGACCACACGTCTGGTGACATGGGGGTGTGGCCTAATATGCTAATGAGTTGTGCTATCAGCGGTATGGCCTAATATGCTAATGAGTTTCTGCTGTTGGGTGTGGCCTATTATGCTAATGAGTTCCTGCTGGGCTTCTTCTGCAAGAAAAGCCCTGCTTAAAACCTTATACCCCAGAAATCTTGGTCCTGAAGGCGCTATTGAACTTGAATCTAGCTCTTGGCCTGCTTATCTCTCTCGCCCACCTCTTTTTAAGGTTATATTAAGGCCAGCTGTCCATGGGCAGAGCTGCGTGTCTGGAGCAGCTCTGCGTCCCTAACCAAAGCCCCCTCTAAGCTGTGGAGCCTTGTGAGCAAAAATTCTACTTTGTGAGCTATTCCCATTAAAGTTGTGAGTTAGTGATTTGGCTCCTGCATAAATTAGTTTGCTCTGGAGCCATCCTTCCTGAGCTAAGACAAAAATGCGTAAGCTGGAGGCTAAAAAACTGTGAGCTAGCTCACATTAACTCAGCTTGGAGGGAATACTGTCCCTAACCCAGATGCTACCCAGCGAAGAGAGCTAGGATTGGCACTGCCTGGTACACGGATATTTCCCTCTGTACTTTCAAATGCCTCTGCAAATACTAATATTTATTAGGCACAATTCAGCAATCATGGGGTGAGCAGATCTGCAGGACGCCAAAAGTTTCAAAATATATGTAATTATGACCTGGGTCCTTACACTACCCAATTCTGTCTAGGCAATATTCAGTTTAATATTATAGAGAAAAGGAGATGTTACATTTTAGGGCTGCCAAGTCTCCAGATCTCCCAGAATTAAAGTTGATCTCCAGACTACAGAGTTAAGTTCCCTTGGAGAAAAATGGCTGGGTTGGAGGGCAGACGCTATGGCATTGTGCCCTGCTAAGATCTGTCCCCTCCCCAAACCTTGCCCTCCCCAGGGGCCTCCCCCCCAGAATCTCCAGGAATTTCTCACCCTGCAGTTGACAGCTGTGTTCCCTCTAAGCTGAGTTAGTGTGAGCTAGCTCACAGTTTTTTAGCCCCCGGCTCACACATTTTTGTCTTAGCTCAGGAAGAGAAGAAAAAGAAGAGATTGGATTTATACCCCGCCCTTCACTACCCGAAGGAGTCTCAGAGCGGCTTACAAACTCCTTTCCCTTCCCCTCCCCACGACAGGCACCCTGTGAGGTAGGTGAGGCTGAGAGAACTCTGACACAAACTGCTCTTTTTCAAGAACAGCTGTGCCAGAGCTCGTGACCAACCCAAGGTCACATCAGCAGGTGCAAGTGGAGGAGTGGGGAATCAAACCCGGTTCTCCCAGATTAGAGTCCACGCACTTAACCACTACACCAAACTGGAAGGGGATGGCTCCAGAGCAAACTAATTTATGCCGTAGCCAAATCGCTCGCTCACAACTTTAATGCCAGGAGCTCACCAAGTAGAATTTTTGCTCATAAGCCTCCACAGCTTAGAGGGAGCACTGGCTGCCAGCCCTGTCACATTTATAAATGTGTTAAAAGAGAGATGTTGGGCTTAGATATCACGCTAAAGATTAGTGAGAAATGTGTGTGTAAATTGGCTTTTAAAAGCTGAAGTACTCGGTGGAGTACTGTAATAGATTTCCATCATATATAGTATTTTCATAATATAAATTATTTAAAAAACCAGCTTGATATTTGGTCCTGTTTTCCTGATTCCCTTAAGCGTCACTCGGCCATGCCTGATCAAACACAGATGGCAAGCAATGATGTAATTAATTAATTACGATTAATTCCCTCCCCATGTTCTGGAGATGTTGGCTCCATCGAAATCCCAACGGTGCCTCTCCGGAAGGACCAGTCCTAACGTAAGCCTCACAGAGAGACAGAAACCTTTGCCATCTTTCCATCTGCCATATAGAGGAACCTTCAGGAGTCCTTCTTTGCCTCTGTTGTTGCTGAGAGAACAACAACAAAGGTCTCCATTACAGCCTGTCTCTTGCTTGACCCTCCCATCCAGGCCTTCAATGCCGTCTGTTCCATTCTGTCCACCTCTTCATCATTCTGCTCCAGAGCTACGAGTGCTTCGTTCCACTGGGATCTCTCTCTGTCTTGCCTCACTGCCTCTCTTCAGCGGGGCACTTCACCCCCTCCCACTCTTCTAGCCACAAGGAAGAAGACGCCCGTCATGATTAATGGGAAAGGAGAAAGTGGTTTACAGGGCATCCCGTTTGCACAACATCTGTTTCCAGTCCTTAATGCTACATACAAACGTCATTCCTCGGCCCTTAGGAAAGAGACTTTCACTCTGCCCTCACACCTCTTCTCATGATTAGAAGACGGGAGCTGTCTCCTGAGGCTGATAGAAAGAGAGAAGGAACCAACTTCTTCTGAAATCAGCGCTGGGCCTCCTGGTAAGTGGTGGGTAAGTGGGGTTGAGTTCTATGTCTAGATCAATGGAAGGGTGAATAGAGCAGAAGGCCTAGGGTCATTTTTGAGACAAATGTGGGCAATCACGACCTGATCAGAGAACAAGTGTAAAGAAAACAGTCGTGAGAGTCTGACCCACAGATCAAGCAGTCAACAGGACTGGCAAAGAAAATGCTCTCTGTATATTATGGTCATGAGCAGTGTTCCCTCTAAGCTGAGTGAGTGTGAGCTAGCTCACAGTTTTTTAGCCTCTGGCTCACACATTTTTGTCTTAGTTCAGGAAGGGATGGCTCCAGAGCAAACTAATTTATGCATTAGACAAATCAGTCACTCACAACTTTAATGCCAGTAGCTCACAAAGTAGAATTTTTGCTCACAAGACTCCATAGCTTAGAGGGAACAATGGTCATGAGACGCCCAGAATCCATCAGAAGCTTAGCGGCCTGAATACTTACTGAGATCAGCGTCCCATCCGAATGTATGATTTTTCCTGATTTTTTGTAAAGCACTTTATGAGCAAGAGAGCTTTCGCACTACTCTAATATTTCCTGAGGAAGATCCAGTTTTGAAACGTTGTTATATAATCTGGAGGCGACGTTGATGTATTTTTACATGAGGATTTTCTTATGATTTGAAGGAATTTGTTTATTGTGTTGTAGTGCTTGCTGATCATAATATACAGAAAGCATTTTCTTTGCAAGTCTTGTCGACTGCTTGGTTTGTGGGCCAGACTTTCACAACTGTTTTCTTTACAGTTCTCTAGGGTCATTTTCAAACATTGTAAATCTAAAGTAGATTATTGTTCTGGCCTTGATAGAAGAAAAACCCTTTTGGAGCACACCAAAAAGGGCCATTGATTCCATAACCCTGTTTCCAGCTGTGGCAAATCAGAATGCCCCACAAGGCATCCACAGAGCTCCACTGAGTGCTTCCTGGCAACGGGCATTCAGGGGAAACTGCCTCTGGACATGGAGGTTCCATTTTAGCATTGTGCTTAACAGCTCTTGATTGACCTGCCTTCCATGAATCCATCCAGTCCCCTCTTAAAGCCAATGAGAGTGGCTATTGCTTCACTCTTGTGTGGTGAATTGTTTACAGTAGCTCTTGATGCCTGAATTGAATTTTAACAACACCACCACCACCCGTTTTGACTCAGCTTCAAATGAGACCTGGGCTTTTTGGTTTTATAAAGTCATGAATTGTTTGGAGCAGCTCTTGATACCTGAATTGAATTTTACCCACCCCCCGCCCCGCATTTTGACTCAGCTTCAAATGAGAAGTGGCCTTTTTGGTTTTAAAAAATCATGAATTGTTTACAGCAGCTCTTGATACCTGAATTGTAGCTCTTTCCCTTTCCCCATCCCTTCCTCCAGCCATCTCTCCGGGCTGCCTGCAAAACTACTGGGGGTAGTAGAGAGGCACCTGGGCTCACTTTCTCCCTGGGACTGGCTGGAATCTTCTCAACCCCCCCTTCCACCTCAAAGAAAGCCATATAGACTACATTGCCCAGCACGCCCTTCTGGTTCTTACTAAGTGGCCGGGACTGGCTGGGCTGGAGCAGTGGGAAGTACTTCTTCACCCAAAGAGTGATTAACATATGGAATTCACTGCCACAGGAGGTGGTGGCAGCTACAAGCATGGACATCTTCAAGAGGGAATTAGATAAACATATGGAGCAGAAGTCCATCAGTGGCTATTAGCCACAGGGTATAGATGGGAATTCTCAGTCTGGGGCAGGTGATGCACTCTATTCTTGGTGCTGGGGGGGCAGCAGTGGGGGGCTTCTAGTGTCCTGGCCCCACTGCTGGACCTCCTGATGGCACCTGGAATATTTTGGCCGCTGTGTGACAGAGTGTTGGACTAGATGGGCCATTGGCCTGATTCAACATTGGCTTCTCTTATGTTCTTATGTTCTCTTATGACTGGATCGCTCCTTCCTTCCCCTCTTTTACAGCTGGTTGAAATTTTTAGCAAGGATTCCTAACCATCTGGGGAGAAGGGAGAGCACGAGAGAAGCCTTGCCAGGGAGCTCACCCTTTAAAGGGGTCATGTGCTGCTGCTGTGCTGCATCTGAGTCCAGGCTTGGCAGCAGCTGCAGCTGCAAAACTTTCTGCCTCTTCCCCCCCCCCCATTTGCAAAGGCCAGATGGCAACCAGGCTCCTGCAGCCCCGGCTTGACACTCCCGTTGGTGCTGCAGGCCAACTGGCTTGGGGAGGCTGCAGGCAAGCTGAATAGGCTCTGAACAACTCGTCCAGCCAAACAAACCTCACCACCCACCCCAGATTAGGCCACCATCTCCCCCCACCCAGTCAGTATCTTGCCCTGGGTGAGCTTTGCTCGCTTGCTTGTTCGTGCTTTCTGCAGTGTGGGGGGTGGGTTTGTGTCACATCAAAATTAGATCCAGATGTGATTTGCTACAGAAGCAGGGACATGGAAGGGGTGCCTTTTCTGAGGGACTGCAATGCAGCTGCCCCAAACACGGGCTCTGGCTTCTCTACGCTCCTCTGAGGTCTGCGCCCTAGGCAGCTGCCTAGGTTGGCCTAATAGGAGCACCAGCCCTGCCTTCAAAAGAGCAACTGTAAGGTGGTGGGCACTCCAACCCCTTCCTCCCAAGAAAAAGAACTTTAACATCCTGTGAACCAAGTGAGGAGGAATCAGATGCTGTTTTGCCTGAGATATTCTGTTGGCTCCAGAATTACCTATTCAGTGTTGCTTGGAAAAGTACTTTCCTCTGTCTGGTTATAAATCAACTGCCCATTAAATCAACATCTCTCTCTATCTCTGTGGAAAGTGCCATCAACCCCATAAGGTCTTCAAAGCAGGTGAGTAAAAAGAGGTGGTTTACCATGGCTTTCCTCTGCAAAATCTTCCTTGGTGGTCTCCCAATCCAAGTACCATCCCTGCTTAGCTTCCAAGACTAGGCTTCACTATACAAGTCCACATTCCAGAAACATCAATATCATCCTAGTATTTGGGCAGGGAGAGGCTTCTCTTGCTTGACCCACACTGAAGAATTGGTTAGGAGTGTAGATTTTTCCATTTGCATTACACACTGGTTAAATCAAGAACTGCTTTAAAACCCTCACAGGCAAACATATCTCAGTAATCATTTACATGTCCAGTGGTTAGACAGAAAAAAGCTACCACCACCATTGATGTTCTTTTATGGTTGCTATGTTTGTGATCATTCTGACATGTTTCACGGGCAGAACTGAAGCTGGTGTGATAAAGCTGACATTGGCCACTTCCACATTGTCATTTTTTTCACTCATTTGTCCCTATCGCTTCAAGGTTCCCCCCCCCCCAATGTGGTTTGCTCTCTGTAGTAGCCCTTGTTGTTGTTGTTGTTCAGTCGCACAGTCGAGTCTGACTCTTCGCGACCCCATGGACCAGATTACGCCAGGCCCTCCTGTCTTCCACTGTCCGCTGAAGTTTGCTCAATTTCATGTTCGTTGCATCGATGACACTGTCTAACCATCTCATCCTTTGCCGTCCCCTTCTTCTTTGACCTTCTTTGCAGCATCGGACTTTCCTTTCACCATCAGACACATCCACAATTGAGCGTCCTTTCGGCTTTGGCCCAGCCGCTTCACTCTTTCTGGGGTTACTCATACTTGCCCTCTGTTCTTCCCCAATAGTATATTGGACACCTTCCGACCTGAGGGGCTCATCTTCCAGCGTCATATCTTTTAGCCTTTTGTTACTGTCCATGGGGTTTTCTTGGTAAAGATACTGGAGTGGGTTGCCATTTCCTTCTCCAGGGGATCACGCTTGGTCTGAGTTCTCTGCTGTGGCCTGTCCGTCCTGGGTGGCCCTCCATGGCATAGCCCACAGCCTCATCGAACCACGCAAGCCCCCTCGCCACGACAAGGCAGTGATCCATGAGGGAGCTGTAGTAGCCCTAGAGGGAGCAAAACACATGTGGAAAAAGGGGGGACTCAAAGAAATAGAGACAAACCAGAAATGTGGCTGGATGACCACACTTCTGGTAACATGGGAGGTGGCCTAATATGCTAATGAGTTTCCGCTGTTGGGTGTTGCCTATTATGCTAATGAGTTCCTGCTGGACTTTTTTTACAAAAACAGCCCTGGATAAACATCTGGAGCAGAGGCCCATCAGTGACTATTAGCCACAAGGTATAGATAGGGACTCTGGGGCAAGTGAGGTTCTGTATTCTTGGTGCTTGGGGGGGGCAACAGTGGGAGGGCTTCTAGTGTCCTGGCCCCACTGCTGGACCTCCTGATGGCACCTGGTATTTTTGGCCACTGTGTAACACAGAGCCATTGGCCCGATCCAACATTGGCTTCTCTTATGTTCTAACAAGTGACAAAAGTGACAGCAGGGAAGTGGCCATTATTGTCCGTAGCTCTTCTTTGCGGCACGGTCAACTTGCAGGTTCCTGAATCAGTACAAGAACCAGAGAATCACAGGGCTTGGAATGGACCCAAGACCAACATTACACTACACCAAGGGTGTAGTTTAGAAAAAGGGGTGGAGCTAGATGGGACTTTTGCCCAGCAAGTTTTCTAATGGGCCATGGGAGATTTGATTGGCTGTGGAGACTTTGCAAAACATTCCTTTGGCAGCAGCTGCTACCACAGCACAGGGATCTTCACTGTGTGAATGAAGCTAAGCTGTGACAGTGTCGTGGGTGAGTTAGGATAAATAGACCCCTCAAGAGGAGAGGACTCCTCAGGAGAAGAGGAGCCCGATGTAGCCAGCTCTGAATCAGAAGAAGTAGCAAGCAAAAGGATGACCTGCAGGCTTGTCAGAGTTCACAGCTGATACAGAGCCACTGTCACGGGCTGGAGAGCCAGTCAAAGGGAGTCCAGAACAAGCCAAGGTCAGGAGCCAAGACGACAGTGCAGAATCCAAAGCCAAGCCGGGGTCAGGAGCCAGGAACAAAGAGCCAAGTCCAAAGCCAGTGGGTCCAAAGGTCTAGGTGCAAGAGCCGAGCCGAGCCAAGCCAAAGTGGATGCAAGCAGCATGATGCTGACTTGTTGCTTCCACAAAGAGCACTGCCCAAAGAGTAAGTGGAGTTAAATGCTGTTACCAATTAGCCAACTGCACGATCACCCAGGCTCCTGTTAAAACTCTGGGCTAGCTGAGCGCCTTCTTTGCAGCCTGGCCTCTCTTTGCCTGGTTGCTAAGTTTTGCCGCAGTCGCTCCCTTAAATGAGTCACATGTGGGGGTGAGTCAGGAGGACTTTCAGCTTGCAGTTCTTCCTTCTTATCTGAGCCAGGTGTGAAGACTGCTGTTCCAGGCACTTGCCAGCTCTCCTCCTCTGCTGCTTCAGAGGAGCCAGCTGTGGTTTCTGCAGGCTCTGTCAGCTCACCCTCATCCATGCCCATGACAGCCACCAGCACCTTCCAGACCTGTTTCAACAGATGAAACCAAGGTGGTCATTACGAGCCCTCCAGTTTCACCCACATTCTTTGAGCACCAGAGACAAAGGCTTAGAATGGAGCTCCAGGGGAGAAGTCGAAGCACACATTTCCTGGCATGACACCAGCTGTTTGCTGATGGTGAGTAGCTGCAGGGTTACTCCCAAGCAGTTGGCAGCAAGTAAGACCTTCCAGCAGATGCCTATCTGACATCAGTCTGATATGCTGCACTGAAGTGCTTGATGGCCGGGAGGCTGCTGGTTGAAAGAGATTTCCTAGTCCAGGGGTGGCCAAGCTTGCTTAACATAACAGCCACATAGAATAAACGTCAAATGTTTGAGAGTCCCAAGACATGAAAAAATATCACACACACGTTTTTACTGAAAATAAGCAAATTTGCTCTTTATTAACATTAAATTAGACTATGTGAAAGAGTCGCATGCAGCTCCCGAGCTGCAGTTTGGCTACCCCTGTCCTAGGGCACTGGTTCCAACTTTGAAAAAGAAGATGGAAACATGTTCTAGGATACATGTCTCTGCATAACTTCCAGTCATTGATCTGTTACATAAATTTGTCATATTGAGAACTTCAGAACTAATAGCATCACATCGTAACCTTGATTTATAGCTCATGATCGTTGCATTTTGAGAATCTGGAAACTTTATGTGTTGCATTGTCACCCTGGCTTGGAGCTTTTGACTTTGTATCAAATACTTTTGGAGTTGGTATAAGAAAACCTTGATAACTGAATATATATTAAGAATACACACTCATTTGGTATTTCAAAATATTTATTTAAAGGCATTGGTATCAGACTTGTTAATTGCATTTGCAGTGTTCATTTGTTTTTTGATAGCTGGCACACTGTTTTCTCCAGGGGAAGAATTACTGTAGTCTGAAAGTGACTTGTTGTTCTGGGAGTAGCTCAGGACCAGCCTGGCAGTTTGCAAACCGAGCCATCTCCACTGCTCACAGCTCCACAGGCACAGTTTCTCTCACTGTCCTTCACTTTCCCAGGGCTGCTGAGAGCCACTGTGGACCCCCAGATGAATACTGCTTCTGGGGAGGCACCCGGACCCTACCCAAATGGCTCTGTGTAATCGCAGAGTCACCAGGGCTCCCGGAATCTTGAACTTACCTCTCTCAGTAGCCCTCCAACTTTTGCAAAGGCCATCACTTTCCCTTTCTTCCCATCTCAGGTTCACCTTATCATCCCTATCTGCATTTCCAGACAACTCATGGACAGCGGGAACCTAACCGGGACATCTGGGTTCATCCTCCTGGGTATCTCAACCAAGGCACAACATCAGAGCCTCCTCTTCGCCCTCTTCCTCTCCATCTACTTGTTGACCTTGCTGGGCAACCTGACGATCATCCTGCTGATCCGATCGGATGCCCGCCTCCTCCACATGCCCATGTATTTCTTTCTCAGCCACCTTTCCCTGGCAGATCTTGGATCCGCCTCCACCATCATACCCAAGGCACTGGAGAACTTGTTGTCCCACACCAAGACTATCACCTACCAGGGCTGCCTCACCCAGATGTACTTCTTCCTTGTGTTTGGTGCCACTGACAGCTTCCTCCTTGCATCCATGGCCTATGACCGCTACGTGGCCATCTGCCGCCCACTGCGCTATTCTGTCCTGATGAGCCACAAGAACTGCCTCCTGCTGGCCACAAGCTCTTGGCTCTTGTCTTATCTCCACGCTTCGGCTCACATGCTGCTGATGGCCCGACTCTCCTTCTGTGCCTCCAGAGAGATCCCGCACTTCTTTTGCGATATCCATCCTTTGCTGCGTCTCTCTTGCACCTCAACCCAACCCAATGAGCTCTTGGCCTTCACTGAGGGCTCCTTGGTCGTCATGGGACCTTTCCTCTTCATCGTGGTTTCCTATATCCTCATTCTGGTCGCTGTCTTGAAAATGCCTTCAGCTGCGGGCAAGCGCAAGGCCTTCTCAACTTGTGCCTCTCACCTAGGGGTAGTGTCACTGTTCTATGGCACGGTGATTGCTGTCTACATCCAGCCCTCCTCAAACTACAGCGTCACAAAGGACCGGGTGGTGGCAGTCCTGTACACCATGGTCACCCCAATGCTTAACCCATTCATCTATAGTCTGAGGAATGAGGATGTGATAGGTGCCATGAAGCGGAGTATAGAAAGACTAATGAAATAGGAGAATCCTTGCTCGTTCCAATTACTAGGGATATCGACACCTTCAAGGACATTACCAGTTGACTGACTCAAGGCTCCATCTTCCCTCTAGCCTTACTTCTAGGTCCCACATAATTTGCATACACGGTGCCTCAGATTGTTCACACAAGAACACACGTTTTCAGATTATGAGAATGGCACAGGAAGACGCTGCTCTTACTCAAACCAAACAAATTCAAATTAGCTCTGTGAAAATTCACAGTTAGTGTGATGTATGGATATTTGTGCACTTTGATTAAAGCTGCATTGGCGTTTCCATGCTTTCTTTATGCCCGATAGTTGAATCTTTGCAGAACATTTTTAATTCAAGAAGTAACAGTGTGAAAGAAGGGGGGGAAATGCAACAGCCTGTGCTGGGATATGCTCTTTTAGTCTTTCAGATGCTGCTAGAGTCCTCTTTGGTTTTGTACAAAATGTTCCGAACCAGGAAAGTCAATACGTCTGTGAAGACATGAATCTGGCTGGAGAAGATCAAAGTGGAAAATATAATGGGAAAATATTACATGGGTCCCCAACATGGTCCCTGTGGGCACCACGATGCTTGCCAACACCTCTTCTGGTGGCCACCAAGGGGTTTTTAGAAAGTGGACATGGTCTGGTGGGACTTGTGCCCAGCAGGGCTTCTGATTGGCTGCGCATATTAAAAGACAAGTGTGGACAATCATGACCTAATCAGAGAACAAATGTAAAGAAAACAGTCGTGAGAGTCTGACTTACAGATCAAGCAGTCAACAAAACTTGCAAAGAAGACACTTTCTGTATATCATGGTCAACAAGCACTACAAGACAATAAACAAATTCCTTCAAATCATAAGAAAATCCTAGTGTAGAAATACATCATCAACGTCATCTCCGCATTATATAACATTTCAAAATCGGATCTTCCTCCAATTCCTGGGATCCGTTAGAAGCTTAGCAGCATATTTGAGCCTGAATACTTATTGAGATCAGCATCCTATCTGAATGTATTATCTTTCATGACTTTTTGTAAAGGACTTTATGAGCAGGAGAGCTTTTGTACTGCTCTAATATTTCCTGAGGAAGATCCAATTTTGAAACGTTGTGATATAATCCAGAGACGACGTTGATGATGTATTTCTACACCAAGACTTTCTTATGATTTGAAGGAATTTGTTTATTGTGTTGTAGTGCTTGCTGAGCATAATATACAGAAAGCATCTTGTCTGCAAGTCATGTTGACGGCTTGATCTGTGGGTCAGACTCTCACAACTGTTTTCTTTACATTTGTGCATATTAAAAGACATCCTGTTAAACAAAAGCTGAAGAGTTACTAAAAGAGTGGTGCCCTGAAACCATAGTGTCGCTGTGCAATATCCCCAGTGTGATGATGTCACTCCTGTGTGATGTCATCATGTTGGGGATCTCGCTGTTTGGGGGCTGGGTTTCCCCTGCCAGCCAGCTGTCCAGCAGAGGACAGAAACCCCCAAAAATGGGGATCCCCCACCCCTGCCTGGGGAATGGGAACCCTAACCCTATCACCTTTCGGGGAGCAGAACAGAGTGTTGGAATGAGCCAGATGTGCCTTGGGGAGAGTGCAGTGAGAGTTTTGGGGCTGCCTCAACAAAGGAGCAGACAGTTCGAAGGGTAACTCTCCCTGATAGTGCGGCAGAGACTGATTTAACTCTGCCTCCGGGAGAAAGTACCCACTTGTTAAGCTTGTCTCTGGCGATGAGCAGACCTTGTACCATTTCGTCTGATTCATGGGAAATGGCAGGCTGGTGGGGGTGGAATCCCGTATATGTGAAAGGATCCAACAGCTAGTCAGCGAAACCTCCGCAAGCATTAAGGAGAACTCAAACCACACTCTACAGCTATAGCTAGCTTAAACTTAACGGGCCTCAGCCAGGTTTCTCCTTTGGCCGTCTGGAGACCCGAGCTGCTGATCTGCTCTTTAAAGCCAACCTGTACATAAATAAACCTTCTTTGCTATTTACAGACAACTCCCACCTCAGTGATTTCCATGTTCCACTTTCTCGCCACAAAACTTACCTCATGGTGGCGGATCCAGAGCCTTACACCTGCTGCTCTAAGAATATCCTGTAACTGAGGGGAAGGGTGGGAGTGATGGGGCAGGTGGGAGTGCCGTGAAGAGCTTCCCTCCTGCCTCGGTCCCCCTGGATGGCGACGACAGGCGCTGGACAACAATGGGTGAGTTGAGAGCAGGGCTTTTGGCAAGGGCGGGAGAGGCAGGGCGGCAGGCCAGTTCGGCGCTCACCTCCAGGGGGCGCCCTAGGCTAAAGTCTAATCTGCCTTATGGGTGAGCCAGCCGGCCCTGCAGCCCCACTCTCCTCCGGCTCCACCCACAATTTTTCCAAGTATTTCACAACCCAGAGCTGGCAACCCTACTCTTAGTTGAGCAGCATAGCAGGATGCAAACCATATGAACGTTTCTGGACAGGGGGAAACACATTAAAATAGGCAACCAACAGGAGGTGATTGTCATCAAAATTAAAATTCAAAAATCGCTACTGGACCCAAATATTGCTCTTCTACCAAAGACCAACATAGTTACCCACCTGAAACTGCTTTCAAGATGATTTGCAGGTAGTGGCTTCCACCAGCCAGGACACACTAACAACTGTATCGGCACCAGAGCCAAGGTGATATGGATGGCGATATGAATCGAACCGCCTCATCGCTCACCACAGCAAAAGGGTCAGTCATGTCAGTTGGTTGAGAAATCAGTATGACTGCCCACTTGAAACTGCATCTTTAGACTCTGGATGAACTCCACATTTGCTTCACTGCACGGCAGAGGCAGAGAGCCGATGGAAGGTCGAAGAAGGAGGAATTAGGGCAAATTATAGCTACTTTGGTGTAGCGGGCCAGTTTGGTGTAGTGGTTAAGAGTGCAGATGCTAATCTGGGAGAACCGGGTTTAATTCCCCGTTTCTCCACATGCAGCTGCTGGTGTGACCTTGGGTCAGTCACAAGTTCTCCCAGAGCTATTCTCTCAAGAGCAGTCCTCGAAAGAGCTCTCTCTTAGCCCCACCTACCTCACAAGGGCTGAGTTCAGAATGGCAGTATGAAGCGCAAGGGAGTCATGGCAGAAAGATCCAGAACAATGTGTTCTGGGTATTCCCTGGTTCCACTGCACCGACTGATGCGGGATCATACTGGGGAGGAGGCGCAAGGGAGCGTTCACACTGTTGGCCCGCCCCTGGATCAACTTGTTCACGGCTTTCAGCATTCACACTTCTGGGAAGCGGGATCAACGTGCTCTCCAGGGTTTGCTACCACTCTCACCTGGTACTTTTTAAACTCTGGAGGGTAGTGTTACAAGACGGGTTGAGTACGGCTGGGGAACGCCAGACAGCTGTGCCTGTGTGAATCAGCCCCTTTAATCCTTTTGTGAAACGTTTCTGAAACATGCCTATATCCAGGGCTTTTTTTGTAGAAAAAGCCCAGCAGGAACTCATTAGCATAGTAGGCCACATCCAACAGCAGAAACTCATTAGCATATTAGGCCACATCCCGACAGTACAGCATCTTAGCATATTCGGCCACGCCCCATGCCTTCCCTTGGCTTGCCGGGGCGCCCCGTGGCTGCGGAGAGCCCGGGCAAGCCGGCCCTCGCACAGGCCGGGGAAGGCACAGGGAGGCATTTAAATGCCTCCCCGATCCTTCCAGGGCCCCCCTGGCCCACCCGCCTCGGAGTCGCTGGGTGGGGTCGCTCTCCAGGCCTTCCCTCGGTAGCCATGCACACAGAGGTTTGGGCTGTAGTGGGCGTGGCCAACTCTGAAGCCAGCCGGAACTCCGTTCCTGTGCGTTCCTGCCCCAAAATAGCCCTGTCTATATCAGGACAAACTGCCAGTCTGAACTCAGCCAAGGTGTCTGCTGTGGGGAGGGAAAGGGAAAGGAGATTGTAAGCCACTCTGAGACTCCTTCAGGTAGTGAAGGGCGGAGTATAAATCCAATCTCTTCTCCCTTCTTCTCCTCTTCTTCTTCTTCATGTCCTATCTCATGTGGGACATTCTACAATGTTCTCTGGAGCATTCCCTAACAACAAGAAGTGTCCCAGCCTAGATTCGAATGTGATCACTGCTAGATAGTTCTAAAGACACAGCTGGGGGAAGGGGAACATGGAACAGTACTTGGGTTGTCTATGCATGTGGCAGACCTGGAGCTTTAGGGACAACCTCAGATGTAATATCATCTAATTTTCTTGTTGCGTAGAAGCTAAGATCTCACAAGAGATTATTTCACTAACTAGCAGCCTGGAGGATGGTTCCCGGCAGACCCAGCAAGGACTCTAAAGACTCGCAACAGGACGTAGCTCAATGCTCCGACCTCAATAGCGTGTGCCCTGCCTGTTGCGTCGAGTTGGCTGAAGCAGACCACGAGCCGATGTGGCTCCAATGTTCTTTCCACCGTCTTCCTTCTAATGCACTCTGCTCTTCTTCCAGGCCAGAACTTCGTTCTCTAAAAAGACCTCATGTACCATACTTGGTAGGAACTGGTTAGAAATGAATCCTCAAGAAGCATAAACGGTGAGATTTGTGGGTAATGGTTGTATTCCCAGCGTTAGAAACAAAAGCACTATGGCATTTTGGGGATAATGGAAACAGAGGGAGGTTTAATCATTGGGGGTGGTTTTATGGCTTGGAACTGGACTGCCTGCTGAAATTCTAGGATAAGAGGAAGGTTTAGAAGTTACAGCAGAGAAGGTATTCTGGAAGACGATGCTTTAGTATTCTCATGAAAAGCCTCTGGGACATTGCCTATGTCATTTCTCACTTGCCTTTCCTCCAAGAATTTTGGCACAGGGATTAGCTAATTTTTTTATTATTTTTGGAATTATCTGAATATCATATTAAAGGTGATGAAAATATTAATTGTAGTTTTAATCTTTTAATTTAGCATCCCACTGGTATTTAAATATTTAGTAAGAATAAAACTTAGATTTTTTTACAAACGATTAAGACAAAATTCAGGTTCTAATGATGATTTAATTTTCGCACAGAATTTTGTTCAGCTGTTAAAAAGATGTAATCTCTCTTGTTGTTAATAGATTATCGCTATCATTAGGAATGTTCTTGTTTATTCTTTTAAAGAGAGAACCCGATCTCAGAACACTGTAATATTGATGTTTAATTGCCTGCTTCTATATTTGAAATAGGTATTCTTATTAATACATCTGGTTTTACCTGCATGAAGCAACCCATAATATTTGATACATCTGATTAATCTATATTTCCCCCTAACCCCCCTTTTCATTTTGTATACCACTTTATTTTTTTTAGAAAATAAAAAAGTGTAATCATGAAGAACTTTGGGATAACAAGCTTTGGGTATCCACTCCCTTCCCCTTTGTGCTTACAGTTATTCTCTGACTTGCCCAAGATTGCCCACTAAATTTCATAGCTGAGGTGGAATTTGAACCCAGGTCTCCATTGTTATCCTCTACCTCTCACAGGCTGTATCTCTACAAGCAACCAGAGGCTGTCTTACTGCTTTAATGTTCTGATAAATAGCTGCAGAATCCATCAGCCTGAAGGTCTACATTTATGGAGACCGTGTAGAACCAGTAGAAAATCCTCGGTTTACATGGTTGCTGTCCCAAAGAGAATCCAGAGGGTAATCCAGACAAACCACTTGCCTCTCTCCTCAACTCTTCCAAACACTGAGGAAACTGGTATCTAGATATATCCTAGTAAGATGAGACGTTTATAGACGATATATTTATACCCCATCCTTCACTACCTAAAGGAGACTCAGAGCGGCTTACAACCCCTTCCCCTTCCCCTTCCCCTCCCCACAACAGACACCCTGTGAGGTAGGTGGGGCTGAGAGAGCTCTTTCAAGAACTGCTCCTGAGAGAACAGCTCCGAGAGAACTTGTGACTGACCCAAGGTCACACCAGCAGCTGCATGTGGAGGCGTGGGGAATCAAACCCGGTTCTCCCAGATCAGAGTCCACGTTCCTAACCATTACACCAAGACATCACTAGTTGTTCCCATGCAGGTTTTCTTTCAAACCAGGCACTGGGATGCTACCCTTGGCTGTATCGCCTGCATATCTGATGGAGGAAATACCATGATCCGCTCCTGGAAAAAAAAGCCCTTCTGGGAACAAGAAATGTTGGAAATGGTCATTCAAAATTAGTTTTTTAAACTGCAGGGAGGACTTGGGCTTCCCTCGCCGTTTCCTCGGCTGCATGAATTCCAAAGTTTCCCCCAGAATCACACCTCCATCCTCTCTGAAGTTTTTCCTGCTTCTCAGCAGCAGCTTTTGTGACCTTTCTGTCCTTCGGGGGTAATGTTCAAATCCCGATTCCTCTACACAGGCATGACCAGTTTCCTCCAATCGACTGACCAATCTTGGTTCCCCCTCCTTTCCACACTGACCAATCTTGGTGCTCCCCGTGCCTTTCCACACTGACCAATCTTGGTGCCCCCCTCCTTTCCACACTGACGCCAGTCCATTTTAGTCGTCGACCTGTCTGACCAGATATACAATGCAGGTTGCAGCAATACAAAAACTTATTCATATGATAACACAGTATACTGTACAAACTAAGCCAAGCTCTGGCTACGTAAAGTTCTACGAAAATGCAACACAACATCTATTTTAATAATTTCACAAGTTAAACATGTCAAAGTTCCAATATTCATGACCTGAAAGGCATTTTTCTACATTTTTTCCACCCTTTTCCCAACTTTGTGGTGCCCCCTTTGGCCCCGGTGCCCTAAGCACGTGCTTGGTCTGCTTAATAGTTAATCCGCCACTGCCCTCCGTGTTTCTCCTATGAAATAAACCTGAGCAGGTGACCAACAAGAGGCAATAGTCAACACAAGGGGAGGGGAGTGGGATCAGTCTAACTGGCTCCCCTATCATAGAATCATGGAATGTTAGAGTTGGAAGGGACCTTGCAGGTCATCTAGTCCAACCCCCTGCACTCCGCAGGGGCACAGCCAAAAGACAGCCCTACATACCTACAACATACCCTGACCACCAACTCCTGACCACCAAGCATCACTTGGGTCTTCTGCACAGAATCAAGACATGCAGAGGTTGCAGGATCCAGGTCCTGAGCCAAAAGCATCCATGCACATAGCACACGTGGGTTCTCATGAAACCAGGGAGGAATCAATCCACAGAGGCTGAGAGCAAAGCTAGCAGATACAGCTATCCCTCCCATTTGATTATTGACAAGAAACAAATGTGAGTGCGTAAAGTGCTGTCATAAGAACATAAGAACATAACAAGAGAAGCCAATGTTGAATCAGGCCAATGGCCCATCTAGTCCAACACTCTGTCACACAGTGGCCAAAATATACCAGGTGCCATCAGGAGGTCCAGCAGTGGGGCCAGGACACCAGAAGCCCTCCCACTGCTGCCCCCTCCAGCACCAAGAATAGAGTGCATCACCTGCCCCAGACTGAGAGTTCCCACCTATACCCTGTGGCTAATAGCCACTGATGGACTTCTGCTCCATATGTTTATCTAATTCCCTCTTGAAGATGTCCATGCTTGTAGCTGCCACCACCTCCTGTGGCAGTGACTTCTGGTGACCCCTGTAGGGTTTCCCAAGGCAAGAGACGAACAGGGATGGTTTGCCATTGCCAGCTTGGTGTAGTGGTTAAGGGCAGCAGACTCTAACCTGGAGAACCAGGTTTGATTCCCCCACTCCTCTACATGAAGTCAGCTGGGTGACCTTGAGTCAGTCATAGTCGTCCTCCTAACTGTCTCAGCCCCACCTCCCTCACAGGGTGTCTGTTGTGGGGAGAGGAAGGAAAAGGAGATTGTAAGCCGCTCTGAGACTGGGTAGTGAAGGGTGAGGTATAAAACCAACTCTTCTTCTTAGAATCATAGAGTTGGAAGGGACCACCAGGGTCATCTGGTCCAACCCACTGCTTAGTGTCCAGGATCCAATGAGACCAGGCTATGTGCCACACGCATGCAGATCATAGGAAGATGGGGGATAACGCAAAATTTAAAAACAAACTATTGAAGCATACTTGTGAAAACACCCCTCCCAAGTCTTCCTCCTTATTTACTGTGCCAACTGGTCAATAAAAAGATAGGTAATTAATGGAGTTCTGTGACATTTAAACATGTGCTGGGCATGTCATGATATATGATATTCTTCAGGCACGGCTTTTACTGGAGTGGCAAATTCTGGAAATAAAAGTGTGGTTTTTCTGTTTTCTTTTCATGTAGGCACTTTTGTCCCACTTCATTAAGAACTCAGGTGCACATGTGGAGAAGGACTTTCCACCTGTCTCTACACAGACCTCTTCGTGCAATGGAGAAAGAGAACAGGACCATGGTTTCTGAATTCATACTCCTTAGCATCTCATCCCGGCGGGACTGGGACAGGCTGTTATTCCCCATCTTTCTGGTCATGTACATCGTCATAGTACTGGGAAATCTCACTATCATCTTGGCAATCAGGATGGATGGTCAGCTCCTCCACATCCCGATGTACTTCTTCCTCAGTCACCTTTCCCTGGTGGACATCTGCTTCACCACAGCCACCGTGCCCAAGCTGCTGGCCAATATGCTCTCTGGAGTGAGAAAGATCTCCTACGGTGGATGTTTGGCCCAGATGTACTTTTTTGTCGCCTTCGGCATCACCGACAGCTTCCTCTTGGCATCCATGGCCGTGGACCGTTACGTGGCCATCTGTCGGCCACTGCACTACGCTACAGTGATGAGCAGCCAGATCTGCCTACTACTAGTGGCTGGCTCCTGGCTGGTTTCTCACCTCCACTCTCTCCTCCACACCGTCCTGATGTCCCGCCTCTCTTTTTGCGCTTCCGAGCAGGTATCCCACTTCTTCTGCGATGTCTTCCCGCTGCTGAAGATCTCGTGCTCCAATACACGCTTGAACGCTTTGGTGGTGCACACAGAAGGGGCTTTGGTCGTCAACAGCGCCCTCATGGTCATCGTCTTCTCCTATGTCCGTATTCTGGTGGTCGTCCTGCGGATTCCTTCCGCTAAGGAAAAGCAAAAGGCCTTCTCCACTTGCGGGTCCCACTTGACGGTGGTGGCCTTATTCTACGGCACCGTCATCTGGGTCTACTTCCAGCCTTCATCCAACTTCTCAGCTGAGAAGGACACCCTGGCCGCCATCATGTACACTATGGTCACACCCCTGCTGAACCCCTTCATCTACACTCTGAGGAATGATAAGATGAAAGAGGCCTTGAGGAGGTTTTTTGGCCGGAAGGTACGCTAAACAGCCACTTCAGTAAACCGCCTCTATTCCACCATTATGGTGTGGAAACGTCTGAAGAGATTTCATTCTTACTCCGCTGTAAATCTGCTGTGACTCCTACTTTGTTTGTTGAGTTGTGTAAAAATAATCATACGCCCACCTTTCTCCTGACCGAGTGAGGGCTCTGCTTCAGGAACAGTGAGGTTGGCATCACACAACCACCTTGCCTGTGGCGGCAGCCATTTTCTTGGGTTCGTGGCAACGACCTGCTTGCGATGAAATGGAGAGTCTTACCAAGTTTCGTTTACAGGCAGATGGGGTGGGGAGGGAATCCGTTTCAGACCTTTTCTATTGCGACGTTCAGAAGTCCGTTCTGTATTTTTTTTAGCAGTAGAAAAGAGCAGGAATCCAGTAGCCCCTTGAAGACTCACAAAATCTGTGGCATCCTGAGTCACTGCTTGCTCCTTTTTTTTAATGAAGTTTTTATTTGTTTTCAAAAGCATACACAAAACAAACATACATAAAACATAGCTGTGGGGATCAATTGTATATACATTGTAATTTTAGTGCCTTTCTCGTAAGGGTTTCAAAGTGAACCGTTTAAAGTTAATGGAGTCTTTTTTGCAAGAGTTCTAAGAGGGGGGAAAACATGTTTTTCTAGTCTATAATCTCTTCTATAAAACATTGCTTAATTATGGCTTTGTCTTGTGAAAGTTCTCGTACCATGTACAAAATATTGCCCACGTGTTTTTAAAAGTACTTTCCATATGGCCTTTCAAAAATAAAGGTAAGTTTGTCCATTTCAGCTGATTCAAGTACTTTGTTAATAAATTCTTCTTTACTCGGCCTTTCAGGGCTCCTCCAATATTTAGCGTACAAAATTCTGGCAGATGTAGTCAAGTACTACAAGCATCCAAGGAAGTGAGCAGTGTCTCACGAAACCTCATAACCCTGCCACAAATTCAATTAGTCTTTAAGGGGCTCCTGGCAGTGTTCCCTCTAAGCTGAGTTAGGGTGAGCTAACTCACAGTTTTTTGGCCTCTGCTCACACATTTTGCTCAGGAAGGGGACGGCTCCAGAGAAAACCAATTTATGCAGTAGCCAAATCGCTCGCTCACAACTTGAATGCCTGTAGCTCACAGAGTAGAATTTTTGCTCAAATGCAGGGCTATTTTTGGGCAGGAACGCAGAGGAACGGAGTTCTGGCTGGCTCCCAAGTTGGCCACGCCCAGCAGGAACTCATTAGCATAATAGGCCACACCCAACAGCAGAAGCTCATTGGGGTTGGCTGCATTAGGAGTGTGTGGCCTAACATGCAAAGGAGTTCCTGCTGCAAAAAAAGCCTTGGGGTTTGACAACAAACAAGGTAAACGGAATAAGAACTAAAAGGTGGGTGTGGCTGCATGGCCACACTTCTGGTAACATGGGGGTGTGGCCTAATATGCCAATGAGCTGTGCTGTCAGGGGTGTGGCCTAATATGCTAATGAGTTTCTGCTGTTGGGTGTGGCCTATATGCTAATGAGTTCCTGCGGGGCTTTTTTCGTAGAAAAAGCCCTGCTCAAAAGACTCCACAGCTCAGAGGGAGCACATTGGCTACCCATCTTGATCTATATGTTTTTAATTAGCCTTTTTTTGCCATCAGGCTGTAGCCAGCCGACTTACAGTGACCCTGTAGGGTTTTCAAGGCAAGAGACGCTCAGAGGTGGTTTGCCATTGCTTGCCTCTGCGTCATGACCCTGGTATTCCTTGGTGGTCTCCCTCCCAAGTTCTGACCAGGGTTGACCCTGCTTAGCTTCCGAGATCTGACAAGATCAGGCTCGCCTGGTCTATCCAGGTCAGGGCTTTTCATTTGATTATTTTATTAGCTACACAAGAACAAAATCCTGAGCTCCAGCAAGTCAGGTTTTACTTATTGGCTTTCTCTACAAGTTGGGACCAGACAAGTTTCTATGAAGGACTGCGGGCCTTATACTGGTCAGCCTCATTCCCCTTTCTCCATTTTGTTATGTTGTTTTTTCTGAATAAATTTGTATTGTTGTTTACTTACAAAGACCCTCAGCGTGCTCCCTGGTGGAGTCATATCCACATCTACTACTGTTCCTGGTTCCCCAGGAGCACTGTCCATGCGACCATTTCCCCCCATTGGTCATGCTAAGCCTGTTTCCTCGCCATACCATTACAGGGCACTCCGCTATAGAGCCCTGAGCCTTGGTTTTGCCCTCTGGCCTGTGCCGCCCTTGTATTAGAAAGACCACGAGCAGAAGGACTGTTAGATCTCCGGGCACGCTCTTAAAGCACGCCGTCGTAAATTAATTAATTGATCATCACCAGTGCTTTATGAATTTGAATTTATAACTTGGAACTGTTTTAGATGATTTTATGCGGACTTTAATTGTTGTTTATGTGTTGATTTGTGTATTGATGGACGTGAGCTGCCCTTAGCCTGCTTTGTGGGGAGGGGGTACAAATTGGACAAATAAATAAATAAATAAATAAATATACAGTATCATCGACATCAACAGGGTCTTTTCGTAGAAGAACAGCTGCAGGAGCTCATTAGCATATGGTATGCTAATGAGCGATTAGGCTATTAGCATATGCCACACCCCCTGACATCACCGGAAGTGATGTCAGAAGGGAAGCAAAAGGGGGGAAGCATCTTCAAAGCCTCCCCTTCCCTTCCCCAGCTGGTCTGGGTGGGGGAGCTAAGAGAGAAGGGGTTTAAAGTTTAAACTCCTTCTCACTAGAGTTCGGCCACAGAAGGAGGAAATAGGGAAGGAAAGAGAGAGAGTAGAGAGAAGGAAAGAAGGAAGGAAAGAGAGAAAGAAAGAGAGGGAAGAGGGAGGGAAACAGGGAAAGGAGGAAAAAGAGAAGAGAAGAAGGTGGGAAAGAAAGAAAGAAAGAAAGAAAGAAAGAAAGAAAGAAAGAAAGAAAGAAAGAAAGAAAGAAAGAAAGAAAGAAAGAGAGAGAGAGAGAGAGAAGAGAAGAGAAGAGAAGAGAAGAGAAGAGAAGAGAAGAGAAGAGAAGAGAAGAGAAGAGAAGAGAAGAGAAGAGAAGAGAAGAGAAGAGAAGAGAAGAGAAGAGAAGAGAAGAGAAGAATGAGGGAAAGAGGAAAAAGAAAGAAGGAAAGGAGGGAATGAAAGAAATTCAGTGGCAATTCAGCCCCATTATACTCTATGGGCCATTGAAGTCAATGGTGAAAACATAGGGTATATTCTGGGGGCTGGAGGGGAGGGTTTGAGGGAGAGGCTCCAAGATCACAGGATAGCTGATGGAGCCTCTCCCCAAGATACCCACCAAATTTCAAGAACATTGGACCAGGGGGTCCAATTCTATGGGCCCCCAAACAGGTTGCCCCATTTCCTCCATTGTTCTCTATGGTGGGAAAATAAGTTATTTTTTTCCCACTATAGAGAACAATGGAGGGAATAGGGGCAACCTGTTTAGGGGCCATAGAATTGGACCCTTCTGGTCCAATGTTCTTGAAACTTGGTGGGTATCTTGGGGAGAGGCTCCATCAGCTATCCTGTGAGTTTTGAGCCTCTCCCTCAAACCCTCTCCTCCAGCCCCCAGAATATACCCTATGTTTTCTCCATTGACTTCAATGGCCCATAGGATATAATGGAGCTGAAATTGACATTCGGCTGCCTGAAAGACTCTCCGGGACACCGGCTGGGGCGGGGCTTGGCTTCTGAGCTCCCGGAGCTGCGCTCCGGTGGGCTCCCCCCGAAAAGACCCCTGGACATCAAAATATCTCTCTATACACCGTGGGAACACTTCATGAGCAGTGAATGGCAAAAACCATTAGCAGACCGATAGAGTGCTACTGGGACTTGGATATGTCAAGGCTCTAACCAGGCCTTCAGACATAGTGCCAGAGACATACCCAGGGGTCTTTTTGTAGAAAAACAGCTGCAGGAGCTCATTAGTATATGGTATGCTAATGAGCTATTGGGCTATTAGCATATGCCACGCCCCCTGACATCACCGGAAGTGATGTCAGAAGGAGAAGCAAAAGGGGGAGGCATCTTCGAAAGTTACTTTTTCCCCACCATAGAGAACAATGGAAGGAATGGGGGCAACCTGTTTTGGGGCCCATAGAATTGGACCCCCTGATCCAATGTTCTTGAAACTTGGTGGGTATCTTGGGGAGAGGCTCTATCAGTTACCCTGTGAGTTTGGAGCCTCTCCCTCAAACCCCTCCCCTTCAGCCCCCAGAATATACCTTATGTTTTCACCATTGACTTCAATGGCCCACAGGATATAATGGAGCTGAAATTGACATTCGGCTGCCTGAAAGACTCCCTGGGATGCTGGCTGGGGGCGGGGCTTGGCTCCTGAGCTCCCGGAGCTATGCTCCGGTGCGCTCCCCCAAAAAAGACCCCTGGACATACCCAACTAAACTCAGAACAATTGGTTGAAATACAAACGAGCCAGGCCCGTAACTACAGTAGGGGCATCCTGGGCCCGGGCCCCTGGCTTCCCACCCAGGCCCTCCCGACTTCCCATCCAGACAGTTTATTTCTTGCGCACGCCATGGCCACGCCGAGCTGAGCTGTTGCCCTGTCCTGCCTGCCAGCACGCTCACCTCTCACCTCTCTCTCATAACTTTTTAAAAACTTTTACTCTCTTGTCACTCCTGACACAGCCTGAGTGTGTATGCGGGGTTGCCCCTTGGCTTATTTAAATGCCCCCCGAAGTAAAAAGATCCTAGCTATGGCCCTGAAACTAGTGGCCCTTCTTTGATATGGATAGGTTTGGACTCCTATCACAAGGCCTGGGGACAGGGTTCGGGTTAGAGAAAGGGTTTATCAACCCCTCATTGAGACAGATTCTTCCGACTCCAGTTTTTTCCAGTTGAGAACATCCTGTGCCATATGGTTGCCAGCCCCAGGTGTGGAAATTCCTGAGGATTCTGTGGTGGACCCTGGGAACGGTGGGGTTTGGGGCAGGAGGGACCTCAGTGTGGTGTCATGGCATACTGTCCACCCTCCAAAGCATCCATTTCCTCCAGGGGAACTGATCTCTGTAGTGTGGAGGTCAGTAGCAATTCTGGGAGATCTCCAGGCCCCTCCTGGAGTTTGGCAGCCCTACTACATCATCACCTACATTTCCCCACTAAATCAGTGTTTGTTCCAGAAAATGTAAAATGTTATCTTTATACATAGAATCATAGAATGTTAAGAGTTGGAAGAGACCTTGCAGGTCATCTAGTCCAGCCCTCTGCACTCTGCAAGAGCATAGATGAAAAATAGCCCTACATACCTACAACATACCCAAAAGATGGTCATCCAGCCTCCACTTGAAAACGTCCAGGGAAGAAGCATCCACCACCTCCCGAGGCAGACTGTTCCACTGCTCAACCACTCTTACAGTTAGGAAGTTTCTCCTGATATCTAGCTGGTAAACATTCCATTGTAATTTCCACCCATTAGATCTAGTCTTGCAATCCAGAGCAAAAGAGAATAGATCTGCTCCGTCTTCTACATGACAGCCCTTCAAATACTTGAAGACTATAATCATGTCCCCTCTAAGCCTTCTCTTTCCCAGGCTAAACAGACCCAACTCTGTTAGCCTTTCCTCGTAAGACTTGGATTCCAACCCTCTCACCATCCTGGTTGCCTTCTTCTGGATACGCTCGAGCTTGTCAACATCCTTCCTAAAGTGTGGTGCCCAAAACTGGACACAGTACTCCAGGTGAGGCCTGACCATAGCAGAATAGAGCAGAACTACCACCTCCCATGATCTGGACACAATACTTCCGTTAATGCATCCTAAGATTACATTTGCTTTCTTACATTCCATTATGAAACAGGGCTCTAATTATATTTTCCCTGAGTGTCCGAGCAGACATCTTTCTTACTTCTACGCATTACGATGACTGTTCAACAGATGGGATTGTGAGCTGGTACTTAATCACTACGATGATGGTGATGGGTCACGGCGGTACAGTCATAACATCAAAAGGCACCTCTGACAATCGCCTGCCTACACATCATTTTATGGCATAGTTTATAGAGCCACTATTGATGCAGAGGAATTTTCTAGAATGCAGATAATTAACTGGTGGCCCTTGGAGAAGTATCTACCGCTAGATCTAATTTAATCCGACATGCCCTCATCTCACTGTGGAAGCACAAGCTGTTGGTTCTTACTTGGCAGGAACTTCTCCCTCTGAGGAATGACAGACTGACCTACATGTCCTGGCAGAATCACACACAGGCCTCATCACATATACCAAATGAAAGGTAATGAAGACGCTACTGATTTCATCAGCCTGAGGCGGGGTGGTGGTGGTGGGATTGAATATTCCCAGAAAAACTATTCAGGGTTAGGGAGCACTATGAGATGGCGGCAAGGCGAGCTGGCCCAAACTGCTTGACCAGCTCCCTTTAGGACGAAGAAGTTTCTAGAATATCTGTTCCAGTCATGACTACTGTTGTCAACTGAGGAGGAGGAGGAGGAGGAGGAGGAGGAAGAAGAAGAGGAAGAAGAAGAAGAAGAGAGAAGAGGAGGAGGAGGAGGAGGAGGAGGAGATTGGATTTATACTCTACCCTTCACTACCCGAAGGAGGCTCAGAGTAGCTTACAATCTCCTTTCCCTTCCCCTCCCCACAAGAGATATCCTGTGAGGTAGGTGGGGCTGAGAGCTCTTTTGAGAACTGATCGTGAGAGAACAGCTCTGAAAGAACTTGTAACTGATGCAAGGTCACACCAGCATGTGGAGAAGTGGGGAATCAAACCTGCTTCTCCCAGGTTAGAGTCCACGCTCCTAACCACTACACCAAACTGGAAGCAACCTTATGGTCTTACTCCCTTCACTAAGCCTTCAATAAGAAGCCATTTATCTGAAGTGAGAGCCACAGATCCCAAATGGCAAGACAATACTGAAGAAACGGATCATTGAGCTTGACCAGACTGTGAAGACTCCTGTGGCAATACCAAATTTCCTTGAAATACCACCTGACTTCAGTGACTTTGATATTATGCATGATCAGGGCTTTTTTTGTAGAAAAAGCCCAGCAGGAACTCATTAGCATAAGAGGCCACATCCAACTGCAGAAACTCATTAGCATATTAGGCCACACACCCTGATAGCACAGCTGATTAGCATATTAGCAACACCCCTATGCTTTCCTTTGGCTTGCCCAGGCACCATGCGGCTACAGGTAGCCTGGGAAAGCTGGTCCTTGGACAGGCCAGGGGAGGCACAGGGAGGCATATAAATGCCTCCCTGATCCTTCCAGGCGCCTCCTGGCCTGCCCGCCACGGTGTCATCGGGGTGGGGTGTCGCTCTCCAGGCCTTCCCTCTGTAGCCACACATGCAGAGATTTTGGTTGTAGTGGGAGTGGCCAACTCTGAAGCCAGCCGGGACACCGTTCCTGTGCGTTCCTGCCCCAAAATAGCCCTGTGCATGATTGTTTCAAAGCTTCCTTAAGAGCCCTTGTAGGACATAACTTAGAATCATCGAATCACAGAGTTGGGAGGAGCCACGCAGGCCTGTCTAGTCTAACCCGCTGCTTAGTGCAGGATCAGCCTAGAGCGTCCCTGTCTGTCCAGCCACTGCTTAAAGGCTGCCAGTGAGGGGGACCTCTCCACCTCCCGAGGCAGCTGATTCCACCACTGAACAACTCTTACGGTAAAAAACTTTTCCCTAAGATCCAGCCAGAACCTTCCCGCCCTTTATTTCCTTATTTCCTTCCAAACATGTATGACTAATTGGGTACAGAGAAGCCATCCTTCTGGGCTTGGTAATAAATCCCTCTGGGTATAGTCGCTAAACCACCTAAACAAACCTACTGCTGTCCCCCCCAGGGGGGGGGCTTGATCAGGAAGTAGTGACATAAGTAGGGGGTGTTAGATCATCACTGCCTGGGGGAGATGAAGGAGGAGACATTATGACTTCCTGAAGGAGCTTAAGAAACCATAAAACCAAGCCATCTGAAGAAGATAACCATGTGAGAACTGGCAAAAGAGACGGGCATTTTCTCCCTGTTCAGGTAAGGATGGGGGCACGCTGATTAACGGAACAGAGGCTTTTTCCTGTCTGCCTGCTCAGCCCTGTCTTTCATAAGGTGGTCAGATGGTCCAGGGAACAGGGCAAGAAACCTCCTACCCAACTCTGTGGGGTGATCTGGGGAAGGTGGGCAACTCTGCTCTAAACTCAGAGGGGGCGGATGGGTTGAAATGATCTGGTCCATTAGAGGAACCGGAGGTAGAAAAATCTACCAAGTCATCATCTGCGACAAAACGATTTCCTAATTCGAACCTGGACCCTCAATATCCCATGCCACTTTACGGGAGCCTGGTAAGACTTCTAAAGTATCGCTGAGATAAAGGACAGGTCTTTATATTACCATTGCTGTGGGGAATGCAGGCATTATTTATTTATTTATTCTATTCTATTTATACCCTGCCCTCCCTACCAAGGCAGGCTTGGGGAGCTTCCACAAAATACATAAAAATACAATTAAAATCCATCATAAAATTCATCCAACCATAAACAAGTCAATTATCCTAAAATCCATAAAATCCGCTATCCTAAAGTGCTGGAACAGTAGTCAGATAAAGTGCGAGAGCAGGAATTTCGGACTGAACAATTACAGGCTATCCCCTGAAGCAAACATGTAAAGTGTGGATTGTCATGCAAATATATCCCCCATGTTTGAGAGTTCTGGTTCAGGGTGTAAAACTGGATGTTTAAAGATGCCTGTAAATGTCCATATGAAAGCCACTCTTTACGCGTTGGTCGTAAGAAACCTCAATGTATCATCAGTGTTTCCTGCTGGAATTGCAATGTGAGGAGCGTCCTTAAACCCTAATGCTGTGCTCACCTATCTAAGGAGTAAGAGCTATGCTACCTGTTACATTATTTGGTAAATTGGGTTGAGGGTTCCCAGACCTGCAGTCACACAGCAGCGGCATGAATATGTTCTCAATCAATAATGGCCGGACCACCTGGTATGTTTTTGGGAGGTCCCTCCTTGGGTCGCTCCAGATCTTATCAAGCAGATGTGACTTGTGAGTTCCCAGGTGAAACTTGATTTCCAGGTGAACAGGGCCATGATTTGGATCAGAACCATGGCACACAGTTACGAGGCTTAAACCTTCTCTCCTTGCCCCTTTTCCCCAACATGAAACAGCCCTAGGGAGCCACCATTTTGTCCTATTGGTGAAACTGATGTGGTGAAACTGATGTGATGAAACTCAAATAAAACTTTCTTCAAATACATTAGGAGTAGGAAGCCAGCCAGGGAGGCAGTGGGGCCCTTGGATGACCAAGGGGTAAGAGGAGTAGTGAAGGATGACAGGGAAATGGCTGAGAAGTTGAATGCATTTTTTGCCTCTGTCTTCACTGTGGAAGAGGACAAGTGCTTGCCCACTCCAGAACCACCGATTTCGGGAGGGGGTTTGAAGGACCTGAATCAGATTGCGGTGACAAGAGAGGAAGTCCTCCGACTGATGGACAATTTAAAAACTAATAAATCAACAGGCCCGGATGGCATTCATCCGAGAGTTCTGAAAGAACTCAGATGTGAACTTGTGGATCTCCTGACAAAAATATGTAATCTTTCTTTAAAATCTGCCTCCATTCCTGAGGACTGGAAGGTAGCTAATGTCACTCCCATCTTTAAAAAGGGCTCCAGGGGAGATCCAGGAAATTACAGGCCAGTCAGTCTGACATCAATACCGGGTAAGTTGGTGGAAACTGTTATTAAGGAAAGAATTAGTAGGCACATTGATGAACAAAAACTATTGAGGTAGACTCAGCATGGGTTCTGTAAGGAAAGATCTTGTCTCACTAACCTGTTAGTGTTTTTTGAGGGAGTGAACAAACATGTGGACAAGAGGGACCCAATAGATATTATTTTCCTTGACTTCCCGAAAGCATTTGATACAGTTCCTCATCAAAGGCTCCTGAGTAAGCTCAATAGTCATGGGATGAAAGGACAAGTCCTCTTGTGGATCAAAAACTGGCTTATAAATAGGAAACAGAGAGTGAGTATAAATGGGAAACTTTCTCAGTGGAGGGTAGTAAGCAGTGGGGTACCACAGGGATCAGTACTCGGTCTGATGCTTTTTAACTTGTTTATTAACTATTTGGAATTGGGAGTAAGCAGTGAAGTGGCTAAATTTGCAGATGACACGAAGTTGTTCAGGGTGGTGAAAACCAGGGAGGATTGTGAGGCACTCCAATGGGATCTGTCGAGGATGGGTGAGTGGGCGTCAACATGGCAAATGGGGTTCAATGTGGCCAAGTGCAAAGTGATGCACATTGGAGACAAAAATCCTAAATATAAATACACGTTGATGGGGTCTGAACTGGCAGAGACGGACCGAGAGAGAGATCTTGGAGTCGTAGTGGATAACTCAATGAAAATGTCTAGACAGTGTGTAACTGCAATAAAGAAGGCCAATGCTATGCTGGGGATTATTAGGAAGGGAATTGAAAACAAATCAGTCAGTATCATCATGCCCCTGTATAAATCATTGGTGCGACCTCATTTGGAATACTGTGTACAGTTCTGGTCGCCACACCTCAAAAAGGATATTATAGCATTGGAAAAAGTGCAGAGAAGGGCAACTAGAATGATAAAAGGGTTGGAACACCTTCCCTATGAAGAAAGGTTAAAAAGCTTGGGGCTCTTTAGCTTGGAGAAAAGACGGCTGAGGGGTGACATGATCGAGGTTTATAAGATTATGAATGGGATTGAGCAGGTTGAGAAAGAAGCACTTTTCTCCCTTTCTCACAATACAAGAACTCGTGGGCACTCCATGAAATTGCTGAGCAGTCAGGTTAGAACAGATAAAAGGAAATACTTCTTCACCCAAAGAGTGATTAACATATGGAATTCACTGCCACAGGAGGTGGTGGCAGCTGCAAGCATGGACAGTTTCAAGAGGGAATTAGATAAACATATGGAGCAGAAGTCCATCAGTGGCTATTAGCTACAGGGTATAGATAGGAACTCTCAGTCTGGGGCAGGTGATGCACTCTGTTCTTGATGCTGGAGGGGGCAGCAGTGGGAGGGCTTCTAGTGTCCTGGCCCCACTGCTGGACCTCCTGATGGCACCTGGTATATTTTGGCCGCTGTGTGACAGAGTGTTGGACTAGATGGGCCATTGGCCTGATTCAACATTGGCTTCTCTTATGTTCTTATGTTCTTATGTAACCATTATTTATCACCATACAATTTTGTATAAGTATTCTGCATTATATTTAAAAATGTGTGCTGTATCTTCTTCTAATATAATTTAAAGTTGATATTGTTCATTTATAACAGCCATTTATAAAACCTTGACCATGTATTTTGAAATCTTCCTTCTTTTTGTCCTCTCAAAATTACCGTTAATTTATCCACCCCAGCAGTTTCAAGAACTATATTTATCATTTCTTCTTTTGAAGGTATTTCTTTTTTCCTCCAATATTTGGCATATAACACCATTGCAGTGGTCACTACATATATAATAAGATAAGAGTACTGGGGTTTTTTTACAGTTTTCTGTAAAACATTTTCTGGATAACTCACTTGCCTCATATGTGACGGTGGGACGGTAAGATGTTCACCTGCTTTCTCCTTCTAACAGATCCAATGGCACGTCCCAACAGCACCCGGGTGACAGAGTTCATCCTCCTGGGCTTCACTTCCCGGCGTGACATCCGGCTCCTCCTCTTCAGCGTCTTCCTCCCCATCTACCTCCTCGGTCTGGTGGGGAACCTCTGCTTGGCCATTCTGATCCGGGCCGAGCGGTCCTTGCACACGCCCATGTACTACTTCCTGAGCCACCTGGCCCTGATGGACTTGTGCTCCTGCTGCACCGTGGCCCCCAAGATGCTCTTGGGCCTCTTGAAAGGTCACGACACCACTCCCATCCCAGCTTGCGCCCTTCAGATGTTCTTCTTCGCGGCTGCCTCAGACGCGGAGTGCTGCCTATTGGCTGCCATGGCTTATGACCGCTACGCAGCCATCTGCCGCCCGCTCCACTACGGAACGGCCATGCCGCAGCGCCTCTGTCGCCTCCTAGTGGCGGTGTCCTACGCAGCAGGGGCAGCCTCCGGGGCCATCCACTCCAGCATGGCCTTCCGCCTGCCCTTCTGTGGTGCCCGTACTCTGGACCACTTCTTTTGTGACATCCCTCCAGTGCTGGCTTTGGCCTGCGCCAACACAGACCTGAACCAGCTCCTGCTCTTGGCGGTCTGTGGAGCGATCCAGAGCGTCACCCTGGCGGCCGTCATGGCTTCCTATGGAACGATCCTTTGTACAGTGGGGCGGGCCGGGTCTCAAAGAGCCGTATCCACCTGTGGCTCCCACCTGACAGCTGTGGGGGTGCTGTACGGCACCCTCATTTTCATGTACCTGCGGCCTGACGGCACCTACGCCCCCCAGACCGACAAGATGGCCTCCGTCTTCTACACGGTGGTCATCCCCACCCTCAATCCGGCCATCTACAGCCTCCGTAATGCCGACGTGAAGCAAGCGGTCCGGAGGAGATTCGGTAAAGAGAGATGCCGAGCCTGCTGCTTTTGAGCAGCACTTGAACGGAGGAGGGTGAAGGCAATGTTCCCTCCAAGCTGTAGAGTCCTGTGAGCAAAAATTCTACTTTGTGAGCTACTGGCATTAAAGTTGCGAGTGAGCGATCTGGTTGCGCTGGAGCCATCCTTCCTGAGTGAAGACCAAAACGTGTGATCCGGAGGCTAAGAAGACCGTGAGCTAGCTCACACTCACTCAGCTTAGAGGGAACACTAGCTTCAGCTACACACACAATCAGTCTCTTTTCAAAATTTAGCAGACAGGCTTGCTGTAGCGAGGCGGAGGGCCTGTAAGATGGAGCTCTTCCACCAGGCTTTTGATTGAAGCAGTGGATGTCAAATATCATCTGGCCCTTCCTGCTACCGCGCTGTCACCATCTGCTACTTTCGATCATGGTCTTCCATTTTCGAGGCTCAGAATGTTAACTCGCCTACCTTAACTGAGGTTGGGTATTTACCATCCGGAATCCCTTCTGGGATTTAGCCCTATCTGCTTTAAATTGACTAACACTGGGGCATTACAGTAATACTTGTGATGCCATCATTTAAGGATTTTTACAGTTTTAATCTCTGGTTTTATTGTCCTGTGATTACTGTTTGTACCCCACCCTGGGCCCGTTCGTGGGAAGGGCAGGATGGAAATGGAACCAAATAAAGAAAGAAAGATGTGGGGTGGAGAAGGAAACTTTACACCCTTCCCCTGACCCCTTCCCCACTGGAAAAAAAGCCGGCCCTGAGCGGCTTTCCCCCACACTGTGGAAATTTTGCAGTGAGAAAAAGGCAGCAAAGGGTTAACATTTTCCTCTCCCACATACCATTCTCCTCTCTAATAAAGCAATCCAGACAGCTGCATTTGCAAAAGAAAAAGTCCTTTAGGAAAGCATCCCGCAAGACCACCTAGAAAAACCTTGCATCTTTTCCTGTCTTATCCATTTTAATTTCACCCTGTGTATTAGTGTTCTATTTCAATCATTGATTACTTCTTGGTTTTACAAAAATGTTGTAGCAATCCTGCACACAATGTAAAAACAATGCAATAAAATATAACGTTTTAAAGCTCCATTACTATTTTTCTGATATGACCTGTATCTAGCAAAGCATGATCCCTGCTTGGTCATTTGTTTGGAGACATTTTATACTGCAATCCTGAGCAGAGTTATATGTGAGTGCTAGTTTGGTTGTAGTGGTTAGAAGCGTGGACTCTAATCTGGGAGAACCAGATTTGATTCCCCACTCCTCCACATGCAGCTGCTGGTGTGACCTTGGGTCTGTTACAAGTTCTCTTAGAACTGTTCTCTCAAGGGCAGTCCTTGAAAGAGCTCTCTCAGCCCCACCTACCTCTCAGGGTGTCCGTTGTGGGGAGGGGAAGGGAAAGGAAATTGTAAGCCATGCTGAGACTCCTTCGGGTAGTGAATGGCAGGGTATAAATCCAATCTCCTCCTCCTCCTCCTCTTCTTCTTCTTCATTTCTAAGCCCATTAAAGTTAATGGGCTTAGAAAGGCATGATTCTCCTTAGAAGGACTGCACTGTCATAGATTCTTTTTTTTAAAAAATAGCATATGTGCATATAGCACCCCATCTCCTTCCCATCTCTTTTTCATCACTTATTTAGGTCATAAACATTGCCAGCTGTGCATGCACTGTTGCTGTTCTATAGGAATAACCAGATACAGGGATCTTCTGCACTGAGTTTCTGCTGCAGCTCAGTGTCTTAATCTTACCTTCCCCTCCGCTTTAAACTTGCAATATCATTTGCCGTGTGTTGCTATCCTTTTTCTTGCTTGTGTGTTCTTGTTGCTTCGCAGGTTTTACTGTTCCTCATGTGTTTTGCTCCCTCTAGTGGTCAATTCGATATTACATCACTTAGAGGAAATGAGGATCAGTGTACTGTAATTTCATAATAGGATGAATACAAATGATAAGTGTATTTTGGTATTTTTTTCTGTCTGATTGCTGTTTCTAATTGTAAAGGTTCTTTGATTTAAATGGAGGGGATGCTGCTATAATGGTCTGCACTCAGTGCTACTGACAGGGAAGTGGATAAGAGACTGGCTTCTTTTATTTGTTGTTTTAATTATTACTTACTTTATGTTATTTAAATTGTGCTGTGAACCACCAGGGAATCAGATCTCATCCCAAGGTGATCTAGGACTATACTAAATAAATATTTTCAGGAGGGCAGTCAGGTTGGTTCGCAGTAGGAGAGCTATTTATCTAGTAGAAGAAGAAGAAAAGGAGATTGAATTTATACCCTGCCCTTCACTACCCGAAGGAGACTCAGAGCGGCTTACAATCCCTTTCCCTTCCCCTCCCCACAACAGACACCCTGTGTGAGCAATGTTCCCTCTAAGCTGAGTTAGTGTGAGCTAGCTCACAGTTTTTTAGCCTCCAGCTCACACATTTTTGTCTCCGCTCAGGAAGGATGGCTCCAGAGCAAACTTATTTATGTACTAACCAAATCGCTTGCTCATAACTTTAATGCCCGTAGCTCACAAAGTAGAATTTTTGCTCACAAGAATCCACAGCTCAGAGGGAGCATTGCCTGTGAGCAGTGTTCTCTCTAAGCTGAGTTAGTGTGAGCTAGCTCACAGTGAGGTGGGTGGGGCTGAAGAGAGCTCTTTTGAGAACTGCTCTTGAGAGAAAAAGCTCCGAGAGAACTTCTGACGGACCCAAGGTCACACTGGGTCAGTCACAGGGACTCAAAACTGGTTCTCCCAAATTAGAGTCCGTGCTCCTAACTGCTACGTCAAACTGGCTCTAGTAGAGCTAGATTCAAGGCCCGTAGCACCTTAGAGATCAACAAGAGTTGTATGGTATAAGCATCTGCTGAAGGAAGCTTTGACCCTGGAAAGCTGATCCCCCCCCCCCATGTTCCAAATCTTGTTGGGAGTAACTGGTTGGTTATCCCAGTATCCCTTCTCAACTTAGGAGAGTTGTTCTCAGTGTGCTGGCAGAGTTACAAAGTTACACAGAATCTAGTGGTCAGCCGTGTTAGTCTGAAGCAGCAGAGCAAAGTCTGAGTCCTGGGGCACCTTCAAGACCAACCACAGTTTGATTCAAGGTATGAACTTCCGTGGGCACGCACACTTCCTCAGGCACAATGAAAGTTACACAGAGCCATGTTTCAGTCTCAAGACTAATACTAGTCCCTTTTTAAAGGAACTACATTCTAGATAGTGAGCCTTAAGAGGTAGAGACAGATCTAAACTACCTTGGATGGGTCTGGATGCAGATGGGCATCCAGCCTCCATTGTGGATGTGTGTGCAAGAGAGGGAGGAAAGGGAGGGAGGGAAGGGAAGGAGGGAGGGAAGGGAAGGGAAGGGAGGACCAGAGGGAGGGAGGGAAGGGGAGGGAAGGAAGGAGGGAAGGAAGAACAGAGGGAGCGAGGGAGGGAAGGGAAGGAGGGAGGGAAGGGAGGAACGGAGGGAGGAAAGAGAAGAAGGGAGGGAAGGAGGAACAGAGGGAGGGAAGGAAAGGAGGGAGGGAAGGGAAGGGAGGAACGAAGGAGGAAGGGAAGGAGGGAAGGAGGGAGGAAGAGAAGGAGGGAAGGAGGAAGGAAGAGAGGGAGGGAGGGAGGAAGGGGGAGGGAGGGAGGAAAGGGAAGGGGAGGGAGGGAGTTTCCCTGTAATCTATCAGTCTGCAATTAAGAACAGAGATAGGAGAATAAACAGGAAGAAAAACCACAGTTTGCCTGTCTATCTCACTGACTTGTTTGCAACCCTCTCCCCCTTGGAGGCTGAGGCTTGAAACAATGGTCAAATCTGCATTAGCATTTTAAAATCAGTTTCATACTGCATTTCCATTTTTAAATCAGTTCCGTGCTGCTGTGACGCTGTCTTTCTCTATGCTTGACAGCGTCACAGCAGCACGAAACTGACTTAAAAATGCGAATGCAGGTTCGACCAATGTCTAGGCCTTCTCCTCCAACAAATCTTGTTGGTCTTTAAGCGCTGCTGGACTTGAATCTAGCTCTACTAGATAAATAAGTAGCAGCGACAGGAAAGACTGGTCTAGGAGGAGGCCGGGTAAAAGAGGATCTCCAGTGGCTTACTGTTTTCCTGCTGGCCAAGCGTATACCATCCCTAAATGCCCATCAACTTATCATGGAGTTGCTCATTAGTGCCTCCATCTAATTGGAGCTGCCGAAGTGGCTTCCCTGTTCTACTGAGACGGGTTCCCAGGAGCAAGGTGGTTAACTGCTGTGACATCATAGTCAGCCAGTGAAGAAATAACTCCCCTTCCAACAAGCTCGGAGCAGATGAGCTGACCTTCTGATCCTTGCTACTGCCCTACTGTTTCAAAGAGGACACGCCACCTCGGAGAGCCCAGATCATCTCTTCACACCCTGAAGAGGAGGAGGCCCAGATCCTACCAGGTGAACAGTTGCTCCTAAGTCAGATCTTCATTCTTTAACTGAGCAGGTCAAACAAGTGGAGGAAAGTTGTACCCAGTGATTGGCAGTGAGAGTTGCTTTCCCCAAGTTCAGATAAGAAGCAAGCGGGATCTTGTGTATCCCGGATGCACTCGTAGAGAGTCGTGTTCTTAAATCCTACCGCAATTTCCAGGACAGTACAGGGAGGGGGGGAAGTGGCTCAGAGTTAGCCTGTTTGCTTTGGTGTAGTGGTTAAGAGCGGCGGACTCTAATCTGGAGAACTCCTCCACATGCGACCATCTGGGTGACCTTGGGACAGTCACAGTTCTCCAAAGAGCTCTCTCAGCCCCACCTACCTCACAGGGTGTCTGTTGAGGGGAGAGGAAGGGAAGGAGACTGTAAGCCGCTCTGAGACTCCCAGTGAAGGGTGGGGTACAGTGTTCCCTCTAAGCTGAGTCAGTGTGAGCTAGCTCCCAGTTTTTTAGCCTCCGGCACACACAATTTTGTCCTAGCTCAGGAAGGGGATGGCTCCAGAGCAAACTAATTGATGCAGTAGTCAAATCGCTCGCTCACAACTTCAATGCCAGCGGCTCACAAAGCAGAATTTTTGCTCACAGGACTCCACAGCTTAGAGGGAATATTGGTGGGGTATAAATCCTCCCCCCCCAGCAGTCTTTAAGCAGCATCTGGACAAACCCTTGTCAGGGAGGCTCTAGGCTGATTCTGCATTGGGGAAAGGGTTGGACTAGAGGGCCTGTAGGGTCCCTTCCCGCTCTGTGGTTCTATGATCCTAAGTTGCTCCCTGAGAACCCCGTTCCACATCTCCAAGGGGACAGGGGCGGAAGAGTAAACCCGGGAAGGCAGCTCAGTCTGCCTGTCCAGCTGTCCGACTCTCTTGCCACACAGTCCGGAGGAGGCTGAGGCAGGGGACAGCACCCGGTCCTTCACTTCCAACACCGGGTGGGGCCTGGAGATCTTCCAGAATCACAAGGGATCTCCAGGCTACAGGGATCAGCTCTCCTGGAGGCAGTCGCAGCTTCGGGGCGGGGGGGGGCGGGCAGAGTCTGGGATCACGTCCCCTGTGAGCACCCTCCCTCCCCCAGACCCCGCCTTCCCTAGGCACTGCCCACAAATCTCCAGGAATATCCAGAGCTGGCTGCCCTAGCTGCTGCAGGACTTGCTCTCATACCTGCTTCCCTGTGCCCCTCCTCAGCCTCACACTAGAGCCAATGGCATCCTGGGCTCGGCACGTCTGCAAGTGGAAAGGACCACAGGGAAACAGTGCTCTTGTTCCTGATTGACCAGAGCCTCCTGGGATGTGCTGCTCCTAATCCACCCCCTTGCAGGTGCTACCTGGCCCCCTTAGAATGTAGAAACTGGAATATTAGCAGTCTTAGGTCCAGATCCTTCCTTAGGATCTTCCTTAGCCAGTTTGGTGTAGTGTTTAAGTGCGTGGACTGTAATCTGGGAGAACTGGGTTTGATTCCCCAACTCCTCCGCTTGCAGCTGCTGGATGACCTTGGGCAAGCCATAGTTCTGGTCAGAGCTGTTCTCGAAAAAGAGCAGTTTCTGTCAGAGCTCTCTCAGCCCCACCTGCCTCACAAGGTATCTGTTGTGGGGAGGGGAAGGGAAAGGGGTTTGTAAGCCCCTCTGAGACTCCGAGTGAAGGGTGGGGTATAAATCCAATCTCTTCTTCTTCTCTTCTAGTTTCTTCCAGGCCAGTAGCTAGGATCTTTTTGTTCAAGGGGCATTTAAACTTTGGGGGGGGGCAGTTATAGTTAATTAAATTAATCTGAATGTCTGTCTATAAAGGGGGAGGCTGCAAGCATTTTTCCAGCCCTCCCTTTCCAGGCTACTTGTGGGGCAGGGCTTTTAATTAAAGGGGCAGTGCCCCAAAAATGCCCCACTGCAGCTGCCGGCCTGGGTTCTTCCTTACTCTGCTGTCTTCTCTCCCCCTCCTCTGGTCTTGCTATTGGGAGATTTGGTTAAGACAGCAGAGTTCTGCCCAGTCATAGAAGCGTGAGACTGAGTGCAGTAAATAAATCTCCCAAGGAGTATCCTGCAAAAAAGGGAAACTCGCATTTATTCGAGTAGCTCCGGTTCGCATTCTGGCTGCAGTCGAAAGGAGAGAGAGAAGCCCGATCTAAAGAGTACTTTCCCTGTCTCAAATGGCCAGCTTGTCTGGCATCACTTGTGTGGGAGGATGAGGGCATGGTCTCCACAGGAGAGGCCTACAATGATGATGTGTCTCCATGGAAGGCCATGTTGAGAGAGGGAGAGGACAAAGTGAGACAGCAGGGGGTCAGAGGGCAACTCCCAGGTTCAGACAACGAAAGGCATCCCATTCAAGGAGGTCACACCTATACACACTCTGAGCGATGTAGTGCCCCACAATGTCCAGCCATGCTGAGTCGCTCACTCCAAAACTTGCCGCAGGGGGTGCTTGGCTTCATCCCAGGCCGTGGCAACCATAAATGGGTGAGCTTGTCATGGGTCTGAGTCAAGTGGCCCCACAGTTGTTGCCAACTCCAGTTTGGGAAATTCCTGACAATTTGGGTGTGGAATCTGGGGAGGGACCGCAGCAGGAGATAATGCCATAGAGTCCGCCTATTTTCTCATGGGGACCGATCTCTTTAGTCTGGAGATTAGCTGTAATTCTGGGGGGTCTCCAGGCCCCACCTGGAAGCTGGCAACCCTACCTGTGATGCTTCTAGCCCCACAGAAGCCCTTTGATGTCATGTGGTCCTGGCTGCCCAGTGGGACTCCACATGAAAGAGCCTGAAAGCAGAAGCTCCAGAGGTGTCCACTGGTGCTGCGTAGTGGCCAAACTACTATGAACCAAGAAGTCCTGGGTTCAGGTTTTACTTCAATGATTAATGTGGACTTAAGAATGGCACTCCTCTTTACGTCTCAGTTTTCCATCTGCAATATTGCAATAATATTACTACTGTCCTACCTTACAGAATAGTTGAGAGAATCACAAGAAGATATTGGGTACTTTCATACATACTAAATAACGTGCTTTCAATCCACTTTCAAAGGAGGAGGAGGAGGAGGAGGAGGAGGAGGAGGAGGAAATTGGATTTATACCCTGCCCTTCACTACCTGAAGGAGTCTCAGAGCAGCATATAATCTCCTTTCCCTTACCCTCCCACAACAGACACCCTGTGAGGTAGGTGGGGCCAAGAAAGCTCTGAGAGAACTGCTTGTGAGAGAACAGCTCTGAGAGAACTTGTGACCAGCCCAAGGCCACACCAGCAGCTGCATGTGGAGGTGTGGACATTAAAAATGCTGGACATTTCTAAGCGAAGGCTGGACGACCATCTTTTGGATATGTTGTAGGTATGCAGGGCTATCTTTCTGCTGTGCTCCTGCAGAGTGCTGGGGGATGGACTAGATGACCTGTAAGGTCCCTTCCAACTCTAACATTCTATGATTCTATGAGTGGGGAACCAAACCTGGTGCTCCCAGATTAGGGTCTGCACTCCTAGGCTGCCACACCAGACGGGCTCTCTTTGCACTTTGGAACTGGATTTTGCGGCCTGAAATAGCAAAATCCACTTGCAAACAGTCACTGAAGTGGATTGGAGCTGTATTCTTTAGCATGCATGGAAGTGCCCGTTATGTTCTTTGAACACTTTACAATGTGAGCGTGTGTTTGTGGCATGGAGGGCAATAAGAAGCTTCAGGGGGAAAGAGAAATGAGTACTGTGTCAAGAAACAGGAGATCTCAGCGTTATTGCTACACACCTGTCTAGGGCCGACTGAAAATCAAAAATAACAAAGATATATTGCCAACAAAAAAAAAAGCCTTTTTAAAAAGCACGATTTTGGGAGGGCGGCGAGGTGGGGACGACGCTATGCAGAAAACGGCAAATTTCTTCAGAATGTTTCCTCTGCAAAAACAAACCTCCAGAATGGAGAACCTAAACTATCCGGACCTTCGAAAGAAAATCTAGCCAAATATTCCCTGGCTACTTCAATATTTATGTGCATCTGATATTGGATCTTTCCCACCAGAAATCTATCACATTTTTTTATTCCGCCCTGTCCCCAAGAGCACTGACCTAGATGGGCCAGGCCAGACCGATCTTGTCAGGTCTCAGAAGCTAAGCAGGGTCGGCCCTGGCTCGCCCTTGGATGGGAGACCACCGAGGAAGCCCAGGGTTGCTACACAGGGGCAGGCGATGGCCAGCCACCTCTGAATGCTCCTTGCCTTGACTGGATGTCCCCGGCGAACCCGATCTTGCTCGATCTTGGAAGCTAAGCAGGGTTGGCCCTGGTTAGTGCTTGGATGGGAGACCACCGAGGATGTTCACGGTCCCTGCACAGAGGAAGGCAAGGGCAAGCCACCTCTGTTTGCTTCTGCCCCAATCTGGAGGGCCCAGGCGCGCCTGATCTTGTCCGTTCTCAGACGCTAAGGAAGGTCGGTCGGAGTTAGTGGTCACTGCATAGTGAGCCAGTTTGGTGTAGTGGCTAAGTGGTGTAATGGTTAAGTGTGCAGACTCTAATCTGGGAGAACCGGGTTGGATTCCCCACTTCTCCACTTGCTCCTGGCTGGATGACCTTGGGTAAGCCGTAGTTCTGATAAGAGCTGTCCTTGAAAAAGAGCCATTTCTGTCAGAGCTCTCTCAGCCCCACCGACCTCGCAGGCAGTGTTCCCTCTAAGCTGAGTCAGTGCGAGCTAGCTCACAGTTTTTTAGCCTCCAGCTCACCCATGTTTACCTTGGCTCCGGAAGGACGGCTCCAGAGCAAATTAATTTATGCCATAGCCAAATCGTGCTGCTCACAACTTTAATGCCAGGAGCTCACAAAGGAGAATTTTTGCTCACAAGACTCCACAGCTTAGAGGGAGCACCGTTCACAGGGTGTCTGTTGCGGGGAGGGGAAGGGAAAGGAGTTTGTAAGCCGCTCCGACACACCTTTGGGTAGTGAAGGGCGGGGTATAAATCCAGTGTCGTCTTCTTCTTCTCTCCAGTTAGTACTTGGATTGGGGGCCACCAAGGAAGTCCAGGGTTGCTACCCAGAGGCAGGCAATGGCAAATCACCTTTCTTTGTGTCTTTCTTGCCTCAAACACCACAAGGGGTCACCATAAGCCAGCTGTGACCTGATGTCACTTTCCACACACACACCCTCAAGAAGGTCAGGATGGGTCTTCTCTTTCCGTTTGACTCTCTCAACAAACCTGTGAGGTAGTTTATACTGAGAGACAATGACTGGCCTCAGCTGTGACCCAACGGCTTCATGCCTGAGTGGGGATTTGAACCAGGGTCTCGCTCCTTCTAATCCAGCACAGTAACCACTCTGCCACACAGGTTCTCACTCTAGCACTGCCAACCTCCAGGTGACAGCTGGAGCTCTCCCGCTATCACAACTGGTCTCCAGGCAACAGAGATCAGTTCCCCTGGAGAAAAATGGCCGCTTTGGAAGTTGGGTTCTATGGCATCATACCCGACTGAAGCCCCTCCCCTCCCCAAACCCCACCATCCTCAGGCTCCACACACACCCAAATCTCCAGGTATTTCCCAACCCAGAGCTGGCAACCCTATCTCATTCCCTAGGATACAACTGTGATTTGAAAACGTGTCCAGCTTTTGATTCAGTGTCCAGCCACAGCATCTTCTTCCACTTCCAAGGTTCCACTCGTCTCTTCTTCCGCTTCCAAGGTTCCACTCGTCTCTTCTTCCGCTTCCAAGGTTCCACTCCTCTTCTTCCGCTGTTCCACTCGTCTCTTCTTCCGCTTCCAAGGTTCCACTCGCTTCCTCTTCTTCCGCTTCCAAGGTTCCACTCGTCTCTTCTTCCGCTTCCAAGGTTCCACTCGTCTCTTCTTCCAGCTCTCCAAGGTTCCACTCGTCTCTTCTTCCGCTTCCAAGGTTCCACTCGTCTCTTCTTCCGCTTCCTAGGTTCCACTCGTCTCTTCTTCCGCTTCCAAGGTTCCACTCGTCTCTTCTTCCGCTTCCAAGGTTCCACTCGTCTCTTCTTCCGCTTCCAAGGTTCCACTCATCTCTTCTTCCGCTTCCAAGGTTCCACTCGTCTCTTCTTCCGCTTCCAAGGTTCCACTCATCTCTTCTTCCACTTCCAAGGTTCCACTCGTCTCTTCTTCCGCTTCCAAGGTTCCACTCATCTCTTCTTCCACTTCCAAGGTTCCACTCGTCTCTTCTTCCGCTTCCAAGGTTCCACTCGTCTCTTCTTCCGCTTCCAAGGTTCCACTCGTCTCTCTTCTTCCGCTCTCCAAGGTTCCACTCATCTCTTCTTCCACTTCCAAGGTTCCACTCGTCTCTTCTTCCGCTTCCAAGGTTCCACTCGTCTCTTCTTCCGCTTCCAAGGTTCCACTCGTCTCTTCTTCCGCTTCCAAGGTTCCACTCGTCTCTTCTTCCGCTTCCAAGGTTCCACTCGTCTCTTCTTCCGCTTCCAAGGTTCCACTCGTCTCTTCTTCCGCTTCCAAGGTTCCACTCATCTCTTCTTCCGCTTCCAAGGTTCCACTCCTCTCTTCTTCCGCTTCCAAGGTTCCACTCATCTCTTCTTCCACTTCCAAGGTTCCACTCGTCTCTTCTTCCGCTTCCAAGGTTCCACTCATCTCTTCTTCCACTTCCAAGGTTCCACTCATCTCTTCTTCCGCTTCCAGTCTCTCTCCAAGGTTCCACTCATCTCTTCTTCCACTTCCAAGGTTCCACTCATCTCTTCTTCCGCTTCCAAGGTTCCACTCGTCTCTTCTTCCGCTTCCAAGGTTCCACTCGTCTCTTCTTCCACTTCCAAGGTTCCACTCGTCTCTTCTTCCGCTTCCAAGGTCCCCAAGGCTGATGCCAAACAGAACGTCAGTCACTGAATTCGTCTTGATCGGAGTGTCAGATGCCCGTGATCTCTACGGCCCCCTCTTTGGCCTCTTTCTGCTCTTGTACATAGCCAACATCGGCGGGAACTTAGTGGTGGCAACAGTCACCCTGTGGGACCCGCACCTCCAGACGCCCATGTACTTCTTCATCGGCAACCTGGCCTTCATTGACATCTTCTACTTCTCCACCACCGTGCCCAAGATGTTCATGGGGCTGGTGTCCCACAGCAACCACATCGCCTACGCCGGCTGCATCGCCCAGATGTTCTTCTTCCATTTCCTGGGCAGCACCGAGGCCATGCTTCTAGCCATCATGGGCTACGACCGCTACCTGGCCATCTGCCACCCGCTCCGCTACCCTGTCCTGATGAGCCGCCAGCTGCGATGGACCTTAGCCGCTTCCGTGTGGACCGCCGGCTTCTTCCACTCTCTTCTCCACGCCGTCATGATGTCCCGCCTCTCCTTCTGCCAAGACAACCGGGTGGAGCACTTCTTCTGCGATATATCTCCGCTCCTGGCCCTCTCCTGCTCAGATACGGGGATCAACCAGGCCTTGTTACTTGGCGTGACCGGCTCCATTATCATGGGCTGCTTTGCCCTAACCTTAACGTCCTACGGTCTCATCCTACGGGCCGTGGTGGCCATGCGCTCAGCGGAAGGCCTCCGGCGTACCTTTTCGACTTGTGGGGCCCACCTCACCGTGGTGGCCCTCCATTACGGCTGCGCTGGGGCCATGTACCTGCGCCCCCATTCAGAAAGCTCACTGGAAACAGACAGAGCTGTGACGGTGCTGTACACAGCGGTCACGCCTGTTCTGAACCCGCTGATTTATACCCTGCGTAATAAGGAAGTCAAGGCTGCCCTGAGGAGGGCCATCAGCGGGAATGCTCGCTGTCAGAGAGGGTAAAAGAAATGGGGGAGATGTCAGAATATTGTACCCAGGGCTTTTGCGGGGCAGGAACGCACAGGAACGGAGTTCCAGCTGGCTCCTGAGTTGGCCACGCCCAGCAGGAACTCATTAGCATAACAGGCCACACCCAACAGCAGAAACTCATTAGGATTGGCTACATGAGGGGTGTGTGGCCTAACATGCAAAGGAGTTCCTGCTACAAAAAAAGCCCTGGGCTTTGACAACAAGCAAGGTCAGCAGGGCAGCCCCACCCCCAAAGAGCCCTGACATGCTTGGTGCAATGTCATCACCCAGAGGTAATGTCATTGCGCCAGGCACGTCATGCAGGGGACGCTCTAGTGTTTGGGTAAAAACTCAATGGTGACCATAGAGTTTTCCACCCACACACTAGAGTGTCCCCCACACAACCTGCCCATCACATGGATGTCACTTCTGGGTGATGTCATCATGGTGCACGCGCCAGAAAATTCTAGGAGCCGGGTTGCAGCCTCCCACCCGGGACCCAGGTAAGACCTGGCAACCCTAACCTCCCTCTCCTGCCTTTCCTTATTTTAATGGTGGGAGAAAAATGGAGGAGGATGCTGTTGATAGCACCACTCTAGGAATTCTTCCTAATCTCTATGGAAACCACCATAGAAGTAGGGGGAGGTTCTTCAAGTGTCACCTGAAAGTGATGTCATGGTTGGCGAAACCCCCCCCCACATGGAAGTGGTGTCACTTCCAGGTGACGCTCTAGGAATGTCCCAATATCTATGGTCTTTACCATAGGGAAACACCTCAAAGGGCAGGGAGGAAGCAATGTCCCCATCTCAAACTCCACCGTTCCTAGGCACCACCCCTAAAATCTCCAACATTTGCTGAAGTGGGGCTGGCAACCTTACATGCCTGCATAGCACACCACACTCTATGGCACGCAGAGGCCTACGACACTCCCGAGGGCCCCACGCTGTCCTCTCAACTGGCCTGTATCTATTATCTCATGCCTCAGTTCTTGGGCAATGCAGCAGCCTCGATCCACACCTAGTGATAACAGAGAATTCCCACAAAATTATGCCAAGCTCTCTACTGAATGAGGAAATGTGTGTGGAATGTTTGTGTGTGTGTGTGCTAAACCTCCCACAAAGTACTGCAACAGCCCTGCGCTCAGCAGTCAATAAAGCTGAAATGCTTTCTCTTGGCCAGAATGAACATAACATCCAGCTGTTCCCACCATCGCTCTCCCTTCCCTCTACGGTTACCAACTCCAGGTTTGAAAATTCCTGGAGCCTATGGAACTCTGTGGCACTGTACCCCACTGAGGTCCCTGTCCTCCCCAGGCTCCATCCCCAAATCTCCTGGAGTTTCCCAGCCTGGACCTGGCAAGTCTACCTGGCAACTCTAATCCCAGGACTTCTCCAGCTACCACCTGGAAGTTGGCAACCCACTCTACTCCCACATCAGCACCTCAGTGCTGTCAATTAAAACCCTAAAGTGGCCCTACCCCTCAAAGGGGCTTCACTTTCCAGCCAATTCACAGCTAGCTTTCTATCTCCTCTCCCTCTTTCTTGAGAGCCAGTTTGGTGTAGTGGTTAGGGGTGCAGACTCGAATCTGGGAGAACCAGGTTTGATTCCCCACTCTTCCACATGCAGCTAGCTGGTGTGACCTTGGGTCATTTACAAGACAAGTTCTCTGGGAACTGTTCTCTCAAGAGCAGTCCTCGAAAGGGCTCTCTCTAGCCCCATCTGCCTCACAGGGTTTCTGTAGTGGGGAGGGGAGGAGAAGGGAAAGAGATTGTAAGCCGCTCTGAGACTCCAAGTGAAGGCATGGTATAAATCTAATCTCTTCTCTTCTTCTTTCTTCCAAACTCCAAAACATTTCTTCCCCCCACACACCTGCCTTCTTCTCCTCAGCTAGGAGGTCCCAAGCATTCATCCCCTAACAGAGTTTTCAGCAGACCATCATTTGAAACAAAAGTTAGGTTTGATTTATGGTGTCTCATCCAATGGCCCATTTGCTCATGAACGCTGCGTTTTACTGAATCAGGCCATTGGTCCCTCAAGGTCAATATTTTCTCCTCAGAGTGGCAGCGGCTCTCCAGGGTCTCGGGCTGCTGAGGTCTTCCACATCACTTCCTGCCCGGTCCTTTTTAACTGGAGATGCCGGGGATTGAACCAGGGACTTTCTGTATGCCAAGCAGAGGCTCTAGCACTGAGCCACAAGCCTCCCAAGCTTTCATCTGAGGCCACAGTGATCAATGAATGAACATGTACCTTCTGCCTTTCTTTCCCACATAATTCCAAGGATGCTTTCAATGTTCTGAACCTGTGCTTGGAGACAGTAGCAGGCCGGAAGAAGGGGAACAAGTTGAAACGTAATCCTGAGAAGACAGAGTTTCTCTGGGTTAGTAGAAAAGCAGACCAGATGCTTCAGGTCTCTCCTGTCTCAGATGCGGCTGACTCCTTGAAAAGTCAGGTTCGCATCTTGGGAGTGTTGTTTGATACAGTGGTGGCTCAGAGTGCTTTTGCCCAGTTTCAGCTGGTGCATCAGCTGTGCATGTTCCTGGTGCAATCAGATCTGGCCACACTGATCCATGCCTTAGTTACATCTAGCCTAGACTACTGCAATGCACTGTCCTTGGGACTACTCTTGAAGACTGTTCAGAAGCTGCAGCTACTGAAGAATGCTGCAGCTAGACTGCTGGTCGGGCCCAGCTATTGGGGGCATGTGACCCTCGTACTATAGCAATTACGGTGGCTACTGATCCACTACCTAGTGACATATTGTGTGGCTCCCAGAAGGGCAGCTGAGGAAGCGAAGGGGAAGCATGCCTCCCCAATCGGTCTTACCTTACCCAGCCAGTGTTCCCCTCCCTGGGAAGGCTTGACGTGGGGGGGGAGCAGAGAAAGAAGGCAACTTTAACTTTAAATGCGTTCTCAAAGCCCCCCACCAGCCAGCTTGGAGAACGCATTTGTCTCTTTAAATCCCTTCTCCAAGCCAAGCCAGCTGGCGTGGGTGGGTGGGTGGGCTTCGAGGATGCATTTAAAGTTAAAGCTGATTTCTTTCCACCTCCCCACCCCCCCCATCTATTTGCTTTCTTTCCACCTTTCTTTCTCTCTCTCTTAGGCAAATAAATATCATTAGCAAACAAATATCATTGGACAAATAAATATAATATAAATTTGTACATTTTCAATAAAAACTTGTGTGTAATATTTATTCATGTCTTGGGGCTCTCAAACATCTGACGTTTATTTTATGTGGCTCTTACGTCAAACAAGTCTGGCCACCCCTGACCTAATCCAATTCTAAGTACTGTTTTTGTCCTTTCAAGACCAATATGACTTGGGACCAGAGAATATGAAGGACGGTCTTCCCCCGTACATTCTCCCCAGGAAACAGGATTGCAGGAAGAGGCCATCCTAACTGTCCCGCCAATCAAAGCAGCTCATCTGGTGGGCACACAAGAACAGGGCCTTTCTGGTGGCGGCCTCCCAATTAGGGAACAACCTTCCTGGGGAGGTGCCTCTGTCCCCCTCACTGTCAGTCTTCAGGGGGCAGACAGTGATGGTTTTATCTGGGACTGCATTTGACTGATTTAGGGTTTTTATTTTAAACTATTTTCTTTTATGCGACTTATGACTTTTTAAATTTATATTGTCAGCTGCCTTGAGGTCCACATGGTAGAAAGATAACTAATAAACGTTTTAAATAAATAAATTCTGAACCTATCCAGAGCCAGAACATTGTTTGATATTTATCCCCCCTTCCGTATCAGGACACAGCTGCAACCCTTAGGTTTTCCCCCAGTGATTGGAGAAAGTTCAAGAAAGTAATCCCTCCTGAACTAGAGTGACTGAGCATCCCGGCTTCATTGGTCTCATCAAGACTCTTTGGTTGATCCCCAGGCTGCGAAGATCTGATGAAAGCCCCAAGAGGTCACCCTTGTTTACTTCCAGTTCCCTGGAGTCACCTACTGAAAACACATCTCTCTCTCTCTCTCTCTCTCTCTCTCTCTCTCTCTCTCTCTCTCTCTCTCTCTCTCTCTCTCTCAGACAGCAAGGCTCACAACATCCCAAGAGCAGCCATGAACCACTATGGACAGCAATCTCAGCAGGGAAGAAAGAAAGCATGCCAAGCATTAGAAGGCATAGAGCAGAACTCCTATGAGAAACAGGTGTTGGCTGTCCAGCATACGGTTGCCAAGTACCTCCTGGACACCAGTGGGGGTTATAGGGTTGCCAGATTCAGGTTGAGAAATTTCTGGAGATTTGGGGATGGAGCCTGGGAAGGACAGGGACCTCAGTGGGGTACAGTGCCATAGAGTCTGCCCTCCAAATGAATGAGCCATTTTCTCCAGGGAAGTGATCTCCGCGGTCTGGAGATGAGCTATAATACTGGGGGATCCCCAGGTCCCAACTGGAGGGTTGGTATCCCAAGCATCTGTGCATCAGCCCAGGGATCTGCACCCAGGAGGAGGAGGAGTGTTCCCTCTAAGCTGAGTTAGTGAGAGCTCGCTCACAGTTTTTTAGCCTCTGGCTCACACATTTTTATCTTTGCTCAGGAAGGGGACAGCTCCAGAGCAAACTAATTTATGCAGTAGCCAAATCGCTCGCTCTCAGTAGCCCACCAAATAGGATTTTTGCTCACAAGACTCCACAGTTTAGAGGGAGCATCTAACACCTAGCCCAGAGGTTCCCAAACTTATTTGGCCTACTGCTCCCTTTTCAGAAAAAAAAAATTACTCAGTGCCCCCCCCCCGGGAAGTGGACAAAAGATGCAGTTTGTGGCTCTGCACTTTGATCATTCCAGCACCCCCCAGGGGGCAGTATTGCCCACTTTGGAAACCAGTGACCGAACCCATCTTTCTGTGTCAAGTGCAGCACTGTGTCAAGTTCTTCCCCCTGAACAGAAGTTCATCCAACCCACAACTTGGTGTGTTAGCAGAAGGGATGATGCTTTCCCAGCTTGCTCTGCTGCAATGTTTTGAGACCTATGTGAGGACTGCCTGTCTCCCAGCAGTGGGATCCCCACCCCCTTTCCCCCCTCCTTCCCTATTGAGGAAAAAATGTTCAAAAAGTGGCTTTTGGGCTGATGGCATGAAGCCACTTCCAAGAAAAACCCAGAAGTGACATCTTGCCTCCCTAGGAATTGCCAGAAACATGGTGGTAAAACCATAGAGTTTTTGGCAATTCCTAGAGAGGACTAGTGTCAGGATCTGGGTGCTTGGTTCTCCTGCAGCTTGGTTTAAACCAGACTTGCAGGAGAACCCCAGCCAGCCCAGAGAATGGGCTGCCTTTTTTTTTTAACCAGTATTTTTCTTGTTGGGTCTATTGGACCCAAAAAACCTTGGGATCTTATAAAGTACTGAGACTGATGCGAAGCATAGTGATTCCGCTCATTACTTTATTTCGGAAGAAGAACAAGAGATACCCTTGCCGGCTCGCAGGCCAGCTTATATTCCCAACTCACACCAGACCCACACTCAAACTCACGCCCGTGACTGGATATTTACAGTGCACCCTTGAACCCATAGGTCCCCCCTAGAATTGTAGCCTCCCGATAGGTGTGTGTGAGGATCCAATTCAAGCCATTGTCTCTAGATGCGAAGCTTGGGTCCTTTGGCTGACCGCGTGTTCACCCGACCATGTATGCAGGCTGACCTGAGTACACAACAGATCTCTAAAAAATCCCAGGTCCAAATACTGCACTGCCTGGTATTGGGATCCAAGATTTTTTGGAAATCCCAATACTGGTGCAGTATCTGGATCTGGGAGAGCCAGTTTGGTGTAGCGGTTAGGAGCGCGGACTCTAATCTGGGAGAACTGGGTTTGATTCCCTGCTCCTCCACTTGCAGCTGCTGGTGTGTCCTTGGGTCAGTCACAAGTTCTGTCAGAGCTGTCCTCGAAAGAGCAGCTCTCTCAGAGCTCTCTCAGCCCCGCCTACCTCACAGGGTGTCTCTTGTGAGGAGGGGAAGGGAAAGGAGTTTGTAAGCCGCTCTGAGACTCCGAGTGAAGGGTGGGGTATAAATCCAATCTCTTCTTCTTTTTCTAGGTTCAATAGACCCAGACTGAAAAATACCAGTTAGAAAAAATTGCTCACTCCTAGAGTAGAGAGAGGTGGGCTAATTTTGTTTGTGACATAGTGGAATTCTTAATGGAATATACACACTGGAAAAACTTATACCGAGATTTTCAATCTCTGCAGCTGGTCCTTTAGAATTTGCATTTTCAAAAAGGTCCTTCTCTTTTTGTTGCTCATTAACGTTACTTTCTTTAGTATTTGTAGCACTGTCTGGAGAGCAGACTGAGTTATTTTCATTGCTTACTATCACAAATCTTAGCAAAGAACCTTTCAATTTAAAAAAAAACTTTCCTCCAAGACCTTTTTCTTTCTTTCTTTCATTTTACCTTTCCAGACTGATACTTTCTCTTATAGCTGTCACACATTTTGAAACTACGAGGATAAGTATTAGTATCATATCTCTGAAAGTTCTTTATTAAAATACCAAAAAAATCACAGTATCTAAAAATCTGTTTATATTACTAATTGCAATAATTCAAACCAAAAGTTAGAGCTCAACTCAACAATTGGCTATTGCACCATAACGGAATTCCCATCAGTAATACACTTTTACATTGTTACTGAATAACTTATTGCACATGTAGAGATACAATGAGAGAGATTGGATTTATACCCCGCCCTTCACTGCCCAAAGGCGTCCCAGAGCGGCTTACAAACTCCTTTCCCTTCCCCTCCCCACAACAGACACCCTGTGAGGTAGGTGGGGCTGAGAGAACTCTTGACAGAAACTGCTCTTTTTCAAGAACTGCTGTGCCAGAGCTTGTGACTGACCCAAGGTCACATCAGCAGGTGCAAGTGGAGGAGTGAGGAATCAAACCCAGTTCTCCCAGATTAGAGTCCGCGCACTTAACCACTACACCAATAATTTTACGGAACTACTTGTTATGTACTGAATGTGAATCGTTCCTATCTATTCACATGTTAAGCTTGAGTCTGAATGTGGCTCTTCAGATGTCGCATTGCTATTGGTCGGTTTCTGCGAAACCTGTGTAATTACCCAATCACTGAGTGATATTGTTGCAAAGAGGGAACGGTCCTGATTGGCCTTTATCCCTGCAATATTATTGGTCGTTAACTTGTTATGGGTGTGGCTTGGACAGCCCGGGAGAGTTTAAAAGAAGGAGCTGTGCTCCCCTTGTTGTCCTGTGTTCCTGACTTCCAGTTGCTGTTTATAACTTGAAGCTGAATCCTTTGTTGAGTCTCATACTTAACACTACTAATAATCAGTTCTGAAATAAGGTGAGTATATTTGAGATGCAACCTTTTTTTAAATACTTTAAGCACAGTATAGATATGATAAAATATACTTGTGTACTTCATACTATTTGTAGGGAGATTTTAGGGGTCCAGGCGTCTTCCAGGAATCTCCAGCCCCATAAGTGTTCTTTTATCTGAGCGGGTGGAGTCTGGCTAGGGAACTCAGGCCTCCAGAGGGAGACAAATGCAGAGAGAACAGTTGCCTTATACTACAAGTATTTATTAACTCTAAAGCCGTACACAAGTAAAACTTAATAGCATATATTCAATATCAATACCCAATATAGAAAAATCCCAATAACGGATATAGCAGGGGTGTCAAATATAAGGCCCGTGGGCTGGAACTGGCCCATCCAGGGCTCCTGTCTGGCCCGTGAGCAGCTGATCATTACTTTTATTGCCAGATGACAGAAGTTGTGGATCCTGTCCCTGTATACCGTCCCAGTGCTAATGGGTAATGGGCAGTGGAAATTGGAGGGTGGGCATCAGGGGGCTACTTTAAGGAAATAATGTTTTAAGCATGTTTGTATTTTGAGTAAAAAATAATACCATTAATTGGGTTTGCCTGTATCCTTTACAAAGTTTGTATCTCCGGTACCTGGCCTTACATTTTATGGCACATGAGGCCCGGCCCAACAAAATGTCATTTATGTCAGGTCTGGCCCTCATAATAAATGAGTTTGGCACCCCTGTGATATAGCGTACACTTCAGAAAGAACAATGAATTCCTGGATTGTGGACCAAGACCTCACTCAAGCCTAGGTGGGGTGTTGGCCAAACAGCCCCGAACACAGCCTTTAGAACTCTTTTCAGCCAATAGGAATCAAGGGAGGAGTCAACTAAAATGTACCAGGCCAGCCCACCGTATGGCGATAACACGAACTTTTGCTAGGGTGACCTTTTGCCTAGATATATTTTATTAACTGTGATGTCAGCAAGACCTAGGCGGATATGTTTAGGCTTTGGGAGCCTAGCACTTGGAGAACGGGGAATCTGAATTCAAGTAAAGGGCAAGACTTTAGTTTTTACACTTAGGCTGCCAGCAAAAGAACAAAGGCTTATGGGACATCAGAACCAAGAAACCAAAGTCAGTTATAGTCAGGGCTATTTTTGGGCAGGAACACACAGGAACGGAGCTCCCAAGTTGGTCACGCCCAGCAAGAACTCATTAGCATAATAGGCCACACCCAACAGCAGAAACTTATTAGGACTGGGTACATGAGGGGTGTGTGGCCTAACATGCAAAGGAGTTCCTGCTTAAAAAAAAAAGCCCTGGGTTTTGACAACAAACAAGGCAGACAGAATAAGAAGTAAAAGGTGGGTGTGGCTGGATGACCACACTTCTGGTAACATGGGGGTGTGGCCTAATAGGCTAATGAGCTGTGCTGTTGAGGGTGTGGCCTGATATGCGAATGAGTTTCTGCTGTTGGGTGTGGCTTGTTATGCTAATGAGATCCTGCTGCACTTTTTCTACAAAAAAAGCCCTGGTTATAGTAAAATCTACATAGCATAGAAAAACAGAAAGCCCCAGGCTTATGTAACCCAAAATTCTGCAACACCATTCAAATTTATTCACACGCATTTAGGGTATAACAATCCCGTATTTGCAAAATCGATAAATTAATATAAGGCACTCCCTACCCTAAATAGATGATTACTGATGAAATTATTTATAATACATAACTTTTAAGTAGTCACAATGGATTAACACTTTTGATATTTTCACTATTATTTGGTACTATAGTGAGAGGCTTAGTGACTGCAAACTGTATGGCCAATACAGCCTCATCCGTAGGCACCGACTGAATGATGGTGAATCGGAAGCCCACTTCGCCTCCGCACAGTTTACTTCTCGCTCTGGTACTTTGGCAAAAACTCTGGTAGAAAAATCATTCACTGCGACGTCGGCTGAGCCTGGGTCATTTGGGGGGCCATTCCCCTGCCCCACCTGTTAGCAGTCAGACCCTTCCGCTTTGAGGGGCAGTTTAGCACTTAGAGAGAGGCAAATACCTCAAAATCATATGTGCAGGGCAATGCCTGGCCTAACAGGGAAACCAAAATGGATCTGGTACAAACAAAATGGATACTGGCCAAGTAAGAGCCAAGTAGTAGTAGGAGAATCATAGGGGCTGATCCGCTAATGACCTTCCTCCCCACTCTGAAGAGATGCATAATGCAAAACTAGCTCTCCCAAGAAAACATTAGCTCACCTTGGACTAACATCATCCACATCTGGTTATGCTTTCCCTTGCCCATTTATCCTAATTATGCAATACTTAACATTACTCATATAACCTAGTAGTTTCTCCCATTCTGTACATGAGGGTCATCAAGGAACATTAATACTTTTGGTTCAACCCCCAGTAATCTCATCAAGGTCTCCCAAGATCACTGTTCATCCCCAGAACAGCTATCAAGTTATCGTTTGGGGGGCAAACACGTCAGATAGCCCCAGGAAACATTTTCCCTATAACTGCCAGCACTCTGCACCCTAGTAGTGTGTGTGTGTTCTTGACATCAGCCTCACACTTTCATTTGGGTCTCCTTCACTCCATGAAATGCTGGCTGTTTCGCTGCCTCCGCGGACCTTGCTCTCGAAGACTGGTAAATATTGCCTTCCCCAAAATCACTATCTCCCCCTCATCCCTGATTTCTTCTTAGCTGGTTCATATATTTTGTAAGTGTGTGCTGTTCGTGTGTGTTTGCCCTTTTATTATTTTTCAGTAAAACCACTTCAAATCTTCCTGGTTTAGAGTTCTCTAAGGAAAAATCCTGGTATACATTGGTGGATACCTCAGTTACCCATCTCTTGCTTTGTCTCCATTAAAAGCTAACTTCCCACACTTAATTAGGGGACTGCCTATTTGGGTAACACCATCCAGGGGTCTAGTTACGCCGAACAGTGCCAGCAGGGAACCCCCACAACCCTAATACATACTTCAACTACGTTGGTATAAAGACGAAGATAAACCAGCCTGGATTATATTTGCATTTATACCAACGCATAAATATAATTTTATTTTTTTTTATGGAGGAAGGGGCCCACAAAGGCTAAAATTCCTAGGGCCCACGAAAGTCTTAATGTGGCCCTGGCAGCAACCCCATGACAACCATTACTGGCACGCTCAGTGTTAACCATTGTTCTAGATCACAGACTTCAGGCGGGGTTGCTAAACCTTCAGTGGAGGTGGGAGATCCCCAGGCCCTGGTCCTGTTAGCTGTGGCAGGAGAAAAATTAAGGCGGAGAACCACCCTTTGGACATACTGGAAGTGGATACAGGAAGTGACAAAGGGTAGCACTAGGAATCACCAGAAAGTCCACGCTTTTACTATAGAGTATCCAGTGATTCCTAGAGCTACCCTTGTCACTTCCTATATCAACTTGAAATACAGAACACTTTTTTTCTTTTTTAATTCAGCGGCAACACCGTGCCCTCCCTCTGGTTGCCGGACACTGCTTCAGGGAAATGAAGCCTTTTGAGCCCAAGTGTTGGAAACAAATGAAACATCTCCTTGTGAAGCTGGTGGTGTACCAGCCAACTGGGGCAGTAGAGGAAGGAGAGATGATGCTTGTAACTGACCAGACATCCTGGGAGCAAGTCGAACTCCAGCAACGCTCACCTAGATCCACAAAGCTACCAGATGGGTTCAACAAGCTAGATTTAGCGCTTTCTCCCAGAGTTGCCAGCTTCCAGGCGGTGGCTGGAGATCTCCCAGGTTACTACTGATCTCCAGGCTATGGAGATCAGTCCTCCTGGACAAAATGGTCACTTTGGAAGATAGACTCTGTGGCCTTATACCCCACTGAAATTCCCTCCTCTCCCCGAAACCCTCTCCTCCTAAGGTTCCATCCCCAAAATTTCCAGGTATTTCTCAACCTGGAGCTGGCAGTCCTACTTTCTTCCACACAACCATCCCCAGTGCCATTACAAGCACTCCGAGTCCCATCTTGATTGCTTGAGCTGAGAACCAACCAGGAAGCCAAGCTCAACCATCCAGCATGATTCTGTTTCATGGGCTGCTGGCTCTTGACAATTGGTCACGCCATTACACAGCCCCTGTTGCGGGCCCTTGAAACATCATTGCCGCACCATGTCACAAGTGGACAGTCCACACTGCAGAGTAAACCTGTCCCTTGACATTTCCTTCTCTCCTCCTTCACAGAGAGGGAGATCAGCCCGAATACCATTTCACGCTTTGTAGACAGCCAAAGCCACCGTTCCTTTTTAACAGCAGCACAGCAAAATAACCATCAGGAAAAGAAGCAGTGGCTCGGGTTGGCTACAAAGTGGTGTGATGCAGTAAAGGCTGCCACCCCCTTGGCAATATGAACAAATGGCTGATCTGGAAGCAGAAAACTTGTGGCAGGGGACGAGCTCAGGGTATGCTCAGCGCTGACTCCTGAAAGCTCCTCTCCCCTGCCACAAATGTGGTTAGTCTTTAGGGTGCTGCTAGACTCCTGCTTTTTTCTACCGCTACTTGGTATCTGAAGAAATGAGCACTGACTCCCGAAAGCTAATGAGCAGTGACTCCCTGCCACAAATGTTAGTCTTAAGGTGTTACCAGACTCTTTCCCTTTTCTACTGCTACAGACAGACTAAGGCTGAGTTCAGACTGGCAGTTTGCCCCAAGAGAGGCGCGTTTCAGCAACGTTTCACAAGCGGATTAAAGGGGGCGTTCACACAGGCACATCTGTCCGGCATTCCCCAGCCATACTTAACCCGTCTTGTAACCAGTTTGGTGTAGTGGTTAAGTGCACGGACTCTAATCTGGGAGAACCGGGTTTGATTCCCCCACTCCTCCACTTGCAGCTGCTGGATGACCTTGGGCAAGCCATAGTTCTGATAAGGGCTGTTCTTGAAAAAAGAGCAGTTTCTGTCAAGAGCTCTCTCAGCCCCACCTCCCTCACAGGGTGTCTGTGGTGGGGAGGGGAAAGGGAAAGGAATTTGTAAGCTGCTCTGAGACATCTTTGGGTAGTGAAGGGCGGGATATAAATCCAATCTCTTCTTCTTCTTCTTCATTCCCAGGTTAAAAAGATACCTGTTAAAAGTGGTATCAAACCCCGGAAAGCACGTCTATCCCGCATATATCCCGCACCAACACAGTGTGAATGCCAAAATCCACATTTTTTGCTTGTGCGTATGTGCGCATATGCGCTCATGCGCATAAGCCCATATCTCCAGATTAGTGAAACCTTCGGGCCAACAGTCTGAACACTCCCTCGCGCCTCCTCCCCAGTATGCTCCAGCATCATTCTGCGCAGCGTGACCGGGAAAACCCGGAACAGTTTGTTCCGGGGCTTTTTCGCCACGACTCGCTCCCGCTTCAAACTGCCAGTCTGAACTCAGCCTAACATGGTAACCCATCTTGGTATGCAGAGAAGTGAGCGGTGACTCACAAAAGCTCCTCCCCTGCCACAAATGTGGTTAGTCTTTATGGTGCTTCTGGATCCTCTTTCTCTTTTCTACTGCTGCAGACAGACTGACACATTAACCCATCACGATCTCATAAGAACATAAGAGGAGCCAATGTTGAATCAGGCCAATGGCCCATCCAGTCCAACACTCTGTGACACAGTGGCCAAAAATACCCAGTGCCATCAGGAGGTCCAGCAGTGGGGCCAGGACACTAGAAGCCCTCCCACTGCTGCCCCCCCCAGCACCAAGAATAGAGTGCATCACCTGCCCCAGCCTGAGAGTTCCCATCTATACCCTGTGGCTAATAGCCACTGGTGGACCTCTGCTCCATATGTTTATCCAATTCCCTCTTGAAACTATCCATGCTTGTAGCTGCCACCACCTCCTGTGGCAGTGAATTCCATGTGTTAATCACTCTTTGGGTGAAGAAGGACTTCCTTTTATCTATTCCAACCCGACTGCTCAGCAGTTTCATGGAGTGCCCACGAGCTCTTGTATTGTGAGAAAGCGAGAAAAGTACTTCTTTCTCAACCTGCTCTATCCCATGCATAATCTTATAAACCTCGATCATGTCACCCCTCAGCCGTCATTTCTCCAAGCTGAAGAGCCCCGAGTGCTTTAACCTTTCTTCATAGGGAAGATGTTCCAACCCTTTTATCAGTCTAGTTGCCCTTCTCTGCACTTTCCCCAATGCTATAATATCCTCCTTGAGATGTGGCAACCAGAACTCTCATCAGCTTCAGCAAGTGGTAGCGCAGTAGTACACCGTGCTAGATGACTCTAACTGTCTTCCAGACAACTCTACCTCCTTAATGCACTTCTGTTAAAAAGTGCCTGGCATGTGAACAAGGCCAGGCCTTCGGATCTGGATATTCTTCCTTCTCCAAAACTTAAAAAAAGAAGAACAGTCCAACTTTTCACAAAACAAAATCAAGCGACTTTTTTTTTTAAAAAAAAAGTTGCAACTTTTATTTAATTCTGACTAGGGTGTGAGATGCGATCTCCACTCCCGCATTAAAAAAAAAGAGTCAAGATGCCCCCTGCTGGCAGGCCGACAACCATCGTCTAGCTTCACATGGTCGCACACAGGATCCCAAGCGGTTCTACCTCAATTTCCAGCTTCAGGCCATGGTAGACAAGCCCCTTCCAGACCCCGGGCTCCACAAAGCTCTCCATCGTCCCCCCCGGCCTCAGCTTCCGGATCCTGGCCTTGAAGGAGACGGTCGCCTGGTCTCGCTTGTAGACCAGCAGCCGGGCGGTGGCCTTGGTCCTGGGAGGCAGCTGCACCACATCCGTGAGACTCTCGTGAACGATCTTGGGCACAGAGACAACCTGGTCGTTGTCCTTGTTGTATTTCAGGGTGGCCTTGGTGTCCAGGATTGTGAACTCACCCGTGGTGACCTGGCCGAGCCCCCATTTGTGTGCCCAGACCGTCGTCTGAAGGCCTCCTTCGACCCAAGCCAACGTGAACGCGTGCCTTACCGGTTCCTCGCTACGATTGACGTACGTTTCCTTCTTCAAGACGCACGGTCTGCATCTCAGCTTGGAGAGGTCCCCTACGGCCACATTGAGGATGGCATACTCTGGGCCAAGAGGGTCTCCAATCTGGGGCTTGAAGAAGCAGCTGGCATCCATTCTGGTTCTGGAAGCTTCCACTACGTAGGCACCTCTGAAGACCTGGGCCAGGAAGCAGCCATTGTAGGCCTGGAAAGCTACCCTGTTGTCTTTATGGAAGACAGTGAATTCGGAGGACGCCTGCGGCCTCCTGTGCATAGGGTTCAGGGGGTAGAAGGGCTGGGGACCCACAGGTTTGGGGGCCAGGTACAAGCCCTTGTAGTCTCTCAGAGCAACTTTTCCCACCCGTGTCGCCGTGACAAAAAATTTGCTCGAGTAGTACTTCTGCTCCGACCCCTGGATAGGAAACTGATGGTTGTCCTCCACAGAGTTCCAGAACATGCCGTTGTCCATCTGGAGGGCCACGCCTTCCTCCTCCTCCGTGTAGGCTTCGAGCTGGCCCAGGCCTTCGTTGATTCCCCGGCGATAAAACTTGAGAAGGGAAACAGAGGGGAGCTCAGAGAAGGGCGGGCCTAAGGTCCATGTTTTGTGAACTCTGCGAACCCACACCATTCACGAGAACGGAAGCGAAGCCATTTTGGATCAGGCCAGTGGCCCATCCATTCCAACGTTCTGTGTCACACAGTGGCCAAAACCCAGGTGCCCTCAGGCGGTCCACCTGTGGGGCCAGAACTCCAGAAGCCCTCCCACTGTTGCCTCCCCCCAGCACCAAGAATAGTGAGCATCACTGTCCCAGATAGAGTGTTCTACCTATACCTTGTGGCTAAATGCCATTGATGGGCCTTTGAGCCACCTGTTAATGCAATCCCCCCTTGGAGCTGGCTGTGATGGTAGCCTAGGGTTGCCTCCAGGTGGGGCCTGGGGATCTCCCGCTTTTACAACTGATCTCCAGCTGACAGAGATCAGCTCCCCTGGAGAAAACAGCTGCTTCGAAGGGTGGACTCTATGGCATTGTACTATGCTGAGGCCCCTCCCCTCCTCAAATCCCACCCTCTCCCGGATCCACCCCCAAAGTCTCCAAGTATTTCCCAACCCAGACCTGGCAACCCTATTGTAGCCACCAACACTTCCCATGGCAGTGAATCCCATGTGTTCATTACTCTTTGGGTGAAGTAGTACTATTTAAAATCTAGATGCAAGTGGGTAGCCATGTTGGTCTGAAGCAACAGAGCAAAGTTTGAGTCGAGTGGCACCTTTAAGACCAACAAAGTTTAGTTCTGGGGATAAGCTTTCGTGTCTATGCACGCTTCTTCAGATACCCAGGGCTATTTCTGGGCAGGAATGCACAGGAACGGAGTTCCGGCTGACTCCTGAGTTGGCCACAACCAGTAGGAACCTATTAGCATAATAGTCTACACCCAACAGCAGAAACTCATTAGGATTGGCTACATTAGGGGTGTGTGGCCTAACATGAAGAGACGTTCCTGCTCCAAAAAAAGCCCTAGGTTTTGGCAACAAACAAGGTAAACAGAATAAGAAGCAAAAGGTGGGTGTGGCTGGATGACCACACTTCTGGTAACATGCGGGTGGCCTAATATGCTAATGAGCTATGCTGTCAGGGTGTGGCCTAATATGCTAATGAGCTTCTGCTGTTGGGTTTGGCCTATTATGCTAATGAGTTCCTGCTCAGCTTTTTCTACAACCCCCCCCGCAGATACCTATCTGAAGAAGTGGGCCTGCACACAAAAGCTTATGCCCAGAATTAAACTTTGTTGGTCTTAAAGGTGCCCCATTGGACTGGACTCAAGCTTTGTTCCATTTCTTTTATCTGTTCTCATTGGATGAAGAAGTGCCTCCTTTTATCCTTTCACCTGTTCCCCGTCTTCTACATCTCCCTTGACAAAGAGTGCAGCCGTGCCTGAAAGCTTGTACATCATCTTACATTATTTGGGTGGGTCTTCCTAACGAACAGCATACCGTGGTTCTTGTTTTGGATCAACAGAGCACGACCTGCCAAAGTATACGGTGAAATGACGTCTCTTTCTGTAGAACAAAATTTCACTCTAGCAGCACCTTAGAGACCAACAAGGGGAGCGGTGGCGCAGTGGGTTAAATCCCCTGCATAAACTATAACATCTGAACTGCCGAGCTTTGTCAGTTCTAGCCCTGCGCTGGTGTGAGCAACCAAGCCTTGTCCCTAGCTCATCGTCTACCCAGAGATTCGAAAGCTTCGGCAAGTAGATGAATTGGGGACCACTCACTAGAGGTGGGCACCCCAATCCCTTTGTGGGTGTGCTGGCTGCCGTGGGAAGGTGTCTGCTGTGTTGCAAGATCGGAAGGTGGAAAAATCTGTGTTGGCATTTCCTGCAGTAGAGCGAATCGGCCTGCAGTGGAGCAAATTGGCCAGGCAGTGGCAGTGTGACAATGCAACATCGTGAGTCCTGACGTCATCAGCCAGCCAACAAAGAACATGCCATCGGATCATGTCTGATACAGCCAGCAATCCTCCCAAGCAGCTGTGATTAAATAATTGTATGTGTTGTTTCCCCTATTCCCCCATGAATATTGTTAGTCCAATTGTTGAAATAAGTAGCTGTAAATCGCTCTGAGCCCACAGGTGTGTGGGAAAAAGCAATCAATAAATTGAAAGTATTATTATTGTTGTTATTGTTATTATTATTATTATTCCCAGGGTAGAAGCTTGCAAGAGTCAAGCACCCTTCATCCATCACCTGTTGAGCTGCCAGGTCCCTTCCAGCCACCAGTGGAAGGGCGGGGAGGGTTGCCAGCTCCAGGCTGGGAATCTCCTGGAGATTTAGGGGTGGAGCCTGGGGAGGACGGGGAGCTTAGGTGGGCTATCATGCCACAGAGTCCACCCTCCAAAGCACCCATTTCCCCCAGACAAGCTGATCTCTGACATCCGGAGATGAGCTGTAATTCCAGAAGATCCCCAGGTCCCACCTGGAGGCTGGTATCTCAAGCTACCTGACGAAGAGAGCTTTGAGAGCCAGTGGTTAAGAGCTTGGTGTAGTGGTTAGGAGCACGGACTCTAATCTGGGAGAACCGGGTTTGATTCCCCACTCCTCCACATGCAGCTGCTGGTGTGACCTTGGGTCAGTCACCAGTTCTCTCAGAGCTGTTCTCTCAAGGGCAGTCCCCGAGAGAGCTCTCTCGGCCCCACCTACCTCACAGGGTGTCTGTTGTGGGGAGGGGAAGGGAAAGGAGATTGTAAGCTGCTCTGAGACTCCAAGTGAAGAGTGGGGTATATATCCATTCTCTTCTTCTCTTTTCTTCTCTAAAAAGCTGATACCCTGGGGATCTTGTTGGTCTCTTAAGGTGCTACTGGACCCAAATCTTGTTCTTCTACTGCAGACAAACAGGGCTCCCCACCTGAAAAACTCCCTCTATAGAGGTGTCGATACAGAGAAAGATAATACAGAGAAAGGGGCATTCCATGGTCACCAGGTCTCACTTGCTCAAAACCACTCGCTAGTTCCCTGCCGCCCCAATTCCACAGCTCACCCCCTGGCTGCCCTCAATCTCTGGAAACTGCATTTCCAAGCTCAACATAGAAGGATCCACCAGAACAGTTTCTTGCATCAGTAGCCTGAAGTTTGCCCACGAGCACTTATTGACACGCTGCAAGATCTCCCTGCGGCATTAGCCCTTCTCCCCCCATAAGCTTCCTTTGGCACTCTGAAACCCAGAATGAGCTGCGGGTCTTACCATTCTGAGAGCTTCTGCTATGGTCCCAGTTGGACAGAGGTAAGCTAGAAGAGACGAGACATCATTATTAGTGTTATTATTAGTGTTTTTTTTAAAAAAAACCATTTATTATAGAGTATGTTTCACATATTTAAAATTGCATCTTATAGATATCACATACCTTTTTCTTTCCTCCCCACCCTCCCCAGTACAAGGCTTCCCGCAATGCTCTTACCCCCTTATAAACTCTATTATCTAATTACCATTACCAAAATGTCTCACTTCCATTATCAAATTAGGTAACATTTTAACAATCTTATCATTCTTTTTCTTGTTTTCTCCTTAATAACTATCGAAGCAAATCAATTTGTTTTTAACGTCCCAGTTTTTCTCAAAAGATAGTCTTTGAAATCTTTCCATTGTTCATAAAACGCTTCGTCTTCTTCATTATTAAGCTTTCTTGTCATTTTGTCCATTTCTACTATAAAAAGCATCTTCTTAATCCATTCCCATGTTTCAGGTATCTTTTCTTGTTTCCAGAATTGTGCATAAGTCATTCTAGCTGTTGTAACCAAGTACCATAGCAATGTTCTTTTGGTTACATTTAATTCTTCCAGTTTAAGACCTAACAACAAGATTTGTGGCTCTTTCTTAAAAGTACATTTCAAAATTTTCTGTATTTCATTATGAATCTCTGACCAATAACTCATGGCTTTATCACAAGTCCACCACATATGGTAGAATGAGCCTTCTTTCTTTCTACATTTCCAACATTTGCTAGACATACAGTGTTATTATTAGTGTTGTTAAATATCTGAATAACCCTATCCCTGAGTACACAGGGCTCCAGGTAATTTACAATAGATATACAAAAATACAGTTTAAAATCAACAATCAATTTATCCCAAAGTTTCACAATCTTCAGAGGGTGTCTATAATTTAATCTCAAACCCGCTTTAGACTGTTCTTCCATCTCACGGGCAGGTTATGGAGGACGCCGAAGCAGAAAAGATTGAAAAAAGAAAAGAAAAGAGTGATATATATATAGACAGGGCTTTTTTGGTAGAAAAAGCCCAGCAGGAACTCATTAGCATAACAGGCCACACCCAACAGCAGAAACTCATTAGCATATTAGGCTACACTCCTGACAGCACTGCTTATTTGCATATTAGGCCACACCCCCATGTCACCAGAAGTGTGGTCATCCAGCTACACCCATTTTTTGCTTCTTATTCTGTTTAACTTGTTTGTTGTCAAAACTCCAGGGTTTTTTTTGTAGCAGGAACTCCTTTGCATGTTAGGCCACACACCCCTAATGCAGCCAGTCCTAATGAATTTCTGCTGTTTGGTGTGGCCTATTATGCTAACGAGTTCCTGCTGGGCGTGGCCAACTCGAGAGCCAGCCGGAACTCCGTTCCTGTGCGTTCCTGCCCCAAAATAGCCCTGTGTATAGATATGTATTGGAAAAGTTCTGGCCTTTTACTACTTTCTATTTGAGTTCAGTCTGAGGTCTCATCGTCATCTTGGTCAGTTAATCATAAAAATAGTGTTTTATTATGTTAAGATTTGTAGAAGTGCACTTTATCACCACTGACTCAGGAGTTTAAGTTTTAAGAACATAAGAGAAGCCAATGGCCCATCCAGTCCAACACTCTGTGTCACACAGTGGCCAGAAATACCAGGTGCCATCAGGAGGTCCAGCAGTGGGGCCAGGACACGAGCCTCCACTGCTGCCCCCACAAGCACAAGAATACCCAGACAGAGTTCTTCTATACCTTGTGGCTAATAGCCACTGATGGATCTCTGCTCCATATGGCTACCTAATTCCTTGAATACAGCCATGCTTATAGCCACCATCGCCTCCTATGACAGTGGAGTTCCATATGCTAATCACCTAATCCGACCACTGGCCATTTCATAGTGCCCACAAGTTCTTGTATTAGAAAGGAGAAAGGACCTCTTTCACTCCCATCATGATTCTATCCTATAGTCCCTCTTGACCGCCGTTTCTCCATGCTTGTGAGCCGCCGAGCGCTTTAACTTTCCTCGTAGGCAAGTATTCCAACCCTTCTTCATAGTTGCCCTTAACTGCACTTTCTCCAATGCTATAATATCCTTTTTGAGGTGTGATGACCAGAACCTGTACACAGTACTCCAAAAGAGGTCACATCATTGATTTATACATTGATTTTATGTGCATTATTATCAGGACTGTCAAAAGAATTTTGAGATCCCCCCCCCCAAATGAAGAGCTGGGAACGGAACACTGGACTTACCGTGAAGGTTGCTCCTTCTCAAGGGTGAGAGGACACTGTGGACCTACCCTATCTTGGAAGGTCTCTGTTCAGCCTATTACACTTTCTAAAGCGTAACTGACTACCAATCTCCATGTTCATTGTTCTTTCACTGTACTAAGAGTTTATCGTTACCTGTACGGTTTGTTTCATAGGGTTCTGTGAGCCTTGTTGTCTGTTTGGCATACATGGTGAACTGTTATCATCTGTGGAAGTCTCCAGACTGAGGGCGGGCTTACCACCCCACCCCACCCGGAGATGGAAAGTGCAATCAATTTCCTGCCTCCAGGGATTGTGGGAAGAGGAACTCAAATGTATCAGAGTCTTCACCACCAATGCCAAGCCGTTATTATTGTATGGCATTGTGTGTTGAATAGCCAGGAAATACTGAAGGATTTGGCTGCCTGAAGCTGTAGCTCTTTTATGGCACCACTAGGTGGCGAGCTATGCTTATTTTTAGGCTGAGAGTGCTGTGACTCGCCCAAGGTCACCCAGCTGGCTTCAAAAGTGGGGAATCGAACCTGCTCCTCCAGATTAGAGCCCTTCACCACTACACCAAGATGGTTCTCATTCATACTAGGCTAGGCAGAACATTATCATGACAGGCTTGTTGGTGGTGGTGGTGGACAGCGCTGTCAAGTCATAGCCACTTATGGCAACCCCATTAAGGTCTTCAAGGCAAGAGGGGCTGTGGCTCAGCGGTAGAGCATCTGCTTGGGATGCAGGAGGTCCCAGGCATCTCCAGTTAGAGACAAGGGGGTGCGAAAGGCCTCACACTGTAACCCTGGAGTAGACAATGCTGACTTTGATGGACCAAGGGTCTGACTGAGTTGAAGGCAGTTTAGTGCATCATGCTAAAGAAGAATGCTCAACGTGCGCCCTGACCTGGATAGCCCAGGCAAGCCCGATCTCAGAGGCTAAGCTGGCAAGTCCTTGGAAAGAACCTCCAAGGAGAGAGACAGAGACAGAGATAGAATCTGCATTTGTCTTTCCCACCAGTGTCCCTGCCTTTTGACTCCATCTTCAAAAAAGCTGTCCACATTTGGTGTCATTTTCACACCTCAACAGTGCTAGCGTACTTTCGCATGCCCACATATGTTTATCGTCCTTTCGGGGCAGCTCCACTGTCATTGCACCTCTGCACTGCTTTACAAGAATCTTCTCCAAACAACATTCAAACAAGCATAGAGAAAGACGGGCGTCACAGCAGCACACAACTGATTTAAAAATGCAAACGCAGATTCAACCAGAGACAGAGACGCACTGAGACAGCTCAATGTGCATTTGGGGCTCTCATCCGCTGCTGAGCACCTTGTGTCGATTGCACTGTCTGCCAAAAGAATAAACCCCTCACACTGGAATACAAAGAGATATTCTTCTTATCTCACTGATCTTCCAGCTCAAAGGTCTTGAACAGACTGGAATCCAACCAATGTTTCCTCTGAGCTGTGAAGTCCTGTGAGCAAAAATGCTACTTTGTGAGCTACCAGCATTAAAGCTGTGAGTAGGCAGGTGATTTGGCCGCTGCATAAATTAGTTTGCTCTGGACTGGAGCCATCCTTTCTCAGCTAAGACAAAAATATGTGAGCCGGAAGCTAAAAAAGCTGTGAGCTAGCTCACACTAACTCAGCTTAGGGGGAACACTGGATCCAACCCCCTTACAGGCCATCACTGACACTCAATATTTAGCGACTGCTAAAGTGGTTTTGCTGTCCTCATCGACAAGGGAAAACTGGACCATTTTTGGAGAAGGTAGATTCACAGAACCTGCTAAGATGGTTTCTTTCTTTCAAACCAGACCACATTACAGACTCTATGTTCTAAGGACTCAAGCTGACCAGATCCACATTTACAAACTTTTGTCTGCATATGCCAAGCCTGCAAACTGGCCCACCAGTGTGGCTGAGGGGAAAGGATTTAACACTCTGCAATAATGAGGGATCATTAAGTCTTTTAAGTACCTTGGAAGAGCACAAGACAAGGGAACTCCAAAGGATGCCAGTGAGCATACTGTTGTGAGAAATTTTAATATAGAAAGTTTGGGTGAGGAAAAACCACTGTCTAGTAGTATAAAATCATTGCCTTTATCTGTATTTCTGTAAGCTGACCGTTTTCCCTTGCTTAGCTTCACTGAACCAAACTTGCACTGAATCCCACTTGCATCTTTGCGATAACGTCACGGATGTTTTTTTGATGGGGACATCCAAGAACTTTATAATCTAAACACCTTAGGTTGTCAGTCAGAATGCAAAGTATCATCTGCCTTTGTTCTGTAAACAAAGTTGCAACCTCTGTAATAAGAGGTGTAACCTCCTGTCAGCTGCCACACCTTCATACGTCAATTGATGTAATTAACTTTGTCAATACTCTTGTGAAATCCTCTGGTCAAGCTGCAGAAATCTGGGTTGTTCCCCGTACTTCTTCGCCGTCCCTCTGGAACTCAGTCAGGACAACTGTCCGTATGGGTTACATCGAGGCAGCACGGAGGGCCTCTGCTGCATGCCGGGGGATAAATTCTGTTATCTTCACAAACCGATTGCAATCTCTTTTAAGAAGTGAGCATTTGTCTGTTGTTTAATTATTTGGCCAAGTGCCCAGCGACTTGCTGGCTCATGCCTATGGGTTTTTTTTAACTTTGATTAACTATAATAAAGGAAGTTTCATTTTAAGTAACCTTGTAAAGAGTGCCTTTACCAGCGCTGGGCATTCCTCTCACACACACTGTTAGCCTTCGGAGAGGAGGCATCACCTGGCGCCAGGCCCGTAACTAATGCGGGGCCCACGAGGCCTGGTCCCCTAGCATTTCTTCCAGGCCCCTCCCGGGCTGGCCCCAAATTGAATTAATGTTATTAGCTTTGATTTAATTAGCTGTACCCCCCCCGAGGCCCCCTCCCCCCAAAATCCCTAGCTACAGGGCTGCCTGGCGCATACGAACAAGGGGGCGGTGGTTTACACACACACACACACAGATGTGTAAACACACTCTCCCAACACATACATGCCATGCCCTCAATAAGGTATTTGTTCTACCCAAATTCAGTATGGAGGGTTTTATTTATGATTGCCAACCACCAGGTGGGGCCTGGAGAGCTCACAGAATTACACCTGATGTCCAGACGACGGGTCAGTTCCCTCGGAGAAAATGGCTGCCTTGGAGGGTGGACTCTGGGGCACTGTGCTGTGGTTGCCAGCTCTGGGCTGGAGAATACCTGGAGATTTGGGGGACAGAGCCCGAGGAGGGTGAGGTTTGGGGAGGGGAGGGACGTCAGTGGGATAGAAGGCCAAAGAATCCACCTTCCAAAGCAGCCATTTTCCTCCAGGTGGACTGATCGGGAGATCAGTTGTAAACAGTGTTCCCTCTAAGCTGAGTTAGTGTGAGCTAGCTCAGTTTTTTAGCCTCACACACTTTTGTCTTAGCTCAGGAAGGGGATGGCTCCAGAGCAAACCTAATTTATGCAGTAGCCAAATCGCCCGCTCACAGCTTTTAATGCCAGTAGCTCACAAAATAGAATTTTTGCTCATAAGACTCCACAGCGTAGAGGGAACGTTGGTTGTAATCCCTGGAGACCTCCAGCCCCCACCAGGAGGTTTGGCAACCCTGCACTGCACCCCGAGGAGCTCTCTCTCCCCCTCCCCCAACTCGCCAGGCTCCTCCCCCAGCCAACAAGGTAGCACGCTTCTGCCCAAACTGTATTTTCCCAGATGATGGGCTCACACAATCAAGTGCGCCTCCCTACCAATATATCCCTTGTGCAGAAAGCAGAACGCTATTGCAACTGTAAAAATGAATGTTTTGCCGCGTTTGATGTTTTTATTTCAAGCTATTCCAATATTAAAACAAAGGAAAATACTGGATACGTGGCAGAAAGAACTATCGAAATTTGTATGGGCAGGAAGAAAGCCAAGGATTAAAATGAAAATTTTATGTGATGCAAAGGAAAGAGGAGGTCTACAACTACCAAATTTAAGACTGTATTATGATGCCGTCTGTTTAACATGGTTGGAACAGTGGATTAATTTAGAAAATAAAAAGTTATTGGCTCTAGAAGGGCATGATAACAAGTTTGGATGGCATGCATATTTATGGTATGGAAAAGTAAAAATAGATAAATTTTTCAAACACCACTTCATAAGACGATCACTGTTCGAGACTTGGATGAGATATAGAAAATTCTTCTCGGAAGAAAGACCACTTTGGATAGTACCAGCAGAAGTGATTAATCCATATTCAAGAAATCAAGGGTTAGATTGGCTACCTTATAAAAGTCTTTTAAAATTGGAAGGGAAAAACTTTGTGTTAAAAGACAGATTTGATGTGGAATTTGAATATGATTGGTTGAAGTATAGACAGATTTATGACTTATTTAAGACCGATAAAAGAGAATATGGTTTTAGAGAAAATAACACTGAAATTGAAACTGTATGGCTTGAGAAAGGTAAAAAAATGATTTCTAAACTGTACAAGATTTTATTGAAATGGTATACTGAGGACGAAATTGTAAAAGAGCAAATGATAAAATGGGCAGTAAATATTAATAATGAGATATTAATGACATCTTGGGAATATTTGTGGAAAAAGTCAATGAAAATTTCAACTTGTGTAAATGTTAAAGAGAATTGTTATAAAATGATGTACAGATGGTATATGACGCCTAAAAAAATTGCTATTATAAATGAAAGTATGTCTAACAAATGTTGGAAATGTAAGAAACATGAAGGGTCTTTTTACCATATGTGGTGGACATGTGATAAAGCAGTAAAGTATTGGACTGAGATCCACAATGAGATACAAAAAAATTTGAAATGTACTTTTAAGAAAGACCCACAGATGTTGTTGTTGGGTCTTAAAATGGAAGAAATGAATGTAGCCAAGAGAACATACTATGGTACTTGATTACAGCAGCTAGACTGACTTTTGCTCAATGTTGGAAACAAGATAAAGTACCTGAAACATGGGAATGGATTAAAAAGACGTTGTTTATGACAGAAATTGACAAATTAACAAGAAAATTAAACAATGAAGAAGACGAAACCTTTTTCGGAGACTGGAAAGACTTTCAAGAATACTTGTTGAAGAATTGGGATGTAAAACGTGGTTTGATTTGTTTTGACAGCTATTGAGGAGAAGTGGAAAGAGACTCAGATCTTTGAATTGTTACCATTAGTAAAAGAAATATGTTTAGTAGTAAATGTAATTGTATAAGAGAAATATCAGGGGGTTGGAGCAGTGCGGGAGGCCTTGTTTGGGGGGAGAGGGAGAAAGAAAAATGGATATGTATTGGTTTGTTTAAATTGTATGAACATGTGATATATCCAATAATAAATTGTATTTAAAAAAAAAAAACAGAAAGCAGAACGCTGAGGAAGAAGAGACTGGATTTGTAAAAAAAAACACCCCTGCACTTGGAGTCTCAGAGCGGCTTACGATCTCCTTTCCCCTCCCCACATCAGGCACCCTGTGAGGTAGGTGGGGCAGAGGGAGCTCTGAGAGAGCAGCTCTGAGAGAACTTGTGACTGACCCAGCATCACCCAGCTGGCTGCACGTGGAGGAGGAGTGGGGAATCGAACCCAGTTCTCCAAGATTAGAGTCTGCACTTCTAACCACTACACCAAACTGGAAATAAGTTGGCTAGGAACTCCAGGACACGCTAGCTTCTACAGGCAGCTGAACTAATCTAGGCTAGGAACTCCAGGACACGCTAAGTAAGTAAGAGAACTAGATCTGGATCCAGCAGCAGCTTAAAGACCCACAACATTTGGGAGGTATCAGCTTTCAAGAGTCAAAAGCTCCCTTTGGCAGATACGGAGGCAGCTTTGACCCTAAAAGTTTATCCACCCAAAATCTTGTTCGTCCCCAAAGTGCCATTGGACTCAGATGCAGCTTTTCTACTGCAAACCAACAAGGTTACCCTCCTAGAACTGCAAGCAGATCGCAAAGAGAGACCAGGGACTCCGTGGTATACTCGCACTCTACACACAGGTAGCAGCCTTTATATTTAGAGTTTAGGGTCAGGTTTTCACGAGCCATTAGCCCAGCCCTTCTGGAAGACCACATTGTGGTGGGCCTAAGAGCTGGGAGGTCCAAAATCCCTACGTATACCATGGAAGCTTACCAGGTGATGGGTTGGGATGGCCAGCTCTAGGTTGGGAAACTGTATAGAAATATTATTTATTATTGTGGTGCGTCCCCCTTAAATTCCTGAAGTGAAATATCATCTGGGCCCTCTAGGGAGGAGATAAGAAAATGTGGCAGTTATTCTTGCAGGCGGCCAGCTGTAGCTAACCTCCACACCTTTATTGATGAAGGTGGCGGCAGCAAAACAGAAATAAGGCTCCAGGAAAGAAAAAAAAAAGCATCTTCCGCTCAGGCGGCTGACTGGCAGATGACTCGTCCTTCCCTCTTCCTCCTGCCTGCAGGCTTGCCAACCTCCAGCCAAGGACAACCCCAGTTCCGGGGGCTCAGTAAGAACTGCTTCAGATGGTCAGAACTTTGCCTCTGCGTTTTAGTCTTTTTGTAAACCTTATTATCATCCCTCCTAGTGATTTTTCAGGATTTTTGACTGCAGAGGCAGAAGGAGATGCATATGTGTTTCTTTAATTTTTGCCCCTCGTAAATAAAACTGTGTGAATTTTTGGAGAAAACTAACGTGGAGACGGTGCAAGCAGTAATTGCTTCCTTTCATCCCGGGAGGGAGCCCAAGGACCAGGAGGTCAACTTGAGAGGAGAGAACCCTTCTGCTTGTTTGGTGTAGTGGTTAAGTGCGCGGACTCTAATCTGGGAGGACGGGATTTGATTCTCCACTCCTCCACTCGCACCTGGCTGGATGACCTTGGGCAAGCCATAGTCCTGTCAGAGCTGTCCTTGAAAAAGAACAGTTTCTGTCAGAGCTCTCTCAGCCCCACCTGCCTCCCAGGGTGTCTGTTGTGGGGAGGGGAAGGGAAAGGGGTTTGTAAGCTGCTCTGAGACTCCTTTGGGTAGTGAAGGGCGGGGTATAAATACAATCTCCTCTTCTTCTTCTTGTCTGGGGGTGTGAAGCAGCCAGCTCTCAGGGTGAAAGGACTGGAGGGGGGGAGAACCCCAGACTCATACAGAAACACCTGGAGATCTTGGGAGTGGAGTTTGGGGAGGGCGGGGTTTGGGGAAGGGGAGGGGCCTCAGCTGAGTATAATGCCAATAGAGTCCATCCGCCAAGGCAGCCATTTCCTCCAGGAGAACTGATCTCGGCTCTCTGGAGAACAGTTATAACAGCAGGAGAGTTCCAGGTGCCACCTGGAGGCCGGCAACCCCACTGGGTGTCCTTGAGCCAGTCAGACTCTCTCGGCCTAACCTACCTCACAGGATTGTTGTGAAGATAAAATGGCAGAGAGGAGAACAGCATAAGCCGTTTTGGGTCCCTATTGGGGAGGAAGGCGGGGTACACACAGGCAGAAACATATTTTTGGATAAGCACGGGCCACGTTACAAACCCCGGAGGAGAAAACTCAAGCGGCAAAATGACAATGCAGAACTATCATTACACGGAGCAAGGAAGTTAACGGAGAGCGAGAGATCTGGGTGGGCAGCCGGGTGGGCCTGAAGCAGCGGAACAGATTTAGAGTCCAGAGTGGCACCTTTAAGACCGACAAAGTTTTATTTCTAGGTATGCACTTTCATGCGCAAGGCGCAGTTTTTCAAATCCTCATATTCAGATGCAAACATTTGAAAAAGCGTGCATGCTCACAACAGCTCAGACCTTGAGTAAAAACTTTGTCAGTCTTAAAGGTGCCCCCGGGCTCTAAATTTGTTCTACCGAGAGGGACGACAGAAGAAAAACCAAGTTCATTCACAGCCTGAACAGAACAAGAGTTTGATTTTCCCGGTTCACTCAGTCCCCGGTTCGGAAATTTTTAGAGCGGGAGGACCTCGGAACAGAAACTGGAGCTTTCACCATCCCTACTAAGAGCAGGGGCCAGAAAGACAACAGCCAATAAAGCCACTCACCACCTGCCCGGTTCTTCTGTGACAAGACCACTTCCCCCTTCCCGGGGTGGGGGAAAAGAGGATGAACGCTTAAACGGGGCTCATCAGGAGCCTTTTATACTCCCCCGTGGGTCAGGTGTCAACCAAAGGCTAAGGAGCCCAGCTGAGGGCCGTTGGAGGCTCTCCCCGGACTGTGCTGGGAGGTGAGTAAAAGGGGCATCATCCCCGCTCAAAGATGTTTTAGGGCCGATGCATTGGAGATGGGGCAGTCTTCCCCAGTGGTGGGGGATTCTGCGTTTCGATGCCATTGCATCCCCTAGAAAATCAGGCTCCTAATCTTTTTTTTCTGTCTCATTATTTAATAGAGGTTTTAACCATTGGATGAGGATTAGAGGGGGGACTTGCCCCCCCCCAGCATTTCTTTTCTTTTTTTTAAAAAAAAAAATTTATTGGAGTATATTCAACATCATTAAACATCGTTACCAATACAATTTAAGAAAATTTCATCCCATCCCCCCACCCCCCCAATAGGCTTCCAACACTGCTAATAACAGGGGGGGAAATTAAAGGGTAATCAAGTTTAAACTTGTAACAATCAACAAACCAGGTAACACAATTCTAATACATAAATGCCTGACACTTTCGAACATAGTTTCCAATAAAGGTATAGTACAATCAAGTATTCATTTCATTTCTCATTCGATTTCAATACGAGTCAAGGTTGTACAGTTTCCCTTTCATTCTATATTCAGTTTCCATATACAGTTTCAGGCCTTCCCAGTCTTTTAAGTATTGTTCTGCCATTTGTCCATTTAGTTTCTTCGTCATTTTGTCCATTTCGGCTAAAAACAGCAGTTTCCTTAGCCAGTCTTGTATATCTGGCACCTTCTCCGCTTTCCACTGTTGCGCAAAAGCCATTCTCGCCGATGTGATCATGTACCATAGTAATGTCCTTTTTTCTTGTGGAATTTTTTCCATTGTCAAACCTAAGAGAAGAAGCTCCGGACTTTTCCTGATAGGGGTTTTTAATATCTTCTGCATCTCACAATCTACATTTGACCAGTATTTGTTGTTGTTCAGTCGCACAGTCGAGTCCGACTCTTCGCGACCCCATGGACCAGATTACGCCAGGCCCTCCTGTCTTCCGCTGTCCGCTGAAGTCTGCTCAATTTCATGCTCGTTGCATCGATGACACTGTCTAACCATCTCATCCTTTGCCGTCCCCTTCTTCTTTGACCTTCAATCTTTCCCAGCATCAGGGTCTTCTCCAGTGAATGCTCCCTTCTCATTTGGTGGCCAAAGTATTTGAGCTTCAGCTTCAGGATCTGGCCTTCAAGGGAACAGTCAGGGTTGATTTCTTTTAGGATTGACTGATTTGATCTCCTTGCAGTCCAAGGGACTCTCAAGAGTCTTCTCCAGCACCATAGTTCAAAAGAATCTATTCTTCGGCGCTCAGCCTTCCTTATAGTCCAACTCTCGCAGCCATACATTACTACGGGGAATACCATTGCTTTGACCATGCGGACTTTTGTTGGCAAGGTGATGTCTCTGCTTTTTATCATGCTGTTTAGGTTTGCCAGTATACTTTGACCAGTATACTTTTACTTTATCACATGACCACCACATATGATAAAAAGAACCCTCTATTTTTTTACATTCCCCCCCCCCCAGCATTTCTTGAAGCCCCGTGGTACCTGCTCAGGACCGATACTCCCCCTAAGCTGTGGAGTCCTGTGAGCAAGAATTCTACTCTGTGAGCTACTGGCGTGAAAGTTGTGAGTGAGCGATCTGGCTGCGGCATCAATGAGTTTGCTCTGGAGCCATCCCCTTCCTGAGCTAAGGCAGAAATGTGTGAGCCGGAGGCTTAAAAAACGGTGAGCTTGCTCACACTAACTCAGCTTAGAGGGAGCACTGCACAGGAATCAATGGCACCCATGTATTTATTTAATTAACTGGTACCCGACCTTCCTTCCCCAGTGCAGACCCAACGTGGCTTACATCATTCTCCTCTCATCCATTTTACCCTCACAACCACCCTGGGAGGTAGGTTGGGCTGAGAGGGTGTGACTAGACCAAGGCCACCCAGCGAGCTTCCAGGGCAGGAGCGGGAGTTTGAACCACAGCTTAGTCTGACCCTAATCTGACACAGAGCCTAGTCTGAGCACCTACACCACACTGGCTGTTGAACTGCAATCCCTTGTACACTTCCTTGGGGATAAGCGCCATTGAACTCAGTGAACATTAAAGGTCAAGGTTTCCCTTGGTCGAAAGCCAGTCGAATCCCGACTCTAGGGGGCGATGCTCATCTGTTTCCAAGCCGAAGAGCCAGCACTGTCTGAAGGCTTCTCTGTGGTCATGCAGCCAGCATGAGTAGACACCGAGGCCCATGGAACACTGTTAGCTTCTTCTCATTAAATACGTATGGGATCAGGCTGTTGCTTCCTAATAAGGATTGCGGCCTCTGCACTACATGGGCAACTAGCAGTTGATGGACATGATCCACAGCTTACTCCGCAAGAGCCCTAGTGGGTATATCAGCTGAGTATAGTGAAATAAATGGGTGGAACAGGCTATTTCTCCCCTGTCCCATTGACAGCAGCGCAGCCACTGGCTATCGGCTCTGTCTGTGCTGTGCACCCTGAATCCGGCTATGACCGCTTCTATTTTGGATGAGGGTCTGCGTGAGTTTAGCACATCCCATGGTGGTGTGGTAATCTTCCGGTGTGATCACCTACAGTGCATTTCTAGAGCACTTCTCCTAAGGATTTGCCCAAACGTGATGCCTCAGCTCTTTGCTTTCGCAATGCAAGGTGAAGATTGCCTGCTTTGTATCGGGCACGAGTTGGCATCTCATCCAGCTCAGCCTCTTGTTGCTGTTAGTTAAGCTTGGACTGGAAGCCTTGGTTTGCTCCTCTTGTTGAGCTGAGTTGCCTTCAAGCGGATGCACTCATTAGCTAGGGTTGCCAGCTCTGGGTTGGGAAAATACCTGGAGATTTGGGGGGGGGGCAGAGCCCTACAGCAGGGTTGTTGGAGTGAGCGACTCGGCACGCCTGAACACTGGGGGGCGCCACATCACTCTAAGGGTGTGTAAGGTGTTATCTCCTTGAATGGGATGCTTCTCTTTGTCTTAACCTGGGAGCTGCCCTCTCCCTTTGTCCTCTCCCTGTTTCACATGGCCTTCCATGGAGAGACATGTCTACGCAGGTCTCTCCTGTAGAGACAGTGCCCTCATACTCCCACACACATGACGCTGGGCAAGCTGGCCATTTGTGACAGGGAAAGTACTCTTTAGATTTGGCTGTGAACTGGATCTCCTTGAATAAATTCAGGTGGGCAGCCATGTTGGTCTGAAGCAAGAGAACAAAGTTTGAGTCCCGTTGGCACCTTGAAGACCAACACGGTTTAATTCTGGGATAAGCTTCCGTGTGAACATGAAAGCTTATACCAAGAATCAAATTTTGTTGGTCTTCAAGGTGCCCCTGGACTCAAACCTTGTTCTGCTTGAATAAATGTAAGTTTACCTTTTTTGCAACATACTTCTTGGGAGATTTAGTTACTGCACTCAGTATCATGTTTCTATGACTGGGCAAAACTCTGCTACATTAACCCAAATCCCAGTAGGGGGTTGTGTAGGGGAGGGGCTTCACTGGGCTCTGATGTCATAGAGTCCAACTTCCAAAGCGGCTACTTTCTCCAGGGGAACCGATCTCTGTCAACCAGAGATCAGTTGCAATAGTGGGAGAGTTCCAGCCGTTACCTGGAGATTATACAAAAACTGATGTTAGGAAGATATGGAAAAAATATATGACACTGTGTACAATAGAAGTGTGCTTCAGGCAGATCTATTTTGTGCTTTTTATTCTCAATTTTTAAATTTTTCTACAAGGTAAAGGCAAAGGTTTCCCTTGCTCGAAAGCCAGTCGAATCCGACTCTAGGGTTGCGGTGCTCATCTCCGTTTCCAAGCCAAAGAGCCAGCGCTGTCCGAAGACATTTCTGCAGTCATGTGGCCGGCATGACTAAACGCCGAGGCACACGGAACTGTTATATAGGCACATTATACTGTTACATGAATACTGGCGTCAAGTATTATCAAACATACGTTCTACCAAAAACAATACATCAAAGTGCAGGTTTACACAATGTTCAAACGTTCAAACAGCACCTTGTCAGTTTCACAATCACTGGTCCCACACCCAGGTGTGATTCTGGATACATGCCCACACCTGGAACCCTGGGGAGAGGAAAGTAGGCTGGGAGAGGATGCTGCAGTAGAGAACTGGTGGACAGAAGGGTTATGTACCTCTCCCACCACCCCTTTCCAGCTTCAAATTCCCAGGCTTCTTCCTTTAGATTTATACCCCGCTTTCCTCCCTGATGGGGGCCCAAAGTGGCATACAACACCATTCTCTCTTTTTTCATTTGATCGTCATAACAACCCTGTGAACTTGGTTAGGCTGACATAGGCCAACCGTTCCAAGGCCGCCCAAGGCACTTCCATAGCAGAGAGTATCCTCACCTGATACTCTAACCACTGCACGGCACTGCCCTACCCAAAACAGTGAGCAGGGTTTTTGTTCCATCTGGATGCACGTAACATGAAACTTTATACTCAGCGTATGGGTCCCCAATGCAGTGCCCGTGGGCGCCATGTCGCCCACCGTCACCAACACCTTTTGTGGTGCCTGCCAAGTGATTTTAGAAAGGGGGGGGCAGATGGGGCTTCTCCCCAGCAGGGCTTTTAATTGGATATCTCCCTGGCTGCACAGATTAAAATAATGCTGTTCCAGCAGCAACTGCCGCTGCAGTTTTAGTTTGATTCTCATCCATACTCCTTCCCCGCCCCCGCCCCAGGGTATTTTTAAAAAATTACTCCTATCTCCTGTACTGGGGCTTCCTCTCTCTGTGTGTGGCTCTGCTTCTGCAGTAGCCATTTTGTGGTGTCTGAATTCCAAAGGTGCCCCCAGGCTCAAAAAGGTTGGGGACCCCCAGTTTGGTGTAGTGATTAGGAGTGCAGACTCTAATCTGGGAGAACTGGGTTTGATTCCCCACTCCTCCACATGCAGCTGCTGGTGTGACCCTAGGTCAGTCACAAGTTCTCTCAGAGCTATTCTCTCAAGGGCAGTTCTCAAGAGAGCTCTCTCAGCCCCACCTACTTCACAGGGTGTCTGTTGTGGGGAGGGGAAGGGAAGGTGACTGTAAACCGCTTTGAGACACATGAGGCCTGACCTTGGGCAAGCCATAATTCTGACAAGAGCTGTCCCTAAAAGGGCAGTTCTCTCAGAGCTCTCTCATCCCCACCTACCTCAGGGGGTGTCTGTTGTGGGGAGGGGAAGGGAAAGGAGATTGTAAGCTGCTCTGAGACTCCTTTGGGTAGTGAAGGGCGGGGTATAAATCCAATCTCTTCTTCTGAGTTGTACAGGCATCCCTGCAGTCCAGAGCATATTATATTTCTCCACAGAGGTGGCGTCTGTCTCAGATAGTGGGGGACAAAGAAAACAGCATGACCCTCACGTCTTTGGCCTGCTCGGGGCTTTCCCAGAGGCTGCTGGCTGACCCTCCTGGAAAAAGGACGCTGGCCCCACTGGACCTTGGCCTGATCCTGCCAGGCGATCCTGATGCCAATGTGGTCATTCTGGCCAAGGACCTGGAACAGCCCAGCTTGCTGTTCATTTTGATCTCCTCTTCCCGGTCAGTGTGCCGTGACTAGTCGCTCCATTGTACCGTGGCTGATACGATATCTCTGAGCATTCCTGGCCTAACAATAGCAGGCCCGGAGCCTTTTCCCCCTTCCCAGCCGGCTACGTTTTCTCACACAGTGCTCAGGAATGCGGTGAATCCCCCGCGGCCCACGAATCGCATGCCTGAATGGACGCAGCTGCCGCCAGAGGAGGTAACCAGGCCAGGCGGCTGTGGCTCGGTCCCTTTCAAATGTGTCATTCCAGTCGAGGAAGGTCCCTCCACCCCAGGGCCCAGCCCCCGCAATGTCAGAAGCATGGCACGTTCTGGGTCAGGCTTGCCAACCTCCAGCTGCTGCCTGGAGGTGTCCTAGAATTACAACTGATTTCCAGATGGCACAGATCAGTTCCCTGGGAGGGAAATGGCTCCTTTGGCGGGTTAGGGTCTGTGGCGTTATACCCTGCTGAGGCCCCTCCCCTCCCCAGGCTCTACCCCCCAAATCTCCAGATATTCCTCAACCCAAAGTTGGCAACTGTATCTGTGGGGAACTCCGGGGGGGGTGACCTTGGCTAGGGTTGCCAATTCTGGCCTGAGCAATTCCTGGAGACTGGGGAGGGGTGCCTGTGGAGGAGGAGGAAGAGGAGGAGGAGAAGAAGAGATTGGATTTATACCCCACCCTTCGCTACCCAAGGGAGTCTGAGAGCGGCTTACAATCTCCTTTCCCTTCCCCTCCCCACAACAGACACCCTGCGAAAACTGCCCTTGAGAGAAGAGCTCTGAGAACTTGTGACTGACCCAGGGTCACATCAGCAGATGCATGTGGAGTAGTGGGGAATCACACCCGGTTCTCCCAGATTAGAAGAAGAAGAAGAGGAGTTGGAGGAGAAGACTGAATTTATATCCCGCCCTTCACTCAGAGTCCAAGAGCAGTTTACAATCTCCTTTCCCTTCCCCTCCCCACAACAGACACCCTACGAGGCAGGTGGGGCTGAGAGAGCTCTCTTGAAAACTGCCCTTGAGAGAACAGCTCTGAGAGAACTTGTGACTGACCCAGGGTCACACCAGCAGCTGCATGTGGAGGAGTGGGGAATGAAACCTGGTTCTCCCAGATTAGAGTCCATCGTTCCTAACCACTGCACCAAAGTGGTTTAGGAAGGGATCTTGCACAGAATCTATGATCTCTCCCTCTGAAGCTGCTGTTTTCTCCAGGGGGGTGGATCACTGTAGTCTGTCGATCAGCTGTAATTCTGGGAGATCTCCAGGCCCCACCTGGAGGTTCAGCAACAAACACACGGGAAACACGGCAAAGTTAGACAAACGTAAAGAAAGACTGTGTTAGAACAAAACACACTCTATTAATGTGCACTTGTGTCTTCATATATTGATTTAAATACAATAGAGACCCTAGTGTATCAATTGTTGACTTGTGCACTGTAGCATTGTGAGCTTTGGTTCTAGAAAAAATAAAGAAGAGAGAATTCCCTACGTGGCTTCTGACTTGTGCATTGTAGCATTTGTGAGCTTTGGTTCCAGGAGAAATAATTTGCCCAAAGAAGAATTTCTCGAACCAGCAATTTTTGCCCCAGAGGCGTCTTTTTTGAGAGCAGGAAACCCTGCTACGTCTCTTCTTTAAAGCAAAACAGCCACAACATTGAAGCTTGTCTGCATATCCGTCTCTGCAACTTTGGGCATTTTCCAGGAATAAAGTAGACGTTCTTTTCTTTCAGGGCTGTATGCACGGGAGGATACGTGTATGGGTTAAGAACATAAGAGAAGCCAGTTTTGGATCAGGCCAATGGCCCATCCAGTCCAGCACTCTGTGTCACACAGTGGCCAAAAATACCAGGTGCCATCAGGAGGTCCAGCAGTGGGGCCAGGACACTAGGAGTCCTCCCACTGTTGCCCCCCCCCCCAGCACCAAGAATACAGAGCATCCCTTGCCCCAGACCAAGAGTTCCTATCTATACCTTGTGGCTAATAGCGTGTTACGGGTTTACCGCAGGTCTGCAAAGAATGTGCTGGAGTTCTTTTGGAGATCCAAAACCGACACTTCTTCAGGAAACCATCCCGTTTACAGACATTTTATCACTCCTTTCTGTCTGGCGGCTGGCCGTTTCTCCGGGGACCTTTAAAAGTAGCGTGCGTGGATTCCCCCCTCGCGCCCCTTTATTATATCCTTCACGACAACCCCGTGGAGTAGGCCAGGCTCAGTCGTCTAAGGTCAGCCGACGCGCTTCATAAATGGAACATGGATTCGAACCCAGGTCAGGCAAACAAACCCTTTACTCCGGGGCTGGCGGCGCACCTCGGAACGTCACTCCTGCTTATTCGGAATAAATGAGTGAATGAATGGCCGTCGTTTGTCACTGGCAAGCAATAACGCGGATGAGGGGCGAGGCAGAGCTGCGCCCAGTCTCTTGGCCCTCGCCCAGCCCAGCCCACGCCTGTAAATGCAAACAGATCTCGCAGCCAGCCCCGACAGACGCGGCCGATCCCGGGGAAGGCCGTTCCCGCCCGCGCCGCGCCTGGCTTCGGCAACGAAGGAGTTAACTGCCTCTCTCGCTCGGCCGGGAATTTCCTTCCCCCTCCGAGTGACGTCAGCCGCCGGGGCCACGCCCATTTCGAACGCTCGCACAAGATGGTGGCTGCCCCGCAGTGACAGGTAGGAAGTTTCCTTTTTCGCGCCGCTTGGCAATCGATTGGTGCTTCCCGGCCCCACCCCTCGCGGCTGGGGGGCTGGATGCGGGGGGGGCAGAGACTTTCCTCCTTCCTCGATTGCAAAAATCCCCCCCACCCGTTCCCTCCGTGATTAGGCAAGCCCCGCGGCTGCCGCCTCCTCCCACTCCTCCTCCTCCTCCTCCCTAATGCTTTGGTAATCCCCCCGCCTCTACAGTGGGCGCCCTAAAAATGTGGATCTGAAAACAGGCCTGACACCCTGCCCCACTCTTTCTATGGGGCGCAGAGCGAAGTCTTTGGCGGGTGGGGTGGGGGGAGCCACGAAATGCACGGGCCCTCGCCCCGTTGGATGACCGGCGTTTCTTGGGCTCGAGCAGGTGAATCTGGGAGTGACCCCTTCTGTCGCCTTTGCAGAGACCGGTTGTTATGGGGAGGGCGGCGCGCATAGCGGTTAGAGCCCCGCCGAGACATTCCTCTACGGGCCCTTTTGCCCTGGGAATGCTGTCTGACTGGCCCGGAATTGGCCCGGGGCTGTGGCTTCGGTTCGCCTGACAGTTGAGGCGCCAACTTCTTTCCCCGCTAGGCACACACCTAAGGCTTGGATTCCTTGCCCCAGCACTGGCATGAATACTGGCCTCGGGGGAAGTGGTGTTCACAGTTGGGGGCTGCAGGGGAGGCGCAGCCCCCCTCCACCACCTGCGATTTCTTCAGCTGCATATCTGGCTGCCGATGCAAAAGGAAACCGAGAATATCTGCAAAGGGCCTCTGGGTGTCTCCAGCTCCCTGGCTCTGGCAGAACGGGGACGCTGGCCACAGGCTGGGCCAAAGAGGTTTTGCCTCTTGTGGCAGAATTTTCGAATTCTCAGGGGGCAGCCGTGTCGGATTTGCTGCCGCCAAATTAATGAGGGCCGTCTTGCACCTTTAAAAAATGTCTCTCTTATTCTGCCGTCAAGTCACAGCCGAAATATACCAACCCTGCATGGTGGTTGGACCATTGACTGCCTCTGCGTAGCGACCCCGGACTTCTTTGGTGGTCTCCCATCCAAGTACTAACCAGGGCCCAATGGCTTAGCTTCTGAGCTGTGACAAAATCGGGCTAGCCTGGGTCATCCGGGCCAAGGCAAGAGCCATTCAGAGGCGGTTCACCATTGCCTGCCTCTGCACAGCAACCCTGGACATCTTTGGTGGTCTCCCAGGGCTGGCCCGGCGTAGTAGCCAAGATCGAACAAGATCTGGCTACCCTGGGCTATCCAGGTCTTGCACCTTAGATGCCGGCAAATGTGCCAGGCACCTTCGATGCATTGTGGCATCTGACAAGCCACACGCACGCCTCTCCCTGTGTTTTATCCTCACAACAGCCTTCTAAGTTAGGTTTGGCTGAAGGACCGGGTGATTGGCGCAGGGTCACTCAGTGAGCCTTGTGGCCAAGTGGGAATTTGAACCCGTGTCTTATCAGTTCAAGCTTGACGCTGACCACTGCATGGTGGCAGTTTTCCACTGTCCCTCCTGCTGATGAGCGTAAGGCACAGGCCAATGGGAAGTTCTCCCAGGAGGGCACTTGTGTGCAGTTGCAATGCTCCCATTCATTCCATTGGACATGATGCGTTATGCTTGCTCCCTGCACTGTGTCCAGTGAGTCAGAGCCATCATCACCCCCTTCCACAATAACTAGCAAATACACATTTTATTTTTATTTATTTATTTACTTCAGTCACCTACACCCAGTCTTTCTCCCCAAGGGGGACCCACGGCAATTTACATTATTTTGGACACTGAATCACAAAAATGCTGTAGTGCAGCCAATAAAACTTGCTCTCCCTTGAGCTCGGAGATTCCCCTAAAAGCAGGCCCTACAGCTCCATCTCTCCACATCCTCCACATTCCACAGCAACGTAGAGCTTTCTCATGGGCCAGATTTACATCTGCAGTCCCGTATGGAAGATTTCAAAAGGCACCTCGCCCTGCTAGATATTGTCCCTGTGTCAAGTTGCATTGAGACAATTTCACATATCCTTTTCCCAATTGTCCTTTTTATGTAGAAATATGTACTGAATACCTAAACCCTATGTGGGCAAATAAGATGGGATTCTTGGATCAGGTTAAGTTACACTGGATCCTGAATGACTCCTTTCCTGATATAACTGAGAAACAATGCTCCCTCTAAGCTGTGGAATCTAGTGAGCCGAAATCCTACTTTGTGAGCTACTGGCATTAAAGTTGTGAGCGAGCGATTTGGCTACTGCATCAATTAGTTTGCTCTGGAGCCATCCCTTCCTGAGTGAAGGAAAAATGTGTGAGCTGGAGGCTAAGAAACTGTGAGCTAGCTCACACTAACTCAGCTTAGAGGGAACACTGCTGAGAAAGAGCCAGTTTGGTGTAGTGGTTAAGTGCGCGGACTCTTATCTGGGAGAACTGGGTTTGATTCCCCACTCCTCCACTTGCACCTGCTGGCGTGACCTTGGGTCAGTCACAAGCTCTGGCACAGCTGTTCTCTCAAGGACAGTTTCTGTCAGAAGTTCTCTAAGCCCCGCCTACCTCACAGGGTGTCTGTTGTGGGGAGGGGAAGGGAAAGGAATTTGTAAGCCGCTCTGAGACGACTTTGGGCAGTGAAGGGCGGGGTATAAATCCAAACTCTTCTTCTCTTCTTCTATATTTTTGCAGTGCGCTGTGATGAGATGTGAAGTGTCAATTTGAGGGTATATTTACCCAACTGTAATTTAAAAGCAATCTGTAGTCTGTGTTCCATCTTATCTGTTTTATGTGCCAATAAAGGACTGACTGATTGTTATGCTGAGAGACTGAGTGACTGGAGGAGGGACTCCCAGTGAGATTCCACGGCGTGAGTCAGGACTGGCACTCGGGTCTCCCAGATGTGGCGCCACTGCTCTGCCACGCTGTATTTTTAGACTCGGCAAAGGATCCCTGTAATCAACGGCATCTTCCCTCGCGGAGATGGCTGCCGTGCCCTCGTTTCGTGCGCTTTCCCATGGTTGCCATTCCCGATAGCAGGCCTGTTTTAGTGTTTCTGTTTCTGCACTTGGGATTGCAGCCGCAAGATGCTCCCGATACCTCTGATTAATCGGCGCTTGAGTGACGGAAGCGCTCATTTGTTTCTTTCAATAGAACGGCTCCTTGAAAACGTGCCTCCCCCGTCGGTTTATTAAGGGAGCGCCTTGACAGCGAAGCCCCTTTCGTGATCAGAGCAGCTGCTGACGCGAAGGCTTTGAGGCACCCAGAGAATCCAGAGCTGGGAAGAAACTTGCTCTGATAACCACACGGCCACAGAATAGGGTTGAGGGCCTATAAACCAGCAGGGGGGATAACAGCGACGGTGGATTTCAGTGCCCAGCCCAGAGGGTTCCCAAACTGCTGCCCCCAACACTGCAGTGGGGGCCACTGTGAGCTAAGGGTAAGTGTGGAGCAGGGGTGTCAAACATGCAGCCCGGGGGACGGATTAAGCCCCCGGAGGGCTTCTATCAGGCCTGCAGTGGAACCGCCTGTCTTCTGCTTCTCCTTCCAGTTCTGCTGCTGCTGCTGCGTCATCGTAGGTTTGCAGCTTACAGATACACACCTGAACAGCAGACTCAGGATTGCGACAGCACAGACGTTTTGATGCAGTAATTCAGAGCAAGGGGTGTCCGTTATCAGACACTGTCAAATAAACAAAATATTGCAAGAGTGCTGATGTTTTAAGCATGTTTTTATTTTAAGTAAAAAAAACCCACCCTTTGTGTTTGTGACCTTTATAAAGTTTATATCTCCGCTGTCTGGCATTACATTTAATCACATGGCCCGGCCCAACAAGGCCTCATTTAAGTCAAATCTGGTCCTTATAACAAATGAGTTAGAAACCCCTGGTATGGAGGGTTAAAAATACAGCTTCTAGAATGTCAGAGTCTCACCTTCGAAGACCACATTGTGGACCCCTGAAATTAGGTATTTTCGTATGGCATCACTGGCTCGAGGCAAGCTTAGTTCTGCTCAAAATGGGAGGAAATAAACTCTGGGTGCCTTGGCGGGATCCCATCCAACTACAGGGGGACGTGGTAGAGGTTTTGAAAATTATGCACAGGGTGGAGAGAGCTGACAAAGAGAAAGGTTCTTCCCTCTCCCAAAATTCTAGAACTCGCGGGCGTCCAGAGAAGCTGATGGGCAGTAGGTATGGGATGGATAAAAGGAAATACTGCTTTACACACAGAGTGATCAAAATGTGGAATTCACTGCCAGAGGATGTAGTGATGGGCACAGGAATAAACAGCTTTAAAATGGGGATTAGATAGATTCATGGAGGATGAGTCTGTCAGTGGCTACTAGCCATGGTGGCTGAAGGGAACCTCCATATTCAGAGGCACTAAGCCTCTGAATCCCAGAGCCAGGAAACAACATCGGGAAAGTCCTTGGCCTCTCTGCCCTGTTGTTGGCACTCCAGAGGAACTGGTCGGCCTCTGTGTGAGGCAGGATGTTGGACTAGATGGACCCTCACTGGTCTGATCCAGCAGGGCTCTTCTGATGGTCTCATGAAGGCCTCGGACTCTCTGCCGTGTTGTTGGCCCTCCAGAGGAAATGGTCAGCCACTGTGTGAGACAGGATGTTGGACTAGATCAGGGGTCCTCAGACTTTTTAAACAGGGGGCCAGTTCACTGTCCCTCAGACCGTTGGAGGGCCGGACTATAGTAAAAACAAAAACTATGAACAAATTCCTATGCACACTGCATATATCTTATTTTGAAGTGAAGAAACGAAACGGGAACAAATACAATATTTAAAATGAAGTAAAGTTAAATCAACAAACTTACCAGTATTTCAATGGGAACTATGGGCCTGCTTTTGGCTAATGAGATGGTCAATGTCTGGTTCCATATTTGTCACTGCTTCCTTCTCATGTAAAAAAAAAATGACAGACAAGCAGCGGCGGCATAAACACCCGGCGGGCCGTATAAATGTCCTCAGCGGGCCGCATGTGGCCCGCAGGCCATAGTTTGAGGACCCCTGGACTAGATGGACCCTCACTGGTTTGATCCAGCCGGGCTCTTCTGATGTTCTCATGAAGGCCTCGGCCTCTCTGCCCTGTTGCTGGCCCTCCAGAGGAAATGGTCAGCCACTGTGTGAGATGGGATGCTGGACTAGAGGGACTACTGGTCTGATCCAGCAGGGCTCTTTTGATGTTCTCATGAAGGCCTCAGCCTCTCTGCCCTGTTGTTGGCCCTCCAGAGGAACTGGCTGGCCAGTGTGTGAGACAGGAGGCTGGACTAGATGGACCACTGGTCTGATCCAGCAGGGCTCTTTTGATGTTCTCATGAAGGCCTCAGCCTCTCTGCCCTGTTGTTGGCCCTCCAGAGGAACTGGCTGGCCAGTGTGTGAGACAGGAGGCTGGACTAGATGGACCACTGGTCTGATCCAGCAGGGCTGTTCTTATATTCTTACTGACAAGGGCAGACCCTGCTTGGCAGCCAAAATCTGACAAGATCCAGCTCCCCTGGCCCATCCAGGTCAGGGCAGAGTGGTGGGTACTCCCCCAGAAATGGGTCCCCTACTCTCCAGCATGTGAGCTCACACTGAATTGATGTGATTCTCCACCAGCAAATCTTAAAAGGGATATTTCTTTTGCACTGCACCTCCGGCATGGGAGACAGTGGCAACAGCTGTTGACGGAGCACCATGTACAGAGAGGTGCATGTGGCGTGGCCGTGGGTGGAGGGCGTTTGCGGCAGTCAAAGCTACAGGAGGGAATCCTTGCGCTGGGAGCATCCCCAGTCAGAGGAGTCCAGTTTAGCGTTCGTGTTCTCAGGCACCCATAAGCAGTGTTCCCTCTAAGCTGAGTTCGTGTGAGCTAGCCCACAGTTTTTTAGCCTCCGGCGCACACCTTTTTGTCTTCGCTCAGGGGGGATGGCTCCAGAGCAAACTAAGGTATGCAGTCACCAAATCGCTCACTCACGACTTTAATGCCAGTAGCTCACAAAGCAGAATTTTGGCTCACAAGTCTCCACAGCTTAGAGGGAGCATTGCCCATAAGTGTTCCGCTCAGAGCAGCGCCAGCAATAGCCTGCCACAGCTGAGTGCTTGGGGATTTGTCCAGAGTGTCTCTTCTGTGGGTTTTCGATTACCAAAGTCCTCCCCAGACTAAACCATGTGTTTGAAACGTGCCTGACCTGAGGCCAAAGAAATGCAGCCTGCCCGCTGCGTGCCCTGAAGTCCTGACAAGGGAGGGGCTGCGTCTCAGCGGAATAACCTCGGCTTTGCACGCAGAAGGTCCCAGGTTCAATGCCGCTGAAAAGGACCAGGCAGGAGGTGATGGGAAAGACCTCTGCCTGAGACCCCGGAGAGCTGCTGGCAGTCGGAGTAGACCGAGCGGACGCTGATGGACCAGTACAAGGCGGCTTCCTGCGTGTGGGGTTATGTAATGTTTACGTCCGCAGACTTGCTCCGTCTCTTCGGCGGCATCGTGCCTCTGCAGGCGTTGTGGAAGGCAAGCAGAGGGAGTTCTTTTGCTCCCATTGGGTTCGATGGGAAAGGTTAAGCGTTACGTCGTCGCTGGGGGCAGAACATGGGCAGAGAGGGCATAGGCTGCTGGCTCCCCTGGCACTGCTCGTTTTTCGACCCCGACTACAGCGCCAGATTTAAACCCCCTTGTTGGGCTGCTACCTGAGTGCATCTCTGCATTACAACAATGTGAAAAGCTTAGTTGCTGTCCCGAGCCTTTTCCAGACTGGTTTTAGGATTGTGCCTGAATATAGCAATCGGTTGTGATTGGTGAAGAGGGAGAGAGCGAGCATGGTGCGGTGGTTAGAGTGTCGGAGTTGGAAGTGGGAGACCCGGATTCGAATCCCCATTCTGCTGTGGAAGCTCAATGGGTGACCTTGCGCCAGTCACATTCTCAGCCTGGCCTTCCTGACAGCATTGTCGTGAGGGTAAGGTGGAGGAGGGGAGAATCCCTGCTTGGTGGGAGACCTTGGACCAGTCACTTTCTTTGCCTAACCTGCCTCATAGGGTTGTTGGGAGGCTAAGACAGAGGAGCCAGTTTGGTGTAGTGGTTAAGAGCGGCGGACTCTCATCTGGAGAGCCGGGTCTGAGTCCCATCTCCTTCACATGAAGCCAGCTGGGTGACCTTGGGTCAGTCACAGCTCTCTCAGAACTCTCTCAGCCCCTCCAAATGAGTCTAGGTAAAGGTAAAGGTTCCCTTGCTCGAAAGCCAGTCGAATCCGACTCTAGGGTTGCGGTGCTCATCTCTGTTTCAAAGCCGAAGAGCCAGCGCTGTCCGAAGACGTTTCCGTGGTCATGTGGCCGGCATGACTAAACACCAAGGCGCACGGAACGCTGTTACCTTCCCACCGAAGTGGTACCTATTTATCTACTTGCAATTTCTTGCTTTCAAACTGCTCGGTTGGCAGGAGCTGGAATTAGAGACGGGAGCTCACTCTATCACGCGGCACTCTTGGGTCTCAAACTGCTGAACTACTGACCTTCCACAGCCTGCAGTTCAGCATCTTAACCACTTGAGCCACCGCAACTCCTAAATGAGTCTAGCTTGCCACAAAAAGAGCTAGAACTTCAGGCTGCCAGGCAATCTTCAGATCTTCTGGCTATGCTATACACAATGCCATACAGTAATTATTAATTATTATTATTATTAGAGGGGGGGTATGATTTTGTAAGCCGCTTTGAGTCCCTGTCAGGGAGAAAATTGTGCTCTAAATCTCTGATTTTTTTTTTTTTTTTGCAAAATTTATACCCCCACCTTTCTGTCCTCACAAGGGCCAACAAGGCGGATAATAAATTAAAATAACAAAGTCACATAAAACAACCCCCCCACACACACACAAAACATACATTATTAAAACAAAAACAGAGCTAAAGTACACGCAAGCACATAAAAACAGCAATTAAAACATTGGTTGGGAAGGAGGGGTCACTGCGAGAGTGCCAAATGCAACAAAGACATCTTCAGCTGCTGGTGGAAGACGGCATCAGACGGGGACAGATGAACTCTTCCTAGGGAGAGAGTTCCGGAATTTTGGAACGAAATAAAGCAGCCGTTCCCAGCCTTTTCAGTACGGTGACCCACAAGTCCAAATTTACTTGGTATAATGACCTGGCCCAAGGTTTTTTTGGCCCCCTAGTCAAACTATGACATTGGCACTTCCCATTGGCCCGTGCCTTATGACATTGGCACCCGTCTAATTCGGCATTCCATTATCTATAATGGCTTCACCAGAAATTTCTGAGAAACCAACAATCCTTGGCTCAAAGGGCACAGCTGCCCCCACGGTGAACCCCGAGCAAGCGGCATTCCGACACATACCGCCTTTGCGTACGGAGGTGACATCCCAGCCTCTGGCCAGCCTCTCCTTCTCCGTTTCTCCCTCGGATCCCCTTAAGAAACGCACTCTAGTAACCATCTGGACAGGTTTGACTTGACTAACACGTATGCAGTAAAAACAACAACTGCTACTTTACGACATGGGAGATACTGTCTCTAGGGTTTCCAAAATACAAGAGAGAGCAATGGAAAGCGCAGGGGTGGACCGTAGGGAGGGCTGGTCCACGACCCACTTTCAGAGGCTTCATGACCCACGTTCAGGTCCCGACCCACAGGTTGGGAAACACTGAACTAACGAACAAAGCTTACGAAGGAGTGCTCTCTCTCCCTCTCTCTCTCTCTCCTTCTTCCTGCAGGTAGCCGGATGAGGCGCAGCCAGAACTCTCCCGGCTCTCTCGCTAATGGCTTCAGCTCGCCCTCTCCCGACCCTGGCTCTTCAGGAGGGGGAGAGAGCGGGGGCTTCCTGACGGCCATGCTGGGGGCCTCTCGGAGGAAAAGGCCCGGCGGGAGGGCCATGGCCGACGGACGGGGCACCATCAAGGTGGATCTCCCTAATCAGCAACGAACGGTGGTGAGTGGCGAGAGGCCCGTCCGCGGTGCCGGCGATGAGAAAAGTGTGTCTCAATGCTCGCTTCGGCAGCACATACACTAGAATTAACGCATCTATTAGTGCTGTTTATTTATTTATTTGGATCTGTATCCCGCCCTCGCCGCATAGCAGGCTCAAGGTGGGTTCCAGATATACAGATCTACTTCAACGGAAGGCCTGGCGAAAGAGCTCCGTCTTGCAGGCCCTGCGGAACTGTAAAAGGTCCCGCAGGGCCCGGATCTCATAAGGGAGCTCCTCCCACCAGGTAGGGGCCAGGGTCGAAAAAGCCCTGGCCCTTGTCGAGGCAAGATGGATGTCCCTGGGGCCAGGGTCTACCAGGAGATGCTGGTTCGTAGAACCCAGTGTTCTACGGGGCTCGTATGCAGAGAGGCAGTCTCGGAGACATGCAGGCTCCTGTTAGTTGCGTTGCTGTGATTCCCATTTTACAGGTAGGGGAACTGAGGCTGAAGGAAGCCACTCAGTGAATGCACGAGGGCCCCAAATCAACGAACGGTGGTGGAAAGTGCCGTTGAGTCACAGCTGACTTACGGCGACCCCGTAGTGTTTTCAAGGCTAGAGATGTTCAGAAATGAAGGATAGTATTTTTAGTTTGGGAAACTACTAAAGATGTAACAATTGTATACCGTTAACAAGTGTTTATAATAGTTATAAATAAGTAAATTGGGTTACCTGTAGAATTTGCACGATAACAAGACATTAGCATGTATTTGGTTTTGTTTAAATGGTGGAAACAATGCTGGGAGCCAACAGGGGGGAAGAGGAGTTCTGCAAAAGGATATGGTGTATATTATTTGGACCAAGCTGTGAAGTATTGTATATCCTAATAAAATCTGTTTGTTTGTTTTTAAAAAAAAAGGCTAGAGATGTTCAGGGGTGGTTTGCCATCACCTCCCTCGGCGTCACGACCCTGGTATTCCTTGGAGGCCTCCCGTCCAAATACTAACCAGGGCCGACCCTGCTTAGCTTTTGAGATGAGATCAGGCTAGCCTGAGCCATCCAGGCCAATCGAAGTATGGGATTTTAGAACGGGATGCTGCCACGCTGGGATCTGATCTGGGCTTTGCGGGGCGGGGGTAGGGGGAGATCAAGGCTAGAGAGGGGCTGCGTGAATAAAATGGGAGGACAGGCCAGCCAGGAGGCCGCCTCTTGCTCTGCCCATCCCGCTACCTCCCCGCTTCTCTCAGGTGACCGTCCGACCAGGTACGACGGTGTACAACTCTCTGGACAAGGCACTGAAGGTGCGTGGGCTGAACCAGGACTGCTGCGTTGTCTACAGGAAGGTCGGCGGCGGGTGAGTGACTCCACTCAAAGAAAGGAGAAACTTTTAAAAACATATACACATAACAGAAGGGTGGGTTTCGAATAGCGGAACCCAGTGGAAGTCGAAGGGTTAAACCCCCTTCTGCCTTCCCTGCAGGCCCTGAGGCAAATTGAGGCTGCAGCTTGCATTGAACGGACATGTGTCCAGATTTGCCTGCACCGAGATAGTCAAACGATGTCTTGGTTGCACCGTTCCAGGCTACAGGCGAACGTGATTGATTGCTCCCTCTCATCCAAAAATGCCCTGCGTACAGGAAGTTGTCATATCGGGCAGAAGAAGAGAGGAGCGTATGGACTGCATGTGAGAAGTCCTGAGTTCAGTGAATGTCACGGGAAAGGGAGTTCCACAGTTCACCGCTGTGAGGCTAGGAGCACAGGCTTTGGGGGCACAGCTGGGTAGCATCCACAGCAAATCTAAGGCGGTTCTCTCTGCAGGCGAAAGACCATCACGGACTGGGAGACCGACCTGGTCAAACTGGAAGGGGCTGAGCTCTCAGTGGAGGTTCTGGAAGACGTACCGCTCACTATGCACAATTTTGTGAGTCTAGTCGCGTGTCGGCACTCCCGCCCCCGCCCTGCCAAACCGCATTCGCTCCAATCCCTCTTTTCCAAAGTGCCTTGCAGTAGGATGGGTCTCTGGGAAGCAGTTCGCTGAGGGTCGATTTCGTAGATGCAGCAATGTCATCTGGTGGAATCCTAATCAAAGAAGATGTTCTGAGTCCCTGCTGTCCGCCTACCGTCATCCAAGACGGTTCAAAATGCCAGAAGCAAAAATCCTGGAATCTTTCCATCAAACTAAAATGGAGCCATTATTCATAAGAACATAAGAGAAGCCATGTTGGATCAGGCCAGTGGCCCCTCCAGTCCAACACTCTGTGTCACACAGTGGCCAAAACCCAGGGGCCATCAGGAGGTCCACCAGCGGGGCCAGAACTCCAGAAGCCCTCCCACTCTTCCTCCCCCCAAGCACCGAGAAGACAAAGCACCACTACCCCAGACAGAGTGTTCCATCTGTACCTTGCGGTATGGACCTCTGCTCTGACAGCCAAACTCCCCAGAGGCCTGGCCCCAATGCCAAAGATTTGTATTGCTCTCTGTTAACTGAGCACAAGGAAATGGTTTGTTGAGACCTTAAGGCGAGGTCGCCAACCTTTTTAAGCCTGTGGGCAGCTTTGGAATTCTGACTCCAGATGGTGGGCCACAACCACAAAATGGCTGCCCCAAGAGGCGGAGCCAACAATAATGTCTCACGGAGTGAGCTCATGCGTAATTCTAATAGTAACTCTTCAGCATTTCAGGCAAATGCTCTGTTTAACAGGGTGCCTTTTTAAAAGGAACATATTGTTTAAAAATATTTTCTCGGTGCACACAACTTCTGATGAAGCGACTTCTTAAAAATCTGCACAGTCAATCAGGCCTGCAGTGGCCAGTCAGAAGCTCTGCTGGGCAAAAACCTCACCTGTCCTTGCTTGCTTTCTAAGAACACTTGATGGGCACCAGGAAATGTGGCTGTGGGTGCCATGGCACCTGTGGGCACCATGTTGGGGAACCCTGCCTTATGATGATACTAAGTAAGTTGGCTGAACCCAGCCTTTCAAATAACTGCGTAGGCCAGACCTGGTCATGCCCATCCTGATTTCTACCCCTCCCTGGCCTGTGCCAAAGAGTTAAGGTGGATTATTGTTTTATGGTTGTCTAACTCTGAAATTATTCTACAATCACACTCTCTTATATATTCTAAGATCTGAAGCCTGTATATATTATTAAGTTTTACCTCAGTATTTCTAAACTTTAACTTCTCCTGTATGTATTCACTTTCCTGCCAAAACTTGAGTTCCCTTCAGTGACTGAGTCACCTGTTAAATATACCCTGCCTGTTAAATAAAATCTTCATTCTGTTTTGAAAGTTACTCTACCTCAAGTGCCATTTCAGAAAGGGTTTTAAAAAAAGACAAGACAGCTCCTGTATTTCCCCTCAAGTTCCTGTGCTGGGTCGAAAGCCTAAATGATTGTCTGTGACAGGGCCAGCTTGCCCACTAGGCTAGCTAGGTGCTCGCCTAGGGTGCCGGCCCTGCAGGGGTGCCAAAATGCCCCGCCCGCCTGTGAAAAGCACCCCTTCCCGCCCAGCGCCAGCAGCCCTGGCTTTCCTGGGCGCCTTGCAGCTGCGAGGTGCCCAGGAGAGCCGCGCCACTGCTGGGGGGAAGGGGCGAGGGTTCTAACCCCGCCCCTTCCCTGGCTCTCCTGGGTGCCTCGCAGCTGCGAGGCGCCCAGGACAACGGCACTGGGCCATCTCCAGGCCCCACCAGGAGGTTGGCATCCCCGGTGAGGTGGGCGCCCCAGGCTGTCCTGCCTAGGGCGCCCAGACACCTGGGGCCAGCCCTCATGACAAGGTGGGACAGTTTAAGTTCTGAAGCTCATGAAGATACACATGCTACCTAGGGGCAACTCAGTCACACTGAGGGGAACTAAAGTTTTGGCGGGAAAATCTGCCTGGCCAAGGGGAAGAGACAGAGGTCTGTCTTAAATAATGGATCCTGTATGAACGTGACCTTAGACGCCCCCCCCCCCAGCTTCATCACATGCGCACACTATCCCTTGGACAGCCCAAAAAGGTGCCAGCTCTAATGCCTCAGGACCGCCTCCCTCCGCCTCTGACCATGATCCTGTCTCCTTCTGCAGGTCCGCAAGACCTACTTCAACCTGGCCTTCTGTGACTTCTGCCATAAGTTCCTGTTTTACGGCTTCCGCTGCCAGACTTGTGGCTACAAGTTCCACGAACACTGCAGCAGCAAAGTCCCTACGGTCTGCGTGGGCCTGGCTCTTAAGCCGTGCGTATCTTCCAGGCTGCCCCGCATACCCGCTACCCCATTTCCAGGAACCAGGCTGGAGTTCCGCTAACTGTCTCAGGCACCCTTCCTCTTGTAATGACTCTGTTATTCCTCTTCTTTGTAGTGTTTACAGCTATGACCCGTGGCCAGATCCTTCACAGTGGCAAGACAGTGTCCCGACCACCCTAGCCCGGCCTAGTCACGAACCCATGACCCCTCAAGACGCCAAGTAAGAAGAACGTGCTTAAACCCACCAGCTTAAGGGGCCTGTCGATCTCAAAATATTTATTTATTTATTTGGATTTATATCCCGCCCTCCCCAAAGGCTCAGGGCAGCTGACAATAGGGCACGAATGCCAGGTTTAGGTAAAGGTAAAGGTTCCCTTGCTCGAAAGCCAGTCGAATCCGACTCTAGGGTTGCGGTGCTCATCTCCGTTTCCAAGCCGAAGAGCCAGCGCTGTCCGAAGACGTTTCCGTGGTCATGTGGCCGGCATGACTAAACACCAAGGCGCACGGAACGCTGTTACCTTCCCACCGAAGTGGTACCTGTTTATCTACTTGCAATTTCTTGCTTTCGAACTGCTAGGTTGGCAGGAGCTGGAACTAGAGACGGGAGCTCACTCCATCTTGCGGCACCCGGGTCTTGAACTGCTGAACTACTGACCTTCCGCAGCCTGCAGTTCAGCATCTTAACCACTTGAGCCACCGCAGCTCCATGCCAGGTTTAAAACAGGATAAAACAGTATAAAACAAATAAAATCGTACAATGCAACATCAACATTTAAAGAACAAGATGGGGCAGATCTTAATCCCTGGCAACGCAGTAATAACCTGTCCTCTCTCCATCCAGGGTCACTCTGCACCTGATGATGAAAATGGTGCGCTGGCGCAAAATATGGTGGAATAGTGACGGAGTGGCCACTAGGGGGTGGGATGGAGCCAGAGGGAACCTGATGGAGCATCGTGCTTGACCTCAAAGTGTCAGGCAGATGTCTCTGGGAAATGCACAGGGTTTCCTGGAGATCCAGGGTTCCATTGCCAAAGCCTTCCAGGGAGGCGGATCCACCCATCCTCCAAGCTGTCTTCCTCGAGTGGAAGAACCACTTAACTTGGAAGAAAGTCTCCTTGATGGTGGTAGAAAGTGCTGTCAAGTTCTAGCCAACCTGTAGCGGCCCCTCAAGGGGTTTTCAAGGCTAGATGTGTGCAGAGGTGGCTTGCCATTGCCTGCCTCTGTGTGGTGACCCTAGACTTCCTTGGTGGTCCCTCATCCGAGTACTAACCGTGGCCAGCCCTGCTTCGCGTCTGAGGTCTGATGAGATCGGGCTAGCCTGGGCCATCCAGGTCAAGGCAAGAGATGGGCAGAGGTGGTTTGCCATTCCCTGCCTCTGCATAGCAGCCCTGGGCTTCCTTGGTGGTCTCCCATCTGAGAAATAACCAGGGCTGACCCTGCTTAGCTTGTGAGATCGGACAAAATTGAGGGCTCCTTAAGCCGGGAGGGAAGGTTTCAAACTTTGCTTAATGGAATGGGAGAATCGGGTCCACCTCCGCACGTGTAGGATTTGAAGTAAGGGGGGAGAGTGCTAACTCAGCCCTGCCATACCAGTATTGCAGAAGGAGAAAAGGAGACACTGTGATCACCCACCCACATCACACAGGCTGGGTAAAATCAAGCAAAGAGGATTTATATAAGTTTCTAGTCCTCATGTTTGTGGAGGGTAAAAACCGATTACCATGTTTGGAAACAGGAGCAACCACAGCCACCACAATCAAGGTAGCTTGCAAGCATAATGCTTGATTTACTCAAGGAAAGGTCAGATTTCTTCATTTTAAAGAATTTGTGTTATTGCTTACATACTCAAAGGGAAAACGTATACTGGACTTTGCAAGGTATGCAGCAGTTATTCTGGTTCTGCATAGCTCCAGTTATCCAAAATAATAATAGTAATGTATTATTAATAATAGTAATGTGTTGTTGTTGTTGTTGTTATTATTGTTGTTGTTATTATTATTACTATTATTATTCATTGGCTGCCTTTCTAGTTCTGGAACTCAAGATGGCTTACAATATAAACAGAACAAAAACCACAGAAATACCTAAAATACATAAACTCCCCCCCCCCCGAATTAAGACTACAGTTTTAAACAGAAATAACTGAACTAATTAACAAATAAATAGAAATAAAATAAATAAGGTAAAGATTTCCCTTGCTCGAAAGCCAGTCGAATCCAACTCTAGGGTTGCGGTGCTCATCTCCGTTTCCAAGCTGAAGAGTCAGCGCTGACCGAAGATGATTCTGTGGTCATGTGGCTGGCATGACTAGACACCGAGGTGCACAGAACGCTGTTACCTTCCCACCAAAGTGGTACCTATTTATCTACTTGCATTTTTCTTGCTTTCGAACTGCTAGGTTGGCAGGAGCTGGGACCAGAGACGGACCGGACGAGCTGGTTCTCTCTGTAATCTTAATTCCCAGGGCAGAGGAACATATGGGAGAGGAAGGTCCTTCTGATAACACAGTCCCAGGCCATGTAGGGCTTCAGAGATCAAAACCTACACCTTGAACTGGACTATGGAGAAGATCAGTAGCCAGTGTCATTGCTGTAGTATCAGGGTTACGTGCTCTTGGTAGCAGGCCCTGACCAACAGCTAGCTGCGGCATTCTGTACTAGCCACAGCTTTGGAATGCTCTTCAAGATTAGCCACAAGTAGAGTGCATTTCGGTAACCCGGCCTAGAGGTATGCCTTCAGTAGAGCGTTACGCTCCGGTACTAAAGATTATTGTGTTTTCATTCTGTTGTACGCCGCCCAACCTAGCAGTTCGAAAGCAAGAAATTGCAAGTAGATAAATAGGTACCGCTTCAGTGGAAAGGTAACAGCGTTCTGTGTACCTTGGCGTTTAGTCATGCCGACCACGTGACCACAGAAACGTCTTCAGACAGCGCTGGCTCTCTGGCTTAGAAATGGAGATGAGCACCGCAACCCTAGAGTCGGATTCGACTGGCTTTCAAGCAAGGGAAACCTTTACCTTTAAGCCGCCCTGAGCCCTGCTTGCTGGGAAGGGCGGCCTAAAAGTCAAACATTACAGAAATAAATACATAAATAAGGCATGGATCACTGTAGCGCAATCTGGCTGACCCAGGAACATGCGTAGCTAATGCACCAGCCAAAGCTCGGCAAAAGCCCTCTGAGCCACTGCAACTGCCTGGTTTTCTAAGGTGACTGCTGTGTCAAGTAGCACTCCCAATCTCTGAACCTGATTTTTGAAGGGAAGATCTCGCTGTACTGCCCAGAGATCAGGCTGGTCTGCACAGCGTGGATCTAAAGTGTTCCCCACCGTGTCTTTTCCCTTCCAGCCTACACAATCAGCCACTCCATAGCCCAGAAGCCTTCACCTTCCCCAGTGTCCACGGCGACGGGCAGCGTCTCCAACGGCATCGCTCCACTTCGACCCCGAACGTCCACATGGTCAGCACTATCAGTCCCGTGGACAGCAGCATGATCGAGGTGAGGCCCATGCTGCTCTGAGAAACGCCTGCTCCACTGTGCATTGTTTTGCCCCCCAGGATTAGAATCTATCGGCCTATCTCACGCTGCTGCTGTTGTTTTTGCCGTCGAGTCACAGCCGACTTATGGCGACCCCTGGTGGTGCTTTCAAGGCAAGAGACATTCAGAGGAGATTCATCTTTGCCTGCCTCTGCCTAATGACCCTGGCATTCCTTGGTGGTCTCCCATCCAAATACTAGCCGGGGCCGGCCTTCCTTAGCTTCCCAGATCTGTCGAGATCAGGCAGAGGTTTTTTCCCACTGCTTGATCATTTTAATAGGATGTGCCATGGTTTGAACCCGGGGCTTTTGGTGTGCAAAGCAGATGCTGTGCTACTGAGTCAGGGATCCTACAATGATTGGCCAAGGGTGGGTTTGAATCTCCCAGATCCTCGTGTGGCACTTGAACCCCTATGATGCACTGTGACATCTGCCAACTAGGGGGCACATAGAACTATGCTTATATTTCCACTGTTCGCAAAGTCAAGGGAACGGTCCGGTTGTGGATGCGTCTGAAGCCCAAGACCCCATTTCTGTATAGCCACCCTTGAGCTCTGACACTTCCCTTTTCTTTTCTAGTTCATCAGTCGAAGCCACAACGCAGACGGTAAGCGTTTCTGGAAACGGGGGCAAAAGGCATGTGTAGTGGGGGCGGAGGCAGAGACTCCCTCTATGTTGCAGGGAACTGGGGAGAGGGGGCGGAATGGTCTGTGAAGGTGCCTTTCACTAGCACCAAGCAGGACGTATGCGGCATCAAAAGCATCACGGGAAGAAGTACCAAGCAAAGTTTGGATGAGACTGCTATTGCAATTTCTGCCTCGGCCCAATTGTGCTACTACATTTGGACTGTCAGCTGGCAGGGGGCGAGGAGGCCTGTGAAGCCAGCATGCAAAGTGCAAGAATCAAATCCACGTGCTGAGTCCAACTGAGTTCTGTTTGTCCAGTATTCATTTTCCCACAGCGGCCAGCCTGATGCCTTCCACCTGTTGTTTCCCCTCAGGATCTGGTGGTCACAGGTGTATGGCCTCTGATCATGGAGGCTTCAGATAGCTACCATGTAGGTTACGATCCCCCTGGCTTGGATGGGGCATCCCCCTCCCCAACTTCCCATCGTCCACTGCCACTCGGAGCAGTCTTACCATAGGGTTTCCAGCAATTCCTAGAGCTACCCACCATCACTTCCAGGTTCTCCTTGGAAGTGCCATTATCATGTCCTCAATGCTGCCCTCCACAACCATGTCTCCATCCCCAGCCTTTCCACCGGTTGGTTGCCCTGGCAACCCTTCTACCATGTCCCATAGCTGTTCAAAGGCCCATCCTGCCCTGCTCAGGGTAACATACATGGTCCTCCCCTCCTCCATTTTATTCTCTTAAAAACGCTGTGAGGTAAGTGAGGCTAAGAGAGAGTGCGTGCGTGCATGGGTAAGTGAGTGAATGTGGCTGGCCCAGTGAGCTTCATGGGTGAGGGGGGATTTGAACCCAGGTCTCACAGACCCCTGCCCAACCCTTCACGTACTGTACCACACACTGCCCCTCAGACCAGTGAACTATAAACTCAGCAGTGAGGAATCTTTTCAGGTGCCATCTTAGGCCTCATCTCTCTCCTCTTGTGCCCCCTCACTAATTTGAAGTTGAATATTGTGTGAGGTGGTTTTGTCGTGTCTCCCACAAACGGCAGTCAGGGAAGCAAAGCGGGAGATAGGCGATGTTAAAGTTAGCCAGCTTTTTGCCTGTTACCGGGATGTCGTCACCTGTCGGCCCAGTCGCGTCACCTAAGCCTGTGTAAATTGGCGCTCTCTTTTCGCCATTAACAATTTGATCAGCCTCTGTCAACCCCCTCCATTTGGAAGCACGCTGACACTTTGGCTCCGTTCAGACACAATATGAAATCCTGGTTTAATGGAACCAGCTGTGGTTTGCGTGGTTGTCCGAATGTCAGCCACTACACTTAACTCTGGTTAGTCAAGGCCCCGTCCCACCAGGATCTGAAGTTGTTATTAACCATGCTTAGTCTTAACTATGGTTTCCCGTGATGTCTGAACATGGACATCTGGACCTCATCCTGGTTTAATCCTGACTCTTTCCCTAATGACCCCCTCTCAGGCTACAGAGAGAATGCGCTGAAACCAGCATTTGTCGAGACAACGCAAGGTCTGAGGAACCATGGATGAGTCCTTGTTTTGCATGCTAAACCTAGTTAAAACTAACCGTGGTTTATTGCCTTTGTGTGAGCAGAGTCTGAGGTTGCTTTCCCACATTGTCAGAGATTGCACTACCCTTGTGCTGTCTGTGACAATAATTTGCAACTGGGTTTTTTACTGTGTGGAGTGGATAAAACAGGCCAGTTGTGTACAAGTGTCCCTCCCCTCCATAGGCTCCACCCCCAAATCTCCAGGAATTTCTCCACCTGGAGCTGGCAACCCATTCAGACTTGGTATGAGGCAGCTTCATGTGTCCAAACATTTCCTTCACAGGCACACCTCTACACAGCACATATTTCCTTACTAAGGTTGCATCCACACATTGCCGGGCAGGGTACAATATCGTAGAGGTATTGTTCAGGGGAACTGATCTCTATCATCCGGAGATGAGTTGTAATTCCGGGAGATCTGCAGGCCCCACCCAAGGGCTGGCAGCCCTGCCAATCACTGACCTATCAAGGCTAGATGTAAGAACTTCAGAAGAGCCCTGCTGGGTCAGACCAGCGGTCCATCCAGTCCAGCATCCTGTCTCTCACAAGAGCCATCCAGTTCCTCTGGAGGGCCAACAACAGGGCAGAGAGGCTGAGGCCTTCATAAGACCATAAGGAGAGGACTGCTGGATCAGACCAGTGGTCCATCCAGTCCAGCATCCTGTCTCACACACTGGCCAACCAGTTCCTCTGGAGGGCCAACAACAGGGCAGAGAGGCTGAGGCCTTCATAAGAACATCAAAAGATCCCTGCTGGATCAGACCTGTGGTCTGTCTAGTCCAGCATCCTGTCTCACAGAGTGGCCAAGCAGTTCCTCTGGAGGGCCAACAACAGGGCAGAGAGGCTGAGGCCTTCATAAGAACATCAAAAGATCCCTGCTGGATCAGACCTGTGGTCCATCCAGTCCAGCATCCTGTCTCTCACAAGAGCCTTCCAGTTCATCTGGAAGGCCAACAACAAGGCAGAGAGGTTGAGGCCTTCGTAAGACCATGAGGCCTGCTAGATCAGACCAGTGAGGGTCCATCTAGTCCAGCATCCTGTCTCACACAGTTGCCAACCAGTTCCTCTGGAAGGCCATCAACAGGACATAGAGGCTGAGGCCTTCCCCTGATGTTGCCTCCTGGCTCTGGGATTCAAAGGCTTAGTGCCTCTGAGTGTGGAGTTTCCCCTCAGCCACGACGGCTAGTCGCCACTGTAAGACTTCTCCCTGAATCTCTCTCATCCCCTTGCCTGCTCTGACTGGCAGTAGCTCTCCAGGGTCTCAGGTCTTTGTTCTTCTATTGCTCCAGGTGCGCCAGAGCAGCTTCCTCGCACCCCCCGGCCCCCACAGTTCCTAGCGTGGCTGCGCTTTCACCTGGCCGACGCTCCCCACATCCCAAGTCCCCTGGCGAGTCCCCAAGGGAACGCAAGGCTCCTGTTGAAGACAAGAAGAAATCTGTGAGTGTCGAGTGGGGGGAGAGGGCTGTTTGGGGGAACGGCTGGGTTGGCGAAACTCTAAGGGAAGTGTGGGCTGGGAAGGACGATGGGCTGGGTGATGGTTGGGGGGGGAGTAAGACAGCGTGACTGAGCTGCACGGCGCGTTTATGGTTCAGTAAGGTGCTCGGAGGAACCGTGCGGCATTGCAGGGATGCTTGGCACAGGAACCGAAACCTCACTCCTGGTTCTGTCTTCCCCTCGGGCTCCGCCCTTTCTTCCCGCAGAAACCTTTGGGCTATCGGGACTCGAGCTATTACTGGGAGGTGCCCTCCAACGAGGTCACCTTGATGAAGCGCATCGGTGCCGGCTCCTTCGGCACCGTCTACCGGGGCCGCTGGCACGGAGACGTCGCCATCAAGATCCTCAAGGTCACGAACCCCACCTGCGAGCAGGTGCAGGCCTTCAAGAACGAGATGCAGGTGCTCAGGTAGGCCAAAGGGTGGGCGAGCTTTTGGAGAGAGGCAGCCGAGAGAGGAGAAGGGGTCGAGGTCGGGGGTCGGTGGGGGATGTTACCTTGGCCTGCCTTTGACGCTTGCGCCTCCCTGCTTTGCAGGAAGACGCGCCACGTGAACATCCTGCTCTTCATGGGGTTCATGACTCGGCCCAGCTTTGCGATCATCACCCAGTGGTGCGAAGGCAGCAGCCTCTACCAGCACCTGCACGTGCAAGAGACGCCCCTCGAGATGGTGCAGCGCATCGACGTGGCCCGGCAGACGGCGCAGGGCATGGAGTGAGTGCAGGGGCTCGAAAAGGAAGGAACGAGTGTTATGATGGGTGTGTGTGTGTGTGTGTAGGAGTGGCCACACTACAGATTGGGAGGGCACATCAGTGGGGGACTGCTGGAAAGGTAAATGATACAACTGTATTGCCTTTCAGTCCTTAGTGTGCATCCCAGGTACCTCCAGGGGTATTTTGGGGCAGGGACGCGCAGGAACGGAGTTCCGGCTGGCTCCCGAGTTGGCCACGCCCAGCAAGAACTCATTAGCATAATAGGCCACATCCAGTAGCAAAAAAACTCATTAGAATTGGCTACATGAGGGGTGTGTGGCCTAACATGCAAAGGAGTTCCTGCTACAAAAAAAGCCCTGGGTTTTGACAACAGACAAGGTAAACAGAATAAGAAGCAAAAGGTGGGTGTGGCTGGATGACCACACTTCTGGTAACATGGGGTGTGTGGCCTAATATGCTAATGAATTTCTGCTGCTGGGTGTGGCCTATTATGCTAATGAGTTCCTGCTGGGCTTTTTCTACCAAAAAAAACCCCTGGGTGCCTCTGTCTACCTATGGCACACTTACTAGTAATTATAGATGCTGACAATCTTCTCTCTATCTGTGTTCCTAGTTATCTTCATGCTAAGAATATAATCCATCGAGATCTCAAATCCAACAGTATCCTTCCCTTCCAGCTATTTACCTAGGGATAGAAGGGGTGGGTCTTTGCTGGCAGAGGATGTAGTGATGTCCACAGGGAGAGATGGCTTTAAAAAGGGGTTAGACAGCTTCATGGAGGAGAGGTCTGTCAGTGGCTACTAGCCGTGGCGGCTGAGGGGAACCTCCGCATTTAGAGGCAGTAAACCCCTGAATAGCATCAGGGGAAGTCGTTGGCATCTCTCTGCCCTGTTGTTGGATCTGCAGAGGAATTGGTTGGCCACTGTGTGAGACAGGGTGCTGGACTAGACAGACCCCTGGTCTGATCCAGCAGAGCTCTTCTGATGTTTTTTCTTATGAAGGCCTTGGCCTCTCTGCCCTGTTGTTGACCCTGCAGAGGAACTGGTTGGCCACTGTGTGAGATGGGATGCTGGACTAGATGGACTACTGGTCTGATCCAGCAGGGCTCTTCTAATTTTCTTATGAAGGTCTTGCCTGCATGCCCTGTTGTTGGCCTTCCAGAGGGACTGGTTGGCCACTGTGTGAGACAGGATGCTGGACTAGATGGACCCCTGATCTGATCCAGCAGAGCTCTTCTGATGTTTTTTCTTATGAAGGCCTCGGCCTCTCTGCCCTGTTGTTAGCCCTCCAGAGGGACTGGTTGGCCACTGTGTGGGACAGGATGCTGGACTACATGGACCCCTGGTCTGATCCAGCAGGGCTCTTCTTACATTCTAAAGGTGCTTTGTTTTAGGGACTTGGGTTCCGTGGGGATCCCTGTCCAGTGCAAGCAGCTACAGTGTCAGGAGCGTCATAATGGAAGGGGGAGGATCATACCCTTTGACCTCCAAGAAGGGTTTTTCCAGTGCAGCAGAAGGAAAGGGTAGGTTTTCAGTGGTGCAGGGCTACGAGACCCTTCAGGCTTGATGTCTGTCGCCAAACTGAGCAGTAAGTAAACCACGTGCAGCAGCCCGTGCAAAGTTCCTTCACGTACCCCCTCCCCCAGACATCTTCCTTCACGAGGGACTGACGGTGAAGATTGGCGACTTCGGCCTGGCCACGGTGAAGACTCGTTGGAGCGGCTCTCAGCAAGTGGAACAGCCCAGTGGCTCCATACTTTGGATGGTGAGGCAAGCGTTTGAATACATCTCTGTGTGGGGGGGTGGGGCGGGGGCTGAGGCTGAGGCTGAAGCCAGGGGAGAACTATGGCTTCCTTACCTCCAGAAGCATGTGCCCCAGGTCTTAATGCCTCCCCTCCGATCTCCCGCAGGCATCCGAAGTGATTCGAATGCAAGACCCCAACCCCTACAGCTTCCAGTCCGACGTCTACTCCTACGGAGTCGTGCTGTACGAGCTGATCACCGGAACCCTTCCCTACAGTCATATCAACAACCGAGACCAGGTAAAGGAGGACTGGAACTGGTGTGGGGCCCTTTGCACGGGCACAGGAACTCTCATGCGACACCTCCTCGCATCTGTGCTGTACCGTGGTCCGTTTTGCTAGCTGTCCGTTAGGGTTTCTCACAGCTACCCCCAGGTATTCCCTCTAAGCTGAGTTGCTGTGAGCTAACTCATAGTTTTTTAGCCTCCGACTCACAGATTTTCGTCTTCGCTCAGGGAAGACGGCTCCAGAGCAAACTGATTTATGCAGTAGCCATATGGCTCGCTCACAACTTTAATGCCAGTGGCTCACAAAGCAGAATTTTGGCTCACAGGACTCCACAGCTTAGAGGGAAAACAAAGTTGCACTTACCTGTAACTGTTGTTCATCGAGTGGTCTTCTGTGCAGGCACACATGGGACTGCGCAGTCGCAGGCCAGCCACGGAAAAGATTTCCAAGCTTTCTAATAGACTAGGAGCGCCCCTCCTCCCTCTGGCGCTTTCCCGCCAAAACGCTCACATGACCAGGAGGAGGGGCGCTACTCCCTCAGTTCTCTCCATGCCGCCGCAGGAGACCCCTAGAAAACTAAAGTTCCAGAGAGTTCACAGCGGGGCAGGAGGGAGGGATGTGTGCCTGCACAGAAGACCACTCAATGAACAACAGTTACAGGTAAGTGCAACTTTGTTTTCATCGTCGTGGCTTCTGTGCAGTCCCACATGGGACGATTAGCAAGATCACTGAGTGAAGGAGGTGGGTGTGAAGCTCTCAGAAGGAGACCACCAAGGACCGCTTTATCAACAGTTGTTTAGCAGCACGAATTGACCTTCACCCAGAATTCTCCTATGCTAGAGGAGTAAACTCTGTGCAAGTGTCGCCACCAAAATACATGTGGGAATGTGATAAAGGAAAAAAGAGCACTCTTTTGAAAAGAGCCATCGTACACAGAGTGTAATGAAAGGCTGTGTACTCAAACACAGTGTGATAGCGTCAACCGATCCACAAGGATGGATTGTGTGAGGACGCTAACCATGCATTACATGAGGAGTGAGAGACCACGCTTGGTAGGGGATTCCAGCAGGACATCACCTTTTAAATTTTCATGCATGGAGAGGGTATAAGTTAGTACCCTACGATAAACGAAGCACCATGTAAGTGCCAAAAATAAAACAAGGGGTTATACCCATCTTTTGTAGCCTGCTTAGTAATCTGACAAGGAAAAGATCCGAGAGGATCTTGCTTCCTTTCTCTTAAATCAGTTGCCAAAAACATTCAACAGCACAAGAAGCAGGGTCCAAACCTTGCTGCAGTTTCTATAGAGACTCCCCTCTCCACTTAGAGGTGCAAGGTGCAAGAGTGATGTTTGCCACTCAGAAAAGTGGGAGGCTACTGCTACAATGCAGGAAAGGAGATGATCAACGCATTAATTCATCAGCAGGAGTGAGAATAAGCAGATCTGCACAATGGTAACGAAGGCAGTGAAAAGAGGTGTGATATGGCTAAAGAAAGGATGAACAGAATGCGCCACAAGGAAGAAAACTTGTGTAGTCTGCAGAGCAATTTGTGCAGCAATATAGGCAGAGAAAAAGGCATAACAACAGGTTGTCTTTGTCAGGGATTAGAAGTGCATTCCTCAAGGACAAGGTTATTGTCAGGAATGAAGCATAAGGGCCAGGGTCTGGACTGTCATATTGTGGGGCTATGCCAAGTAGCTCAGACCTCCAATCAGAATACCAGGGAACTGGTGTCTGCTAGTAAGTTAAAACATGATTACAGTGCTTCCTTTAACTCTGTGGAGCGTTTGCACTAAAACCAGAGACAAAGTAAATATGCCCATCATGTCACATATAGATATGTAAAAATGCTAGGAAACTCAGCAGTGAAAGCTAAAAGAGCTGACAATCTTAGTAAAACAAAGGGGGTAAATTCAGGCAGGTTGGTTTGAAAAGGATCAATAAGATCTGCCAAAGTAGCAAGGAAAATTTAATATAAAAGCTGCACATAGGCCTCACTAATCTCTGTGCACATTGAGAGGCAGCTAAATACAAATCCCGTGAAAGGGAACATTGGAATTTTACCATTGGAAACTTCCCTCCTCAGCAAGAGGGGTACTGACTGCAGGAACAGTAGAGCGGTCAAGACACAGAACCACCAAGCAAAAAACATGTATTATGAGCCACTGAACTTGGGCTTATCATAGGCGTCTCTTGAGGCACTACACTGGAGACATAAGAATCATTTGAAATCACATCACTCTCCCTGTCCCACCTCAAATCTGCCTTATAGCGGATCAGACCATTGGTTCATCAAGGTCAGTACTGTCCACTCAGACTGGCAGCACCTCTCTAATGTGTCAGGCAAAGAAAGGCCTTTCACATCGCCTACCGCCAGACCATTAACTGGAGGGCCTAGGACCCTCAGCATGCCAAGCAGACACTCTTCCACTGAGCCACAGATCCTCCCCATTTATCACTAAATGGAATGATCTAATCAAGTGGAGACCAGCAGCCCTCATATAGAGGAGAGGAGGGCAAACTGCTGGATTTAAGTCCAGCAATTGACACACGTGCACACAGAATTGCAGGAAACCTGGTGGACAAAACAGCAGAGGTGAAAGGATCTTGATCACCAGAGACTTTGTCAGTAGGAGATGCCAAGGATGGAACTTGGCCTCTTGTACATGGACAAAAGGTATGCAGGACCCTGAGACATCACGTTAAGTGAAGGCGGGAAAAAACGTGACTCAGGGATTTGACAAGAAGCCTGTTATTGCCTCCAGAATGTTGTCCAACTGGACAGCAGAATTCACAGCCTTTGTGAGGTCAGTTACCTCAATGCTTTGTTTTGTTCTGTTTTTCGCTTGTTTATTTTGTTTATATTATCTCCTAGCATGGACAAGGGTAGGGTCACATGAGTGATCCGAATTAAAGGGACAGATTCATCATGCAGATCACCAGCATAGGCCGTGAACCATAGTGCATAAAGATACATTCAAACAAAATAGTATAAAGGTCATAGTGACCTGTTGATTTATAAACTGGATCCCAATTGGGTTTATTTCAGATCCTTAATACTCTGTACTGGTTAAATAAAGAGTAAGTGGTATTTGACTCATAGGCTAACAGGAACAATATGGATGAACCACGGAATCAAGAATACAATCATTGATTGCAGCAGAGGATGCAACAAGAGCCATTAATTATAGTTTGCCCATTGGACCCTTGTCTATTAGGGCAGCTGTTCTGAGCAGAAAACAACAACATATGCTCTCTTTATAAAGAGTAGTAAGGAGTTGTACAGCATCTGTAACCTAGAGTCAAAGAGTCTTATAACAGTAGCTGTTGCAGATTTTCTGCGCTGTATGGCATTGCAGGACCCGATGTTTCACCAGCAGCTGTGACTGGCATCCTCAGAGGTATAACACAGAAAGATGGAGTACTCTCTGTGACAAGGTGAGAAGAAAACTGGTAGTCAAGTGGGGTAGGGCTGAGTGTGAATAATGTCACATAAGAGTGACTTGTGTGGGCTAAGGAAACCCCCAATTCATTGATGGTTCTGAGGGATACCATGGAACCAAGAGGAGTGGCAAATTACCTAGGCTTGCCTCCCAACGTATACTTGCCAAATAATTCTGAGGTCCCCATGAAGATGGAAACAGTAAGCCTTGCCTGCACTTGAAATAATGCCTGCATTGAAAAGCCCTGTAAGGTTACATATCAGTGCTGAGAGACTACAGCAGGGCTGCTGTCTCAGCCTTTAAAACTAGATCTTAGAAACAGGGCTTGGAGCGGAGCTCAGCAGAGAACTGGTTCTGACCTTGGAATCCAGGCAGCCCCAATAGAGTGAGTGGTCAAAAACCACCGCAGGACTTAAGCATAAGTAGTTTGTTGTATCAGATGATGGCTAACAACATGTAGGGAAAACTCCGCCCACCTCAGCCACTCTTCAAAACTACAGAAGCTGAAGAGGTCCAAACGACCCCAACTAAAGGGCACAATAGCGTTCTGACACATAATACCTTCCACAAAGGGGCATAGAGAATTACAAGGCTGTGTGAACCCATGCCTCCACAGATTCTACCGTGGACCTGAGGACAGTCAGGGACAGCAAAGGTTTAAAACGGGCCTTATGAGGCCGCACTTCCAGGCTTCTGGTCAGAACTGACAGAAAGGCAGAGAGGGGGGGAGTCTCTTTAAGACAGACAGCCACAGTCAGTCAGGCACAGCAAAGGTTTAAAACGGGCCTTATGAGGCCGCACTTCCAGGCTTCTGGTCAGACCTGACAGAAAGGCAGAGAGGGGAGAAGTCTCTTTAAGACAGATAGCCTCTACCAGGCCACACCTCCAAGCTGCTTCACTGGAAATGATGGGAGGGGCCAGAGAATCTTTCCAAGGTCAGAGGCACAGAGGCCAAAGACCCTTTAAGGAATGACTAGGCAGAAATGCTTCGATGTCGACGGGGTTGTGACTTCAAGGCACACATCCCAAGCCCCTGAAAAGAGCCAGTTATTCTGAGGCTCTGTGTACAACACCCCAGCACAGAGGGGAGAATACACCTCCATTCAGAGTCCTTTCCCCCCTACACACACCTCAGCAAAGGAGGAATAGGCCATCAAGGGGAAAATAGGCCTTCATAAGGCTGCTGGGTACCCAGGCAACTTCCTAAGAGGGCCATTTCAGCCCGGCTCTTTGTGCACACACCTCAGCAGAGGGGGAGTAGGCCATCAGGCTGCTGGACACACAGGCCAATCTCCTAAGAGGGCCATTTCAGCCCGGCTCTTTGTGCACATACCTCAGCAGAGGGGGGATAGGCCATCAGCAGGCTGCTGGGCACATAGGCAACCTCCTAAGAGGGCCATTTCAGCCCGGCTCTTTCTGCACACACCTTAGCAGAGGGGGGATAGGCCATCATCAGGCTGCTGGACACACAGGCAACCTTCTAAGAGGGCCTAAGAGGGGAAAATAAGCCTTCATCAGGCTAGGCGAGTTCCTAAGAGGGCCATTGCAGCCTGGCTCTTTGTCCACACACCTCAACAGAGGGGAAAAATAGGCCTTCATCAGGCTAGGTGAGCTCCTAAGAGTGCTATTGCAGCCTGGTTCTCTGTCCACACACCTCAGTAGAGGGGGAAAATAGGCCTCATCAGGCTAGGCGAGCTCCTAAGAGGGCCATTGCAGCCTGGCTCTTTGTCCACACACCCCAGCAGAGGGGGAAATAGGCCTCATCAGGCTAGGCGAGCTCCTAAGAGGGCCATTGCAGCCTGGCTCTTCGTCCACACACCCCATCACAGGGGGAAATAGGCCTCATCAGGCTAGGCGAGCTCCTAAGAGGGCCATTGCAGCCTGGCTCTTTGTCCACACACCCCAGCAGAGGGGGAAATAGGCCTCATCAGGCTAGGCGAGCTCCTAAGAGGGCCATTGCAGCCTGGCTCTTCGTCCACACACCCCATCACAGGGGGAAATAGGCCTCATCAGGCTAGGCGAGCTCCTAAGAGGGCCATTGCAGCCTGGCTCTTCGTCCACACACCCCAGCAGAGGGGGAAATAGGCCTCATCAGGCTAGGCGACCTCCTAAGAGGGCCATCGCAGCCTGGCTCTTTGAAGGGAGCTCTTCTGAGTCCAGCTCTTTCCACACACAGTGGAAAATACACAAAAAATTCTTCTTTCGACATATTTCATTGTTCACAAGAATAAAAAACTGTTGAGAGAAAAAAATCTCCTCAGCCTCAAAACTGAGGTGAGGAAAAACACAGAGAACAGCAGTGGAGATGATCTCTCCGCGGCGGCAAAAAGAGAACTGAGGGAGTAGCGCCCCTCCTCCTGGTCATGTGAGCGTTTTGGCGGGAAAGCGCCAGAGGGAGGAGGGGCGCTCCTAGTCTATTAGAAAGCTTGGAAATCTTTTCCGTGGCTGGCCTGCGACTGCGCAGTCCCATGTGGGACTGCACAGAAGCCACGACGATGAACATTGGCTACCACCCCCCACCTCCCCGTACTGTATTGCTGGGAGATTATCCAAGGTTTGCCTGTGGTTCCCTCTCACCCTGGGATATGCTTGCAGGTTAGAGAGTTGGGCTAGGAGCTGGGAGATGAGGACAGATCCTCACGTTGCCATGAAGATGACTGGGTGACCTTGGGCCAGCGTGCTCCCTTAGCCTGATCTTCCTCCCAGGATTGTTGTGAGACCAAAAAGAGGGAGGGGAGCCATGTGGAGGAAAGGGGCGATAATCGTGGAAAGAGAATGCGGGACCTTCAGGAAAGGTCCCTTTCCCCACATCGGTGTGTCTCCTCGCAGATCATATTCATGGTTGGCCGGGGATACCTGTCTCCTGACCTAAGCAAGGTGCCCAGCAACTGCCCCAAAGCGATGCGCAGGCTGATGTGTGATTGCCTGAAATTCAAGCGTGAAGAGAGACCCCTCTTTCACAAGGTGAGTCTTGTGTTGTGTGTGAGACGGCTGCCCTAAGAAGAGCCCTGCTAGCTCAGACCAGTGGTCCATCGAATCCCAAATTCTGTTTACGACTGTAACTTGCAGTGAGCTCACCAGCAGGGCGCAAAGGCCAGAGCCTTCCCCGTTGTTTGTCCCCAATCAGTGGGAGAGTTTGGAACCCACTGCCACAAGATGTGATGATGGCCATTGCTTTAGATGGCATGAAAGGGAGCAGAGGCATTGATGGGACTATCTGTGTATGTGGGAGGTGTGTATGCCAGTGTGGCACAGGAGTGGTTAGAGCAGGGGTCTCAAACATAAGGCCCAGAGGCCAGATCCGGCCTGTCCAGGGCTCTTGTGCAGCCGCGAGCAACTACTGTAAGGGAGGGAACAGGAGACTGTTTAGAGGGGAGTGGGAGAAGCCACCCCAATTGAGGCTTCAGGATGGCAGAACAACCTTGTCTGCAACAGTCAAGCAGCGTGGGAATGTTTGCCCAGTGCTGCACCGCTGACTCTCCACTCCACCCATGCGGGTTTTCCTTTGCATTCCCCTCCCAGCCCATTAGGCCTTGCAGTGAGGATACACCAACTCGGAGCTTATGAGCTGCTGTCCTTCATACACAGTTTATATCTCTGGTACCCGGCATTGCGTTTTATGGGACACGTGGCCAGGCCGGGCTGGCCCATAAGAACATAAGAGAAGCCAATGTTGGATCAGGCCAATGGCCCATCCCGTCCACCACTCTGTCACACAGTGGCCAAAAATACCAGGAGCCATCAGGAAGGTCCAGCAGTGGGGCCAGGACAGTAGAAGCCCTCCCACTGTTGACTCCCCCAAGCACCAAGAATACTGAGCATCACCTGCCCCAGTGGCTAATAGCCACTGATGGACCTCTGCTCCATATATTTATCCAATTCCCTCTTGAAGCCGTCCGTGCTTGTAGCTGCCACCACCTCCTGTGGCAGTGAATTCCATGTGTTAATCACTTCTTCACCCAAAGAGTGATTAACACATGGAATTCACTGCCATAGGAGGAGGTGGCAGCTACAAGCATGGACGGCTTCAAGAGGGGGTTAGATAAATATATGGAGCAGAGGTCCATCAGTGGCTATTAGCCACAAGGTATACATAGGAACTCTTGGTCTGGGGCAAGTGATGCTCTGTATTCTCAGTGCTCGGGGGGGGGGAGCAACTGTCCTGGCCCCACTGGTAGACCTCCTGATGGCACCTGGTATTTTTGGCCACTGTGTGACAGTGTTGGATTGGATGGCCCATTGGCCTGACCCAACATTGGCTTCTCTTATGTTCTTATGGCCCTGCCCGGTCCAGCAAAGTGACATTTATGTAAGATTTGGCCCTCGTAACAAATAAGTTTGACACCTCTAGGTTAGAGGGTGAGACTAGGATCTCAGAGACCCAGGTATGAATCTCCACTCATGCCATAGAAGCTTGCTGGGTGACTGCGGGCCACACACATACATGCTCAGCCTAACCTACCTCACAGGGTTGTGTTTTGAGAATAAAATGGAGGGGAGGATAACAGTGTAAGCTGCTCAGGGTCCCCATCAGAGAGGAACATGTTATAAAAGAAGCAAACATCAGCCGGGGAATACCTAAATGAAACATCCAGAGGCAGTGACTAGCCCCTTTTCAAGTCATCAAAACTAGGGGCCCCATCTTGTGGCAGTGAGTTCCACAAGGTAAGTACGTGTTGTCTAAAGGATCTTACCTTTTTTCCAGCCAGAATCTACTGCTCGCCAACTTCATTGGGTGACCTTAAATTCTACTATTTTGGATGTTCTCGTCTTTCCACTTTCTCTACACCTAGCCTAATTTTATAAACCTTATTGGGGAATGGGATCTATTAGCTTAGAAACCTGTGGGAATTAAGTGCCAGGATTGCCCTCGGTTCCATGCAAAGTGAACTTTCAGGGCAAAAGCACAGGGACAGTGAACAAAACCATCTGTCACAGTTCCAATCCAGCTTTATGGCTAACCGCTCGCCTAGGGTGAGTAACAGTCTGTTTGGGTGAGCCCAGTCTGCTGTTGAAATACCTCGCTTATCAGAGCAGTATGTACTAAGAAAAAAACAGAATCCAGTACCAAGGTCACCCAAGTCCTACAACCTTGAAAGTGGAAATTCCTTCCTGATACATATTAAACAAATTTATTCTTTATAATCTATCCTGGAGATTTTGCACAAGCCCATCTTTGCTGTCTAAAGGCCTAGGAGCCTGCCTCTCTGAATTAAAAAAGCGGCGATTCTCTCTCCAGATATTGGAGTCTGCGCATGCTCCAAGGCACCGTGTTCAGTTAGTTTAGGGTGGAAACTCTGGAGTCCAGAATGGAGAGTCTCGCTAAGCTCATGTGTATCAGCTGACGACTCTGATCCATCTCTTCTCTTCCCGTTCTTCCAGATCTTAGCCACCATTGAGTCGCTCCAGCACTCTCTGCCCAAGATCGAGCGCAGCGCCTCCGAACCCACACTCCATCGGGTGGCCCACAACGAAGAACTGACCCCCTTCGCTCTGCCCACTGTCCTGCGGTTCCGCAGCTAACGTGGCCTGACAGTAGAAACGCCCGTAAAGGCCAGGCACCCCTCAAGGCCAGCTCCTTCCTGCTAACTTTCCGCCCTCCAGGAGGGCAGCCTCAGTCCAGGGCAGCGCATTGCCTTTCCCACTCCTGTGTACGGAGAGACTGTTCGACTTGGCAGGGAGTTTCCGTTCGGGAGTGCCTTCCTCACTCCGAAGCCTGCAGTCCCAGCAGGGGGCGCCAGAGCACAAAAGACAACACCCTCCTCTGTGGGGTGTGAGTGCGGCTTTGGTGCCATCTTCCCATGTGTGTGTGTTTTTATGGGGTGCTGACCCTGTTTCAGGATTTTGTGGGAAGTATCCTTGTGTTGTTGTTGTTTTTTTGGCGGGGAGGGGATGCTCCCATAGAAGTGAAAGGTGTAAAATAAAAAAAACGTTCTAACTGGTCCACGGATCTGGCAGCATTACTGTGCCACGAGAAGCAACCCGGAGAGATTGCAGGAGGTGGCAAAGACTCTCTCTGGGCCGGGCCTTCTTGCCGCTACAGCACCCCCCTAGTGGTTATTTTACAAAAGAAGTCTCGCTCTTAGTAAAGGCACATATATTTGTAGATATATGGCCCACGAGAGTACTGTAGTGCAGGGGTGTCAAACATAAGGCCCGGGGGCCCAAACCGGCCCGCCCAGGGCTCTTATGTGGCCCGCAAGCAACTAGTGCAAGGGAGGGGACAGGAAACCACTTGGGGAGGGAAGTGGGTGAAGCCACTCCAATTGTGGCTTCAGCATGGCGAAACAACCTCGTCTGCAGCAGTCAAGCATCATGGGAGCATCTGCCCAGTGCTGCACCGCTGGCTCTCCAGTCCGCCCACGTGGGTTTTCCTTTGCACCCCCCCTCCCAGCCCACGGGGCCTTGCAGTGAAGATACACCAACTCGGTGCTGTCCTTTATACAGTTTATATCTCCAGTACCTGGCATTACGTTTAATGGATCACATGGCCCAACCCGACAAAGTGACATTTATGTCAGATCCGGTCCTCCTAACAAATGAGTTCGACCCCTCTGCTGTAGTGCTTAGGTGGCAGGAGAGCAGAGGATGACAAAAAGGCTCTGTGGGCAAAGGCAGTGATCCACAGGATTCTCCTAGGCACCGTTGGAGACTTGCTAGTCTTTAGGACTGGCTGGGCGCCTTACTAAGCAATCCCAAGAAGAGCCACATCCTTCTTAGGACGCTGAGCCCCTCTGACTTGGATGGCCCAGGATAGCCTAATCCCATCAGATCTCAGAAGCTAAGCCAGGTCAGCCCTGGTTGGTACTTGGATGGGAGACCCACCAAGGAAGTCCCGGGTTGCTGTGCAGAAGAAGGCAAGGGCCAACCGCCTCTGTTCATCTCTTCCCTTGAAAACCCCATGGAGGGTCAGCCAAGAGTCAGTTGTAATTTGACAGCACTTTGCACACAAAGAGAACTCCAGGCAAAAACACAGGGACAGCAGACAAGCTGCCTGTAACAGCTCCATCCAGCTTTATGTCTAACCGCTCGCCTAGGGTGAGTGACAGCCCGTTTGGGTGAGCCCAGTCTGCTGTTGGAATAGCTTGCTATCAGAGCAGTGTGTAGTAGAATAAACCAGGATTCATTGCCAAGGTCACCCAGATTCTACAACCTTGGAAAGTGGAAATTCCTTCATGATATGTATTAAACAAATTGGCCTGTTTTTGTTCTTTATAATCTATCCTGGAGATTTCACACAAGCCCATCTTTGCCGTCTAAAGGTCTAGGGACCTGCCTCTCTGAATTAAAAAAGCGGAGATTCTCTGATCACATGCTGGGTTCTGCGCATGCTCTGAGGCACTGTGTTCAGTTATTTTAGGGTGGACGCTCTGGAGACCAGAAGGGAGAGTCTTGCTAAGGCAATGTGTATCAACCGATGACTCTGATCCATCTCTTCCGTTCCCATTCTTCCAGATCTTAGCCACCACTGAGTCGCTCTGCTGACTTCAGTAGGCTTTGACGCTCTGCTTAGGAGGCCACTGTTAACTCTATGGTAACTGATCATGCTTAGCTTCAGAAGTCAGATTTTCTCTTTTTAAAAAAACAAACGAACACAGAATAGCAGCCTTTAACTCTCAGTGTGTTTGCCAGATCCTCAAGAAGTTACAAGTGCAGGCATATGTTTGCGTTTCATGTTTCATTTTAAGACTGGCTTAAAAAAAACACAGAAATCCTCACTATAATTAAATTGGAAGAAGAGAGTCAAACATAACGTAGTTAAATGTTAAAAGTTGACTTTTAAAAACATCCGGTTTTTAAAAAATCCAACCTGACTGGCAAGTGGGATCCTTTGCCTCCAGGGGGCACCATCCGACTGTTCTGTGCACCCTGTGCACCAAACTGTTTCAAGCAGTCTCTCAAGCTACTCAGAGACCAATCTAGGGTCTATTATGCACACACATCTTACTGCAGATTTTCAGAGCAGCAAGCCTTTAATCTTGACTTTGGAGTATGTGGCCGCCTCATGCACCAATCTTTTCCCTCCGCTGTATTTACTCTGCTGCTACCATTTTTTTAAAAATGCACTTTTCTAAATTGGGGTGTAATGTCACTTGGGACATATTGGGGGGTGTCCAATTTTTTTTTTTAATTACACAATTACCCTGCTGCAGATGTGCAGTAGCATCCAGCAAGTGCCTTCCATTTAAATCCTTGTGGTTCAGATTTTGCACATGCATTTTAGCATTAGTCGGTTGAATGAAAGCAAACAGAAAGGAACCCCAGGCAAAGGGGGGGGGACCTGATGTGGAAATTGGCAAGACTTTTTTTTAAAAAAAAACTTACAAGCAGTTGCAAAGTCCGGTTTTCCATATTGTAGAGCACCAGGGGATTCTCTGCTGTGTTATCAGCCACTGTGGAAAATGGGAGTCACACAATCTCATAATATGGGGAAACATGTTGAGTGTACTGAATGCATGGTAGAACCCACTGACACTGGCATTGCGAGCTGTGATCATTGGCAACATGTGAGTGTGTATGTATGCATGCATGCACAGGGCTGCAGCTTGTATGGGGGAAGAGTTCTCTGGCAGAAGTTCTGGGGAGCTTTTTTTAGTCTTGTGCCACTAAACTGAAAAAAAATGGGGGGAGAGATTTTCACCAGGGCCCTAGTGCAGCTGCATAGTAATGCTAATTTCCTGCCCTTCCTTGCAAGTCTGCATTTCCTGCTCTTCCTTGCACGTTTGCGTGGTTTTCTCTTTGTGATTCTCTTAATTTGATCCTGCACACTGGTTGTGATTGTGGCGGTTTTTTAGAGCCTGTCCTGGGCAGATGGCACTCCATCCTCCAAATGGATCGATCCCAAGCAATTCTTACGTTCGACAGTCTGCAGAAGGTCCATGTGGCTCAGCTGCCATTTTAATGTTAGGTTTTCCGGGGACAGCCAAAATGGTCCCCCCAAAAAAAACTTTGTACACTAAAGCATTAAGGGGAAAATGTTTTCAAAGCTTTAGGCTTCCCATCCCAGTCTCTCTCTCTCTCTTTGCATCTCTTGTCAATTTCATTCCCTGCTGATAATTCCCCTCCCCTTTATTTTGTTAGCATGGAGCACTGGAATCCTTTAATTTTTTTGCACTGGGGATGCTGCCATTTGCCTCCTCTCTGATCCCACTTTCAAGTAAATACCAGCAGGAAACTAAAACTCACACAGCTCCTTTTAAACTTCCCCCATTGTTTTAATTGTTTTATTCAGTGATCTGAGACTAGTGATAGTCTCATATCACTAGACTCATGCCACTTGTCAAAAAAACCCCAACATTTAAAACAACAAGGGAAAAATGGAGCTTGTGCACCATGAAGGGTGGAGGATGGCAGAAGGTGCAGAGTGAATGACCTCAGTGTGGGTGGGGGAATGACCTTCGAGGGGCAGCAAAAGGGCAGGGCAGGGGGAAATCCAAGGGAATCTGTATGCTTTTGAATTACCTTCAGCTTGGAAGCGAAAGAAGGGAAAAATCAGCACAGAAGCACTCTCAAAACCTGGGGAAACAGTGACCAGAAAGCAAATGGAGCTCTGAAGGGAGCAAAATCAATGCAGAACGACAAAGAAAACCCACCAAACATGCAGGGTGAAAGTGAGTGAAAACACCCATGCATAATAGGCCTCTGTTCCTAAAGATAATTCTCCTTTGGCTCGGCATTCCCCCAATAACACACAACACGTTATTCCTCTTAACTTCTCCAGTTTAATATCTTGATACATATATATCTCTCTCTGCATATAGATTTCTATTCATTTCATCCAAGCCACATAACGTGTATTTTTTTCCCAGCAGGTCTTGAGGTTTTTTTTTTTTTGTAATATATTATATATATTTATATATATTTATTTTTGTCTTTTACACCACTGATCCATTGAAACTTTGATCCACACATAGACAGAATCACAGCAAAGGGAAAGGCCTCAGACCCCCCCTGTGAGAAGGGTTGTTTGGGGGGGGGAGCACTTTCCAGACAAGAATAAATAACAAAGATACCAAGTTAGCACTTGAAATTGCCATCCCCAGATCCCTTTTGGGGGAAGGAATATCTCCCTGGGGAGGAGAGGTTGGAGATGAGGGATAGGATGTGTTCTCTGGGGACAAAGCCCAGGGAATTGCCCTCCTGTTCCTCCACCCCGATGATATATTACAAACACAGCTCAAAGCGTCATGTCACGACACGGCTACGACACGCGACTTTGCAGCTACCAGACCATCACGCGTTGAGTGGCTTTCCCCCACTGCCCAGGGTTTCTCAAGAAGGGCAGGAGGGAAGTAGGCGACACAGCTTGAAGGGAAAGGGAAACTCACAAAAATATAGTGGAAGGTTTCTCTCTTGAGTTGTGTATATCTATATACAAGGGGAAGCGGGAGGGGGAGCCTCACATTCTTGAACATGCCCCCCCCCTCCCCCTATAGTCCATGGGTGCTCAGTTTGAATATTCACCCACCGACCAAGATGGCGGAAGCATCCCTTGGCTACAGTGGCAGTACTATGGCTGTTATCTTAGAAGGCTGGATCCACGAGCGGGTCAATGGCTGGATTCAGCTGGCCGAGCGGGGAAGGGGACTCGGTCAATGAAGTCGCCGAAAGCTATCTTGTTCTCCTCCACAGACCTAGAGCGCTTCCGTTGTTGACCAACTGGGCCGCCACCTATACGGCATTACTCAGTGGGAGGACAGAATAGGATCAAGCTCGGGGTGGAGAGAGAGGGCCATTTGCCCTGTCCAGTGGACTGCCATCATCTTGGCCCTAAGGTAATGCTAGGACACACTGTAATTGTGGGGGAAAGACCTTCTGAGAAGTTTCTAGGACGTCGTGGGTGAAAAAGTGGTGTGAGGCAGGGCAGGGAAACCTGTGTGTGTGTGTGTGTGCTAGATTTAAGGCTTACTGTTGCCAGGAAGTGGGGATGAGGGGAGGACATTACTGATTGCTAAGGTGATAGTGGAAAAGGAGGAGCCTGTAGCCAAGGAGACGGTAGTCAGGAGTGGGCTACTGCCAAGAGGGAATCTGGTGGTTGCTGGGAGGGCGGATGGTGGTTTTGGCTTATTCACAAACAGCGACACAGACACCTTTGTGGCCACAAACACAGACATGGCCCCGGGAGGGGTCTCCTCCCTCGTGCTATGTACAGAGACCCCCTCCTCCCTTCCCCTTTGCCCAGCCCTGGGGACCCCCTCTCCCCAGCATCAGGGCAGGGGGAAGTGAGCCGGTCACAAATTTTGCATATTCGTGTAGAAGAGATGAGGACTTGAGGAATCGGCAGCCTCAGATTCTAGGGCGGGGGGACTTGGGTGAATGGGGAGAAGCCCTCTGTTGGTTTGGGGGTGGGGGAGGGTTTATTGAGGAGTCCAGAGCTCTCTTGGTGAGGAAACAAGGCATAGGGAGGGTGGATTCCAAGAACCCAAGAGAACCACAGGAAGCTGGGAAAAGGGTTGGGGGGGCACAGAATGGGGGCTTCTGTGGGAAGAGGTTCAAAAAAGTGGAATTCCTCTGCAGGAATGTCTCCCACCCCACCAAAGAAAAGGAGATTATCGAATGTATTTGGGGCAGGGCTGAGGAGAACTATTTTGGATGTTCAGACACCCACCCTAACTGTATGCTTGGAGACAAATTTCTTCACATTCAGAGGTAAGCAGCATTGTGTTTCTAGGTACCAGAAGGACGTCATATCACCTGTCCTTTTTTTTTATATACCCTTGGGGCGCCCCCCCCCCCAGCAAGAGAGGGCCCTTTCAAAATGGACGCTTAAAGGTCTAGCGGGTTACCTCACCCCAGCCACAGGACGTGCTGAGGGGCTCCCCCTCTTTTGGGGAGGGTAAGGTGCCCTCCAGTGGCTTGGTGGTAAAACCGGGGATGAGCCAAGGTTGTGTGGAAGGGGGGGAGGAGAGAGTGTTGGGTTGAGGAGAGGGTGTCGGGGATCCCAGCGTGGAGGGCGGGGGGAGTCGCTCAGTCGGAGAAGAGGCTGGCGAAGCTCTGGTCGGAGGCTGCGGATGCTCTCGGCACGCACTTCGTCCTGACTAAGGCTGCCCCGTGGCACCGGCGCCTCTGCAAGGGGGAAGGTATTGGTCAGAGACTGGGATTTGCTAAGGGACAACGAGGGAGGGATGGGGGGGCAGGAAAGAGGGGAGGGGGAGGGGAGGGGGAGGCGGAGAGGAGAGATGAGAAAGATACTATTAATATCAGGCCAGGCAAGAGAACCTGCTGCTTCACTTATGCTTGGGGGGGGAGATAGGGAGGGTTGGGTGTGGGAAGCAACCCCTTGCCTTCCCAGGAGAGCGAGAGGGAGCAAGCACAGAGCAGCAAAAGGAGGGGCCAGACAAGCAAGGGTTAGAAATGCAGGCCTCCCCACCCTTCACCTCCTCCCCAAAAGCCGCAATGGACAATTTGTCCAGCAGAGAGAAGCAAAGAGCTGGGAAACGTCCTGTAGAAACAGAACCCTCTGCTAGAATGGAAAGTATCTGGAGGAGGAAAATTTGCAGAGGGATTCTTCCTGCTCAAATGTAGTATTCTCCATTCCCAATTTATACCTTCAACACTCCAGCTGTGGGTGGATGTCGTTTCATTCCCCCCCCCAAGGAACCCAAGATGTATCGAATTGATGCTAACTAGGGCTGTGCCAAAAGTTCCAAGGAGAACATCTTCAATTCCAAAGGGGGATTTGGGGAAAGCAACCCCCCCCAGATCTCTAAATGCTCACTTGAGTTGTGCTTGTTCCCTGCAGTTCACTCCTGGTACTGTTTCAGCAGCATTTTATAACGAACACTTCTTCTCTAGTGATTCTGGCCAATCAGGAATCAACTAAGCAATGTGGTGAGGTCAAAGAGTGCCTCACAGCCTATCAGAGCTGGCTAAGTGAGGATGTCACGGTGCTCGTTCTGACTGAGGGCAATGCTCCCTCCCCTCACTCTGAATGGGCTTTCCTCCTTTTGTAGCCCCTCTCCAACTGCTGAAGGGGAATCTTGCAAGGCTAAAGTGGTACACACAATGTGTCCTACTCTGTTTCACCTTAGCCCAGATTTTAATTGTGTTATTTTGAAGTTTGTCTACAAGACTTAAGTAAAAGGGTTTTTTGTTTCATTTTGCTTTAAAGGATCTCTCAAGTTCCATTTTCAAGAGCAAAATCTGAAAATCGAAATTTCCGCTTTGATTTCTGAAATGGCATAGTTTGAGTATGTGTTCAAATTGGTTTGTTCATCCCTGTTAAACTAAAAAAAAACATTCTTGTTCTCATAGGCCCTTGGGGTTTCTTAATATCGTCTCTGTTGACAGACTGACTGACTGCACACAAGCATGTACAATTTAGCAATTCAACTGGAGCCCCACATTTCTAGCTTTGATGGTTGCAAATAAGCATTTAGAAACATGCAGGCTGGCTGTGATGAAGGTTTTAGAAAGCCAAAGGGGAGTGGCATAAGGCTTTTTTGGGGGGGGGCTGCCTACCACCCTGCCCTCTCTTCCTTCCTGCCACCCAGCTCTGCTACCCCAGTCCTGTCCTATTAATTCCAAATTCAGAGAAAACTGGGCAAAAGCAGAAATGAAGCAACACAATCCCATGCAAACACCCCTATTTTGCAGAACCTGTTACAGAATCTAAACCAAGAACTGGGATTGGGGGAGGGGAGGGGGGCCTTCAGAGCATGGACTGCTCTGGTCGGGAACTGAGAAGACCACCACCCCAGCCTATGAAACCCCCTCCTCAACTGGAAACAGGGCTAGCAGTTGTGGTTCCTGAGTCTCAGAACCAGCGTCACCCCCACTCTTTTCGCAAGGAACCCAGGAGTCCAGCGCTTACTTCAGCTGGGGCTGCGGCGGAGGCAGGTCCTGGCTTGGTTTTTGGGCCACTTGCGGTTTTCCTTGGCTTGGCGGAGGGCGGGTGCCTTGCTGCCCGGGTCCTCCAGGCCCCTGCCCCTGAGTGCTGGGCCTCGGCTGCTGGGTGGTGGGCGGAGCGGGGCGCTGTTGCTGTGCTCCTGCACCCGGTGGGCGCTGCTGAGGTGGGCCCCCCTGGCTGCCCTGGCGTGGGTGCTGTCGTGGCTGACCTGCCGCCGGAGGACGCTGTTGCTGCGGCAGTGGTGGCTGTTGCCCTGGCGGACCCCCAGAAGCTGCTTTGGGCGGGCCCGCTCCTGCGGCCCGCTGCTGCTGAGGGGACCCGGGCTGCCACTGCTGTTGTGCCCCGCCACTGGGGCTAGGACCCCTCTGGGGCTGCGGGGACTGTGGTGCGGATGGCGGCCCCTGCTGGCGAGGCTGCTGTGCTCCGGGCCCGGACTGCCGCTGCCCTACGGGACGCTGCTGCACCTGAGGAGGGGGCTGCTGGGTGGTGGGGCTTGGCAGACGCTGAGCCATCGGAGGACCACCTGGCTGCGGGGAGAGGCCGGGCAGCTGCTGGCCTTGAGGAGGGGGGCGCTGTTGAGAAGGGGGCGCTGGGAGCCTGGGGGTGGCTGCTGAGGACCTCCTGAGAAACAGAAGGAGAGAGAGGTTTGAGATGAGTTAGGACACCTCTGTTCAGCCAACCGCAATGACGTTCCAACCTCCTCCCTGTGGCAGAAAGCCTCTCCCCCGGTTCTTCTTTATCACTCCCACAAGCTTCCCCTCCTGTTTTCTCGTCCCCTGTACCCAGCTTACCCTGGGGCGGGGGTCTCTGTTGGGCCGGGGGGGCTTGTCGCTGTCCAGCAGGAGCTGCCTGAGTCTGGAAACAGAACAAGATGGGGGTAATATCGGAGCTTTGTCCCTGTGCACCCTCCCTCCTCCAAAATCAACCTTTCCCACACCCTCCACTGTTCCCTGCAGGCTCGCCATACCGTCCCCCAAAAGCCAGTCTTTCAGCCCCATCCATGCAACGCTTATGCTCCTTAATCTAGCGCAGCCTCCACAGGACTTTCAAAAAAGAGATTCGACCCATTCATGGAAGACGGATCAATCAACAACTATGGTAGCTCAGTGAAACTGTAAGCAGTGTACCTCTGGATGCCCTGCTAGTGGGCTTCCTGGAAGTATCTAGTTAGTCCACCATTGGCAGCAGAAAGGAGAGTCCTTCGGTTTGATCATCCAGCAACACAGTTCTTTCGTGACTGTCAACTCCGACTGGGTCTTCAGGCTTTCAGATAACAAGTTCCTCCGCTTCTGTTTGCCCCACCAACCTTTAACTGATGCTGCCAGGGACCGAAGCTGGAACTCATATGTGCAAAGCATGGGCTGTTCCATAGATGTAGCCCCTTCCTAAGATTAGGGCCCTATTGTAACATCCATCATGTCTGTCCAGTTCCCTCTACCACCACCATCAGGAGCTCCATACTGTTCCCCCTTAATTTCTGGTAAGCAACGAATAATTGTAAACTATATACATATGCAAAACAGAGTCCCGGACACAGGAGGCAGAGTGCTGTAATACCTGGGCATGCTGTCCCGAGGCAGAGCGCACAGGTGAGGGCACTGGTGTGCGAGGGATGGCCTGGGCCATGCGGGTCAGCACCAGCTCCACAATTAGGTGCTTGTCTTCATCCTGGTGGTCTCCAATCAGTGGCATGGAGGACCCCACCACCTGAGGATAGCGACAAGGAACATGGAAAGTCAGCTTTCCCCCCACCCCCAATTCATAAGAACATAAGAGAAGCCAGTGTTAGATCAGGCCAATGGCCCATCCAGTCCAACACTCTGTGCCACACAGTGGCCAAAAATACCAGGTGCCATCAGGAGGTCCGGCAGTGGGGCCAGGACATTAGAAGCCCTCCAACTATTGCCCCCCACCCAAGCACCAAGAATACAGAGCATCACTTGCCCCAGACTGAGAGTCCCTATCTATACCTTGTGGCTAATAGCCACTGATGGACCTCTGCTCCATATGTTTATCTAATTCCCTCTTGAAGCTGCCCATGCTTGTAGCTGCCACCACCTCCTGTGGCAGAGAATTCTGTGTGTTAATCACTCTTTGGGTGAAGAAGTACTTCCTTTGATCTATTCTAACCCAACTGCTCAGCAATTTCATTGAGTGCCCACAAGTTCTTGTATTATGAGAAAGGGAGAAAAGTACTTCCTTCTCTACCTGCTCTATCCCATGCATAACCTTATAAACCTCGATCATGTCACCCCTCAACTGTCATTTCTCCAAGCTAAAGAGCCCCAAGGGCTTTAAGCTTTCTTCATAGGGAAAGTGTTCCAACCCTTTTATCATTCTAGTTGCCCTTTTCTGCACTTTTTCCAATGCTATAATATCCTTTTTGAGGTGTGGTGACCATAACTGTACGCAGTACTCCAAATGAGGTCACACCATCGATTATTACAGGATGAGTGTTTGATAGTTTGAAAATGGAACTGGAACCTTTTTTTAAAAAGAAACATACAAAATAAACCCTAAACTAAACCCAGAGAGATTTATCAGGGATTTCCAAGATGCGAAAGCCATAGGAAATAGGGAAGGAAGCACTCCCAACTCCACAGCAGAGCACAGCACCGTGGTTAAGAGTCTAAGCTGTGAACCAGGAAGGCCCCAGTTCACCTCTGCTGTGGGCTCACTTGGTGATATCAGCCCCTCCACCCCCACCATAAAGGATAACCTACATTACAGGATTGTTGTCATAAGGTCTGTGGAGATAGCATATATGATTTGCAATGTTAACTACTAGTATCAACAAAACCGCATGGTGACTCAGATAAGGCTGTCTGACCGATAAAGCCAGAAAGTATTTGGATGCAAGCCAGTTTGCCCCATTGACTTCAGTGCTTCCTCAAGTCATGTTACAGTTAGGAGGACGGGTGCATGCATGGCGCAATACAGATGAAAACACGGTACTTGAAGAATGAAACTTGCATGTTTTTCCCCCAAAGAGAGAGCAAATGTAAAGGGCAAAACTCTAGCCATGATTTGGAAAGTTATCCTTCCTAACACATCTCAGACACTTTCTCCATGTGAGGTCACCTTCTCAGGACAGCCTGGAAGGCTCAAACAGATGACAGGAATATCACATTTCTGGCTCCTTCCATAAAATGCACACTACAGGCCTCTGCTCTTCAAAACCAGCTCCCCTACCCTGCCTTTAGCGTTTTGAAGGAGGAAAAAAGGGAACTTGCTTTCAAATGGCAAAATCCGTTGAAGAGTTAAATCCCCTTTCCCTTCTCTGCAGGGTCCCAAGGCAAATCGGGGCTATAGGAGACGGCAGCTGGTATGTAATGAAGGGACTGAGGCATGCAATCTTCATCTCACTTATCTAAGCCCCATGTTATGGTCACAATGTGGATCAAAGCATCTCCCATGACCATTTCAGCATGCCAACATTTTAATAGTTTGTTTTACCATATATATATATATATTTTTAATTCACTTACAAGGTCCAGTGGGTTCAATCAGTAAATTAATCTGCTGCAAATTTAGCTGCTATATCAGTGAGGCCCATTTTTAATAGGCAAGTGCATTTTGTTATTGATGGGGCTGAAAATTAAAAGTATCCCTGTTCATTTATTTTGGTTCTGATGTATGGCAGTAATGGGAAATAAAAAGAAAAAAAACAATTTGTTTAGGAAATTGTAGATTACCAATATCTCAAAAATGTGCATATTAGGTTTAGTTAAATCCTTTGGTGTTCTCTCTGTCCCTTAAGGAACCCAGGGCAGTGTACCTTGAAGCATAGAGCTGGAAGGGATCGCCAGGGTCATCTAGTCCAACCCCCTGCATAATGCAGGAAATTCACAAATACCTCCCCCCACACACCTCCAGTGATCCCTGTTCCACGCCCAGAAGATGACAAAAAGCCTCCAGGATCCATGGCCAAACTGGCCTGGAGAACAATTGCTTCCTGACCCCAAATGCCAATCAGCATTTCCCTGGGCATGTAAGAAAGGGCCGCAAGAACTAAGCACTGATGCAACCCTTCCTGCCTAGAAGAAGCCAATTTTTTATCCTCACAACCTCCTTGTGAGGTATGTTCGGTTAAGATATCATTAGGCCTAATGCCCCCCCAGTGAGCTTCAACTAATCCTCCACCTTTCCTCTTCACATCTGACCCTCTGTCCACTTCTCTACCTTCAGTCTTTAAAAAGGCCCCTTGTAATGGACTTGGAAATGGGTCTTATAAACTTTGCCGCTGACCTCACTTCCTCCTGGAGGACCGCCCATGTTTTGGTTGCCTCACCTCAATAATGTGGTCACGTCCATCCTTGCCATGCAGAGCCTCCACAGCACAGATGTCCAAGCCCCCAAAGATTTCTGAACAAGTGTCCACCCATAGCTTGTACCTGCCAGACGGGGAGTGGGGAAGGAAAGTCAGATGGACACATTATAGGAAAATGCCTCCGAGTCTCACCTCCATTCATCCAGACATTTTAGCTAGGGAAAAGGAAGTCTTTTCCATGTCTGACATTTTATTTATTTATTTTATTAAACTTCTAGCCCATCCTTCCCTACACCACAACAGGTTAAAAACAGTATCATAATTAATCGTTAAAACATGTTGTTGAAGGCTTTCACAGCTGGAGTTCATCTTCAGAGGTATAACACAGAAAGATGGAGTACTCTCTTTGGCAAGGTGAGAAATAAAATGTTAGACAGGTAATTTATATCTACTCAGGAAGGTGGCGTAGGGCTGAGTCATTATCTTGTAGGAGTTCCCCAGGTTATGAACATGATAATGGAGGAGCTTTCCTGAGGAGGTTCTTTTGTATGTGGATTGGCTGTTGAAATTCTAATCTTATCTGTAGTGCTATTGTTTTTCAGGACAGGAAACCATGCCCTATTTATTTCTAAACTCTCTTCTTTCCTGTTGAAATTGTGTTTGTTTATGAATTTCAATGGCTTCCCTGTGTAATCTGACATGGTAACTGGAAGTGTTGTCCAGCCTTTCAATGTCTTGGAACAGAATATTGTGTACCGTTTGTGTTAGGCTATGTTCAGTCACAGCTACTGGTGAAACGTCAGGTCCTAAAATGCCAAGACCATGGCCATACAACCCGGAAAATCTACAGCAGCTAATTATTAAAACAATTTAACATTATAGCAATCAGAAATAAAATCAGGTGGTGACATAGGCACTAATATAATTTATCCAGGTGATGTTGTGCAAGCTGTGTGTTTGTCAAAAACTGGAATACAGTGCAATGAATGTTAGGGAGAGAAGGGACCTGGCGTATACCCGGTGGAACATTTCTGTTTTACAGGCTCTGAAGAACTGACATTCAGGTGCCAGCCACCCATCACCTCCCCAGTTGTTCATACTCACAGAGCTATGCCACTCACCTGTCTGACATGGCAATTTGCTCCAACATGGCAGAGCCTGTGTTGGTTTTCCAGTTTCCCGATACAGAGGTTCTCCTGCCATGAGAAAGAGGGTGTCATAAGTATTGTGTAGTGGGAAGGCCAGATGGTAAAGGAAGCAATAAGGGTCCGAGAGGAGGGAGTTGCTGCTCAAGGGGAAGATAAACTCACTAGGGAGAACCTAGGCCAAATGGAGGTTCTCAGCTGTTGATTTCCTTATGGAACGCCAGGCTGTGGGGAATAGGGACCCAGTGCCCCAAAGGTATTATCAGAGCATTCAATACCATGATAGTTAACTCCCCAACCCCAAAGAGTGGCCAGATGCATACAAGGTAGAACTCCGTTGTTTTTAATATTGTGCAGAAGAGAGAATTTAAGAAAATAGGGATCAAGAAATCAGGGGGAGATGTGGGGGGAATCAGGGGGAGATGCTGGTCCAAATGCTGCCGCGCAGCAAATATGGGAAATTTAGCAGTACAACCAGGGTAAATGGGAGACCGAGGGCAGAACAACTGCTTTTGTGGATTTCGTGGCATCTTTTCTGAGCCTCGTGTGACTGGCTTGCTTATGCTACACTCAGCCATGGAAGATTCTATAGCAGGGATGGCCAAATTTGCTTAACATAAGAGCCACATAGAATAAACGAGAGCTGCAAGACATGAACACACACATTTTTATTGAAAAAAATGCAAATTTGCATATTAAATTAAATTAAAGAGACAAATGCCTTCTCCGAGCCAAGCCAACCTACTGGTGTGGCGATACGGCAGGGCTTGGAGAACACATTTAACTTTAGATGGGGAAGGAGAGGAGAGAGCGAGAGCGAGTGAGAGAGAAACTTTAACATTAAATGCATCCTCCCAGCTCCACACCCACTGGCTTGGCTTGGAGAAGGGATTTAAAGAGACAAATGCCTTCTCCAAGCCGGACCAGGGGGGGCGACTTTGAGAATACAATTGAACTTGCTTGCTTTCTCTGCTCCCACCCACCTCAAGCCTACCCAGGGAGGGGGACACTGGCTGGGGAAGGAAGACTGATCAGGGAGGCATGCCTCCCCTTTGCTTCCCCAGCCGCCCTGACAGGAGCCACACAAAATGTGTCAAAGAGCCACATGTGGTCCTGAGCCGTAGTTTGGCCACCCCTGTTCTATAGCCTCATCCTTCTTTGTACCCACTTACCAGGGTAGATTAAAAAAACAGTGCTTTTTATTGTTTAAAAACACATTTTTTAAGGGGAAATGAACATTTTAAAGAGTGGAAGGCTCATTTGCATGAGGAGCTGTTTTATGTGAATGATGCCAATCTGACAAGTCAAAGGTGATGCTGGTGGGGAAGGCATGACATTTCCTACATTGGGAACCCTCTGCTGACTTGGTTAAGAGCTTAGAGCTTATACCAAACCCTAAAGCAAACTAATTCAACATTACAGAATTCTTCCTTATACTCTCACTTAGCCTGGAGAATGGCTCGCTACCTTGATCCAGCTGATTTGGCCAAGAGGCTCCATAGCACAGTAACCTCAAGGCTAGACTTTTGTAACATTCTCTTAATAGTTCTGCCCTTGAAGACAACTCAGAAATCTATCCTGATCTCATCATATCTTGGAAGCTAAGCAGGGTTGGCCCTGGCTAGTGTTTGGATGAGAGGCCCCCAAGGAACACCAGGGTCATGATGTGGAGGCAGGCAATAGCAGACCACCTCTGAACATCTCTTGCCTTGAAAACTCAGCACGGTTGCCATAAGTCAAGTGTGACTTGACGGCAAAAGAATAACAAGCTTTCCCTGACACTGGCTATGAAAAGCTTGGTGGATGCCAGTAGTAATAGGGTGTACCCTTCTTTTAATTCAGAGACCGGAAAAACGTTTGACAGCTGCCCCCCATCCCCCTGCGGAAGCCATGCTTCCGCTAAGGGGGGGGCCATGCTTCAAAAACAGGGATGGCCAAGATGGCCGCCAGTGTCAGCCCGGAAGGGAATGGAGGAGGCTGTGCTATGGGGCTGTTAGCAGCAGGTGGTTTGCAGTGGGGAGAAGGAGTCTGGTACAATGGCAGCCATTTGTATTGTTGTGCTTGGTGGAAAAACTTCAGGCGGTATGGACAGTAAAGCAGAGAGAATTTCCAAGGGAAGCATGTGTGCAGTTTATTTATTTATTTATTTTTAACATGTGCTGAAATGTGTGTTTGGTGTAGGTTTCAAACTTTGCCGGCGCTCTCACGCTGGAGGCTCAGGCTGGCAAGAAAAGAAGAAAAAAAAAAGTTTTCCTCCTCTTCTTGAAAAAGGAGAGCTGAAATCACCATGCCCCCCCCTTCACCACCCACCTCCCCCCCTGAGAAAAGGAAAGACTATTGATTCTAACGTATATCTACTAACAAAAAAAAAAAAAGCACATTTTGCAGACTGTGAAAATTGGGCACAACAACACCCCCTTTTTTCCCTTTGGGTTGTGTGTATCTCTGTGTTTAGTGCAGACTCCTCAGGGTCTGAGAAGTCACACACACACACACACAGACACACACACACACACACACACAGACACACACACACACACACACACCCAGCCAGCTGATTTCCACTCTTTGCAAGCCCCCCAGAGAGCAAAGGCACCCAGTTTGCTGCAAAGGGGGAAAAGTGTCTTTTTTAAAAAGTGAAATGGCTGCTGCATATCACAGGAATAGGTAAAGAACAAATAAAGAGAGAGAGAATCTTTAAAGCCTGCTCTCTCTTTCTGCAAACGTCCCCCCCCCCAAGGTACACACACAAACACACACATCGCAAAAAAACAGCTTGATTGAAGCAAAGGGAAAGAACAAATAAAGAGCAGACCCCCCACACACCCCCTTTAACATCTCAGCAACAATTTTAACCCATAGAAAGTAGTGTTAATTTGAAAGCAAGCAGAGAGAGAGAGATTGCACTAGAGAATCTCAAGCCATGAAAAAAAAAAAAGACAACCAGCTCACTTACCCAGAAAAACATAGGGAATGCCAGTCTCCAGTTCCCCCCGTGCCCCCAACTCAAGTTAAAGCATGCAAGCAGGAAATTCCCCCCACACCCCGGTTTCAATCCTTTTTAAAAAGAAATACAGTGTGCAAAACCAGAGAAAATTCTTCTGGGCAAAAAATGCCCTTAAAAGCAAAAAGTTTTTCCAGGCAGTTGTGTGTTGGAAGGAAGACAGCAAGCTTCTGTACTTCCGACAGAACAAACAGCTCCAAGGGGGCGGAGCGAAGATTCCTAGCCCAATCCTAGGCTGTTTTCAGCCCCGGGAAGTTTTGAGCTGTGGCAGTCAGCCAATCCAAAAACTACTCAAGCACTTGTCAAAACTCTGAATGGGTGGAGGTTTTTTCCCAGGAGAGTTCCGTACACACCCCACCCCCAGCCAAAGTTGGGGTGTTTGGTTTATCTATGAAGATATCTGGCGTTAGAGCTAGCGGTCAACAGGAAGATGACATCATTGCTGCTCCAACCTAAAAACAGGATATGCCTAGTGCGAAAAACAGGAAAATTGCATCATTTTAAAAAGATTGGAGGGGGATTTTTATATCTCTCCACTGATTTCACTCAAAATGTGTGTCACAGTTTTAAAAACCTGTTTTATTTAAGATATGAGAATGTTTAAGCACACTGACCATTTATAGCAATATTCCGTGTCTCTGGTGAAAAAAGGTTAATCACATATGATTGTGGCATAATAGCACGAGGCATTTTAGGGTCCTGTTTGATCACAATGTGTGAAGGAGAGAATGACATCGATACTGCACACACACCTCAAATACCAGCACGTGTATTTTGAGACAGGGACAATATAATGAGAAAATGTGGCCACTATTGTGTTCATGCCCACCCTCTTTCCCTTCTGTGTGAAGTGAAATAAATCATAGGGGAATTGCAATAAACAATACACCGGTCCCGCAGTGTGCGCCGTGGTATAGAGGACCCCAGCCTTCTAGGAGAGGTCAGGGGGAGTGTCCCTAGGCGGCACGTGCGATTTGGGGGCTGTAGGAGCTGTTTTGTCGATTTTAGCCTACGCCGACCCTGCAAGGTAGTACACCCAAGCGGCACATGGTTTCATTTTGGGGTATCGAGTGACCCCTCAGCGGACTCGCCTCGACGAGGGGGACCTCTGGGCACTATTATTGGGGTGATTGGGGGTACCCCCAAAATTTCGGTTTTGGGGCGCCCTCCTCCGTCACATATCTGGCAACATTTAAACGCACCAATGAGCAGCGGAAGGGGGTGGTTCCAGGGTAACAGAGATAAAAGGGCATGGTGCGCAGCTGTGAAGATGGGGGAGGGGGGGACTGAGACTGTATATTTGTTGTCTAATAAAAAATACTTTTATTGTAGTAAAAGAGAGTGAAGCATCATGGTTCATCATCAGGATGTATTAAAAGGGATTTATTTTAACCCCAGCGAGATTGGAAGTTTTGGAGGGGTTGAATCTCTTTTCAGGCGGCTTCTAAGAGGGGGCATCGGGTGAGCAGAAAAGAGGTGGAAGCGTGGCTCAATGATCAGGATTCCTATGCCTTGCATAAAACAGCCAGAGTGCATTTCAAAAGAAACAAGGTAATCGTGGGGGATATCGATGAGCAGTGGCAGGCAGATCTGGTGGATATGCAACAATATTCCAAGTACAACAGGGGCTACAAATACATTTTAACAGTGATAGACATCCTGTCTAAGTACGCATGGGCCGTGCCTCTGAAAGATAAGGGAGGGAAAGAAGTGTCGGTCGCTTTTAAAAGCATTTTCACGGAGTCAGGGCGAACCCCTCAGAAGCTGCAAACAGATAGGGGCAAAGAGTTTCTCAATAAAAAAGTGGGTGCTCTGTTAAAACATCACGGAGTTCACCACTTTGTCACCAACAATGAAGTCAAGGCTGCAGTGGTGGAGAGGTTTAATAGAACTTTAAAGACCAAGATGTGGCGGTATTTTACAGCCAAGAACACTTTTAACTATAGGGATGTGCTACAGGACCTGGTCAAAAGCTATAACCACAGCTACCACAGAACTATTCAGAAGCGGCCTGTAGACGTGAAGCCTTCTAACGCGCTCGCCGTGTGGAGACACGTGTATGAAGCAGTCCCCACAAAGAAGCCCCATTTCTGTTTAGAAAGGGAGAACGAGTGAGAGTCTCTAGAACAAAGGGAACTTTTGAAAAGGGGTATGAACAGTCTTTCACCGATGAAATCTTTATTATAGAAGAGGTGGTCAGAAGGGGGAGAGGCCCTTGTACCATCTGGTAGATTTTGACGGTGAGCCGATCCTAGGAGGTTTTTACCCGGAGGAGCTGCAAAAAGTGATCAATTGGAAAGACAGAACATACAGGATTGAGAAAATTATAAAAAGCCGAACAAACAAGAAAAAGAAGTTTTTCTTTGTCAAGTGGAGGGGTGGCCACCTAAATTTAACAGCTGGGTCCCCGCTGAAGACATCACAGAGAAGGATGGAAGATGATGGGTTTTACATCACGCTCCCCAGCAACGCTTCTAAGGATCTATTTCCTGAAAATACCAGCGCTTCATTCACGGTGCGCATGTTTAAGCCTCTGGAGTTGCGTGGGGAATGGGAGGTGGGATTGGTGGAAATTCACTACCCTCACAATTGGTACACATTTACCAAGCCAGCTAGATTCCAGATTTCTAATGGGGCTGTTCACCAGGAATATCAGCTGCGCTCTGGATACTACTATGATATTCGTAGCATAGTTGAATTTATGAATAGCGCTGTCAAAAAACAGACGCGGTCTCCCCCCGATCTACAGTTCTATTTTGATCCAACGCAAGCGATACTCAGGTTTAACGGGTCTGATATTTACTCTGTCACGATGAGTGAAGAATTGGCCTACGTGATGGGAGCTCCTCCCAATGTTCCCATCAAAAAAATCCAGAACTGCGCAGATATTACAGGGGGGGTTAATACCCTGTACCTGTATACCGACATCGTAGAACACCAAAGAGTGGGGGACACGGCGGTGCCCCTTCTACGCTGTGTTCCTGTACAGGGAAGCCTCACGACTTTATCACGGTCTTCTATAACGAGCCCCACTACATACCGGTCAATAAGCACCACGTCGAAACCATCAGCATAGAGATAAAGACGGATCAGAACAGCCCAGTGCCATTTCGCTACGGGAAAGTCATTGTGAGGTTGCACATTCGCCCGCGGAAAAAATGGTGATTGTGAAAGATTACGGGGATCCTACGATGCTTAGGAAATATTACCAATCTCAAGTGGGTCATGCTCTCCCCGGATTTCACGGCGCGCCCGTTATGTACGGGCGGGGGTGGGAGGTATTTTCCGACGGCTTTTTCGAATGGCCGTGCCACTTTTTAGAAAAGGGGTAGACATTGTCAAGCCGCATTTGAAATCAGCCGCTCGCAATATTGCTCAAGACGTCGTGAGCCGCGTGACCAACAGAGTTATGAATAAACTTGGACCACAGGAAGGGTCAGGCTTCCTGTATCTTAAAAGAAGGGGTGGTCTTAAAAGAAAACGGTCAACCATGCGCAAGGGCCCCCAAGTCCTGTTAAAAGGAGCCACGGGGGCACTACGAAGCAGAGAGCAGTGAGGAAGGGGAGAGGAAAGAACAAGAAGAAGCAACTCCGCCGAGGGCTAAAGGACGTACTATAAACAGCCATGGCTTTCATCCACTGTAGCTCGGAAGAGTGCGTAAAGTCTGAACTGGACCTTTTCCAGATAGCCCCGACCCAGACCAGCATCGAGAAGAGCTTGTATATCGAAGTCCCACCCCTTTCAGCCCTTGCAGGATCGGCACCTCTAGAGTTTTTCATAGCCGGGAATGGGGAAGATTACCTCGATTTAAATAATACCCTCTTGTATGTGAAATGTAAAATTACTCGAGAAGATGGCACAGACATTGGCGAGGACACAAGAGTGACGCTGGTGAACTACCCTATCGCCACCATCTTCAGCCAACTGGACGTGACCCTGGGAGACCGCCTGATCAGCCAGAGTAACAATTGCTATCCCTACAGGGCAATGATTGAAACAATGCTCAACTACAGCGGGGAAACCCTAGCAACCCAATTTTCCGCAGGGGGCTTTTATAAGGATACACCGGGGCAGCTGGACAACACCGTCAAACAGGATGCCCCCAACTCGGGGTTTGGCATGAGAGCGAAGATGACCGCAGGGAGCAGGACGGTAGACCTCTTAGGGCACCTCCACGCAGACCTATTTTTCAAGAAAAACTGCTCTTAAATGGGGTAGATGTGAAAATCAAATTAACACGTAACAAAGACACTTTCTGCCTGATGAGCGGGGAGGCTGCGGGAGCACAGTTTAAGCTTCACCTGGATTCAGCCTCTCTCTTTGTGAAAAGGGTGAAAGTTGCCCCCAGCGTCCGACTGGCTCACGCCGAAGCTCTGCTGACATCAACAGCAAAATACCCCGTGGACCGTGTTGGCATGAAGGTGTTCAGTATTCCAGCCGGTGCACGTGTGAGCAATCAAGACAACCTGTTTTTGGGTCAGCTCCCCAAAATGGTGGTCATGGGTTTGGTGGACAATGATGCTTTCAGCGGCAGTTACACCAAAAACCCTTTTAACTTTAAGCATTACAACATTAACTTTGTAGCTCTGTACGTGGATGGAGAGCAGGTCCCCTCCAAGCCCTTCCAGCCTGACTTTGCAGCGAAAAACAACGTGAGAGAATACATGAGCCTTGTGCAAACTGCGGGAAAGCACCTACAGGATAGACCTATCCTAATAGACCGTGACGGCTACCGGGTAGGGTACACCCTGTTTGCTTTTGACCTCTCTCCTGACCAGGAGTGCGGAGACCATTACTCCCTGATCAAAACGGGTCTCCGGGTCACTGCTTTGGTGGGAAGCCAATCGCTGGGGAAGACTCCCAGGAAGGTTTTTCGGGTGTGAGGGCTGTCAAGCAAGCCGTGTGATAACTTGATCGTGTCCATGCTACATGTAGTCAAAGAGCACGTTGCGGTTGTGGTTGATCTCGATGACGTTGTCAAACACTCCGTACACGATCAAATTCACAGTATGGGGCAGAGCCGCTGCAAGACGTATCTCCGCTCTCAGGTTCCCCGTTTTGATCAGGGAGTAATGGTCTCCGCACTCCTGGTCAGGAGAGAGGTCAAAAGCAAACAGGGTGTACCCTACCCGGTAGCCGTCACGGTCTATTAGGATAGGTCTATCCTGTAGGTGCTTTCCCGCAGTTTGCACAAGGCTCATGTATTCTCTCACGTTGTTTTTCGCTGCAAAGTCAGGCTGGAAGGGCTTGGAGGGGACCTGCTCTCCATCCACGTACAGAGCTACAAAGTTAATGTTGTAATGCTTAAAGTTAAAAGGGTTTTTGGTGTAACTGCCGCTGAAAGCATCATTGTCCACCAAACCCATGACCACCATTTTGGGGAGCTGACCCAAAAACAGGTTGTCTTGATTGCTCACACGTGCACCGGCTGGAATACTGAACACCTTCATGCCAACACGGTCCACGGGGTATTTTGCTGTTGATGTCAGCAGAGCTTCGGCGTGAGCCAGTCGGACGCTGGGGGCAACTTTCACCCTTTTCACAAAGAGAGAGGCTGAATCCAGGTGAAGCTTAAACTGTGCTCCCGCAGCCTCCCCGCTCATCAGGCAGAAAGTGTCTTTGTTACGTGTTAATTTGATTTTCACATCTACCCCATTTAAGAGCAGTTTTTCTTGAAAAAATAGGTCTGCGTGGAGGTGCCCTAAGAGGTCTACCGTCCTGCTCCCTGCGGTCATCTTCGCTCTCATGCCAAACCCCGAGTTGGGGGCATCCTGTTTGACGGTGTTGTCCAGCTGCCCCGGTGTATCCTTATAAAAGCCCCCTGCGGAAAATTGGGTTGCTAGGGTTTCCCGCTGTAGTTGAGCATTGTTTCAATCATTGCCCTGTAGGGATAGCAATTGTTACTCTGGCTGATCAGGCGGTCTCCCAGGGTCACGTCCAGTTGGCTGAAGATGGTGGCGATAGGGTAGTTCACCAGCGTCACTCTTGTGTCCTCGCCAATGTCTGTGCCATCTTCTCGAGTAATTTTACATTTCACATACAAGAGGGTATTATTTAAATCGAGGTAATCTTCCCCATTCCCGGCTATGAAAAACTCTAGAGGTGCCGATCCTGCAAGGGCTGAAAGGGGTGGGACTTCGATATACAAGCTCTTCTCGATGCTGGTCTGGGTCGGGGCTATCTGGAAAAGGTCCAGTTCAGACTTTACGCACTCTTCCGAGCTACAGTGGATGAAAGCCATGGCTGTTTATAGTACGTCCTTTAGCCCTCGGCGGAGTTGCTTCTTCTTGTTCTTTCCTCTCCCCTTCCTCACTGCTCTCTGCTTCGTAGTGCCCCCGTGGCTCCTTTTAACAGGACTTGGGGGGCCCTTGCGCATGGTTGACCGTTTTCTTTTAAGACCACCCCTTCTTTTAAGATACAGGAAGCCTGACCCTTCCTGTGGTCCAAGTTTATTCATAACTCTGTTGGTCACGCGGCTCACGACGTCTTGAGCAATATTGCGAGCGGCTGATTTCAAATGCGGCTTGACAATGTCTACCCCTTTTCTAAAAAGTGGCACGGCCATTCGAAAAAGCCGTCGGAAAATACCTCCCACCCCCGCCCCGTACATAACGGGCGCGCCGTGAAATCCGGGGAGAGCATGACCCACTTGAGATTGGTAATATTTCCTAAGCATCGTAGGATCCCCGTAATCTTTCACAATCACCATTTTTCCGCGGGCGAATGTGCAACCTCACAATGACTTTCCCGTAGCGAAATGGCACTGGGCTGTTCTGATCCGTCTTTATCTCTATGCTGATGGTTTCGACGTGGTGCTTATTGACCGGTATGTAGTGGGGCTCGTTATAGAAGACCGTGATAAAGTCGTGAGGCTTCCCCTGTACAGGAACACAGCGTAGAAGGGGCACCGCCGTGTCCCCCACTCTTTGGTGTTCTACGATGTCGGTATACAGGTACAGGGTATTAACCCCCCTGTAATATCTGCGCAGTTCTGGATTTTTTGATGGGAACATTGGGAGGAGCTCCCATCACGTAGGCCAATTCTTCACTCATCGTGACAGAGTAAATATCAGACCCGTTAAACCTGAGTATCGCTTGCGTTGGATCAAAATAGAACTGTAGATCGGGGAGACCGCGTCTGTTTTTTGACAGCGCTATTCATAAATTCAACTATGCTACGAATATCATAGTAGTATCCAGAGCGCAGCTGATATTCCTGGTGAACAGCCCCATTAGAAATCTGGAATCTAGCTGGCTTGGTAAATGTGTACCAATTGTGAGGGTAGTGAATTTCCACCAATCCCACCTCCCATTCCCCACGCAACTCCAGAGGCTTAAACATGCGCACCGTGAATGAAGCGCTGGTATTTTCAGGAAATAGATCCTTAGAAGCGTTGCTGGGGAGCGTGATGTAAAACCCATCATCTTCCATCCTTCTCTGTGATGTCTTCAGCGGGGACCCAGCTGTTAAATTTAGGTGGCCACCCCTCCACTTGACAAAGAAAACTTCTTTTTCTTGTTTGTTCGGCTTTTATAATTTTCTCAATCCTGTATGTTCTGTCTTTCCAATTGATCACTTTTTGCAGCTCCTCCGAGTAAAAACCTCCTAGGATCGGCTCACCGTCAAAATCTACCAGATGGTACAAGGGCCTCTCCCCCTTCTGACCACCTCTTCTATAATAAAGATTTCATCGGTGAAAGACTGTTCATACCCCTTTTCAAAAGTTCCCTTTGTTCTAGAGACTCTCACTCGTTCTCCCTTTCTAAACAGAAATGGGGCTTCTTTGTGGGGACTGCTTCATACACGTGTCTCCACACGGCGAGCGCGTTAGAAGGCTTCACGTCTACAGGCCGCTTCTGAATAGTTCTGTGGTAGCTGTGGTTATAGCTTTTGACCAGGTCCTGTAGCACATCCCTATAGTTAAAAGTGTTCTTGGCTGTAAAATACCGCCACATCTTGGTCTTTAAAGTTCTATTAAACCTCTCCACCACTGCAGCCTTGACTTCATTGTTGGTGACAAAGTGGTGAACTCCGTGATGTTTTAACAGAGCACCCACTTTTTTATTGAGAAACTCTTTGCCCCTATCTGTTTGCAGCTTCTGAGGGGTTCGCCCTGACTCCGTGAAAATGCTTTTAAAAGCGACCGACACTTCTTTCCCTCCCTTATCTTTCAGAGGCACGGCCCATGCGTACTTAGACAGGATGTCTATCACTGTTAAAATGTATTTGTAGCCCCTGTTGTACTTGGAATATTGTTGCATATCCACCAGATCTGCCTGCCACTGCTCATCGATATCCCCCACGATTACCTTGTTTCTTTTGAAATGCACTCTGGCTGTTTTATGCAAGGCATAGGAATCCTGATCATTGAGCCACGCTTCCACCTCTTTTCTGCTCACCCGATGCCCCCTCTTAGAAGCCGCCTGAAAAAGAGATTCAACCCCTCCAAAACTTCCAATCTCGCTGGGGTTAAAATAAATCCCTTTTAATACATCCTGATGATGAACCATGATGCTTCACTCTCTTTACTACAATAAAAGTATTTTTTATTAGACAACAAATATACAGTCTCAGTCCCCCCCTCCCCCATCTTCACAGCTGCGCACCATGCCCTTTTATCTCTGTTACCCTGGAACCACCCCTTCCGCTGCTCATTGGTGCGTTTAAATGTTGCCAGATATGTGACGGAGGAGGGCGCCCCAAAACCGAAATTTTGGGGGTACCCCCAATCACCCCAATAATAGTGCCCAGAGGTCCCCCTCGTCGAGGCGAGTCCGCTGAGGGGTCACTCGATACCCCAAAATGAAACCATGTGCCGCTTGGGTGTACTACCTTGCAGGGTCGGCGTAGGCTAAAATCGACAAAACAGCTCCTACAGCCCCCAAATCGCACGTGCCGCCTAGGGACACTCCCCCTGACCTCTCCTAGAAGGCTGGGGTCCTCTATACCACGGCGCACACTGCGGGACCGGTGTATTGTTTATTGCAATTCCCCTATGATTTATTTCACTTCACACAGAAGGGAAAGAGGGTGGGCATGAACACAATAGTGGCCACATTTTCTCATTATATTGTCCCTGTCTCAAAATACACGTGCTGGTATTTGAGGTGTGTGTGCAGTATCGATGTCATTCTCTCCTTCACACATTGTGATCAAACAGGACCCTAAAATGCCTCGTGCTATTATGCCACAATCATATGTGATTAACCTTTTTTCACCAGAGACACGGAATATTGCTATAAATGGTCAGTGTGCTTAAACATTCTCATATCTTAAATAAAACAGGTTTTTAAAACTGTGACACACATTTTGAGTGAAATCAGTGGAGAGATATAAAAATCCCCCCTCCAATCTTTTTAAAATGATGCAATTTTCCTGTTTTTCGCACTAGGCATATCCTGTTTTTAGGTTGGAGCAGCAATGATGTCATCTTCCTGTTGACCGCTAGCTCTAACGCCAGATATCTTCATAGATAAACCAAACACCCCAACTTTGGCTGGGGGTGGGGTGTGTACGGAACTCTCCTGGGAAAAAACCTCCACCCATTCAGAGTTTTGACAAGTGCTTGAGTAGTTTTTGGATTGGCTGACTGCCACAGCTCAAAACTTCCCGGGGCTGAAAACAGCCTAGGATTGGGCTAGGAATCTTCGCTCCGCCCCCTTGGAGCTGTTTGTTCTGTCGGAAGTACAGAAGCTTGCTGTCTTCCTTCCAACACACAACTGCCTGGAAAAACTTTTTGCTTTTAAGGGCATTTTTTGCCCAGAAGAATTTTCTCTGGTTTTGCACACTGTATTTCTTTTTAAAAAGGATTGAAACCGGGGTGTGGGGGGAATTTCCTGCTTGCATGCTTTAACTTGAGTTGGGGGCACGGGGGAACTGGAGACTGGCATTCCCTATGTTTTTCTGGGTAAGTGAGCTGGTTGTCTTTTTTTTTTTTCATGGCTTGAGATTCTCTAGTGCAATCTCTCTCTCTCTGCTTGCTTTCAAATTAACACTACTTTCTATGGGTTAAAATTGTTGCTGAGATGTTAAAGGGGGTGTGTGGGGGGTCTGCTCTTTATTTGTTCTTTCCCTTTGCTTCAATCAAGCTGTTTTTTTGCGATGTGTGTGTTTGTGTGTGTACCTTGGGGGGGGGGGACGTTTGCAGAAAGAGAGAGCAGGCTTTAAAGATTCTCTCTCTCTTTATTTGTTCTTTACCTATTCCTGTGATATGCAGCAGCCATTTCACTTTTTAAAAAGACACTTTTCCCCCTTTGCAGCAAACTGGGTGCCTTTGCTCTCTGGGGGGCTTGCAAAGAGTGGAAATCAGCTGGCTGGGTGTGTGTGTGTGTGTGTGTGTCTGTGTGTGTGTGTCTGTGTGTGTGTGTGTGTGTGTGTCTGTGTGTGTGTGTGTGTGACTTCTCAGACCCTGAGGAGTCTGCACTAAACACAGAGATACACACAACCCAAAGGGAAAAAAGGGGTGTTGTTGTGCCCAATTTTCACAGTCTGCAAAAATGTGCTTTTTTTTTTTGTTAGTAGATATACGTTAGAATCAATAGTCTTTCCTTTTCTCAGGGGGGGAGGTGGGTGGTGAAGGGGGGGGCATGGTGATTTCAGCTCTCCTTTTTCAAGAAGAGGAGGAAAACTTTTTTTTTCTTCTTTTTCTTGCCAGCCTGAGCCTCCAGCGTGAGAGCGCCGGCAAAGTTTGAAACCTACACCAAACACACATTTCAGCACATGTTAAAAATAAATAAATAAATAAACTGCACACATGCTTCCCTTGGAAATTCTCTCTGCTTTACTGTCCATACCGCCTGAAGTTTTTCCACCAAGCACAACAATACAAATGGCTGCCATTGTACCAGACTCCTTCTCCCCACTGCAAACCACCTGCTGCTAACAGCCCCATAGCACAGCCTCCTCCATTCCCTTCCGGGCTGACACTGGCGGCCATCTTGGCCATCCCTGTTTTTGAAGCATGGCCCCCCCTTAGCGGAAGCATGGCTTCCGCAGGGGGATGGGGGGCAGCTGTCAAACGTTTTTCCGGTCTCTGAATTAAAAGAAGGGTACACCCTATTACTACTGATGCCTGAGGGAAGTACTGGTGGGAGCTGTGGCACTCCTTGGTGATCCCTGGTCTACTGGATGTATCGTACTGTCTGTATTTCATCATTCTCTGTGAACTCCCAACATTTTTTCATAACTCTGTAACCTGCCTTGAGTCTCATCAAAAAAGGCCTGATGGTAAACAAAATAAGTAAATAAATAAATAAAACCATAATTTGGCTTTTTTAGAAAAGAGAAATCTTCTATCAACTACAGAAGCGAACATTTAAAACGGTGGCCCTCAATCCATTGCTTGGCAAAAGCCACATCTGCAATTACCACCAACCAAAAGAGCCACACGACTATTGCATGCCCTGCAGGCCTGTGGCTACAGTGGGGCACTTCGGGGCCTGGCCCCCCGACTTCCTGCCAATGCCCCCAATTTCCACCCAGCCCCCTGGCCCCCAGCTCTTTGGGCTGCCTGGAGGACTCCTGATTCTCTGGGCCACCAGGAGGACTCCCCACCGCTGCCCCTTCCCCAAGGGCGGCTTGCTTCCCCAGGCAGAGGGCAAATGCTGCAAAAGTGAGTTTTAATTTTTTTTTTTGTTTTAATTTTATTTTTAATTTTGTGATGTCAGTGCCCCGACTTATTTAAAGGCCCCCGGATTACAAAATCCTGGCCTGATGCCCTGTCCGTAACTCCATCAAACATGTATAATAATATAATGTATAATTATTTATGTGATCAGGATAAATTAGTATCACTACTGGCCAATGTTCCCTCTAAGCTGTGGAGTCTTGTAAGCAAAAATTCTACTTGGTGAACTACTGGCATTAAAGTTGTGAGCAAGCAATTTGGCAGCTGCATGAATTAGTTTGCTCTGGAGCCATCCTTCCTGAGCTGAGACGAAAATCTGTGAGCCGGAGGCTAACTCAGCTTAGAGGGAACACTGCTACTGGCCCATGGGGATAAATTTATCACTTCCCAAATGACAAGGTTTGTTGCTGCCATCATGAAGATAACAATGACGATGAGGCACGCTGATGCGAGCATGGATGACCTGCACACCAGTTGCTCCACTCTGGGTCGTTAGTCATCTGGATTGTCAGGGCGTTGTAGACTGAGATATTTTAAATTCTCTTTATGTATTTTAGTTTCTCCTATGAAAATGTCTGTAAATGTATTGCCTTTATTGTGATGGAATCATTGTTGCTATGGTTTATTCGCTGATGCAATAAAGACAGACAACTACTATAAATATATTTATGTTAAAAAATATAACTGCACTTTTTTAAATTACCAGAGTACCACTGAGCACACAGGCCCACCTTTCCCCACCACTGCTGAGCCTTAGCCCTTGTGCGGGCGAGGGGAAGGGCTTACGAGTTAAGACTTCCGACATGAAACACTGTGCAAGCATTTGAGTTCTCCAGAACTCTTTACTGGGCCAGATGTTAAAAAATAAATGCTTCCCTATGTTAAATGTTCCTTTCAACTTGAACTCCAGTGTAGGCAGGAGAAAGTGTGGTGACAACCTTTCTCCATGCTCCTTGCAAGGAGTTTTGTTTTATGGGTTAACACTCAACAGGGGTATGCCCCATTCATTCAGCAGAATGCATTGATCAAGCCTTGTATTAAAAAAAATCCCTGAATCTCCACAGCCCAGGTGAGAATCAGATATCCAAGGTTTCTCAGGGAGAAAATGAAAAGGCAGTGAGGGAAGGAAGGAATGGGAGCTCAGGCTTCCAGCTGCAGAGATCAGAAATCCATTGAAGAGAGTTTTGTCTCTCTGAAGCTTATAAAAAGATAAAGGTTTCCCTTGCTTGAGAGCTAGTCGAATCCGACTCTAAGGGGCAGTGCTCATTTCCATCTCCAAGCTGAAGAGCCAGCGCTGCCCGAAGACATTTCCATGGTCATGTGGTCAGCATGACTAAATGCCAAGGCGCATGGAACACTGTTACCTTCTCACCAAAGCGGTACCTATTTATCTACTTGCAATTTCTTGCTTTCGAACTGCTAGGTTGGCAGAAGCTGGGGCCAGAGATGGGAGCTCACTCCATCACGCAGCACTGGGGTCTCGAACTGCTGAAATACAGACCTTCTGGTCTGCAGCTCAGCGTCTTTAACCTCTCAGCCACCACGGCCCCTCTGAAGCTTATACCCCACAGCAAAGAGGAAGGAGCCTGACCAATGCCCCCTGCCCCAGGCTCACATGTAGGCCTTGTAGTTGTTGCCAATCTTCTGGATACGGACATCGTATTTGGCATCGATGAAAGGCTCCGAGGTGGCATAAGTTTTGGTGAGGGCCACCACACTTGCAATGTCCTGGAAGTCATACTGGTTCTCCACCTTCACCTGCAAGAAAACATACAACAGCATCCCCTTTCACTGTGCCTAAGGCAAGCCAACCTTTGCTACATTCAGCCACTGCTGCTTTCCCCTTTCCTCATCCCAAAATTCCCTCTCAGCATCTAACAGGGTTCCTGTCCTTTGAACACCTGTTGTCCCCTCAGAAGTAGCTCATGGCCACGATTTCCTCCAAATCTCCTCCGATCAGATCTCCATCAGACAAGTCAATCGCTGTGGTGGGGTGGGGTTAGGGTTATCAATTATAGCTTGGGAAATTCCTGGAGATTTGAGAGCAGTGCCTTGGGAAGGCAGTCAGGGATGGAACTCAGCATGGATGTGATAACATGCTAGGGCTTCTGTTCCTCCTAAACTCTATCAAATGCCAGAGAGTACAGCCTCTAGGGTTGCCAGGTCTTACCTGGGTCCCGGCAGGGGGCTCTAGCCTGGCTCCTGGAACCTTCTGGTGTGCGTGCCATGATGACGTCACCTGGAAGTGACGACATCACACCAGGCACGTTGTGCAGGGGACGCTCTAGCGTTTGGGTAAAAAACTTTATAATCACCTCCGATGTTCCTTCTAAGCTGTGGAGTCTTGTGAGCAAAATTTCTACTTTGTGAGATACTGGCCTTAAAGTTTGCTCTGGAGCCATACCCTTCCTGAGCTAAGACAAAGATGTGTGAGTTGGAGACTAAAAATCTGTGAGCTAGCCCACACTAACTCAGCTTAGAGGGAATGCTGACCCCTCTGGGCCAGGCACATTGGACACGATGGGGCTCTTCAGGAGCGGTGCTCCCCCTGCTGGCCAGCTGGCTGGCAGCAGATTGGGGAGCAGGAAAAAGGGGAACCCCAGACTCCATCAGGACTTGGCAACCCTAACAGCTTCTGAAGCTGCCATTTCGTATGGGGCAACTGATCTCTGGAGTCTGGAGATCAGCTGTAATTCTGGAAAAAATTGAAAGCAATAGAAACCCCATTTCTTGTTGAGTAGGAAGGGGAGTGAATTCTTCCCCAACTGTTCTCCCTCCTTCTGATCTGGGAAAGGAGCTGATGGAAACTGCAGCAGCAAATCAGACATAAGAATATAAGGGAAGCCAGGTTGGGTCAGGCCAGTGGCCCATCCAGTCCAACACTCTGTGTCACACAGTGGCCAAAACCCAGGAGCCATCAGGAGGTCCACCAGTGAGGCCAGAACTCCAGAAGCCCTCCCATAGTTGCCCCCCACCCCCAGCACCAAGAATACAGAACATCACTTGCCCCAGACATGGAGCTCCATCTATACCTTGTGGTTAATAGCTACTGATGGAGCTCTGCTCCATATGTTTATCCAATCTCCTCTTGAAGCCATCTGTGCTCACAGCTGTGCCCGTGTGTCTGAAGTGTCAAAATAACAGGAGGATCTACATCTGGTGAGCAAATGTCTTGGGGCCACAGAGAAAGCACCACTGACTGCCCTTTTGGAAGGGGGTGAGCAGAGGTATCTGAGGAATTCATTGGCCAGGTGATAAACTTTGCATTCCAGTAGGGTTTGTCAGCTCTGGATTGGGAAATACCTGGAGATTTTAGGGGTGGAGTTTGGGGAGCAAGGGGTTTGGGGAAGGGAGGGACCTCAGCAGGATACAATGCCATAGAGTCTATACTCCAAAGCAGCCATTTCCTCCAAGGGAACTGATCTCTATTGCTGGTGATCAGTTGTAATGGTGGAGGATCTCTGGGCTCCACCTGAATATTGGCAACTCTATATTCCAGGCTAGACCAGCTCAAACCAATCCCAGCATTTGCCCAAGGTGTCATAATCCAAGGGAGGCTAATCCATCTAAAGGCTCCAGCCCCGCTCCTGGAGTCTTCTCCTGGAGTCACCATAGAGTTTTTACCCAAATGCTAGAGCATCCCCTGCACGTCACACCGGCATGTTGGGAGTGATGGGGCTCTTCGGGGGCGGGTGGCAGACTGGAGGGGGAGGGAATAGAGGGAACCCCCGCCCCCATCAAGGGGGTTGGCAATCCTACCCCCTCCACCTTGGTCTGATCTGGTCCTGCATAAGCAACTGAGAATGGGAACAGATTATAAATCAACACACTGGAGGTGCTGCACAGGACAGGAAGATGACCTCTTAGCTGTGTGATACTACGCAGAGGAAGAAAAAAATGCAACGGTTCCACCACCCAGCAGAGCAATCGTGACACTCACCTTGCCCATTCCAGAGTGAGCATGTCCCATCTTCACCACCACTGGGTACTTGGAGGTTGTGAGCTGGAAATAGAAGGAGAAAGGGGAATCAGGAAATGGTAGCTCTCCTTGGGATTACTTTTATTACAGGGTTGCATTGTGGTCACTGCAGTGCCCAGGACTGCTCAGTGCTGTCAGAAAATCATAACAAACCCAAGCTGCAAATTCTACAGAAGCCAAGATAACAGCCTGTTCGAACTATTTCAAATAAGCTAGAGAGTTAGGAAGGCAAAATGCAATTTTTCGACGACAGCTGTGCAGAGCTGTGCAAGGGAAGATAGACCCAAGGCCCCATTCAAGCAAAGATGTGCATCGCTTGATTTCTTGACCAGCAAGCTGAATGTATGAACTAATTTTGGTAAAAAAGCATGACATCCACTGATACTTATTTTAATTTAAATTAAAATCTTATTATTTATAAGACTACCTTTCTCATAGGGACTCTGGGCAGATAACACAGAGTGAGCCAGTGCAATCACAAAAAAGGGGCAATCAATAACCAATGCATTAGGATTTTAGAAGACTGGAACCACCAGAAAGAACTGAAGCGCAGCATAAGTATTAATGACACATTAAATGGTACAGAAATTACAGGAACAGGATCCTATTTACAGTAAGCTAAGCACAGTGGTATAGACCATAGTCCTTGATCCCTTTATCCAAGCAAGTTTGTAAAACCATTTTGTGCAGGGCAAGTCTATTACCTGAGCAGAATAGCCCTCTTGAATAGTTCAGGTGGTCAGCCGTGTTGGTCTGAAGCAGCAGAACAAATTTAGAGTCCAGTGGCACCTTTAAGACCAACAAAGGTTTATTTGAGGTATGAGCTTTCATGTGCAAGGCGCACTTTTTCAAAAAGCTCGTACTTCGAATAAACCTTTGTTGGTCTTAAAGGTGCCACTGGACTCTAAATTTGTTCTCCTGAATAGTTCAGTTTTGCACAGTTTGTGGAAGGCCAGGAGGGTGGGAGATTTCCTGACCTCCTCTGGCAAGCCGTTCCACAAGCTAGGAGCCACAACAGAGAAAACCACGTGTACGGGCAGTTGTTGATTTTGCCCATTTGCAGGCTGACCCCCCTCAAACATGATATGTCCCTTCTACTGATCCCATTTGATTTGGGATTGCTCCTTCCTGCTTCCCCTGATATGGCCTTTGTGTAGTGTGATAAGCATGCATATATACTGCAGGGAACACTAGTGAAATACCAGCATACACATGGAAAACTCAAAAACAGCCACTCTTATAGTCCCCTTCTCTGCTGTACTCAGGTGGAAGACTGCCTTCCCTGCTGGGTGCCATGGTCCAAGGAGGAAGCTGACAAACCGGAAAGGATTAAACGAATGAGCAATGGCCCATCTATTTTGTACGTGGTTATGAAAGGTAAGAAGGAAAGGAGGCAATGAAGAAACAGATCCGTAAGAACTAAAGGAATGTATAAAAGAATGTGGGTGTATCTGGACTTGTTGCGCACTTCGCGTCCGTGCCAATCTGAAACATCCGTCAACGCATTTCTAAGGCGTCCCGCCTGTACAGACAGCATATGGGACTTAATGTAGGTGTGTGATGTAATATGGTGTTTACTGTACAGCATGCATTTGGAGAGGGAGAAATGTCCTCTCCTTATCATGGTTCAGATATGCAGAGCTGGCTCAAGAGAGTGGCAAAGTCAGGCATTTGCCAGCAAAGGCCCACCCCAACTATCTCAACATGCTCAACTTTGCATCCTGTTAAGGTTTTAAGAACACAAGAAGAGCCCTGCTGGATCAGACCAGTGGTACATCTGATCCAGCATCCTATTTCACACAGTGGCCAACCAGTTCCCCTGGAAGGCCAACAACAGGGCACAGAGGCCAAGGTCTTCCCTTGATGTTGCTTTTCAGCACTAGTATTCAGAGTTTCATTGCTTCTTATAAGGTTCCCTTTAGTCATAGAATCATAGAATGTTAGAGTTGGAAGGGACCTTGCAGGTCATCTAGTCCAACCCCCTGCACTCTGCAGGAGCACAGCCAAAAGAGAGCCCTAAATACCTACATACTATCCATCATTATGGATAGTAGCTGCCTATCCTCCCCCTTTAAAGCCATTCATGCTTGTGGCTTCCACTATTTCCATTGGCAGTGAATTGCACAATATAATTACAAGGAGAGGTTAGAAATTTTTCCTTTTATCTATCCTGACTCTATTGCCCACAAACTTCCTTGGTTCCCCCCCCCCGAGTTCAAGGATTATGGGAGAGCAAGTATTATGGGCAGAGAAGGAGTCAGAAGGAAAAAACTAGTTTGCACAACCCGCTGTCCTGATCTGGATGGCTCAGGCTAGCCTGATCTCATCCAATTTCAGAAGTTAAGCAGGGTCAATTCAGATGGGAGACCACCAAGGAAGTCCAAGGTTGCTATGCAGAGGCAAGGAATGGCAAATCACCTGTGCTCATTCCCACCCTGACCTGGATGGCCCAGGCTAGCCTGATCTCATCAGATCTCGGAAGCTAAGCAGGGTCAACCGTGGACAGTATTTGGATGGGACACCACTAAGGCAGTCCAGGGTCAAAACGCAGAGGGAGGCAAAGGAAACCGCCACTGTTTGTCTCTTGCCTTGAACACCCAATGGGGTGGCCCTGCCAGCTGCGGCTTGATAGCTCCTTCCAATACCACCACTGATTTCAGTTTAAGAAAACCCGCTGGAGAGGCCTTGACCACCAGTTAGGGCATCACTGTACTTGCATTCTTGTCAATAAACAGATGTTACAGCAAAAGAAAAGGGGGAAAAAAAGAATAAGTCAGCAGTATTCTTTACGCAGAAGGAATCTCATCCTGCTCTGATTGAGGAAGTTAGGGGCGGCACGAAGCAACGATCGTTTGATGAGGCCTTGTTCGTGTATGCCCCAGTCGTCGTGACTCACATGCAATGCCAAGCGACTTTGAAAGCAGAAAAGAAGGAAGTGAAGACTATGCCCTGGAATTGCTAAACGGTTGCCCAAGATATTTCAAAGGGTGATCCCAAGGGATGACTGAACGCTAACTACGCACATGCCATTAGGGCAACCCCGCCGACACAAGCTGACAACAGCACCTCAGTCAAAAGTGCGCAGCAAGCATTGCGAACAATGCTTGTGAGTCAGGCAGGGTTGCCTAAGTGTGTCCAATGATCCCACAGCAACATCCATTGCGAGGGATGGAGATGGTCAACCGGCAGATTAATCCCCACCGTGCTGGTAAGGGCGAAAAGGACCCTGGATTGGTACATGTAAAAAAATTAAAAAGAAAATAATTTGAGAGTTTCCATTTAAATCAGATCTTCCAAACTAAAAGGTACATTTCATCAACAATCTCTTTTTAATTTAAATTACATCTGAACTTAATTTAAAAGCGAACAAACACATAGGGCTGCATCCAGCCAGCTTTTCTACTAGTGAAAATGAGTGGAGAGGTCTCCGTTGACCACTCCAAAAAAGTTACACTGGAGATCATTTGATCTGCAGAGACAAAAGCCATATGGGATAGGGGCTGTAGTGAGGAAGCAAATTCAGCAAGCAAGGGTAAGGAAAATAGCTAGCTGGATCCAACCCAAGCACTCCTAAGTTGTGCCTAGTAACTACATGCTTTCTGCAACCGTTTCAACACTCTGTGATTGTAAATATCAGTCAAATAACATGGGCGTTTACCTTCCAACTCATGTGGAACATTAAAAGCCAGCCCTTGTTTCTGGTTGAGAGTATTGATTGGGTGTGGGAAGGAAATGGAGCAGTGAATGGCAGATATGTAACTGAGAAGAACTGAACTGAACTGGCAGAGACGGACCAAGAGAGAGATCTTGGAGTCGTAGTGGATAACTCAATGAAAATGTCTAGACAGTGTGTAGCTGCAATAAAGAAGGCCAATGCTATGCTGGGGATTATTAGGAAGGGAATTGAAAACAAATCAGCCAGTATCATAATGCCCCTGTATAAATCATTGGTGCGACCTCATTTGGAATACTGTGTACAGTTCTGGTCACCACATCTCAAAAAGGATATTATAGCATTGGAAAAAGTGCAGAGAAGGGCAACTAGAATGATAAAAGGGTTGGAACACCTTCCCTATGACGAAAGGTTAAAATGCTTGGGGCTCTTTAGCTTGGAGAAACGACGGCTGAGGGGTGACATGATCGAGGTTTATAAGATTATGAATGGGATTGAGCAGGTTGAGAAAGAAGTACTTTTCTCCCTTTCTCACAATACAAGAACTCGTGGGCACTCCATGAAATTGCTGAGCAGTCGGGTTAGAACAAATAAAAGGAAATACTTCTTCACCCAAAGAGTGATTAACGTATGGAATTCACTGCCACAGGAGGTGGTGGCAGCTACAAGCATGGACAGTTTCAAGACGGAATTAGATAAACATATGGAGCAGAAGTCCATCAGTGGCTATTAGCCACAGGGTATAGCTGGGAAAACTCAGTCTGGGGCAGGTGATGCACTCTATTCTTGGTGCTGGAGGGGCAGCAGTGGGAGGGCTTCTAGTGTCCTGGCCCCACTGCTGGACCTCCTGATAGCACGTGGTATTTTTGGCCGCTGTGTGACAGAGTGTTGGACTAGATGGGCCGTTGGCCTGATTCAACATTGGCTTCTCTTATGTTCTTATGTTCTAAGAAAGGGCAGTCTAAAACAGAAAGGATCACCAGGGCGAAGAAAATTCTTCTAGTAGGGTTGCCAACATTCAGGTGTGACCTGGAGATCTTGCAGAATTACAGTTGATCTCCAGATGACGGAGATCAGTTCCTCTGGGGAAAATGGCTGCTTTGGAGACTGGATTCTGTGGCACAACAAGAAGAAGAACAGCAGGAGGAGGAGGAGGAGGAGGATTTATACCCAGCCTTTCACTACCCAAAGGAATCTTGGAGCAGCTTACAATCACCTTCCCTTCCTCTCCCCACAACAGACACCCTGTGAGGTTGTTTGGGCTGAGAGAGCTCTGAAAGAGCTGTGACTGACCCAAGATCACCCAGCTGGCTTCATGTGGAGGAGTGGGGAATCACACCCGGTCCTCCAGATTAGAGTCCTGACACTCTTAACCACTACACCAACCTGGCTCCTTGACCCAGGTCCCTCCCCTCCCCAATCTTACTCTAAAAAAAAAAAAAAGATTCTATTCAGAGCCAAGAAAATTGTTATCTAAAACCATGCAATGCACTATGATTTTTCAAAACAGTAAAAATACTAAAATGTTTAAGGAATGCATAGTGCACCCTTTGAGGCTGATAAAACTCTGTTTGGCCTTAAATTGAGTAGCTGGATTCTGCTACCACACACAGACAAAAAAACTGATCTTCTCCAAGTTCGCTTTCCTGCCTCTGCATGATCCAAACAGCCTATATTTAGAGTCAGCAGACAATCATAAACAAGATGGCAAGCGGTGTGGCCAGGGGATAAAACAAGAAAAGAAAACGAGGCCAACCTGCTTCCCTTTATTTTAGCACAGGTAGAACAAGCTCATCTGCTTGTTTGCTCTGCTGGTGCTGGGGGGGGGAGGTCTCAATTCCGTCTCCTCACTGCAGCCCCCCCCCCATGGTAATTTATTCAAAGGATTCCCTGAGTCTCTCAGCAAATGTTTTTCGGGGGGGGGAGATGGAAGAGATCTACTTTTGCAGTCTCCTTCCACTCATGCCTGGCAAGGATAGAGCCCCAAATGTTTTTAAATGGCCTATTTTTCATGATTTAATTCACTTTGGTTTCAATGAGTCCACCCTGTCTGCTGGGAGTCTCCTAGGTTGAGAAATCCTTGGAGATTTGGGGGCAGATCCTTGAGAGGGCAAAATTTGGGGGAGGAGCTCAGCAACAATGGGACACCACAGAGGCTGCCCTCCAAAGCCAGTATGACTCTTGAGCTATTTCTCGCTCTTCTTCAGACTTGGGGGAAGGGCAAGGGATGTTGTCAGAATAAAAAATACACTCAGCAGACTCGAGTGCAATTGTGGATCCCGGATAATTAACAATATGTTGTGTTGGATTACAATGGGTTTCTATATTACTTTGTAATCCTTTTAATAACAAAGATACATAAGGCAAGTCAATATTATTATCCCCAGGTTGCAGAATTTCTTTACTTATTCCAGCCCCAAGTTCAGCCCCTTAGGGCTTCGCCTGTTACCTAGTTCCACTTACTACAGATTGCTCTGGTTGATAATCTTGCACATAAGCATTTTCCTGTAATAAAGGCGTGGGAAGCTATGACTGGGTTCAACTTCCCAGGATGTGCATATATAGCATACGCATTCTCGTAAAGCCCATCATGGTATCATCAGGTGTGACCATGTTGCACATGAGTTTCATGCTCATGTGTAGAAGTTCTGCAACATGTGCAGCAGCCCTAAGACAAAAATCCCTTGCTGGAGCGAAATATAGATGACATCGGACATGCCCTCAGAGAGCTGGGGCTTTGCTCCGATATACAGTCAGAGACAAACAGATTTATTCCTACATAATCTGTGAAATTTGACCAGGAGCTATAGTTGATTCTAGTTTCTGTAATGAGTTTACCAGTATCTGGCATACAATTGGAATACAATTGTAACATTCTAACATAGGTGTATAGCCAAAATGTGGCAAATGAAGTGACCCAATATCACATTCATCTGGTTAGCCAGTCAATATTACGTTAATTTCACTTCTCACCACAAACCTGAAAGGCTCTAGAGTGAAACTGGCTCACATCTACCCATTTTAAAGAAAAGGTCTCCAGCTTTCTCTTTAATAAATGCTGCTTCTGCATGATGAAAAATACCCTGAGCTATTAAAACGTGCACAAACACAATTTCCTGTTAATATATGAAATTTGCTTCTGATCTTCCCAGCCACCAGCTTGTTACCAAGTCTCCTTCTGTCCTAGAAACAGACTAGGTACAGCACTAGAAAATGGAGCAATCAGCTAAACTGCACAGAGGCAAATTCTATGAAAAAGAAGTTTAAAAAAAGAAAGAGCAGTATTTCCAAGACAGAGAACATTAACAAGTTACAGCACCTTTCTAAGAGAAAGGAAAAAGCAAATATTCCCCACCAGAGTAAAACCAGAGCTAAAGATTTCTGTAAAGATAGCTTTAGAGCACAGGAATGTATTTCCAATAGCACTGCTCTTGTAAAGAAGGTAAAAATAATTATCTTCATACATCTAGTCAATTGATAGAATCTGTGAGCATTCTTTCACACTCGCACAGACTTTTCCGGGGTCTTCTAGGGTATTCATGAGCTACTTTTCAGCTACTGGTAGCTCACAGTCACAATTTACCTGCTGGGGATCTGTGTTCTAAAGTGAAAGCAGATGAACACGGGAAGCTGTATATACTGAGCCCTGGCCATTGGTCCATCAAGGTCAGTCTTGTCTATTCTCCCCAGGGTCTCAGACAGAGGTCTTTCACAGCATCTGCTACCTGATTCTTATGACTGGAGATGCTGGGGATTGATCCTGGGACCTTCTGTATGCTAAATAGATGCAGGTATTTTAAAAATTTCACAGGTATTTTAAAAATAAGGATGTGATTCTGGGGTACCGTTAGGCACAGGATGCTCTTAATACTGGAGAGTAGTATGCAACAAACAGTCTCCCCTTCAGTGACCAGAGGCAGGCAATGGTAGGCCACCTCTGAATGTCTCTTGCCTAGAAAACCCTTTGGGGTCACCATAAGTTGGCTGTGTTTTGACAGCACTTTCTACCACCGATGACATGAAGGGCAGACAAGATACCTGAGAAATTGTCCTGAACTCTTTTTTTAGCTTTTTTTTGTGTTAAATTAAGTTAAACACCTGAAGCTGCCTTATAGAAAAGTCAGATCACTTGGTCCATTTAGTACAGGATTGTACAGCCTGACTGGCTTGTCTAGGGTCTCAGACAAAGTAAGTATTTCTCAACACCTTCTCCAGAGGCCCTTTTAAGTGGTAATTCAACCTTGGTCCTATGCAGGCCCATCCTAAGATTACAATGATATGGGATGTGAGTGGGGCACAGTTTTAGAACATAAGAACATAACAGAAGCCAATGTTGGATCAGGCCAGTGGCCCATGTAGTCCAACACTCTGTCACACAGTGACCCAAAATACCAGGTGCTGTCAGGAGGTCCAGCAGTGGGGCCAGTACTGCCCCAACACAAAATCATTACACTAGTGTCAGGTGGGTAGTCCTGTTGGTCTGAAGCAACAGAACAAAATTTGAGCCAAGTGGCACCTTTGAGACCAACAAAATTTAATTCTGGGTATAAACTTTCGTGTGCACGAAAGCTTATACCAAAAACTAAGCTTTGTTGGTTTTAAAGGTGCCACTGGACTCAAACTTTGTTTTATCACACTAGGGTGGTGTGGTATATTTGCAGGTAGTGCACTAGGCTCAAGATGAGGGAGCCCCGCATGGTTCTGAGCAAGGCAGTCAAATCCCAGCTCTTCCATTGGCCAAGTGGGGATACTGATGGCTTCTCTCACTGCGTTGTTAGAAATGCATGAGAAAATTACTGGAAAGATGTCTGCTCCCTAAAAAATTCTGTTGAAATGCTTTTTCATAATCACATTGTGCTAGCATCCGGAGCCAAACTTGAAAACCAAGCCAGCATGACACAGTGGGATTACCTGCCAGCATTAAAGCCTATGGATTAGGATGGCATTTAAACTTTAGCAAATTAATAAGTGTATGCAGGGGTCTTTTTGTAGAAAAACAGCTGCAGGAGCTCATTAGCATATGGTATGCTAATGAGCTATTAGGCTATTAGTATATGCCACACCCCCTGACATCACCGGAAGTGATGTCAGAAGGGGAAGCAAAAGGGGGAGGCATCTTCAAAAGCCTTCCTTCCCTTCCCCAGCTGGTCTGGGTGGGGGAGTTAAGACAGAAGGGGTTTAAAGTTTAAACTCCTTCTCATGAGAGTTGGGACACAGAAGGAGGAAAGAGGGATGGAAAGAGAGAGAGTAGAAAGAAGGAAGGAAAGAGGGAAAGAGAGGGGAGGAGGGAAACAGGGAAAGGAGGAAAAAGAGAAGAGAAGAAGGTGGGAAAGAAAGAGAGAAGAGAAGAAGGAGGGAAAGAGGAAAAAGAGAGAAGGAAAGGAGGGAATAAAAGAAATTTGGCGGCAATTCGGCCCCATTATATCCTATGGGCCATTGAGGTCAATGGTGAAAACATAGGGTATATTCTGGGGGCTGGAGGAGAGGAGGTTTGAGGGAGAGGCTCCAAACTCACAGGGTAGCTGATGGAGCCTCTCCCCAAGATACCCACCACATTTCAAGAACATTGGACCAGGGGTCCAATTCTATGGGCCCCCAAACAGGTTGCCCCTATTCCCTCCATTGTTCTCTATAGTGGGAAAAAAACTTACTTTTTTCCCACCATAGAGAACAATAGAGGAAATAGGGGCAACCTGTTTGGGGGCCCATAGAATTGGACCCCTAATCTAATGTTCTTGAAACTTGGTAGGTATCTTGGGGAGAGGCTACATCAGCTACCCTGTGAGTTTGGAGCCTCTCCCTCAAACCTCCTCCCCTCCAGCCCACAGAATATACCCTATGTTTTCACCATTGACTTCAATGGCCCATAGGATATAATGGAGCTGAAATTGACATGCGGCTGCCTGAAAGACTCCCCGGGACGCCGGCTGGGGGCGGGGCTTGGCTCCTGAGCTCCCGGAGCTGCGCTCCGGTGGGCTCCCCCCCAAAAGACCCCTGAGTGTATGGAAATCACCATAGAAAGGGAAGTTAGTGTGAGGCATGTGTGGGATGGGATGGATCATCCATATTGCAACCTTATGGGTATTCCAGCCATGACAAAACCACCCGCGTAGGCCAAATAACATAGGTGGTATGAAACAGTTCACACTGAGAACAGTCTTAGACACAGCTCACAAAACAGCCAGAAAGACAAACTTCCCTTCCTTTGCACAAAGGCCACTTCACACAAGATTTCTTACATGTCTGTCCCTTTCCTGTAGGCAACCGTGTGCATCCTCCTACAATATCTGGTTTGTGTGCGGCCCAGGCCAGGTAGGAAAAGCAAGGCGAAAGCTTACGGAGCGTTTCTCAGTCTTTTTCTACATATAAACTTACTCTACTTTTCAGGACTCACTTGTAGCTTTTTTTAATTTATTAATTTGTAAAAACGTTTATACCCAGTCTTGCCTCTTGACTCAACGAGGCTTACAACACACAATTAAATATATCGAAAAAGGGTAGACCCCCAAATCCTGATGCCACTCAGCAGAGCTTAATAAACCCTAATAGCAAGCAATAAAATACAGTAAAAATGCCAGCAACCTGCACTCCACTTAAAATTCGGCTGAGTGCTTACTCTAATTTCTCCCTCTCCAATATAAAACACAAGGATCCCGTACCAGTAAACAGAGGACAAGTTTAAGTTTACATTTATTATTTCACTTCAACTATTTATAAATATCTAGCATTATGTAATGGAGCCGCAGTGGCTCAGAGGTTAAGATGCTGAGCTGCAGACTGGAAGGTCTGTAGTTTGGCGGTTCAAGACCCTAGCGCCGTGTGACAGAGCGAGCTCCTGTCTCTGGCCCCAGCTCCTGCCAACCTAGCAGTTTGAAAGCAAGAAATTACAAGTAGATAAATAGGTACTGCTTCGGTGGGAAGGTAATAGTGTTCCGTGCGCCTCGGCGTTTAGTCATGCCAGCCACGTGACCACAGAAAAGTCTTCAGACAGCGCTGGCTCCTTGGCTTGGAAATGGAGATGAGCACTGCCGCCTAGTGTCAGATTTGACTAGCTTTTGAGCAAGGGAAACCTTTACCTTTAGCATTATGTAGCAACAGACTGTCTTTCATGGGCAAGTCTCTTGATTTATTTACTTCATTTATACCCTGCCATCCTTTCCACGTTAGTCTGAACTCGTCGGATCTCGGAAGCTAACCAGGATCAGCCCTGATTAGTATTTGGATGGAAGACCGCCAAGGAAGTCCAGGGTCACTACGTAGCGGCAGGTAATGGTAAACCATTTCTGAACATTGTCACCATAAGTTGGCTGCAATATGACAGCACTTCCCACCCCCTGCTTCCAATGGCGATCCAAAGTGTCCTACATCAGTCCCCTTTCCTCCATTTTATCCTCACAACGATCCTGTGAGTTATGTTAGGCTGAGGGTGTGCCACTGTGGCTGGCCCAGTGTCACCCAGTAAGCTTCCACGGCAGAGTGGGAATTCAAACCTGGGTCTCCCAGGTCCTAGCCTGAAACTCTAACCACTACCCACACTTACCCTGTGCAGACAGAACCCCAAATTTATCATCAGATTTAACATCAAATTTATCTTACAGAGCCTCCTCTTTTAGCTCGTCTTGATCCTCCTCTTTTGAGTTCAGACACATAGTTTGAAAACCACTGGGCTAAAGTCTATCTGTGGGTTAGCAGGAGCAAGATTCCTAGTCGTTGAGATCTGTGAGGAAGCCTGAACATTTTGTAAGAATCGAAACCCATCACCAAATCCCTAAATCACTAGTTCAGGGCTTACTGTGTGTTTGACAACTCAGACTTGCCTATACGCCATTGTATATGACAGGTTATTTCAAACATGGACATATGGAGGTGTACTGGCTGAGTAAACACCAGGTGGGGAGAGAACTGCTGTACATCAACAACAGGGTAGTTCAAATTAGAACTGAAACAAAATGTTGAAAATTTTGATCATAAAATATGAGGCCTGAAAAGTTGACATTTGACAGTTTCAGGTGGGTTGTCTGAAGCAATAGAACGAATTTTGAGTCCAGCAGCACCTTTAAGACCAACAGAGGTTTATTCAAGGTATGAGTGTTCGTGTACATGCACACTTCCTCAGATACATTAAAATGGAAGTTAACAGTTCACATATATAGGCAGATGTTTCAGCATGGGTGAACAACCACTTAAGTTGTATGCTAATTTGCTGTTCACCTATGTAGAGGCATCTGCCTATATATATGAACTGTTAATTTCCATTTCAATGTATCTGAGAAAGTGTATGCACACAAAAGTACAACTTAAGTTGTATGCTAATTTGCTGTTTGCCTATGTAGATGCATCTGCCTATATATATATGAACTGCTAATTTCCATTTCAATGTATCTGAGGAAGTGTGCATGCACACGAAAGTACAACTTCAGTTGTATGCTAATTTGCTGTTCACCTATGTAAAGGCAGATGCCTATATATATATGAACTGTTAATTTCCACTTCAATGTATCTGAGGAAGTATGCATGCACACAAAAGCTTATACCTTGAATAAACTTTCATTGGTCTTAAAGGTGTCACTGGACTCAAAATTTATTTGGCAGTTTGATTTTCTTCCCCCATTCTAAAGGATGGTTCCTGTTTGGTTGAATGTATGAATGAATGCATACAGAATGTACCAGATTTACAAATCAGCTGTATAATACTAGTAAAAACTGACTGCTGCATCATAACACTTCAGAAACTGTCAAATAATGTTAATTAAAAAAATAATTGTATGCCAATATATTTATTTAACCCACTGTTCTTCAAAAAACGGCTCAAGGCAGGTTATTGTGTTACTTAAAACCACAATTAAACAGAGATTTTAAAAAAACCAGTAACAGTATCGCTACTTGATATCCTATAGCCAAGTTCACATAAATGAGCAGCCTCTGAAAAACCAGTGCTAAGGTCTTCCTGACATCTTCAAGAAGGCCATGCCACCATTGCTGAGGAAGCCCTAGAAAGAGCAGCATTCTCACTTGTCTGCATGCTAGAACTTGTAATGAGATGACGGTGACTATAAAACATTCACTAAATGTTCATGCATCTGGGGCATATTCATTATCGAAATTCACAAAGGATAATTTGCAGTTCCTTTCCTTTCTGTCCAAAAAACATATTGCTACAGGAAGCACCTCTTTCGTGAGTTTCTGTTCTGAATCAAGGAGCAAGACCTTGATGGAGGAAAGGGGTTCGGCACTTAAAGAGTCTGGGGTTATTTTAGAAGACAAGATCAAAGTGTGTTCTGATCCCAAGGGTTTAAGCAGGACACATTCCAAGCAGAGATAGACTGACAGTTTTTTTAGTAAGGTGGGGATTAACCACAGGCTGTGCAGAGAAACAAGGAATTTCCCATCAAGACCAGACATTCCTCTAAAGGCTGCAATTTTAAAACCCACATGTTAGCAAAACATTGATGTTTGCGGCGGACGTGATCCCAGACACCGAAGGGGTCCAGAAAACTAGGGAAGGGCACAAAAGAATAGCAAGTTAATACAATGTAGTCTTGGGAAGCTTCAGGATCCAGAAAATAACCACTCAATGGTCACAGGAGACAGGGCCTTTGGCAAGTCACTCAGTCTGTGAAGGTGATGTCATGTACTGTGGTGTGTGATATGACTGACTGTATCTAGGTCAGTTGATAGCAGAGTCAGGTGGCCCAGGCCATGGATGGAGCGTGACTGTAGTTCTCTGTTCTGGTCACAGAAGGCAGCAAAAGCAGTGATACACTGGTTGTTGGGTCTCTGATCTGATGGTGCCGGTATTAGAGTTCTCTGTATTCTCTCCGGGCTCCACAGCATTACGCCCAGGATGCCTACAGTGTTATTATCATTCCTGAATGGATGGATTAGTGCTACTCAAAGCAAAGAGCTTTGCTCCACTTCTAGGACTTATGAGAAGACCCTGGGAAGCATCACCTTTGTCTCTCCAGGGAACATCCATTTAGAAAGAGATCTTCCCATCATAGAAGAATGTTTGGCTTGGAACTCCCTGACATTTTGTGACTAGATCCAACTCCTGTGGCACTAGGGTGGCCAGGATCCAGTTGAGGGTGGGGGATCCTTGGTTTGAAGCCCCTCTTTCCACTACGGGGCTATCAGGAGGCAGGAAAAAAGGGACACCAGACCCCCTCCCCAGCCAGAAATAAACATGAATTACCAGAAGCAGGGAGGGAAGAAGCAGGAAGTAAACGTGACACGCCAATGTCACCCAGAAGTGATGTAGGCATGTCGGTGACGGCGGGGGCAAAACTGTATCGTTTGAAGCCAATTTTACCACAGAATTTTGCCCAAAAGAACACAGTGTCACCCCCAACATCACAGTAATCCATAAAAGACTGGTGCCTCAACAGAACTCAGCAAGAATCAGTTGGCTCCTAGGTGGCCAATCGGATCTGGGGTCACTGGAGGGGAGGCCAATAGCAGGTGGGCACCCGCTGCCTCAGCTGAAAGCCTGGCGGAAGAGCTCTGTCTTGCAGGCCCTGCGGAACTGTAATAGGTCCCGCAGGGCCCTGATTTCTAATGGGAGCTCATCCCATCAGGTAGAGACCAGGGCCAAAAAAGCCCCAGCCCTCGTTGAGGTGAGCTGGATGTCCCTGGGGACAGGAAACCACCAGGAGGTGTTGATTAATAGATTGTAAGTTCCTGCAAGGCTCATATGGGGCCTTTCCACTCCCCTTTCCACTCCTGGAATGCTTCCTCCATCCCCCCCACACACCTGCGGGTCTGACGGACCTGGCAACCCTATGTGGCACCCATTTTGGGACTGGTGCCCCCACGGCAGGCATTTTACTGTGATTCCCACTGCCTGTTCTCAATATCCCAGCAGTGCTCACAAGATCAACAAGGCTGGGCATTCCTGATTAGAAAAATGCAGTTTCATTTTTGAGAGGCTAGGCCAGGGCATTAGAATCCAAGGAGAAAGACAGGTGGCATATGGAGAGGGGACTTAAAAGCATATAATAAGAACGGTGCTGTTATACCAGCAAAAGATCCACCTACTCCAGCATCTCGTTTTCCGAATAAAATATCAGTAAGCCCTAAAGACAGAATTGTAGTGGCCCTGGTCACTTTAGGGACCCCCTGGAGCAGGATAAATTGTGTGATTTGTATTTATATGGTATTTGCATTAGCTTGCATCTATTAATCTGTAAGCCTCGCATCTACTAATCTGTGGCTTAAGCGAAACCATTCCTCCCAAGACTTTACATAGTTAATTCTCCAGTATGGTTTTCAATCCACTTGGTTAAAAGCAGTCTGTCACAAATGGAATATGTTAGGCCTCTCCCCAGAGTTTCTCTTTAAAATGGCCTTAGATCAAGCAAAGGCCCTGGTCAAGCAAAGGATATTGGACCCTGAAAGGCAGGGTGACATCAACAGAGTTTCAAATTTCCTGGCATCAAAGAAAGCTAGATAAATTGTAATTCCGGCAGCTTACTCTATGGCTAGATGGAATATACTCCCCTTTGTGATAGCGGAGGGCCATTATAGAGAGATCCCATTAGCAGAGCAGGTTTGCCCATGTGGAGCAGGGAAGGTCAAGACAAATGAGCATATTTTCCTTCACTGCCGTTTCTACCAGGAAATTTGCACGAAGATTATTGCACCCTTGCTTGGGAGGTTTTCCTCCTGCTCTGAATCTGAAATGATGAGGAAGCCCCTTTCCAACACAAAGCCTCAGCTCACACTCCCTTATGCCAAATTTCTTGCAGCGTCATGCAGAATTCATAGGGGATTAACAAAGATTGTAGCTGAACCATAAAAGCTAGATGGTTAGCTCAATCTGTTCTGTGATTTTAAAATGCATAGGCCATTCAGTAATTTTAATATTGTATATTTCCTGAAATCTATAAGACTCATGTACTTTGCTCTAACTGGTCTTGTGCTGGTCACGAACCGTATTAACAAATTTCACCTGATCTGATTTGGCTGCTTCAGGAGGCGGAACCAGCCATAAAATCACTGCCACAGCTTACCTTCAGTCACAAAGTGAAGGTCCATTGTTCAGCTGCCAAAGAGATGTTTTTAAAAAATTTGCACAGCCAATGAAATCTCCAATGGTCCATCAGAAGTCTTTCTGGACAAAAGCCCACTCTCTAAAACACTTGGTGGGCACCAAGAAAGGTATAAGTGGGTGTCACGGTACCCGTGGGCACCATGTTGGGGACCCCTGCTCGACCTTCCCCAGGCACCACCCCCAAATCTTCAGGAATTTCACAAGCCTGAGTTGGCAACCTGGCTCTTAGTAATCCAACTGATGGTCCATTGGCACGTTAAATATTAACAGCACCAGCCAGTCTGATGCTTTTGGAAAGCTCACAAGGATGACCTAAAGACAGAAGCTCTCCCACTCTGTTGTTCTTGCAGCAAGTATTACTGAAAGGTCTACAGCAGCCACTGATGACACAGCAAAGAAAGGGGAGGGTCCCACACATCCTTATCAACGAATCAGCACTAAGCAGGCGTGTAGCTGCTGTCTGGCCACCAGTCCCCTATCATAGCCCAGGACAATGACATTAGCAGACCGTTGGGAAGCCTCACAAAGGTGAGATGCTGGACTACCATCCTGCAATGTTTACCAGTAAAGGCACAGAGGCCCCTCCCTCTCAAATGCTGCTCAGATGTAGGAGCAACTTCTTATCCACTGCATCACTTCACCAGGCTCTAGTGGCTGCAGAATTTAAGAGTCTGTTTAGCTCTTATGGCTAATAGGTCTAGTAGACCTACAGTACCATAACTAGACAACTGTCAGGGGGCCATGTTGGGGGGGGGGAGAACATCCTGACGTCACTTCCTACATCATGTCACCTGGCCCTAGAGAACCCCAATGATGAGCCCATCCTTTCACCCGTGTGCCACTCTTCGTCCTCCTCGAAAGGCTTTGTCATGGAGCAGCTCAGCTGTCTCCTTCAGGTGCTGTATGGGCAGGGCGCCAGAACTCTCAAGCGGGAAAACTCATGAACTTCTAAACATTTTTAAAATTAATTTTGTTGAAGAACTCCATTCCGGCACATCCCCCCAGAAAACAAGCCCCGTGTATGGGGCAGCTGCTTGACGTTTGGCTGCCAGGGCACACAGAAAGATCCGATGTCTCAGCCAGGAAGGGGCCCCAGGAGTCAGCATGAGGGAGGACTCAGAGCCGGGCCGGGAAGCCGGGCCTTCCTTAAGGGCGCCCTGCAAGCAGGCCTGTAGCTAGGTGGAGGCGAGGGGATCTCCCTGCTTCTGGCTGCGGCCAAGCAGGAGGGGAGGGAGAAGGGGGTTGAGAGGCTGGCTGCGGAAGCCGGAAGTCCCAGCGAGGCTGCACTGAGGCCACCCCTCTCCCTCCCCTCCTGCTCGACCTCAGATTCAAACTTTGTCCATGCAAAACAGAGAGCCCTCCAACTGCACCGGAGGGGGGGGGGATCCTGGCATCCTCCCAGAGGCTGATAGGCACAACTGTGGGGGGCATAGCTCCCCTTGCCTCTGGCTAGCAACGGACCTGTAGACCTATCCTCTATGAATGCATCTAAAACTTTTGAGAGAGGCATGTCTGATCATTTAGGCCCTAGATGAATAATTGTCTGGGTACCAAAATGGGGGGGGCATAGCTTGGAAGGCAGTGCACGCAGGTAAATTAGGGCCCAAGATAAGGGATGTGTCCCACTGAATTTACACAAATCGCTAGGGCAGGCTCAGTTTGGGAAAACCCTTTCAATGCAATTGAACTATCTGAATGCTCGAAAGCTCCCACGCTGCATCCCATTGACCATCAGACCCAACAGGAAGCTGTAGTCATGTTACATTTAATCGGTTTGATGTGGTAATAGCTGGAGGGAATTCAACAGGCCAGAACCGTGGCAGGGGATGAGACGCAAAGACGTGATCTCAACAGTGCCTCCTGGCAGCCACTTCTGTCGAAAAGCATCATTTTGCAGAGCGCAGCCGGCTGGCCCAGTGCACGGCCTCCACCTCACCCTCTTCACTTCCATTCAAAACAATGACGCCAAGGCCCAATGCCTCAGCTCCTTGTCACTCTCCGCACGTTGCTGCTCGTTCTGCAGCCTCACACTGGCTCCACTGTGTCGAATCTGACATGTTCTCTTCTGACGGGTGGCTTTGAAAACCGGCCAGTGCCAAAAAGACTGCTTGCTGTGCCTCTAGGAGATCTGCCAAGACTGGATGGTGGGAAGGAATTTCTCAGCCTTGGGGCTCCAAAGCAAAGGATGCTAGCCGTCTCCGGATGGGTCCTACCTCACAAGGCTTACCGGCCAACCGGAGGGGGGCAAAATGGCCCAGCTGTAGACAACTGTTAGATTGCTTTGTGGAAAAATCAGAATATTGGGCTGGGGGTCAGGCCTGAGGAAAAAGTCAGCAGTACAATTTTTACTTAAGAGTGTCGGCTAGAACTGTGTGGCTGACTTTCACTAAGGAGTCCACCAGGCTTTGTGCATGATTCCACGCCCTGCTGCATGAGAGACTGCAAGGTGTATAGTTAACGTCCTCTTCAGACACCACATCTCTCAGGCTCTCTTGAGCCAGGAACAGCAGTACACAGGGTGGCAGAGCAACATGCCAATTTGGCAGGAGCCAGAGGTAAGGAAAGCCCCTCCACCTCCTTCCTCAATATAGCTCTTTTATCCTGGGCTGCAATCAAGGACCACCATTCCAAGCTTGGAAAGCACCTTCCGTTAGCTCAGCTCTCACCAGAACCCTGGCTTGTCCCTGACCAGGTCCTGGAACTTTTAAAATCCAGCACTGACAACACTAAGCCCAGCAGTCCTCCCTTACAACCCTCAACATCTTTTGCAGAAATGTTGTTCTTTTGTGATCTCCAAATAGCAGCTTCAGTCGGGGCCTGACTCAGGGTCGCCAACTCCAGTCTGGGAAGTTCCTGCAGATTTAAAGGGCTGGTTGAAGGGGGAATCTGAAGGGATTTCACTTATACTATAGAGTCTGCCCTCCAAAGCTGTCATTTCCAGCAGAGGAACTGATCTCTGTAGTCTGGGATTAGTTATAACTCCAGGAGAACTCCCTAGCCTAACCGCATGATACACTGTCTTTTTGGTCTCCATAAAACTATGTGATACACTGTCCTTGTGCCCCCCTCCCCCTCCGTAGGCCACCCAAGGTTCTGTAAATCTGCCCTGTGTGTTCTGTATCAGAACTTGATCCCCAGGTACACAGGACCCAAACTTGGACTGGGATCGTGGTGCACAAGAAAAGGGGAGGTTCACCCTCCATTATTTTCCCAACCTGAAATGTCCCCAGGGAGCTGCCGTATACCCTGCTGGGGCAAGTTATGGGGACTCGTGGGTACATGAAAGTTTCCCCAGTGGGGCAAATGGTGGCTCTCCTTTGGGACATTTCAAGTTGGGAAAACAGGAGGAGGCTTAAGCCCCTTCTCCTCACACACCACGATTCTGGTTTGAATTGGATCCTGGGAATTAAATTCTAAACACAGAATCATAGAGTACGAAGGGACCTCTAGGGTCATCTAGTCCAACCCCCTGCAGGAAATTCACAAAAATATCTCCCCCTATGCACACACCCAGTGACTGCTCTTCCATGCCCAGAAGATGGCAAAAAACCTCCAGGATCCCCGGCCAAACTAGCCTGGAGAAAATTGCTTCCTGACCCCAAAGTGGTGATCAGCATTTCCCTGGGTGTGTAAGAAAGGGCCACAAGAACTAAGAACTGATGCAACTCTTCCTGCCCTCCCTCTTGTGATCTCCCAAAGCACAGCTGGTTGACAAGAGGTCCTGCAGCAGACATTGTGAGGGACACAAGCACAGTGTATTCTATAGTGAGGGCCTCAGTTTGCAAATACAAACACTTGATCTTCTTGCAGCATCTAGGGAGGTGTAACACTTGGATGAAACATTCCACTAGCTTCTTCTTTTTGCCTTCCCTCGAAAACTTTCAGCCCTCGGAATGTCATATTAGGTGAAATTTCAGTTGCAGCTACTTGGGGGATATACACACATGCTAAAAAGCCATACACACACAGTTGCAAGGGAGCTGCTTCACCATGGCATGAGCCGACAGAGTCCCAATCTGTGTGTAAACTGTGAAACACTGTGGGCAGGGTCTTGCCCACCCAGCTGCTGCCCTCCCACCAAGGCAGAGCCACAGATAGATCCTCCCTGCCCCTCTTACAATATTCACATTCATGCCTCCCCATATGGAATTGTACCATGCAGCAAAAACACCTACATAGCTACAGGTGGTATGTAAGTGGGGGTCTTGGTGTTTATGTAATAATGCTGAGACCCAGAAGAGGTAAAGTAGAAGCTCACCAGTGTGCTGCTGAATAGAATACGCCCGATTTGTGACTAAGGGTGACTGTGTGTCTCTAGATTATGTCATCAGAACAGGAGTCCAGTGGCACCTTAGCGACTAACAGAATTCTAGGACAGCCAACCGGACACCTCGCTGGGCCTATTCAGAACTCTGGCTTTGTCCAGCCACCCAGTCCTTAGCCTCAGGAGGTAGCAATGCAGGTGAGGCTTGGCTGGTCTCAGCATTCTCTTCCCTGCCCCTAGGGTTCCCAACATCCAGGTGGTGGCTGGAAATCTCCTGGAATTACAACTGGCCTCCAGATGACAGAGATCAGTTCCCCTGGAGAAAATGGTTGCTTTGGAGGGTGGACTCGGCAGGCCTGTAGCTACAGTGGGGTATTTCGGGGCCTGGCCCCCCGACTTCCTACCAAGGCCCCCTGACTTCCTTTTAGCCCAGCCCCCCTGAGTTTCTGGTAAGATGCAGCAGCCACCGTGAACTCCCCAACACTGCCATGGCCGCTGCTTCTCCTTGCCTTCCCCCTGCACCGCATCGATCAAGTTAATTAAATTACATTTAATTGAATTAGCCGGTGCCCCCCCATGGAATTTAAATGCTCCCTGACTTAGAAATTCCTGGCTATGGGCCTGGGACTCGGTGGCCTTATACCCTGTTGAGATCCCTCCTCTCTCAAAAGCCCACCCTCCCGAGGCTCCTCCCCTAAAATCTCTAGGTAGTTCCCAACCCAGAGCTGGCAATTCTACCTGCCCCCCCCCCCAATATAGCAAGCCATCCTTACAGGTCACATTTTCAATGTTTTTGGAATGTGGGAATTTCTTGCAGAAGGTAAGCCCCACTTTTACTGCCCAAGTCCAGCTGCAAAGACTACTGAGTTTTAACCATGTTTAAGGTGGGTTTTTTAAAAAATAACACAGATTTTACAGAAGAGCTTAACGCTCTGGGTGCAGAAGGTTCACTCAGGTGAGTCACAGAAGGAACAGAATTTGTGTGTGGGGGGGGACTGTTATAGAACATAAAAACTTGACTACTTGGAAAATCAGCACAGTCCTGAGCTGCCGAGTCCTGAGGAGTGTAAATCCCTTTCAGAACTTTGTTATCACTTCTTGCCCACAGAGAGCACTGTCTACAGAATTACAGCCCAATCCCTCCATTCCTCTGCTTCTGCTATTTCGTTTATATTTGATATTTTGAGCTTAAATTATCAGAAAGAAAATTTCCATTCTCTCCTTTTGGGAAACATGGCCGGATGAAACCCCACATCACCCCAAAATTTCTATAACAATTTTCCCGACTTTGACTAAAATAGCCTTCCCCCCCTCCCCAGCCATTTAAGGCTGCAATTCTGTGCAGTTACATGGGAGTAAACCCCACAGAATGGAGTGGGACTTTTGAGTAAATATACATAGGTCCAGGCTGCCTGAATTTAACAATAATTAACAAGTTTTATTATATCTGTCAGCATGGCTAGAACTTACCCATGTGCCAATTGCATGCACTACCTAAATCTGCACATTTTTCCAGTTTTTAAAACTGTACTATCCAGCATATATTTAGATATATTTCTCAGCCAACTGACAAACTGGAGCGCTCTCTAGTTGCCTGCTTTCTAATTTTCATAAGCCTCTTGCACCCTAGACACTCTTACTTGGGAGCAAGTCCAAAGTCCTGACATCTCAAATTTACTGTGCAGTATATCTCATATCTGACTGCAGGACAGATCTATTGTTTGCTGGTTTCAAAGCAGTCAAACTTATTGGCACCGGATATAGGCCAAACAAGTTTTCTTAGGAGATACTTCGCCATCTTTTGTCAACAACACCATCTTTTGTCAACAAAGCTAACAATAAGCGCTTTAATACCTGGTCCTGTTATTAGAATGTCTCACTAAACAGTGTCACTGAAAAACCCTAGTCCACTGCTTTCCATGCATCGCTCCCTATGACTTTTCCCCCTCCATAATCAAATATGCTCTGTGCCGGAGAATCCTGGCACAAAAGACAGGTAAAAACACAGTCAAACTTCGGTCCAACAGGAACTCTTGGTTTTGGTTACCAACAGCTTCTATAAAACTGTTCTTGAAATTGGTAAATGTCACTTCAAACTACTGTCCCTATTCTGTAAGCTATGTGCAGTCAGGCCCATAGCTACCATGGGTCCCATGGGGCCCAGCCCCTAGCGGTTTTTATAGGCCCCTGCCCAAACCATGGCTCCTCCTCCACCCCGGGCCACCTCACCCCGATTACCTGTCAGCAGCAAGGACAAGGGCAACACAAGCAGCAGCAGTACCTGCAGCAGTGAGGCTGGGATTAGAGAGCAGCCTGGGCAGGCAGCGAGTGTGAATGGTGCAGGAGGAGAAGCCTCCATCTCAGGCTTCCACCAGACACACACTGCGCCACCTGCCAGCAGCAGGTAAGCCCAGTCAGGCCAGGCGAGGCCAGGCAAGGAGGCAGGCAGGTATTTTCCCAACCCAGACCTGGCAACCCTAGGGTAAACAGTGTTTATGTGTTTCTGAACTCAACATTTCAGGGGTAAAACAGTGATAAAAGCAACCCAATCTAGTATAAAACATAAAATGTAATATAGATTGTTACCAATAAACTTCCCACATCGTGTATATGGGGGGGGGGGGTATTTCCAACAACCAGTTTCCCTGATCCTGTCTCTGCAGTTCCTCCCCCTGCCATCAGGGGGCTTCTTTTAAAAAAATCAGCACTCAAATATTATTATATAGATATCCTGTTGTAATGTTAGGTACAGCAACTTCTCTGGATTCCCAACCTTCATTTTTAAAAAAGAAATAAATCTCTACCCCTTTCTCTTGTGGAAATACAAGGGGGAAAGGCATATCTTTGCAAGGGAAGGAACTAGAGACTTATTTTTAAAAAATGAAAGCTGGGAATTCAGGAAACCTGCGGCACTTAGAGTTACAACAGTGTATTGATGCAACAATATTCTACTGCTGTTAAAAATAACCTGCAAAAGCCCTATTGGGACAGGAGTGTGTGTATGTGTGTGTGTGTGTCCACTTCCAGGGGATTAAGGCAGGGAAACTGTTGGGAAACTGCAGTGTGGAAGCCTGGTAGCTGCTGCACTTAATCTGCAGTCACACCAGCAATGGGGAAACCACAAAAATCCTGTCCTTGTGTGGAAGACACCTATATTTAGTGATGTATCACAGCTTCCTCATTCCTTTGACCTGTCACTCCCTGGACTATGCACCTGCTAGCTAGAATCAGCAGGCAAAAAAAGGTCTTGCCCCTTTTACAGAAGCTTAATGGGATGTTATTTGCCAGGTGATGTTATTTCCCCCTGTATCATGAAAAACCTCAACTTGTTTCGTGTAGTGGTTAGGAGCGCAGACTCTAATCTGGGAGAACCAGGTTTGATTCCCCACTCCTCCACATGCAACTGTGGTGTGACCTTGGGTCAGTCACAAGTTCTCTCAGAGCTGTTCTTTCAAGAGCAGTCCTCAACAGAGCTCTCTCAGCTCCACCTACCTCACAGGTGTCTGTTGTGGGGGGGAGACTGTAAGCCACCCTGAGACTCCGAGTGAAGGGCTGTGTATAAATCCAGTCTCCGCCTTCTCCTGCTGCTCTTCTTCTTCTTTCTACACATTACATCTCTGTTAAAAGGACAAGACACATTTTCCCCGGGTTGTTGGCAACCCTATCAACTTGTAGCTCTGGGTTGGGAAATTTTGGGGATGGAGCCCAGGGAGCGTGGGGTTTGGGGAGGGACCTCTGCGGGGTATATTGCCATAGCATCCACCCTCTGAAGGAGCCACGTTCTCCAGGGGAACTGATCTTGGTTGTTCAGAGATCAACTGTAATAGTAGGAGATCTCCAGGTGCCACTTGGAAGTTGGCAACCCTATTTAATGAGGCCCAACCCCCCCCCCCCAAAAAAACCCCACACCATCATATCCCACCGACAGCACCGGGGAAAGGATGTGGATCACCAGTGAATGAGGCAGAAGCCAGGAAGGAGGAGTTGGGGAGAGTTGTGATACTGGGCAACTCTTGAGGAAGGAACCCTGGGCACTGACGCACGACATAATTCCCGCTTCCACAACAACACATGCTCAACAGAGAACGGTGTTGGTGCGTGCCAGTCAGTACACACCAGGCTCTGCACTCAAGTAAAGTATTAGCTGTGGAAAGAATGGGGGGAATTAGAGGCATTACTCTAAGAGGGAGAAGTTCACAGTACGGTCAGCCAGGACGGCAGGGAATGAGACATAATGCTGTACCGCTTTGGTTGCGTCACACCGGCCCATTGCCCTGACACAATCAGCGGGATCAGACAGAAGCCCACAGTTAGATATACAAAGTGCAGGAGAGTCTCCTTTCCCCTGCCTCCCTCATTCGGCCAGCATCCCATATTTGGTATCTGTGTGTCTGGAGACTCCCTCCCCCATTGCTGGCTGCATCACCCCACTTACAGATCTTAGCCCTCCATTCTTCCGATCTGTTGCAATACCACCTCTGAGCCCCCTAATGAGGGCTCCCCGCCCGCCTTCCTCAGAAAGGGAAGTGGCGTCTGTTTCCAACTGTGCCCTGGCTCCCAGCCCAGCCTTACTTTCCCATTTATCCAGAATCCTGGCTGGCCAGCCCCTCCATCCTGGGCACCAGTTCCAGGAACAATGGATCGTTCAGGGAAAGTAAACCACCCCCATACAAATACATCCTTTCTCACTCTCTCCCTGGGACGGCTATTCCTTCCCACCCCCAGTAGTACAGTGGGTTCAGCTGACACACTGCCCTGCTTCAAATAGCCAGATGTGCTTTCCTTCTCTTTAACCTCACTGCCCACCCAGAGCCAAGATTAGAGCCTCCGATGCTTGGTTTCAAACCCAACCAGGTCTAACCCACAAAGAGGTCAAGAATAGAATCCAGGAGTCCTGCCTCCCAGTCCCACGCTCTGACCAAACTGTTTGTTTATTTAACGTTTACACCCTGCTTTTTAACACCCCTCTGCTCTCAGAAAGCCATTCATCTCCACTTTTGACATATTTATTTCCTTCACTATGTTCCCCCCCAGAATTAGACCCAAACAAATATTAACCATATAAACTAAGCTTGTTATTCCTGCTTGGTCCTTGCATCTGTTAAACATCTTCATTATGTTGTATGCTAATTGTATGCTAACACCCTCTACCTATATGTATGTTGTATGCTCTCACCCTCTATCTATATGTATGGACTGGTAAGTTCCATTTCATTGTATCGGAGGAAGTGTGGGTGCACAAGAAAGCTTTTACCTTGAATAAAACCTTGTTGGTCTTATCTTAAAGGTGCCACTGGACTCAAACTTTGTTTTAAAGCCATTCATACTCCTTGTTTCCTTTGTTGCTGAGCAGAACTCATTAACTTTGACTTGGGGTAAAATCCATGGAGAGCTGGATGGATCTCTGAATGATCTTTGAGCGCATTTTATTATTTATGATACTATTTCATTTATTCATTTATTTATTGGATTTACACCCCGCCCTCCCCACCGTACCCTGTCATAGGGTTGCCGTCCTCCAGGTGGGGCCTGGAGATCTCCTGGTATGACAACTGATCACCAGACCACAGAGATCAGTTCCCCTAGAGGAGATGGCTGTTTTGGAGGGAGGATGAACTCTATGGCATTATACCTCACTGAGGTCCCCCAGCTCTCCAGATCCCACCTTCCCCAGGTTTCACCCCCAAATCTCAAGGAAGTTCTCAGCCCAGAGTTGGCAACCCTAAGGGGGACCAGGTTCAGATTGTTACTTCAGCACTAGAGTTGAGGGTTTGCAGAGAGAAGAGTTCTGAGAGGAAGAAGGGGAAGAGCACTCAGACATGCAAAATCCCTACCCCTTCAGTCCTGAACACTTTTTACCACACGATTCTGGTGACTGTACAGCCTAGCTCTCAGGACTTTTAAGTTTTACACATGCTCAGGATGCATATTTGCAGCCAGGAAAGTATTTCCTCCTCAGGTCAAATTAACAGCTGCCAACTGTGGAACTGTGGCAGATGGCCTGGCTCTCTTGCTTTGAGTCCCTGCAGCAGCTCTAGGCCCCTTTCTTCCATTATTCCAATAACACAGGAGCCGCTGCAGAGCTGCACATGTCTGTGCTGGTGTGATAATGTCAGAAGTCCCAGGTGAGGACGGAGGAGCCCCAAGACAGGGCAGCCCCATCACTAGGCAGAAAGTTGACTCCCATGACCTGTGGTGCTTTCCAGCTCGACATTTGACTTAGTCCTGGAATCTCAACTTGGTGGCCATTTATTCCTGTGGCAATTTGGGAAAACCCTTCCCTTGCGTTTTAAATCATCAGGTAATTGCACCTCTTGCTGAGGTCGGCCCTTCAGTGCAGAATGCGCCCTCACTTCAAGAAGTTCCTGCATTTAGAGGACTCTCTGTTGGCTCCCTGTCTTCTCCTTGTCTCTTTTCCTAAATCATTTTGGGTTGGATTTTGTTTTCAGTAATTTCATGTAAAGCAGTACTGACAGTGATTTGCAACAACTGAGATATCGGCCCCGGTCATACGGGCCAGAAAACATGGGGGGGGGAGAGGTGTGGCAGTTCGCCCCGGAGCAAAATAAGGCACGGCAGCCCGATCACACGGGCCACCGGGTTGCCACACTCCGGCGCCGAGCGCCGATCACACAGCACTGCTACAGCGTGGCAAAAAAGCAGCACAGCAGAGCAGCAAGCCGCACTGTAGCAAAGGACACATGTGCCGTTGGGGGGGGGGCGCTGTCAGTGTCTTACATATTCACATGCGCTATTTGGCATTGGTGCGGATCCCATGGAAACTTACAACATCCGGAAACCACGGGACATGGGCTGGCGTCAGAAGCTGCAGGATACTGGCGCTTCCGCGATCAGACGCCGGCCTTTGCCCCGGGGTTTCAGGAAACTAGTACTTTGACCCTAGTAGTTTTTTACTCCGCGTTTTCCACAGGAAGCCGCGGGTTGGCCACGGGAGTGCTACGCCTCCCAGATGTGCTGGTATGATCACGCACAGAAAGTCCGCATGGCTACAGTGCCTTCAGGGGGACAAATGCTCCGTGTGAACGGGGCCATCGTTTAGAGCAGAAATCCTACAGGAATAATACCTATGAATCTTGCACCCTAAATCTACAATACTGATTTATTTACATATAGCACCATTGATGGCACTTTGTGGAGTACAAAAAGACAGATCCTTGCATGAGGAGGTTACGATCAAATAACAAAGGGAGGGAAGGTAGGGCTAGACAGGGGGAATGTATGGATTCATTAGGTTTTATGGCAGCGGGACAAGAAGTTGTGTCAAAAGCTTCACAGAAAAGGTAGGTTTTGAAGGAAGTGAGAGAGGGGCCGCCCATCTGCATCATGGAGGATAGGTCCATCAATGGCGATTAGCCATGATGATTAAAGGGACCCTCGATATTTAGAGGCATATTTAAGTCTCTGAATGAATACCTGTGCTGGGGGGGGCGCAACATCAGGGGAAGGCCTCTGACTCTATACCCTGTTGTTGGCCCTCCACAGTAAGTGGCTGGCCACTGCGCGAAGCAGGATGCTGGACTGGATGGGCCACTAGTCTGATCCAGCAGAGCACCTCTTACGTTCTTAAGTAGAAAGGTGTTCTGGGAGGCAGGGCCTGACAAAAGAAGCAGCCTCCTTGGGGAATAGCAGTTAAAGGCAGCATCCATTGGGTGGCAAAGGCTTGTGCAGCTGGACAAGCCAAAGTCACAGGCAGGGATATACTGGCATATGACAGCAGGAAAGTAAGACAAGGCAAGGCCATGGGAGAGATCTGAAGGTGAGGGAGAGAGGTTTGTGCTGGATCCTGGAACAGAAGGAAGCCCGCGTAAGGAATTAAGGAGGAGCGTCATCTTTACTGATATCCTTTGGCAATTGTCTGAAAGTCTCCTAAAACATGGAACCCAAGAGCAGGCCCTGTGTATCAAGGACTACCTTGTTAATGTTGGCAGTACAGAGTTCATTCATTACCCTTTAATGTCAATACAACACTGCTCTCAATACAATCCAAATCAGGTGTATGTGAGAGAGCATCATTTCTCTGAGTCATATACAGTTTGTGAGCTACTAATTACAACCAGAGTTATGGCTGAGTTTCTTCTAACTTCTAAGGAAGTGAAAAGTACTGAGACTTACTAGTGATTTCAGCTCTCACATACTTTATTAGATGAAGAACAAGACAACTGAGCCGGCTCGCAGGCCGGCTTTTATTCCCAAGTGACCCACACCCCAAACACACACACACCCGGTGATTCGCTATTTACATTGATTGGATTAACTCCTGCTCCTCCATTGGAGGGGAGTCAGGATCCACTAGTCCATTGTCCTTCGGGGCGAAGCTCAGGCCCTTCGCCTGGCCACATGGTGGACCGGTTAGAACCAGTCCAAGCACATGGCTGTCCAGAGCCCATGTTCTCCTGTGGATACATTACAGGAAGTTATAATAATAATAATAATAAAAAATGTTTATTAAAGAGACTGTTCAGGGGAAAGTTACTCATTTTAAGAGCATCAATTTTTTTTGGGAAACGCCTCCTACGTACAGAAACCCTTGCTTCCCGCACAAAGCTATAAAGCCACATCTGAAAAGATGAAGTCAGGAGAGAGCTGAAAGCCAATACTTTACTCAGAGTTTACAATGCAGCTACCCATAGGGTGGAGCAACACACAACACCCCATACAAGAATTTATCACAATGACAGCTCATCCAGTGCTTGGTGCAATTATTTTGCTATTCCTTTGCTACTCTTCCTCTTTCAATCGTTACTGCTAGTACAGTTTTACCTATTATTTTACCTTCATATCACTTCTACTTGACCACAGCAGCTTTAATTTTATTTATTTGACACCAATCATTCTTCTTACTACTGCTACTACCACTACTTTCATTAATACTTTTACTATTTTGCTTCTCTGGTTTACCACTGATAATAATACTGCTGAAACCTCTTCTATTGATAGTTTACTATTACCACCACTATTATACTATCATTTCTTCCACTACTTCTATTTTACTGGTATCTGACAAAGGGAGCTCTGACTCACAAAAGCTTATACTCCGGGAAACTGTGTTGTTTTTAAGATGTGTGAACAAGATCTCGGGGTATGGATGGACCGTAAGCTAAATATGAGCAACCAATTTGATGCAGCAACAAAAAAGGCTAATGCGAGCTTGGAGTGTATCAACAGAGGCGTAAGATCCAAATTGCAAGAGGTCACAGTCCAGCTGTACACTGCACTGGTCAGACTGCACCTGGAGTATTGTGTGCAGTTCTGGAGGCCTCATTTCAAAAAGGAGGTGGACAGGATGGAGTGGGTGCAGAGGAGAGTGACAAAGATGATCAGGGGAATGGAGACCAAGCCCACTCAGGAAAGGCTGGGGGACTTGGGAATGTTCAGTCTGGAGAAGAGGAGGTTGAGGAGGGGAGGAAGGGCTGTCACTTAGAGGAGGGCAGGGAGCTGTTCCTGTGGACAACAGAGGATAGGACTTGCAATACTGGGTGTAAATTAAGGGCAGGAATGTACCCGGGGCTGAATCTTAGAAGAAGCTTTTCCACAGTCAGAGTTGTGCAACAGTGGAACCGGCTGCCTAGGGAGGTGGTGAGCTCCCCCCTCACTGGCAATCTTTAAGCAGCAGCTGGACAAACCCTTGTCAGGGATGCTCTAGTCTAGGCTGATCCTGCATTGAGCAGAGGGCTGGACTAGATGGGCTTCCAACTCTGTGATCCAATGATTCTATGAAATGGTGTTGTTCTTAAGGTGCTAAAAGGTAAAGGTTTCCCTTGCTTGAAAGCCAGTTGAATCCGACTCTAGGGGGCGGTGCTCATCTCCATTTCCAAGCCAAAGAGCTAGCGCTGTCTGAAAACTTTTCTGTGGTCATGTGGCCGGCATGACTAAATGCCGAGGTGCACGGAACCCTGTTACCTTCCCACTGAAGTGGTACCTATTTATCTACTTGCAATTTCTTGCTTTTGAACTGCTAGGCTGGCAGGAGCTGGGGCCAGAGACGGGAGCACTCAGGTCTCGAACTGCTGAACTACCAACCTTCCAGTCTGCAGTTCAGCGTCTTAACCCCTGGGCCACCGCAGCCCTACTTTTTAAGGTGCTACTGGAACCAAATTTTGTTCTGTTTTACTGGTGTGTCTCCTTCCCCTTTTTGCTACTGCTGGGCATGCTGGCTGCCAGATTAACTTTCCTAGTCCACTTCCCTCGATCAGATGAGAGGCAAGTTCCAGACTGGATCGCCTTGCACAAAAGGTTGTTGCTGTCGAGCAGCTTTGTGCCTGTGCAGCAGTCACTTGTTCTACAGGGCCAGCTTCTTACAGTTTCACTCCTTGAAGTCTCAGTTGTCATCCTCTGGACTCCTTGCCACAGCGGCTTTATTTAAATTAATTGGCGCTATTATGCCATTGGAGATGTGGAATAGGATGGTGCAGTTCAATCTTATCAGATCTCGGAAGCTTAAGCAAGGCTGGTACTTGGATGGGAGGCAACCAAGGAAGACTGCAGAGGAAGGCAATGGCAAACCAGCTCTGCTTGAACTTGCCTTGAAAGCCCTGTGGGGTCACTGTGACTTGCCGGCATTTTACACACACATATCACACCATTATGTCATCACACTATTTCTGCTATTAGTCAACATTCCTGGTGTCATAGCCTAATCATGCTAAGCACCTCAAGCTAAAAAAAAAATGGCAGTGATACACTTGCCGGCTCTCATCATTCGGGCACATCTGAACAGCCGGAGAAATCATCAGCTCCGTGACAGCAACTGGCAAGCAGGACATGAGCAGAAGGGAAAGGTGCTCAATCGTGCCTAATTAGTATTTTGTGTCACGTCTTAATGCCTTGGGATAAGCAAGGATCACTCTTCCTCTATGCTCTCAAGACATCTATTCATCAAGCCGAAGGTCTTCATTTACCCCACCATTCACTTTGCAAGAGGAGGTGAATCAAAACGTAAGAGGGGAAGGTTCTGCTACAATTTAGCATCCCAAGCTGTTGCAACCGACTTAGGGTGATCCCTTCATGGGGTTTTCAAGGCAAGAGATGTTCAGAGGTGGTTCGCCATTGCCTGCCTCTGTGTAATGACCCTGGAATTTCTTCGGGGTCTCCCGTCCAAATACTAACCAGGGCCAACCCTGCTTAACTTCCAAGATCTGATGAGATCTGGCTAGCCCGGGCCGTTCAGGTGGATAGATTCCCACATGGGCCATTCCCACATGAGGTGGGGGAAGTGTCCCCACTGTGGAAGCATCAGTGAACGGGGTGGGGATGGCCTCCCCGTGGCTCTGGCCCTGCTTGGCTGCTCTGCTAACACCTCCCCCTTGCCCCTCCTCCTCATGGTCTGCTGAATCAGTACAGAAGCTCCAAGCCAATCAAAATCAGATGCCCCTGGGGCAATTCCCCCCCTTGCCGCCTTCACAGCAGAGTCATGGCAGCGCCACTGCTCACTGAGGAAGGGCTGTTAAAAGGCTGAAGGGAGGGTGTGGAGCTCAGCTCCAACCATCCCCCATGAACTGGGTGCAGGCTGGGTGTCCACAGAGAGGCTTGACAGACCCACCGTTCCCCCTTTGAGTCAGAGCAAAGGGGGTGTTTCTTTTCACTCCTGCTCAAAAGGAAAGCCCCAGGAGCATCTCACATAGTGCTTGGAAAGAGCACAATGCTGTGTGGAAGATAACACACACACACCCTGTTGCATTTAGGGAGGGAAGATGAAACAAAATTTCTTCTCAGAACATACTGTAAATCTCATCCAACCTAGAGAAACTCCCTATATCTATAAGGGAGGGATCCAAAATAACCTCAAGAGAAAGCAAATTATGGGCAGCGCAAGTTAGCCAAAGGTTCAGGAACCACAGGAAGCTTCTGTCCCAGGGTGCCAATTGTAGGGCATCACTTAAATCTGGGCCTCTGGTTATATTCAAGAAGCAGCAGATAAACAAGAAAATATTCCCCTCCATTCTGTTAAAAGATGTACGAGGGATGACAAAGTGGGGGAGGGGCATGCTGGCACAAGACATCTTGGAGTTTTCTTACACATTTCCTAAGACGATTTCCCGTAACACTGCATGGGTGGTCAGATAAGAAAGTGAAACGGCAGCCAAGTCATAGCTTTGCTTCGACGAATTGCTTAATATGGGGTCAGTGGTGTGACCTTAATCCTGTTCTTAAGATGGTCCATAACTTTCTATAAAAAGAGGTAAAATGCACTAATACCCGCTTAAATCTCCTGACATTGATCCCCAGCATCAGTAGCACGTCACACAAGTATGCAGCCAGTGCTGCTTTGCCTAATCAAAATGTGGAGCCCAAGACAGAGCTGCCAGGCCAGCAGGAGATTGAGGTAGCAATGACATGGGGGGGGGCGGGCATCTTTTGGCAACAGCACGCTGTTGCTACTGGGGGAAACCCAGAAGTGACCTCACGACCCTGTAGGTGATTCCTGGAGTTGTGGCTTTTCTTCCAGTAGGGTTGCCAGATCCCCCGGCCAGTAGGGGGTGGGAGGATAGGATTGCCAGATCCATGTTGGTGGAATCCTGGAGATTTAGAGGTGGAGACTCTGGGGGGGACAGGGACCTCCAAAGTCCACCCTCCAAAGCAGCCGTTTTCTCCAGGGGAACTGTCGTCTGGAAATGAGCTGTAATTCCAAGGGGTCCTCAAATCCCACCTAGAAGCTGGCACCCCTATCTTCTGACTTTTCCCTGGAACTGACATCTCTAGGTCTCTAAGAAGGAGTCTCTAATGATTGCTTAGCTGTTTGGCTTGGTTTGGAGCATCATTCATGTCCCAGCCCCACCCCTTTCATCATATTATTGCAATCTGGGCCCATGCACCTCCTTTCTGACTTCCACCTTTAGTTTTCCATTCCACATTCCTTACATCATGGTTCCTCCCTGCGTTTTGATGCTCTTCATTTGGAGAAGTGTTGCAAGAAAAAGGAAACCTGAGTGGCTGAAGCCCTGAAGGGATAGGGAAGATGGAAATGTGAGAGGATGACAATGCTGGATACTCCCAGTTCCTGTAGGGCCCCTTTCCCAGAATTTGAACTTTTACACATCCTGGAATGCCAAAAAAAGAACAACCACTGCTTAGTTTCCTGCTAATGATGAATGGGAAACTCCAGTTTTCCTTCTTCACCAGCGATTCCTTGCACCGAACCATCTTCCTGCAACTTTGTCCGTAAGCCAAATAACCACTAAACACCTGTTCTTTCTTAGGGATGGAAATAGATTTTTCTTTCTTGACACAAGCTGCTTTAGCACACTATTAGACCCGCAGAAAATCACTTGATAATTTAAAACTAAGACATAGAACCAGGTGATTTAGTTTGAATCATGGCCAAACCAACAGTTCTCCTTTTCCTCATAGAAGTTTGACTGCAAAAGTTCTTTGTACCCCAAGTAGTTGAAAAGTTCGTGAACATTCTATGCTACCAGAACCAACCAGCCCATCAGTATCAGAGACTTTACAAACATAGGCAGAATATAAAATAGACTAAGTTCTCCACATCTTCCAGTAGAAGGTTGCCTTTAGCAAATATCTTCCAGTCTCCATCTGCAAAGCAATCTACTTAATGGGCAGTGTGAAAAGATGCCATTAGGGAGCTGTGAAACCTCCTATTTCATTTTTGCAGATATCGCCGCATCCTTGAAAAATAACCCCACATATTCAAGATATTCATTTGCAAAAGCTGATTTGGAATGTTTGCAAGGCATTCTAAATAGATTATTATCTTGGAACCTAACATAACTATACCATTTAAGTAATGGTCCGAGAGAGAGAGGTTGCCAATCGCTAGTTGGGACAAGGGATCCCCTGGTTTGGAGTCTCTCCCCCCACTTCAGGGCTGTCAGAAAGCGGGGGGGGGCTGCTGGGCACTCCATTATACTCTATGGGGACTGATCCCTGTAGGATATAATGGAGAATCAATCTGTGGGTATCTGGAGCGGGGGGGGCTGTTTTTTGCGGTAGAAACACCAAATTCTCAGCATACCTGTCCTGAACAAAAAAACCCAGGTTTCAAAAAGATTAGAACAGGAGGTCCAATGGAGGGAAAGTATTTAAAAGGAATGCTTTTAAAAGAAATGCTAAATATGACAGCCAGAACTCCCTTCCTGCTTGTCGGCCTCACCTGCTGCCCTCTAAAATTCTTTCAAGACTGCTTCAGGTGCACATAGCTGCTTTTCACATAACAAAATGATGTAAGTTAGAAAGGGAGAGGGAGCAGAAAAAATACAAAAGGTGTAAGGTCTTATCTGATGAAACCTTGAGTGAAAAGGTCTATGGAGCGCTGCACGTCAGAAAAGCTTGAGACCAATTTACTTCAAAGAAAGCACCTTTAATGATTTGTTATTCTCTGGATAATTAAAGATATATTTTTCTCTAACAAGGTTTCGTTATATCACGGTTGTTTTTCCTTACAAAGTTCCAGGTGGTAGATGGAGATCTCCTGTGATTACAACTGATCGCTAGGTGACAGAGATCAGTTCGCCTGGAGAAAACGGCCACTTTAGAAGGTGAACTCTATGGCATAGTGCCTCCCCCTCTGCAAACCCCACCTTCCTCACGTTCCACCTCCAAAATCTCCAGGTATTTCCCAATCCAGAGGTGGTAATCCTACATACTGAGGATGTTTTAAACCAGACTGGTACTCAGCAGTCCGTATGGTTAGCAGTGGACAAAGTGGCCAGTACAATGACTGTAGGGATATCTTGGATGAAAAGATGCTTGCATTTCTGGCAGACCCCTGGGATATATCCCAAACAAACCTTGTATGGTGAACTTATGTTTCCACTACAAAAAAAATGCACCATTCACATTATTGTACAAATTGGTCAGTCTAGACATGTCTTTGCAGAATTCCAGCTAAACCGATTGAACAAGGACATCGAAAGCTACTGGGTATGCCCCCTAGTAAACTTGGTGGTGTCCAGGAATAAGGTAATCAATCCTTCTTGATCAAAGGTTTCCCATATACCCAATCCAGATATAACATTGCTCAGTCTTTACAATTAGGACCGCATGGACTCAAGTGATTCCCCCCCCACACACTTTTAGGTTTGCATTCTCCTTCCTTATCCCGTCTCATGGGCAAACTTCTCTCTCTAATTCTCTTCTTTGTGGAACAAAGCTTGAATGTGTGCATGTGCATGAAACCTTATACCTAGAATTAAACTTTGTTGGTTTTAAAGGTGCCACTGGACTCAAACTTTGTTCTGTTGCTACAGATCACCATGGCTACCCACCGAAATCTCTTTTTTTGTGGATAGTGTTAAATCTGTGGCATGGTTAATTATGTAAAACCCACTCATAGCCATGGTTTTAAATAGTCGTTTGAAGATAACTATGGTTGATAAAAGCTCTGCAGATGTAACACTAAGCACTCTTGGCTCTAAAAGTGAAAGAGAGGGCAGGTGAAAAAAAGAGAAATGAAAAAAAAATCAGCAAGGTAGACACCAACTCTTAACCACGGTTAGGAGAGTCAGTGGCATTACTCATTGCTGTGTTATTTATAATATACTCAAACAGCCACAAGAAAATATTTCTAGTAAAATTTGCCCAGGCTGTTCATTTTTCTAGAACTAGATGTTCTGGTCCAACTTTGGAAAATGGGTGAGGCTGGAAAGTTAGCTTATATTTTCAGATCTAGCACAGAAACCACAGATAGGAACTACACTATGATGCGGTGCTATTCAGAACTCCCTGGCTCTTTTGCAAGGGCATATCCTCTACATGACTTAGGATGTTAATTGACTAAGCAGAATTTTATTTCCTGACCAACCTCTTCTGCCTCGTGTGAGTCATGCACTGATTTACGCCAGCTCTAGAATCTTTAAAGTCACTCTATGATGCTCTCTGAGCGTGGCCCCTTCGCAACAGTAACACGCCCTGCGGGGAAAAGTGAAGGAAGGCTTGTGCCATCATTGGGGTCAGACCAAGGCCAGGATGGCCCCGCAAAAACCAGGACAGATCTCGCTACAGATTTCCTGAACAGCTTGTCATCTACAAGCCAGGCACAGAGACAATGTTCCATCATGTGCCACAGGCTGTGTTTTGAAGACACAGGCTGATTGCAAAATGGAAAGCTCATCAACTCGGTGTCAGCACTCAATTAGAGATATTGCAGATTTTGCCACAAACATGTTTGGCTGTCAGATGTACCATGTCCTATGGTGGCAATCACACGTGAGCCGATCACTCAGTATGTTCGTTTCGTGCCAAGCAGCTGCAAACACCTGCTGAACCAGTTTGCATTTGCTTCTTCCGAAACCGCAACAGAGCAGTTAGCAGCAAGGATGCTGGGGTAGCAGAAATCAGTTGGGCTGTGTGAGAATGAGCATGCTCGGAACTCCAGTTCTGCTGCACTGCCCAGTTAGTAAGGATTACAGTGAAACAACCTGCCAAGCACCCAGGAAGATATAGACAAATTATTGAACTGACTGTTGAAAATAAGTTCTCTGCTTGCAATTAGCAAACAGGGCGTGAACAGAATAGGTGGGTATTTGAGCATTGTTAGTCTTAACATAGAAATGGAAGGTTTTGTTTGGCCTGGGAGGGTCACAGAATTTCCAAGCCTGTGCTTCATCTCATCATCCCATGTTGAGAGCTTGAAGAACAGCTTTGCTAGGATTACTTTTTAGCCCTGTGGGGTATCTGCTAAACTATAGCCCACACAGACAATAATAAGTAGCTGAAGAAAAGCAGGGTTGTTCATCTCTAGACACACATGCCAACCTGCTACAAGGGAGGCTGGTACTGAGAAACTGCAGAAGGGATATTATTAGAGTGTGAAGAAGGGATAGTGGGTGGCAGGCTGGGAATGCATTCAGATGCCAAGACATATAATGAGAAAGCTGGTATAATGTGCTCAGCCAACTTAGCGGTTTAGCAGACTTCTGCAGTTCACAGCTCTCGTTCTTGCCAAACAAGATGAGTACTCAAAGTTTCCAAAGGTAGACTGATCAGAGCCAGTGTGCTGCAGAGATTAAAGTATCCGGCTAAGATCTGGGAAACTCAAGATTGAATCCCTACTTTGCCACGGAAGCTTGCTGGGGGGACCTCGGGCCAGTCACACATTCTCAGTCTAACCTACCCCACAGGGTTGTTGTGATGATGAAATGGAGGAGAGGAGAACGATATAAGCCACTTTGGGACCCCACTGGGGAGAAAGGCGGGATATAATTGAAGCAAATAGGGAAGCAAATATTAAAGCTTAATCAGTCCTTTGAGGAGTCGTCGTCCCCCCAATTTTTTTCTGATGAAGAATTCTGCAGAATTCAAAAACGCGTTCCGTCTTAAAACAATGGGCTGTCCCATAAGCAATACTATCTCACACATATTTAGCATCTGTTTCATGAACAGGGCCACCAACAAGAAGATATTGGGAAGGTGCAGGGAATCTCATTGTGGAAAATGAGCAAGAGTAGTCAGGGATGTAGTGCCGTAACAGCATGATGGAGACCAGCAAAAAATTCAGTCTGATTTAATCAGTGGAGGCCTTCTCCTGGGGTAGCCTGCTCCGTGGGACTCCACCCTAAGGACATCCTCGGAACTTCACCCTGACACTCTTTTACAACTCGCCACCCACGTCACTTTCCTTCAAGTGAGTAATCCAAAACTTCCCACCAAATCCTTCCTTGAAGGCGGCTGCTGTTGCTCGCCCCGCCACCACCTTCTCCCATCTCTTAAGCTGGATTCATCAAGGCAACGAACGCCGCGCCCTGGCATGGCTGGCTCTCTGCTCAAAACCACAGGCTCCGTCTGACACGCCCCTTTGGCAGCCAGGACAGGAAAAGCAGGGGGAGTGAAGGGGGAAGCGGGGTGAGCTTTAAATACCAGCCAGATGGAGCTGGGAACTGCAGCCTGAGCTGGCAGGAGACGCTGAGAGCACCACAAAGAACAGCAAGGTGAGCAAAACAAGCTTGTTTCTTCTTTTGCGGCAAACTAGGCCCTCCCACCCAGACCCCCACTTCTCTCTGTTTTCTAGCCGTTAACAGCCTCTGAGATGTCAGCCAGTGAGTGTCGGGGGCAGTCCGATAAGGCCTTCCATCTTTTCTCAGTCCTGGTCCCACTCTTGTTATTTCGCTCCCTTTTCTAGGCAGTTGCCGAAATTCTTGTTAGGCCAGTTTTTCAAGGCGGGCTCTTCTCTCAGCATCATTCCATCACTGGATCCCTGCGATGGCATTCCCCCTTTGCTCTAATGTCCCTGGGGAGTCCCATAGGAACAGGAACACCTAACTGCATCCAATCTAGAATGAGGACATGGTGGGCCTTCCATGCCACTCCTCCCTTCCTTCAGCCTTCATTTTTTTACCCTCTCTCCTCCTTTCAAAGGACCTGAACCCAAAGATCTTTTTTCCAGCCCAGATGGGAAAGCCCCTGCCCCTTTTGATCCTTGCTGAAACACTCAAGGTGTTCCTTAGTCCAGTGTTTCCTAGGGTTGCCAACTCTGGGTTGGTAAATTCTCAGAGATTTGGGGAGGATGTGCAGCTTGGGGAGGATAGGGTTTGGGAGGGACTTTCAACAGGGTGAACTGCCATACAGTCCACCCTCCAAAATAGCCATTTTATCCTGGGGAACTGATCACTGTAGCCTGGCGATCATTTGTAATGTTGGGGGATCTCCAGGCCCCACCTGGAGGTTGGCAACCCTGCTAATGATATTCAGACCCTGCTTCCTGAAATAACCCCAACCCCGAAATAACATCCTCTTTCTGCCCTCCAGGACACAACCGGGACCCTTCTTCTCTCCTCCTCTTCTCTGACAAGAAAATGGAATCAACTAAGATGTACGGACTCCTAGCAGCCAGCTTCCTCCTCCTCACTCTGCTGGGGGATCCCACTACAGCCTGCTCCTGTGCTCCCAGACATCCCCAGACTGCCTTCTGCAATGCTGACATTGGTGAGTTTCTACCAGAGGCAATGACCCCCTCCTTCCCTGCAAGGCTCTGACTTGACCGGTATAGACACCCTTTTCACGCCAGACTCCGATGCACCCTCCAGCAGAGACACATCTGATCCTAGTACAGCCTTCCCATATGACCCAATATATTCTGCCCTGAGGGGGCTAGATACTGTTGCTTTCTCATGAAAAAGAAAGGCATTGATTTGTTAAGTCTGCAGTTCAGAGGCAAACACAGTATGGAGAGAAACAGGCTGTCCAAAATGGGAGCTTGCGTTTATTTGCAAGCCTCCATCTTTCAGAATTTCTAGCACCAATTCACATTCAGTTCACCCAACTGAACTAGTTTGATGTCATCTTAATGCCAATTACATACTAGGAATGACAGAGGCTGGTTGTTTCTTGTAGCCATTTAGAATACTTTACTTTGGATCACTTCCCAGTGTGAATGCATAGAATTACAGAATCAGTGGTTACAGTTGCTTCCACGTGGGCTATTTGTGATCTGGCTTTGGGACTGGTGGGTAGTGGGTTTTTTTCCCCCTTGCTTCCACACAGCATTGTAGCTCTTTCACGGCTTTTTCTTGGCCATTCTGAGATCTTTCCAAAACCTGCCTTATATTATATTTCTGGAAAGGCTGCAGCAAAACCAGGGTGTCTTCCATGTGGATGGGAAAGTCAGATTTTTTTCCCCCATCCCTCCCACATTGGCAATATTTCCCTGCCCCAATCCCCCATGGTGGCCAATGCCCTCTCTCCTCACTGTGCCACCAATGGGCTTTCCATTCTTTCTTTCAAAAGGGAATTGATGGATTGCTATAGCATTTGTCAATCACTGATCTTTTAAACATGAAAAAAAAATCTTGAGGGGAGGGGAGGGCTGCCACAGGGGTCTAGGCTTGACGCAAGGGAAAGGCAGAGAAGGACTATTAGTCCTGTGCTTGAACTGGCAGCTGCTGTGGCTTAGAAATTACCTCTCTCAGCATGCCTCTAGCCTCTGGAGATAGATCCAGATGAGTAGCCGGCCATGGTAGTCTGTCTCTAGCAGTAGAAAAGAGCAAGAGTCCAGTAGCATCTTAAAGCATAACAACATTCATGGCAGGGGATGAGCTTTCATGAGTCACTCTGCTCGCTTCTTCAGGTACCAAGATGGGTAGCTGTGTTAGTCTGTCTGTAGCAGCAGAAAAAAAAGCAAGAGTCTGGGATCACCTTCAAGACTAACACCATTTGTGGCAGGGGATGAGCTTTCGTCAGTCACCACTCACTTCTCCAGATACTTCTTCTCGCCTATGGATTTAGCATTGTCAGATTCTTTTTCTTAGGAGGACTCTTGTGCCTTCCACAGTTTCCTGCCTGGTGGAGATTAATCAGGCAAATCTTTTCTCATCATTCTATGTCCGCCAAGACTGAAATTGCTGCAGGTCAGAAAGCAGTGGAAAGCCGGGGAGGAATGCCAGAGCAAAAGAAGAAGTTGGCAGCCCTAATGGAAATCTGATCATGCTTCAGACTGTATGGAAGTTATCCTCAAAAGTGTTTCCATCCCATACAGTTCAGTTAAAGTGCTTCTAAAAAATGTTAAACCCTGCAGCAGCAATCATTTAAATATGTTGCACTGCCTCCTGGTGGTGAGACACATCTAAATTTCTTCAATCCTAGAAACTGAGATACATATAGGTAGGTGAAGAATTCGGCAATTTAGTGTAATAATTTCCAAGAATTTTCTTCAGAGCACACGGATGGTGCCTCTCACTTAAATGAGACAAACCCACATTCTCAATTCTTGCTCATTCTGATTTGAAAAATTCAGTGATTTTTTTTTTTGCTTTAAAATGTGTATATTCTGTCACAGATGTTCCAGTTTCATTTTATATTTATTTATCAAAAAATATTGGACCTGAAGGAGGAGGGACGGGCTTCATGTAACAATGCAGCGAGGGTAGGGGAGTGAGGCCCTGGAAAATACAGAGCTCTATTTGAATAAGTCCTACTCATAGTGAAAGGAAGCTTTGATGTGATTTCTTTACAGTTTTCAGGCTTTGTTTGCAATGATGAGGATGAGAACTATATATTCTTAAAGCCAAGCTTTCATTGTCTGGATTTCACTAAATCAGCAAATAGGAATGTAGCATTGTGTGGTTGTAGCACTGTATGAATGTAGCATTGGCAGTGAGATTTCTCCCCCTCCCCTTTTAGAGGTCTTCCAGGGGAAGGGGAAGTCCGTGAAAACAGGGCGAAGTGCAGAAACGGCATCACCTCAATGTTCCTTGGAGCCCTCATAAAGACTAACAGGACGTTTCTTTGCATATCTACTCTCTTCCAGTCCTGTACGAGTTGGTTCACACGTACTAATGCATCACTGGATTTCTCCAAACTTTGTTACTCCACATTTGAAAACTTGGGAACGAATATGCATGGGCTAGGGGTGGAAATTCAGAGTGCCTTTTTCATTTGTGGTTGTATAGGACCTCCACACCAGTCCCCAACTACTATCTCAGTCTTCTCCAAATGCTGCATTGGGGAGGATTACGAGGAGAATCTGCAAAGAAGATTCCATTTCTGCATTTCCTCTTCACTACGCTGAGTTGGGGAAGGAAGAAGGGCCCCAAGTTCAATTCCCAGACTTCCCATAATGAACATGGATGGTTGCAGACCCACTGTTGATGAGAGGTTGTAACCTCTGCCCTTTGTATCAATCCTGAAAAGAGCTACTAGGTTCTCCCCTTTCTCTCTCTCAACATTCTGCAGCCATGCAGATTACACGATCAGCTGGCACGAATGATTTAAATCCAAGGAAAGGAGTTCATTTAGCAGTGTGACTTCGTAACTGAGGACCTAACAACAAGTCAGAGTATTTCTACAGTAGAATTTGGCGAGAGCAGTTTACAGACTGAAATCGAACAAAATCTGGACAAGTATCGCGCCTGTAGTTAGAGGAATCCATATGATTGTTCCTCCTTAGTGTAACTAAAATCCATATCAAAGTCAATAATGGAATCCTGTGGAAATGGTAATAAAACAATGTGACACACAATTTCTTTTTGCAGTGATCAAGGGAAAATTTGTAGGTGTCTCCAAGCAGCCTCTGAACATCTCCATCGGAGAGCCTATGTGGTTTGTGCGCTATGAGTTCAAAACCACAAAGGTAAGCACCTCGTCCTGCTGGAACACCCCTTCCCCCATGTAATTTGCTACAGCTACCTTCAGTTAAGGTGTTGAGTGGGAGAAAAAGGTGGAAATTACACCTCACAGACAGTTTTCCTGCTAGAATCGCCACAGTGGCCGCATGAAGCATCTAAATCCTCCTCCTCCTCCTCTATAGCTCCTTTCCCATTCTCCATGGATACAATCTTTGCTTTAAATGGGCCCTTTAAAAACTCCTCCCACGCTCCCTACCACTCTCTTCTTTTTTCATATATTTCTTCCCCACCACCACCACCACATACGCTACTAATTAAATAAACAGTGTTATTTTTCTTTATGTAACACACTTTTGAAATGAGATTAACATTCACAACTGTGCCACCTGCCACCTCGCCATAACGGATAAAATCTCATGATTAATATGAGTAAAGGATGAGAAAGGGGGGAAAGTAATCATTTTGAAAGAATTGGAAATGTTTAAAAATTGCTGGGATTCAACGCTCTCTGATATTAATGGAAATCTGTTTGTATGGCTACCCTTGGTCTATCCTTATCTCTCCTGGTCCTTTATCTTCTTTTTAATCCCTCTTTTTGTAGATTATATTGGTAAAATGAACCATTTTATATAGTATTTATAATTTTTTCCTGTGGATCTGAAAAGGGGACAGATGATGTTTCTATTATTAATAACACACATAAATAACAGATTTTAACTCCCCCTGGGACCTGTGCCAGATAAACACATTTCACAGTTTAAAAAATCAAACAAACACCTCCCTGACTCTTGAAAACCAGTGAGTCAGAAAAATGAGGGGCAGCCCAGTCTTATCTCTTATGTCTGGGGTGTTTTTAACATTGAGAAGCATTTGAACTTGGAATTTTGCATTTCTTTTCTTCCCTTTTCATTCTTGCTATTCAGAAGCAAGAGGGCTTACTAGATCCTTTGAGACTGACATTCCCAACAGTTGTTGTTCTTCAGTCACACAGTCAAGTCCGACTCTTCGCAACCCCATGGACCAGATTACGCCAGATTCCCAACAGAGCAGGGCATAATACCAGTTTCAAATAAGGGCACATCCACCACGGACTTGAGAATGCAGGAGGCATCTTCTGCAGTCTCCAAAAACAGTCTCTGAAAATTGTCATCTTTTCTTCACCCCCTCCCCTGTCTCAATTAACACCACAACCCACGGCACACATAGACAGAGAGGGACTGAAATCACTGTCTCCACCCCATACTAAAAACCTACCATCCAGTAGAACAGGAGTTCCCATTGTGGTGCCCGTGGGCGCCAAGGTGCCCGTCAACACCATTCTTGGTGCCTGCCAAGTGTTTTTAGAAAGTGGGTGGGGCCAGGTGGGGCTTTCGTGCAGTAAGAGTTCTGATTGGCCACTGGAGATTTGATTGGCTGTGCAGACTTTTAAAACATTGCTTTGGTAGCAGCTACCACCACAGCACATGAGTCTTCACTTTGTGACTGAAGGTAACCCATGGCAGCCATTTTGTGGCTGGCTCCGCCTCCTGTGGCATCCATTTTATGGCTGCATCCACCATACTGTGTCAGAATTCTAAAGGTGCCACAGGCTCAGAAAGGTTAGGAATTCCTGCAGTAAAACAAACAGTGGTAAACAAAATGATCTTTTCCTCCTCTTCTGAAGATACAATGGCCTGAACTGGTCCTCTGGTTCTTAGCAAACTTGACACACGCATTAGAGGGGATTTGCTGCCACCTGGTGGAAACGGAGCAACAGTTGGCCGCTTAAGTGAATGGATGCAGAAGGCATTCTGGCATCACTTGTTGGGAGGAGGGGGCGTGTCTTGTTTCCTTTGGATGACTGAATGCAGAGAGGAGAAAGGCAAGCAGAGGGGGAATATCTGAAAGTCAACTAATTGGTCAGCTCGCAAGAGCTCAACCCAGATCCACCTCCTCTAGTACAAGGCAGAACTGGCCTGCTTGGGAAGATTCCTTCTGTGCTGCAGAATTCAGCATTTGCAAACCAGCTCTGCTACCTGCTCCAATGGGCAGGACAAACCTGAACAAGAAAGAATTCCATCCCGCTTCCGCCTGGAGAAATGATTAAAATTTGAAGCTTCACACTACATTGATCTTTCCTATCTTGTTTATCTTCCAAAGTATCACCTGATGGTAGATCTCATAATATTCCCGTTTTTAAGATATGCGGAGATTCTGGCTTGTTCGGCAAGTTTAAAGTAAAACTGCAGTCTGTGCTCTTCCTTTTTTGTTATTCAGGCTGCTCTCCTAAGCAAATTTACTAGGGACTAAAGTCCCATTGAAGTCAGTGGGACTGATTTCTGCATAGACTGGCTCAGTATTACCCTGTGCATATCTTGAGGCTTTGTATTTTCTTGTCTCGGTTGTCTTCAAAGCTATTCCCCAATGCCTTTTGAAATATGTAAAGGCAATTGCGGTTTGAAAGATAATGATTTTTAAAGCAAGCTTAGGAAAGAACTAAGACTAGAACTCAGGTCTCCCAAAGGTGCACCCGTCGCTGAATCCAATAGAGACAGCTGATGACAACAACCGCTTCAGCTTGGAATGACCCGAGACTCTCATCTGAGTAAAAAAAAACCAGCATGAAACTGGCACCTTTCCTGGCCATTAAAATTCATTCTCTCCCCTCTGCAGGTGTACAAGGGCCCTGAAGAGATGCAAGATGTTTACTTCCTTAACACCCCTGCCATGGAAAGTGTCTGTGGATATGTACACGATGCCCCTATGAAAGGAGAAGACTATGTCGTAGCAGGTAAGGAATCTCAGCTGTTGAGAGTGAGTACTTGTGGCAATTCAAATTTGTTTTTTTCCCTGTGTTCCTAACCAAAAGAGGCATTGTGAGGTACCCAAAGAGGTGGGACATGTGAAGACTGGTTTGGGCATTCGGCGAGGGAACAGCATTTTGTGCATGCTCAAAGGGACTCCCCTACCAAGCATTACTTACAACCCCAGCTATTGGTGAGACGTATGCAGAGAAGCTGTTTTACCCAGCATGGAGGCTTGCCAGTTGCCCTTTAAGTAAATGAACTGTCCCTTTATTAGCATTCAAATCTGCCTTTTCTTCTGACTTAACAAGCGCTACAGCTTACAGCACACGGGGAGTCCATTCTAATAAAGCTCAAGTAATGTTCTGACATGCATTACTGGTATGACCTCACAATGATTTTGGAGCTCTTCAAGCAGAACACGTAGCTTGAGTCTACCATAACTTGCAATAAACAGACATAAAAGCAGCAGGTTTGGGGGTTCTGATAAAGGGCAACCAACAACCAATGATCAACATGCATTATTTTGGGGGTTGTCTTTTTTTTTTAAGGTGCCAGAACTCTCAAGAGGGAAATGAAGTTTTCAATCTGCCTACTGAAAACTCATGATCTTTTAAACATTTTTAAAAGAATTTTATCAAAATGGTTCCGGAACTCTGTTCCTGTGTGTTCCCTAGAAAAAAAGCCCTGATTATATTTATAAAAAGGGGAGGAAAGGAGGGAATTAAAGATCTGTAGGGTTTTGCTCCTTCGGTGCCATGACATGCTGGGCTTAGCCAGTATGGTGTAGTGGTTAAGAGTGTGGACTCTAATCCAGGAGAACCAGGTTTGAGTCCCCACTCCTCCACACGCAGCTGCTGGTGTGACCTTGGGTCAGTTACAAGTTCTTTCACAGATGTTCTCTCAAGGGCAGACCTCAAACGAGCTCTCTCAGCCCCACCTACCTCACAGGGTGTCTGTTGTGGGGAGGGGAAGGGAAAGGAGATTGTCAGCTGCTCTGAGACCCCTCTAGGTAGTGAAGGATGGGGTATGAATCCAATCTTTTCTTCTCTTCTTCAGTACCAGTAACATCAAACATTTCCTCCTTTCTCTTGTCTCTAACAGGAATGCTGGAAGATAACAGCGTGATGATTACGTCTTGCTCCTTTATCCAGCCGTGGGCTCAGCTGTCTCTTGCACAGAGGCAAGGCCTGAGTCAGACATACAGCAAGGGCTGCAACTGCACGGTGAGGGGCTGTCCCTAAGTGACACTGGCTTCCACAGGCCTGGCAGCAGTATTTCGGAATCAAGAGAAGGCTGCAAAGTGGCCAGTTTCTGGCCAGCAACTTCTCACCTCCCCACCTTCCCTGCTGCTGCTCGAATGACCAGGAAGGGCAAAGGGGTGGGGGTGGGGAACAGCACTGAGCAATGCTGTGATGTCATTTCCAGTCAAAAACCCAGAAATGAGGTCCCTAAGACCCATGGGCAGAGGATGGGGGAGGATGACTTACTGGGAGTTGGAACAACGGAGCTGGAAGTAAACACAATGTGCCTATGACACCTGGAGGTGAAGTAGGCACACTTATGATATCAGGGAGCAGCACTCTCATTTTTCGGCAAAACTCTATGTTTTGAAGCTAATTCTACCTTAGAGCTCTGCCCAAAAACCAGAGCGTCGCCTCCCAACTTCACAACATGCCTACGTCACTTCCAGGTGACACGGGCACATCACGTTTACTTCCAGCTTCTTGCCTGTTTTTTTTTTGGGGGGGGTAATTCTCCCCCACTGACCAGCTGGCTGGCACTGGGGGGGGAGCACCGGAAACTGGGGGATTCCCCGCACACCAGGGGGAGCTGTCAAGCCTATTGTGGCCCGTGTAGTGCTATTAATGACACTCTCCAGCTAGAGCTGGCAGGTCCCCCCGTGTGGGGGGGATCCCCCAGTTTCCAGCACTCCCCCCCAGCACCAGCCAGTTGGCCACGGGGGAAGAATTATGCCCCCCCCAACAGGTAAGAAGCCGGAAATAAATGTGACATGCCTATGTCACCCGAAACTGACGTGGGTATATAGGTGGTGTTGGGGGTGACACTCTGGTTTTTGGGCAAAACTCTATGGTAGAGTTACCTTCAAACCATAGCGTTTTAACAAAAAAAACAGAGCTTTGCCCCCTTGACACCATCAATGTGCCTACGTCACTTCAGAGAGATGTAGGCATGTCACATTTACTTCTGGCTCCATTGTTCCAACTCCTGGTAAGTTCCCCGCTATCTCCTGGGCCCCCCCCATGAGTCTTAGGGACCTGGCAACCCTATCTTCAGCCTACCTCCCAGGCTTCCATTGGTTAGCAGCATCAGAGCTGGCAACACTAGATCTAGTGCTTGCCAGGAGCTTTGCAAGCGGGAGGACTCAGCAAGAAACATCTTCTGCTCACTGAAGATTCTTGTGAAGCTTGAAAGCTGACATCATTCAACAGTGGCTGGAAATGGTCCACTTAAAAAAAATATCTACCCCAAGATAGCTTAATCATTGGGACCAGTACAATTATTACAATATATACTCAGCGGAGGAAAAGAATAGGGGTACAAGGGTGACGTCAGCTGGAAGCTGCAGGCGCCTATTCTATGCCAGTGGGATAGGGCTGCAGACTAAAGCAGTGCTGCTGGAAAGGGACAGACCGGGGAAATATCTTCCGGGAGGGCCCAGTAAGGGCCAACTGTGCCACCGGGATGTGGGCCCTAATTCTTAAGAGGTCTTATTTTGAATGGGGCAAGGAGTAAAGGGATGTCCCCACCGGCTTCACCCACTGACTCACTGCCATGTGAGCCCAGACCCAGAAACAAGCTGTTAAGGAGGGACGACTCTGACATTGCTTCTCTTGCTGGTGGGAGCAGCACAGAGGGACCTTTGCCTTAACTTCTGTGGCTCAAGTTGGCGAAAGTGAATAGTGAGGGACGTGGGAATCCAGGAACATTGGGGGCTGTGGGAGGCAGATGGGAAGCCCTTGGGGGCAGACTGAGCCCCATAGCTGCAGGTTGCTCATCTCTAGATAAGCAACATGTAAGGGGAATGGGTTGTACAGAGCAGGTGGAAACATCGTCTTTGCCTTTTCCTCATATCCCCGTTGTTCTCTCACCAACAGATACTGCCCTGCACCTCCTTGCCTTGCACACTCACCTCCAGCTCTCAGTGTCTGTGGACAGAAGGGATAACGTCTGGGATATGGGATGGCTCCCAGGCCAAGCGCCTGGCTTGCTTGCCTCGGTCTTCTGGCTTCTGCACCTGGACATCACTCAGCACCCAAGGGCGCACTGCCCCGAGGCAGTAACGTCTCCAAGGACTCTGATGGGGCTGGGGTCCTCCCAACTTATATGGCTCGCCTACCCTGCTTTCTGGGTCACTATTTTTAAATAAAACAACTTCCAGACCATTTACTCTACACCTGCATGTTCTTCCTTACTCAAGAGTTAGGCTGGGTCAACAGCAATGGCCTCTAAGGCAGAATACGATTCCTGAAAACCCAGGAAGTCCAACGGTTTTTATTACATGTGTAAGGAAAAAACTGAAGTAATTTTTGAAGTTTTTACAGAAAATATAGGGCAGAATTAGGGGCTTGGGAGCTCCAATAGCTTGGGAGACAGTCTTTGTCGTTCAGCATCTCTTTCTTACCATGCCCATTATCCTAACCTTTTCTCCGTATGGCTGTATCCACAAAGCAAAGATGCTGTGTTTGGCGTTCATTGCCACCACGAATGTAGAAGCATTTGCACTGGCAACAGAGTTTCCAGAGGGGAGTTTTCTGCATGTACTTTGTGCCATCGGTTTGCTGTTTTCCCTGACTTTTTTCACTTCCACACCACCGGAAGGCTTTTTTGAGAGCTTTTTTTCTTAAAGGGAATTGTTGTAACACTATTTTTAAAAACCCTTAAAGAGCCCTCCTGTGGCTTGGCAGGGAGAATGGCATCCACTAGGGACTGGTGGAAGGGTGGGAGCGGACCTTGGAAAATGGGCACCTTCTTGCCCACATGACACTATGATATGTTTGGACTGCACTCCCCCCCCCCCCAAAAAAAAAGATCACAGCAAAGTAAGTTCGAGTTCCGCAGATGCAGAGGCCAGCCAAAGAGGGTACAGAAGCTCTTACAAGACTCTAGAACAGGGGAGTCGAACTCATTTGTTATGAGAGCCAGATCTGACATAAATGAGACCTTGTTGGGCCGGGCCGCGTGTGTCATAAAATGTAATGCCAGGTAACGGAGATATAAACTTTATAAAGGACACAAACACAAATGGTGTTTTTTTTACTTAAAATAAAAACATGCTTAAAACATTAGCACCCTTGCAATGTTTTTCTTATTTAGCAGTGTCTGATAACTGACACCTCCTGCTCTGAATTATTGCATCAAAATGCTGTTCAGGTGTGTATCTGTAAGCTGCAAACCTACAATGACGCAGCAGCAGCAGAACTGGAAGAAGAAGCAGGAGACGGCCAGTTCCACGATGAGCCTGACAGAAGCCCTCCGGGGGCCTCATCTGGCCCTCAGGCTGCATGTTTGACAACCCTGCTCTAGAAACTCATGAAATGCTTCCATGGCACATGCTGATTTCCTGCCTTTTCCAGCATGGATGAGGAGGGAATTACTCAGTTCCTTAAGGCTGCTTCTTCAGAGAGCATTAGAAACCCTAGAAAATGCAACAGAACTCACAGCAGGGCCAGAAGGAGGGATGTGTGACTGCACAGGTGTCAACTCAGTGAACAACCACGACAGGTAAGCACAGCCATGATTCACTGTCACACAACCTGTGCAGTCCCACATGGGGAAATAGTGGGCTGCCTTTCCAAATGAACAAAGAAAGACTGCAGCGCTGGTCTTCTAATGTCAGTTTCCTTATCAGCATCAATGTCCATCGAGTTGTGCTTTGCAAAGATAGACAATGAAGACCACGTCACTGCTTTACAAACCACATCAATGGAAAGGCTGCATCTGAAGGAGGTTGAAATCTCCTGTCCTTGTGTATAATGCACGGTCACTAAGAAGGGACAGCCAAGTCGCATAGGTTCACAGTAGAATTGGGTGCCAGAAGTGATCCACTAAGAGATGGATTGTGGCAAGAGTCTTTGGCCCATCTAGGATCCAGGCTCTCTGCACATCAAAGGCCTGAAGGGAGAGTTCCTTGTCATCTTCAGGATAGGGGTAGAAAATTGGCAAGGTAATGTCTTAGCTAATATGAAATAGTGAAATGATATTTGGTAAGAAAAGGGGGTAGGTATAAGATCTAGCCTGAAATCAAAATACTTCAGGAATGGAGAGTCATGACAAAGGGTTTATATAGGGTTGCCAGCTCTGGGTTGGGCAATACCTGGAGATTCTGGGGGTGGAGCCTGGGGAGGGTGGGGTTTGGGGAGGGGAGGGGAGGGCCTCAGCAGCTTATAGTGCCATAAAGTCCAGCCTCCAAAGCAGCCATTTTCTCCAGGGGAATTGATCTTGGTAATCTGGAGATCAACTGTATGAGCGGGAGATCTCCAGGTGCCACCTGGAGGCTGACAACCCTAGGTTAGTAGTTCCCTGACTCTACAGGCAGAAGTCACAGCTATAAGGAAGACAGTTTTCATGGTCAGAAGGAGGAGAGACCCAGAGCCATCAATACAAAAGGTTTGGCCAAAACCAACGAGAAGCTCCGCTGGGGAACTGGGTAGGATATTGGGGGGAATTTGTTAAGAAGCTCTTTCTGGAAAGACTTGGATCCTCTTTGGGCAAAAACTGACATCCTCCTCAATATGGACATGGAATGACCCTAAGGCTCCTAAGTAGACTCAGATGAAAGACCTCCTTGGACTGAGTGCAGGGAGTAATAAAAATATCCCCAATTGCATAGGAGACCAAATTATTTTCCTGGCCCAAGCAGAAAAAGTCCTCCATTTTGAGTTGAAGGAATGCCAGGTGGAAAATTTGCATTTTGTACTGTACAGCAAACCTACACCTTGTGAAGAATTATTATGAATCAATGGCTTTATGCTCAGAATAAATCTCAGAAAAGTGGGATAGAGTTTGCATCAATTAGTTTTTGGGGATGCTCAGAAGTGTCTTAAATCACAACTATACAGGAAAAAGAATTATTTGGTTTAATAAAGTAATGTGAAGCTCATGTAACTTTTTATGAAGTATAATAGGAGCTTCGAGCCTTCCATGTGCACTCCTCCCTTGTCTACTCCTGACCACAGTGCATGGGGAAAAACTGCTTCAGCCTCTCCGCCCCTCAATGCCACTTTCATGTCCTTGAACTATTCACAAATACAATCTTGGCTCTATTGCAAAAAAAAAAAATATGTAATTAGATGGCTTCATGTAATTTGCTCAATAGAGCCTGTAAAGAAAATGGTTCCTTGAAAACTTTGGTCTTTGTAAAAACCTTTGGTTCAGTCTGCGAGGGTGACCTAGAGAGTGTTCCCAGGAACAGAGACACAGAGAGCAAGTTGACCTTGCTTAGGTAAGATGGAGCTGGATGTAGGGAGGATCTGCCTTGCACCAGCTACCAATTTACATTCCAAACAATTGAGGTCTATCTATGGATTTCACCCATGGGAACGAGACGGAGCAATTGGCAGTAAGTTTCATTTCTTTCTCTCTGGTCAAGTCACCCCATAGATCATGTGCCCAGCAACAGTTACATCACCCCAAGAGTTCTGATTGGCTCAATGGGCCTGGAGCTAATTAGAGACCCTCACACATAAAATAGTTGCTTTTCGCTATTAGGTTCTTGCCTTGTGCTTGATGGTGACTGCGCACCATGCAGTTACTATGCTCCTGGCAGCCATCTGGCCAAGGCTAGCTCTGGAGAAAGAGAGCCACTTTGATGCTGAGACCTTCAGTCTGAAACGGATTGACATCTGGTAACCTGGAATCGTGTCTTACTGTATTAGCTAGTAATTTAATTTCTAGATTTATTATTTTCCCTCACAGTCTTGTTGTCTTTTAAACTATTTTTTTTTTTGCACCTTAATAAAATAATGATATTTTACTTGTTGTGGTTTTGGCCTTCACTGACCTCAAATCTAGTCTTGATCCAGTGACCACCTACCAGGTAACTGTTCAGTGTTTGGAAACACATTCTGCAGCTCCATCCTGTGGGGCTAACTTTCTTGTTAATGTCCCTGAAAGGCTGGGAGACTTACATAAGAGAACATAAGAGAAGCCAATGTTGAATCAGGCCAATGGCCCATCTAGTCCAACACTCTGTCACACAGCGGCCACAATATACCACATGCCATCAGGAGGTCCAGCAGTGGGGCCAGGACAGTAGAAGCCCTCCCACTGCTGCCCCCTCCAGCACCAAGAATAGAGTGCATCACCTGCCCCAGTCTGAGAGTTCCCATCTATACCCTGTGGCTAATAGCCACTGATGGACTTCTGCTCCATATGTTTATCTAATTCCCGCTTGAAACTGTCCATGCTTGTAGCTGACACCACCTCCTGTGGTAGTGAATTCCATATGTTAATCACTCTTTGGGTGAAGAAGTATTTCCTTTTATCTGTTCTAACCCGACTGCTCAGCAATTTTCATGGAGTGCCCACGAGTTCTTGTATTATGAGAAAGGGAGAAAAGTACTTCTTTCTCAACCTGCTCAATCCCATTCATAATTTTATAAACCTCGATCATGTCACCCCTCAGAGGCAGTCGTGCTCAGAAAGGCATGATGGATTCGGCTTTAGCAAGGAACTGAGAATATTTGTTTGGCCTTTTGTAGGTTTGGATGTTTATTTTTCTTGAGAATGAAACTGTTCTGTGAAACATGAAAGCTTATGCCTTCTTTTGGTTGCTTGGATGGTTCAGTACATGACATCATCAATCCAATTATATGTCTAGCTAGACTCTGCCATCATCCCACCCAGACATGCAGTGTTCCCTCTAAGCTGAGTTAGTGTGAGCTAGCTCACAGTTTCTTAGCCTCCGGCTCAAAATTTTTGTCTTAGCTCAGGAAGGATGGCTCCAGAGCAAACTAATTTATGCAGTAGCGTGAAGAAGTACCTCCTTTTATCTGTTCTAACCCGACTGCTCAGCAATTTCATGGTGTGCCCACGAGTTCTTGTATTGTGAGAAAGGGAGAAAAGTACTTCTTTCTCAACCTGCTCAATCCCATTCATAATGGTATAAACCTCAATCATGTTACCCCTCAGCCTTCATTTCTCCAAGCTAAAGAGCCCCAAGCGTTTTAACCTTTCTTCATAGGGAAGGTGTTCCAACCATTTTATCATTCTAGTTGCCCTTCTCTGCACTTTTTCCAATGCCAAGCTGTTTGGATAGATTTTAACAGGCTGGTAGTAGCCTACCTGATTAGTGTGAGGGCTGCCTCACGCTAGAGTTTTGTAATTTTGTCTTCTTGTAGCCCTTCCACCCAAAAGCCCTTTGCTGGGGTTTGATTGGTGCCTTTTGACAGAGCCAGTAGCATATCTTACAATAATTCATTTCTTGTGACTGGGAAATGTTTGTGATTTTTTTTTTTAATGCTCTGGGTCATAGAGAAGGAACCTACTACACATGTACAATCCATGCCTGCAACCTGGCAATCATGTGCAGAAGGCCAGCATATTTGTTCCCACTTTGCCTCAATGCACATTGATTCAACATGTATAGGGTTGTATGCTGAGGACTAATTTTAGATGGGTCAGGGCTTTTTTTCTGGGGGAATGTGCTGGAACAGAGTTCTGGAACCTCTTCGACAAATTCTTTTTAAAATGTTTAAAAGTTCATGAGTTTTCAATACACAGGTTGAAAACTTCATTTCCCTCTTGAGACTTTTGGCACCTCTCCCCTGCTCCCCCCCCAAAAAAAAGCCCTGAGATGGGTCATAAAATCAATTCACAAAGGAAATCTAACCCAGCAACTGAGGTCATCAGTCTAGTGGGATGCCGAGAAGGATTTTGAAAGGACAGAGGAAGTCTAGATGCTGCTTTTAAAAACTTGAAGTGGGAGAAGTTGGGTTGAAACCTTATACAGATGCCAAGGCAGAACTATTCATAAATGTTAAAGCATTTAATTAATATGTTCGTATGATTCTCCATAGGCTACAGCACTTTGTATGATATGCATACAGAACAATAAGGAAATAAGGAAGTTATGCTTGGGCAAGAATATCATTACACAGTTTGCTGACATTATGATGTAGATTTTGAATGACCTAGTAAATCGTTAAGGAACGTTAAGGAAGAAATGAGGAAGTACAACGGGAACAGTTTGTGATATAAGATAAATGAAACTAAAGCAAAATTAAATACCAATCAAAATTTACAGATGTGACAACCCTGTGGAGCAGAAGATGTTGAGAAGCCAAATCAATGCTTTAGGGAAACTGGGGGTGAGTGGGGGGAAGTTCATCTAACAATATGTTTCAGGATAATTTACACAAAGATTTATTTCAATAAAATCAATTAAAAAGTAACAACTAGAGAAGGATAAAGAAGTCAGAATGAAAACAAGATTTGTGAAGTAGCAGAAAAATTTGATAAACTGAGTAAGATTAGGACAGACTAGGAAACAGAGGTACATAGTAACTCTATAGGACAATACATGATGTGTATGGAAAGCACTACAGCCCAAACCGAAGATTATTATGCCACTGTATTGCCAACACTAACATGGTGCCCCACTCCCATCCCTTGACAGGGTACAATGAACCTGCCAACATCCACCAGTCATGGAGTGTCATTTCTCCTCAGCTCTGAGTTCACAGCAAGTGTTTAACGGGAGCATCGGAAACAGGAGGTTGAAGGTAAGCAGTAAAAACAGAAGCTTTGTTAACCTCATGACAAGCTACTATGGCATGGTCAGTCACAAGTTTTGCAACTCCGTATTTCAGCCTGCGCCCTGGCCTCAGTGGCCTAGACTAGCCTGATCCTGTCATAACTGAAAAGCTAAACAGGGCTAGCTTAGGCTAATACTTGGATCGGAAATCACCAAGAAAGTCCAGGGTCGCTACACAAAGGCAGCAACGGCAAACCACCTCTGAATGTGTCTTGCCTTGAAAACCCTATGGGGTCACCACAAGTCGGCTTGACTTGACACCTCTTTCCACCACCATTTCAACCAGTATTTCAGCCAAGAATCCCGCATGGAGCCCTTTGACATGGGGCTACTTCGACATTACTCACTAACCCTCCTATGTAGACAGGTAAGCTAAGTCCCTCACAGATAAGAATACCTACTGCTGCTGAGTAACTGAAGAAAGGCATCACTGATCTCCATGGGGAATCTAGGCATCCAAACACATGTCAGCTTGTGGCAGTTCAGGCAGATGGGAGGGCGGTACTGAGAAGATACTGCCTGGCACTGTTCCCCTTAAGCTGTGGAGTCTTGTGAGCAAAAATTCTACATTGTGAGCTACTGGCATTAAAGCTGTGAGTGAGCGATTTGGCTGCTGCATAAATTAGTTTGCTCTGGAGCCATCCTTCCCGAGCTAAGACACAAATATGTGAGCTGGAGGCTAAAAAACTGTGAGCTAGCTCACACTAACTCAGCTTAGAGGGAACACTGCTGCCCATTGGTGTCAACTATGGGAGTTTGGGGGCAGGGGCTACCCCCAAAATTTTCCAGGGAAGACTCAGCCAGCCCCCCCCCGCCCAGGGGAACCAGTGCAGGCACAGCCGCTTGCTCCTGTTCCTCCAGAAACTGGTGCAGTTTCCTGAACTTAGCCACACTTCTGCCTCTCAGATTCAATTCACTACTGCAGAAAGCAGAAGGAAAAGGAGAGAAAAATCAGGCTGGGGTCAGGAACAGAACCAGCCTCGCAAACCCCCCCCACACACACATTCCCCTCCCCGTGCTGCCTCTGCTTGCTGCCGCTGCTGCCATCTGCCAGAAAGGTAAGTTGGTGGGGGTGTAATGAGCAGGGGCTTATTTCAGGTGAGGCGGCGTGGGAGGGATGTGGGAGGGAGCCCACGGCTGCACCCACCCAGCCACCCAGGAGAAAGTGAGCCCCAGAAACTCTTTTGCTGCATGGAGTACATTGCTCCAGGATACTTTCTCCTGTAGTCAGTGCGGGGGGGGTGGCTGTGTCCTCTGCCCCTCTCTTTCTGTTTCTCTCTTCCTTTCTGTTGAGGTATATGAGAGCAGGAAATGAGGGGCTGGGAAGCTGCTCCACCCCACTCCAGGCTGCTTCCCTTGCAGCCCAACTTTCTTCCCTTCTTTCTGTCTTTCACTTCTCTCTCCCCATCTATTAAGTTTTTTCCCAGCTTCCCCCCTCCCCCTTCCTTCTATCTTCCCTCCCCCTTCTTTCTCCCCATCTTTTTGCTTTCTTTCCACCTCTCTCCTCCTTCTCTCCCTTGCTAAAATAACCCTAATTAGGGTTTCCAGGTTCCCCCTGGCCACCTCTGGGGGATGAGGGGAGGGGTGGCCCAGTCCAGGTTAGGAAACTCCTGGAGATTTGGGAATACAGTCTGGGGAGGACAGGAACCAGAGTCCACCCTCCAGAACATCAGGTTTTTTCCAGGGAAACCGATCTCTGTAGACTGGAAATGAGCTGTAGTTCAAGGGGATCCCCAGGTCCCACCTGGAGGCTGGCATCCCTAGCTCCAGTGCTGATATTGGAAGCTCTGGTTCTGCTGTGTGAGTTGGTGTATGCAAACCACTGGCATTGGCTTGCATTTGCCAAATCACCCTGCTCGTATGGGATGCACAACAGCCAGGTGGAGGAGGGGAGGGGTGTTATTCTACCAAAAATTAGAGTGTTTGGGTTTCTTTGTGAATTTGAGGACAGGAACTGGTACTGAAGTAAGATTGGAAAAGAGTGTGTGGCTTTCTGAAAACCCTTGTGCTACAGTAATAATTATGCAATAATACAGTTTGTTAGTCTTAAATGTGCTACTTAGCTTTTTTACTATGTATGTTATAGAACTGATATGAGAGCCAATTGAGCTATGGGTCCATCTCATGCTACTGACAGTAGTTACACATCAGGTCTTGCCCAAATGGTTCTGGGCATTAAAGTGCACTTGCGATATGGTGATGGAAAGTGCTAGCAAGTCATGGTAACCCTATAGGCAGGGGTCTTTTCGTAGAAGAACAGCTGCAGGAGCTCATTAGCATATGGTATGCTAATGAGCTATTAGGCTATTAGCATATGCCACGCCCTCTGACATCGCCGGAAGTGATGTCAGAAGGGGAAGCAAAAAGGGGGAAGCATCTTCAAAAGCCTCCCCTTCCCTTCCCCAGCTGGTCTGGGTGGGGGAGATAAGAGAGAAGGGGTTTAAAGTTTAAACTCCTTCTCATGAGAGTTGGGCCACAGAAGGAGGAAAGAGGGAAGGAAAGAGAGGGAAGAAGGAGGGAAACAGGGAAAGGAGGAAAAAAGAGAAGAGAAGAAGGTGGGAAAGAAAGAAAGAAAGAAAGAAAGAAAGAAAGAAAGAAAGAAAGAAAGAAAGAAAGAAAGAAAGAAAGAAAGAAAGAAAGAAAGAAAGAAAGAAAGAGAGAAAGAGAGAGAGAAAGAGAGAGAGAGAGAGAGAGAGAGAGAGAGAGAGAGAGAAGAGAAGAGTGAGGGAAAGAGGAAAAAGAAGGAAGGAAAGGAGGGAATGAAAGAAATTCAGTGGCAATTCAACCCCATTATACCCTATGGGCCATTGAAGTCAATGGTGAAAACATAGGGTATATTCTGGGGGCTGGAGGAGGGGGTTTGAGGAGAGGCTCGAAACTCACAGGATAGCTGATGGAGCCTCTCCCCAAGATACCCACCAAGTTTCAAGAACATTGGACCAGGGGGTCCAATTCTATGGGCCCCCAAACAGATTGCCCCATTCCCTCCATTGTTCTCTATAGTGGGAAAAAAAGTTATTTTTTTCCCACCATAGAGAACAATGGAGGGAATAGGGGCAACCTGTTTAGGGGCCCATAGAATTGGACCCCCTGGTCCAATGTTCTTGAAACTTGGTGGGTACCTTGGGGAGAGGCTCCATCAGCTATCCTGTGAGTTTCGAGCCTCTCCCTCAAACCCCTCCTCCAGCCCCTAGAATATACCCTATGTTTTCACCATTGACTTCAATGGCCCATAGGATATAATGGAGCTGAAATTGACATTCGGCTGCCTGAAAGACTCTCCCGGACGCCGGCTGGGGGCGGGGCTTGGCTCCTGAGCTCCCGGAGCTTTGCTCCGGTGCGCTCCCCCAAAAAGACCCCTGCCTATAGGGTTTTCAAGGCAAGAGACAATCAAAGATAATTTGCCATTGCCTGACTCTGCATCATGTCCCTGGTATTCCTTTGAGGTCTCCCATCCAAATACTAGTCAGAGCTGGCCCTGCTTAGCTTCCAAAATCTGATGAGATCAGGCTAACCTGAGCCATCTGGGTCCATGGCATGGTGCTGTGCGGGTGCTTCAACCTATTCCTGGGAGCCACAATCATTAGGAAAGAGCCATGTGATAGAAGTGTAATAATAATTTACTCATAGTTGCAAGAGCCAATAAGATTTAAGTTTGATGGAGGCTTGGGCAAATTGATCTAAGGAACTGAAAGAAGAAAAAGTATTAGCAAGCTCAGTGGTTAAGGATTTGAATAGAGCTCTTTATAGTCCAATCCTGAGGACACTTCCCTGGGAGTAAGCTCCCTTGGATAGACCTCAGTAGGATGTCTCTGTTAGACTGATGCGGAATTGTTATAGGAAGGGGATAAACAAAGTAGAGAGAGAGAGAGAGAGAGAGAGAGAGAGAGAGAGAGAGAGAGAGAGAGAGAGAGAGAGAGAGAGAGAGAGAGAGAGAGAACACATCTGAAAATGTAATACAGGTTTCTGTGGACTGCCTCCCTTATTATATCACACAGACCTTGAAATAGCATTGTAGCTAACCCCACCTAAGAAACTTCTATGCTGTTTCTATAATTTCCAAAATGTACTTCACACCAACTGTGCATCTCCATTCCTTTTTAATTCCTCTCAACTATGTACAGCTTTCTATGTCGTGCTTCATTTGGACTGCTTTGCTTTCTCAGGTCCTAGCCTCCTTCTTTTCTATAACCATGGATCTACACCCCCTTTCTAAAGTCTTGCTGCTTGTCCCAACTCTCTAAAGTCAGACCAGTTTGGCTAGTGGCAACCCAAAATACATCTGCCTGTCCAGGAAGTTCAGCTAAATACCACAAGAGGTTTTGTCACCACTGCTATATCACTTAATGCATCACAATATAGGTTCATGTTCAGGCTACAATTTATGATGTATGGGAAGATCTGTTTTCTTGGTCACATCAGTTGGTGCTATTTTTTTCTGTAAACTCCTCTTCCATTTTAATGGACTCTGCTCACATGTTATCCCTCTTTATCCCACCCTTCCTCCAGTCCCCCTTCCCTTATATTGACCTCACAACAATGGCAATATCTCCCAGCCTGATGAAAGGAGCTTTGACTCTTGGAAGCTTATTCCCTGAAACTCTTGTTGGTTTCTAATCTGCTACTGGACTCAAATCTAATTGTCCCAGGCTGAGTTCAGACTGGCAGTTTGAAGCAGGAGGGAGTTGTGGCAAAAAAGTCCTGGAACAAACTGTTCCGAGTTTTCCAGGTCACACTGTGCTGACTGATGCGGGAGCATACCGGGAGGAGGCGTGAGGGCACGGCTATAAGGCGCAGTTTTCTTTTTTGCCAATCTGGAGATATACGCTTATGCACATATGTGATCATGCGCATGAATGCATATGCGCATGCACGTACAATCAAAATCGTGGAATTTAGCGTTCACACTTTGTTGGTGCGAGATATATGCAGGATAGACACGCTTTCCAGGGTTTGATATAATTTTTACCAGGTATCTTTTAAACTCCGGAGAGAAGTGTTACAAGACAGGTTGAGTACAGCTGGGGAATGCTGGACAGATGTGCCTGTGTGAACGGCCCCTTTAATCCGGTTGTGAAACATTGCTGAAACACGCCTGTCACAGGGCAAACTGCCAGTCTGAACTCAGCCCCAGTATCACCAAGTAAGCATCATGCAAAATGTAGATCTGAACATGGGTCTCCTCCATCCACACTGGTCTTCATGCCATTGGTCCATCTACTTCAGCATGGTCTGCTCTGATGCAGGTGGTCTCTAGAGACTCAGACAAAGATCCTTTCCAACACCTGTTCTCTTAGGCTCTGGTCACACTGCAACTGACATGCGCTTTGTTCCCGGTCTACATGCAGCCAGCCCCTCTTTCCCAGCACCCGCTTTCCTGCTGCTGCGCCGTCCTTCCAGGCGATCCTGCCGGCCACGGGGAGGTTTGGGTGGCTGCTGCTCCTGCCGACACTTTTGGGGGGGTGCTGCCGCCGCCGCTGCCGCCATTGACCCACAAAAATAGGCTCCGCCGGCTCCACCATCCTCCTTGCCGGCCCCATCCAGGCTGCCGTAGCCCCCACCTCTCGTTCGCGCAATGCTTCCGGGTTTTCCTGACCCCTGGAAAAACTAGTGTTTTCCTGGCACTTCCGCTTTGATTGCACAATTTCACCTATGTGGACAGCCCCTCTCTCGCAAGGATTGCGATTAGGGCCATCTGAACGTTCTTGGGGTTGTTGTATTTTTTTAAAGCTTCTGGTTTGAGCACTTGACCAAACATGCGCATAATAAATCCATTTTATTAAGCGCATGTTTAGTCAAGCGCTCAAACCAGAAGCTTTAAAAAAAACGGCAGTGTGACCGGACCCTTACTCCTCTCTCGTTTTAAAAAAAGCTTCCGGTTTGAGCGCTTGACTAAACATGCGCTTAATAAATCCCTAATTAAACATTAAATGGATTTATTAAGCGCATGTTTGGTCAAGCGCTCAAACCGGAAGCTTTTAAAAAAAAAAAAAAAAAGCACAAACAGCATTCAAACGGCCCTAATTGCAATCATTGCGAAAGATGGGCTGTCCAGATAGGCGAAATCATGCATTCAAAGCAGAAGTGCCAGGAAAACACTTGATTTTCCAGGGGTCAGGAAAACCTGGCATCATTGCGCAAGTGAGCCTGCTTCACGGCGGGAGGCGGATTGGCGTGTGTGAACATGAAACTGACATGCGCAAGTAAACAGCAGCGAATCCCGATCAAAATGGCAGTGTGACCGCACCCTTAGACCTCCTAGGTTTAAGCCTTTATCCTTTGGCACACAAAGCATGGTCTCTCTACCATCAGTCCATCAGTGTCATCATTGTCTACTCAGACTGGCAGGGGTTCTACAGGGTTTTATGTAGAGGATTTTGCCCATGCTGTGCTTTGTTTCTGAGCTGTTGGGCCTGGGTGGGGAGAAGGATGCAGGTGAGCTGCTTTTATTTGTAATGCAAAAGTATATTACCTCTTTCTAACAACATATGTCCATGTAAGATGTACATATGTTCACTGTAATATGTGAACAGGGCTTCTGTTTCCATGGGTGGTGAGCAGGAAGAGAGGGAAATGGGAACAGGTATGTTCTTCATATATACACCATCCAGGGAGAATACTTAACTCATGTTTATGCCACACAGCATTATCCTGATTGGCTTACAGATCAGAGTCCTTTCACTACAGACACATAATCTTTTTTATCCATAATTACTGTACCTCCCCCCTTATCCGCTTCTTTAATTACAATATTAGGGTCTTTAGACAAATTCAATAAAATCTTATATTCCTGCGCAGTTAAATTATATTTAATTTTCCAAGTAGACCTCTCCAGGTTTTCTATATCTTTCAACACTAATTTTTCAAAAACATTAATAGCTGAATCATAACAGTACAGTACAAGTCATGAATTGGATTTAAAAGGATTAATTTCCTTATCAGCATTGTTTTCATTTATACCAAAAAAGTCCCTTAACTTAAGAGTGCGTATCAAGTTAAATAAATCCACCCATGTTTGAAAACTATTGTAATGGGGTGTAGGTATAAAACTCAAGCCCAAATTCAGAATTCAGAACTTCTCAGGAGTAAGATTACATGAAGACAAGCTGGTGACTAAGGTCTCTTCCCCCCTGCACTTGTGGGGCAGCTGCTGTAAAAAATTCTGCCTTGCCTTATATTTAGTTTGTCTATACAAGACAGGTCTATGGGAAGGACCTTCATCACCTGAGGTATTGGTTGAATCTTCCCCTTCTGTAGTATCTATATCTGACACAAGATGTTTAGAGTCTGCCCAAGAGACTCGTTTGGTGTCATTTTCAGATGAGAATCCCTACTAATATACTCTATTTTGATTATAATCCCTATTATCTCTCTCAAACTTTTTGATTTTTATTTTTCCTAATTTTACTTTCAAAAGATTTAAGTTCTTCTTCCAATATTTGTATACGAGCATTAAAATAATCCAAAGACATAGTCATCTGCAACTTAGCTTCCGTATCCTTAAGGTCTACATCCAATAACATTTTTTTCTTTATGAGATTTCTGGATGATTTATTTTTTATTTTTATAGGGAAACCCGAATTTGATAAATTTACTGCATGGTTAAACCAACTCCATGCTACTATTAAATTTACTTCACAGTCTGATCCCAGAGAAATTAACTATTTGACTACAACTAGAAAACTGGCTATTAAACCTTACTCTTAACCTACTGACAAGAATTCCTACTTGCACTTTAAATCCCATCATGCACGATATCTAAGATACAATCTACCACTAGGGCGGTATCTTCACATTAGACGACAACTGTACTTCAGAGGAACATTATGCAAAAGAAAAAATGAAATTGGATGGTCAGTTAATGTAATAGGGCAGGCTGCGGCTAAGTCAGCTTTGACAACATGCAAAAGTTTGTTGGAAGATTCACCACGTAAGCGTGATGTTGACCAATTAATTTGGGCTATGGAATATACTCCCTATACAGAACAAATTTTAAAAAATTATAATGAGACGTTGGAATGTTGTTAGTAATATACCGGGTTGTGAAAATGCACCATGTATTGGGTATAGAAAAACCAAAAGTGTAAGAGATCATCTCATTAGAAAGGATATCTCCCCATAGAGCTACTCAGTCTCAGCAACAACTGGAAACTATCGTTGTGGCAGGTGTACTTGTCTGGGAAACTGATAGAGTAAGATCTTCCTGAGTTAAAGGTACACATAAAATTGAAAGTTTACAAGTTGTACTACTAAAAGAGTAGTGTATCTCTTAAAATGTCCATGTTCCAAATATTACGTGGGAATTTCAACACGAGTGATTAGAATGTAGATGATAGAACATAGGTCCCGCCTCTGCCACCAGAACATAGATTCTGCACTTGTTTCCCATTTTTTTGGAATATCAACATGACTGTAATAGCTTTGTTATTTTGGAAGTGTTTAATCATGATCCCTTTAATGTAATTGATATCAAAATGATATTATTGAGACATGAAGCATATTGGATACATCGTCTGCAATCTATTAGTCCCTGTGGTCTTAATAATGAAATAGACTTTTCCTGTTTTTTGTAATGGATAAATGTACCTTTAAATGTATCCTTAAATGGATATCCTATATAAGCAATGCTATTGCTATTTTGCATTGTTATAAAGCATTCTATCAGAAGGAAACAATTTGCTATGTTTGACTAGTGCCCATTGAGATTTTTTGATGATTTATTTCAAGAGGTTTTTCAGGATTGTATGTGGTTCTTATAGTGAATGTATAATTTTTATCATTAATTAGGAGTTATATTTAAGTCTAAAATTATATTAAATGTTATTTAATATTATTCAATATTGTTACAGACTTATTAAATTGATAATTCAACATAATTTCAAGAAAGAACAGAGCTACAACTTATGGTATAAAAATAATTTTATTAGTAAATATTTAGGATCCAATTTACAATACATACATGTATATATATACTATGTCCTTTTTATAGAAAAGAAAACTTACGTCTGAGGAAGTTGAATTAATGAAACAAAAAGAAGAATCCGGAGTTTTAGTTACTTCTTATTTATTTACTTACCGGTTACACTTGTTACACATGTAACTATTTGTGATTTTTTAATCTGTTATACTTGTATATCCTTATTGTATTAATTTATTTGTCCTTTTATTGTGTTACATAATATATTATATGGGTTACAGCGTCTCCCTGGCTTTTTCTGATTTTTCCATTGGCTATATTTGAGCTGAAATGTCTCCTCTGTCTTGCACTATAATATGTGAACAGGGCTTCTGTTTCCATGGGAAGAGAGGGAAATGGCAACAAGGTTTGTTCTTCATATGTACACCATCCAAGGAGAACACTTAACACTTAACTCATGTTTATGCCACACAGCATTATCCTGATTGGCATGCAGATCAGAGGCCGTTTAAAATTTCCTTTTGCCCCATGTGCAGCCCAGAAAGAACACTGGCAAGAAATGTACATTCTGTACATGTTCATGCTCTTCAGTTTGCTGTTACTTAAAATGGGGTGGTACAGTTTCAAAGGGACAACTAACTGGGATGTATAAAAGGAATGACAGGATTGCCCACTGGAAAAAATGGGAGAGGATTGAAGGCCCACTGGAGATAATGGGAGCCAGGAATGCTAATTGACTTGCATGGGCTCCACTGAAATACACTGCAGCACAAAAAAACGTTGCAAAGAAAATGTGGAATGGTTTTTCCATTAAGGTGTTTGGGTCCAGATAGGTTACTCTGGGACTGGAATGACAGCCCCCAGAGTGGAAAGACAGTCCCTAGAAGTAGAATCTGTGCTCTGGGACTAGACTAACAGCCCCCAGAGTGGAATTATGGTCTCTAGGAAGAGAATCTGTGCTTGTGTACTGGAATGACAGTCCCCAGAGTGGAATGATGATCCCTAGCAATAGAATCTGGGCTGTGGAATGACAGGATACCTACAGGTTTTTCTGTGCTGCCCTCCTTACTTTCAAATTTGTGACCATTTGTTTATCTTATGCACATGGTATGTATATTTGCAGATCTTAAAGTGACTACACCTTTCAAGGACCTAATACAGCAATACCTCTGGCCCAGCCCCAGCCCCCCCCGGGAAATTGGAAAGTCTATGCCATTGCTGCTGCCTGGGTGGGATGATGGCATGGTTGCTTGTAGTCTAGCTAGACATATAATTGGATAGATGATGTCATGTACTGAACCATCCAAGCAACCAAAAGAAGGCATAAGCTTTCATGTTTCACAGAACAGTTTCTTTCTCCAGAAAAAAATAAACATCCAAAGCTACAAAACGTTGAACACATTTATTCATTTCCTTGCCAAAGCCAAATCCATCATGCCTCTGTGCGCATGACTGCCTTTGGCCACAGCCTCTTTGGCAGGAAAGGAAAACTTGGAAAGCCAAGAAGGAAATATGGTGGGCTTTATATACCAGCCTGATGGACCAGCAACTTTGGTTGGGGCTGGAAAGTGTCACCAAGGGAACACAGAAGACATCTAGACAGCAGCAAGGTGAGCAAACCCCCTGCGTTCTTCTCTGGCTGCACTTCCTACCTCATCCCTCACGGGAAGAAAATGACTGCTCTCAGCTCTAATGCTGAGCTTTCAGTCAGTGCAGTTGTGGGGTATTAAAGTAAGGCCGTCTCCTTGCCTCAGTTTGCAGTCCTTGCTTCTAGCAACTCCCCTCTCTAATGGAACTCTGTATCTCTGTCCTCCAGGTCACTTCCCAGACACATTCCTCCTCTGTTTCTCTAATGAAAATGGGGTCGGCCAAGCTGTGTGAATTGCTGGCAGCCAGCTTTATTTTCCTCACTTTGTGGACAGATCTCACTGAAGCCTGCTCGTGTGCACCTGACAACGCTTTGCGGGCATACTGCCAGTCTGATGTTGGTAAGCCTCTGCCAGCACCAATGAATTATTGTCTTTGCCATCTCTTGTCCCTAATGTGCACATGCACTAGAACTGGATATGCAGCCATGTGCACATTGCTAGGTGCAAAAAAAAATTGTGGCAGGGAACCAGAAGCGTCAGACATCACCAAGCGGCTTGAGCACAAAAGGGAGATGTCAGACACCCGGAACTCTGTGGTCAATTGTAAACACCACACTTTATCCAGTGTTGGGAAAGTCAGGGGTGAGGACAAGGGGGCCAATGACTGAGAGACGGGAGGCAGATGTTGCTATCTGATTGTGCACTTCAAATCCAGTAGGGCGCTGCCATGACATCGCAGCAACTTGCCCGTCTTACTGCAGCCTATGGGAAGTGTATGTCTCAAGGCAGGGCTGGCTCGAGGTGGCTCTATGCCCTTAGATGGGCACAAATGCCAACCTCCCGGTGGGGCTTGGAGACACCCACCATGCTGCCCCCACCTCCTCTCCCCCTTCAGGGGGAGGGGGAGGGCAGGTGAGCCACAAGCCAGGGAAGGGGCGGAGGTTTTAATCCCCGCCCCTTCCCTCCCAGCGCCGGCTTGCCTGGGCGCTCCGCAGCTGCAGGGTGCCCAGGCAAGCCAGGGAAGAGGTGGGGAGGGCAGGCAAGTTCCGCCACCTCCTGCGCCCCGCCGGGGTGTTCTTCACTGGCAGCAGCGGGGAGGTGGCAGTGACAGGGGACTTTTCGCAGGGGGGCGGGGCGCAGTTTGGTGCCCCTGCAGCCGGCGCGCTCTAGGTGAGCCAACCCTGTCTCAAGGAAGGCAGATACTAGTTACTACATAATGGAGTCAGGAGCAGAGATTCTTTGACTTTGGGGGGATGCAGATGCCCTACGAATGGTATATACAGAAAAACAGGCTAGAAGAAATGGGAGCTAGCATCTGCAAGCCTTCATGCCTTTCAGCAGAGCTTTTTTGGGAGGAGGGAAAGAGGTGTCAGAATTCTGAAGGGGAAAATGAAGTTTTCAATCTGTATACTGAAAACTCATGAACTTTCATTTTGAAAAGAATTTTATCGAAGAGGTTCCAGAACTTTATTCCAGTGTATTCCCCCAGAAAAAGTCCTGCCTTTCAGTATTAGAATTACCTGTTTTTCATCCATTTGGTAGTGGAAAGTGCTATTAAGTCACAGCCGACATATGGTGACTCCTTAGGGCTTTCAAGGCAAACAAAGGTGGTTTATCATTGCATTCTTCTATACAGCAACCCTGATCTTCTTTGGTGATCCTGCTAGGATGAGATTGGGCTAGCTTTGCAGAGGCACGCTATGGCAAACTGCCTTGAAAACATCTCTTGCCTTGAAAATCCTATAGGTTTTCCATGATGGCACTTTTCCCACCTATAAATGAAGCTATATATACTTGTAACTGAGGTTGTCCATGTAATCATTTTTGCACAGATTCTGAATTATGATTTTTTTAATAATAGGTTTTAATTTTCCAAAGGGGGGTTACAAAATAAAAAATTAGCATAATATTTTGTAATACATTCAGTTTAAATCTCTCCTATATAGCTTATAACAGAAAATTTATCTAATAACCCAATAATAATTGCAACTATGTATATCAAACAATACATAAATGATTTCATTGATAATTATCTAAACATTCTAGTATTATTATCTTTTGGTAATATAAGTTCTAGATCTCTTACTATGCAATTTCAAATTTTCTTAACCTATTCTTATCTTTTTTTTTTTTTTTTGAAATAACTCTCCTAAAAAGGAGAGAATTTTATTTTTTTTATAAGAAAAGGGTAAGGTAGACAGATGGGAAAAGAAAAAAGAGCGGAGTGAGTTTTTTTCTGTTAGTAAAGGTTAGTTTTATTTCTTCCAGTTGTCGGCATCCATCACGGTTGAAAGATCTTCTTTTCAGCTTTACAAAGTCCAAATCAATTCTATTAGTAAAGTTAGTAAAGTCCACTGGGGTTAAATCAAATCTTTTCAGATGTTACACGAACAAATTCTTTTTTAAGTCTCTCCAATTATCATTAAGTCCTTTGAACTTTAATGCCTCCCGTTCCGTCACTTCCTTCCCCCGGGCCGCCGTCTTCTTCAAAAATCCAAATTTTGAGTACTGCTTCCTCCTCTGTGCTGGCATGTCTCTTCAGAAATTTTTTAATCCATCTTCTTTCGCTTCTTTTTTCTTGTTGTTTCTGGCAGTCATTTCTCGTTGGCTCCATTAACACTCGGGTTGAAATTAGATCTCCATTACTTGCTAAGCTCAACACCCCTTTCTACTGGCAGAGTATATCCTTTTTTTGAAGGCGGAGTAGGCTTTGAGAGCCTTGTCCGCCTCTTCTTTTATTTATTCGCTCCACTGCCAGATAGAGGTGTCAAGACTTTCGTCAAAATAAATCTGAGATCTTCTTTCCCTTCTTCATCCATAGCTTGGAACTTTAACATCGATACATTTTCTGCCATCAACCTTGTTAATTCCAAATATTTGTTTTTATAGTCTGATGAGAACAATTTCCATTTTAAAAGCGTTTCATTGATATTTTAGATTAACTCCAGCAGGTGGCGCAGTATCTCAGTCTCTTGTTGATTGACAGCTAGTTCTGGGGGGGTTGACTGGAGCGGAAGTCCCTCCTCTCTTCTCTTCCGTTCTGAGCAGGATTTTCCCCAGCATCGACATTTTGTTTTTTATTTACTTTTTCAAAGTTCGTGCCACATCCCCCAGAAAGCAACTAAAGCCGCAATCTTCTGTAAAACCCCAACGGTACTTTCACCAACATTTTTTCTTGTTACCCCCCTTCGCGTTTCCTTTAAAAATTCGCTTCTTTGAAGAGGGTGGAAGCTCCTCCCTCCTCCCATACGCTTATCCGCTTGCGGGGGGGTTTTAATTTTCGCTTCAAAATAGATCTTCAACTCACGATTAGATGCCATATCTTCTTTTCATGGTAATTCATCCGCTTTTCCTCACTCCTGGAAGTCGGCAGGGCTGCTAAGTCCCATTCGGGACACACTACGCGGCGGGGCCGATTGGGGCGGGGAGAAAGCCTCAATTTCCCGGCAGTTTGCCGGCAAAGAGGCTACTCCCCTATGCGCCCCCAGTTCGGAGCCTTTGACTAAGGCTCACTAGGGTCTTTCGCAAACGCGAAGACCCCCCCATTCCGCGTGTGGGCTGACCGCCTCCGGGAGCGTCCCGAGAAGCGGCCACCATTCGCAGCACCGAAACCGAAACCCTCAACCTATTCTTATCTTTAATGAAGTCATTTCCCTCCTATTTTCTCTTGCAAGTTCAAGTTTCCCTGTGAAACAGATATACTGATTTTTTTTAATTTGTTGCCTTATTTTTAATAGAAACTAAAGATAAATGCTCCTTCTTTATAATTCACCGAATAATCTGTCTTTTCCACTATTTTATTAAAAATCCTTACACTATCACCTCTCTCTTTTTTTTTTTAAACTGCCCCTAAAGGCAGAATTTTTTAATTTTATAACAAACTACAACAAACACACAATACAGTACAACAAATATACAATACAGCACAATATGTTATCATACAATACAAAATCACCATAGACATAACACAAAAAAACCCACAAACATAAAACATACACGGGGGGTTGTCTATCTTGTTTAAAACAATGCATCATTCAAAATTATGTTACCCTTTACGTATCTCTTATTACTAATCATCTATAACATCTCTGATTTTATCTTTTCTTTGGCTAGTTCTTTACCCTCTCAGCCATTTAATTTGTACCAGTCATAAAACCATTGCCAAATGTTCTGGAAAGTGGAATCTACATGTCCTTTCATAGTCAAAGTCAACTTATCCATCGCCGCCGCCTCAAATATCTTTGCAATAAATTCTTGTCTTGATGGTGTCTGGGTGGTTCTCCAATATTTTGCATACAAAATTCTGGCAGCAGTTGCCAAATATATTAACAGATAGTGGTCATCTCTATATACCTCCTTAGGTAAAATACCTAACAGCAATATCTCTGGCTTAAAGGGAACTGTACTCCCTATAATTTTCTGTATCAATCTGTGCACCCATATCCAATATCTTTTAGTAATGCTACACAACCACCACATGTGATAGAATGAGCCCACTTTGTTCTCACATTTCCAGCACATATTAGAACATTTAACATCATATTTAGCAATTCTTTCTGGTGTAACATACCAACTATAAACCATTTTATACATATTTTCTCTATAAGAAATCACTTTAGTTATTTTGACATTTTTATTCCATATCTGATTCCACTGCTCCAGTTCTATATTATACCCCAAGTTCTGGGCCCATTGGATCATATTTTGTTTCACTATTTCATCTACCGTCATATCTTTTAAAAGTGCTGTGTACATTTTCTTTATAAACTTCCCCTCTGGTGCACTCATTATTCTCTCCATCATTGGTTCAATAAACCCCATCTTCTTATCCTTAGCATATCTCGATTCCATCTGGGCTCTCTGCCACCACATTAAGTCTTCTTGTAACTTAAGCTCATTTCTTGAGTTCAATATATTTATATATCTTCTTGGTGGGTTTTCATCATATAATCTAGGTAGAGTAAATGCCTCCAATGGTAGGGCCAGTTTAGAAATTTTCACAAACCATCTCCTTTGTATGATTTCCCATACTTTTAGAAGTGCAGCCCATATCCAGTGTTGTTTAAAATACTTATGCACTGATGCTTTTTGATACCACAAAAATGCATGCCAGTTGCAGATCGTGATCTTCTAGTTTTAATATCCTTCTATCATCTAACATAATCCATTCCTTAATCCATGCCAGTGCCGTAGCCCTATAATATAATGTCCAGTTAGGCAGCCCAAAACCACCTCTTTCCTTTGAATCTTGCAGGCCTTCAATCTAATTCTAGGTTTTTTCCCCAGCCAAACAAACTTTGTTATTAGCTGATCCAATTCTTTAAAAATTGAAAAATTTTGCAGTATTGGAATTGTCTGAAAAACAAATATCCACCTCGGTAAAATATCCACACTTTCTTCTCTGTTGCCCAGCCTGCCGTGATGCCGCCACAAGAACTGCCCTGGGGGACGGGGTCAGTGGGCCATCTAGACCAACCTGCAGGTTCACGCAGGGTACAAGCAGTTACTCTGGGGGGGGCAACCTTTTGAGCCAGTGGGCACAGCCACAAAATTGTCCCTCACAAAGCTGGTTGGCTCAGACAGAGTTGGCTGAAGCTGAATCTGGCGACGACGGAGGTCCTGTGCCTGACTCGAGGCGGTGCAGGGGTGGGGGTCCCACTCCTGACCTTCGGTGACCTATTCGCCCCATCAACAAGAGTTGCAGGTTTTTCCATCTTTCTAAATCTTGTTTTGTTGCTTTTAATAACTCTTTGGCTGAGTTCAGACTGGCAATTTGCCCTGGTAGGGACCCGGGCCAGTGACGACTCAATCCTGGAGTAAATGGGGCGTTCACACAGGCACATCTGCCTGGCGTCCCCCACCCGTAGCCAACCCATGCTGTTGCGCTTCACCACCAGATTAAAAAGATATAATCCGTAGCAAATCCGAAAGCCCACGTGTGTCACGTGTTTCTCCGCTTCCGGGGAGTCTGAACGCGCAGCCGAAAAGCCGGGAGCAACCCGCATTGGGCAGAAGGCAGCAGTGGTGTGATTGGCTGTGCTCCACTCCACTGCCCAATGCGGTGCCGGCGCTGCATGGTCCTCCCCCAATCGGCAAAATGCGCACATACACCCATACACCCACAGACGAATGGGGAAACGGCAAATATAGCATGCCTCTGGCGCGGCAGTCTGAACGCTCCCGCGCGCCTTCTTCCCGTATCTTCTGGCAGCGGCCCCCGCTGTGTGAACAGGAAAACCCGGTATAATTTATTCCCGGGCTTTTTTGCTACGACTGATTACAGGAGCAAACTGCCAGTCTGTACTCAGCCTTTGTAATTATTTTCCTGTAACGCACTACATTTATTAGTTAAATTGATTCCCAAGTATTTCACTTTGTCACACATTTGATAACCTGACTCTCTTTGTAAAATATCTTTTTGTTCTGCTTTCATATTCTTAGTCAAGATCTTCGTTTTTTTAATATTAACTCTTAGTCCCGCCACCTGACCATATTCCCTTAAAATCTTCTTTAATTCAGGGATTGAGGGAAGGGGATCCTCTAATATAAAAACTAAATCATCAGCAAATGCGAGAAGCTTAAATTCCTCCCGTTGCACCTTCAACCCTCTTATTTTCTCATTATGCCATATTGCTTCATTAAGTATCTCCAATGCATAGATATGCAACAATGGTGACAAAGGACAACCTTGTCTTGTACCCTTTTGGATTTCAAAGTTTTCAGTTCTATCACCATAAATCATCACTGAGGCAGTTTGCTTTGTGTATATCGCCTGCAACGTCTGCATAAATTCCATTCCCGCCTCTGCCATCCTCAATGTCTCCAGTACAAAGCTCCAATTCAGATTATCAAATGCCTTCTCTGCATCTAGAAAGATCAGGGCCATTCCTTTTTCTGGGTGCGCTTCATAGTATTCTATTACATCCAGGATACATCTCAAATTATTTTTAATTTGTCTTTTAGGCAAAAAGCCTGCTTGGTCCTTATGAATAGTAATAGCCAATATCCTCTTTAATCTTTCCGCAATAATCGAAGCAAACATCTTATAATCAGCATTTAACAATGAAATTGGCCTATAATTCTTGATTTCTTTTTTGTCCATCTTTGGTTTATATATTAATGATATTGTTGCTTCCCACCATGACTCCGGAATCTCTTCTCCCTCTATAATTCTCTTACATACCTCTTTCAATTGTGGAAGAAGCTGTTCTTCAAAAGTCACATAAAACTCTATTGGCAATCCATCTGGGCCTGGTGCTTTACCTTTATTCTGTCTTTTTAGGGCTTCTGCCATTTCCATCATTGTAATTGGCTGATTAAGTATCTTTTGTTGTTCTTCAGTAAATTTTTGAATTTGCTGCTTTTCCAAGTATTCGACTACTTGTTCCGGCCTTGTATCATTCCTTCTGTATAAATCTTTATAAAAGGTCTCCACAATAGTCTTTAGTTCTTGAATCTTATTCATTTCTTCGCCACTCTTCTTCCTTAAAGTTGTTATATATGTTTTTTCTTTTTGTTGTCTGACTCGATAGGCTAACCACCTTGTTGGTTTATTAGCATTCTCAAAAAAGTTCTGTTTAGCAAATACCAATTTCTTAGCTAGTTCATGTGATAACAGACAGTTCATTTTAAGCAGCAATAATTTAATCTTACTCTGCCTATCAGATTCCATTGCCTTCTCCATTATCTTCTTCTCTTGTTCTTGAATTTCCTTTTTCAGATTTATATAATCTTTATTTCTCTTCTTGCTTATATAGGCCACTTCTTTTATCAATTGTCCTCTGGCATATGCTTTAAAAGCGTCCCAAACGGTTCTTAAAGACATATCTGGTTGAATATTTTCTTTAAAGAAAAAAATGAAACTCCTTCTGCAGATGTTTAACTATTTCGCTATCCTTCAGTATCAATAAATTTAAAGTCCATCTACTTCTGGGTCTCGTTCCTTGTAGATCCAATGTAATTGGGTAGGTTCCTGCTTCTATTTCCCCTTCCAAGACATCTTTGATCATTGTGGTTGAGATCCAGCATATATCTAATCTTGACCATGAATCATGTCTAGCCGAGAAAAATGTATATTGCTGCTTTTTCGGATTCCTTATCCTCCAAACATCCATCAGTTGCCATTCTTTTATTATCTGGCACAATACTTCCGGGAACACGTTGCCTCCTGTTCCCCCCCCAAAATATTAGCTTTTCTATCCTCCTTCTTGTCAAAAACTACATTATAATTTCCAATTATACACAACTCTTGGAATTCTTGCTTCAAAATAAGTCTTTGAAGTTTTCTGTAAAATTTCTCTTGATTTTGATTTGGAGTGTAGATGTTAACAATCATTGTCCTTTTAGTTTGTCTCTGAATGGCCACCATCAAGATCCTTCTGTCCTGTGAAGCAAATATAAATTCCGGTTGTAGATGTCCTTTAACATATGTAGCTACTCCTCTTTTCTTTTTCCCTTCGTCCAAGGCTGCAAAGAGTTTTCCTAATCCTTTTAACATTTAGATGCTTTTCATCTCATTTTCTTATATGTGTTTCTTGGATACAAATGACATCTGCATTTTGTTTTTTGAGCTGATAGAATACTCTTCTCTGTTTTTGTGGTCCGTTTTTGTAATCCGTTTACGTTAACTGATATAAACTTTATTTTATTTCTATCAATCCTGGTTTTGGTTCTGTTATTGCCGTTTTTCTTTTGTCCGTTGTCTCATATCAATTAGGGATCTAAATCTGAATCTCCTTTACATTCTCACCTCTCTTAACTGATTTCTTAGCAATACAGGCCATTCTGTTTAGTTGCACTTTAATAAGAGCTCCTTAGACCACTCTTATCTGGAGAGAGGTTAAATTAACCATTTTATATATAAAGCTTAGTGTCTTTTTTTTTGTCTGGTATCTTCTCTTCAAAAGGATCTTGTCTCTGTGTCTTTTCCCCTTGTGAACTGCATACAGTTGCTTTAAGGGTTGCAATATGAAGCTTGAAGTGATGCTTGATTGGGTGTTTTCCACCTTCTTTTCTTTCTGAGATGACTTTTGCTTTGGAGGTTTGGTTGTTCCTGTAGGCCTCTGTCTCTTTGATTCTATCAAACATAGTTCCATAAGAGGTTTAGTTTCGTTTTTTGGTGTGTTTGTATTGTTATAGGGCATCTTCCCATATGTTCGAGAAGGGTCCTCTTGCTTGCAGTTTTGTTCAGTGTCTCTAAGAGATTGCTCCTGGAGCTTGTCTGAGTTGCTTGTAGATTTCCATAGAGTATTTGAGCTTTGGCCATTTAGTTCAGCATAAGTTTCTTTGATTGCTAGCTTAATTGAGTCCAAGCTTTAAACACAGATGATATTGCAGACGTTAAGCTGACTCAACTTTCATGGGATGCTTTTAGATTCTGAACTATGATATTGGCACAACAGGTACAGCTTCCATTGTGATGGTGCATACCTGGCATACATATGTGTAATTCCTTTGGGGGGCGAAGGGGATTTTTTATTGTTTTGATTATACAACTAAAACTACAAAGAAAAAGAAGGGAGGGGGAACTACATCTAGGGATAAAGAAAAGTAATCCACACTAAACTAAAAACCCAAGAGGAGGAGATCTTACCCCTGTTACACTAAATGTTAGTATTTTAGTGTTAGTGAACAATGCATACTGTAAGTTCCTGTCTATCTCGGCTAATGTATTAGTTTATTACTTGTTATGAGGGAGTTCCAGAGCATCCCCACCAGCTCGCTTCATAAAGGCAATTTTCAGAGTCCATCTGCCTTTATCTAGGCTTTCTATCTCTGAAGTCATAAGATGATTTAATGGCAGCAGCTCCCTCTTCCGCAGCCAAGTCTTCGTCCATCTCTGAGGGGGTAGAGCCACTTGACCCGGTTTCTCCTTCTTCTTTTGATCCCAGATGACGTTTCAAAAATTCTTTGGCTTTAAAAATGGAGTCAATCTTATATTTATATTTATTTATTTATAGTTTCAGCTTATATACCGCTCAGACCCCACAGGGGGTCTCAGAGCGGTTTACATAGTGTAGTATTTCCTAACTAGGGCCACAATCACAGGGGGAGGGACATCCTACCGGCACCCTGAGCAGGGCAGGGCAGGGCTTCCTGTTCTTCTTTTCCTGACGGGGCTCCAGGCATGGAACTTCGAGCCCTGGCGAAGATCTTCCACCTCTGGGCTAGGAGACTTCCACGGCCGGGTTTCCTTCAATGCGCAGGCCCGCGTCGGCCTCGGCTCTCAGTCCGCATTCAGCTGGCTCCATCGTGCCGCGCCGTCACGCCACCCGCATGTCTCGGCTCCGTCCGCCCTCTGCCAGGCTCGACCGTCCGCTGCCCGCTGCTGCCGCCGCCGCCATTACCGCCGCCGCCGATGTTCGCCGCCAATACAGCCGCCGCTGCTCACCCCCGGAAGGGAGGGTGCCCCCCGCCTTTCTAAAGGCAGGTCCCCATTTCTCTACTTGCGTACTTTCGAACCGCTGGGTGGGCGGGAGCTGGGACTAGGACCGGGAGCTCACCCCGGTCGCAGTGGGACTCGAACAGCCATAGTGGCTGTTCGTTAGTTGTTATAGCAGTTGTTATTGCAGGTGATTTACTACCTGCGCCACCGCTCCCTTCTTCTCTCTTTTATCATTGAATTTAAAAAGGACCCCTTCTGGCACCGCCCATCTGTATGAAATTTGGTTAGTTTGAAGAAAAATAATTAAGTCCTTAGAATTCTTTCTTTTTTGACAGATTTCAAATGTAATGTCCTTTAAAGTTTTAATGATTGTACTCCCCAGTTTCAGTGGAGTTGCTGATGTTGCTTTTAAAATTACATCTCTGGTCTGTCTTCTTGAGAATCTGACCGTTATTTCCCCTGGCAGGCTATTTTTTTTGGTGTAGTCAGAATACACCCTATACACTGCTTCCATATCATGCATAATTTCTTCCGCTTTCAAGCCTGTTGCTGGTATGATGATTTCACTAAGTAATTTTTTCAGATCCTCATTCGGTGATTCAGGAACTCCTTGGAATCTGAGAACCATGTTTGCCTTTTCCATTTGTAGCTGCAGTAAACGATTTTCCTGATAATTCTGCTTGTTTGTTAGTTCTCCCATCTTTTTCTTCATATTCTTGTTTACGGTGTACATCTCTTTAACTATTTCCTCTGTTTGCTCCATCTTTTTAACCATTTCCGCCAGATGGAGTTGCTGTGATGCAATGTTTTGGTTGAGTGTGATCAACTGCTGGTTAATACCAGCGAGTTGTTCCATCACGGGCTTGATAGTATCCGCTAGGAGCTTCATGATGTCTACACCCTCTTCCAGCCTTGGACTTTGGCCGCCCGCTGGTTTTGTTTTCACTCCTTTCTTTCCTGTGCCCACCATTATAGCGAATTCTTTACAAAAGCCACCTGCTGTTTCACCAGCTCTGAAAATCGCTTTTGAGATAAATCCGCTCTGGTAAGCCTCTCAAAACAAGTCAATCGCTTGTATTTCCTTGTCCCCCTCCTTCTTTTTTGCTTATCTACTCATGTAAGCAGGAGGCGTCCCTCCTCTCTCCCAGCTTTAAGATAGGGGTGTGTGAGGGGTTTTCCATTTATTTCAAAGTTTATGTCTAACTCACATTCGTTGTCGGTCTCATTCGACCTCGGTTATATTATCGCAGTTCTGCTCGATCTCCAGTGCTTGATCCGCTCAGCCCAGCTAGTGCCCAAAGGCCACACAATGGCAGGACTGTCAGGGCAGAGGGGCGCCTCAATTCTCCAGCATTACACCATCGAAGAGGCTATCCCTCAAAAGCCCTATGGCTAGGAGCCCTTTCCTAACTTCCCTCCTTACTGCTGGTGTGCGTGTCGCTGCCCCGAGTGAAGGGGAGAGCAACTGCCATTGTTGAGCCAAAAACCGGAAGTCCATATGTGTAATTCCTGTTCGACCTAACAATAACAATAATCTTGTAGTGGGGATCATGATAGAGAACTTAAAGTCATGCAGAACTATCTCTGTCTTCATCATAGAGATGTCGAGAATTACTCCCATAACCTTTCCAAGGAAACTGGTAGGACACAATCACAGTGGTACTGAAAAAGAAGCAGAAGCATTCTGATTTGGAGCATGCCTCCGAACTGATGGGGGCTCCGCTCTACACACCTGCCTCAGCCTTTTCTGTGCCTGAAGCTGCCAGTTTTTGTATATACCAAAATGCAGTCCAGCAGATTCAGTACTGGGATTGCTGCTACTTTGCCCAGTTTATTTGTTGACATTTTGCTTTTTGGCTGTTCTAACACTGACTGAAGGAGAAGAGTCGGGATTCATAAATCTACAGGGAAGGTGGGGGAAATCCTTGTCAGTTAACAAAATCGCTGGTACACATACCAATATGAGTCTTCAAAGGGGTGTGGGGGGAAAGCACTTTAAAAATAATCTTTCTTTCCCCTAAAAGGCATAATATCAGATTGAGAGCAGTTTCGTTTCGTAAAAGCATGCCGCCCTCTTCACTTACAGTGCAGCCCTGCTCCAAATTGCTGGGCTTTTGTTGCAGTCTTGTGGACCAGAAGCCTATCCTTTCTCCTTAAGCCAAGATTTAGTTGCCCTAGATTCTCAGCCCCATGAATAGCCACAGAAAACCAGTGTAACCGAGTGAATGTTATTGGCTTATATATGCTCTCTGATCCACAGTGATTAGCACTGGTAGTTCACTAGAAATAACACCCATAGCCGGGTGAGAGCAGATGAATATACAGCGGGATACACATCACACTGGTGCATAAGAAATGTGACTGCAGCCTCCTAGCAAACAGCAATGTAGCAACACATTGTTTTCAAACTGGGCAAAAGATGGGGAAAGAGACAAAAGGCATACGTTCATCTTCCCCGGAGGTCCACGAAAGGTGGGATGATGTTTCCCAGAATATATCCTCTCTTCCAGTCCACTTGAGAGTGCTAGAATGTATCAGCAAAGGGAATTGCTTGATTTCTTTCTATATGATAACTGCACATTAATGTGTGAGTCTTTGTTTACCATGGCTCAGGTGGGCAATAATCATGAATCTTCATTCTAACTTTCAAAATCAGCCCCAATCCCATCCACCCCATTACAACTGCTGAGATAAAACACTTCATTTCCCCTCTTACATTAGGTTATGCTCCTTGGAAAGACATGATTCCCCCAGCGTTATTTAAATACTTCCCTGATTGATTGGTACCAATTCTAGGCACATTGTTTACTCAGATCAACTCAACAGGGACTTTCCCAGTGGGAAGGAAATGAAGTCTAGTTCATGTAAGTAGACGACAGCTTCAAAATCCCATCTCTCAAGGCAATGTTTCACCTATATCCAGAATGATAGCATCTGGGTCACTAGTTACAACAGTATTCTTAATCAATACTCTTTTCTAGTTGACTCCCAGGGGACCAAACCCCAGAAATGCCCTGAAGATAACCATGCAATAATAGGCTCCAAATTCTCTACCCTGTACAAATGGCTCAACAGCACGCCCACTACTTCACTAAGGTCACATTTTACAACCTAAGAACAGGGGCAATTTTTGCAGAGTCTTCCATTCTTGGGTCAGACTTTGAGGTCCTCTACCATGTTGTTCCTGGGTGTCCCCTGTCCCCCAGGAGATGAATTTTCAGGACATAAGGAACAGCAGAGGGGAAGAGGCAAGTGGCAAAGGGGGAGGTGTTATTGGTTCTCCTATGGGGCTGCACACACAGCACTCCCCCATGGAGGAAACAGTACCCCCGGACCATTTGGAGTTGGGAAAATGGCATGGGAGGAAGGATGAGGCCCCTTCTCCCACCATACAAAATTTCCAATCTAAAGCTGGGGTTCTGCATTCTTTGAAATGAGTTCCCAGCAGTCTGAATTGTGACTGACTGCTTCAAAGCCAAGTCAGAGCAGCCCAACATAACACGTCAAAGACCGTAGTGTGTAGTTTGGCCTCCTCTCCCTCCTTAGCATAATCCATCTGATGTCTAGGAGAGCAGAAAACAGTAGAATAAGACTAGTAACTTCTTTTTCCAGTTGTGAAGCTCCAAGTCCTGGGTGTCATCGACCATACCACAGGGCTTTTTGGGACGAAACGCTATAGGATCAAAGTCACCAAGGTAAGCATTTCCTCCTCCTGCATAAGATCGAGGGCCAGAATTCACAATACAAAATATGCAAGTCAGGACATAGGTTTCCACCTCTTCTTATGGTGTGGCCATAGCATTTCCATCACTGGAAATGGCACCAGAGAAGGGGCCTCTTTCCCATGCCTCTAACGCCATATGTTCACCCCAAGAGTCCCCCAGCACTGTTTCAGGAGGCAAAAATCTTGCAGGAAAGAAATCTGAAGACCATCCCACCCACAACCCATTTGCAGCCAAACAGAGAAATAGAGAGCATTTGAAAGGTGAGTCCCTGCTAGAATATATAATCATGAGTCTGGTCGGGAACCCGGCTCCTGACTTGTGGATTTTACATTGTGTATTTTGACATTAAGACTTTCCCATAATCCCAAATGCAACCATTATATTCATCTATATTCCCCCCTCCTTTTAAATATCAGGCTGAGATATAACGGCTTGTTCACTAGGCTTCAAATAAACAAGGGCTGTGGCTCAGTGGAAGAGCCTCTGCTTTGCATGCAGAAGGCCACCCAGGTTCAATCCCTGACATCTCCAGTTAAAAAGAAGCACGCAGCAGGTGATGTGAAATACTTCTGATTGACACCCTGGAGAGCTGCACCCAGTCAAAGCAGAAAATACTGACCTTGAGGGATCGATGGTCTGACTCAATATAAGGCAACTCCATGGGTGAAAACTGAGATCATAATTCAGATCAGCCAAGCCCACACTGACCGTTGAATTCCAGAGGGAGAACTGGTACTACTGGCTTCAGTTTAGAAGTTCACAGCGGAACAAGAGCTCCTGACCGACTTCTCTCTTCCTAATTACAGAAGAGCTCTCTCTCTCTTTCTCTCTCTCTCTCTCCAGGTATTCAAGGGCCCACAATTGCTGAAAAGGGTTCGTGTTCTCAACATATTGGAAACCTCCGACCTCTGTTACTATGAACACTATGGCCCTTTCAACAAAGATGAATATGTCTTTACAGGTACGTATTGCCACCAACTGTCAGAAAGGATCTGAGGGACTTCAACTTCATACAACCTTTTGTGTTTCACTTCTACAGAACAGGAGCAGTGACTTTACAGTTCAGAACCATTCTAGGTCCCGATGGGAGCAGACTGGGTTTAGTTCAACAGGTTCGCACAGCCTCCCCCGGATAATTATGTAATCATTACCAGATTATGACACACTGACTATGTAGTTTAGTTATTTTCTTTATTTGAAAAGGAAACCCATCTCGAGTGCTACTGGGACATCATCTCCAGGGCAGCCGCTTCTCCCAGAACCAGCACTGAAACGAACCAACTACAGGCAGCAGCTTTGGATTCCCATCAAAACAGAATAGATCATTCATTATCAAAATGAATGATAAGTAGTGGGGTATGGCTTTGGAGAGACTGCTCCAAATGTCTTCCTCAGGTGCTACAGTATCTTGGCTCTGCCTGTCCCATGCCGCTCACACCAAGCAGCAAGGATAAGGAGGGTCCATGTGGCTCAGACATTCGGCACATGCTCTGCAGGCAGAAGATCCTTGGCATCTCCAGGAAAAGGAGTGCAGGTTGGGCTGCTCTGACTTGGCCTTTGGAAGGCGGATGCCAGTTAGAGCAAGAATAGCTGTCCTAGAAGGACCAAAGATCTGAGATAGTACAAGACAGTTTCATATGTTCAAAGAAGAAAAAACAAGAACCTCGAGGAAGAAGTGCCACCCAGCAAAAGCCATTTCTGCCATCCTCACTGGTAGAACTCTAGATGCTGTTCCACCCTGAAATGGGCCCTACTAGTCTTTCAACAATCAGCCCAGGAAACAGCACACAATCCATGAGCAGTTCTGGCCCTAAGGGCTAACACTACAGCTTTCTGTAGTCATAAAGGAACACAGAGTCAGGACTAGCAGCACCTCACTGGGAATACTGTATACAATACCTGTTGCCACAGTTGAAGATGGGCATAAACAAGTTCTGGGACTTAGCAGAGGAGACCTACCTGATCAAGAGGCAAAATGGCCCTAGAAAAAGATCTCCCATTAGTCATCCGCCATGATGACATCAACACAGTACACACCCATGAACAAACAACCAGTTCTACTCTCTATATTGTGCCCACCATTGGGGTGCATGTGCACCAACATATGAACATTAACCACCAATGGGCAACCCAGCAATACAGGAGGCCCTCCTCCAGGAGAACAATAGGCACGAGCTGTCTCTCCCTATGGTTGCTGAGGACAGCATGAAATGGCCTTCCAACCAGCCCAAAGCCCACTGGAAGAGCCAGGACCATCCATTCCCTGCCACAGATTCAATGCCCACACAGGGCACACTCACTCTCGACAGGATGGCCTGGAGTAGGCCAAGGGAAGTGCATTATATCCAGCTGAACACCTCAGACACACTGCTGGGCCCAGCTGAGGAGGAGATGATGGTCCCAGTCCCTGGCACCAGGCCATTGGGCCCCGCTGGCTACAGTAGACCACAGTCTCTCCAAGTCAGTGAGGGGGTAGGGTAGATGTGGGGAGGACAGGGGGTGGCTGACAGGCTGGTGCTGCACCCCGCGTCAACCATGGATCCTGCAGCAGGTGCAGAGTGTCTTGGGGCTGGGAACCTGAGAACAATGCCTGGGTCTGGTGGTCTGCAGACAGACTCTTTCCGCCATCAGAGCAGCCATGAAGAGGTAAGAGTGGAGACCAGGTGTGAGGGGTGGGTTGCTAGGCCCTGCCCTGTTTGGATGGCCTCACAGTGACACAGAGGATGGCTACTGGCCACTGTAAGTGGCTTAATGCTGTCACTGAGAACATGGACATGCAGTAGGCTTGCATTGAGGGGATGCTCCCAGGAATCTTAGAGGCAATTGGTAGGCTCATGCTGCCCCCTCCCCAACACTTCTTAGTTACAACTGCAGGATAAGTTATGCAAATGAAGAGGAACCATGGCAATTTGACCAATTTCCTTCACTGGTGATACAGATTGCAAAAAGCAGCTAGCAACAGAATTGGCATTTCATGGGCACAGAAATTTGATAAATATTTACAAAGATCTCTAGTTGTGATCAGAAAGTGTGGTAATGTCACCTGACTCACACTGGAGACAAGCCATGGTGAATCGGCCATTACATTTCCCCTCTCCCAACATTAACTTTTATTTCTCTGTCTTTTATGTCAAACAGGGAGTCAATCCGGTAAAGATCTGACTACCCACCTCTGCGACTTGCAAACGAAATGGGATAGTCTCTCTTATGAAGACAAGAGAGGCTTCGAGGGAGATTTCAAAGAGGCGTGTGACTAAGTGGTCAGTCACTAATCAACCAAGAGACCATATGTGACAAGGGTCTAACAGGAATTGTAAGAGATCAGGACCTTGCAGGGAGCATTGGAAGGGGGGGGAGGCTCAGAACGGAGCCTGTTGTTGCTCTGTCCACCGGTGTGCTGCCATGTGAGCTAAGATGCAGGCAAAGGGTTCTTTAACCCACTCCTCTTCAGTATGAAAAGTAACTGCATCTCTAGCACAGTCCTCTCCTTACCAACTGCTCTAGTCACTTTGAGCTGATGCACAGAAGCGAACAGCTAACTAGGAGGAAATCTGGCAATGTGTCTGTTTTTCTTCACAGTTAACAGGACGCTGTCTTATGAGAGAAGTTGGGTAAAGTGCAAAACAAAAAGCAGCCAGAACTCAAGCGATGAATGACTATGGGAGCCACATAGGAAACCCCTTGGGTGCTAGTTGCTTAGGGGCAGAGGGAGGGAGGGAGGGAGGGAGGGGAGAGAGAGAGAGAGAGAGAGAGAGAGAGAGAGAGAGAGAGAGAGAGAGAGAGAGAGAGAGAGAGATTGTCTACAGGGAGAGAAGGAATACATTATAGGCAGGGAGAAGTAAATTGCTTGTCTTTTTTCTGTGCTCTGTCCTTATATTACCCATTGTTGTCTCACAAACAGGTCGTCATCCTCCTCCTCCTCCTCCTCCTCCTCCTCCTCCTCCTCCTCCACCACCACCACCATTTTATGAGATCAAAACATCGATGCTTGCGTATGGTTCCTTGAGTGAAAGTTACATATGGAGTCTGATGAGCCAGCAACATTCGCCCCTAATGCCAAATAAAGTGGTTCCTATAGGTTCTGGGAAGTTTGAGCTTTCGTTGCAAATACGTGTCTAGTCCTTTTTCATACAGATAACTGCAGCTCATGTGTTGATTTTGATGGTGTAGGTTTGAAGAAATGAACAGAAGATGAAAGCCAGCCGTGTAACTCAAGTTGAAACTTGATGGACATAGGCATCTGTCAGAAACTATTCATGTTGTGAGAGCCTGGCCCTGCTTAGTGCAACTGCCCTTGTGTTTGCAGAGCCAGTGATACGGTGCCTTGCGAAAGCATACAGTTTTGTGTCCCAGACAGCCATAGCATATTCGCAATGTGTCGTAGATGCAATACCACTCTGCTTGTTGACGTAGTACACTGCTGTGGTGTTGTCTGTGTGTTGTTGTTCAGTCGCACAGTCGAGTCCGACTCTTCGCGACCCCATGGACCAGAATACGCCAGGCCCTTCTGTCTTCCGCTGTCCGCTGAAGTTTGCTCAATTTCATGTTCGTTGCATCGATGACACTGTCTAACCATCTCATTCTTTGCCGTCCCCTTCTTCTTTGACCTTCAATCTTTCCCAGCATCAGGTTCTTCTCCAGGGAGTGCTCCCTTCTCATTTGGTGGCCAAAGTATTTGAGCTTCAGCTTCAGGATCTGGCCTTCCAGGGAACAGTCAGGGTTGATTTCTTTTAGGATTGACTGATTTGATCTCCTTGCAGTCCAAGGGACTCTCAAGAGTCTTCTCCAGCACCATAGTTCAAAAGAATCTATTCTTCGGCGCTTGGCCTTCCTTATAGTCCAACTCTCACAGCCATACATTACTACGGGGAATACCATTGCTTTGACCATGCGGACTTTTGTTGGCAAGGTGATGTCTCTGCTTTTTATCATGCTGTTTAGGTTTGCCATCGCTTTCCTCCCAAGGAGCAGGCGTCTTTTAATTTCATGGCTGCAGTCACCATCTGCAGTGATCTGGGATCCTAGGAACGTGAAGTCTGTCACTACTTCTACGACTTCCCCTTCTATTTGCCAAGGAGTGATGGGGCCAGATGCCATGATCTTAGTTTTTTTGATGTTGAGCTTCAAGCCCACTTTTGCACTCTCCTCTTTCACCCTGAGCAAGAGACTCTTTAGGTCCTCTTCACTTTCTGCCATCAGAGTGGTATCGTCTGCATATCTGAGGTTATTGATCTTTTCCCCAGCAATCTTAACTCCAGCTTGTGATTCATCCAGGCCAGCATTTCGCATGATGTACTCTGCATATAAATTAAATAAGCAAGGTGACAATATACATCCTTGTCGTACTCCTTTTCCTATGCTAAACCAATCAGTTGTTCCATATCCGGTTCTAACTGTTGCTTCAATCCTGCTGTGAAGGAAACAAGTGCATAATCTAACACATGTAGCTCTAGGACACTGATGTGCAACTTTTGCTCAACTTTTGCCAAATGTCAGAAACTGAAAAATCCTGACAATGCACCCCCTCCCCTGCCACCATCTAAGAAGGTTTAAGTAGTGACTGTGACCTCTGACAACAGAGGACCAAATGCCATCGCTTCGGAAATGTTGGTGTCCTCCAACCACCAGGATAAAGATTTTGGATACTAGGTCTGATAGAAAGCTTCTGTTTCTGCAAACTAGAGGGTTAACCAAAGGGTTATAGACCCTCATGAACCAAATCTGCAAGGCCCACTTTTTAACCTTAGGGAAAGCATGGGGTTTTCTTGGCAAAGATACTGGAGTGGGTTGCCATTTCCTTCTCCAGTGGAGGAGACCCTGATGCTGGGAAAGACTGAAGGTCAAAGAAGAAGGGGATGGCAAAGGATGAGGTGGTTAGACAGTGTTATCGAGGCAACCAACACGAAATTAAGCAAGCTCCAGAGCACAATGGAAGACAGGAGGACCTGGCATGATGTTGTCCATGGGGTCATGAAGAGTCGGACTCGACTGTGTGACTGAACAACAACAATAAGGAAAGCACAGAGGTAGTAGAGGCCACCAGACCCAAAAGCCTCTAGATATAGAGGGCGTACTGGTAACAATTAGCAGAAAAACACCTTATTAATGTTTGTATAATATAACTTCTGTCTATAAGTAAAAAGGAGCATGCCAGAGTATCCAAAACAGCCCTTATGAATTGTACACACTGTATTGGTTCCAATTTGGATTCCCCCCTCTCCATTTAATAACCAAACAGAGATCCTGCCATGTTCTTATTACAAAACTGAGATTTTGTGTGAGAATATCCTTTGATGGTATTGATGTAAGCCAGTCATAAGATAAGGAAAGAAACCGCATCCCAGGGACCCGAGGTGTGAAAGGATGACAGCTAAACATTTTGTAAAAACACTGGAAGCAGTAGCCATCCTCAAAGGCAGAACAGCCTATTGGAAAACCTCTCAACTGAACTTAAAATGGAAGTATTTCCTATAATCCCTCTGTATTGCAATATGAAAATCTGCATCTTGAAGATCTAAAATAACAAACCAGGTATTTATTTGTAACATTCGTAAAACAACAGAAAGCGCAACCATGCAAAAATGGGATGCTTTCTAAAACTTGTTCAAATACTGCCAGTCTAAAATGAGATGTTCTCCTCATCCTCCCTATCCACCGGAAAAAAGCAAGAGAAGAACCCAACCCTCTAGACTGCATCTTTGTTTAACAGACCTTGCAGTTCCAGGCCCAACTCTGGAACAGTATTATCTATAGTCCCTTTAGCACTCATGGTGGGAGCGACTAAAACTCAAGATGATAGCCATTTTCAACTACTGACATGACCCAGATGTCACTAGTAATGTCCTGCCAATGGGAAATGCAGTAGCCAGCGTATCAAATAAAAATGATTCCATCAGTGTGTTGCCAATTTATCAAAAAAACCCTGACTCCATCATTCTATACTAGTCAAAAAGAAAACCTCCATATTTGTTGAGGGCCTTTAGAGGATTGAGGGCATTGCCTAGGTTTAGGCTTAGAACCCTTTCTTCTCCTAGACTGCACTTGAGTGGAAGAACACTGGGAAGGGTGAGGTGGTATGTATGTGAGTAGTAGCTCTGACCACAATACTGTTGATGTGATTGGGGCCTTGGGAAATATCTCTACTTATATAGTGGAGCAGCAGTTGTCACCCCCAAAGATATGGCCATCTATCTGTTCCTTTTGACTTGAGCCAGTGTATCATAAATTTTAACTGGGAAACAATAATGTGCCTTCGAATGGCAAATCCTCTACTTTATAATGAGTGTCATTAGGCAACACTGTCAAACATAGCCATACATGTTAATGAAGAACAAGTGACATAAAGATTATCTACCTTCCTTGAAGTAGCAGGTAGTGATGCTGGTTTCTCCCAGACTGCGTTTGTAATGTCTAGAAAGCCCTCAAGTATTGGGAATGCTATAGTACTTAGTGAGTCTGAGTAAATCGGAATCCCAGAATCATCTCTTTGGGCTTCAGATCCAAAGCAGAAACATCAATCTCCAATGAGTGAGCCACAGAGAGTATTCAATCTGAATAAAGGTGGAGATCTTCCTTGGGAGACACAAGAGTTGGGTCCCCCGCTGTGTCAGCTGGCAATGGATTCAGTGGTAGTTCCAAACTGTGCTCGGATCCAAGCCCTCTCTTGTCTTCCGCTGACTTCGAAGGATAATCTTAATGTTCCTGGAGGAATTGAGGGGGAGGGATCACCTCTAAATTAAACATTGGTGTCTCATCAATTTGGTTTAGAGGTTACGAGTGCAAACACTAGTCTGGGAGAACCAGGTTTGACTCCCCACGCCTCCATATGCAACTGCTGGAGTGACCTTTGGTCAGTCGCAAGGTCTCTCAGAGCACATGCTCAGACCTCTCTCTCGCAGGGATCATTGGGATTGACGTGAGCTAGTTTGGTGTAGTGGTTTGGAACACAGACTCTAATCTGGGAGAACTGGGTTTGATTCCTCACTCCTCCACATGCAGCTGCTGGGTGGCCTTGGGTCAGTCACACATTCTCTCAGAGCTGTTCTCTCACAAGCAGTTCTCGAAAGTGCTCTCTCAGCCCCACCTACTTCACAGGGTGTCGGTTGTGGAGAGGGGAAGGGAAGGAGATTCTAAGTCTCTCTAAGACTCCAAGTGAAGGGTGGGGTATAAATCCACTGAAAAAAAGGGTTCAGATCCATTCTGTACATATGGCCATAATATTCAGCCCAGTCTGGTTTATATGTTGGAAATATTAAAAAATAAATAGGGCTGACACAAAATGTCAGGAATGTCATAGCCATTGCATTGTAGATCTTGCATCTAGTGGGAAAAATGAACATTTCCATGATGCACCAGATAAATCATATTCAGCCTCACCCTCAAATAAAGATGGAGCTGGGGACCAAGAATGGAGAGATAGTCTGAGGCAGAGCTAACTGAAACTCCTCCAGTTGTGGCATAGGCTCTGGATCCTGATGATTAATATGACATTTGGCAGTCAGATCCAATGGAATTTTTCAACAATGTTTGGACTTCTATTTTGACATCTTTGAGGGAGGTCCTGAGATGCTTCTCAGTACCCTAGATGGAGTCAAGTGACCAAGACTTGCGCTTGGATGGTTCCAACATCAAAGTTGAAGGAAAACAGGGGTTGCACTTAAACTTTGTTCATCGAGTGGTCTTCTGTGCAGGCACACATGACTGCGCAGTCCCGTGCGGGACTGCACAGAATCCACGAAGATGAACCAACATTACCAAAGGGCAGGACAAGTGCTCCACCACAGTAGCGGACTTAGCTGCTGGGACTTCAGGAGCAGACAAGGCATTCTCCCATAAAGCAGCCTTTAACCTTGATGCCCTCTCATTCCAGGCCTTCAGTATGAATTTTTCACAAAGTCTACAGCCTGAGACATCATGATTTTCACCAAACCACAGGAGACACAGTGAGCCTGGGATGGATTACTGGTTACTTGGAACCTTGTCTTACTCTATTAGCTAGTAAATTTAATTTTTAGCTTTATTATTTTCCCTCACAGTCTTGTTGTCTTTTAAACTATTTCTTTGAATCTTAATAAAATAATTATATTTTACTTGTTGTGGTTTTGACCTTCACTAAACTCAAATCTAATTCCAACGTCTTGATCCAGCAACCACCTACCAGGTAACTGTTCAGTGTTTGGAAACTCATTCTGCAGCTCCATCCTAAGGGGCTGACTTTCTTGTTATTTTCCCTAAAAGGCTGGGAGACTTGCCCATTTGCTCCCAAGCTGCTGGGATACACTTTAACAACCTGGCAGTAGCCTACCTGATTATTGTGAGGACAGCCTCATGCTACAGTTTTGTAATTCTGTCTTCTTCTAGCCCTTCCACCCAAAAGCCCTTTGCCAGGGTTTGGTTGAGGACTTTTGACAGAGCCAATAGCATATCTTACAATAATTAGTTTCCTGTGACTGGGAAATGTTTTGGGTTTTTTTAATGTTCTGGGTCATAGAAAGGGAACCTACTACACATATACAATCCATGCTTGCAACCTGGCAATCATGTGTAGAAGTCCAGCATATTTGTTCCCACTTTGCCTCAATTCACATTGATTTAACACATATAGGATTGTATGTTGAGGACTAATATTAGATGGGTCAGGGCTTTCTTTCTGGGGGAATGTGCTGGAACAGACTTCTGGAACCTCTTCGACAAAATTCTTTCTGAAATGTTTAAAGGTTCGTGAGTTTTCAGGATACAGATTGAAAACTTCATTTCCCTCTTGAGAGTTCTGGCACCTCTTTTTCCAAAAAAAAAAAGAAAGCACTGAGATGGGTCATAGAACCAATTCACAAAGGAAATCTAACCCAGCAACTGAGGTCATCAGTCTATTGGGATGCTGAGAAGGATTTTGAAAGGGTAGAGAAAGTCTAGATGCTGCTTTTAAAAACATGGAATGGAAGAAGTTGGGTTGAAACCATTTAATTAATATGTTCGTAGGATTCTCGATTGTCTACAGCATTTTGTATGGTATGGATACAGAACAATAAGGAGATAAGGAAGTTATGCTTGGGCAAGAATATCATTACACAGTTTGCAGACATTATTATGTTGATTTTGAACAACCTAGTAAATCGTTAAGGAACATTAAGGAAGAAATAAGGAAGTACAATGGAAATAGTTTTTGATATAAGATAAACGAAGCGAAAGCAAAACTTACGTTTCAAAATTAAATACTAATCAAAATTTACAGATGTAACAACTCTGTGGAGCTAAAGACATTGAGAAGTCAAATCGATGTTTTAGGAAAATTGGGGTGTGTGTCTGTGTGTTCATCTAACAAGTGTAATATGTTTCAGGATAATTTACACAAAGATTTATTTCAATAAAAATTAATTAAAAAATAACAACTAGAGAAGGAACAAGAAGTCAGGATGAAAACAAGATTTGAGGAGTAGCAGAAAAGGTTGATAATTTGAGTAAGATTAGGATGGACTAGGAAACAGAGGTACACAGTAACTCTATAGGACAATACATGATGTGTATGGAAAGCACTACAGCCCAAACCGAAGATTATTATGCCACTGTATTGCCATCACCAGCATGGTGCCCCACTCCATCTCTTGACGGAAATAGTGAACCTGCCAACATCCACCAGTCATGGAGTGTCATTTCTCCTCAGCTCTGAGTTCAAAGCAAGTGTTTAACGGGAGCATCGGAAACAGGAGGTTGAAGGCAAGCTGTAAAAACAGAAGCTTTGCCAACCTCATGACAAGCTACTATGGCCTGGTCAGTGACAAATTTTGCAACCCTGTATTTCAGCCTGCACCCTGACCTCCTTGGCCTAGACTAGCCTGATCCTGTCATAACAGAAAAGCCCTGGTTAAAACTTGGATGAAAAATCACCAAGGAAGTTCAGGGTTGCTACGCAAAGGCAGCAACAGCAAACCACCTCTGAACGTCTCTTACCTTGAAAACCCCATGGGGTCGCCATAAGTCGGCTGTGATGTGACACCACTTTCCACCACCATTTCAATCTGTATTTCAGCCAGGAATCCCGCATGGAGCCCTTTGACATGGGGCTACTTCAACATTACTCAGTAGCCCTCCTATGTACACAGGTAAGCTAAGTCCCTCACAGATAGGAATACCTACTTCTGTTGAGTAACTGAAGAAGGTAGCTAATGTTCCTGAGTTCCTTAGGACTGGAAGGTAGCTAATGTCACTCCCATCTTTAAAAGGGGCTCCAGGGGAGATCCAGAAAATTACAAGCCAGTCAGTCTGACGTCAATACCGGGTAAGTTGGTGGAAAGTGTTATTAAGGAAAGAATTAGTAGGCACATTGATGAACAAAAACTATTGAGGCAGACTCAGCATGGGTTCTGTAAGGGAAGATCTTGTCTCACTAACCTGTTAGTGTTTTTTGAGGGAGTGAACAAACATGTGGACAAGGGGCACCCAATAGGTATTATTTACCTTGACTTCCAGAAAGTTTTTGACACAGTTCCTCATCAAAGGCTCCTAAGTAAGCGCAATAGTCATGGGATAAAAGGACAAGTCCTCTTGTGGATCAAAAACTGGCTTATAAATAGGAAACAGAGAGTGAGTATAAATGCGAAACTTTCTCAGTGGAGGGTGGTAAGCAGTGGGGCACCACAGGGATCAGTACTCAGTCCGATGCTTTTTAATTGTTTATTAATGATTTGGAATTGGAAGTAAGCAGTGAAGTGGCTAAATTTGCAGATGACACGAAGTTGTTCAGGGTGGTGAAAACCAGGGAGGAATGTGAGACACTCCAAAGGGATCTGTTGAGGATGGGTGAGTGCGCGTCAATGTGGCAAATGGGGTTTAATGTGGCCAAGTGCAAAGTGATGCACATTGGAGCCAAAAATCCTAAATATAAATACATGTTGATTGGGTCTGAACTGGCAGAGACTGACCAAGAGAGAGATCTTGGAGTCATAGTAGATAACTCAATGAAAATGTCTAGACAGTGTGTAACTGCAATAAAGAAGGCCAATGCTATGCTGGGGATTATTAGGAAGGGAACTGAAAACAAATCAGCCAGTATCATAATGCCCCTGTATAAATCATTGGTGCGACCTCATTTGGAATACTGTGTACAGTTCTGGTCACCACATCTCAAAAAGGATATTATAGCATTGGGAAAAGTGCAGAGAAGGGCAACTAGAATGATAAAAGGGTTGGAACACCTTCCCTATGAAGAAAGGTTAAAACGCTTGGGGCTCTTTAGCTTGGAGAAATGAAAGCTGAGGGGTAACATGATTGAGGTTTATACCATTATGAATGGGATTGAGCAGGTTGAGAAAGAAGTACTTTTCTCCCTTTCTCACAATACAAGAACTCGTGGGCACACCATGAAATTGCTGAGCAGTCGGGTTAGAACAGATAAAAGGAGGTACTTCTTCACGCTACTGCATAAATTAGTTTGCTCTGGAGCCATCCTTCCTGAGCTAAGACAAAAATTTTGAGCCGGAGGCTAAGAAACTGTGAGCTAGCTCACACTAACTCAGCTTAGAGGGAACACTGCATGTCTGGGTGGGATGATGGCAGAGTCTAGCTAGACATATAATTGGATTGATGATGTCATGTACTGAACCATCCAAGCAACCAAAAGAAGGCATAAGCTTTCATGTTTCACAGAACAGTTTCATTCTCAAGAAAAATAAACATCCAAACCTACAAAAGGCCAAACAAATATTCTCAGTTCCTTGCTAAAGCCGAATCCATCATGCCTTTCTGAGCACGACTGCCTCTGGCCACAGCCTCTTTGGCAGGAAACGAAAACTTGGAAAGCCAAGGAGGAAATGTGGTGGGCTTTATATACCAGCCTGATGGACCAGCAACTTCGGTTGGGGCTGGAAAGTGTCACCAAGGGAACACAGAAGACATCTAGACAGCAGCAAGGTGAGCAAAACCCCTGCGTTCTTCTCTGACTGCACTCCCCACCTCATCCCTCATGGGAAGAAAACGACTGCTCTCAGCTCTAATGCTGAGCTTTCAGTCAGTGCAGTTGTGGGGTATTAAAGTAAGGCCGTCTCCTTGCCTCAGTTTGCAGTCCTTGCTTCTAGCAACTCCCCTCCCTGATGGAACTCTGTATCTCTGTCCTCCAGGTCACTTCCCAGACACGTTCCTCCTCTGTTTCTCTAATGAAAATGGGGTCCGCCAAGCTGTGTGAATTGCTGGCAGCCAGCTTTATTTTCCTCACTTTGTGGACAGATCCCACTGAAGCCTGCACGTGTATGCCTGAGACTACATTGCAGGCATACTGCCGCTCTGATATTAGTAAGTCTCTGCCAGCATCAATGAATCACAATGCCATCTCTTGTCACTCCCTATGTGTCATTTTCACTCTAGACCATGATGCTCCATCTAACAAATTTATACAGTCACAAACATACATACACATAGACTCAAATGGTTTCTCTATGGTCTTTTGATAATCTATGGCTGTGATCAGACCGCTAGCTTTGGCACAGTCTGGCTGCATCTCTAATTTCTCTGCAGTTATTTGTTCTGAAGAGGTGCGTCCAGACATGGCACCCTATTCCTGCCTTACCCCATGGTTGACAATCCAGACCACCACTGCACAGTCACCATGGAGAGGGTGGGCAGGCATCTTCTTTAAAAAAACAACAACAACCTCTAATGTGCACATGCACACAATTGCCTATTCACTAGGAGTGGATATGCAGCCATGTGTACATCGTTAACTGCAAAAAAAAAAATGGTGGCAGGGTACTGGAAGTGTCAGACCACAACAAGCAACTTGAGTGCAAAACAGAGATGTCGGACGCCCAGAAATCTGCATTGAGACATGTTCAATCGTAAACAGCAGACTTTATCCAGTGTTGGGAAAGTCAGAGGTGAGGACAGGGGGCTGACGACTGAGGGACAGGAGGCAGACATTGCTATCTGATTGTGCACTTCATAAGAACATAAGAGAAGCCAATGCTGAATCAGGCCAATGGCCCATCCAGTCCAACACTCTGTGTCACACAGTGGCCAAAAATACCAGGTGCCATCAGGAGTGGGGCCAGGACACTAGAAGCCCTCCCACTGCTGCCTCCTCCAGCACCAAGAATAGAGTGCATCACCTGCCCCAGACTGAGAGTTCCCATCTATACCCTGTGGCTAATAGCCACTGATGGACTTCTGCTCCATATGTTTATCGAATTCCTTCTTGAAACTGTCCATGCTGGTAGCTGCCACCACCTCCTGCGGCGGTGAATTCCATATGTTAATCACTCTTTGGGTGAAGAAGTACTTCCTTTTATCTGTTCTAACCCAACTGCTCAGCAATTTTATGGAGTGCCCACCAGTTCTTGTATTGTGAGAAAGGGAGAAAAGTACTTCTTTCTCAACCTGCTCAATCCCATTCATAATCTTATGAACCTCAATCATGTCACCTCTCAGCCGTCGTTTCTCCAAGCTAAAGAGCCCCAAGCGTTTTAACCTTTCTTCATAGGGAAGGTGTTCCAACCCTTTTATCATTCTAGTTGCCCTTCTCTGCACTTTTTCCAATGCTATAATATCCTTTTTGAGATGTGGTGACCAGAACTGTACACAGTATTCCAAATGAGGTCGCACCAATGATTTATACAGGGGCATGATGATACTGGCTGATTTGTTTTCAATTCCCTTCCTAATAATCCCCAGCATAGCGTTGGCCTTCTTTATTGCAGTTACACACTGTCTAGACATTTTCATTGAGTTATCTACTACGACTCCAAGATCTCTCTCTTGGTCAGTCTCTGCCAGTTCGAATCTGGTAGGGCGCTGCCACAACATCGGAGCAACTTGCCCGTCTGATCGCAGCCTATGCCAAGTATATGTCTCAAGGCAGGCAGATACTAGTAACTACATAATAGAGTCAAGAGCAGAGGTTCTTTGACTTTGGGGGGATACAGATGCCCTAAAAATGGTATATACAGAGACACAGGCTAGAGGAAATGGGAGCTAGTATCTGAAAGCGTTCATACCTTTCAGCAAGGCTTTTGTTATGTTTTTGAAAAAGAGGTGCCGGAACTCTGAAGAGGGAAATGAAGTTTTCAGTCTGTGTACTGAAAACTCATGAACTTTCATTTTTAAAAGAATTTGATTGAAGAGATTCCAGAACTGTGTTCCAGTGTATTCCCCCAGAAAAAAGCCCTGCCTTTCAGTATCAGAATTACCTGTTTTAAGTCCATTTGGTAGTGGAAAGTGCTGTTAAGTCACAGCTGACATATGGGCCGATTTTGCACAAGGAGCTGTGCCGCCATCACACCTCCAGTTGCCCCGTTTCCATTGGTCAACTTCCCACTCAAAGCCGCGTGGCCACATTTTGACCTGCGGCTTCGCCCAATTTTTCCCACAGTTCCCCACGATTTCGCAGCCCAGCGTAACACATCAAAGACTGCAATGTGTAGTTTGGCCCGCTCTCCCTCCTTAGCATAATGAAGATGATGTCTAGGAGAGCTGAAAACAGTATAATGAGACCAGTAATTTCTTCTTGCAGTTCTGAAGGCCCAAGTTCTGGATGCCATCGAATATACCCGAAAATTTGAGAGGCGCTATATTATCAAAGTAACCAAGGTAAGCATTTTCTCCAGCTGCATAAGACCAAGGGCCAGAATTCACAATACAAAATATGCTAGTCAGGACATAAGTTTCCACCTCTTCTCATAATGTAGCCAATAGCATTTCCATCACTGGAAATGGCATCAGAGAAGGGCCCTGTTTCCCATGCCTCTAACTCCACATGTTCACCCGCAAAAATCCTGTGGAAAAGAAACCTGAAGACCATCCCACCCAAACCCCATTTGCAGCCAAACAGAGAAACAGGGAGCTTTTCAATGGTAAGTTCCCGCTAGAATATATAACCTTGAGTCTGGTCGAGAACCCGGCTCCTGACTTGTGGATTTACATTGTGTATTTTGGCCCTAAGTCTTTCCCATAACCCCAAAGGCAACCATTATATTTTTCAACGGTACTGCTGGTAAGTGGGGTGAAGTGGTCCTTCCATCCCAGGCTTTAAAGGTCAATACCAAGACAGGACAAAAAGTTCAAAAACAGCAAGCTGTCACCTGGCATAAGACAGACAGAACAGCACCTCACCATTCTTGCTCCACAAAAAGCAGCTTGATCATGATGTCGTATTCCCAAAGCACACACAATGGGTCAATTCATCTTGTTTGTCTTCAAAACCACCCTCTGCTGTAGATCACTATTACTCCCTCCCTTTAAATATGAGGCTGAGATATAACGGCTTGTTCACCAGGCCTCAAATATACAAGGGCTGTGGCCTAGTGGAAGAGCCTCCGCTTTGCAAGCAGAAGGCTCCAGGTTCAGTCCCTGGCATCTCCAGTTAAAAAGGAGCAGGCAGGAGGTGATGTGAAATACCTCTGATTGACACCCTGGAGAGCTGCAGACAGTCAAAGCAGACAATACTGACCTTGAGGAATCGATGGTCTGACTCAGTATAAGGCAGTTCCATGTATGAAAACTGAGATCATAATTCAGATCAGCCAAGTCCACACTGACAGTTGAATTCCAGAGGGAGAACTGGTACTACTGGCTTCAGTTTAGAAGTTCACAGCAGAACAAGAGCTCCTGGCCCACTGCTCTCTTCCTAATCACGGAAGAGCATGCTCTCTCTCTCTCTCTCTCTCTCTCTCTCTCTCTCTCTCTCTCTCCCTCCCTCCCTCCCTCCCTCCCTCCCTCCCTCCCTCCCTCCCTCCCTCCCTCCCTCCCTCTCTCTCCCCCCCTTCTCTCCAGGTGCTCAAGGGCCCAAAGTCGCTGAAAAGGTTTAGTAGTCTCTATACACGATCACAGCCCAGCCTCTGTGGATATGAACAGCCCACCCCTTTCAACAAAGATGAATATGTCTTTACAGGTATGTTTTGCCGCCGTAAGAAAGGATTTGTGGCTTCTACAAACTTTTGTGATTCACTTCTACAGAACAGGAGCCATGAACTTAGAGTTCAGAACCATTCCAGGTCCCCATGGGAGCAGAGTGGGTTTAGTTCAACAGGTCCACACAGCCTCCCCCAGATAATTATGGAACCACAGGAGGTGGTGACAGCTACACACATGGACAGCTTCTAGAGCGAATTAGACAAACATATGGAGCAGAGGTCCATCAGTGGCTATTAACCACAAGGTATAAACAGGAACTCTCAATCTGGGGCAAGTGATGCTCTGTATTCTTGGTGCTTGCGGGGGGGGGGGCAACAGTGGGAGGGCTTCTAGTGTCCTGGCCCCACTGGTGGACCTCCTGATGGCCCCTAGTATTTTTGGCCACTGTGTGACAAGAATGTTGGACTCGATGGGCCATTGGCCTTATCCAACATTGCCTTCACTTATGTTTTTATGTTCATTACCAGATTATGACACACTGATTATGTAGTTTAGTTATCTTCTTTATCTGAAAAGGAAACCCATCTCAGGTGCTGCTGGGGCATCATCTCCAGGGCAGCCGCTTCTCCCAGTACCAGCACTGAAACGAACCAACTACAGGCAGCAGCTTTGGATTCCCATCAAAACAGAATAGATCATTTATTATCAAAATGAAGGATAAGCGATGGGGGAAGGGCTCCGGAGAGTCTGCTCCAAATGTCTTCCTCAGGTGCTACAGTATCTTGGCTCTGCCTGTTGCATGCCACTTGCACCAAGCAGCAAGGCTAGGGAGGGTCCACGTGGCTCAGACATTTGGCACATGCTTTGCAGGTGGAATATCCTTGGCATCTCCAGGACGGTTTCATATGTTCAAAGAAGAAAGAACAAGAACCTCGAGGAAGAAGTGCCACCCAGCAAAAGCCGTTTCTGCCATCATTACTGGTAGAACTCTAGATGCTGTTCCACCCTGACACAAGCCCTACTAGTCTTTCAACTATCAGCCCAGGAAACAGCACACAATCCATGGGCAGTTCTGGCCCTAAGGGCTAACACTACAGCTTTCCGTAGTCATAAAGGAACACAGAGTCAGGACTAGCAGCACCTCACTGGAAATACTGTATACAGTTCCTGTTGCCACAGTTGAAGATGGGCACATACAAGTTCTGGGACTTAGCAGAGGAGACCTTCATGACTGAGAGGCAAAATGGCCTTGTAAAAAGCCCACTCATTCATCATCTGCCATGATGATGTCAACACAGTACAGACACACGAACAATCAGCTCTACTATGAACACATACCATCATGTGAACCTTAACCGCCAATGGGCAGCCCAGCAATACAGGATGCCCTGCTCCAGGAGAACAACAGGCACCAGCTCTCTTTCCCTGTGGCACTCAACTCACAGTGGCACTCAAAGGAGGTTGCGGAGCCTTCCCATGACCCCCGCAAGCTGGTACAGATCCCCCTTATGTCCTCGAGGCCCAGGACCTAGGTGGTACATGACAAGCTTGCAACAGCTGCCACACTTGCTATTCCATCTCACACATTAGCACCAGGCCACCTCTCTCTTCAGGAGTTGTTTTACAGTTGGTAACTGGTCCAGCCACGTCTCCAGCCAGTGTAGTGCAGCTAACATAGCCAGAAGCAAAGTGCTTGTGGGGAAGAAGGGGGGGCAATGGAATTGCCTATGAGGACAGTATGAAATGGCCTGGCAACCAGCTCATAGCCCACAGCGTGGGCCAAGACCATCCATTCCCTGCCACAGATACAACACCCACACAGGGCACACTCAACCTCGACAGGATGGCCTGGAGAGGGCCAAGGGAGGCTCACCATATCCAGGTTGAAGGCCATAACTCCCTCCATGGACGCCTCAGAAACACTGCTGGGCCCATCTGAGGAGGAGATGATGGTGATGAGGGCCCCAGTCCCTGGCACCAGCTCATTGGGCCCTGCTGGCTACAGTAAACCACAGTCTCTCCAAGTCAGTGAGGGGGCAGGGTAGATGCGGGGAGGACAGGGGGTGGCTGACAGGCTGGTGCTGCACCCCACTTCGACCACGGATCCTGCAACAGGTGTGGAGTGTGGTGGGGCTGGGGACTCAAAACAATGCCTGGGGCTGGTGGTCTGCACCCCAGACTCTTTCCTCCATTGGGGCAGCCATCGAAAGGGAACAGCTGAAAACCAGGTGTGAGGGGAGGGATGCTAGGCCCTGACATGTTTGGATGGCCTCACAGTGACGCAGGGGGTGGCTACTGGCCACTGTAAGCGGCTCGATGCTGTCACTGAGAACACGGACATGCAGTAGGCATGCATTAAGGGGCTGCTGCCAAACATCTCGGAGGCAATTGGTAGGCTCAAGCTGCCCCCTCCCTAGCACTGCTTATGTTTGATGTAGTGATTACAAAGCCAGCTTGGTGTAGTGGTTAAAGTGTGCAGACTCTGATCTGGGAGAACCGGGTTTGATTCCCCACTCCTCCACTTGCAGCTGCTGGATGACCTTGGGCAAGCCATAGTTCTGTCTCAAGGACAATTCTGGAAAGAGCACTCTCAGCCCCATCTACTTCACAGGGTGTCTGTTGCGGGGAGGGGAAGGAAGAGGAGTTTGTAAGCCGCTCTGAGACTCCGAGTGAAGGGCGGGGAATAAATCCAATCTCCTCCTCCTCCAATGACATTGAGACTCACTCCTATCACTGAGCACCAGCCGGAACCAGTGGTGTGGGCTTGCTTGGGTGATGGAACACGGGATGCTGGCATTCTAAACTCAAAGAAAACTTGTCAAAGGCTAGTTTAGGAGATGAGGCTTCAGTCACTTGTATATACCCCCTTGCCTCTCTACATTACTGGGAAAACCAAAGTAAAACCCAAAGAACAGTTACAATCACAGAATAAGTTATACAAATGAAGAGAAACCATGGCAATTCGACCAATTTCCTTCACTGGTGGGACAGAATTGCAAAATGTAGCTAGCAACAGAATTGGTATTTTGCAGGCAAAGAAATTTGATCAATGTTTACAAAGATTTCTAGTGTGATCAGAAAGTGTGGTAATGTCACCTGACTTGCACAGGAGACAAACCACGGTGAATCGGCCATTACGTTTCCTACCCATATTAACTTTTATTTCTCTGTCTTTTACATCAAACAGTGACACAATATGATAATTCTCTGTTTACCACACTCTGCGACTTCAATGAGAAATGGGATAGTCTCTCTTATGAAGACAAGAGAGGCATTGAAGGACGTTTTGAAGAGGCATGTGACTAAGTGGTCAGTCACTAATCAACCAAGAGTCCATATGTGACAAGGGTCTAGCAAGAATTGTAAGAGATCAGGGCCTTGCAGGGAGGATTGGAAGGGGAGAAGGCTCAGGAAGGAGCCTGTTGTTCTCACTGAAGTGTTCCATGTAGCTTGAAAGCTGGAGCTCTCCTACAATTGCAATCACAAACACCAGACTACAGAGATAAGTTCCCACCGGAGAAATGGCAGATACAAAATGATGGATAGCTATATAGGATATGCTCTTACCTACAGTTTATGCATTAGAACAACGCAGTAATTATGGTCTACACAGAAGAGCAGGAGGAAGACAAGGAGGGGGGTAAGAATGTAGCCAGACATTAGAATCCCTGGTTACAGCGCCACCAAGTTTGGTTGAGGAGGGCCCTAATTTTTAACAGAGGTCATATTTTGAATGGAGCAAGAACACTAGCTCTGCCCACCCAGGTGCTTCCCAGTGAGCTGCAATGCAGGCAAAGGGTTCTTTAACCCCCTCCTCTTCAGTGTGAATAGTAACTGCATCTCTAGCACAGTCCTCTCCTTACCAACTGCTCTGGTCACTTTGAGCTGATGCACAGGAGTGAACAGCCAACTAGGAGGAAATCTGGGAATGTGTCTCTTTTTCTTCAGAGTTAACAAGAGCCTGTCTTATGAGAGAAGCTGGATAAAGTGCAAAACAAAAGCAGCCAGAACTCAAGGGATGGATGACTGTGGAAGCCACATAGGAAACCCCTTGGGTGCTAGTTGCTTAGGGGCAGAGAGTGCAAGATTGTTGACAGGGAAAGAAGGAACACATTAAATGAAGAGAGAATTAATTTGCTCCTCTTTTTTCTGTGCCCTGTCCTTATATATCCCATTGTTGTCTCACAAACAGGTCCTCCTCCTCCTCCTTCACCACCACCACCACCAGCATTTTATGAGATTAAAAAATCTGTTCCAAACAAACAACTCAATGTCTGGTTATGGTTCCTTGAGTGAAAGTTACATATGGAGTCTGATGAGTCAACAACATTGTCCTCTAATGCCAAATAAAGTGGTTCTTACGCATTCTAGAAAGTTTTGAGCTTTCACTGCAAACACATTAGTCCTTTTTCATACAGATAACTACAACTGATGTGACAATTTTGATGGTGGAGCTTTGACGAAATGAACAGAAGATGAAAGCCAGCTGTGTAACTCAAGTTCAAAGTAGACGGACATAGGAGTCTGCCAGAAAGTATTCATGTTCAGAGAGCGTGGCCCTGCTTAGTGCATGTGCCCTAGTCTTTGCTGAGCCAATGATACAGATGCCTCACAATATCATATGGTTTCGGGATGCCTAGTCCCAGACATCCATAGCAACTTTGCTGTCAAACATAGCCACACGTGTCTATGAAGAACGAGTGATGAAGCCATAGACCTCGTAGATGAGTCTGCCAAATGTCTCCCAGTGTTGATCTGCTGCTTTAACAAGCATATGGTCTCAGTTTGGAGAACCTTAATGAGCGCTCTTTTGTGTTTAGGAAGCCTGTCCATGTAAAGCATTAGTTTTTCCCATAAAAACAACTGGTACCCATCCACCACCCCATTATAGCTCAGTAGTCTGCAATCCAAACACCCAAATCGGAGGAGGAGTATAGCTTCTTTGAAATAGCATGAAGTTTCCTTCCCTCCTTATCCCCAAGGATGGAATGGGAACCATGGCTTCAATTGCACCTCCTCACATTAAGTGAAGAGGGAGGAGGGTGGGTGAACTAAAAAGGAGCATGCATCTTCCTTAATCCTGTAAAGATTTTCTACCTTCCTTGAAGCAGCAGGTGGTTATGCTGGTTTCTCCCAGACTGATTTTGGTATTGGGAGTGCTATAGTACCCAGTGAGTCTGAGTAAATCAGAATCCCAGAATCATGTATATGGGCTTCAGATCCAAAGCAGAAACATCAGTCTCCAATGAGCAAGCCACACAGAGTATTCGATCTGAATAAAGATGGAGGTCTTCCTTGGGAGACACAAGAGTTGGGTCCCCCGCTGTGTCAGCTGGCAATGGATTTAATGGTACCTCCAAACTGCTTGGATCCAAGCCCTCTCTTGTCTTCCTCTGACTCTGAAGGACAACCTGAATTTTCCTGAAGAAACTGAGGGGGAGGGATCACCTCAGAACTGAACACTGGTGTCTCACCAGTTTGGTACAGAGGTTAGGAGTGTGGACTCTAGTCTGGGAGAACCAGGTTCTTAGCCAGGGTTTGTTTGAGGCCAATAGCAGGCCTATTAAAAACAAGATACCCTAATCCTATCATTATAAGGAACAGCATACTACAAACATGGACATATGCATATCTTACAATAATTCATTTCCTGTGACTTGGAAATGTTTGTGATTTTTTTTAATGCTGTGGGTCATAGAGAGGGAATCTATTACACATGTACAATCCATGCTTGCAACCTGGTAATCATGTGTAGAATGCCAGCATTTTTGTTCCCACTCTGCCTTAATGCACATTGATTCAACATGTATAGTGTTGTATGTTGAGGACTAATATTAATGAGTCCGGGCTTTTTTTCTGGGGGAACACGCTGGAATGGACTTCTGGAACCTCTTCAACAAAATTCTTTTTAAAATGTTTAAAAGTTCATGAGTTTTCAGGATACAGATTGAAAACTTCATTTCCCTCTTGAGAGTTCTGGTACCTCTTTTTTTAAAAAAAAAGCAAAAAAAATGGGATAATGTAATTTTCTGCTACTCATGTGTACATGATACGAATGACATTTGTATCTTTGTTGAAAACCTGATAAAATATGTTGTACAAAAAAAAATGGAATGGGAGAAGTTGGGTTGAAACCTTATACAGATGCCAAGGCAGAACTATTCATAAATGTTAAAGCATTTAATTAATATGTTTGTAGGATTCTCCATTGTCTACAGCACTTTGTATGTTATGCATACAGAACAATAAGGAAATAAGGAAGTTATGCTTGGGCAAGAATATCATTACACAGTTTGCAGACATTGATTTTGAACAACCCTAGTAAATCATTAAGGACTGTAAAGGAAGAAATAAAGAAGTACAATGGAAACAGTTTGTGATATAAGATAAATGAAGTGAAACCAAAACATATGCTTTAAAATTAAATACCAGTCAAAGTCTACAAATGTAACAACCCTGTGGAGCAGAAGATGTTGAGAAGTCAAATCAATGTTTTAGGAAAATTGGGGAGGTGGAGCATTCATCTAACAAGTATAATATGTTTCAGGATAATTTACACAAAGATTTATTTCAATAAAAATCAATTGAAAAATGACAACTAAAGAAGGAACAAGAAATCAGAATGAAAACAAGATTTGAGGAATAGCAGAAAAGATTGATAATCTGAGTAAGATTAGGATGGACTAGGAAACAGAGGTACACAGTAACTCTATAGGTCAATAAATGATGTGTGTGGAAAGCACTACAGCCCAAACCTAAGATCCTTATGCCACTGTATTGCCAACACCAGCATGGTGCTGGTGTCACTACTTGGCATCCTTGTAACCCACTCCCATCCCTTGATAGGACACCAAGAACATTGTGATTACACTGATGGCCACAGTGAACCTGCCAACATCCACCAATCATGGAGTGTCATTTCTCTTCAGCTCTGAGTTCACAGCAAGTGTTTAAGGGGAGCATCAGAAACAGGCGGGGGGGGGGCGTGGTGGCCAGCAAAGCGTACAGTTACACCTGGAGTAACCTCTGCACCGATTACTTTGAAAAACTGACTAAAAATCAATTTTCCTTGGTTGGAAAATATCGAAAATTGAGCCCAGACGTAATTACTGAAATCGTGGACATTAAAACTAAAAAAACTATTTTGGAAATGGCGAGGACAAACAGAGGTCTGAAACTAGTAGATACTACAGTTCAAGTGTTTCCTGACTTGCCAGTCGAAATACTGAATGCCAGACGTAATCTGCATCCAATAGCACAACGGTTAAATGAAATGAAACAGCAATACAGATGGCTCCCACTTGGGCACTTGTCTGTAACTTTTCACAGAAAAATACTAACAGCATACAACATAAGAGCTGGAGAAGAGCTTATAAAGGAAACAGAAGAAGTTAAACAGAAATGAAAAACTAAAGCAGGAAGAAAAAACTGGTTGCTTACCTGTAACTGATGATCTTCGAGTGGTCATCTGTGCAGTACCACACATGGGTTGGGCGCCTGCGCACGACCTCAATCGGAGAATCTTCTAGAGCTTTACCTCAGAAGAGCTTTTGGCGGGCTCTCTTCCCACCCTGGGGGAGGAGACATGCACTGCGCATGCCCAGAGCGGGAGAGAGAGCCGCCTCCCACTCAGTTCCTTCGACCACCACTGTCAAGGCCAAACAATCCAAAGAAGGAAATCTGGAGATGCCAGCAGCGGGGAAGGCTGGGTGGGATTGTGGTACTGCACAGATGACCACTCGAAGATCATCAGTTACAGGTAAACAACCTGTTTATCTTCGTCGTGGTCTCTGTGCAGTCCCACACATGGGTGATTACAAGAGCTGAACCAGTTGGAGGAGGGAGCTGGCAGCTGCAAAGGACACAAAAATACTGGTTAAGACACAGCATCATCATCAAAAGAAATCACCCACGGGTCCTACCTGAGGGTGCAGCAGGGTCAAGTGAAGAGAGATCGCAGCACCGTCTGACCGAAGGCAGCATCCCGTCGAGCTCGGACGTCGAGTGCATAGTGGGTCACGAAGGTCGATGCCGAGGACCACGTAGCAGCCGCACAGACGTCTTCCAATGGGACACCGGCCAGGAAAGCGGTGGACATCGACACCGCCCGCGTAGAATGGGCAGTGACACAGGTAGGAACGGGTTGACGTGCCAGCTCATAGCAAAGGGCTATGGTGGAAGTCACCCACTTAGAGAGACGTTGAGAAGAAATGGGTTCCCCCGCATGAGGGGGGCCATAAGTTAGGAACAGCCGCAGAGATTTACGTATGGCCTGTGTCCTGTGTAGATAGAAAGAGAGCGCTCTGCGCACATCTAGACAGTGCAGGGCTCTCTGAGAGGCATCAGTCGGGTTCGGAAAGAAAGTAGGCAGAACAGACGACTGAGAGAGATGAAAGGCAGAGATGACCTTAGGGAGGAAGGAAGGATCTGTTCTAAGGACCACCTTCTCCCTATGAAAAACAGTATAGGGGGATCGGCTCTAAAGGCAGCTAGCTCCCCTACTCTGCGTGCAGTGGTAATGGCTACGAGAAAAGCCGTTTTCCAGGAAACTAACCTGAGGTCTGCGGTAGCCATCGGCTCGAACGGTTTAGCCATGAGTTGAGAAAGGACTAGAGACAAGCTCCAGGAAGGCACCAACAGTTTCCTAGGCGGGCACGTCTGAAGAAGACCCTTGAGGAACGTCTTGGTGAGACGGTGGGAGAACACTGACGAGCCTTGTATGAGGGGGTAGTTGGCGGAGATTGCCGCCAGATGAACCCGCAAGGACGAGTATGCCAGGCCCGCATCCTTCAAGTGCACGATGTAGGCGAAGATCTCACGGAGAGATGATCGGATCGGATCGAAGGCGTGATCAGCAGCATAGGATTGGAACCTGTTCCACTTGAACTGATAGGAACGTCGAGTAGAAGGCTTCCTAGCATTCAGGAGGATTTCAGAGACCTGAGGCGGGAAGTCTAGGGCTGGATCTTCCAGGCCGTTAGTTTGAAAAATCCCGGATTGAGATGGAGGATTCTCCCTCGGGCCCAAGAGAGGAGATCTGGGACGACAGGGAGGGGATGGAAGGAACGACAGGAGAGCTGAAGCAGGTGTGGGAACCAGACCTGGCGTGGCCACCACGGAGTGATCAGAATGCAGGAGGTGCCGTCTGCACGAATCTTCTGCATGACCCGAGAGATGAGAGGGAACGGAGGAAACAGGTAAAACAGGGTTCTGTTCCACTTGTGGAGAAAGGCATCCCCGAGCGACCGAGCAGACGGGGGACCCCTGCTGAAAAACAGGCGACATTGGGCATTGTTGACGGATGCGAAGCCGTCGACAGATGGGTGACCGAACTCTCGAAACAGAGGTCGAAGATACCGGAGGGGAATGGACCATTCGTTGTCCGACGAGGCAGAACGACTCAACCGGTCTGCATCGACATTCTGATCCCCGGGAATATGAATCGCCGAGAGCGTGACGGAGTGATCGAGGCATCAGGACCAGAGGTCTATAGCTAAGTTGCAAAGGTGAACAGAGTTTGAAGGGGCTGGAGGGAGGACTTGGCGTCGTTGACACAGAGTCCGAGAGCACGGAGGAGGGAGAGAGTCTCCCGAGTGTCGTGGAGCAACTGAGTTGGCGTTGGAGCTACGAGAAGCCAGTCGTCAATGTAAGGATAAAGAGTGACTCCCCGGCGGTGGAGCTCAGCCACCACCACAGCCATCAGCTTGGTGAACACCCGTGGAGCTGTAGAAAGGCCAAAGGGAAGCACCCTGTACTGGTAGTGGGCATCTCCAACGGCGAACCGGAGAAACCGCCGGTGTTGGGGACGGATCGTGACATGGAAGTATGCGTCTTGGAGGTCGACTGACGCAAGCCACGCTGCCCGTGGAGTGAGAGGAAGGATCGACTGCAGAGTGATCATTCTGAATTTCTGATACCGAATGTAACGGTTGAGATCCCGAAGGTCCATAATTGGTCTGAAGCCGCCGTCCCTCTTGGGAACCAGGAAATACTTCGAGTAGAAGCCGAGAGTTTGTTGCGCCTCCGGGATGACCTCGATGGCCCCCTTGGCAAGGAGAGTGGAAACCTCAAGATCGAGGAGAGGGTCTGGAGGTGTGACGACAAGGTGTGGGAGGATTGGAGGCGAAACGAACTCTATGGCGTACCCGACCCGTAGGATGGTGAGGACCCAGAGGTTGGTTGAAATTTCTTCCCAGGCTGGTAGAAAGGGGAAGAGGCGGGTACAGACGGAAGGAGTGTATGACGTTGGAGAAGGGAGATGGTGGGGACAGTCAAACAGACTGCTTAGGCTGCGGCGGCTTTTTGGTAGGTTGGGAACAGTGTTTGGACGGAGGACGGGAATCATACGGTTTTCTCCTCCATTGGGAGTGAGGTGCCGGAGATAGGTATCGCCTGGAGCCAGAAGGCTTCCAGGAACAGTTTCTGGGATGGTAAGGTGCATCCGAGACTCCAAGGTTTCGGGCTTGCTTACGACTCTCATCGACAGCTTTCAATACTTCGTCGGTGGTGGAGTGGAAGAGGCCGTTTCCGTCAAAGGGGAGGTCTTCTACACGGAACTTGACGTCCGGTTGTAGAGAGGTGCCGCGCAGCCAGGCATGACGCCGGAGCGCAACAGAAGACACCAGGAGTTTAGAGGAGCAATTGACTGCATGACGAACGGAATTGATTTGTTGCTTTGATATGGCACAAACCTCAGACAAGGCAGCCGATAGAGTGGGATGGTGCTCCTCCGGAACAAACTCTAGGACAGGACAAACTGCATTGGCAATGTTGAATGCGTAAGCGGACAAGTAAGACAAGTAGGTATCGACACGGAGATTCATGGAGGCTAGAGAGTACATCTTCTTGGCCAGAAGATCCAGTTTACAATCCTCACGGTCAGGAGGCGTGGACTGGCGAGCAAGCTGCTTTGATCTCGAAGAAGAGTGAACCACCATGGAATTTGGAGGTGGCTGACAAACGAGGAATTTGCCAGGAGCGTCTTGGATCCTGTACAACCCATCATAGCACCTCGAAACCGGGGGAATCGAAGCCGGGTGTTCCCACGACTCTTTCAAGATAGAAAGGTGGACAGGCAGCAAAGGCAAGACGGGAGACGGAGGAAGTTCAGCCTGGACCAATCGGTGAACGACGTCGGTCACAGCTGGGGACTCCGTAAAGCCCTGTACTTGTAGGGCGGTCGCCATCCTGGTAACGAGCTCAAAAAATGCTTTAGGGCCCTCAGTAGGTGAAATCGACCCCGAGCATCGAGGCTCGTCCTCGATCCGAGAGACCTTGGGATCGAACTCCGCCGAATCTGACCTGTCCGAGATCGACATGGGGGAGGAAGATCGTGGTTGGACAAGGTCGATGATGGGATGGTCGACAGCCGGACGGTGTCGAGCTTCCATTGGGGAACTCTTCGGGGCATCCCAATTTCTGGGAAGGTTGGAAGGCTGTTCCTGAGAGGCAGAATGAGCCGAGGCAACAGACGCTGAGCGCCGAGGGCAGTCAGGGGCATGGGCCTGATCTCCGCGTTCCGAATGCCAGATTCGGTCATAGTGGTGTCTCTCCGGTGTCGGAGACCTCAAATAATAATAGGCCGCATCCGGACGTTCCCGACGGTCTTCACAAGACCAGCATTGGTGGTCAGAGGCGGAACCAGACGACAACGGGGATTGCCTACGGATCAGGCATCGACGATCGTACCGGGATCGGGACCGCGCATGGCGGTGCACAACAGAACCCTCGTCCAAAGTGTGGACTGGGGTAGTGGAACACCTCACTGGAGACCGGGAACCTCTTCGCAGAGACAGCTGCGGAGGCGATCTAGTCAACTGGCCCAACGGTATCGTCCCCGTAGGCAATGAGTGGGAATGCTGCGGAGTCTGTTGTCGAGCCGCAGACTTGTGAGATGTCGAGGCCAGGGCTGGCATCGACATCGACAACCCAGTCACGACGATGGGGTCCACCCTCGAAACTGAAGCAGACGGCGGGGCCTTCGACTTCGAAGGGGTCTTATCTTCGGCCTGCTTAGGTTTCTGTTTCGGTGCCTTCGAGGAGGTGTCCGATTTTTTGGCTACCGAGACCTGGGACATTGTAGGATGCAGAGCCGATTCTACAAGAAGAGCTTTGAACCTAGCCTCTCGATTACGGCGAGCCTGACGAGTGAAACTCGCGCAATAAGGACAAGTATCTACTCTATGGGCCTCACCCAAACAGATTAAGCAAAGGTCGTGCCCGTCGTTTGATGGAATTTTAGCAGGGCAACGACGACAGACCTTAAAAAATTGAGTCTTTCCCATACAAAAATCCCCACCCACCCTCCAAAGAAAGGGGGGGGGGAAGAGAGATAGACAAAAAAAAATTATTTTTTTTGTTATATTTTTTAGGACAGAAGTAAGAGAAAAAAGAGATGGAAAAACAGAAGCAAAAGCGAAGAAAGATATACTCAGCTGAGGTATATGGAGGAACAACAGGAACGAGGTGTGAACACGAAGGCGGTCGAAGAAGAACTGAGTGGGAGGCGGCTCTCTCTCCCGCTCTGGCATGTGCAGTGCATGTCTCCTCCCCCAGGGCAGGAAGAGAGCCCGCCAAAAACTCTTCTGAGGTAAAGCTCTAGAAGATTCTCTGATCGAGGTCGTGCGCAGGCGCCCAACCCATGTGTGGGACTGCACAGAGACCACGACGAAGATTAAAAAGAGACACAACAAAGAACTCTGAAATCAGACTGGGGATATTATTATAATTTTCAATTATTTTGATCAACTTAAAAGATATATAACGAGCTTCTAGAACGCTGGTGACATTTAAGTTTCCAGGGATTCCCCCTCCCAACCCTCCCAGTGGGACAATCCGCAGTGCTTCTGCAGGAATAAGAACCATGGGAGACAGCAGAGACTCGTTCAGTGAGTACAAACCCCAAGGAGGGAAGCTCTTCTTGAGGACTTCTTCAAGAATTAAGATATAGTGCAACCTGAACGTTAATCTACTTGTTTGTAGTCTATATACACAAAAATGGATGTAAGCTGAATGGATATTCAGCAGATAAACTTAATAATAAGCAGTAAGGGAAATTTAAGAAATGGAGACGTTTCAATATACTAATTTAATGGTTTATAAGCTTAATATTAGAAGATAAGTGAAATGATAGTGTTTAAAGCTATGGCGGGGACGACCTCAAGAAGAAGGTAGAAAGAGTAATAATTCATCCAAGCCCATAGTAAAATAAGTATCAATTCTTAGATGGTTGTTATCTGTCAATAATGGGTTTGGACTGAATGTCCTAACTATAAGTAAAAAAGTGTTTAATGTAAAGAATTCCTTTCAATTTATGAAACTTGTAAATGTTTCTTCTACTTTGAAAAAAACAATAAAAACTATGACGATGAAAGAAAGAAAGAAAGAAAGAAAGAAAGAAAGAAAGAAAGAAAGAAAGAAAGAAAGAAAGAAAGAAAGAAAGAAAGAAAGAAAGAAAGAAAGAAAGAAAGAAAGAAAGAAAGAAAGAAAGAAAGGAAGGAAGGAAGGAAGGAAGGAAGGAAGGAAGGAAGGAAGGAAGGAAGGAAGGAAGGAAGGAAGGAAGGAAGGAAGGAAGGAAGAGAGAGAGAGAGAAAGAGAGAAAGAGAGGAAGAGAGGAAGAGAGGAAGAGAGAGAGGGAGGAAGAGAGAGAGGGAGGAAGAGAGAGAGAAGGAAGGAAGGAAGGAAGGAAGGAAGGAAGGAAGGAAGGAAGGAAGGAAGGAAGGAAGGAAGGAAGGAAGGAAGGAAGGAAGGAAGGAGGTTGAAGGCAAGCAGTAAAAACAGAAGCTTTGTCAAGCTCATGACAGGCCACTATGGCCTGGTCAGTCACAAATTTTGCAACCCCATATTTCAGCCTGTGCCCTGGCCTCTGTGGCCTACTCATAACTCAGAAGCTAATAAGGCATATAAAGTAGAACAAATTTTCCAAAAACAGGTAGAAGTAGAACAAATTTTCCAAAAACAGGTAGAAATTCACCGGTGAAGTTGAATATAATTAGAAATTCACAGGTGGAGTTTTTCCACACAACCTATGTGAATTCAAAAAAGTTCTCAATCTGTAAGGATGGAGTAGTGTTTTGCAAGCTGACTCAATGGACCCCCGGTTCTAAATCCATTTCAGTATTTTTTTTTCAAGAATCATACTGGATATAGACATCTATAAATCATATTCAAATGCAGCAATCTTCAGTGATTCCCAATGCAGAATCTACCATTTTCTGGAACCTCCCTTCAAATTTCTGAAGCATTTCACCATTTACATTAGAGGAAAAGCTAAGCAAGGCCTGCCCTGGTTAATACTCAGATGAGAAATCACCAAGGAAGTCCAGGATTGCTACGCAGAGGCAGCAACGGCTAACCACCTCTGAATGTCTCTTGCCTTGAAAACCCTATGGGGTTGCCATAAGTCGGCTGTGACTTGATGCCACTTTCCACCACTATTTCAACCCGTATTTCAGCCATGCAGCCCTTTGATATGGAGTTACTTCGACATTACTTGGTAGTCCTCCTATATACACAGATAACCAAAGTTCCTCACAGATAGGAATATCTACTGCTGATTAGTACTTAAAGAAAGGCATCAATGATCTCCATGGGAAATCTAGGCATCCAAACACATGTCAGCTTGTGGCAGTGGAGGCAGATGGGAGGGCAGTACTGAGAAGAACCAAAAGTGATACTGCCTGGGTGGGAAGGTGGCATGGCAACTTGTAGTCTGGCAAGACATATAATTGGATAGATGATGTCATGTACTGAACCATCCGAGCAACCAAAAGAAGGCATAAGTTTTCATGTTTCACAGAACAGTATCATTCTCAAGAAAAATAACCATCCAAACCTACAAAAGGCCAAACAAATCTTCTCACTTCCTTGCTACAGTGAATCCATCATGCCTCTCTGAGCATGACTGCCTCTGGCCACAGCTTCTTTGGCAGGAAAGGAAAACTTGGAAAGCCAAGGAGGAAATGCGGTGAGCTTTATATACCAGCCTGATGGACCAGCAACTTCGGTTGGGGCTGGAAAGTGTCACCAAGGGAACACAGAAGACATCTAGACAGCAGCAAGGTGAGCAAACCCCCTGCGTTCTTCTCTGGCTGCACTCCCCACCTCATCCCTCACGGGAAGAAAACAACTGCTCTCAGCTCTAATGCTGAGTTTTCAGTCAGTGCAGTTGTGGGGTATTAAAGTAAGGCCGTCTCCTTGCCTTAGTTTGCAGTCCTTGCTTCTAGCAACTCCCCTCCCTGATAGAACTCTGTATCTCTGTCCTCCAGGTCACTTCCCAGACACGTTCCTCCTCTGTTTCTCTAATGAAAATGGGGTCGGCCAAGCTGTGTGAACTGCTGGCAGCCAGCTTTCTTTTCTTACTTCCTTGCTACAGTAGAACCGTTTTTGTGCAAGATCGTACTGAAGCCTGCTCGTGTACACCTGAGACTGCTTTGAAGGCATACTGCGATTATAATTTTCGTAAGTGTCTGCCGGCATCAATGAATCATTGTCTTTGCCATCTCTTGTCACTCCCTATGTGCCTTCATTTTCACACTAGACCCTGATGCTCTGTCTAACAGATGTATACAGTCGCAAACATACACACAGACTCAAATGGTTTCTCTATGGTCTTTTGGTTACCTATGGCTGCGATCAGATGGCAGGCTTTGGCACAGTCTGGCCGCGCCTCTGATTTCTCTGCAGCTATTTGTTCCAGAGAGGTGCATCCAGACATGCCCCCCTATTCCTGCCTCACCCTGCAGTTGACCATCCAGACCGCCGCTGCGCAGTCACCACAGGGGGGGGAAGGCATCTTTTTTTTAAAAAAAACCCTCTAATGTGCACTTGCACCTAACTGCTGATTCACTTGGGAGTGGATATGCAGCCATGCACACATCGCTAACTGCAAAAAAAAATGGTGGCCGGAGACCAGAAGCTCCAGACCTCACCAAGTGATTTGAGTATACAAGTGAGAGATCAGATACCTGGAAATCCACAGTGAGACATGTTCAATTGTAAACACCAGACTTTATATCCAGTGTTGGGAAAGTCAGGGGTGAGGATGGGGTGGGGGGGATGACAGATGGACGGAAGGCAGATGTTGCTGTTTGATCGTGCACTTCAATCCGGTGGGGAGCTGCCACGACATTGGAGCAACCTGCCCATCTGATTGCAGCCTATGGCAAGTATGTGCCTCAAGGTAGACAGATACTAGTTACTGCATAATAGTCAAGAGCAGAAGTTCTTTGTCTTTAGGGGGATGCAGATGCCCTACAGATGGTATATACAGAGAAACAGGCTATAGGGAATGGGAGCTAGTATCTGGAAGCCTTCATACCTTTCAGAAGGGCTTTAAAAAAAAAAAGAGGTGCCAAACTCTCCAGAGGGAAATGAAGTTTTCAATCTGTGTATTGAAAACTCATGGACTTTTAAGCTTTTTAAAAAGAATTTTGTTGAACAAGTTTGGGAACTTCATTCCAGTGCATTCCCCCAGAAAAAAGCCCTGCCTTTCAATATTAGAATTTACCTGTTTTATGTCCATTTGGTACTAGAAAGTGCTGTTAAGTCACCGCCACAAGGAAAATAACAAGCCACTCAAACCTAATTTTATATAAACTTATAGTCTCTATTCATGTAATAAATTGTTAGAATATATTCCAGTGGTACAGTACCTGCAGTACAACCCAAGCCAACTCTTATACTGTACTACGTTCACTCACAAGTTAGCAACGCAACAAAGAATAGTATCTTCAGTTCATGCAATCCTCCTTTGGGAGAAAACTGATTCTTACTAACAGTTCCACTACTGATGTGGGTGCTGCTCCTGTGATTTACTGTCTCTTATGTTCTGTAAGTGTAGTAAAGTTCTTTAGGTTTCGCTCCAATTAGTCTTGACAGAATGACTTACACTACGTCCAGTAGAAGCTGGGGAATGAATACTGTCTTCCAGAAGCTGAGAAATGAATAATATCTTCCAACAGGTTTGTTGCTAGTGATCTTTAACCCTGTTTCACGAAGACGCTTTACCAAGAAATAAATCTTATTTTCCCAATGCTGTATAATCAAAATGAAGTAAGGGTGTCAACAGACCTACCCAGCACTTCTACATAAAACATTGTGAGCAAAAACACATGGTACATTTAGCTCCAAATAACTTGTTACAATTTAAGCCATAACATAATTATAAAATAACATACTTTTACTTGATTTAGCAAGGAACATGGATAACGTTTTCCATCATTTCCAAGAGTGGAAATTTTGCTGTTGCTAAATTGCAAATATCACTACCTAAACATCTCTCCTCTTAAAGGGACACCAAGAGGTGTATTTAATTATATCACTAGAAACTGACTACCACTACACTTTAACAAACTTATCTATAAAGTTCCTATGTTTTATATATAATTTACTAAATTATCCTATATGAATTAAAACTGCCAGGGTAAAACTTTTACTCAATGTATAATCTGTCCATATACTTTACATCATTCACAAAAAGCAAGAGAAATCATTCATTAAATTCAGTCCTTTCGCATGCATTGACTGTAAGCGAAAAATCATTTTAGTTTCCATCTGTAACAGATATTTTTGAACATCCACATGTGAATTAGGTCTCCCCATGTATTTATATATAACCAGAAATTTCAAGGATTCAGATGAATGATTCATATGCCTATAATGTTCCACTAATGGGGTTTCTCTAATGTCATTTTTAATTCTTTAAATATATTCAAACACCCTTGTTTAAATAGCTCTAATTGTACTGCCAATGTAGATTTTTTTACATTCACAAAGGACAAGACATACACATTTACTTGTGTTGCCATTACTGAAACCTTTTATGTCTATTCTATAGCCCATAACTGGATGTATACATTTTCTAGCATTCAAAGCATATTTACATGCTTTGCAACAATAAATACCGGAAGGTTGTTGGCTTATATCCTTAGGATGCCTAAAGTCAGATGAAACTAATAAATCTTTTAAATTTTGTGTACGTGAATATGCTATACAAGGTGGAGTCTCACAGCCTGGTATATCTGAGATCATATATACCAGTTTCTCTGTATAATCTTATGATGTTATTTGACAAATGGGTATACTTAAAGGAGCAAGTAAGACGTTCAGTGGTAGGCTTTGGCGCAGTATTCAGCAACTGTTGTCTCCCAATATTAACTCTCTGGTTTTAGCTGACTGTAATATAGAATTGGGATATCCCCTTTGCTTAAATTGTTGTTCCATTATTTTACAATCTTTATAGAAATCCTTTTGTTGTGTTGAGTTACATTTGTTTCTAATTATTTGACTGTAACCCAGTTTCTGTGTGTTGGGGATGCCATGATTTCTAATGTAGATAGGTGTTTTGATCAGTTGCTTTGTGATACGTTTTAACAGAAATGCAGTCAGTGGTGTCTCTATAAGCCACAGTATCTAGATATGTAATGGTATCAGGGTCCTCTTTACCTGCAAATTTAATCGTAATCATGTATGTTATTCATCCGTATTAGAAAGCCCTCAAAGCTAGTTTTATTGTTTAGTATAATTACAAATCTTCAATGTACCTTTTGTAAAAAGAAATATTTGCAAAGTAAGGGTTGACAGTTGCATTAAGAATATAGTTCTCTTCTAATTCAGCCATAACTAAACAGGCTATGGTGGGAGCTGCTGGACTTCCCATTGCCATACCATGCTGTTGACTATAAAATTGATCTTTAAATGTAAAATAATTATACTCTAGTACCATCTCTTTGGTTGTTCTGTTAAGTCACAGCTGACATATGGTGACTCCTCAGGGTTTTCAAGGCAAACAAAAGTGGTTTGTCATTGCCTTCCTCTGTACGGCAACCCTGGACTTCTTTGGGGATCTTGCTTGGCTGAGATTTGGCTAGCTTCACAGAGGCAGGCTATGGCAAACTGCCTCCAAATGTCTCTTGCCTTGAAAATCTTACAGGGTTGCCATAATGGTGCTTTCCTCCACCACCACTTACCTATAACTGAAGTCATATATAATGGCTTTTGATTTAGCTTTTAATACGGACTAACAAGACTACTTATGTTTTTCACCTGTAACTGAGGCTGTCCAAGTAATCATTTGTGTACAGATTCTGAACTTGTGCAGAAGCAACTCTCAGAAATTCTAGAGTTCCAGCCCAGGCAGGCAGCGAGAATGAAGCAGGAGGAGAAGCCTCCATCACGGGCTGCCTGCTACCAGATGCTCACCACATCACCTGCCAGAAGCAGGTAAAGGCAAGACAAGAAGACAGATGGGTGCCTCCCCTGACCCAAGCCAGGCATGCCCAGCTGCGCTTCGGCATGCCAAGCCTGCACATGGCACCTCTGTGGCCAGCCTGGCCGCCGCACGCCTCTCCTCTCCCAGCCCCGGGAGGGAGTTGAGGGTGGAAGTCAGACTGCCCCAGCACTACCCAATGGGAAGGGACAGTGGAGCTCCTCAGGGAGGGAGGGAGCTGGATGCTCCTCAAGGAAAGCCTGCCCTCTTGCCAAGGGGGAGGGGATAAAAGCTGCAGCCACTGAGCATTACTCCCACCTTGCCCTGGAGCTTTTGATTTAATTAGCTAGAGTTAAAATCCCTAGCTATGGGCTGGGGAGGCCAGGTGGCACAATTGTACAGATGACCCTTTGATAAACATCAGTTACTGTAAGCAACCTGCTCTCTGTAGTGTCAGTGCAGTCCCACATATGAGAGATTGTAAAGTCGACCTCCCTGGAGGCAGGACCATTGATGATAGATGGAGAGAGAAAGTTTGCATGGTGGCGTCCATCACTGGCACCAAGTAAGTGGGTGCTCATTATGCCTATGATATTGGCACTAGCGATATTGGCATTGTGATGGTGCATATTTGGCATACATATGTGTAATTCCTGTTTGGCAAAACAATAAAAATAGTTTTGTAGTGAACATCATGATAGAAAACTTGAAAGTCATGGAGTAATATCACACTGGTACTGAGAAAGAAGCAGAAGCATTCTGATTTGGAGCATGCCTCAGAACTGATGGGGGCTCTGCTCTACACACCTGCCTCAGCCTTTTCCGTGTCTGCAGCTGCCAGTTGTTGTATATACCAAAAGGCAGACCAGCAGATTCAGTACTGGGATTGCTGACATTTTGCCCAGTTTATTTGTTGACATTTTGCTTTTTGGCTGTTCTAACACTGACTGAAGGAGTCAGCATTCATAAATCTACAGGGAAGGTGGGGGGAAATCGTAGTCAGTTTTATTTATTTATTTAGATTTATATCCCACCTTGCCTGCACAGGCAGGCTCAAGGCGGCGTATTAAAAAAGTCACTGGTACGCATACCAATATGAGTAGTCAAAGGGGGGGGAGCACTTTATGAATACTCTTTCTTTCCCCTAAAAGGAATAATATCAGATTGAGAGCAGTTTCGTTTCGTAAAAACATGCCACCCTCTTCACTTGCAGTGCAGCCCTGCTCCAAATTGCTAGGCTTTTGTTGCAGTCTTGTGGGCTAGAAGCCTATCCTTTCTCCTTAAGTCAAGATTTAGTTGCCCTAGATTCTCAGCCCCATGAATAGCAGTGTAACCGAGTGAATGTTATTGGCTTATATATGCTCTCTGATCCACAGTGATTAGCACTGGTAGTTCACTAGAAATAATACCCATAGCCGGGTGACAGCAGATGAGTATACAGCAGGATACACATCACACTGGTGCAGCAGAAATGTGACTGCAGCCTCCTAGCTCACAGCAGTGTAGCAACACATCATTCTCAAACTGGGCAACAGATGGGGAAAGAGCCAAAAGGCATATGTTCCATCTTCCCCAGAGCTCCACGAAAGGTGGGATGATGTTTCCCAGAATATATCCTCTCTTCCAGTCCACTTGAGAGTGCCAGTATGCAGCTGCAAAGGAAACCACTTGATTTCTTTCTACTTGATAACTGCACATTAATGTGTGGGTCTTTTTGTACCATGGCTCAGGCAATCATGAATCTTCTTTCTAACCTTCAAAATCAGCCCCAATCCTGCCTGCCCCCCATTAAAATTTCTGAAATAAAGGGCTTCATTTCCCCTCTTACATTAGGTTAAGCTCCTGGAAAGACATGATTCCTCCAGAGTTATTTAAGTACTTCCTTGATTGGTTGGCACCAATTCATGCTACGTAATTTACTCAGATCAACTCAACAGGGATATTCCCAGTGGATAGGAAATGAAGTCTAATTGTCCCCATTTGGGGTAGATGTTGCTTTTGTTAATTTTTCATGTAAGCAGATGACAGCCTCAAAACCCCATCTCTCAAGGAAATGTTTCACCTTTATCCAGAATGATAGCATCTGAGTCACTAGTTACAATAGTATTCTTAATCAATACTCTTTTCTAGTTGACTCCCAGGGGACCAAACTCCATGAATGGGCATAAACCTTTGATGTCCTGAAGATAAGCATACAATAATAGGCTCTATATTCTCTATTCTGTATGAATGGCTGAACAGCATGCCCACTACTTTGCTAATGTCACATTTTACAACTGAGGAACAGGGGTGATTTTTGCAGTCTTCCATTCATGGGTCAGACTTTGAAGTCCTCTACCAGGTTGTTCCTGGGTGCCCCCCATTCCCCAGGAGATGAATTTTCAGGATGTAAGGGACAGCAGAGGGGAAGAGGTAAGTGGCAAAGGGGGAGGTGTGATTTATTCTCTTAAGGGGCTACGCACACAGCACTTCCCCACAAAGCAAACAGTACCCTCGTCCAGTGTTCCCTCTAAGATAAGTTAATATGAGCTAGCTCACAGTTTTTCAACCTCTGGCTCACACGATTTTTTGTCTTAGCTCAGGAAGGATGGCTCCAGAGCAAACTAATTTATGCAGTGGCCAAATCACCTGCTCACAACTTTAACGCCAGTAGCTCACAAAAATTTTTGCTCACAGGACTCCAGCGCTTAGAGGGAACATTGCCCCTGGACCATTTGGAGTTGGGAAAATGGCATGGGAGGAAAGATTAAGCCCCTTCTCCCGCCATACAAAATCTCCAATCAAAAGTTGGGGTTCCATATTCTTAGAGTTCCAGGCAGTCTGACTAGTGACTGACTGCTTCAAAGACTGCAATGTGTAGTTTGGCCCCCTCTCCCTCCTTAGCATAATCTAGCTGATGTCTAGGAGAGCTGAAAACAGTAGAATAAGACCAGTAATTTCTTCTTGCAGTTCTGAAGGCCCAAGTTCTGGATGCCATCAGTGGTACCCCAAAATTTCAGAAGCGTTATAAGATCAAAGTAACCGAGGTAAGCATTTCCTCCTGCTGTATAAGACCGAGGGCCAGGATTCACAGTACAAGTCAGAAGTTTCCACCACTTCTCATAATGTAGCCAATAGCATTTCCATCACTGGAAACGGCATCAGAGAAGGGCCCTGTTTCCCATGCCTCTAACTCCACATATTCACCCAAAGAGTCCCATAGCACTGTTTCAGGAGGCAAAAATCCTGCAGGAAAGAAACCTGAAGACCATCCTACCCAAACCCCATTTGCAGCCAAACAGAGAAACAAGGAGTTTTTCAATGGTAATTCCCTGCTAGAATATATAACCTTGAGTCTGGTCGGGAACCCGGCTCCTGACTTGTGGATTTACATTGTGTATTTTGGCCCTAAGACTTTCCCATAACCCCAAAAGCAACCATCATATTCTTCAATGGTACTGCTGGTGAGTGGGGTGAACAGGTGGTCCTTCCATCCCAGGCTTTAAAGGTCAATACCAAGACAGGACAAAAAGTTCAAAAACAGCAAGCTGTCACCTGGCATAAGAACAGCACCTCACCATTCTTGCTCCACAAAAAGCAGCTCGATCATGATGTCATATTCCCAAAGCACACACAATAGGTCAATTCATCTTGTTTGTCTTCAAAACCACCCTCTGCTATAGATCACTATTCCCCCCTCCTTTTAAATATGAGGCTGAGATATAACGACTTGTTCACCAGGCTTCAAATAAACAAGGGCTGTGGCTCAGTGGAAGAGGCTCTGCTTTGCATGCAGAAGGCTCCAGGTTCAGTCCCTGGCATCTCCAGTTAAAATGGAGCAGGCAGGAGGTGATGTGAAATAACTCTGATTGACACCCTGGAGAGCTGCAGACAGTCAAAGCGGACAATACTGACCTTGAGGGATTGATGGTCTGACTCAGTATAAGGCAGCTCCATGGGTGAAAACTGAGATCTTAATTCAGATCAGCCAAGTCCACACTGACAGTTGAATTCCAGAGGGAGAACTGGTACTATTGGCTTCAATTTAGAAGTTCACAGTGGAACAAGAGCTCCTGACCCAATGCTCTCTTCCTAATCACGGAAGAACATTCTCAGAAGAGCGCGCGCTCTCTCTCTCTCTCTCTCTCTCTCTCTCTCTCTCTCTCTCTCTCTCTCTCTCTCTCTCTGCAGGTGCTCAAGGGCCCAAAGTCGCTGAAAAGGTTTCGTAATCTCTACACACATTTAAATGCCAAACTCTGTGGATATGAACACCCCACCCCTTTCAATCAAGATGAATATGTCTTTACAGGTATGTATTCCCACCAACTGTCAGAAAAGATTTGTGGGACTTCAACCTCGTACTACCTTTTGTGTTTCACCTCTATAGAACAGGAGCAATGAACTTATAGTTCAAGATCCAGATGAGAGTAGACTGGGTTTAGTTCAACAGGTTCGCACAACCTCCCCTGGATAATTATGTAACCATTACCAGATTATGACACACTGCCAGTTAGAGCAAGAATTCCTGCCCAAGAAGGACTAAGGACATTTTCATATGTTCAGAGAAGAAAGAACAAGAACCTCGAGGAAGAAGTGCCATCCAACAAAAGCCGTTTCTGCCATCATCACTGGTAGAACTCTAGATGCTGTTCCACCCTGACACGGGCCCTACTAGGCTTTCAACAATCAGCCCAGGAAACAGCACATAATCCATGGGGGTTCTAGCCCTAAGGGCTAATACTACAGCTTTCCGTAGTCATAAAAGAACACAGAGTCAGAACTAGCATCACCTCACTGGGAATACTGTATACAATTCCTGTTGCTACAGTTGAAGATGGGGATAGACAAGTTCTGGGACTTAGCAAAGGAGACCTTCATGATTGAGAGGCAAAATGGCCTTGGAAAAAGCCCACCCATTCATCATCTGCCACGATGATGTCAACGCAGTACAGACACACACAAACAACCAGCTCCACTATGAATAAATACCAACATGCGAACATTAACCACCAACAGGCAACCCAGCAATACAGGATGCCCTGCTCCAAGAGAGCAATAGGCACCAGCTCCCTTTCCCTGTGGCACTCCAAGAAGGTTGGAGAGCCTTCCCATGATCCCCGCAAGCTGGTACAGATCCCCCTTATGTCCTTGAGGCCCAGGACCTAGGTGGTACATGACAAGCTTGCAACAGCTGCCACACTTGCTATTCCATCTCACACATTAGCACCAGGCCACCTCTCTCTTCAGGAGCTGCTTTACAGTTGCCAACTGGGCCAGCCAGGTTTCTAGCCAGTACAGTGCAGCTAACATGGCCAGGAGCAAAGTGCTTGTGGGGAGAAAAGCGGGGGGGAGCCAATGGAATTGCCTATGAGGACAGTATGAAATGGCCTGGCAACCAGCTTACAGGCCACAGGATGGGCCACACAGGGCACACACACCCTCGACAGGATGGCCTGGAGAGGGCCAAGAGAGGCTCATCATATCCAGGTTGAAGGCCGTAACTCCCTCCATGGACACCTCGGGCACACTGCTGGGCCCAGCTGAGGAGAAGATGAGGGTGATGAGGGCCCCAGTCCCTGGCACCAGCTCACTGGGCCCCACTGGCTACAGTAAGCCACAGTCTCTCCAAGTCAGTGAGGGGGTAGGGTAGATGCGGGGAGGACAGGGGGTGGCTGACAGACTGGTGCTGCGACCCGCTTCGACCATGGATCCAGAAACAGGTGTGGAATGTGGTGAGGCTAGGCCTTGTGGTCTGCACCCCAGACTCTTTCCTCCATTGGGGCAGCCATCAAGAGGGAACAGCTGTAGACCAGGTGTGAGGGGAGGGATGCTAGGCCCTGCCCTGTTTGGATGGCCTCACAGTGACACAGAGGGTGGCTACTGGCCACTGTAAGCAGCTTGATGCTGTCACTGAGAACATGGACATGCAGTAGGCATGCATTGGAGGGGCTGCTCCCAGAAATCTCTGGGACAATTGGTAGGCTCATGCTGCCCCCTCCCCAGCACTGCTTATGTGCCAATGACATTGGGACTCGCTCCTATCACTAATCACAGGTGCCCAGGTCCAGACCCATGTTTCCAAGATGGCACATGGTGGGCGGGGTCCAGCCAGGACCAGTGGTGTGGGCTTGCTTGGGTGATGAAACATAGGGTGCTGGCTCCTGAACTCAAAGGAAATTTGTCAAAGGCTGCTTTAGGAGATGAGGCTTCAGTCCCATGTATATACCTCCTTGCCTCTCTATATGACTGGGAGAACCAAAATAAAACCCACAGAACAGTTACAATTGCAGAATAAGTTATGCAAATGAAGAGAAACCATGGCAATTTGACCAATTTCCTTCACTGGTGATACAGATTGCAAAAAGCAGCTAGCAATAGAATTGGCATTTCGTGAGCACAGAAATTTGATCAATGTTTACAAAGATCTCTAAGTTGTGATCAGAAAGTGTGGTAATGTCACCTGACTCGCAAAGGAGACAAGCCACGGAAAATCGGCCATTACATTTCCCCCCTCCCAACATTAACTTTTATTTCTCTGTCTTTTATATCAAACAGTGAGACGATATGATACTTATCTGTTTACCACACTCTGCGACTTCAATGTGAAATGGGATAGTATCTCTCATGAAGACAAGAAAGGCATCGAAGGAGGTTTTGAAGATACGTGTCTCTAAGTGGTCAGTTACTAATCAACCAAGAGACCATGTGTGACAAGGGTCTAGCAGGAATTGTAAGAGATCAGGACCTTGCAGGGAGCACTGGAGGGGGGGGAAGGCTCAGGAAGGAGCATGTTGTTTTCAGTGAAGTGTTCCGTTGTAGCTTGAAAGCTGGAGCTCTCCTACAATTGCAATCACAAACACCAGACTACAGAGATCAGTTCCCCCAGGAATAATGGCAGATGCAGAGCATGGACTCCATGACATCCCATCCACATTGAGTTCTCTCCCCTCCCCTCCCCAAACTCTGCCCTCCCCAGACACTTTCCCCTAACCTCCACTATTTTCCAAAGCTGAAGCTGGCAACCATATCCTATGATGATACAAAAAGATGGATAGCTATAAAGGACATGCTCTTACCTACAGCTTATGCATTAGAACAACTCAGTAATTGTGGTCTACACAGAAGAGCAGGAGGAAGACAAGGAGGGGGGTAAGAGTGTAGCCAGACAGAATCCCTGAACACAGGTTATCACTACAAAAGTAGCAACTGACCAGGAGGGCCTAGCAAGAGGGTACTGTGCCACCAAGAGGAGGGTCCTAATTTTTAACAGAGGTCATATTTTGATTGCAGCAAGAACCGGTTGGTGGGAGTACTAGCTCTGCCCACCCTGATGCTGCCATGTGAGCTACGACACAGGCAAAGGGTTCTTTAACCCCCTCCTCTTCAGTGTGAAAAGTCACTGCATCCCTAGTAGAGTCCTCTCTCTAGCAACTGCTCTAGTCACTTTGGCCCAATCTGCATCTTCTGTGTAATGCTGTTTTTTTTCAGCTGTGGTGCAGGCTTCCTTTGCCTCCCATTTGGCTCAGTATAAAAGCTTTCCATCTGCATCATGTTTAGGAAGAGCACACAAGAAAGGGGGGAGGAGTGGCCTCTCGGGGGCACCAGTAGGGCACTGCACTGCGGGGAGGAAACGACACCCGTGAACCCCACACAGAGAAAGTAAAGGGGGGTGGCCTGGCAGAGGAGGAGGTGGAGGGTAGGGCAGGAAAGACCAAATGAGCTGGATAAAAAACACAAAACACCTGGCAGCTGCCAGACAGGGCATTCTGGGGACTGCCCCAGAAAATAACCAGTGGTTCAAGGGTGGGTGTGCTTCCAACTACCCACCCCCCAAAAATATGATTGCAAAAAAATGTTCCCTGGCTGCTTTTAAATGCATATCTCCTTAGAAAATATGGGGGGGGGGGAGAATGCGACTGAAGTTTTCTGTTTATCGCTCATACTGGCTCAGAGGGTGGGGAGGGGCAATTAAACCACCTTAAAACCAAATCCACATAACACAGTGAGATGATGTAGTGACCTCAGAGTTGCCACTAAATGCCAACTAGGAGGAAATCTGGCAATGCATCTGTTTTTCTTCACAGTTAACAAGTTCGTAGTTAACAAGAGGCTGTCTTATGAGAGAAATTGGATAAAGTGCAAAATGAAAGCAGCCAGAACTCAAGGAATGGATGACTGTGGGAGCAATATAGGAACCGCCTTGGGTGCTAGTTGCTTAGGGACAGGGAGGGCGGGAGAGCGAGCGAGCGAGAGAGATTGTCAAAGGAAAAGAAGGAACACATAAAGTGAAGGGAGAAGTAAATTGCTCCTCTTTTTTTCTGTGCCCAGTCCTATATTCCCCATTGTTGTCTCACAAACAGGTCCTCCTCTTCCACCACCACCACCACCATCGGTATTTTATCAGACAAAAAATCTATTCCAAACCACCAACTCGATGCCTCCTTATGGTTCTTAAGTGAAAGTTACATATGGAGTCTGATGAGTCGACAACATGGACCTCTAATGCCAAATAAAATGGTTCCTATACATTCTGGGAAGTTTGAGCTTTCATTGCAAACACGAGTCTAGACCTTTTTCATACAGATAACTATAACTCATGTGAAGCTTTTGATGGTGCAGGTCTGAAGAAATTAGCAGAAGATGAAAGCCAGCCATGCAACTCAAACTGAAACTAGATGGACATAGGAATCTGTCAGAAACTATTCGTGTTCTGAGAGCATGGCCCTGCTTAGTGCATCTGCCCTTGTGTTTGCTGAGCCAGTGCTACAGATACCTTGCAATATCATATGGTTTTGCGATGCCCAGTCCCAGACAGCCATAGCATCTTCACAAAGTGTTGTAGATGCAGTACCACCCTGTTTGTTGACGTAGTACATTGCTGTGGTGTTGTCTGTGTGGATTTGCACAATCCTGCTGCAAAGGAAACAAGTGCATAGCGTACAGCACGTAACTCTAGGACAACGTGCCGGGTGCCCCCCACCATCTAGGAAGGCATTAGTAGTCACTGTGACCTCTGACAACAGAGGACCAAATGCCATCCCTTAAAAAATGTTGGTGTCCTCCAACCACCAGGATAAAGACTTTGGATCCTAAGTCCAGTAGAAAGCTTCAGTTTCTGCAAATTGGCTAAAAGGTTAAAGATCCTTATGAACCAAACCTGAAAGGCCCACTTTTTAACCTAGCTAGAAAAAGTACAGAGGTAGTAGAGGCCACCAGACCCAAAAGCCTCTAGATACAGAGGGCGTCCTGGTAACAGTTAGCAGAAAAACACCTTATTAAAGTTGGTATAATATGACTTCTATCTATAAACAAAAAGGAGCATGCCAGCATATCCAAAACAGCCCTTATGAATTTCACTTGCTATACTGGTTCAAATTTGGATTTTTCCCTCCAATTAATAACTAAACTGAGATCCTGCCATGTTCTTATTACAAAGTTGAGATTTTGTGTGAGAATTTTCTTTGACGGTATTGATGTAAGCCAGTCATAAGATAAGAGATTGCCTCCCAGAGACCCAAGGTGTGAAAGAATGACAGCTACACATTTTGTAAAAACACGGGGAGCTGTAGCCAACCCGAAGGGCAGAACAGCATATCGAAAGACCTCCCAACTGAATTCAAAATAGAAGTATTTCCTATAATCCCTCGTATTGCAATATGAAAATCTGCATCTTGAAGATCTAACCTAACAAACCAGGTATTTATTTGTAACCATCGTAAAACAGCAGAAAGCGCAACCATGCAAAAATGGGATGCTTTCTAAAACTTGTTCAAATCCTGTCAGTCTAAAATGGGATGTTCCTCTCATCCTTCCTATCCATCAGGAAAAAAGCAGGAGAAGAACCCAATCGGATTTATCTGAAGGGCATGCGCTCTAGACTGCACCTTTGTTTAACAGACCTTGCATTTACAGGCCCAACTTATTGAGGTTAACGGGTGTGGTTATTCCAGTCAGCATTCATTAGCAGAGTGCTTTAATAAACGCAGGAACATCACTTTACCGGGTTACTCAGCTTACAAAACTACACAGAGCCACATTGCAAGTTTAGAAGAGAAATACTTCTCTCTTTATTTGAGAAGTAAACTTTGGATAGGAAGGACTGATAGATTACTAACCTACTAGCTAAGGGGTCGCGAAGAGTCGGACTCGACTGTGCGACTGAACAACAACAAGCTAAAGGATGGAGGTGGATGGCAAGAGGCCCATCTGCCTCATGGTGCAAAGAAAGGACCACATATCCTTCTCTTGGTGCATGCAGGTAGAGAGCACAGCCACTTCCACACTGTCATTTTTGCCACTTGCTTATCCCTATTGCTTCAGGGTTTTCCCCCGAATGTGTTTTGCCCTCTCTAGTAGTCCCAGAGGGAGCAAAATACAGGTAGAAAGGGGGAGGGGACCCAAAACAATAGGGACAAATGAGTGACAAAAATGACAGTGTGGAAGTGGCATGTCTCCATCCAGAGTGAGAAAGAAGCAGGAAAGGGGAAGCTGATCCCCTGAGAACACAATCTGTATTCCAAAGAGGACAGTGGCAGAAGAGTAGATACAGGAAGAAAAGTCAGTGTGCCTATCTAGCTATCTAGCTTCTCTTGACAGTCTGAAGGTCTGAGACAGGGGCAGGGCTATTTTTGAGCAGGAACACGCAGGAATGGAGTTACGGCTGGCTCCTGAGTTGGCCACACCCAGCAGGAACTCATTAGCATAATAGGCCACACCCACCAGCAGAAACTCATTAGGATTGGCTACATGAGGAGTGTGTGGCCTAATATGCAAAGGAGTTCCTGCTACCAAAAAAGCCCTGGGTTTTGACAACAAACAAGATAATCAGAATAAGAAGCAAAAGGTGGGTATGGCTGGATGACCACACTTCTGGTAACATGGGGGTGTGGCCTAATATGCTAATGAGTTTCTGCTGTTGGGTGTGGCCTATTATGCTAATGAGTTTCTGCTGGGCTTTTTCTACAAAAAGAGCCCTGGACAGGGGACATCGCATCTGGAACTTCCAACACAACTCTGGAAGGGTATTATCTATAGACCCTTTAGGCAAAACACACATGGTGGGGGCACTGGATCCATTCCAGTCCAGCTTCCGCCCTGGCCATGGGATGGATATGGTGCTGGTCGCCTTGACAGACAATCTTTGCAGACAGCTTGATCAAGGCAGGTCAGCACTGCTGTTGTAGCTCGACCTCACAGTGGCATTTGACACAGTTGATTATGATCTTCTAACTCACTGCCTTGTCAATGCAGGAGTTTGGGAGGGGTAGTCTTAGAGTGGCTTTCCTCCTTCCTCCACGGTCGGGGACAGAGGGTGGCGCTGGAACAGAGGATGTGTCAATTAGGTACCCCTTAACATGTGGGGTTCCTCAGGGGGTTGTCCTCTCCTCAATGTTATTCATTGTCTATACGTACCCCCTTGTCCAGTTGGTGCAGAGCTTCAGGTTGGGATGCCGTCAGTACGCTGATGACACCCAGCTGTATCTGCTACTGGACAGCTGCCTGGATAATCTGGCCATAATTTGGCCAAGGTCTGGAAGCTGTGGTGGGATGGTTAAAACAAAGCAGGCTGAGGCTGAATCCGACAAAGATGGAGGTTCTATGGCGGGTATAGACTTCCCATCTTTGATGGGGTGCCACTAACACCAGCACAGTCCATCAAGAGCTTGGGTATGGTCCTGGATGCCTCCTTAACTATGGAGGCCCAGATCATGAATATTGCTAGACTGGTGTTTTTCCATCTACATCAAGTGCGGAAACTAGACCCTTCCTGTCGTGCCCTGATCTAGCCACAGTAATGCATACAACGGTCACCTCCAGATTAGACTACTGTAACCCACTCTATGCTGGCCTTCCCTTAAGACTGACCCAGAAACTCCAGCTGATCCAAAATGTGGTGCCGCAAGTTCTGACAGGAACACCTTGGATGGCACATATACAGCCTGTGGTGCGCCAGCTACATTGGCTTCCAGTGGAATACCAAATCAGATTCAAGGTGTTAGTATTGACATTTTAAGGCCTTCAGGGGCCTGGGACCAGTATATCTTTAGGTTAGGGTTAGGTATGACACTGGGTATTACACTCAGCTGAGGGCAATCTGCTGGTGATCTCTAGCCCCAAAGACATCCAGCTGTCCTCAACCAGACCTAGGGATTTCTCAGCCCTGGCTTCAAACTGGTGGAACTCTCTACCAAATATCATTAGGGCCCTGAGGGACTTAATGCAATTCTGCAGGGCCTGTAAGGCAGAGATAGTCTGCCAGACTTTTGGTTGAAGCCAACAATGGTTTTCCATCATAGCTGGCCTCTTCTTAAGAACATAAGAACATAAGAGAAGCCAATGTTGAATCAGGCCAATGGCCCATCTAATCCAACACTCTGTCACACAGCGGCCAAAATATACCAGGTGCCATCAGGAGGTCCAGCAGTGGGGCCAGGGCACCAGAAGCCCTCCCACTGCTGCCCCCTCCAGCACCAAGAATAGAGTGCATCACCTGCCCCAGACTGAGAGTTCTCATTCTATACCCTGTGGCTAATAGCCACCAGTGGACTTCTGCTCCATATGTTTATCTAATTTCCTCTTGAAACTGTCCATGCTTGCAGCTGCCACGACCTCCTGTGGCAGTGAATTCCATATGTTAATCACTCTTTGGGTGAAGAAGTATTTCCTTTTATCTGTTCTAACCCGACTGCTCAGCAATTTCATAGAGTGCCCACGAGTTCTTGTATTGTGAGAAAGGGAGAAAAGTACTTCTTTCTCAACCAGCTCAATCCCATTCATAATCTTATAAACCTCAATCATGTCACCCCTCAGCCGTCGTTTCTCCAAGCTAAAGAGCCCCAAGCATTTTAACCTTTCTTCATAGGGAAGGTGTTCCAACCCTTTTATCATTCTAGTTGCCCTTCTCTGCACTTTTTCCAATGCTATAATATCCTTTTTGAGATGTGGTGACCAGAACTGTACACAGTATTCCAAATGAGGTCGCACCAGTGATTTATACAGGGGCATGATGATACTGGCTGATTTGTTATCAATTCCCTTCCTAATAATCCCCAGCATAGCGTTGGCCTTCTTTATTGCAGCTACACATTGTGTAGACATTTTCAGCGAGTTATCCACTACGACTCCAAGATCTCTCTCTTGGTCCGTCTCTGCCAGATCAGACCCCATCAACGTGTATTTATATTTAGGATTTTTGGCTCCAATGTGCATCACTTTGCACTTGGCCACATTGAACCCCATTTGCCACGTTGACGCCCACTCACCCATCCTCGACAGATCCCTTTGGAGTGCCTCACAATCCTCCCTGGTTTTCACCACCCTGAACAACTTCGTGTCATCTGCAAAGAAAAATCTATTCTTCTTTTTCCATCTTGCCTGCTTCGGCCTCCTCCTAACCTGCCCATGAGACAGAAGAATAGTCCAGAGCGGGTTTTAGACTAAAGTAATACGCCATCTGGAGACTGTACAATTAGAAGTAAATGATCTGTTGATTTTAAATTGTATTTGTATGTTTTTAACCTGTTGTAAATCACCCAGAGCCCTATGTACTCAGGGATGGGGTGATTCAAAAATGTAATTAATAACAATAACAACAACAACAACAACAATAATAATAACACTCAAGACGACAGCCATGCTCATCAACTGACATGACCCAGGTGTCACTAGTAATGTCCTGCCAATGGGAAATGCAGTACACCAGTCTATTAAAAAGAATGATTCCATCAGTCTGTTGCCAATCTATCAAAAAAACCCTGACTCCATCATTCTGTGCTAGTCAAAAGAACACCTCTATTTTTGTTGAGGGCCTTTAGAGGATTGCGGCTGCTGACTAGGCTCAGCCTTAGAACCCTTTATTCTCCTGGAATGCACTTGAGTGGAAGAACATTGGGAAGGATGAGGTGGTCGGTATGTCAGTAGTAGCTCTGACTCGAACACTGTTGATGTGATTGGTGCTTCAGGAAATATCTCTACTTATATTGTGGAGCAGCAGTTGTCATCCCCAAAGATCTGGCCATCTGTCTGTTCCTTTTGACGTCAGTCAGTATATCATCAGCTTTAACTGGGAAAAAAGATATGTGCCTTCAAATAGCAAATCCTCTACTTCATAATGAGGTCCATTAGGCAATGCTGTCAAACATAGCCATACATGTCTATGAAGAACGAGTGATGAAGCCATAGATCTCACAGAACAGTCTGCCAAATGTCTCCCAGTGTTGACCTGCTGCTTTGACAAGCATATGGTCTCAGTTTGGATATCCGTAACAAGGGCTCTATTGTCTTTAGGGAGCCTGTCCATGTGAAGCATTGGTTTTTCCCATAAGAACAACTGGTACCCATCCACCACCCTCATTATAGCGCGGTAGTCTGCAATCCAAAGTCCCAAATCAGAGGAGAAGTATAGCTTCTTTGAAATAGCATGAAGTTTCCTTCGCTCCTTATCCTTGGCCTCAATTGCATCTCCTCCACAATAAGTGAAGAGGGAAGAGAGTGGGTGAACTAAAAGGAGCATGCATCTTTCTTAATCCTGTAAAGATTTTCTATCTTCGTCGAAGCAGCAGGTAGTGATGCTGGTTTCTCCCAGACCGCTTTTGTAATGTGTAGAAAGCCCTCAAGTATTGGGAATGCTATAGCACCCAGTGAGTCTGAGTAAATCAGAATCCCAGAATCCTGTCTTTGGGCGTCAGATACAATCCAAAGCAAAAACATCAATCTCCAATGAGCGAGCCACACAAAGTATTCGATCTGAATAAAGGTGGAGATCTTCTTTGGGAGACACAGGAGTTGGGTCCCTCCCTGTGTCAGTGTGCAATGGATTCAATGGTACCTCCAAACTGTGCTCGGATCCAAGCCCTCTCTTGTCTCCCTCTGATTCCAAAGAATAATCTGAATGTTCCTGAAGAAACTGAGGGGAAGGGATCACCTCAGAAATAAATGCTGATGGCTCACTGAAAAAAAAAAAAGGGTTCAGATCCATCCTGTGCATGTGGCCATAATAACCTGTCCAGTCTGGCTTATATGCTAGAAATATTAAAAAATCGGCAGGGCTGCCACAAAACAGGCAGGAATGCCACAGGCCATTGCATTGCAGATCTTGCATCCAGTGGAAATAACGAACACTTCCATGAGCGCCAGGTAAGTCATTTTCAACTTCACCCTCAGATAATGATGGAGCCAGGGACCAAGAATGAAGAGACAGGGTCTGAGGCAGTGTTCCCTCTAAACTGAGTTAGGGTGAGCTAGCTCACAGTTTTTTAGCCTCCAGCTCACACGTTTTTGTCTTAGCTCAGGAAGGATGGCTCCAGAGCAAACTAATTCAAGCAGTAGCCAAGTCACTTGCTCACAGCTTTAATGCCAGTAGCTCACAAAGTAGAATTTTTGTTCACAAGACTCCACAGCTTAGAGGGAGCACTGGTCTGAGGCAGAGCTCACTGAAACTCCTCCAGTTGCCGCATAGGCTCTGGATCCTGATGATTAATACAATGCTTGGCAGTAAGATCCAATGGAACCTTTCAACAGCATCTGGACTTTGATTTTGACATCTGGAGATTCAGAGGTGCTTCTCAGTACTCTAGACGTAGCCAATGACCAAGATTTGTGCTTGGATGGTTCTGACCTCAAAGTCGAAAGAACTGACATTACAGAAGCCAAGAAGGGCAAATGCTCCACCACAGTAGGTGACTTAGCTTCTGGGATTTCAGGAGCAGACAAGGCCTTCTCCCATAAAGCCGCCTTTAACCTTGATGCCCTCTCATTCCAGGACTTGGGTGTGAATTTCTGACAATGTATACAAACTGAGACATTAAATTTTTTGCCAAACCACAGGAGACACAGTGGGCCGATTTCCCACAAGTGCTACTCTGCGCTTGCTCTTCCCTTTTGCCCTGATGGTATGTGTCAATTTCACACAAGCTGTTGTGCAGCTGCATTTTGCCTCACAACTTCAGGAGATTTCCCCCGCTTCTACTCAATCCTCAAAAAACAGGATTGAGCAGACGTGGGGGAAATCACGCGAAGCTGTGGGGCAAAATGCGGTCACGCAGCAGCTTGTGGGAAATCGGCCTCAGGCCGAATCCGCATTTGTCTTTCCCACCAGTGTCCCAGTCTTTTGACTCCATCCTCAAAAAAGCTGTCCACATTTGGTGTCGTTTTCACACCTCAACAGTGCTAGCAGACTTTCGCACAGCCACATATGTTTATCGTCCTTTCAGGGTGGCTCCACTTTCATTGCACCTCCGCACTGCTTTAAAAGAATCTTCTCCAAACAACATTCAAACAAGCATAGAGAAAGACAGCGTCACAGCAGTACGCAACAGATTTAAAAATGCAAATGCAGATTCGACCTCAGTCCCACAACAGGAGCACTTTTTGAATAAAGGCTTCTGCATTGTTATTCCCCTCAACTACTGAATATCTCAGAATGGGGAACAAAAACTTAAGAGGTAGATCTCATCTACCAGATGAACAAAGTTGGTCAACAATCCCCTTCAGAACATTTGGGGTTTTTGGTGATGAAGAAGAAATGCCAGAACAGATCCTCAAACTGCAGCGGTGGAAAAGGATTTGAAACAAGAGGGCACTGCTCCCTCAGAGTACTTGATTGTTTGGGTGGGAAACTACTGAGGGAGAGGGCCATCCCTCCACTGTTTTTTCAGCTAGAATATTCTCTAAGGACTGACCTGCACAGAAGACCAAAGATAAACAATGGAGAATGTCAAGAGTTCAGCTCTGGGATCAGTGAAGCTGGAAGTAACAACAGGCCTCTTAGGTAAAGGTAAAGGTTCCCTTGCTCGAAAGCCAGTCGAATCCGACTCTAGAGTTGCGGTGCTCATCTCCGTTTCAAAGCCAAAGAGCCAGCGCTGTCCGAAGACGTTTCCGTGGTCATGTGGCCGGCATGACTAAACACCAAGGTGCACAGAACGCTGTTACCTTCCCACCAAAGTGGTACCTATTTATCTACTTGCAATTTCTTGCTTTTGAACTGCTAGGTTGGCCTCTTAAGTATATGCAAAATGCCTCTCTCTCCCTACTAATTACAAAGCTCACATAAACATGGAATTTGGAAGGAAATGTGTGTGGGGGTCAGAAAATTCCATCCAGCAGCACATATATCCATGGTTAATACAGAATTGTCATAATACATGTTCTTGAAATGCACTTATTTCTATCATTTCATCATACATCCTTCCAAGAACAAATGATTCAGCTTTATGCCATGAGCCCAGAACCATAATCATGAAATTCTCTATTTAATTGTCCTACTGAGAGTGCAACAAGTAGTATAATACTGGGACAGACTAACTCCACTTACCCCACTAATGGGTTTAGTAAGTAAAATGCATACCACCATAACCATCATTCAACTATAAAGTCAGCAGGATGGTTTATTTTAAATGATGGATCCACCCTTCCCTACATTCAGGGCAGCATACTATGGACGGTCTCACAAAGTCCCTGTGCCAATGTGTCTACTGAAAACATGTGAAACACAAGGTTGTTGAAAGAAATAAGATTAAAAAACCTGAATGTTTGCCTATGACACACCAGAAGGGCCAGAAGGACAAGGTCTGTCTTCTCCTCTTTCAGGCACTCTTTCAGTAAAGACACTGACAGTCACAGAGTGACAAGGAAAAGGGCAGTCTTTCAAATTCCAGAATACCAAAAGTGAGCAAAAGGTGGTAGGGTTGCCAGCTCTGGGCTGGGAAATTCCTGGAGGTTTGGGGAGGGGAGGGAGTGGGGTTTAACGCCATTGAGTACACCCTCCAAAGCAGCCATTTTCCCCAGGAGAACTGGACTCTGTCATCTGGAGAACAGTTGTGATTTCGGGAGCTCTCCAGGCCACCCCTGGAGGCTGACAACCCTAAAAGGTAGGCTAGGCCTGACTCATCCCACTACTATTCACAACTAGGTCATCAAGAATTAGCAAACAGTAGTGGCTCCTGGATTTGGACAGCAAGCATCTGGCCTCTAGAAGAGAGGCCTCCAACAAATTCCCAAACTTGAAAGGAAACTACAAAACCAAGCAAAAAAAAATCCTGTCGTCCCTACAATTCAGATATAACACCCTAATCAATGATGGGGGGGAGAGTGATGGCATTAAAGAATCAGATAGTTAAGCCCTGTAAGCAACTCCGAATATTATTTTTGCAGACATTCCTGCATCCTTGAACACTGACTTCACATTTCTGTGACATCTGCAAAGACTGATACGGAATGTTCCAAGAGTAGTGTTTTCCAAATAAGAGACTGTCTGTTATGTGAGATCCTACACACGGACACACACACACACACAGAGGGAGAGAGGAAGAGAGAGAGAGATCATTTACACAATGGAGTTGAAGGCATCGGTTCCACCCTATTCTGTGTCCCAGAACTTTAAATTTGGCGGGACAGTCTCTCTATAGATCGAAGTTTCATTTCATAATTATGCAGCTATTGATTGACAAACCCATCTTCCATAAATTTTTCTAACCCTATTTTTCTAAGCAACATTTAGGTATTTGAGAGTCTGGAGAAATGATAATATTTCTTCAGAAGGATACAGAGATATAGACACCAAGACGGGCAGAAAAGTGCATATACACACAATATTCCTGTTTATTGTTTTTTAATTCCGGAGATGTGGGGCAAGAAGAGGTCTAAATGCATGCTTGCTCATTTAAAATGCTTACTGGCTTGGGTGCCAGACTTGGGCTTAGAATGGTTTCCTTAAGCAATGAACCAAAGGGTTAGGAGAACCTTAAGTGGGGAAGGATGTACCTGCCCTCAAGTAAATTCACATTCTGTGCCACAAGAATCTCCTTCTACATCTGGCTAACCTGCCAATTAAGGAAATGGGCATTATAGATTCTCCTTCTGCTAGTGACTACTGGAAATTCTCTTCAACCATCCTCTACAATAATAAGAGAAGGACAACACTTGTTCCAGCTTTGAAGATTTCACCAAGCACTGCCTGCCCACTTTCACACATCTTTGCCATTACAGGGCTAGAACCTGGATGACAACAGAATTAAAGGATTGCTTTAGGAAGACAGGGAGATGGCAGAGAAACTGCATAAATTCTTTGTGCTGTGTTCACTGGCTAAATGTAGACCATCACACCAAAATCAATGCTTTGGGGAAGTATGCCTGAAGAACACAGTCAAATTGAGGTACTGGAGATGGTGACATACTTGGAAAGGTGGACAAATTAAAAACAAATCACTCTCAAGGTCCGGAAAGCGTACCCCCAAGAGATCTTACAGAAATCAAAGGGTGAAATTCTTAATCTTCTAACCAATATATGCAATTTTTTACTTAAATCAGCCTCCAGAACAGAGGATAGGGAAGTCAAAGATATTACACAGATTTTTAAAGGCGGTTGAGTAGGGATTCAGGAAATTATAGGTCCATTAGCTTAATGTCTATTCCAGGTTAACTAGTACAAATTGTTATTAAAGATAGAATTATTAAGCATCTAGAGGAACAGAGCCTGCTGAGGGAACATCACCATGGCTTCTTGCAAGAGAAGTCCTGCTTCACCAACCTTTGGCATTCTTTAAGAAGGCCTTCAAGCATGTGGATCAAGAGGATCCAATACACATAATAAACTTGGACTTCCAAAACATTTTAGACAAGGTCCCTCACCAAAGATTCCTCGGTATACTTAGCAGTGAGATATCAGTAATGTAAAGCTTTCATTATGTATTTTAAGCTGCCTTAAGCCACAAAGAAATGGGATATAAATATTTTCGTCTCTTGAATGAGTGAATGAATGAATGAATGAATGAATGAATGAATGAATGAATGAATGAAAGAAAGAATGAATGAATGTCAGGACCTGCCTTGATGTGGGATACGAGGATGAGTCCTTTTATGGAATCAAATATAATTATACAAGAAGGAGTGAGTAAAAGTAAATGCACAATTCTTTTAGTGGGGGCATAGAACCACAGGGATCTCATCACGACTGGTATAAGGACCCAGCTGGAAGGGAAGGCAGCATGGTATAGCCTGATTTTGTCAGATCTTGGCAGCTAAGCAGGTTCAGCCCTGGTTAGTCCTTGGATGGGAAATCTCCAAGGAAGACTTCAGGGGAAAAGAATGGCAAAACACTTTTGCTTCTCATGTGCCTTGAAAGTCCCATCCTAGGGTCGCCATGAGACGGCTACAACTTGATGGCACTTAATAGAGACACAGCTGTTTTTCATATTAACAACATCTCATCAATATTAATATCCATGTTACTCCAACTGAATAGCCTGTGCTCTGCCGATACCTCTCAGACCATGTTGCCAGCTGACTGTCGTTATATTGCTCTAGCGCTCCATGTATTGTTTTAGATCTATTTTATTGACATTTTATTTAACTAATTGTTTTATCTTGTTATTATACTGTGTAAGCCACCCGGAGCCTGCTCTGGCAGGGAGGGCAGGATATAAATAAAATGAATGAATGAATGAATGAATGAATGAATGAATGAATGAATGATCTGAAACTATGGGTAAGCAGTATAGCGGGCAAGTGTTCAGATGATACCAAATTATTCCAAATAACAGAAGAGCTACAGGAGTGGCTATTGCTGTGACAAATGAAGTTCAATGTAGTTAAATGTAAGGTAATCCTAACTTTAAATATACAATAATGAAACCTGACCAAGCCAAGTTCTGCAAACCATATCTCAAAAAGCGATTGCCAAGCTGAAGGGGGAAAAAAGCAAGGAGGATGATTAAGGGTCTGGAGGACCTTGCCTACGAGGGAAGGCTAAAGGGTTTAGAACTTTTCAGCTTCAGTGGACGTGACAGAGATTTATAAAATTATGCATGAGGAGAACAAATGAGAGTTTTTCTTCTCCCTCTACAACACCATTACAAATAGGGGGACCCAATGAAGTTGTTGGGCAAAGTTCAGGATAGAAAAAAAACAAGAACTAATTCTTCATTTATTGAGTAATTAAATTGTGGAATTCACTGCCAGTGAAGGTACTGATGTCTACTAAACCAAATGGCTTTAAAAGGAGATTAGGCCAGTTCATGGAGGATAGCTCTATCAATGGTTGCTAGCCTTGGACAGCGGAGTGCTTGGTCTGTTGGCCCTGCAGAGTAACTGGTAGGCCACTGTGTGAAATAGGATGCTTGAGATAATGCATCACTGGTCTGATTAAACAGGAACATTTTTACGATCCTCAGGAACTTGGCATTCAGTATCAAATTTGTATTATGCACTTTTGCCTGCCAGAACAGGAACATATGGGTGAGTCAAGCAGGAAACTGTGCAAGCTTATAAACCCATGGAACAGGAGAAGAACTGCATCTTGAGCTGGCAAGAGGCACCTACAGAATAACAGAATAAGGTGGGCAAACAAAACACAAACTCTACTTTTGCTCTAATGTAGGATATGCTCTTGGCACTTGCTTCCTGTACTGGGGGCTGATACCTGTCTACTTCTAACCACATCAGATGTTTCCATTTCTGAGGAGTTCCTAAGGTCTTCTCTTGGTCTAAACATTCACTTCTTCCTCTTATTTTAACCTCTTCATTCCTCCTATAGAAACATTTGAAATTCCTGCATAGCTAGATCTTCAAGCCTTACCTATAGTCCTTCTGTCTATTACTTTGTCTCAGACACTTGAGATCTGCAAAGGCACTACCTGTTGAATCAAATAGAACCTTTTCTGTTTCTTTGGGTTTTTAAAATCCCAAAATTATATCAACTATTTGGATTTTTCAGTCTGGTCCATTGCCATTGTCTCTATATGATGTTGATACTGCTGTGATAGAAGAACCTGGCAAAGACCATACTCCATGTGTAGATTTCCTACTCGTTTCTGCCATTCTTGCTAATAGACTTCAAAAGGTTGTTTATTCTAAGTGAGAAATTGTTGTTGTTACAACCAGTGTTCCCTCTAAGCTGAGTTAGTGTGAGCCAGCTCACTGTATTGTAGTCTCCAGCTCACACATTTTTGTCTCAGCTCAGGAAGGATGGCTCCAGAGCAAACTGATTTATGCAGGAGCCAAATCGCCCACTCGCAACTTGAATGCTGGTAGCTCCTGGAGTAGAATTTTTGTTCACAAGGCTCCACAGCTTATAGGGAGCACTGGTTACAACTCTGGTACATGTAGACCAGGTAGGATTTACACAAAGGTTCTGAAAATCTTAGCTTGGTTGCTATTTGGTTGATTGAAACAGGAAGAGATCTGACCAACACCATCCTTTCACTTGATACTGAAAAAACCCTTCAGCAAGATATACTAGTAATTTATGCTCTGTTACACTGAGTAAATTTGGCTTTCCTGACAAATAATTGTAATGGATTAGAGTCCTTAACTCATCTCCCAGATCTAGGTTCCTGAATAATTCCGTATTTTCTATGCCATTCCCTCTTGAGAGAGGCACCAGACCATGGGTGGCCAAACTTGCTTAACATAAGAGCCACATGGAATAAACATCAGATGTTTGGAAGCCACATGACATGAATAAATATTACGGACATGTTTTTAATGAAAAATTTGCAATTTTGCTTTTTATTAACATTAAATGAGACTGCCAAAAATAAAAACAAAAGGGATAAAAATAGATACCGACACTGATACTTATTTGTCCAATGATATTTGTAGGCTGAGGGGGGCTTTAAGAACACATTTAAAACTAAAATTGCTTTCCTTCTTTGCTCCCTCCTGCCTCAAGCCTAGCCAGGGAGGGGAACATTGGTGCGGGGGGAGACCAATCGGGGAGGCAAGCCTCCGTGCAGTTTACTTTTATTGTTTATTTTGGAAGCTGAGTCTTCCATTCCTGTATTAATGAAAGTGGTGAATACTTTTGGTGCTTCGTTTGGCCATTTGATTAATTGGACTTAATCGAAGTTGATGATGGTCGACGAGAATGAACCATCCATTTCCCTACCGTTGCCAAGAGGCGCACCAATGCTGAACAGCGCATGCGCACACACAAGACACCAGAAATGGCCTGCCCCCCCACGGCGCATGCACACTTCGCAACAGCACGGATTGCGTGGTCTGCTGCGCTGCTTTTGCCGCGCTGCAGCAGCGCGGTGTGATCGGAGTGCAGAGCTGGAGCATGGCAACCCGGTGGCCCATGTGATCTGGCTACTGCGCCTTATTTAGCTCTGGGGCAAACTGCCATGCCTCTCCCCCACGTTTTCTGGCCCGTATGACTGGGGCCAAAGTTAAACAAATCTGCAAAGGCCTTTCTTTTTCTACCCACTATCCTTGGGCTGTGAGAGCCTAGGAAGTTCTTCTATTGATGAGATGCCCTAATTGCTTGAAGGAGGAGGACCCCGTGGCCCACTCCACTTCATTCCTGTCTTAATTCAGCACCCACTTTTGATCCTACCGTTCTCCCCATTTCACAGGTTTCACAGATCTTTGCACCAGATTACATATGACAGCATCTTTGTGTCCCCAGGAAATCCTCCCCTAGTCCAGGGTCTCCTTCTCCATGCTGTTCAGACCCTGCTCCCTGAAACTTCCTCCCAAGGAATCACATTGAGAACCAGTTTGGTGTAGCAGTTAAGTGCGCGGACTCTAATCTTGGAGAACCGGGTTTGATTCCCCACTCCTCCACTTGCACCTGCTGATGTGACCTTGGGTCAGTCATAAGTTCTCTCAGTACTGTTCTCTCAAGGGCAGTTCTCGAAAGAGCTCTCTCAGCCCCACCTACCTTAGAGGGTGTCTGTTGTGGGGAGGGGAAGGGAAAGGGGTTGTAAGCCACTCTGAGACTCCTTCGGGTAGTGAAGGGCAGCGTATAAATCCAATCTCCTCCTCTTCTCCTCTCCTCTGCTTTCCAGGTTACAGCTGAGACTCTTTCCTCCTCCTAATCTCTGGTGAAAATGGTCTTGGCTAAGCTGTGTGGATTCCTCGCTACAAGTGTCCTTCCCCTCATTCTGCTGGTAGACTCCACTGCAGAAGGCTGTGTTACCGAACCAGACTACAAGTCTGACTACTGTCCATTTGACATTGGTGAGTCTCTGCTCCCAGCCTGAATCAATGAATTGTCCTCTCCCATCAATATCTAATGATCCCGTGGCAAGTTTGTTTGTTTGTTTGTTTGTTTGTTTTTCGAATTTCTACCCCCACCCTGCTGGCCAGAGCCAGTTCAGGGCGGCTTACATAAAAAACAGATGTTACATTAAAATACGAATTATGATTAAAACAATTCTAAAACCGTAATTAAGTGCTATTTGTCTTTGGTATTCGCATGATGGTAGCAGCCATTATTCAGAGTTCTCAGCTGGCAGTCAGCTCACAGTGTTCATTTTAATTGTCCTTGCAGTGCTTGCTGTTCTTTAGGCTGTTGGCAGCAATTTCCAGAATCCGGAATCCAGGGACCATCAGTACATTTGTATACCTCAGCCATCCTTACTGCAAAGGGATCCTGATGCTCCCTTCAGAACAGATAAACAAATCTAGCTATTCCTCGTGCTGTCTTCCTTAGTATTCATAAACTGTTCCCAAGGCTGCTTAAGGCAGATAGACAGTGAAGTTCCTACACAGAATCTTTCATTTCTTTCATGTGATCATGGATCACATATGCTATGGGCAAAGAAGAAGGCTGTAGAGAACATGGATTCATACTGCAAGCCTCTATGCTCACTCGCATAACTTTCTATGTATTACTAAATACCCATTCACTTACAGGCCATTTACTTCCAATTCATTCTATTATTTTAAGACATTTCATAGTATCTTCACACTCCTTTTGGATTCCGACTCACAGCAGTGAGCCTATTTCCAGGTCTGTCTCAGGCTCTTTCAGCACTGCTGCAAATAACTCATTCTGGTCCCTAGGTCAATGCTAGAACTAAAGAGTACTTCCAGTGAGTACTGGTGGCCAGTGAGTACTCCCAGTGAGTACTGGTGGCCAGGACCAAGCCATGCCAGCCATGCCAACTCTTCCAGCAGCCGCTGGGCTACTTTGCCCAGAGGTTTCAACAGCCATGATAATCACCATCTCCTTCTACCCACACTCCAGCCTATTTGCAAGAAAAAGCAAGAGGATCGATAACATCCACTGAGCTGAGTAGATCCTGAAGGGCTGACTTATAAGACCACCACACATGACCTCCCAGCATGGCTTGTTCCAAGACCACCTGAAATCTCCAGGTGGTCACCCTTGCCCATGCTCAATATCCACCTGTAGCAATGAAAAACAGCACTGCCAGCTTCTTTGCCCTACACACCTCTTGCTCTTTGCACAGTCCAATGCCTAGCAGGTCAGGAGGCCGCTGAACATGCAGGAGCCCTGCCAGAAAAGAAGCTGGCACGGCCCATCTTTTCCACCTCCCTCCACTCTCTCAGAACAAGCGGGCAGAAGTGCAGAAAGGCTCCCTTCTTCCCTGCTGCTCTTGGAAACAGGGGAGGATGTTTCCTTGCATTACTCCTCACCTCAAATCCTCTCTGGGCTGCTTTGCACATGCAAATGCATAAATTCACTTCTTGACACTTGGTTACTCTACACTTCACCAGCTGAAAACACGTATGTGGATCGACTCCACTGAAAAACAGTTTTGAGGGAAAGCTTTGATCTGCACTGGTGGCTTAGTCACACCTGCACATGGTCATTTCTCTCCCACATATATGTCAACCAGCCCTCTGGTCAAGTACAGAGAAAAACTTCAAGCAGTATTTCAGAGGCAAGACATGCAGTTTCTAGTCTTTCAGTTACCAAAATATATGATCAGAGACTCATACCGAGTAGTAGTTGCAAATCCCATTGTTTCAATTAACCCCCCCAAAGAACTACCAGATTCCAGGTTAATACTTTGAATTTCAACCAGTATATCCTCCACCGGGCATTCTTCATTCAACATCAACTGGTCCTCAAATGTTAAGAACAAGGCAAGAAAGTCCTGTTAGCAAAGTGACTTCATAACTCAGGATCTTATCAACACAAAAAAGACTCCCGCATTACTGTCAGGAGACATAAGGTACAGATTAAGTTTTATGGGTTTACAGTCAAGAACCAGGGAACGAATTCAGTCTGCGCTTAGCGAAATCCCTGAGATCATTAGCTGCCTCTTCTTAATGTAAAACCATACAATGTGACTTATCTACTCTTTTGTGCAGTCATCAAGGGCAGTGTTCTGAATGACAACAAAGAAGATACGCCACTGAACTTTAAAATCACACAGGTAAGTATCTGCTCCCCATGCACTATGTGGAGAGTTTCCCTTACTCCACTCTTATTCACTGCATCCCCATCAATGCTGATGGATGGGATGAAGAGGTGGAAATTCCATCTTGGTCAGTGGACCTCTTAAGATTTTTTATTGGCTAAATGCCGCAGCTCAGTGCCCAGCATCATTCACTGAGCCTTCCCTTTTGCCTTCCCTGTGGACACAGTCTTTGCTGAAAACACACTAGCTGGGAGTTCTGCAGGGCAGATAGCACTTTTGCTGAAATCCTTGTAGCTGGAATCCTTATAGCTCTCATCAGTGGGACAGGACTATCCAGCAGTTCTCGTATGATAATCCCTGACACAATCAGGAAAGACGTAGTCTTCTATGGTTCCAGTCACGGTAACATGTATGCAAAGCAGGGGTCATTTTCTAGAAAAAGAGGTGCAGGAGCTCATTAGCATAACTCATTAGCATAATTTATTTGCATGTGCCACACACCCTGACATCACCAGAAGTGTGTCAGAAGGCAACACCCACCGCTCAGGCTCCACCCCAAAAATCTCCAGGTATTTCCCAACTCAGAGCTGCCGAGCCTACCTGGAGAAAAACTGCTACAAAAGCATTAGAAAATTTGTGGCAGGGGATCAGCTTTTGTGAGCCACTGCTCTCTTCTACAGATACTTCATTGCTCAAGAAGTGACCAGTGACCCAGTTATGAACAGAGGCTACAGTTCCCACATTTGCAGAAGTCTAGAGTTATGGGCAACATCCTCCTCACTTGATACCTACATGTAACGGTTGATGACTCTGTTTCAGTGTATCTGAAAATGAGTGCATGAACATGAAAGCTTATACCCAGAATTAAACATTGTTGGTCTTAAAGGTGCCACTGAACTCAAACTTTGTTCTGTTGCTACAGACCAACACAGCTACCCACCTGAATCTATGCAAACCAGAATTATTCAAGAGGGCTCTTCTACACAGGCAATAGGGTTACACTGTACAAAAGACTTCACAAAGTTACTTGAACAAATTATTAGGGTAAACCCAACACCTCCTGTCCACACATGCTTAAGGTAGGATAGCAGCTCAATGTTTTATTAGCAGTGGTACTTAAGAATATCTGTTCTGCAACAGAACAAAGTTTGAATTCAGTGGCACCTTTAAGACCAACAAAGTTTATTCATATGAAAGCTTAGACCCAGAATTAAACTCTGTTGGTCTTAAAGATGCCACTGGACTCAAACTTTGTTTGGCACATTTTGTGTTTATTGACTGTTAACCTTTATTTAAGCTGGTTATAGCCTAACCCATTAGCTGAAAGGGGGGGGAGGGCGAGAGGGAGGGAGGAAAAGGAAAGGAAAGGAAAAGAAAGGAAAGAAATGTGGGAAAGGAAAAGAAAGCCAGCAAAGAAAGGGAAAGAAAATGAAAGTCTCTGTGTATGTTTGCTTTCCCCAAGTTCTAAATTCCCCCACCAGCAGTTAAAAAGGAGCTTGAAGGCTTACATTTGAAACGTCCTCCTTTGGCTGTGAGTTCCCAGGCTAGAGTACTCACTCAGCCACCGGTTCTCTGGTCCATTCAACATATAAAAATGAAAGTGAAACAAGAGCTTCACCCAACAGGACCAAACTAAATCACACATATATTAAGGGAAGAGCAGACCGTTCCAGTACACATAGACAAGCATACAAGAGCAAGACCCTTTGGGAGGCGTGAGAAACCAAGAAATATAAATAAATAAATAAATAAATAAATAAAATCCAACTGAAAGTGGGGCGGTGGGGAGATGGATTTCCTCCAGTATAACCTATGAGCTGCAGCAGGCTGCCTGGAGAAGAAAAAGGAGGCGGAGAGACATGCCTGGCTTCCCTGCTCGATCTTCTCCAGGTGCCTGGCAGGGGGAAAAGAGGATCAGGGGGAAATGAGAGCATTTCTGCCCAGCTTCCCTTCCTGTTTCCAGCCAGACATGCCTGGCTTCCCTTTGCCATCTGCTCTGAGTGCCCCGCGGCTAGAAGGTCGCGCAGGGAAGCCAGGCATTTAAATCCCCCACCCACACAGTCTCTCCGCAAAAGCAGAGCGGCTCAGGGAGAAAGGAGGGCATATCTACCTGGCTTCCCTTCCTGTCTCCCTGGCTTCCCTTCCTGGCTGGAGACAGAAAGGGGAGCCCAGCAGACATGCCTGGCTTCCCTGCGTGAAGATTGCGCAGAGAAGCCAGGCATTTAATTCTCCCCCCTTGGGAGGGGGCAGGGCCTGGGCTTGTTATTGCTGGAGCACCGCTCCGGGACGCACTGGCAGGAAAGATCCCTGATGCAAAGAAGAGGAGCTGTGCAAAAGAATACACTTTATTTGCAGCCTGAAAGAGAAGAAAAAGCACCTATTCCAGATCTTCTGGGAAGGTAGTACTCCTTAAATCTAATGTCTGATTCTGTGACTGAGTACTCCATTCCTGTGGAAAACTAGCAAGGCAAAAAGTGTCTTTAGCCTATTCTTATCTTACATAGTAGTACCTTTCTAAGTCAGAAGAGCCTTACATTCGCAAAGCATATCAATGTACAATTCACCCATGTTTTGTAAAGTGAAACAACCCTGAATAACTGTGTCAGTGGCTTTTTCTCTACACACTAGTTCTGCTGAACAGTCTGAAAGTTATATATCCACACACACCTTTCTCTACAGCACAGAATAAACTGGAAGCCCTCGATAAATATTAATATTTAAGATTTATATGTATGCATTCTTCCCAAATATTATTTCAATTCCTAAAGGTCACAATTGGTCAATTTTTCCTGCTTATCTTCAGAACTATGATGTGATGTTGGCCATGATTACTCCCACTTTTAAATAGGTGGGGGAAAGTGAGGTGGAGACATACTGACTTATTCAGTAGGCTTCATACAGAATTGAGACTTGAACTCATACCCCTACGTCCACAAACCTCAATAAGTCACACAGAGTTCGAAGACAGCAATAAAGATTGTTCCCTGGAAAGGCCAGCACCTTCCATAACATAAAAAGCCCCTGAATGTCTTCTTACATTGGCTCCCTTTCCTGATCAGTGAAAACTTTCCTTTTTCTGCAGGTGATCAAGGGCCCCAGTGATATGGGAAAGAATGTGAAAATCAACACTGAAAAATGCTACCTCTTTCCAGATGATATCGATATCAAGGAATTTCTTATTTTAGGTATGGATCAAAACCTACTGACAGTGAAGACTTGGGGTGACTGAAACTCATTTAGGTTTTTTTGACTTATCTCTAAAGAAGTGAAACAACTACTTACTTCACAGCTAGATAAACCTGAGATGTTTTGGTAGGGGACCAGGTTTGGTATGCCAGCATTAAACTGACACTTCAGCACTGCAATCACATACTTTCATTGCACTTTCCAACGGGATTTTGCTAGTTCACACAGTAAAATCCAGTGGGAAAGTGCATTTAAAGTTGATTGAAAATGCATGTCTGGCAACAATCAACCCACTAAGCCAGAAAACAGCCTACGTGGATTCTGTCTGGCACTGCAGCAAGCACTGTGTGGCGTTCTGGTTGCAGTAGTTCAAGTAAGCTATAGGCGAATCTAGGAATTCTTAGAGGTGGACCCATATAGACAAAAGGATCTGGATATTTATAACATAAAGAAATTATCACAAAGGAACAGGAGGAAAAATGGAAAGGGAAATTCATTTACTTCTGAGGTGCTCCAGCATCCAGCGAGAGATCCCTTCAGGGACACAATGACTCCATAACCATCAAATCAAGAGGTCCTCCTACAAAACAGTGGTTCTCTCTGCCACACCCACCATTTTAATGAGCCTTACAAATGTTCCATTTACTATACAACATGCCCTGTTCCTTAAGAAGCTTGCCATTCTTTTCAGACACAGGCTCTGTCCTAGTTAGAACAAAATGATCATTATGTGATCATAGATTTATATAGTCACCTTTCTGCCTAATAAGGGCACAAAAGGTACAATTACATTTAAAAAGAAATAAAACCATATAAGACATATTTTTAAAAAATCTCAAACCAATAAAATCCTATGAAAGCAAACCATATTTAAAAAACAGAAATCAACAAAATCAGTACACAGCCGTCAATTTAAGTAAAAACCCTAGAACTTGTTCAAACCTGAAGAATCAGAAGGACAAAGGAATAATATTTTCATAACAGCTGCAAGGAATGGGTCTTGAGTAACCAGTATACCTCATTGACACCATCATGGTTAGCAAAAAGCTAAACTATAAATGAAAGAAGCTGAACTATAAAGGAAGCAATAAATAAATACTAAACCATATCAAATAGCAGGGGTCAGTAAGGCGCCCCACCCCCACTGCCGTCACCGCCATTTCCCCCGCTGCTGCCCTGCCGCCATTTTTGGCCCACATACACCGAGGTGGGAGGGCGGCTTAGAGAAACTTCCGGTGGTGTCCCTTCAGCCGCCTTGGGGGCAGGAGGAGGAGTGAGGCAGGAAGGCCCACCTGAGGGGGAAGTTCGCCCTGCCAGGATTGGGGCAGGTGGAAGGGAGCACAAAGAGGAGAAGCCTCCACCTTGGCTGTGCCCTGTCCTTCTACCTTCCTGCCACCTTCCTGCCACCTGATAGGGCCAGTGTACTTGAGTGCCATGGCTGCCTGCCCAGCCGGGCTCCGGCGTGAGTGATGCTGGAGCAGCAAGGCCAGTGGCTGGTGGGATCCTGCCCGTTCCCCTGGGCCTCCCCCCCACACCCACTGCCCCTCACCCAGCTGTCTCCCACTCTTTTCCAACTAAATCACCCCGGCCTCTTCCCCCTGTCCCTGAGCAACAAAGCGGGAAGGAAATGCTGACGCCATGTTACCAAATTTGCTCCCTTTCCTTTCTTTCCCCTCTGCGAGGCTGCAGGACGGCAGGCGGAGCAGAGGCATGGTGGATGCACGCCCCTGGAGTCCAGGCTTAGACCTCCACTGCTGAGGGAGGGCAGGGTGGGAAAGAGAGGCGGCCAGGACAGGACTCCAGGAAAAGGTTTTACTGTTAGGGCAGCACCCCACCCAAAAAAGAGACAACATTTTAACTCTTTCTGTCCTGAGGCTGCGTTGTCGCCTCGGGGGATGCATTTGGGAGCCTGGGAGCAACAGATGGCGAGACCCAGTCAAGGACTGCTCTCCTAGCAGCTCAACAGCCTAGTAGGGAACGCCCCACCTCCTTCCCTATTTTATCCTGATCCCTTTCCCACTCTCTCTCCTCCACAATTGCCTTCCTCCTGAGCCTGTGGTAGCCGGGAAGTTCCTTCTCTGTGCTCTCGTGCAGGCACAGGCTGGTCGTGAGAATGCCCTCCTTCCCTCTCCAGTACAGCATACCTTGAAAATTGTCATGCCTGTGCTTCAGAGAGTGGAAGAGTTTGGTTCAGGTTCGGTGCCGCCCCCCCCCCATTGCTTCTGCATTTTCTTCTCTGTTAGGGAAGGACAGTGGAGTCACTGGGCATAGTGACTTTACATGATTCTCAAAAGGAAACTCAATAACGGTTACATAAAAAGAAAGCCAAGTGCCCATGGCTGCAACTTCTAAGAAAAATCACATCCAGTCAATTGGAAAACCCTTTTCCCCAACCCCAGATGCATGGGATTTAATTACAGATGTTGCATAGGAGTGCATGGTCCCAGTTCTTCCCCTTTACTAACAGAAAAGAGCAAGAATCCAGTAGCACCTTGAAGACTAACAAAATTTGTGGCAGGGTATCTGAAAAAGTGAGCACTGACTCACGAAAGCTCATGTCCTGCCACAAATTTTGTTAGTCTTTAAGGTGCTACTTGCTCTTTTCAATTGCTACCTTTATTAATGTTACTTCCTTGAGGTTCTATCCTTACAAATAGGTCCTCCAGCTTACCCCACTCCTAAGTAAGAGCACAAAGATGAAACTACGTTCTTCGTCCATGTGACACCACACCTTCACCCAGCTAATCAAAGCCCCCGGCCGGCCGTTTTTATGCTCTTCCGCTTTCCCCCTCCCCTCTTGGAAACTGAAGGCGCCCTACTTATCTCCTCCAGGCAGATGGCACTTGCAACCCACCCACTCCCGTCACTGTCATAACGGTAGCCACCAACTGCAAGAGTGGCAGGATATTACCGGTACGAGAGTACCGGGATGTTACCGGTACTTGACCTGGGATCTCAGAGGTGAGGCGGGCAAGAAATGGGGGCGAGGGGAGTGGCTCTCTGGGCCATGCCATGCAGCCAGCCTGTCAGAAGCCCTAACCTAGTCAGCAAAACACCATGCCTTGCGATTCAAGCAAGAATAGCATTTATTATAGAGCTGCAATAGAAAGGTCACTGAAGCAGGTACATTGTTCAGAATGACTTGGTTACAGAAAGCAAGTGGTTATACCGAGAAGGGGGTGAATGGGGACCCCCCTTCTACCAATCAGGGAATAACATGCGACTGGGAATCGAAAGTTACTACGCTAATGAAGTTCCCAACGCCCCCATTATTCTCAGGAAAGCCGGAGCTTTGAAAGCGATAGTAAAGCTCGCAGCTTGACTCCTCAAGGTCAGAATGTTCAGTCTGCAAGAGATAGGGGTTACCAGATGCACATTCCACTCTCACACCCTAGACATAAATCAACACCCCTCGGATTCCAACCTCCCGCCTGTCACGCCACTATGGCGCCCATTGCCATCCTCCCCTCCCCTCCATCCATCATGGCAGGGCTACCTGACATGCAGCCCCCTCGAAAATAACTCTACCCCTTTGGCTTATGGGGGTACAGCTTGTGAAATGCCCGGATAAGCCGGGGGGCAGAACATGTTCCGCCCGCACCCACTCCCTCTGCTCCGGCCCAAAGTCAATCCATTCAACAAGATAAAACAAGCGATTGCGAGAGATCTTAGAGTCCAAGATTTGCGAGACTTCGTAGTGAGGTTCCCCCCCCCACCAACAGCGGAGGCGGGGTTGGCCGTCGCGGTCTCCATTTGTTCTCCTCAGGCGCCCGGCGAAGAAGCCTTACATGAAAAACAGGATGAACAGACTTAAGAGATTTGGGCAACGCCAATTCGACAGTTACATTGTTAATTACTCTCACAATCTCAAATGGTCCCACAAATTTCCAACCAAGTTTGCGACTCGGTTGAATGTGACGCAAGTGCTGTGTGGACAAATAAGCAAACTCCCCACACTTTGGAATCCAGGCAAGGCTGCGTTTCTTGTCGGCCTGGACTTTATAAGCATTTTTAGCTTCCTCTAGAGTCTTGGCCAACGATGACCACACCATCTGCAATTGTTTGCACCAGTCTCCAGCATCTCCCGCCGGGAGGTCGGGAGAAGTTAGAAATGGCAGAGGTGGGGCGTCATATCCATGTACTGCCTTAAACGGGGACATCCCTGTCGACGAGTGCTGAGTATTATTGTAACAGAACTCAGCTAAAGGCAAAAGAGAATGCCAATTGTCCTGTTGAAAGTTGGAAAAACACCGCAAATACTGTTCCAGAGTCTGATTCACACGTTCAGTTTGCCCATCGGATTCTGGATGGTATGCACTGCCAACCCCCGCTCCACCCCAAGCAGTGACATCAGCTCGCTCCAGAACTGTGAAACGAATTGCACCCCCTATCCGAGATCACCTTAGCAGGCAAAGTGTGGAGCCTCACTACGTGTTGCAGGAACGCAGAGGCTAGTTTCTTGGCAGAGGGGATAGAAGCAAACGGAACGAAATGAGCCTGTTTCGTAAACAGGTCCACTATCACCCATATGACAGTTTTCCCCCGCTAGGGAGTAAGTCAGTAATAAAGTCCATAGAGATTACTTCCCACGGGCGAGCCGGCGTGGGGAGGGGTTGCAGAGCTCCCGGGGGTTTACCGGGTCGAGGTTTACTCATCAAGCACGTTTGGCAAGCCGACGTGAAAAGTGAAATGTCTTTTCTAAGCCCTGGCCACCAAAATTGTCTTTGCAGAAGCTGGAGAGATTTCACAAACCCCGTGTGTCCAGCCAGTTTCGACCCGTGCGCCCAGCTCATCACCTCCCCCTAAGGGAACGTGGGACAAATAGCTTGTCATTTTTAGTCCAGCAGCCATGCACATTTTGGGAGACTCCTTCTTCCCCCCCCACCTCCTCTCTATCAGCGTCTGACATAGCTGTAGAGAATTTCGTCACCCAGTCATTGGTAGGAGGGTCTGGGGACGGGGGGGAATGTTTGGCCTGCCTGCGAGTGGTTACTGCCCCTCCCAACTGGGAAGGCGTGAAGATCGAGTCATGAATCTCCTCCCTTTTGCTGTCGTGTTGAGGGAGGCGTGACAGTGCATCGGCCAGCAAGTTAGACATTCCCGGGAAGTGGTGCAGTGTGAAATTGAACTTGGAGAAGAAATCAGCCCAACGCAGCTGTTTGGCGTTCAAGGAACGGGGGGGAGCGGAGAAGCTCGAGGTTTTTGTGATCAGTCCAGACCTCAAACGGAACTCGCGCCCCCTCTAGCCAATGTCGCCAGGTAGCCAACGCTAAGCGGATCGATCCCGCTTCTTTTTCCCACACCGACCAATTCCGTTCAGTATCGTTAAATTTTCTGGAAACATAGGCAAGGGGGTGTAATTTACCATCCTCCCCCTCTTGGAGGATCGCCCCCCCCATAGCAACGTCAGAAGCGTCTACTTGGACAATGAATTTTTTAAGTTCATTCGGGTGGGCTAACACAGGTTCCGACGTAAAAAGGGCTTTCAATTTGTCAAATGCCCTCTGGCACTGTGGCGACCACTCTAGTTTGGCCCCGGGTCGAGTGCATTCGGGTGGCTTCCCTTTGGTTTTCAATAAGTCAGTTAGGGGAAGGGCCACCTGGGCAAAGTTCGATAGGAACGATCTATAAAAGTTCGCGAATCCGAGGAACCCTTGGAGTTGCCTCCGTGTTTTGGGGGCCTCCCACCCTATCACATCTTTGATTTTATCAGGGTCCATCTCAATCCCCTTTTGGGATATGCGGTAGCCCAGAAAAGGGATCTCTGTTTTGTGAAATTCACACTTGGACAATTTTGCAAACAGTTTATGCTTGTGCAACGTTTGTAACACTTCCCTCACCAGTTTCACATGGGATTTCAGGTCGGGGAATATAAAAGAATGTCATCAAGGTAAACAAGGACCCCCTTAAACAAATACTTGTGGAGCACCTCATTAATCAAGTTCATGAAGACTCCCGGGGTTCCCTGAAGCCCGAACGGCATGACCAGGTATTCAAATTGGCCCAGAGGGGTGTTGAACGCCGTTTTAAATTCGTCCCCCTCCCGAATTCGGACCCTGAAGTAGGCATCACGGAGATCTAGTTTCGAGAAGACCTTCCCCCAGCCACCGCAGCCAACAAGTCTTTTATCAGGGGCATGGGGTAGGCGTTTGTGTTAGAGACTGCATTCAAGCCACGATAGTCGGTGCACAGCCGCAACCCCCCATCCTTTTTCTTCCGGAAAAGTACAGGAGCCGCAAACGGGGAGGATGCTGGCCGTATAAAACCCCTACTCAGATTTTTGTCAATGAATTTCCTCAGTTCCACCTTTTCCGAGGGGCTCATGGAATACAACTTCCCTTTCGGTAGTTTCTGGTTCGGCAAAATTTCAGTCGCACAGTCTGAGTTTCTATGGGGGGGCAATTCGTCAGCTTCCTCCTCCCCAAAGACAGGGGCCAGGTCGTGATACTCAGGGGGAATGCCTTCCAGTTCGGCTTCCGCCACCCCCACCGTCACTAGGAGTTGCCCCCCGTCATGGGTCCCCACTCATTCTTCCATAAGTGGGACTGGCATTTGTCGGAGATGAAATTCACTTTCCCCTCCCCCCATAGGACGTGTGGATCGTGATCAAAGAACCACGCGCTTCCGAGTACTAGGGGAAAGCGGGCAGACGGGGTAACAACGAAAGGCCTTTCTTCCCAATGCTGCCCAATTCCCACCCTCAAGGGTACAGTCTCGTATTTACAGGGTTCTTTCATGGTGGAGCCATCCATCTGCGTAAATATCAAGGGGTCGTTTAGTTTAATAACTTTCGCCCCCAGTCCCGTCACTAGTGTGGGATTGATGAGGTCTCTCCCACACCCAGAGTCAATGAGAGCCCGTACTCTCACATGGGTCAATAGACCCGGGTCCATTAAAGTCACTGTAAGAAAGAAAAGAGAGGGGGGTTTGCTCACCGGGGTTTGCGCCTGGGAGTCTGGGACCTGCTGTTCAGCGCTGTTCACAGCAGGTCCGTCTCGTTTCCCTGCGGCGCAGCTTCGCCATCGGATGAGTCGGATGCCTCGCTGAGCGGTTTGGCTTGCAGGGCTTTCGCCCCCTCGGCTTTGCCACCGGTTTCGGCGTGGAGGTGTCGAACTTCTTCTTGGCTCCCTTGGGCGCTCCTGACGATGCTGATGTGGTCGGGCAGTTCGCGGCGAAGTGGCCCCCTTCTCCGCATTTGAGGCAAAGACCTTGCTTCATTCGGAGTTCCCTCGTACCATCCCTCGGTTTTGGATTCGGGGTAGGGGGTTTCCCCCTCGCTGCCGGCGCAGGGCCGCTATTGGCCATCGCTGCGGCATCATCTAGTTTGATGGTTTTCAGCCGGTTCTCCATCGTGATGGCGGCTTGTATCCATCCCGAGAGGGTGTCTGGGTCTTGGGTTTTGGTGACTTCTCGTCGGATCTCCGCGTTGAGTCCCAACTTGTAGTAGTCCACGAGGGTCCCATCTTGCACCCCTCGGATTTTGGCCGCACACCTACGGAACTCCGCCGTGTAGTCTCTCACCGATCTCGTGCGTTGCTTGAGGGCTCGGATCGCTGCCTTTGCCGCTTTGTTAGAGTTCGCGTCCTCGAATTGTTCTTTCATGGCCCACATAAAAGAATCGATTTCTCTCAACTCACGCCCATCAGCCTGGTGAAGTCCCACATACCAGTCAGCGGCCGCTCCCTTCAGGTGGGCTGCTATGACATCGACCATACGCTCTTCGCGCTGGAATAGGTGGCCCCAAGTCTCGATAAACCTCTCGGCTCTCACGAGGAAGAATGGAAATTTCTCGGGGTCTCCGTCAAAATCTGCATCCAGTAGTTCCGCAGGTTTCGGTGGCAAAACCCCCCAAGGTCGAGGGGGTGGCTGCCCCGGCGGCCCCTGTGGCCCTGGCCCCGCGGGTTGATCCGGAGGGCCGGCCGGTACGTTCTGCTGGCCTTGATCCGGCGCCGGGCGTTGATCCTGGGGAGCTTGGTCTGGTGGCTCCTCTCGCCTTTGTCGCTCATGCTCCTCTCGGATGCCCTCCGCGATCATCTGTGGGATGCGGGCGAGGGATTCATCTAGGTAGCGCATCAGGCGGTCTTGGCTCGGTTCTCCACTCCACCTCCGTCTCACCACGGCGCCTTCCAGGCTTTCGGAGTCTCGGCCGGTTTCCTCCAGGGCTCCCGCCGTAATCAGTCTGCGGACCGATCTTTCGGGGTGGCCTCCCCCCACCGATGCTCGCGGGGTTCCAAACCATGTCTCGTGGGTTTCAGCCAGGGGTTTCACCCAGTCTCGTCTACGTCCGACTCGGGTGGTCACCCCTCCATAGGCCGCCCCATATGGATCCCCGTAGGGCCCTCCAAAGTCGTACTCCGGACCCCATTGTCCCGGCACGTATGTGTCAGGGGTCTCTCTGGGTACGTCCTTCCCGGGAGGTTTCTTCTCCTTTTTCTTTTCTTCTTCAATCGGGAGAGTGTCTTCTTCACCGCTACTCATTTTGGAGTTGCGGGTTTCTGACCAGTCCCGAAGTTGATGAGGATTCTGAACAAACTGTCAGAAGCCCTAACCTAGTCAGCAAAACACCATGCCTTGCGATTCAAGCAAGAATAGCATTTATTATAGAGCTGCAATAGAAAGGTCACTGAAGCAGGTACATTGTTCAGAATGACTTGGTTACAGAAAGCAAGTGGTTATACCGAGAAGGGGGTGAATGGGGACCCCCCTTCTACCAATCAGGGAATAACATGCGACTGGGAATCGAAAGTTACTACGCTAATGAAGTTCCCAACGCCCCCATTATTCTCAGGAAAGCCGGAGCTTTGAAAGCGATAGTAAAGCTCGCAGCTTGACTCCTCAAGGTCAGAATGTTCAGTCTGCGAGAGATAGGGGTTACCAGATGCACATTCCACTCTCACACCCTAGACATAAATCAACACCCCTCGGATTCCAACCTCCCGCCTGTCACGCCACTATGGCGCCCATTGCCATCCTCCCCTCGCCTCCATCCATCATGGCAGGGCTACCTGACACAGCCATTTCCAACTAACAAGGATGCACTGAAATTGGCGCCCACTTGTTCTGTAAGGCTGGCCTGACCCTGCAGGGCAGCCGCTCCTGTGACCTGCTACGCATTTTGCCTCGTGTGCAGAGCAGGCAGGCTGGCTCCTCCTGAGGGCAGGGCACAGATGCGGCTGCAAAGTGTAGCATGCTGAGATTCAAGGCCAGAGTTTAAGAACATAAGAACATAAGAGAAGCCAGTGTTGAATCAGGCCAATGGCCCATCCAGTCCAACACTCTGTCACACAGTGGCCAAAAATACCAGGTGCCATCAGGAGGTCCAGCAGTGGGGCCAGAACACTAGAAGCCCTCCCACTGTTGCCCCCCACCCAAGCACCAAGAATACAGAGCATCACTTGCCCCAGACTGAGAGTTCCTATCTATACCTTGTGGCTAATAGCCACGGATGGACTTCTGCTCCATGTGTTTATCTAATTCCCTCTTGAAGCGGTCCATGCTTGTAGCTGCCACCACCTCCTGTGGCAGTGAATTCCATGTGTTAATCACTCTTTGGGTGAAGAAGTACTTCCTTTTATCTGTTCTAACCTGACTCCTCAGCAATTTCATTGAGTGCCCACGAGTTCTTGTATTGTGAGAAAGGGAGAAAAGTACTTCTTTCTCAACCTGCTCTATCCCATGCATAATCTTATAAACCTCGATCATGTCGCCCCTCAGTCGTCGTTTCTCCAAGCTAAAGAGCCCCAAGCATTTTAACTTTTCTTCATAGGGAAAGTGTTCCAACCCTTTTATCATTCTAGTTGCCCTTCTCTGCACTTTTTCCAATGCTATAATATCCTTTTGGAGATGTGGCGACCAGAACTGTACACAGTATTGCAAATGAGGTCACACCAATGATTTATACAGGGGCATTATGATACTGGCTGATTTGTTTTCAATTCCCTTCCTAATAATCCCCAGCATAGCGTTGGCCTTCTTTATTGCAGTTACACACTGTCTAGACATTTTCATTGAGTTAGCTACTACGACTCCAAGATCTCTCTCTTGGTCAGTCTCTGCCAGTTCAGACCCCATCAATGTGTATTTATATTTAGGATTTTTGGCTCCAATGTGCATCACTTTGCACTTGGCCACATTGAACCCCATTTGCCACGTTGACGCCCACTCACCCATCCTCGACAGATCCCTTTGGAGTGCCTCACAATCCTCCCTGGTTTTCACCACCCTGAACAACTTCGTGTCATCTGCAAATTTAGCCACTTCACTGCTTACTCCCAATACCAAATCATTAATAAACAAGTTAAAAAGCATCGGACCCAGTACTGAGCCCTGTGGTACCCCACTGCTTACCACCCTCCACTGAGAAAGTTCCCCATTTATACTCACTGTTTCCTATTTTAAGCCAGTTTTTGATCCACAAGAGGAATTGTCCTTTTATCCCATGATAATTCTTTCTTGCAGCAGTACTGGATTCAGGCAGGTGTCGATAGGTTAGAACTGGAGAATTCTGACAAAGCAGGTCATCCACATTCATCCTTGAACAGTAGCCCATCTCTTCCCCTTGAGAACAGTAGATACCACTTCATCCAGCTTTTTGAGATAAGTCGCAGCTTTTCAAATGCTGAGATTTAGCCCAGGGACCACATGAAGAAGTAAAGAGTGCTTCTCATTAATCAAACTGGTGGTGGAAAGTGCCCTCAACCAACTCATGGAGACCCCTCATGGGGTTTTCAAGGCAAGAGATGGACAGAGGTGGTTTACCATTGCCTGCCTGTGGGTGGAAATCCTGGACTTGCTTGGTGGTCTCCCATCCAAGTCAGGCCCGTAGCCAGGATTTTGTAATTCAGGGGGCCTTTGAAAAAGTCAGGGGGCACTGATGTCACAAAATAAAAAATAAAATAAAAATATTTTTTCTAAAAACTCACTTTTGCAGCATTCCCATTCTGCTTGCCGACATGGAGGAAGCAAGCCACGCTTGGGAAAGGGGCAGCAGTGGGGAGTCCTCCGGGTGGCCCAGAGAGCCAGGGGGCCTGGGTGGAAGTCAGGGGGCCCTTGGCAGGAAGTCAGGGGGCCAGGCCCCGAAATGCCCCACTGTGGCTACGGGCCTGATCCAAGTACAAACAAGACCTGACTCTCCTTACCTTCTGAGGTCTGATGAGATTGGGCTACCGTGGGCCATCCAGGTCAAGGCATTAATCAAGTTACTACTGCACAATGAGCACCCCATACATCTGGGATTGAGTGGCAACGCTTCCAAATCCAAGGATATGGTAAGAGGCCTGCATGTGTCCATTACAGGGCAGGAATGTTATTGAATGGTCGGCACTTGTGTCATGACTTCAGCAGGTCGCTGCCTTCCGCCGCCACCACCCTGAACTTACAGTCCCTTGAGAAGGCCCAGCATACCTTCTCAAGCCCAACCAAATTGCCCCTTTTCAAGCCGAGAAAACACAGGCGTGATGACCAGACAGAGAACACTTAAACAAATGGTTTATTAACACTAATGGAGCATGGAAAACAAGACAAGGTGCTTTAAAAAGATATAACAGTGTTGAAAGGCCAAAAGAACACAAAACTAACGCAGCTACGTATTATTATTCCTTAACTGTTAGTACTTAAGGCCTACCTTCTTACCAGGCCTCCTGCCTAACTCTCACACTGAGCCAAGTGGGGAATCTTTCTCCTCAGACCAGACTGTCCCCTCTGTGAGACAAGTCTGCAGAAGAGCAAAAGAACTGAGGGATCTTTCTCTCACCAGACCAGCCTGTCCCCTCTGTGAGATCAGACCGCAGATGAGAGACGAAAGAACACCACCTTGCCCAGCTAACAGCTTAAGTCAGAAAACGCCCCACAAAGATGTAACAACCTCTTCACAGAATCTCTGTACTCCGATTGGCTAAAAACCATCGCCAAGCATTGTGGGGATTGTAGGCTGTCTGCTTTCTACTCCCAGACAGGCCCCTCCTAGAGCTTAAGCCTCTAGGCCCTACCTCCGTCCTGCACACGGATCATGACAACTTGGCTCACTATAGTTTCCTAGGGAGACATAACAAAGGCTGCAGTAGCTACATTATGCAGTAGCTTCCATGATGCCCTGTAGCTCTCAGTGCCCAAGTGCCTTAATCATTAACAGAGGAGCAGTAAACTGCCAAAGTACAACTAAATACAAATCTGGTATCCCACCAAAAAAGTGCAGTGAGTAGTGATTGTTTCGCAGGTTGTCCCCCCCCCCCGCCGTTATATTCAGGCAAACATGAGGCTCCTACCAATGTTGCATACATTTATTTTGCCGAAGTGAATAATGGATGGGGGGGGGGAAACCTCATTCCTACAAGGCTGAATTCAAATTTTGGTATTTGTACTCTGTAGAAAGCAACCCCACGAATCCCCCTGGAGGAGGCATTCCAGTGCTTATGAGTTACCAGTTCTTTCCAGTATTGGCACCACCTTGCACAGTTGCTTAATGTCATTGATTGTATACATTGTTATGTCTTTTATTGAATCCTTTATTCCAAGATTATTGGCATCCAGTGAGATTTCATGCCATCCACGCTGGACCATTGCCTACAGAACCAACATCACCACACTCTATCTTATCTGTTTGGGGCTCCCCACCTGTCTTTCCCAGCACCATATGGCTTATGGCGAAAGGGTCACTCATGCCTCTCTTTCAGCTGTGCCTAGAAAGGTGCTGTTAAGTATGAGACTCAACAACGGAATAAGCTTAACAAGTGATTTCAGCTTTATTCAACAGCAAACACCAAGTCAGGAACACACAACAACAAACAGTGGAGCACAGCTCCTTTTTAAACTCTCCCAGGCTGTCAAAGCCACACCCATAACAAGTTAAAGACCAATGGCATTGCAGGGATAAAGACCAATCAGGACTGTTCCCTCTTTGCAACATTATCACACAGTGATTGGCTATTTACACTAGTTTCGCAGAAACCGACCAATAGGAATGCGACAGCTTAGAATCCACATACAGAATCAAGCTTAACATGGAAAAGAATAGGCTTGATTCATAGTTCAATACACAACAGGTGCAGCCCCTTTTCTCTTTGTGGCTCCCCCCCGCCCCGCAATTTCTTTTCTGCCTCTCGTTGCCCACAGAGGATAACACTTTGCCCATTTGGCAAAGGAAGCTCTGGCCAGCAAAAGTTGCTGCCTCAGTGAAAATTAGGAAACTGAATTTTTATTTTTTGGAATCTGTCCTGATAAAAGCTGTGGTTCCACAGGACTTTCATAATCCAGTTACTAGCTGGAGGTTTTCCTAGGGTGATCTGGTTGTAGGGTAGCTTCCCTGCAAGAGCAAAGGAAACCTAAAGTGTCTTTAGTCAAAAAGTGTAAAGCTAGCTCGCCAGCTCTGAGTTGGGAAATACTTAGAGATTTTTGACGTGGAGCCTGAGCGGTGTGTGTTGCCTTCTGACACACTTCCGGTGATGTCATGGGGTGTGGCATGTGCAAATAAGTTGTGCTAATGAGTTATGCTAATGAGCTCCTGCACCTCTTTTTCTAGAAAATGAAATAGTAGAATAAACGCAGAACCAATTATGCAGCTAAGGAGAAAGACTGACTAGTAGCCAAATATGCACTATTTATATAGATTGCGAACTCCATCTCTTCTTGCAACACAACTGGTATTGCCTAGGCACCAAAACTAGGCACTTTTTAACAACATTACTACTAACGTTAACAAAGTGTTTTCTTGTCACTTGCCTCAAACAGGGGATAAGACACTGTGAATGAAACGTTAAATGTTTTCCTGCCTGAAAATGTTTGTTTCTGTCTCCAACAGGATCCAAGGGCAATGGTGAGATAGTATGCGCCGGCGCTCAACCAGACTTTAAAATAACTGTTAAGGAGGCGGAAGTCTTGAGGCAGATTTCCAGCAATGGCTGCAATTGAATGGTCAGTGACTAATCACCAGGAGATGCTAATATGTCACAAGGAGCCAGCAGTAGCAGTAAGAGATCAGGCACTTGCAGGGTGCATTGCAACGGGGCAGGGCTTAGCCAAAATGTTCTCACCAAAATGTTCTGTGCGGCTTCAATGCAGACATCAAAGCATCATGCGTAGAAAACTATCCAACAAACTATCTTATTCAATGGCTTAGGCAGAGGGACCAACACAGTAATTACAATGAACAGAAGGATGAAGGGGAAAAGGGGGTATGGGAAGTAAACTAAATCACTGCTGGAAGGAGGAGACTGATTAGGGAAAGCAGCTTGGCAGGAGGACCCAGTAATTTTTAACAGAAGACATATTTTGATTTGAGCAGGAACTGAAGGGATGGCAACCTGGGCTGCGCCCACTAACTCACACCAATGTAAGCCAAGAACAAGCAAAGGATTCTTTATCACATCTACAACCCCGTGGTTAATAAAACAGGGGAAATGGCAGAGCCCTTTTCTTATACCACCCAACTATTCTCTCCCATTTCCTGGCTTACTAGAGCAAGCAGCCAATGAGGTACGACTCTGGCAATTTTTCTCTTGCTGTTTGTGTTGCTGGTGAAAGCAGCATGGAGATCCTGTGACCTTAAGTAATGGGACAGCAATAGACTGAGAAGGGAGATGAGAGTCCAAGAGACTGGAGACAGTGAATACCTCCAATGATGAGAAGCTCTTGGAGATCAGATTGAGGCCCTTGCTTCCCCCCCCCTTCCTTTCTTCCTCCCCCCCCCTTCTTTCTCTCTCTCTCTGTTTTGGCTGTCAAGTCACAGCTGACTTACAGTGACCATGTGGAATTTTCAAGGCAACAGACATTCAGAGGTGGTTTGCTGTTGCCTGCCTCTGCATAGTGACCCTGGTATTCCTTGGTGGTCTCCCATTTGGATATTAACCAGGGTGGACACTGCTTGACCCCAGAGATCTGAAGACATCGGGCTATTCTGAGCTATCCAGGTCAGGGCCAGTTGCTTACCCCTAGTTTAGGGATAGGCAGTGCTAGAATATCAGCAGATGGGAGAATGCGGTATAGAAAGCTGCAGTAGAAACTTCCCTTCTCTTGTCCTCATATCCCTGTTGTTCTGTTACCAACAGGTTTATACCTGCCCCATGTTCTGCTCAGTCATCTCCGATTTTCAGTACCTATGGATAATTGGGATCTGTCTAGATAAAGGATGCTCCCTGACTGAACGTTTGGCTTGCCATGCCAGTCCAGTATCCCCAACCTCTGTGACTGGGAATCACTGAGTGACCAAGGGCCTGGATATCGTTGTGGGGCTCTCAAGGCAGTGACATCTCCGTGGACTCTGATGGTGCTGGGCTCCTGTTCTCCATCTGTCTGTCCCATCCACTTCTCTCAAAATAAATGCCTCCATTTTAGCATTCTCTTCTTCCTTGTCCAAATGTATGTGTGGATTATGATGATATAGTAGCAGTCATCCTTAAACAAACCTTCTCTGGCGAATACATGGTTAGGATCTCAGGAATCCTCCATGGACTCCTACAATTCTCCTCCATCTTTTTAGGCTTCCATGCTCCTCGCCCACCACTTGGCATGAACCAACCTTCCTATTCCTTTAACTCTCTTTTTTGTGAGTGGTGTGCCATCTACAGCAGTCTTTCACAAATTATGATTACTTACGCTTCCAAACCCCACTTTGCTGTCTGGAGATAATCGTGGTTAATGAAGACATCATTACAGAAGCAATGCTAACCATCCCTTCTCCAAAAATGAAAGGGAGGGTGGAAATTCAGGCTTCGGAAGGGAGGTGGAAGAAGAAAATGCTCAAGAGCCAGCAGGGCACACGCCATCTCCTAATTATGGTTTGGAAGTGTCAGCAGTTGTATTAATCATTCTATCATCTTCAGCAGTCACCAACATATTTAACAGAAACTATTTCTAGTGAAATTTGCCTGGACTTCTTCATTTTCCTACAACTGGACATATGACTATGAGGGGAAAAGATGAGATGGGGATGGGGATATTCTCCATCTTAGCCAGCACAGAAAATATGAACAGAGACAACACCACAATACAGGGACATCTGTGATAACATGTTCTCTCCATGACCCAGGCTATTCATTGACTTAGTTGCACTCTGCTTCCTGATCCAGAATCCACTTTTCTGAGATATACACTAAAATATACCAGCTCTATGATTCCTTAAGCCACTCTGTGATGCTTTTTGAGCTTGGCCTGTGCCATCAATTCAGGCCCAAAAAGAAATGAGAAAAGCAACCACCATATGGTCTCCAGGGAGACAAGGGACGCTAGTGCATGGCTGGGGTCAAAGTATGTCTGAGGATGACTGTCTTAGTACTGGGGTAGAAAATGCTACCACATGCCCACACAGTTTGTGACCCACAAACCCAAACTTTATGCAGTTAATTTCACTGGCTTAGATCCTATCAAAGTGTGCTCTGTGGAAACTATAAAAAGCAGAGAGGCTTCTTTTAAAAAGTGGAGTGTCTGCCCCAATGAATTGAACAGGAGGAACCACAAACTCTGTCCACAAAAATGTAAGTCAATAATTAGGCATGCAAAAAGAGATTTGGAGAAGAAGAGAAGAAGAAGAGAAGAGATTGGATTTATACCCCACACTTCACTCGGAGTCTCAGAGCGGTTTACAAACTCCTTTCCCTTCCCCTCCCCACAACAGACACCCTGTGAGGTAGGTGAGGCTGAGAGAGCTCTGAGAGAACTTCTCTTTCAAGAAGAGCTCTGAGAGAACTATGGCTTGCCCAAGGTCATCCAGCAGCTGCAAGTGGAGGAATAAGGAATCAAATCCAGTTCTCCAAGATTTGAGTCCACACGCTTAACCGCTACATCGAACTGGAGAAGCGGGTTGATAAAAGCATCAAGAGTAAAATTTTAAAAAATATATCTAGCAGGAAACCAGCCAGAGAAGCAATGACAAAGGAATAAAGGGATTGCTAAAGGAAGATGGGGAGATGGCAGAGAAGCTCAATGGCTTTTTTGCTTCTGTGTTGACTGTGGAAAGTGTGAGGTATGTACCCATGCCACAGCCCCTATTTTCAGGAAGGAAGTCTGAAGAACTGAGCCAAATAGAGGTGTCCAGAGATGAAGTTCTAGACCTACTGGGGAAATTAAAAACTGATAATGTCCAGGTCCTGATGGCATACACCCAAGAGTTCTTATATGTAACCTGATGGCATACATCCATATATGTAACCTATCACTAAATTCAGTCACTGTACCAGAAGACTGAGGAGTAGCAAATATGACATAATTTTTTAAAAACGGAAATCAGGAAATTGCAGTCAGACTGACAATTGACCCAGGCAAATTAGTTTCTACTGTCATCAAAGATAGAATTAGAGGGACAAAGCCTGCTGAGGGAAAATCAGCATGGCTTCTGCAAAGCACTGCCTCCCCAACCTTTTGGAGTTCTTTGAGAAAGTGAACAAGCAAGTACCTGTACTTTCAAAAGGCTTTTGACAAGATACCAAGAGCCTGGTTCCCTTTTAGTTCAAGCGAAGCCCATCTCTTTTACACAGGTTTGGCATGGTCCAAAAAGTTCCCCCGTACCTAACAAATCTAAACCCTTCCTCTTGATAGCAATTTCTCATCCACACATTGAGATCCTTGGTACAGGTCTGTCAAGCTGGCCCTGTATGTAAGACCAGCAGCACTTCTGAGAAAACTACATTTGAGGTCCCGGCCTAGTAACCTGAATTTTTCCTCCAGAACCACATAACTACATTTCCCAATATTATTGATGCCAGTGTGCACCATGACTGCTGACTCCTCCCTAGCACTATCTGTCTAGCATGTGATGTCCCTAACATTCACACCAGGCAAATCATCATGCGGTCAAAACACCTGTTACAGACACACACACCCTCTAAATTCCTAACAATCTAAAATCACCCACTATCAGAAGCCCACCTCCCCCCAGCCCCTCAGGGGTATTCTCAGTACAAGAGGATATTGGTCTGCCACCCAAAGAAGAGGTCCCTTCTAAGGGATCACATCCCTCCCTAGACTGACGCCCTGCAACCTTGAGACTCTCACTTTCCACAACAGCAGAAGAGCTGTCAGCACAGGGGTAGGACTGTTCTGTTAAGTCCTTGAGGGTCTTGTCCCCAAACCCTGCCTCAGCTTCTCTAGGTCAGCAACCCTAGTCTCAAGGAAATGAACCTGCTCCCTGACAGCCATGAGCTCCATGCAGCGAGCACACATCCACAATTTCCCCCCGTGGGTAGATAAGTAAACATGTGGCACTCTCTGCAAAACACTGGATAGCCCCCATTCCCCTGCTGGCTTTCTGCCTTCATTATTGGTAAGTGGTTTAAAGGTATATAGAGTGATTCAGGGTCCTCAGGCTAAGAGCCATAGGCCAAGAGCTTGTGTGAGCTTGGCAATAACCATGCCCAAAACAGAAATGGTGGGAATGCATAGCACAGGCATCCTCGCCAGGGAATTTGGAAGACATCCCCTAGTAATTGTGGATCTGCCTCAGCTAGGGAACAGAAAAGGGGACACTTGGAATTCTCTCTGGTTGCAAGTAAGTCAATTAGCAGGAAACCTCAATGCTGGAACACAGGGTACAGGTAAGTGTCTGCCAGGGGCCATTCATAAGTGTAGACAGTCAGCCTGCTGACAAAGTCCACTGCGACACTGGAAGCCCCTGCAATGCAGATAGCCTGTAATGATATATTTCCGGGAATCAGCCAGAGCCATATTCAGGAGGTCTCTGACACTAGGCTGAGGGAGGCAATGCTCCCTTGTCTGTTCAAATAGGATTTTGCCATAGTACTGTTTGCAGCAATAAGGACTCTTGTGTCCTCCGGAAGAGCTGCAAAAGAGAGCACAGCATACCTGAAAGTGTGTTGTTCCAATAAGTTAATGTGCATATGAGACTTAGCCACAGGCCAGAACCCATTAGCAGAGTTGACACACTGGGCTCCCCAACCCAGTAGGGACATGTCAGTAAAACCTGTCATGTAACTGAGTCCCAAATGAACAACCTTTGTGAACATCAGCCTACCAGGACAAAGAAAGTATAACAGATCTAGGGATGGAAAAGTGCTTCCAAGGGGAATCAAATACAGAATCAAATCTCCTCAGGAACCAGTTTTGGAGAGGCCTCACCCTTAACAGTCTGTGACCAGTGTACCAGTGGGACCACTTTTCTGGTATGTTCCCTGAAGAGCTTTGTGCTCAGAAGATCAAAAAGTATTGGTGGTCCCTGGCCCAAAAGATGTCTGGCTGCACTCAACCAGGGCTAGGGCCTTTCCGGCCCTTACCCTGGACTGGTGGAACTCTCTACCTGGTGACAGCCACACCCTGTGGGACCTAGCTCACTTCCACAGGGCGTGTAAAACAGAGATGTTCCCCTGGGCCTACAGTTGAGGACAGCAACGGTCCACTCTGTGGCCCCCACTTTGGCCTCCTCCATGACTGGCCCTGATCCGCCTGAGAGTGGGAGGGAACAAAACGTAATCGGTATCCTATCGACTAGTACTGCTGTTTTCACTGTAAATAGAATTTAATTTTAATTGTATTTTAACCTGTTGTGCATCGCCTTGAGCCCTTTGGGAAAGGGTGGAATACTACTACTAATAATAATACTAATAATAATATGCAGCCATGCAAAGGGCACTACTGACATAGGAGAGGGGAGCTTCTTAATAGTTTTTTGGTACTGAAATCCATTCTTTTGAAATTTATGTACCTAGGAACGAAGGACTAAAGTTCTGTCATCCAAACGTAAGGTCTTACCAACCATGTCATCAAAAGCGGCACAGAATGAGAGGGGGTTAACCTGGATTTTTCATCATTGACTATATGCTCCAGGCCTTATGTAGTGTCCAGGGCCACAATGATATTGTCTGTGAGCAGTGTCTTCAAGGGGACTGTAAAAAGCCAATCATCAAGGTAAAAATAGTGCAACCCTGAAGGTAAAGGTGGGCCAGCACAACTGACATGCAAAAAGTAGGACAGTGTACTGTAGGTGGGTAGCTCCACAGCTGAAGCACAAATACCGTCTGCTGCTCTGGGAAGGAGAAATATGAAAATATGCATATTTTAAATCGGTCACAGCAAACCATTAACCTGGGTCCAGGAGGGAGTGGACTTGGGGCAATGTTGTCATACAAAACTTAGGCACACTAAGGAACTCATACAGATCCTTAAGGTCTAATACGGCCTCTTACTACCATCTTTTTTGTTAACAAGAAAGTATCTAGAGTAAAACCCAGAGGAGACTTCCATATCAGGCATCAGCTTTATTCAACAATTGTGAGACTGCAAGCTGTAAAGCATGAGGAACAGCAATGGAACAAATGGAAAGCAACTGATCTGAGGGCAAACACTTAAACAGCAAGTAATAACCAGAACGTACTATAGATAAAACCCATGCGTCTTAGGTGATGCTCTCCCATGCACCTGCAAAAACAGCCAATCTAAAGAAGAACTGAGGAGCAGGAGCAGTAGAAGTTGCTAGTCATTGGTATGGGAATAGTAGATATCAAAAGATGCCAGTGTCTGAGAATAACCCTCCTAATATCATTGGAAAGTAGAGTGTAATTAAAGGCACAGGATATATTAGCTTTTTTAGATCTCTGTTATCTTCTAGTTCTAGAAAAGCTAATATATCCTGTGCCTTTAATTATACTCCACTCTCCAATGGTATTAGGAAGGTTATTCTTAGACACCAGTATCTTTTGAGTGATATCCCAGGGTGTAAAGATCTACCATTTGTGGGATTTAGATGTACAAAGAACATTCAGGACATTGTTGTGAGAGCTAAAGCTAAAGCTATTAATGGACCAGACAGGCAGATTGTTGGCCATTTCAGATGTTCAGGATGTTGAGTTTGCCCACTAGTCATAGAATTGAAAGAATTCATTTGGCAGGGGAGAACTTTCCACTTAAAAACCTTTACTAACTGCAACTGTCATAATGTGGTGTATGTGGGCAGTATAACCTGTTCAGTGAAATGTCCATATCCTTGAACATCGCTCACGAATTAAACATGGGGTGTGAGAGGCACCAATGGACCTCCATTTTATAGAAGCTGGATATACTATGGATGATATGAGGTTCTTTGTAATTTACAAATATCAAGTCAACTCCAGAGTGAGTGAGGATGTCAGAGGGTGTTATTGCAACATTAAACTGTCTGGATATACACTCTAAATACAAAAAATCCATTGGGCCTCAACTCTTATATTGATTTTTCATGTTATTTATAAGTAATTGGTATTTTGGCATGTCTGTGTAATTTCCTTTAAGAGTATTTTGTTAAGTAACAGGTGCAACCTATTACGTGGAAGCAAGCAATCAGGCTATTTGTGAATATGTATGAATACAGTTACTGTAACATAGAATGCATAGGGACCTGCTGCTTATTTCACATGATACAAGTGTTTTTTCTCTTGTGAACTAGGTGAATAGTTTGTATAGACAAAGCTTCTGCATGATGAGCATATTTTCTTTTCATTGTATTATGTATCCTTTTATTATAACACATATTATTCTAAATATGTATTTTATTTCATACTGAGATGTGATTTTCCATCTATGAGGATGCCTTTATGAAACATAATATATATATGCTGGCAAATTCCGTTAGATGGATTATTGCTTTTCTATAACCTGGATGTTTATGAATACATCAGACATGGAGCATATAGCACTTTAAATCTCTAAGGAAGCATTTGAAGACATCTGTGCACTTTAAATCTTTAAGAAGTATTTGAAGACACATCTGTTCAAACAAACAAGACAGCTACTACTCATAAAGCACTTTATTGGATATGATATAGAGTTTCTGGACTGTTTGAAGACTTGAATTTTTGCAAATGGTCCCTTATCTGATTGAAGTTTGATATTGCAGGTTTTGAAATTAATGATGCTAATGATGCAATATACATTGTATTTCTTATTGCACTTGTGATTTACTATTGTACATTGTGAATGGAACCTTAAGATACCCTTAAGAGTTGCATTGAAGTATATTCATAAAATTCATTCAAAGTCTTTTTGTATTATTTTTTACTTCTTTCCTGTGATCCTCTCTTTGTATTGCTCATATCTGCTACATGTCACACAGTGTTGATCTGCTGCTTATCTAAGTTAATGACCTCAGCTGACCACTGTAGCCAGTGATCTCTTATCAGCAGGTAAGGTATGAAGATATTGTGTAATGTGTTCCCAAAGGAACATATGATACCTCCTCGTTATGGCATTGAAATTTGACATGCACAGTGTGAGAGCACCTGAGGTACACACCTTCTTGCCTAAAGAATCTACCTCCCTTCCTTATTGAAGGGAGAGGTATGGGTACCAGAACAGTGCCTTGAGGGAATAACCTCAGTCACCAGTGAATTTGCTGCAGGATATGTAAACAGGAACTCACACCCTTAATCCTTCATCTTATACATGGCCTCTAGTTTCCTAGCAAAGGGAGACACTAGGGCAGGTTTGGCTCACACCCTCTTTGCAATGTCAAGAAAAACTCTGCAACATTGGGAATGCTCTTGGTTCTGATGACATTGGGTAGAGCAATTTGAGCACTGGATCTGAGGGCTGCTGATCTGACCACACCTTGTCCACTTCCAAAGACTTCACTATGCAAATCAATTGCCCAGTATAAAGGCAAGACAGAACCAGGTTCCCAGACTTGTTGGGTAAGGTTCCAGTGGGACATCAGATCTGACTTTGGAAGCTGGTATGGCACTTTGGTCTTGGACTTCTTAGAGGGTGGCTCAGAAGAATTCCCCGGTACTGGAGCCAACCTCGGAGCCACTGAAGTGCCCGGTTAAAACAAGGAACCTGAGGATACTGACCCCGCAAGATGGCTGGGCTTTATCCAGGGCCACAAGTGCTTGTTCAAACAAAACGGCTTTGAGGCAAGAAGCCCTCTCCTAACACGCCTTCAGGGTAAACCAACAGCAGTTATTACAGGCCACTGCATTGCGGGATTCACTGACACAAGTCAAACAATGCTTGTGGTCATCTGACTGAGCCAACTTTGTTCCACATTCTCCACATTCTCTGAAGAACATCATGAAGAACAAGAAATTACCTCACCAAACAACTAGAACAAAAAGTGGACAAGTTAGAAGAAAGAGATCCCTTCTCCACAGCAGTGAAGAGAGATTGAGGAAGGGAGCACTCCTCTTGTCTCCATTACATATTGGTTTGGGCGGGAAAACTCTGGCTCATGTTGGTGGGGAGGGGGAGCACTTCAGGGCCCAGAAAGAGCTAGAAATCTTGATAAATCTTCTGCACAGCTGGCCCATATGGGACTGCACAGAAGCCACGAAAACAAAACAGTGTCTCTATCCATGGGGTAGAATTCTCACTCAAAAGGTGATCAGAGGCCAATGTTATCTATCTACCCTGATCTAAACTACTATAATGTGCTACAAGCTGGAAAGAGTCCTTTAAATATAAAAGAAAGTTTTTTAACATATTTCTACTGTTTTCTGTTAACTTCACACAAGTAAAAGGATAAGTGAGATCCCAAGATAATATCCACTAGGTTGGCCTGGTCAACCAGGTGGACCCTGAACTCCCCCCATATCTGCCCTCCAGGTCTTGCCTGACCTACTCTTCTTTCTATGGTAAAATGGGATCTGCTGAGGTGTATGGATTCCTGGCAGCCAGCTTCCTCATTCTCAATCTGCCGGCAGATTCCACTGCAGCCTGCAACTGTCATGACCAACCTCCCACACACCTCCAGAAGATATATTGCATGCCAGATGTTGGTGAGTCCTTGATCTCAGACAGACTCAGTTAACTGCTCCTCTTTTATTTTGACGGTTACGGTTCTCCCTGCTGGTTCTTGTGCTTAGATACCTCTTTCACTCTGAACCCTGATGTTCCTTGCACAAACCACACTACTAGTCATGCACTAGCCATGTGGAAGGAACACATTGTTTTTAGTTAAAAGTAACTACAGTTGGACACTAGGATCTTGCCAGGTGAATGTGTATTTGGCATAAGGAAATGACAGCTATATTTGATCATTGAACTGTCTACAGAAACTATCGTTTTCCTTTTCTTTGCTGCCCTGTATCTCAAATAGGACAATAGATTTGCCCCACATTTAAGCAACTGAAAAAGTATGGCGCTTCCCACCTTTGAAAGTAAACATGAAATCAATATTCCTTTAGTCATAATGGCTTGAGATAACCTCAGAAGAATTTTGAGGATTTCAACATCTTAATCTAATAATTTCCAAGAAAGTCCACCAAAATGCACAGAACTTTAAAAAGGAAATTACACCACTGATACTCAGTGGCTCAGGAACCACATGTGGTTCTTTGACATGCCACCTGTGGCTCTTCTGAGCACTGGGCTTTTCTGCATTCACATTTTCCTTGCTTGTGTACTCCTGTTGCTGGGGTGGGGGCTCTGTTCCACAAGTGTTTTGCTCTCTCTAGTGGTCAATATTACACCACTTTATGTTCATCACATCTCCCTGCAGATTTAAACTGCATATTTTATGCCAGACATAGATGCAATGTAATATCAAATCGATCACTAGAGGGAGCAAAACACATGCGGAACGGTGGGGGAACCCCAAAGCAACAGATAATGAACAAACAAGGAAAATGAGAATGCAGAAAAGCCCACGGTTCCCCATTGTGGCACTTAAGAACATAAGAACATAAGAGAAGCCAATGTTGAATCAGGCCAATGGCCCATCCAGTCCAACACTCTGTCACACAGCAGCCAAAATACACCAGGTGCCATCAGGAAGTCCAGCAGTGGGGCCAGGACACTAGAAGCCCTCCCACTGCTGCCCCCTCCAGCACCAAGAATAGAGTGCAGCACCTGCCCCAGACTGAGAGTTCCCATCTATACCCTGTGGCTAATAGCCACTGATGGACTTCTGCTCCATATGTTTATCTAATTCCCTCTTGAAACTGCCCATTCTCTATGTTTCAGAGTTAGGGTTAGGCCTGTGCCCAGTAGGGCTGGTGGCAGACAGTTGGTTTGTACCATGAAACAGTCTCTGTTAGAAGAACGGGCAAGCTGCAAGAAGACCCCTGCGGTGTAGGCCTCATGCCAGGGAAGGAAGTAAACATAGCTCTTTTGGTTGATGCTAATTGCAAATATGGCTCTCCACAAGTTGTGGAATGAGCATCACTAAATTAGACAAATAAGCATGACAAGGAGCAGCCCAGACCTAGATAGCCCAGAAAAGCCCAATCGTGTCAGATCTCAAAAACTAAGCAGGGCCAATTCTGGCAAGTACTTGGATGGGAGATCTCTGTGGAATACCAGGGCCAGGACGCAGAGGCAGGCAATACGAAGCCACCTCTCTAAATGTCCCTCTCTCCCTTCCTCTCCCCACAACAGACACCCTGTGAGGTAGGTGGGGCTGAGAGAGCTCTGAGAGAACTGCTCTTGAGAGAACATCTCTGAAAGAACTGTGACTGATCCAAGATTACCAAGCTGGCTGCATTTGGAGGTGTGGGGAATCAGACCCGGTTCTCCAGATTAGAGTTCATCACTCCTAACCACTACACCAAACTGGCTAATAGGAGTTGGAGGGTAAGAAAGGTGATTTTCAGCTCCAGCCTCTGGCAGGGTATTGTGTTAGTGACCAAATCTCTCTGGGGCACTGAGGAGGAAAACTTTATACAACTTCCTCCAATTCTTTTTGGCAGCAGTGACTGCAGGCCACCCCACATTGCTTACATTGAATCTACATTTGCATTTTTAAATCAGTTTCGTGCTGCTGTGACGTCATCTTTCTCTATGCTTGTTTAAGAGTTGTTTGGAGAAGATTCATTTAAAACGGTGCAGAGGCGCAATGACAGTGGAACCGCCATGGGAGGGTGATAAACGTATGCAGATGTGCAAAAGTATACTAGCACTGTTGAGGTGTGAAAACGACACCAAATGTAGACAGCTTTATTGAAGACAGAGTCAGAAGGCTGGGACGCCGGTGGGAAAGACAAATGCAGATTCAACCTTAATCTCAGTTCATCAAGCAATGCCCCTTCAATGGCTGGCTCTGGACTGGAAAACATAGGCTGCATATGTTACGCCTCTTTGGCATTCGGGACATGAACAGATGGGTGAGCCAAGCAGGAAGTGGCACAAGCTTATATAGCCATGGAATAGGATTGGAACTGCATCCTGAGCTGGCAAGAGGCACCTAGACAATAACAGAACAAGGTGAGCAAACACACGCCACAAACGCTTTTGCTGCAGCGTAGACCCCACTTTGGACCCTTGCTTCCTAGGCAGGGCAGACACTTCTCAGTCCACACCATGCCAGAAGTTTCAGTTTCTGAGGGTTCCTAAGGAATCAGTTTAACTGTGTGCCTACTCTTCTTATCCCCGCCCCTTCTTTCTTGCTTCAGAAATATCTGAAATTTCTGGATGGCCAAATGTTCAAGCCTGACTTACCATCCTTCAGTTGCAGGCTCCCCCAGTTCTGCAACAGCCTTTTCCCTCCTAACCACTATCCATGGGCTGTGCAAGCCTGGGAACCTCTTATATCAACAAAATGCCCTCTGGTCCTCTCCATGCCTGTCTTTATCCAGCACCTATTTTTGATCCTGCCATTCTCCTCAGTCCATAAGTCCCAGACACAAAGATCTTTTAAGACCCAAACTACTCATGATGGTGCCTCTTGTCCCTAAATTCAGTATTTCCGTCTGCACACTCCATGGCCGAGGACAGATTGGCAATTTGCAGCGGGAGCCAGTCATGGCAAAAAAGCCCCAGAATAAACTGTTCCAGGTTTTCCCGGTCACACGGGGCCGACGGATGCGAGAGCATACTGGGAGGAGGCGCTCAGGAGTGTTCAGACTGCTGCCCCGGAGGTGCGGCTGTAAACAGCTTTGTCCTCTATGTGTGTATGGGCACACGGGCGCTCATGCGCATAAGCGCATCTGGCCGATTTGGGGTGAGCCCCATTGCACCAGCACCGCATTGGGCGGTAGAGTGGAGGACAGCCAATCCGATAGCTGCTGCCTTATGCGCGGAAACATCTGGTGCACACTATAGAAGCGGGTTGGTCCCGGCTTTTCGGCTTTGCGTCCACACTTCCACGAAGCGGAATACCATGGGATAAAGGCGCTCACCATGATTTGCTACCACTTTTGTCAGGTATCTTTTTAATGTGGGAGCGAAGCGGAACAGCATGGGTTGCCTACGGGTGGGGAACGCCAGGCAGATGTGCCTGCGTGAACTCCCCCTTTAATCCGTTTTTAAAACGTCACAGAAACGTGGCTATAGTGGAGCAAATTGCCAGTCTGAACTCAGCCCATGAGTCTTATAAAGACCCTCCTTCCTGAAACTTTCTCCCCTGGGATGTTACTATAACTCTGCCTTCCAGGTCGCCACGGAGACACTTCCCTCCTCTTTATCCTTGATGAAAATGGACTTCGTTAAGGTGCGTGGATGCCTGGCAGTGAGCATCCTCCCCCTCCTTCTACTGGTAGATCCCACTGCAGCCTGCTACTGCAGCAGATATCCTATAGCCCTCCATACTGCTTTCTGCACATCTGATGTCGGTGAGTTTCTGCTGTGCCCAGCTCAAGGCAATGAATTCAGGATCTAACATCCTTGTAAGACGTTCCCATCAGTGCACTTGCTTCCCTCAGCCCCTGTAATGACCTGTGGATCCTGATAACCCCTTCAGCAGTCACTGTACTGGCCACCTTAGTACCATGAACCAAGGCTGCTTACTTGTCGCAAGGCAGACACAAGGTGGCCAGATACTGAAGTTTCTACACAAAATGGAAGTGAATTCTTTCATTTCTCTCATGCTATCATGCTTTACAAATGGTATGTGCAAACCAGGCTATCGAAAATGTGAGCCAGTATTGCAAGCCTGTATGCACACTCACTTAGCCTTTCTGTATTACCAACACTTGTCCATTTACAGGTCATTCACATTCAATCAGTTACATCGGTTTAAGAGCTTTCATGGCACTTTCACATCAATTTCAGCTTTGTTTCAGGCTCTTTCAGAGTTCCTGGAAATGACTAATTCTGGTCCCTGTGTCAAGGGCCAGAACTAGACAGCAGTCATAATCAGAGGCAGACTGGCCATCTAAGTTACAGGGAACTGTCCTGGTGGGCTGGTGCCCTAGGGGGCCATTGGTGGCCAGGAGGAAACCCTACCAACTCCTCCAGCTCCTCAGAGGCCATTTGATTCAGGCATTTCAACAGCAACGATAACCAGCATCACTTCACCAATGACTTCCGCCCGCACTACTGCCTGCTTGCAAGGAAAACATAAAGGTGAGCACTGCCAGCTTTTTCCCCTTGCATGGCTCCTTCACTTGGTACATTCTAATTCCTTGCAGGTCAGAAGGTAGCTGAACACACAGGAGCCCTGCCAGAACAGAAGTCTGAACACCTCTCCTTTCTTTCTCCCAGAGCCTCAGGGACAGAAGTGCAGCAAGACATGCTCTCTTCTTCCCTGAAGCTCATGGAAACATGGAGAGGACATTTTCCTGCATTTCTCCTTGCTTCAGATCCTCTTTGGGCTGGTACACAAATTCAAGAACATCAGACCTCTATGCTTGGTTACTCTACACTTCACCAGCTGCAAATCAATGTGTGAATCAACTCCAGTGAAAAATACTTTTGAGGGAAAGCTTTCATCTGCAGTGGTGACTCATACATATGTGCTCATAGTCATTTCTCTACCGTGAATATATGTTAATCAGCCCTTTGGTGGAGTAAGGAGAAACCATCTAAGCAGTATTTCAGAGGCTAGACATACAGTTTCTAGCTTTTCTGTGATTGAAATGTATGATAACAGACTCACAGCCAGTGGGAGGTACAAGTCTCATTGTTTCAGTGGACCTCAAAAGAGCTATCAGATTCCAGGTAAAGCTACAGGTTTTCAACCACTACAATCTATATATTCTTTTGTGCAGTCCTCGGAGGCAGCTTTGTGGATTCCAGGTTTGAACGTGAAGATATGACATGGGCGATATATGGATTCAAAGTCAAAGACGTAAGCATCTCCTTCCCCTTCATCATGTGGAGATCTTCCCTTACTCCTTTGTCATTAACCACGTCTCCATCAATGCTGATGAATGGCATGAAAAGGTGGAAATCCCATTTTAGTCAGTGGACATCTTAAGAGTCCTATATTGGCTAAATGAAGCAGCTCAGTGCCCAGCATCATTCTCTGATCCTTCCGTTTTCCTTCTCCTGTGGGCACAGCCTTTGCTGAGAATGGAGCAGCTGGGAACTTCTTAGGATCACAGTGCTTATGCTGGACTCCTTATAGCTGTCATCAGTGGAACAGCATTCCTCATACCAGGAAAGCAGAATGAAGAAAACATAGAATCATAGAACTGGAATGGACCTCCAGGGTCATCAAGTCCAACCCCCTGCACAACGCAGGAAATTCACAAATGCCTCCCCCCACCCCACCCCCAGTGACCCATGTTCTATGCCCAGAAGAGGGCAAAAACAAAAACAAAATCCTCCCAGATCCCTGGCCAAATTGGCCTGGAGAAAATCGCTTCCAGAATCCAAAGTAGCAATCAGCATTTCCCTGGGAGTGTAAGAAAGGGCCAGAAGAACTAAGCACTAATGCAATCCTTCCTACCCTCCCTCTCATAACTTGCCTAAGTTCACAGAATCTTGAATACTGTCAGATGGCCATCTAGCTTATGTTTGAAAATCTCCCAAGAAGAAGAGCCTACCACCTCCTGAGGAAACCTGTTCCACTGAGGAATTGCTCTAACTATCAGAAAAGTCCTCCTAATGTTTAGCTGAAAATTCTTTTGATTTAATTTCAACCCATCAGTTCTGGTCCGATCTTCTGGGGCAACAGAAAACATCTTTACACCATCCTCCCTATGACAGCCCTTCAAGTACTTGAAGATGGTTACCATATCACCCCTCAGTCCTCTTCTCACCAGGCTAAACATACCCAGCTCCTTCAACCTTTCCTCATAGGACTTAGTCTCCAGACCCCTCACCATCTCCATTGCACTCCTCTGGACAGTTTCTAGCTTGCCTAGATCCTTCTTAAACTGCGGGGCCCAAAACTGAACACAATTCTCTTGGTGAGGTCTAACCAGAGCAGAATAAAGTGATACCGTCACTTTGCATGATCTGGACACTTTTGTTGATACAGCCCAAAAAGGCATTTGTCTTTTTAGCTACCACATCACACTGCTGACTCATATTCAGTGTATGATCTACTAAGACCCCTAGTTTCTTTTTGCACATACTACTGCCAACACAAGTCTCCCTCACCCTATAATTATGCATTTGATTTTTCTTACGTAGATGAAGAACTTTACATTTATCCCCATTAAAACTAATTTCGTTTGCTTTAGCCCAGTTTTCCAACCTGTCGAGATCATCCTGTATATCCTGACTCCATCTTCTACCGTATTTGCTACCCCTCCCAATGTAGTATCATCTGCAAATTTAATAAGCATTCCCTCTAATCATTTGTAAAGATGTTGAACAAAACAGGTCCCAGGACAGATCCCTGAGGCACTCCATTTGTCAATCCTCTCCAAGTGTACGAGGAATCATTAACACTATTTGAGTGCTATCTGTCAACCAGTTACAGATTCACCTACAAGTAACAGAATCCAAACAACATTTCCCCAACTTGTCAACAAGAATATTATGTGGGACCTTATCAAAAGCCTAACAAAAGCTTGTGATGAGAGCTTACTTTCAACATATTGCAGTGATGGAGCTGCTCGGCTACATACATAACATAGCAGTCTTCTATGGTTCTTATCAAGGAGGCATGAACTACATAGGAAGTGAGCTATGCAAAACAAACACATTGCCTTTGCAGCCTGAGAGGGGAGAGAAATCTCCTGATTCAGATCTCCTGAGAAGGTAGCATTCCTCAAACCCTAACATATGATTATGTGAATGAATACTTCCTGCTTGTGGAAAACTAGCAAGGAAAAAAAGGGTCTTTAACTGCAGTCATTTGCAAAGCATATCAATATCAACAACCCAGGATAACTGTATCAGTGGTTTGTTCTCTGCACACCAGTTCGGCTGAACAGCCTGCAACTTACATACCCTGACATGCATTCTGCCACACCACAGAATAAAATGGATGCCCTCGATAAATATTAATACTCAAGTTTCCGAGTTACGCATTCTTTATTATTTAAACTCCTAAAGGTCACAATTGATAAACTTTTCCTGTTATCTTCAAAACTATGATCTGATGTTGGTCATTGTTATCCCCATTATAAGTAAGTGGGGGAAAGTGAATTGGGGAGATACTGACTAATTAAGTAAGCTAAATACAGAAGTGGGATTTGAACTCCCCCAAGTCTATGAACCTCAGTAAGTCACACAGACAGCAATAACGATTGTCCCTTGGAAATCTCAGCATCTTCCATAACAGAAAAAGCCCTTGAATGTCTCCTTAGATTGGCTCCCCTTCCTGAAAACTTTATTCTGCCTGCAGGTGTTCAAGGGCCCAATTAATGCGGGAGAGAAAGTCGATCTCTACACCCAGATGCTCGGGACCACCTGCGGATACAGACACCTGGACTTCAGTGAAGACGAATATGTTGTTACAGGTATGAAGAAGAGTTGGTTTCTATACCCTGCTTTTCTCTACCCTAAGGAGTCTCAAAGTGGTTTACAATTGCCTTTCCCTTCCTCTCCCCACAACAGGCACCTTGTGAGGTAGGTGGGGCTGAGAGGGTTTTGAGAGAACTGTGACTGACCCAAGGTCACCCAGCAGGCTTCATGTGGAGGAGGAATGGGGAATCAAACCCAGTTCTCTGTATTTATAGTCTGCCAGTCTTAACACCACACTGTATGGAGTGTGACTGTGACCTATTCACAGGGAGGACTTAGGGCAACTGAAATTCAGTTTTCTTTTCTGACTTACCTCTAAAGAAGCGGTGCAACAAATAATTACTTCACAGCTAGTCAAGCCCTGGATGTTTTGGGAGGGAACCAGGTTTGTTATTCCAGTCTTAAATCGACCCTTCTAGTCTGAGAACGATCAGCCTCCCAGAGCCAGAACGCAGCCTATGTGGATTCTGTCAGGCACGGCCTCCTTACTCCCAGCATGGTTAGCAAAACCAGAATCCACTTCAAGTCTCTTTTTAAAAGCTGAACTATAAATGATGTAATAAAGACTAAGCCATATCAAAGAATAAATGTGGAGCAAAAGATGCAAATGAGGTGAAACGACATTAAGTAGCCCAATTTGCACTATTTATACAGACTGCAATATCCATCTCTTCTTGCAACAAAATTGGTATTGCTTAGTCACAGAAATCTAGGCAATTTGTAATAAGATTATTACTAGACTGGCCCTGTCACCTGCCTCAGATGGGATGAGCCATTCTGAATGAACCATTAATATTTTTTCGTACCAAATAAATTTTTGTTTCTGTCTCTTTTGTCCAACAGGGAGATTTGACGGAGATCATATAGTAATCTCAGTCTGTTCCTTCATTCAGTCATGGTCTGAACTAACTTCTGACAAAAGTCGGGGCGTGCAGCAGTTGTACAACACCTACTGCGACTGAACGGTCAGTGACGAATCACCAGGAGATGCCAATACATCACAGGGAGCCAGGAGCAGTAATAAGAAATCAGGCACTTGCAAGGAGCACTGCAGTGGGGCAGGGTTCAGGAAGAAGGGTCCTTTATCACATCTGCTCCCCTGAGTTTAACAGGAAAAGGAGAACTGGGAACCCCTTTTCTTAGAATACTGGACTGCTCCGGCAGGGCATCCCTTCCTGTTTTTTGTTCCCGGTGAAAGCAGCACAGAGATACTGTTGCCTTATGTCAGGGGGACAGAAATTGGACAAGGTGAACAAGGAGGGAGATGAGAGTCCACGAGACGAGTCAGCGAGCATCTCCAGCAATGGGAAAGCTCTTGGGGGTCACACTGAGCCCCTTGCCTGCCAGTTGCTTATCCCTAGTTCAGGCAAAAGCAGAGCAGCAGGAGAGATCTCCCTTCTCTTATCCTCATATCCCTGTTATTCTCTCACCAACAGGCCCTTCCTTGCTGCTCCAGGCCTTGCACAGTCAATTCTCATTTGCTGTGTCTGTGGATTACTGGAATCTGACTAACTACGGGGTGTTCCCAGGATGCAAGTTTGGGTTGCCATGCCAGTGGCTTGGATGCCTTTGCAGGGTTCTCAAGGCAGAGTCTCCGTGGACTCTGATGGGAATGAGACACTTGATGCCCATGTATGTTCCCCACCCGCTTCTTTCAAGATCACTTCTCTGAAAATAAATGCCTTCATTTTACCTTTCTGTTTTTCCTTGTCTAAATGGATGTGTGGACGTATGTGTGGATTAAGATGATTCAGCAGCAGTGACCATCAGACAAACCTTCCGTGATGAACATACAGTTAGAATCTGAGGAATGCCTCAACGACACACAATTCCTCGCCCATCTTTTTAGGCACCCATACTCTTCCCCCATCCCTGCTCATGAACCAACTCTCCTACCCCTTTTTTCCTCTTTTTTTGTAAGTAGAATGACATCTACAGCAATGTTTCGAAAACTATGGTTATTTACGCTAGCAAACAGATGCAAACTGCTCTGGGAATAACCATGGGTAGAGTAAAGACTTTGCTACAGATGTTATGCTAATGAGCCCAGCTCCAAAATGAAAGGGAGGGGAAAATTCAGGCTTGAGAAAGGAGATGGAAGAAGAAAAAGTTCAAGAGCCAGCAGGGCACATCCCATCTCCTAACCATGGTTTGGTAGAGTCACCAGAATTATTTATCATCCCATCATCTACAGCAGACAGACACCAACATATTTAACAGAAACTATTTCCAGTGAAATTTGTATGGGCTTTTCCATTTTCATAGAACCGGATTTCCAGTATGACTCTGGGGGAAAAGATGAGTTGAGAGTGGGGATATTCTCTATCTTAGAGGTATGAACAGAAACCACACAAATGATGCAGGTAAATTCAGGAGGACTCCTGGTCCTCCATCACAGCATGTCCTCTCCATGACCCAGGCTGTTCACTGACTTAGTTGAGTTCTGCTCCCTGAGCCAGAATCCACTTTACTGACCTATACACTAATTTACACCAGTCCTAGGATTCCTAGAGTTACCCTGTAATGCTCCTTAAGCTTGTCCCGTTCCATCAACTCAGGGACAGCAGGAAATGAGAAAATCAACCACCGTATGCTCTCCTGGGAAACATTGAAAGGAGGTTTGTGCATAGTTGGGGTTGGACCAAGTCTGAGGAAGACTGTGGTAGTTCTGGGATAGAAAACACACCCATGCAGTTTATGACCCACCAACCCAAACACAGAGACTGGAGGCTGACACTGAGATTACTATTTATTTATTTACTTAAATTTGATTTGCTAGGCTGCCCTTCCTTAGAGGTAGGACTCAGGGCAGCTTACAACAGAATAATAACAAAATTATTTAGTTTAAAAGCAACATTAAAACCAGGTAAAAACAAATCAATAGACTGAAACCAAATGCATATACCAGGTGGCGGAAAGAAAATCAGCTCCCCCGGCCTCCTTGGGGGAAGGGATTGCGAGGGATGGGGAAGTGTATAAGAGTGCCAGATGTCAGACTTCCGGTTTTGGTGGCTTGCGAGCGGGTGCGCTCCATCACAGCTCTGATGTGAGCGACCTGCATATCGTGCCAATGGGGAAGGGTCTGAGTTGATCTTGGACCCTCTCGACTCCCTGCAGGGGAGTCATAGCCTGGGGCACATGAAAGTCCTCTCCCAAGGCAGTCAGCCAAGGGACTGAGGCGCCTTTTGCCCTGATAGGTTTCTGCAGCATGGAGCCAATGGCACAAGAGGCGCACACCGGACAGAGTGCACAAGAGATCCAATGAAAGGTGAATTTCCCTACCTTCTGAAGAAGCATGAATGAAAAATGTGAGTTGATTTATGCTTAAGTGAACAATCCACCGAATCGATAGTAGTAAAGTCCCAATCAAGCAGAAGGGGAAGGGAAACACCCGATCCCGAAAAGACTGAATTTAAAGCGGTGACTGAGAAGGCGGCTTGAGAGAAGCATATTGCCGAGTGAGTGTGACGAAATCAGTAAGAAAGCAGTAAATACCCAGGCTTTCAGAGACTTTTTAAAACTTTTCTCTTAATATAAACAATGACACAGCGAGAAAAAATGACAGCGAAAGCGAAAATTGCGGCCAGAACTGCCGGCGCATCATCTCCAGTTACTAAACCAGAAGTAACCACAGACTTTCCTAAAATGATTGCTGAGGCTTTGCGCCCTCTACTGGATCAGATGACTAACCTCAATGAGTAGTGTGACACGTTGCAGAAAGAGCTCAAAGAAAATTCAACAAAGACAGAGAAGATAGTGAAGAAGCTACAAAAAGCTGACGTTAAGTCAAAAGAATTTGGACAAAGACTGGATGCTGTGGAAAAAGAAAAAATGTCGGGACACCAGCAACTGCTTCTCCTTCAAATGGAAAAATCAACGTATGTCTTGAGATTCCAAGGCATTCCAGAGCAGAAGGATGAGAATTTAAGAGAGATTTTAAGTGAAGAATTGGCTCCCGCGGTGGGCTTAACAGCAGAAGTTCTACAAAATGATATTGACTTGGTTTATCATACTTGTCCGGAATTTATCAAAAAAAAACAAGCTACATGTGGAAGTATATGTGAAATTCTCAAAAAGATCAACAAGAGACCCAACATTGAAAGTGACAAATGGAATACCCTTGAAAATTAAAGGAGAACAAATTAAAGTATTAAAAGACATTCCATTCGAGATCAGGAAAAAGAGGAGACAATATAGAGCCCTGGCAATGTTCTTACAGCAAAACAACACACCATACAGATGGATAATACCTGAAAGGCTCATCTTCAACTTCAACGGAATAAAAGAAAAGATTGACTCTGTTCTTAAAGCGGAAAGGTTCTTAAAGCAACAACAGAAAGCGATGGAGGGATCTGAGACAGTAGAGGATAACAAAGTTCCAGAAACTGAAGAAGATAAAGAGGAGGAAAACTCTGACAACACCTTGAGTTTGGTAGAATCAGTTGACTTTGAAGCATAATTATTAGGGGGGTTGCTCCTAGACCTCTAAAAGTCAAACTGGATTTTAAAAAGAAGCTTAGAGGAAAGAAATAAGCAAAATAGACTAATTTTGATAGCCTGATTTAGATAGAAAGCAAAGATGTACACACTACTTCGGAATGGGATTGTTTGTTTTATACTTTTTACTATTATATAACTCCCATTTTCTATCATGGGAACATGAGTGAATCATCAAAAATTGTAACCATTTATACGATGATCTTTGCTACTCCTTATTTTAGTTTGTATCCACTCCCCCGACCCTGTAGGTTTGTAGTTTAGAAAAGCAAAATAAAAAATATTTTTAAAAAAGAGTGCCAGATGTCATACTGTCCCCCTGTTGCTGTCCTCACCCAAATGCCTGGTGGAACATCTCTGCCTTGCATGCCCTGTGGAAAGGTAATAACTCCCGCAGAGCACAGATGTCTTCCGGCAGAGAGTTCCACTAGGCAGTGGCCAGAGCTGAAAAAGCCCTGGCCCTGGTTGAAGACAGCCAGACCTCTTTTGGGCTGGGGACCATCAGGAAGTTCTTATTACCTGAGCGCAACACTCTTCCAGAGGCATACTGAGAGAGGCAGTCCTGAAGGTATGTAGTTTCCTGACTGTTAAGGGCCTTAAAGTTCAGAACCAAAACCTTATTGATGACACCCCAGCCCAAAACTCCACACTAGCTGGGCAAGGGGGTGCATATAGATGTTAAATAACATCAGGGAGAGAAGTGCCCCCTGAGGAACTCTGCATTCCAGCAGGTACCTTGGGGACACTGTCCCTCCCAACATCACCCTCTGTCCCCAACCATGGAGGAATGAGGTAAACCATTGCAAGGCTACCCCACAGATTCCAGCGTTGGTGAGGCAGTGAGTCAGCAGATTGTGGACTGTGCTGAATGCTGCTGTAAGACCGAGTAATATCAGCAGTGTTGACCCACCTTGATCCAGCTGTCTGCAGAGATTGTCCATGAGGGAGATCGTCCGTGCACTGAGAAATACAAGACCTAATGCCATCTTGCAATGAGGGAGATTGGAGGATGCCGATGAAAAACTGCAGGAGATCTTAGAAGTGGGGAAATGGCTAGGGGGTTGAGTCCAGGTATGACTTCAACAGCCAGAGATATAACTAATGAGCTATATACTGTACTGAACATAATTCATACTTAGAAGATGGAAGGCTTTGCATTCCGCAAAACTCTCTGCCCAGCAAAATGAGTATTCAAAGCCCAGAAAGGAAGAGTAAATCCCCCTTTTTAAAGTTATCCAGCCTTGCAGGGTCACTAATGGGGGAGGCTGGGGGTTCAGAATTCCTGCAGCCTAAGTCAATTTCAAGGCCCAGTGAAACCAGAAACATCCTGCATTCTATGAATGCATTTCAGTACAGTTCTGCACTGCAGCCACTAGGGGCATGGGAAGACAAGAGTAGAGCAAAATGGCAGATGCTCTTCCTGTAGTAAATACACATACGACTACAGTTGTTAAGTTTGACTCATACTTGTGTACATTTAATTATCTTAGTCCAAATCATATTTCAATAAAAAACAGCTACAAACTCTATCAAAAACAAGGGAGAGACAAAAATGTCCTTTCCAAATCTGATGTATAGATCACGAGCTCCCAGATGTGTTACCATCCCTTGTTGCATCCTAAAAGACACTTAGGACGCAAGGAGGGACACAATACATCCATTGCATCTAAATACTGCTATAATTGCCATAATCAAACTATACTCAAAAAGGCAAATAATATATTTTAAGACCATTTCCAAAAAATAAAAGTATTACGATAAGATAGGTTCATATATACATCGAAAATTGATTTTTATGGTCTTGTGTATAATATTATTTTAGAAAATACCTATAATACTTGTACCATTATATTATTGTTATGTATCTTGCATACATAATTGACTGAACTAGAATCTCAGTCCCATCAAAGCCTGGTATCCAAAAGGAGTAAATATGATTGGCTACTCTGCATAGCAGGCCAATCAGGTTACTGGTAAAGTTCTGGAGGGAAACAATGTGATTGGTTATTATGTTGAAGATTTGATTGGTTCTGGTTCTGCCAGCCCAGATAGTTTAAAAAGAGGGCCTGTTGCCTTCTGTTTCTTGTGTCATTCTTACCTTGTTGAATAAAGCTGAATCACTGTTCGAGACCTGCTGCCTTAAGTGTCATATTTAACAATTATCTATAACAGTTTTATCAGTGCCTAAGCCACTGTTATATTGATGAATAAAAAATAACAGTAACTTTAATACAAACCACTCATTTTTCATCTTTACTTGTGTCACGGCTCAGGTGGGGTCTCACCTGATGCTGCCACCACTCTGGTTCCAGGCTCCTCTGAGAAGGCCCAGAGCACCCTCCCAAGACCTTCAGACCTCCCTTTTGGCTGAATAATAGGTGTGAGGACCAGGCAGAGTAAACAACAAGAAAAAGGTTTATTTTATAGGAGATCAAACAAACAAAGTGCAGAATAATAACAGTAAGTAGGTGAAAAGCAATCAAATGCCCTAATGTGTCTAAATATATACTGTCCCTAGCTTACTATCTCAAGTGGCCTTAGACTACTCACCCTTCCCACAGGATGAGGGTTTCTTCCCCACAGCTGCCTCTCTTATGGCCCTCTTCCATGGGAAGAAGAACAGCTTTCCTTCTTGTACCAGTTCTATATTCCCCAGCCCTCTCCTTCCCTATTTGTCAAAATCAACACCAAAACTTCCCAAGGCCGTCTGGGGTTTGTAGGCCCAGCCTCCCCTACTGCTAGCCAGGCTCCCTGGGCCTAGTAGGCCTCTGGTGGCACAGCCCAGATCATGACAACTTGTAATAAGCATAATAATTTCCCCATTTTTTTCAAATTATTTGACCGGTCTTTTATTTATATAATTTATTAATTTGGCCATAATGGCATATTCTGCCATTTTATCTTTCTAGTTTTCACTGTTTGAGCATTCTTCAGCATACATATTTTAACTTGTTCAGTTTCTGTATCATATTGAAGTTAAAATCTGAAGTTTTGTCCTAATAAATTATCCTTCCTTTGAGTGATTATTTTTTCATAATCAGTCACTTATCCAACCTCTATAAGTGTAGGCAGCTTCTTTGAGCCTAGAAATTAGTTGGAGATACACCAGTCATTGTATTTTCTTTCCTCCTCGTTTTTCTGTTTGCCATGATTTAATTTCTCCTTGTGAATTCAACGTATCTTGATAAGTTATAAAATCATTGGTTTTTCTCTCATACTTATCATCAAATGCATCTATTGGTGACATTATTGGTGAAATCGGTGAGCTAATCCTTATTAGAGAATCCCAAATTTTAAGCAGACTGTCTCTAATTACATGGATTTTGGAGGGGAATTCAGATTCTTTTTTTACCCAAAGGAGGTATGGTGCCCCTTCGGTCAGGTCCCCAATTACTAGTTTCATTAGCCTGTTATTTAGACTTTTGATCCAATTTGCAGTCCAGACCAGGCCACTGCTTGGTAATATAACTTAACATTGGTACTGCTGAGCCTCCTCTTTTTTTCATCTTGTAACACTTAGAATCTGATTCTTGACTTTTTGACATTCCATATAAATGTATTTGCTTTTCTCTATCTTTCAGAGTATTCTCTTGTATATTAATTGGTATCATTTGAAATAAAAAAATATTTTGGGCAATATATTCATTTTGATTGCAAAAATTCTTTCCAGCCAGGACAATTTTAATTTAGACTATCTTTCCATATCTTTTTGTATTCTCTTCCATACTGCATCATAATTATCTTTGAATGATGTATTGCTTTGCTCAGTTAAATTTAAACTCAGATATTTAATTGGATCCTGTAATTTTCTTAATACTTCCCTCTTCTTGTTGTGTTAAAAATTTGGAGATTAATTTTAAATTCAAAGAAAGCCAAATTTTGCTATTTGTTCTATAACATGTTGAAGCATTGTATGTGGGTTAGAGATTTCCAAAACATCATAATCAGCATAGCATTTTAATTTAAATTCTTTTCTGTCTACTTTCAATCCTCCAATCTAGGGATCTTGTCTTATTTGGCCACAACAACTTCCATTGCAAGAATAAATAATAATAGTGATAGTGGACATCCTTGTCTGGTCCCCTTTTCAAATTTAAATCCATCTGTTAATATTCCATTAATTAAAATTTTTACATTTTGTTTTGCATAAATTCCATTTATCCAATTTTCAAATTTTGGTCCACAATTAAAACATTGTAACACTTCCAAAAAAGTCCAGGAAAGACTGTCAAATGCCTTTTCAACGTCTAAAAAGATAAACACTGTTTTTTTTGTTTCTCTACAAATTCAATTGCATCAAACACAAATTGGACATTATCTTTCATAAACCTCTTTCACACAAAGCCAGTCTGGTCAGGATGAATTATTTTTGCTATTTTATTTTCTTAGCTTTTCTGTCATTACAGAGGTAGAGTTTGTAATCCACATTTAATAAAGATATCTGTCTGCAGGATTGGGGTAACATTGGATCCATTACCCTCCTTGTAAATCAAAGCTATGTATGCCTCCTGCCAAGTCTGGAGTAATGTCTTGTCTTCACTTATTTTGTTCATTACCTTTTGGAGTGGGAACATTAATTCTTCTTCCAAGAGTTTATAATACATTGCCGTTAGCCCACCTTGGCCCGGTGCTTTATCTTTCTTCATTTAAATTGCTTGTGAGATCTCTTGTATTGTCATATTTTGGTTCAGAATATCTCTATTTTCTGATGTAAACTTTGGTATTGATGCTTCTTTAATGTATTCTTCGAGTCCTTCTTCTGTTAAATTTTCCTTCTTGTAAAGTTGTGAAAAGAAAGAAACTGTTTATGTATTTCTTTTTTCATGCGCTTAATTCTATTTTGTGTTTTAATTCCTATTATCATTTTTCTTTCAGATTTTTTTGATAGGTAACGAGCTAAGGATCATCCAGGTTTATTTGCATATTCAAAATGCTTTTGTTTCATGAAGCTTAATTTTTTCTACATATCTTCAATTTGCAACATATTTAATGGTTTTTTAATTGCTTGATTTCTGTTAGAGTCACCTTCTTAGGAGATTTTTTTATGCTGTCCTTCCAAGGTTTGAATTTTTTCCATTATTTTCAGTATTTGTTCTAATTTCTTTTTTTTTCTTTTTTGAGGCAATAGCTATCAGATTTCCTCTCATGAAAGCATTACCTGCTTCCCAAATTGTAGCTATGTAGACTTCAGCTGTAAGATTCAGTTTAGAAAATTCTTCTAAATCTTTTTCACACTTCTTTAATATATCTTCTTGCAACAGAAGATTGTCATTCATCTTCTCCTTTTGGTTTGATCTCCATGGCAAATCAATAATAAAGGGTTATGGTCTGCAGAAATTTTCAGTTGTATTTCAGCCTTCTTTAAATTCATAATTAATATTTTAGATATCTAGAACACATCAATTGTAGAGTATGTTTGATGTCTATTGAAAAAGAATTTATAGTCTCTAGAGGATTTATAGTTCTCCAAGCATTGGTCAGGTATAATACAGAAAAACATTTTTAGCTAATTTGCCCCCCTCTATTTTTTTAGATTTATCTTTTTTTAAGTCCATTACTCCATTCATATCTCCAAAGATCATAATTTTTCCTTCTTGAAATCCAATAGCATTTGAAAGTGTCCTGAGGGAAAATCAGCATGGCTTCTGCAATAGAAGTCCTGCCTCATCCAATTTTGGCATTCTTTGAGAAGGCTTTCAAGCATGTGGATAACGAGGACCCAGTACATGTTACAATCATGGACTCTGAATTTTGGACAAGGTCCCTCACTAAGGACTCCTGAGTAAACTTAGCAGTTAATGGTATATCTTTAATATAATGTGTTTCATTAGTGCCGATAAGCTCCCTTGACCCACAAGGAAACGGGGTATAAATGTTTTAATCAATAAAATAAAAGAATGAATGTTAGGAACTGAGAATGATTCCTTTTATGGATTCAAAACCATTAAACAAGAAGCAGAGAGTAATAATAAATGCAAAGTTCTCTTAGTGGAGGCACAAAAGGATCACATAACGACTGGTATACGAATTTATAATTTATTTTATTTACTTTATTTATATGCCATCTAAGGATGGACATGAACCAGAAAAATGGAGGTCCAAGGAGGTTCATGGTTTATGAAAGTCATGAACTGCAAACTTCCACAGACTTTCCTGGTTTATTAACCAGTTTGTAGTCCGTGATGGGCACAACCCTTAAGTCGGCTCAGAAATTATTTAAATACCTCATAAGCCCACTTCTGGATCATGACGCCACTGTGGTGCAATACCAGTGAGTTCAGGAGACATTTAAATTTATGCTCGGAAACAATTAGAACCTTTATGTTCCTAAACAATTTATGTTCCTAAACAATTTATGTTCCTAAACAAACCACTATCACTATCTTAAATTCTATTTTTCTTAGGAGAAACGGGCCTGCTGCAGAGAGAGAAAGGCCAACAATCCCATATGTGGTTTGCGGATTTTGATTTGTCACTGCTAGATATTGTATGATGGAGCCGCAAAGAAGGAACAGAAGCAGAACAGCTCCCGTGATTCACTAGGCATATGTAAGACAGAGTCACTTCACTTCACTGCAGTCCCTTGTAAGTATCAGAACACAGTCTACTTATTATCAGTCAAGCAAACATCATTAAGATTAGTTACCTGGAGAACGATTTGGAACACTAAGCACCTTTTAGCTGTTTTTTTTAAAAAGCAATTTTTTATTCTTCATGAAATGTATACAGAATATGAAGGCGGTGTCTGCTAAAAATTCACAGATCCCAGAATAGCACTTCTTGGACTTTTGTTGCAGCCTTAACCATAATTATTACCCAAACATCTTCCCCAGCTATCACTATATTTCAGGATGAATATTTGTTTATTTAGATTACTTTTATCCTACCTGTTGCAAAGGCTCAGAGCACCTACCAAACTTTTAAAAACAAATTGCATATACTAAATATTGTATACCTATCTGTGGTGCCCATACACAAAATCATGAAATTTCTTGACGCCCACAACCAGAGCGAGCGCCTCTTTATCTGCCAAAGTCAAAACTCCTCTGATTGGCCCATTTGCCAATCCATGTAATGCTCAGTTCGAAGTAGTCTTATGCAAGCACTTCAACTCTGTTATTATTGACTTAATACATAACAGAAAGCATTCAAGGTGAGTCTCTGCTTCAACATAATACCATCAGTCAGATTAGTAACCCATGTCCTGACTTGTGGATTTTTTATTTTGGCCCTCAGAAGGAGAAGCTAGCAGGAACAGTCAAGGAAACCACAATCTACTTAGATTGCTAGGAACCTGAAAGACTTTTCATGGGGTGGCCAGATCTATAATGCCATATGCAAAAGAACCTCCTCAGGAAAGCTCCTCCATTAGCATGTTCACAGACAAGAGAGCTCCTACAAGATAATGACTTAGCCCTACCTTCCTGAGAAGATATAAATTACCTGCCTACCATTTTGCTTCTCACCTTGACACAGAGAGTACTCCATATTTCTATGTTATACCTCTGAGGATGCTAGTCACAGCTACTGGCAAAATGTAAGATACTACAATGCCAAGATCACGGCCATTCATCCCGGAAAATCCATAACAGCTATAATGCCACTGTTTGAGCACTCCAGCAATCTATCCTGCCACTCTTTAAAAACTCAATCTTCAAAATGACTACCCTATGATGGATGGGAGGCAGAGAAGCAACTATTTGAAAGACACTTAGGTTTACTGACCCCAAAACAATCACCCTTGGAAGGGTCTCTTTCAGGCTGGACAGGCTTGCTTTTAAAACCAGCAGAAAAATGTGCCTTCTCTTTGCTATGTCCACATTTTCCTACTGTGCAAGCCAGAGGGCAAGGGGTTGTGGGAGAGGGGGAGCCAAGAACCCCAAGCCCAGATTGGATGATTCCTCACGTTACACATATACGGGGGACCTGAAAAGGAGCTGAGTGTGGAGAGGACCATGTGCATGTGACTGCCAGGAAAGAGCACGTGAGGCAGAATGACTACTATCCATGATATGCATGCATCCATCGGCCAACCTCCAGCAAAGTGGTGCATGTCTGGCAGATGCTCAAGAAATGTAAGTCTCACTTAACATAGTAACCTTTTCCACGTTTTCTCACTGTAGTAATAGAACTGACTTTCTTAAGATGCATTGCTTTGATTCCTACCTCTGTCCACACTACTTGCCAAAAGCTACTGAGTTCATCCATGAGGAACTGTAGCTCTGGGCAGCTGCTGAGGTACAGGGGGAGTCCCCAGCAAGAGAGGGGGACAAATACCCAGGGGTGGAAGCAGCTAATAAAAAGGAGCATTGCAAAGTCCCACCTAATAGGAGTTGGAGGGTAAGAAAGGTGATTTTCGGCTCCAGTGACAGAATCTCTCTGGGGCACTGGGAAGGAAAACTTTATAAAACTTCCACTAAACTCTTTTTCGGCAGCAATGATTGCAGCCCACCCCACATTGCTTAATCTCACTTCATCAAGCAATGAACTGTTGGATGGCTGGTTCTGGACTGGAAAACATAAGCTGTATATGTTACGCCTCGCTGGCAGTCAGGACACGAACAGATGGGTGAGCCAAGCAGGAAATGGCACAAGCTTATATAGCCACAGAATAGGAGTGGAACTGCATCCTGAGCTGGCAAGAGGCGCCTAGACAATAACAGTACAAGGTGAGCAAACACACGCCACAAACTCTTTTGCTGCAAAGTAGACCCCACTTTGGACCATTGCTTCCTATGGGGATGGGGCAGACACTTCTTGGTCCTCACCATACCTGAGGTTTCAGGTTCTGAGGAGTTCCTAAGGAATTCTCTTAGCTTAACCATGCAGCTCCCCTTCTTATCCCAGCCCCTTCATTCCTGCTACAGAAATATCTGAAATTCCTGGGTGGTCAAATCTTCAAGACTGACCTACCATCCTTCTGTCTCAGACTCCCCCAGATCTGCAGTGGGCTTTTCCCTCCTACCCACTATCCATGGGCTCTGCAAGCCTGGGAACTTCCACTATCAACGAAATGCCCTAATTGCTAGTGCAGTGAAGACCCTGTGGTCCTCTCCATTCCTGTCTTCATCCAGGACCCACTTTGGATCCTGACATTCTCCTCAGTCCATAGATCCCAGCCACAAAGATCTTTACGAGCCAAATTACACGTGATGGTGCCTCGTGTCCCCTACCAAGTGTTTCCATCTTCCCCTTGCCCAGTGTTTCCGCCTTCACACTCCATAGGTCCTGTTCAGACCCTGCTTTCTGAAACTTTCTCCCCTGGGATGTTACTGTAACTCTGCCTTCCAGGTCACCTCGGAGACACTTCCCTCCTCTTCTTCCTTAACAAATATGGACTGGGCTAAGATGTGTGGATGCCTGGCAGTGAGCATCCTCCCCCTCCTTCTCCTGGTCGATCCCACTGCGGCCTGCTACTGTCTTGACAGCCCTCCTATAACCCTCCAGACTGCTTTCTGCACATCTGATGTTGGTGAGTTTCTGCTGCTCCCAGCTCGAGGCAATGAATTCAGGATCTAACATCCTTGTAAGACGTTCCCATCAGTGCACTTGCTTACCTCAGCCCCTGTAATGCCCCGTGGATCCTGATAACCCCTGCAGCAGTCACTGTACTGGCCACCTTAGTACCATGAACCAAGGCTGCTTGCTTGTCGCAAGGCAGACACGAGGTGGCCAGATATTTCACACTTACACACCAATTTCAGCTTTGTTTCAGGCTCTTTTTTCAGGCTCTTTGTTTCAGAGTTCCTGGAATTGACTAATTCTGGACCCTGTGTCAAGGGCCAGAACTAGACAGCAGTCATAATCAGGGGCTGACTGGCCATCTAAGTTACAGGGAACTGTCCCGAGGGGCTGGTGCCCTAAAGGGCTGTTGGTGGCCAGGAGGAAACTCTACCAACTCCTCCAGCACCTCAAGGCCATTTGATTCAGACATTTCATCAGCAATGATAACCAGCATCACTTCACCAATGGCTTCCACCCACACTATTCCCTGCTGGCAAGAAAAAGCTAAAGGTGAGCACTGCCAACTTTTGTCCTTAGCGTGGCTCTTTCACTTGGTACAGTCTAATTTCTTGCAGGTCAGAAGGGAGCTGAACACATAGGAGCCCTGCCAGAACAGAAGTTTGAACATCTCATTGCTTCCACTTCTCCTTTCATTTTCCCAGAGCCTCAGGGACAGAAGTGCAGCAAGACAGGCTCTTTTCTTCCCTGAAGCTCTTGGAAACGCGGGCTGGACGTTTCCCTGCATTTCTCCTTGCTTCAGAGCCTCTTTGGGCTGGTACACAAATGCAAGTACATCAGCCCTTTACGCTTGGTTACTCTACGCTTCACCAGCTGCAAATGAATGTGTGGATCAACTCCCGTGAAAAATATTTTTGAGGGAAAGCTTTCATCTGCAGTGGTGACTTATACATATGTGCACATGGTTATCTCTCTACCATATGTATATATGTTAACGAGCCCTTTGGTGGAGTAAGGAGAAAACCTTTAAGCAGCATATCAGAGGCTTAGACATAGGTCCTTTCCACACTTGGATCTCATCCCTGGTTTTATCAGAGTTCCAACTTGAGAGACAAGACCTTGCATTTATCCCTGGTTATAGCAACATTCGTTTATCCTGGGACATGTGTGGGGCGAAACTGGGATGGCGTCAATGTAATGTGGAAACACAAAATACCCTGAGATAATTACAGGGGTGAACTCAAGTGTAGTGTAGAATGTAAGTTCAGGGACCGGGTTGAAGCAGGATTTAAGGTCTAGTGTGGAATCACCCATACAGTTTCTAGTTTTTTGAAATATATGATCACAGACTCATACCCAGTGGTAGTCACAAGTCTCATTGTTTCAGTGAACCTCAAAAGAGCTACCAGATTCCAGGTAAAGATACAGCTTTTCAACCACTACAATCTATTATATGCTCTTTTGTGCAGTCATCAGCGGCAGCTTTGTGGATTCCAGATTTGCTGGTGAAAACGATATGACATGGGCGATATATGGATTCAAAGTCAACAAAGTAAGCATCTCCTTCCCCTTCAACATGTGGAGAGTTTCCCTTACTCCAGCGTCATTCACGACATCTCCATCAATGCTGATGAATGATACGAAAAGATGGAAATCCCATTTTACTCAGTGGACATCTTAGGAGTCCTATATCGGCTAAATGAAGCCGCTCAGTACCCAGCATCATTCTCTGATTCCTCCCCTTTTCCTTCTCCTGTGGGCACAGCCTTTGCTGAGAATGGAGCAGCTGGGAACTCCCTAGGAGCACAGTGCTTATGCTGGGCTCCTTATAGCTGTCGTCACTGGGACAGACTTATCCAGCATTCCTCACACCAGGAAAGACAGGATGAAGAAAACATAATGGTCTTCTATGGTTCTTGTCAAGGTGGCCTGAACTAGAGGGGAAGGGGGCTATACAAAACAAACACATTGCATTTGCAGCCTGAGTTCAGAGCTCCCAAGAACGTAGCATTCCTTAAACCCTAACATCTGATTATGTGAATGAATATTCCCTCTCCCTACCTATGGAAAGCTAGCAAGACAAAAAAAGGGGTCTTTAGCTACAGAGGGTGACTTTTGTGAAGAATATCAATATACACTCCCACATGTTTTCTGAAGTGGAACAAACCCAGGATAACTGTATCCATGGTTTTTAATCTGCACACCAGTTCTGCCGAACAGCCTGCAAGTTACATGCCCTGCCATGCATTTTGCCACACCACAGAATAAACTGGATGCCCTTGATCAATATTAATACTCAGATTTCCAAGTTATGCATTCTTCTCATTTATTATTTAAACTCCTAAAGGTCGCAATTGGTAAATTTTTCCTGTTTATCTTCAAAACTATGACCTGGTGTTGGTCATTATTATTCCTGTTTTAAAAGGTGGGGGAAAGTGGGCTGGGGAGATACTGACTTATTCAGTAGGCTAAATACTGAATAGGTACTTGAATTCTCATACCCCAAATCCATGAACCTCAGTGAGTCACAGAAAGCAGACAGCAATAATAATTGTCCCTTGAAAATGCCACCACCTTCCATAACAGAAAAAGCCCTCTCATGTCTCCTTATATTTGCTCCCCTTCCTGAAAACTTTCCTCTCCCTGCAGGTGTTCAAGGGCTCTGTTGCAGAGGGAGAGAACGTTGATCTTTACACCCAGATGCTTGGGACCACCTGCGGATACAGAAACAATGGACCCTTCACCGAAGACCCATATGTTGTTACAGGTATGCAGAAGAGTTGGTTTTTATATCCCACTTTTCTCTACCCTAAGGAATCTCAAAGTGGCTTAGAGTCACCTTTCCCTTCCCAGCCCTGTAGCCAGAAAGTTTTGGCTGGTGTGGCAGGGACCAGGGTGATGGGGCAGGGGAGTGGGGGGAGCAAAGGTTTAACAGCTATTCCTAGGGGAGTGAAATTCACCAGAAGCGGCGGGGAGAGGGGGGGAGGCTGGGCAGGGAAAGGAAAGGGAAGCCTCCTGCAACTTCTGGTAAGGTTTGCTCCCCTGGGATCAGCTGTTAAACCTAACAGCTGATAGAGGAAATGAACCTGACCAGAAGCAGCAGGGCGGCTTCCCTTTCACTACCCAAGCTCTACCACTGCAGGGGTGAGGCGCACCGGAAGTGGGGGGTCTGGAATCCTCCCGGGGTGGGGCAGAGCTCATAGATGGTTGGCTCCACCCCCAAATACTCCCACCGTGGCTACGGGCCTGTCCCTTTCTCTCCCCACAACAGGTACCTTGTGAGGTAACTGGGGCTCAGAGAGTTCTGAGAGAACAGTGACTAGCCCAAGGTCACCCAGCTACCTTCACAGGGAGGGGGAATGAGGTCAAACCTGACTCTCCAGATTTAAAGTCTGCCAGTCTTAACCATTACACCACATTGGCTGGAGTCTTAGAGCAACTGAAATCCATTCAGTCTTTTCTGATTTACCTCTAAAGAAGAGGTGTAACAAATACATACTTCATAGCCAGTCAAGCCCTGGATGTTTTGGGAGGGAACCCCGTTTGGTAGTCCAATCTTAAACTGACTCTTCTAGTCTAGGAACAATCAGCCTCCCAGAGCCAGAACACAGCCTGTGTGGAGTCTGTCAGGCACGGCCTCCTTACTCAGCATGGTTAGCAAAACCACAATGCAAGTCTCTTCTAAAAAGCTGTATTATAAATGATGCAATAAAGACTATGTCATATCTCCTTATATTATAAAAGCCATTTGGTGGTGGCACTTCTCTAGAAGATTCCACATGCTCCGGAATTGGTTGGCGCCCTGGTGTGTCAATCACAGGGTGTCTGTCTCCACTGGCTGAGTTGCTGCCTCCCTTGTCGTGATCCCCCCCACAGAGGCAGCACCTGGCATCTCCGCCTCACTCTCCTTGGAGCGCCTGGATGGGACAGGCGCTCCAGCGGCTAGGGACCTGAGCCCAATCGTACCACCGCCACCGTCATCCTCGTCCCAGCCCAGGTTGCCGCCTGGCCTGCATGCGGCTGGACAATGAACGGGACAGGAGCTCCACCAGGGCGGGCTCCGCCCAAGCCTGCCATCACCACCCTCACTGAGGCGAACAGCCATGGAAAGGCCTCCAGAGGCCCCCGCGCCACCTCTCTCTGCTCGCCCTCACCTGCCGGGGCCTCCATCAACAGTGGGGTTCGGGGAGGAGGCAAGGCCAAGCAGCTTGGCCCCTGGGGGTCTCCAATGGGGGGGAGGCCCGAGGGGAGCCGCAGCCAGGCAGCCTGAGACAGGCGCTCCAGTGTGGGAAGCTCTGCCTGACCCTGCCGCCACCACCACCCTCACCAAGCCAGATGGGTGGGGAAACGCCTCCAGAGGCCCCCGCATCACCTCTCCCCGCTCGCCCACCAAGCTGGCCGAGTGGGGACAGGCCTCCAAGGGCCCCTGCGCCACCTCTCTCCCATTGCCCTGGCCCGCCAGGGCCTCCACCAAAGGTGGGGTTTGGGGAGGAGCTGAGCCCAGGCAGCCTAGCCCCTGGGGTCTCCAACGGGGGAGGAGGCCCGAGGGGAGCTGCAGCCGGGCCACCGGGGACAGCCACTCCAGCACGGGGGGCTCCACCTGAGACCGCTGCCACCGCCATCCTCGCTGAGCCAGGCAGCCAGGGAAATGCCTCACAAGGCCCCTGCATCACCTCTCCCCGCTCAGCCGTCAGCCAGGGACAGGCCTCCAGAGGTGCCCCCTGCGCCACCTCGCCCTGGCCTGCCAGGGCCTCCAACGACTATGTGGTTCAGGGAGGAGCTGAGCCCAGGCAGCCTGGCCCCCCGGAATCTCCAACGGGGGGGAGCCCTGAGGGGGGCCACAGCCAGGTGGCCTAACACAGGTGCTCCAGAGCAGGAGGCTCCACCCAAGCCTGCTGCTGCCCTTGCCAAGCTGGGTGGCCAGGGAACCGCCTCCGGAGGCCCCCGCATCACCTCTCCCCGCTCACCCGCCACGCAGGGACAGGCCTCCAACGGCCCCTGCACCACCTTGCCCTGCTCGCCCTGGCCCACAGGCCTCCACCGATGGTGGGGTTCAGGGAGGAGGCTAGTGCCCACAGTCTTTACTGCCACAACGGGCCTTCTTCCTAGTCAAAGAATAAATGTGGAGCAAAAGATGCATATAAGGAGAAACAATGATAAGTAGCCCAATTTGCACTATCTTGCGAAATCCATCTCTTTTTGCAACAAAATTGGTATTGCTTTTAAAACAAGATGATTACTAGTGTGGCCCTGTCACCTGCTTCAAACAGGGGATGAGTCATAAGCTCTGGTCACACTGCAAAGGTAATTGCGCTTTGTTCCTGCTTTGTTTAAATCGGGAACATTTTTCTTCGCATTGGGCTGACTAGGGCTCTGGTCACACTGCAAAGGTAATTGCACTTTGTTCCCGCTTTGTTTAAATCGGGAACATTTTTCTTCGCATTGGGCTGACTAGATGCAGCCAGCTCCTCTCTTACAGCACCCGCTCGCCTGCTGCTGCGCCGTCCCTCCAGGCAATCCTGCTGGCCACGGGGGAGGCTCGGGCAGTTGCTGCTTCTGCCGACACTTTGAGGGGGGGTGCTGCCGCCGCCGCTGCCACCATTGCTTCACAAAAACAGGCTCCGCTGTGTCCGCCATCCTCCTTGCCGGCCCTATCCAGGCTGCCGGAGCCCCCGCCTCTCGTTCCCGCCTCCAGGGCCGTCTTTTGTGCTTTTTTTCCTTTTTTTAAAAGCTTCCGGTTTGAGCACTTACTAAACATGCGCTTAATAAATCCATTATTAAACATTAAATGGATTTATTAAGCGCATGTTTGCTCAAGCGCTCAAACCAGAAGCCTTTTTTAAAAAAAAAAGCACAAAGAGCGTTCAGACGGCCCTAATCGCAATCATTGCGAAAGATGGGCTGTCCAGATAGGCGAAATCGCGCATTCAAAGTAGAAGTGCCAGGAAAACACTTGATTTTCCAGGGGTCAGGAAAACCCGGCATCATTGCGTGAGTGAGCCTGCTTCGGGGCGGGAGGCGGATTGGTGCGTGTGAACGTGAAACTGACATGCGCAAGGAAACAGCAGCGAATCCCGATCAAAACGGCAGTGTGACCGGATCCATAGTGAATGAACCATTAATATTTTTTCCTGCCAGATAAATTTTTGTTTTGTCTCTTTTGTCCAACAGGGTTTCTTGACGGAGATCATATACAAATCTCAGTCTGTTCCTTCATTAAGGAAGAGGCTCAAATAACTTCTGATGAAATGGAAGGCTTGGAAGGGGGTTCAGCAGCAGCTGCAATTGAACAGTCAGTGACTACTCACTGGGAGATGTTGGTATGTCACAGGGAGCATTGCAGAGGGGAACGGTTCAGGAAGTAGGGTCTTTTATCACATCTGCTCCCCTTAGGTTTGCTGGCAGAGTAATTAACACAGCAAGGGTGCACAACCTGATTAAAGAGGAGATAAAGGTTTATTTAGGAATTAACATTCTTGATAAGAGAGAGGAGAGACAGATAAAGGTTCCTAACCACATCTCTAGCTGAATGAATGAATGAATGAATGAATGAATGAATGAATGAATGAATGAATGAATGAATTTTATTGTCACGGCATACAGCCAGCGGTATACAACCCTACTTACAAGTAATTACCATGTCAATAAATTACAAAAACAAATAGTACCCAGATGGTAAAACTATTAAGATAGGACAAGGTTAATAAGAATAAAATTGTACAAACGTTTTGATCAGTAAAACCAAGGTTCGGTGAAGTATAGGACAAAATTAGATCTTAAAAAGGATAAAATAACGATGATAAAAAAATAAAACCAGTAAAATTAGGATCGGGTAATCCTAACCCAAATAGCTGCCTGGACGCTGATGGGCTTTTACAACCAGGAGACAAAATTTCGCTATCTGATGCAGCGCTGTATGGTCAAAGTTAGATAACAGTTTCTCTATCTTATCCTGATCTGAGAGGCCAACCAAGAGAGGGTCAATGAGCTTTGTGCGAGCCTCAGTATATAATGGACACCTCAGGAACACGTGTTCCTGAGATTCGATCTCCCCAGACGCACACATGCATAGCCTCTCATTTCGGGGGATTTTCTTGAATTTACCCTCAAGAACTGCAGACGGTAGAGCGGAGCATCTAGCCAAAGTATATGCCCTCCTAAGTTTATTAGACTCCAGAACAGATAGATATGAGGCTTGAGCAACAATATATTTGCTACTATGTGGCGCTATAAAGGCGGGGGACGCCTGTAGGTCCAATTGGCGTTCGGTGTCTTCAATCCTCTGCCTAACTGCTAGCTTGGCTTGATCGCCACCCATTTCCAAAAGCTCTTGAGGGGGATCTCTAGCTGAGAGAGAGGGAAAGACTGAGTGTGGCATTTCCGAGAGAAGGGGGGAAATTGCCCTAAGAGTAGCAATCTGGAGCCAGGAGCAGTAATAAAAGATCAGGCACTTGCAGGGAGCATTGCAGTGGGGCAGGGTTCAGGAAGAAGGGTCGTTTATTACATCTGCTCACATGAGTTTAATAAGAAATGGAGAACTGGGAAATCCCTTTTCTTAGAACACCTGATTGCTCTGGCAGGGCTTCCTTTCCTATTTTTCGTTGCTGGTGAAAGCAGTACAGAGATCCTGTTGCCTTCTGTCATGGGACAGAAACTGGATAAGGTGAACAAGGATGGAGATGAGAGTCCACAAGACTGGAGATAGAAAGCATCTCCAGTAACGGGGAAGCTCTTTGGGGTCAGACTGAGCCCCTTGCCTGCCAGTTGCTTATCCCTCGTTTAGAGCAGCAGGAGAGCTCTCCATTCTCTTATCCTCATATCCCTGTTATTCTCTCACCAACAGGTCCTTCCTTGCCGCTCCAGGCCCTGCTCAGTCACTTCTCATTTGCCGTGCCTGTGGATAACTGCGATCTGACTAACTACAGGGTGTTCCCAGGATGCAGGTTTGGCTTGCCATGCGCATCAGGCATCCCCAACCTCTGCACCTGGGAATCACTGAGCAACCAAAGGGTTGGATGCCTTTGCAGGGTTCCCCAGGCAGTGACATCTCCATGGACGCTGATGGGAATGGGGCACCCACTTCTTTCAAGGTCACTTAACTGAAAATAAATGCCTCCATTTTACCTTTCTGTTTTTCCTTGTCCAAATGGATGTATGTGTGGATTGTGATAATTCAGTGGCAGTGACCATCTGACATACCTTCTGTGGTGAACATACGGTTAGAATCTCAGGAATGCCTCACAGACACACCGTTCTCCATCTTTTTAGCCACCCATACTCCTCCCCCATATCCTCTCATGTGAACCAGCTCTCCTATCCCTTTTGTCTTCCTTTTTGTAAGCTGAGTAACATCTACACCATTATCCATCTTAGAGCTATGAACAGAAACCACACCATGATGGAGGTGCATTCAGGAGGACTCCTGGTCCTCTGTCACAGCATGTCCTATCCCTGACCCAGGCTCTTCACTGACTTAGTTGAGTTCTGCTCCCTGATCCCAAATCCACTTTACTGATCTAAACACTAATTTACACCAGTTCTAGGATTCCTAGAGTTACCCTGGAATGCTCCTTGAGCGTGGCCCATTCCATCAACTCAGGGCCAGCAGGAAATGAGAAAATTAACCACCATAGGGTCTCCTGGGAAACATGAAGGGAGGCTTGTGCATAGTTTGGGTCAGACCAAGTCTGAGGAAGACTGTGGTAGTTCTGGGATAGAAAACACGCCCATGCAGTTTATGACCCACCAACCCAAACACAGAGACTGAAGGCTGGGACTGAGGCTTTGGTCACACTGCAAAGGTAATTGCGCTTTGTTCCCGCTTTGTTTAAATCGGGAACATTTTTCTTCGCATTGGGCTGACTAGATGCAGCCAGCCCCTCTCTTACAGCACCCGCTCGCCTGCTGCTGCGCCATCCCACCAGGCGATCCTGCTGGCCACGGGGGAGGATCGGGCGGCTGCTGCTTCTGCCAACACTTTGGGGGGGTGCCGCCGCTGCCGCCATTGCCCTACGAAAACAGGCTCTGCCATCTCCGCCGTCTCTGCCATCCTCCTTGCCGGCCCCACCCAGGCTGCCGGACCCCCCCTCTTGTTCTCGCCTCCCGGGCCATCTTTTGTGCGTTGTTTTTTTTAAGCTTCCGGTTTGAGCGCTTGACTAAACATGCACGTAATAAATCCATTATTAAACATTAAATGGATTTATTAAGCGCATGTTTGCTCAAGCGCTTAAACCAGAAGCTTTTTTTAAAAAAAAAAAGCACAAAGAGTGTTCAGACGGCCCTAATTGCAATCATTGCGAAAGATGGGCTGTCCAGATAGGCGAAATCGTGCATTCAAAGCGGAAGTGCCAGGAAAACACTTGATTTTCCAGGGGTCAGGAAAACCCGGCATCATCGTGCAAGTGAGCCTGCTTCGGGGCGGATTGGCCCGTGTGAACGTGAAACTGACATGCGCAAGGAAATAGCAGCGGATCCCGATCAAAACGGCAGTGTGACCGGACCCTGAGATTCCATCTGAGAAATATAACAGTTAATGCCAACTTGCAATGGGGGGAGATTGGAGGATGCCGATGAGAAACTGCAGGAGATCTTAGAGGTGGAGAAATGGCAAGAGAGTTGAGTCTGGGTATGACTTCAAAAGCCAGAGATATAACTAATGACTTACATACTGAATGAATGTTATTCATAGATGGAAGGCTTAGCGTTCCACAAAACTCTTTCCCCAGCAGAACGAGTATTCAAAGACCAGAAAGGAAGACTAAATTGATTAATTCCCCTTTTTGTTTTAGTATTAAATTAGTATTAGATTTTAAATGGGGCTTATAAGATCTTTTATGTCTATTGTTTTTATGGTTGCTCCCTCTAAGCTGTGGAGTCTTGTGAGCGAAAACTGTACTTTGTGAGCTACTGGCATTAAAGTTGTGAGCCAGCAATTTGACTACTATATAAATTAGTTTGCTCCGGAGCCATCCTTCCTGAGCAAAGACAAAAAATGTGTGAGCCAGGGGCTAAAGAACTGTGAGCTAGCTCACAATAACTCAACTTAGAGAGAACACTGGTTGTAACCTGCCCTGAGGGTGAGATAGAAATCACATTAAATAAATAAATAAATAAAATTTTAAAGTTATCCAGCCTTGCAGGGTCTACCAACAGGGCAGGCTGGAGGTACAAAATCCCTGCAGCCCCAATTCGGCTTCAAGGCCCAGTGAAACTAGAAACTTTCTGCATTCTATGAATGCATTTTATTACAGTTCCACACTGCAGCCACTGGGGGGGCAGGCAAGGAAAGAGTAGAGCAAATACGGCAGATACTCTTCCTGGTCAGTGTTTGCTACCTGTTTTAGCACCAGTTTATAATGAAAGCTCTCCATAGCTACAAACCTTTTTAACTACAAGCCTGAAGAAAACAGTCTCCTGTTGTTCCTAAGCCCGTCCACCAACCTGGTATGTCTTCATATTTCGCTCCCTCCACCATCTAATCCCTTCTGTGTGTGCCCCCCCGCCCCCCCCCCGTCTCATTCCTTCTCATCCCTGCCCTGGCTGGGGAGTTAAAACAATAGCAGGGCACAAAACCTCTGTGTCAAATTAATATTTCCCAAGAATCTACCCAAATAGCTAAAGGCTGTTTCTCTCCCCCTCTGCCACCCGTCTGACTTTGCATGTATTGTGATCAGTATTAATCTGTATCAGAAGTTATAAATGTGGAACAGGAGATGCCTTAGGGGTGTCAAATATGTGGCCTGGGGACCGGATAAGGCCCCCAGAGGGCTTCTATCAGGCCCACAGTGGAACTGGCCGTCTCCTGCTTCCAGTTTTGCTTCTGCTGCTGCATCATCGCTTGCTTCGCCAGACTCTCTTAATCACTCAGCCATTTCATGTTCTAACCTGGGTCCTAGACTCAGAACTCTGAGCATGAGATTTCTGTGGTGAATGTCAATAAATCAAAAGTAGGTTTGCAGTTTCAGATACACACTTGAACAGCATACTCAATATTGCAACAGCACTGACATTTTGATGCAATAATTCAGAGCAAGAGATGTCAGTTATCAGATACTGTTAAATAAACAAAATATTGCAAGAGTGCTAATGCCCTAGCATGTTTTTATTTTAAGTAAAAAGAAATCTTGTGTCTTATATCTTCACTACCTGGCATTACATTTTATGACACACATGGCCTGGCCCAACAAGGTCTCATTTATGTCAAATCTGGCCTTCATAACAAATGAGTTCGAAACCCCTGCCTTAGGTGAATGCCTTAGTTTTAGTTTACATTGTATGCAACTCCCATGAAAAATACTTCTGAGGGAAAGCTTTCATCTGCAGTGGTGACTCATATATACACACACATGGTCTACCATGTCTTCAAAGGCTGACATCCAGATTCTACCTTTTCTGTGATTGAAATATATGATCACAGGCCCCGTTCACATGGAGCATTTGCCCTGCTGAAGGCACAGTAGCCCTGCGGACTTTCCGTGTGCGATCATACCAGCACATCTGGGAGGCGTAGCGCTCCTGTGGCCAACCCGCAGCTTCCCATGGAAAATGCGGAGTAAAAAACTACTAGGATCGAAGTACTAGTTTCCGGAAACCCCAGGGCAAAGGCCGGCGTCTGATCACGGGAGCGTCAGTATCCCGCGGCTTCCGACGCCCGCACATGTCCCGGGTTTTCCAGATGTTGTAAGTTTCCATGGGATGCGCACCAACCCTGAATGAGGCATGTGCATACGCAAGACACCAACAGCGCCCCCCCCCAATGGCACATGTGCCCTTTGCTACAGCGCGGCTTGCTGCTCTGCTGTGCTGCTTTTTTGCCATGCTGTAACAGCACTGTGTGATCGGAGCTGGCGCTGGAGCATGGCAACCCGGTGGCCCGTGTGATTGGGCTACCAAGCCTTATTTTGATCCGGGGTGAACTGCTACGCCTCCCCCCCGCATTTTCTGGCCCGTATGACCAGGGCCACAGACTCACACCCAGTGAGAGTTACAAGTCTCATTGTCTCAGTGAACCTCAAAAGAGCTACCAGATTCCAGGTAAAGATACAGCTTTTCAGCCACTACAATCTATATATTCTTTTGTGCAGTCATCGGAGGCAGCTTTGTGGATGCCGCGTTTGTTGATGCAGATATGACATGGGCAACTTATGGATTCGAAGTCACCAGAGTAAGCATCTCCTTCCCCTACATCATGTGGAGAGTTTCCCTTACTCCAGCGTCATTCACGACATCTCCATCAATGCTGATGAATGATACGAAAAGGTGGAAATCCCATTTTAGTCAGCGGACATCCTAGGAGTCCTATATTGGCTAAATGAAGCCGCTCAGTACCCAGCATCATTCTCTGATTCCTCCCCTTTTCCTTCTCCTGTGGGCACAGCCTTTGCTGAGAATGGAGCAGCTGGGAACTCCCTAGGAGCACAGTGCTCATGCTGGGCTCCTTATAGCTGTCGTCACTGGGACAGACTTATCCAGCATTCCGCACACCAGGAAAGACAGGATGATGAAATCATAGCAGTCTTCTATGGTGCTTGTCAAGGTGGCCTTAACTAGAGGAGAATGGGGCTGTGCAAAATGAATACACAGCATTTGCAGCCTGAAAGGGGAGAGAAATCACCTGGTTCAGATCTCCTGAGAAGATAGCATTCCTTAAACCCTAACATCTGATTATGTGAATGAATATTCCCTTTCCCTGCCTGTGGAAAACTAGCAAGACAAAAAAGGGTCTTTAGCTGCAGAGGGTGACATTTGTGAAGCATATCAATATGCACCCCCACACACACTTCTTTTCTGAAGTGGAACATCCCAGGATAACTGTATCTGTGGTTTTTCTCTGCACACCTGTTCTGCTGAACAGCCTGCAAGTTACATGCCCTGCCATGCATTTTGCCACACCACAGAATAAACTGGATGCCCTTGATAAATATTAATACTCAGGTTTCCAAGTTATGCATTCTTCTCATTTATTATTCATACTCCTAAAGGTCGCAATTGGTAAACTTTTCCTATTTATCTCCAAAACTAGGATCTGATGTTGGTTATTATTATTCCCATTCTAAATAGGTTGGGGAAAGTAAGTTGGGGAGATACTGACTAATTTAGGCTTAATATAGAAGTGGGATTTGAACTTATATATTCCAAGTCCATGAACCTCAGTAAGTCACACAGATGACAGATTGTCCCTTTGAAATGCCAGCACCTTCCATAACAGTGAAAGCCCTGGCATGTCTCCTTATATTGGCTCCCCCTCCTGAAAACTTTTCTCTCCCTGCAGGTGTTCAAGGGCCCAATTAATGCAGGAGAGACAGTCAATCTCTACACCCAGATTCTCGGGACCACCTGTGGATACAGACACATGGACAACTTCAGTGAAGATGAATATGTTGTTACAGGTATGAAGAAGAGTTGATTTTTATACCCTGCTTTTCTCTACCCTAAGGAGTCTCCAAGAGGCTTACAGTTACCTTTCCCTTCAGCTCTCCACAACAGGCACCTTGTGAGGTAGGTGGGACTGAAAGAGTTCTGAGAGAACAGTGACTGACCCAAGGTCACCCAGCAGCCTTCATGTGGAAAAGGAATGGGGAATCAAACCCAGCTCTCCAGATTTAGAGTCTGCCAATCTTAATCACTACACTACACTCAGTGGAATATGACCTATTCATAGGGAGGACTTAGGGCAACTGAAATTCATTCAGCCTTTTCTGACTTACATCTAAAGAAGAGGTGTAACAAATAAATATTCCATAGCTAGTCAAGCCCTGGATGTTTTGGGAGGGAACCCCATTTGGTAGTCCAGTCTTAAACTGGACCCTTCTAGTTTGAGAGCAATCAGCCTCCCAGAGCCAGAACGCAGCCTGTGTGGATTCTGTCAGGCACGGCCTCCTTACTCCCAGCATGGTTAGCAAAACCAGAATCTTCTTCAAGTCTCTTTTAAAAAGCTGAACTATAAATTACACAATAATGAACTAAACCATATCAAACAGTTAAATAAATATGGAACAAAGTATGCATCTCTTCTTGGAACAAAACTGGTATTGCTTAGTCACAGAAATCTAGGTGCTTTTAAACAAGATGATTACTGGTGTCATAATCAGAGCCATTGTGAATGAACCATTAATATTTTTTTTCTGCCAAATAAATTTTTGTTTCTGTCTCTTTTGTCCAACAGGGTTTCTTGACGGAGATCATATACAAATCTCAGTCTGTTCCTTCATTCAGCCACAGGCTGAAATAACTTCTTATGAAATGGACGGGTTGGAGTGGGGGTACAACAGCTGCTGCAATTGAATAGTCAGTAATCACCAGGAGATGCTGGTATGTCACAGGGAGCCAGCAGCGGAAGTAAGAGAGCATTGCAGTGGGGAAGGGTGCAGGAGGAAGGGTGCTTTATCATATCTGGTCCCCTGAGGTTTGCTGGCAAAGTAATTAACACAGCAACAGTTCACAACCTAATTAAAAAGGAGATAAAAGTTTATTTAGAAATTAACTTACTTTATGGGAAAGAGGAGTGACAGAGAAAGGTTCCTAACCACATCTCTAGCTGAGAGAGAGGGCAAGACTGTGGTTGCGGTCACACACGCCAGGCAAAACGGGGGGGAAGCGAGGCTATTTCTTCCGGAGGAATTTGATCTGCAGTTGCACGATCACACAGTCCTTTGAAGGTGCGGTCACAGCCCGCCACTGAGTGAGCAGACACAACTGCGGGTGAGTGGGGGGGGGTTTGCCGTTTGTTTCCGATGTGCTTAAACGAGGAATCGATGAATTGCATCTCCACATTGAGGGCTCCCAATGGAGTGTGTGATGATTTGCATACTGGGGGGGGGGAACAGCGGCATGGAGTTGGGATGACCTGATCAGACCATCCCAATGCCATGAGAGCGCACTGGAGCGAGCGGACGGGAAAGTCTGTTCGTGGCCTATAGTAACCTGTTTGCTACCGGACTTTCCCTGGTGCCTGTTTACTCCGCTTCTGCGGCAGAGTAACAGGGTTTGCTGATGGCTTTGGGATGCTTCCCAAATGTTCACGCCCTTTCAATCTGCCCAGCATTCGGGCCTATATCGGGGCTAATTGTGCATATGTGTGTGGCATTTCTGAAAAGAAGTGGGAAATTTCCCTAAGTGTAGCAATCTGGAGAAAAACAAGGAATGATGATAGGAGAGAAGGTGCTGAACTCACTATCCTATCAAATTGTCTTCTTGTTGCCCCCTGTAGGGTCTTCTTCTCTGTACACCATATATTGCCTTTTCCAACAAGTTTAATGGGAAAAGGAGAACTGGCAACTGAAATGGAGCAGTTGTACAACAACTGCTGCAGTGCCCAATCACCAGGAGATGCCAATATGTCACAGGTAGCCAGGAGCAGTAATAAGAGATCAGGGAGCATTGCAGTGCAGCAGGGTTCAGGAAGAAGGGTCCTTTATCACATCTGCTCCCATGAATTTAATAGGAAATGGAGAACTAGGAAATCCCTTTTCTTAGAACACTCAACTGCTCTGGCAGGGTTCCCCTTCCTGTTTTCCATTGCTGGTGAAAGCAGCACAGAGATCCTGTTGCCTTCTGTCATGGGACAGAAACTGGATAAGGTGAACAAAGATGGAGATGACAGTCCACAAGACTGGAGACAGAGAGCATCTCCAGTAAGGGGGAAGCTCTTTGGGGTCAGATTGAGACCCTTGCCTGCCAGTTGCTTATCCCTCGTTTAGAGCAGCAGGAGAGCTCTCCATTCTCTTATCCTCATATCCCTGTTATTCTCTCACCAACAGGTCCTTCCTTGCCGCTCCAGGCCCTGCTCAGTCACTTCTCATTTGCCGTGCCTGTGGATAACTGCGATCTGACTAACTACAGGGTGTTCCCAGGATGCAGGTTTGGCTTGCCATGCCTGTCAGGCATCGCCAACCTCTGCACCTGGGAATCACTGAGCAACCAAAGGGCTGGATGCCTTTGCAGGGTTCCCAAAGCTGTGACATCTCCATGGACGCTAATGAGAATGGGGCACCCACTTCTTTCAAGGTCACTTAACTGAAAATAAATGCCTCCATTTTACCTTTCTGTTTTTCCTTGTCCAAATGGATGTATGGATGGATTGTGATAATTCAGCGGCAGTTGACCATCAGACATACCTTCTGTGGTGAACATACGGTTAGAATCTCAGGAATGCCTCACAGACACACCGTTCTCCATCTTTTTAGCCACCCATACTCCTCCCCCATATCCTCTCATGTGAACCAGCTCTCCTATCCCTTTTGTCTTCCTTTTTGTAAGCTGAGTAACATCTACACCATTATCCATCTTAGAGCTATGAACAGGAACCACACCATGATGGAGGTGCATTCAGGAGGATTCCTGGTCCTCTGTCACAGCATGTCCTCTCCCTGACCCAGGCTCTTCACTGACTTAGTTGAGTTCTGCTCCCTGATCCAGAATCTACTTTACTAACCTATACACTAATTGACACCAGTCCTATGATTTTTAGAGTTACCCTGTAATGCTCCTTGCGCTTGGCTCGTTCCATCAACTCAGGGCCAGCAAGAAATGAAAAAATCAACCACCATATGGTCTCCTGGGAAACATGAAGGGAGGCTTGTGCACAGTTTGGGTTGGACCAAGTCTGAGGAAGACTGTGGTAGTTCTGAGATAGAAAACATGTCAATGCAGTTTATGACTCACCAACCCAAACACAAAGACTGGAGGCTGACACTGAGATTACAATTGAGAAATATAAGAGTCAATGCCAGCTTGCAATGGGGGAGACTGGAGGATGCCAATGAGAAACTGCAGGAGAGACGTGGGGGAAATGGAAAGGGGGTTGAGTCTGGGTACGACTTCAGCAGCCAGAGATATAACTAGTATACATACTGTACTGAATGGAATTCATTCTTAGGAGATGGAAGGCTTAGCATTCCACAAAACTCTTTGCCCAGCAAAACATGTATTCAAACCCCAGAAAGGATGACTAAATTGATTAATTCTCATTTTTCAAGTTATCCAGCAGCCTCGCAGACCCAGGAAGGGGGGGCTACAGGTACAAAATTCCTGCAGCCCAAGTCAGCTTCAAGGCCCAGTGAAACAAAAAAAAATAACTCGGCCACTAGGGGTGCAGGCAAGGGAAGACTAGAGGAAAAATGGCAGATCCTTTTCCTGGTTAATGCTGTTTGCTGCCCTTTTCTAGCACCAATTTTTAAAGAAAGCTCTCCATAGCTGCAAACCTTTTTAACTACAAATCTGATGAAAACACTCTTGTGAGTTGTTCCTAAGCCCATCAACCTACCTGGCATGCCTTCATATCTCTCTCCCTCCACCCTCTAATCCAGGGGTGTCAAACATAAGGCCTGGGGGCCGGCAGCAGCCTGTGCAGGGCTCTTATGTGGCCCGCCAGCAAATAGTGCAAGGAAGGGAACAAGAAACTGCTCAGGGGGAAGTGGGCAGAGCCACTCTGATTGTGGCTTCAGCAGGGCAGAACAACCTCATCTGCAGCAGTCAAGCAGGTTGGGACCGTCTACCTAGTACTGCACTGCTGGCTCTCCAGGCCACCTTTGTACCCCCCTCTCCCAGCACATGGGGCCTTGCAGTGAGGATACAACAACTCAGAGCTTATCAGCTGCTGTCCTTTATACAGTTTATATCTCCAGTACCTGGCATTACGTTTTATGGCAAACATGGCCCGGCCTGACAAAGTGACATTTATGTCAGATCCGGCCCTCGTAACAAATGAGTTTGACACCTCTGCTCTAATCCTTCTGTGTCCATCCATCCCCACATCTCGTTCCTTCTCATTCCTGCCCTGGCTGGAGAGTTAACACATGCTTAATAGTAGAGCATAAAACCTCTGAATCAAATAAATATTTCCCAGGTATCAAAATAGCGAAAGGGTTATTCTCTCCCTGCTGCCTGCCCGACTTTACATGTACTGTGATCAATATTAATTTGTATTAGAAGTCTTTTTGCAGCTAGTACTGTTTGAGAGAGACGGATGTCTCAAATCAACTGGGCTTATTTCCAGGTAACAATATTTTAGTCACAGTAACAGAAAGCCAAGTGATTTGCTTTGTTGTGATATTTCTTTTGGATCAGGGTTATCATGGGGGAGGCAGCTGGAATTTTTGCCCAGGGGCCCACGGTGGCTCTCAGCGGCTGTGCAGCCTTGTGCTCTCTGATTTATTTTGCTTGCTCCATCATAAAATCAGCATGCTCCATCATAAAATTAGAGAATGGCCTGGATAGCCCAGGACAATCCAATGTCCCCAGGTTTTGGAAGCTAAACAAGGTTGGTCATGGTAAGTTTTTGGATGGGAGACTACCAAGGCAGGCAATGGCAAACCACCTCTTAATGTATCTTGACTTGAAAATTCCATGGGGTTGCCATAAGTTGGCTACAACTTGATGGCAAAAAGAAAAAGAGAGAGAGAGAGAGAGAGAGACCTTTTATAGTTAATCTCTCTGGCTTCAATCCTATGAACAAATTCCATGCACATTAGATAAAGTGCGCTCTGCAGCAGAGACTAAAATTTCTGTTTTAGCAAAGGGGTCATTAAAAGGCATTCATCTTATACAAGCTTAAGTTTTATAGGAGAAGCACTGACAGCAGCGACCGTCTAGGGTGTACAGAACTCATTCATATGTCCACTTCACTGTTTCTGGGGCAAGAACACGACCACTAACATGCTAAAAATTCAGTGAAATAAGTGAACAGAGACCATCAGACTTGCAATTATGTAAATATATGATGGAAATCCAGAAAAATGCCATCTACTTTTATCAACGCTTTCTCTTGGGGTGGCCTACTCTGTTGTACTACCCTAAAGACATGCTCACCACTTCATTGTGCAACCCTTCAAAAACTCCACCTTCAAAACAACCACCCTTTCCTTTAGCCAAGTAATCCAGAGCTTCTCACCAAATCCTTCTTTGAAGGTGGCTGCTTCCGCTTCCTCCAAATTCTCCCCCCCCCATCCTTCTGAATTCATCAGGTGACAAATGCTTGAAGCTGGTACGCATGGTTTGGGGCTGGAAACCACAGACTGCATCAGTCATGCCCCTTTGGCAGCAAGAAAAAGGAAGAGGGAGAAAAGCCAAGAGGAAATGGGGAGAGCTATATAGACCAGCCAAAGGGCCAGGATGGAACTGCAGTGTGAACAGCTAACAAAACAGCAGAATGAGGTGAGTAAACACACCCCAAACTCTTCTTCTGCTATAGTCTAGACTCATCCAGATTCTTACTTGCTGTATTTGGGCAAGACCCCTCTCTATTCCTACCCTATCAGAAGTTCCAGCCAGGGAAATTCTGAGGTGTTGTTATAAGGTTTTCTCTTGGCCTAAACTGGGGCCTCCTTCTCCCTAAGTTGATCCATATTCTACGCTACCACAGAAACACCTGAAATCCCTGTGTGGCCAAATCTTCATTCCTGGCCCATCATCCTTCTCTCTGCTTTGCCTCAGGCTCTTTCCAGTTAGACTACAGCTTCCCTCTTACAACAACCCTCTGTCCCTGGGCTGAACCATCCTGAGAGATCCTTATATGAATACAATGTCCTAATTGCTCCCAGGGCTTTGGGCTCAGTGGTCCTCCTGTCTACTGCATATCCCTCTTCATCCAGTCCTCCTTTTCCATCCTGCTCCATCTCCCCATTTCACACGACCCATACATAAAGATTTTTCTCAAGCTCAGACTGAGGGCTATGTTCCCAGTGTCTCCTCACTGATACTCCTCTGATCATGTTCAAACCCTGCTGTGCTTCTAGAAAGTGTCTCTATCCATGGGGGTAGAATTCTTAACTCCAAAAGATGGAAGGCCTCCAAAACTGATATGTGACTAATGTACCACAGCCCTGACCTGGATAGCCCAGGATAGCCCAGTCTCATCAGATCTCAGAAGCTAAGCAGGGCCCTGGCTAGTACTGGGAAGGGCGACTTCCAAGGAATACCAGGGGCATGATGCAGAAACAGCACAATGACAAACTACCTTTGAAATGTCAAGTCTAGTTCTCCATCTAGTGGTGCCTAATACTAAAAGAGCTAGAACTGATGGCTGCCAGACAATCTTCCGATCTCCTACACACACTTCCCAACGATAATTATTACCATAAATCCAGATTAGCCCCAAGGCTGAAAGAAGACTCTTTTAAATAAAGCTAAGCAAAACAGAAACACCAAAGTTTAATCTGAACATATTGCTATTTTTTCTCTTAACCTCACATAAGTAAAAGGATAAGTGAGACCTCAAGATAATATCAGCAAGGTAGGCCTGGTATGCCCTGAATCCTACCCATATTTGCCCCCCACCTCACATCTGAGATACTTCTCTTTTTATCAGAAAATGGGCTCAGCTCAGGTGTATGGATTCCTGGCAGCCAGCTTCCTCGTCCTTACTCTGCTGGCAGAGTCCACAGCTGCCTGCTACTGTCGGGATCAGAACACAGGCCTCCAGACGATATACTGCGTGTCTGATGTTGGTGAGTCTCTGACTGCTGGCAGACTCCAATAACTGCCCTTCTTTGATTTCAACTGCTATGACTCTCCTTGCTGGTCCTTGCATTGAGACCCCCCCTTGCACTCTGAACCTTGATACTCCTTGCACGCACCACTTTACTAGTCCCTTGATGTTGGTGCTCCCACGTGACACAAAATGGTTTTAAATTAATGACATCTTGGCCGCCATTTTACTCGGTTTAGTCTCCTATAAATGTTGCTATTTGTTGCCTACAACAATCCAAAATGGTCACCAACATCACATGGGATTTCAGTCATTATTGATTCCCTTTTTCACCTGAAGGAGGTGGGTAGTGAGATGGAGTAGAAGGAGATACTGCACAAACAGAGAAGGGGGAAGAAGAAAGAAAGCAGGGACAGGAGCGAAGGGGTTATAAAAGGTGGGAGAGGGAGTACAAGTAGGCAGACAAGACAACCAGAAGAATAACGGGGCTTGAACAGTGAGTGGTATGGGATACACACACACACGTTGAGTCATTTTCCCATCAAAAACCAATTTTCCACCAGTGACACAACACAGTCTCCTCTTCAAGAAAGGGAGGGTATGACCTAATAGAACCTATTTTACTTTCCTTATTTGATTTTTCCCTCCATGTCCTAATTTTCCTCACCACCAGTCCTGGTCTCAGTCTCTGGCTGGGCAGGTCCACTTCCAGCTTTCCATAGCCTCCTGCTTCCCCTCATCTTGCTGCTCACTCCTTTTACATTTTTGTGCCCTGTTTCAGGCCAGCCCCACACATTTCTCTGTTCCCTGATTGGGTTTGTTTCTTTTGTTTGGCCATGTAGGAGGAACAATTTTGAGTTAAAAGTAACTAGAATTGGACACTAGGATCTTGCTGGGTTTATGTGTATTTGGCATAAGGAAATTACTACACCACTGATACTTACTCTGTGGCTCAGTTCCCACTGTCCCCATTGTGTTCCCATTGTGGTGCCTACCTTCTGTTTCAGAAAAGTGGGCAAGGCCTGCACTAGCGCTTGTAGGAGGTGGGTGGTTTGCACCTTGAAAGAGTCACTGCCAAAGGAATGGGTAAAGATGACAGGCTGCTCTGAGCTTCAGGCCTCATGGTAGGGAGGGAAGTAAATATAGCTCTTTTGGTTAATGCTAATTGTGAACTACCACTGAATTAGACAAGCAAACATATAAAAGTACAGTCTTGCAGGCCCAGATCCCTCAGATCAGAAAAGCCCCACTGCTGTCCTGGGTCTCTCACCAGCAAGGCAACCCCATCCCTTAACCCACGAGGAGTATTAGCGTTTCTCTGGGTAGAAACTGCTGCCACCAACAAATATGGAAGACTATCCCTACAAAGACTTGTACACCTAAGACTCTGTATCTGATTAAAGGCTCCAAGTAGTCATTGTGTCTCCTACTTTATTTCTACTAGCTAGCTTGGGGACATTCTACTGCACTTTTGTGTTTTAAGGATGGCAAACTTGTCCACTGCTCTTTACCAGTCTTTGGAAAGTGGGGCCCAATGATCATAATGGGGATACAGAGATCAGGCTTCAGGCCTTCAAAATACAAGTAAGTTGATTGATTGAATGAATGAAAAAAAGCATACACATCGTCAGTGGAGCATCAGGTTGAGCACGATTACAAAGAAAATGTGAAAACACATAATTTTCTCAACATAAATTCTATATTTATCCTACGGAGTGTTTAATTTAATACAATTGATCTATATAATGCTAGGATCTCCACACAGGCTGACCTGTTTGCCCTATATACAGAGTAGAAAGGTTACAATGTGATACAATGACATAATCACATTGAAGAATAAGCAAATGGATGAGCCTCGATCTAGCTGCAGCCTTTGATTCTCTAGACAGAGGCAGGCTATGGCAGAAACTCCGGAACATAAATATTGATCCCCGGTTAGTTAAATTAATTGGCTTGATGTATAATAACACCACTGTCAAGGTCAAGGTAGGAAGGGAGGGCCAGCTTACTGAAGATATACTCGTGCAGAAGGGAGTGAAACAGGGCTGTGTGCTAGCTCCCACCCTGTTTAACTTGTATTTGAACGATTTAATTACCAGTTTGGAAGGTAGTGAATTTATGCCACCCGCTATAGGGCAATATAAAGTTCCAATTCTTTTGTATGCAGACGACATGGTCCTTCTATCTGTAACCAAGATTGGTTTGAGGAGGTTACTTAATAGATTGGGCGAGTACTGCAAGACCGAAGCCCTACAAATAAACTACGCCAAATCTAAAGTTCTAGTTTTTAGGAAAAGACCCAAGAAATCTGTTTGGAGCATTCTTGGTACACCAATTGAGCAATGTAGCACATATAGATATCTGGGTATTATTTTTTCAGAAACCCTATTTTGGCGTCCCCATATCACACAATTGAAGATCGCTGCCATGAACAATTTAGGGGCCCTATTGAAGTTTTACTTCTCGGGGGGTGGAGGTATGATTGACCCGGTTGTTAAACTATACATGAGTAAGATCCTCTCAGCAATGTTGTATGGGGTAGAGATTTGGGGTTGGGACGAATCGTTGCTGTCCCTGATTGAAACCGTGCAAAATTACTTTATGAGGCGGATTTTGGTTTTACCCAAAGGTTCCCCTGCGGCATTGATGAGGGCCGAACTGGGTATGGTATCTCTGAAAGCCAGGGCAAATGTAAGAATCCTCTCCTATTGGAGGAAATGTTTAGAACGACCTCAGGATATCCTAGGTGTTCAAAGTTTCGGGTTGCTGTTGAAATCCTCAAAAAGTCTAGATGAACATTTGAACTCTATTTTATTGAAATACTCCATCCCCGATGACTTACTGGACAGTGAAAATCAAAAGTCCAAATTGAAGGAATGGGTATTTAGTAAGGATGGGCTCTTGAACCACCAGGCGGTGGTAAGTTGCCGTACAGCCCCCTTGTATAAGAACTTTAAGAGAGACCATTGTAGGACAGGATATCTTGAGAAGCTAACTACTCTAGAGATAAGAAGGGCTTTTACTGCCCTAAGATTCCATGCCATACCTTCAATGGTTTGCATTGGCCGCTTTTTGAGTACCCCTGCCGCCTCTAGAATATGCCAATGTGGTGTGGGTGAGGTAGACGATGTCGAGCATTATATTTTGAGATGCGTATGGCACAAATCACTTAGGCAAAGGTTTATTTATCCTATTGTACCTCGACATAATGGAACCTCAGATCAGGATCTGGTGGTTTTTTTGCTCTCTGATACAGATGCACATGTTACCAGCAGAATGGCTTTGTTTGCTCTGGCGGCAAAAAAGATAAGAATGAGTTTGGGACTTATTGCAAGTTATTGAAGGGTCTTCCCCACTTTGATGTACAATGTTTGTTGTATTTTGTTTTATTTTGTGTTGTTATGGCCAATGGCTAAGACAATAAACTTAAACTTGGATTGGCTTGGAAATGGATGAGCCCAAGGTGGCACAGTGAAATTATTAGGTCTTGCCCTAGTATTAGCCAAATGTAGGCCTCATTTTATTTTAATAATAGTGGAGGCCAGGAGAGCAGAACATAAGCTATAACCCACAATATCTTTTTACAGTGGCCATGGGAAAATTTGTGAATGCCACCCTAGGAGACCCTGTGTGGTATTGGGGGCGCTATGACTTTGAAACCACCAAGGTAAGTTCTTTTTCCTGCTGGAGCGAGCTAGAAGTTCCCTTATCCCTGAACAGCACTTGCTACAGCTACATTTACTGGAAGCAATGATGGGTGGATGATCTAATTCAGCGTTTTTCAACCACTGTGCCGTGGCACACTAGTGTGCCGTGAGATATTGTATGGTGTGCCGTGGGAAAAATTCCAATTTCATCCGTAACATGAGGCTCCGGCTCACAGAGTTAATTTTTTTTAACATTTTCTAATGGTGGTGTGCCTCGTGATTTTTTTCATGAAAAAGTGTGCCTTTGCACAAAAAAGGTTGAAAAACACTGATCTAATTGTATCTGTGAAAGGATGCTAGGCTCTCCGCAGTGACTCCCTTCTCTCCAAATATATAGCATTTGCAAAGAATGGAATAGCAAGCAAGGTCTCTGGAAAGTTAGGACTGTCATGGTTTTCTTCTCTCACCCCAGTCCAGGGATGAGAGTTAAAAACCAAGCATTCCTTAACAATTAAACAAACCCCAAAGAGAATGTCTGTACACCCTCCAGGGTTACCAGTAGTCACTGCCACCAGGATCTCTCACACAAAAGGTCCCCACCAAAGATCACGAGCAGAGATCCCAACTCCTGCCTGGTCTATAGGACTTAACAACTCTCTCACTATTGGGTAATGGCCATACCTGGTGGTGACGGAGAAGGGGGTATAATTGTAATGACCCTATGGGAAAAGTTAGTTCCTCTCTGGAAACAAAGAGTTCCTTTTGGACTGGTTACTTGCGTGTATGGTTCCTTCTCAAGATTCCTTGGTGAGACCTTAGACTATTTGCACACTGAATCATCTGATACCTCTGAAAGCCTGGTAACTATGGAATACCGCTACTGTGTAGTTAGAGCTGAACAAGCTATAGATATCATTTGTTTTCTTATCTTTTGCTAATCTCATATTATATGCATGCTTCTGCACTGAATAAAGATAATATATAATCAATATTATCTGGACTTGTTTCCTCTGTTGCAACTTGATCTCTAAGACTAAATCTTGTGTCTAAGCCGTTCGCCTAAGAAGGCTACCACTGTGTTAATTAATTGTTTGCAGCCCTGGCACAGAGCTGGTAAAGTTGTTAAGTCCTATAGACCAGGCAGGAGTTGGGATCTCTGCTCCTGATCTTTGGTGGGAACCTTTTGTGTGAGAGATCCTGGTGGCAGTGACTACTGGTAACCCTGGAGGGTGTACAGACATTCTCCTTGGGGTTTGTTTAATTGTCAAGGAATGCTTGGTTTTTAACTCTCATCCCTGGACTGCGGTGAGAGAAGAAAACCATGACAAGGACTTCTGCCATCTTTCCAGATAATGTTCAGTAATGGGATGGAACTATTTAATACAAAATACACAGGACCCCTCAATGGGACTAATGAAGGCAGGATCCAAAATATGGACTGGATAGCACAATTCAATTTTGTTCTTTTCATAGAGACAAGAAAAATTATTGCAAAGGAAGGAAGCTGTATAGCAAACTATTTAGGCTCAGGACCAGATTTACCTGATGGCTGGGGCCAATATACCTTAAGGAGTGCCTACTCCCATATAAACATACCCAACAACTCTGATCATCTTCAGAGGCCCTGCTGTGGGTGCTAATGCTATCTGAGGCTAGACTGTGGCAACCCACGTAAGGACTTTCTCAGTCACAGGAGTCCAAATTCTGGAAGCAAATTCATCAGCCTCCCTCTATCGTTGTTTTCGGTTGGCTGGTGAAGACTTTAGCTTTGTATAGCATTATCTATTTATTTATTTATTTATTTATTTATTTATTTATTTACTGCCTTCCCCATAAACGGGCTCAGGGCAGTTTATATCAATTAGTATAATACAGTTAGAACAAATGATGATCATAATGGCCAAGGTTTGGAACAGTCAAAGTCTTCCAGCATAGTGGGAGTTCCTGGCCCACTCCCTGTACTGGGCCCTTTCTTGATAATTGAAACATGCTCTCTTGTGATCTCTCTAGGTATTCAAGATCCCTAAGACACTGGAAAAAGTTCATTCACTGTACACCCAACTCTGGGGAAGCACCTGTGGATACAGACACGATGGCCCTTTCAATGACGATGAATATATCATCACAGGTGCTGTAGCCACCCATTTCAAGGGAAGATTTAGGATAATTAAAATTCAAAACAGCTGTTTGTTTCCCTAAAGAAGATATGCAGTAGACTCTTTAATCATGACTCTTTAAGGCATATATGCCTGGTGACTAGATGCTAATTGCATTTGCCATAAAATAAAATTGTGTCACTGAGGCATAGAATCTTAGAATCAGAGTTGGAAGGGATCTTCAGGGTCATCTAGTTCAACCCCCTGCACAATGCAGGAAATTCACAAATACCTCCCCCCACTTCCCACACACACCCAGTGACCCCTGTTCCATGCCCAGAAGATGACAAAAAACCTCTAAGATCTCCAGCCAAATTGGCCTGGAGAAAAATTGCTTCCAGACTCCAAGGAAGCAATCAGCATTTCCCTGGGCATGTCAGAAAGGACCACAAGATGTGAGAGATGTGGTATTCACTGGCAAGGCATTCTCCCACTGACCTGCTTACAACAAAAAGCAGGCCCAGGCTCTATGCGAAATAACCAGAAGAGCTCCACCCTCCAGTGCCAGGGCTGGCCCTAACATAAGTTAGAAGAGACAAAGTTGCTACAGACTGCAGGTTTGGAGTTCCTTCAAAAGACGACGAATTGCCAGGCACTGAAGTTATAAATTTTGAAACAGGCAGGACGGACAGAGAGACTGTTAGTCTTCCTCAGGTGCCAAAACAATCTGGCCTAAGCCTGGCCAACACCACCAAACAGGAAGTGAGAATGTACCCTAAGGAAAACCACCTGCCAAAGGGGGTTTAGTGCCATCATCACTGGCTATGACACCATTATACATTTGCTATTCTACCCTTTTGCGGATCCTGCTACTCTGTCAGTGGTCAGTCCCTGGGGCCAGCAGACAGACACTATGGATTCCACTGGGCACTCAAGTCTCCAACCAGGAGCACCCTTAATTGAGAGTACTGTATGCAGTGCTGCGCTCCACAATTCAAGAAGGGTATAGGCAAGTTTGGTTTGGAAGAAAGGCATGAATAGACAGGTCCTCCAAACAAATGATGAAGGATCTCAATATATAAACATTCATAAGCATAGCATTTTACTTGTTTGTTTGTTTTATGTCCCACTCTACCCCACAAGCGGGCTCACGGCAGCTCGTATAACAATTTGAAAGATTAAAACGTAATACAGTAAAAATTAAAATTCGGCTCTGTACACAAATCAGCAGATGGCGATAATCTGGTTTAAATGCTTTCAGAGACTTTAACCCCTCAGATGCGCTAATTTTTGCGAGTGAACAAATCCCCCCCCCCCAATTCATATATGGGAATACCTGTGGATAGCACGGTAAATAGAACGGGTGGGTAGGGCAGGGGTCCCGGTCTTATACAGTGTCCCCCCACCTCAGCCAAAGGCCTGGCAGAACAGCTCTGTTTTACAGGCCCTGCCAAATGGCTGTAGATCCTGCAGGGCCCTGATCTCAACTGGAAGGCTGTTCCACCAGGCTGGGTTGAGGCTAAGTGGGCATCCTTTGGGCCGGGGATCCCCAGTATAGTTTTCAAAATGACATTCCCCACAGTGGCTGATTATGAGAAAAGAGAGCCCGGGACACCTGGACTCAACACATCAAACACATACTGTGCAGTTTGGCTCTCAGATATCACTCACTGAGGAACCAAGGTTTGGTGCTGCTGATTCGTACCTGGAATGAGTCCTTTTGTGAACGAGTCATTAGATCTCTCCCTTCTGTATCCACATTTGCTTTTCTGTGTTTCACCTTGAACAGGGAACCTGATACAGAATCGTGTAATAATCGACTTGTGCTCCTTCATCAAGCCGTGGGATCAGCTGACTCGTGCACAGCAGCGAGGCCTGCTGGTGGCATATGACCGACGATGTAAGTGGATGCCTGAATTTTAGGAGGTGCTGACTCACAGGGACCTAAGCATCAATAGTAAAAGAGCATGTGCTTTCGGGGACATTGCAGGGGCGGAGATAAATGAGAAGTATCTTCTGCTCACCGAAGTATTCTGTGTAGCATGAAAGCTGACACCATGCTATAATGGCAAAAAAAGGAGGAGGGCGAATAAAAGATATATCCTTACCAATGAATATAATTAAAGCTTACACTGGACAGGAGGAGGAGAAAGGAGTGTAAGGGTGAAGCCAAACGGGATCTGTTATTATATAGTCTGTGCCAATTAGGTAGGGTCACAAGGGGATGCCAGCCTCCCCAGGTGGGACTTAGGGATCCCCCGGAATTACAACTCATCTCCAGACTACCGACATCTGTTCCCTGGAGAAAATGGATGTTTTGGAGGGTGGACTTCATAGTATGGTACCCCTGCCCTCCTCAGGGTCCACCTCCAAATCTCCAGGAGTTTCCCAACCTGGACCTGGCAACCCTAGGGGGAGCCGGGTAGACCAGTGCTACAGGGAGGAGCTTGATCAGTGAAAATGTCTTGAACAGTCTAGTAATAAGGTCCTGTCAGGCCCTGGTGCCCTTGGGTCTGTCTTTGGAGAGTTCGGTTGTTTCAGGGCTCAATTTCTAGCCAGAGAGCTGTCAGCATGGCCTCAGATACTGCAGGAGGAGAGAGAGCCAGCACATTGGCCCCTCTATCCTGCTCACGGGCTCTCCCCCTGCCCATCACCTGTAGAGTGCAGGGTCAGCCATGTGCTCTTCCTTCCCGGCCAGTCTGAATCAACCCCTTTAAATTTCCCTCTGGACGCCACCTTCCCAGTAAATTAGGGTTGCCAGCTCTGAGTTAGGAAATACCTGGAGATTTGGGGGGTGGAGCCTGAGGAGGGTGGGGTTTAGGGAGGGGAGGGACTTCAATGTGGTATAATGCCATAGAGTCCACCTTCCAGATTAGACATTTTCTCCAGGTGAATTGATCTCTGTCACCTGGAGATGAGTTATAATCCCAGAAAGTCTCCAGCCACCACCTGGAGGTTGGCAACCCTTCCCTAAATCCTCCATTCCCTGTGTCCCCTTAAATAGCAGTGGGAGGTTGCTGGGGCTGAGACCCAGTCAGAGGCTTTCTCACAAGCCCTGCCTCTCATCTATATCTCCAGCCTTGGGTGGGGTGGGTGGCCAAGCTGCCATTGCCGCCCTTTCCAGCCCAGGATCCTCTCCATCTGTGTCCTGCTGAACTCTCTGGGGATCCCTGCTGGCTCTCCTGCCCTCCCAGACGGTCTGCTTGGCAGCCTCCTCTGCTTCCTCCTGAGGCCTGTCTCCCATGTGTTGCGCCAAACACCATCTGTCCCTGGTGGTGCTCCCGGACCCGACTCCGGCCTCAGCACGCACTCCTTGCTTCTGTCACCCACCCCATGCTGTGCCTGAACAGGAACCCACTCTCCCGCTACCTCTCCCTGCTAGCCTCTCCTTGCCCCCTGTCTCCAATGTTCCTGGGCCCAGACACTGCCCCACCCAGAGCCCCCAACAGATGAGGCTCACCCGGCCCTGAGAGAGGTGAGTCAGGCCCTGATGTGGCCGAAGGAGCGTGGTCTGCCAAGGACTACAGGGTCGCCCCCAGACAAGCCCTGATGTTCTCAAAGGTAACATTCCCTTCACCTACTAAGGCTTTTAAGACATCACAAGCACACATACCAGGAGCTCACCAATGGGAGCCTACACTACCTGTGATGGTCCACATACACAGGAAAATCCACACGTTGCCCTACGCACACAAAATGATGACCACGCATGTCAAGAGCACTCTGTCAGGAACAAGCACTATTATTATCATTATTTATTAAATTTATAGACTGCCCTTCCCTGAAAGGCTCAGAGCGGTGCTCAACAGGTTAAAATAAACAGAATAATTTAATTTCAGTTTACAATAAAATCAACTGGACTTAATGATGGCATAAAATTGCGCTTCGCTCCCTCCCTCAAGCAGCTCAGGGACCCATCATGGAGAAAGCCATGATGACAACTACAGTGCGGGCCATTTCTGTCCTCAACTATAAACCTGGCATTACATCTCTGTTTTACATAGCTTTTGGAACTGAGCAAGGTCCCACAGTGCGTGGATGTCATCCGGTATAGAGTTCCACCAGGCCGGAGTCATGGCTAAAAAGGCCCTGGCTCTAGTTCAGGACAGCCAGATATTTTTGGGCCAGGGACTATGGGTGTCTCACACTTCCAAACAGTTTCTATTTCTAGTGTGCATGGTTGTAGTAACTGAAAAGTACCAGATGAGCCAAGGTTTAGGCAAAGGGTTCTTTAAAACCAAACACTGCAAATGATACCGGCCTCAGCTGCTTGCTGGTGTTTCACTGTTTCTGGGCTGATGCACAGAACAGTGTGTGGCCAACAAGGTAGAGAGAAAAAGAGAAGAGAAGAGATTGGATTTATACCCCGCCCTTCACTTGGAGTCTCAAAGCGGTTTACAGACTCCTTTCCCTTTCCCTTCCCCTCCCCACAACAGACACCCTGTGAGGTAGGTGGGGCTGAGAGAACTCTGACACAAACTGCTCTTTCAGGAACAGCTGTGCCAGAGCTTGTGACTGACCCAAGGTCACATCAGCAGGTGCAAGTGAAAGAGTGGGGAATCAAACCCGGTTCTCCCAGATTAGAGTCCGTGCACTTAACCACTACACCAAACTGGCTCTCACAATCTTTTTGTTGCTGTGGGTAGAAGCTGCATAAAGATCCCCTTGCTTTAGCTTGTGTGAGAGAGAAGGTGGATAAATTATTTTAAAAAGAAAGGTGGGAGGCCAAAGAACAGGGAACAATGAGCACCAGATAGGAAGCCCTCAGGCCAGATTAAACCCTCTTGGATGTCAGTTGCTTATCCACAAATTAAGAAGAGGCAGAGCTAGGATTCTGGGAAACTGATTTTGTAAACAGCAGGAGAAAATCACCCTCACCTTGTTTTCATATCCCCTTTATTCTCTCACCCACAGGTCCAATCAAACTTTGAACTTCCATGCCCTGCACTTCCTTTCTGTGACTGTAAATAGATAGGATTGCATCTCTGATATGGGACGGGTTCTAGACCAAACGTTTGGCTTGCCTACCCTGATCTAACATCCCCAACTTCCACATCCAGGAATCAACAAGTACCCAAGTGCCTGGATACCTTCACAGGGCTCTCCAGAGGCAAGGACATCTTCACGGACTCTAACAGGGTGAGGGTTCCTCCCCCTATTCATTGGCCATTGCTGTTTATTTTGGGGCCGCCTATTTTTAAGTAAACAATTATTGTAAATCATCTATTGTACAACCGCTTGTTCTTCCTTATGCAAAAATTATGTGTGGATTCTGACGTTTTGGAAGCATCGGCCCTCTAATGTAGAATACAGCCATTCCTAAAGATCTGAGCAGAGAGGAGGCTTCTAGTGGCTTGCGGAAAAGTCATCTCCACCCCAACTGGGTCATTCCCCTGTGTATCTGTTTTCCCCTCAACAATGTTATGTGTTCAAATGATCATACCATAATACAGAAACTGTGTACATTGTTCAACCTGTTTACAGTTCTGCAGGGCCTGTAAGACGGAGCTCTTCCACCAGGCCTTCGATTAGGGAGCCACACTACATAAAGCGAGGCCCTGGCCCCAACATCAATATTAACATCAATATCAATATTATACCACCAACAGTCTGACACAACCCAGACTATGCTGTCTGCATACTTGTGATATGCTGCAAATGTCTGCCATCGCTATGTTAGTTGTACTAGCATTTTATAATTTGTTATATTTAGGATTATACTGTTGTGATTTTATTAATCTTCTTGTTTTAGTATTTTATACAGTTTTGTAAGCTGCCCTGAGACTGCTTGGCAGAGAGGGCGGGATATAAGTCAAATAAGTAAATAAATAAATAAACAAACCCGCACCAGGATTACTGGGATTGTGAGGAACACTAAAATTCAGCTCTGGAGTACATGAAGAGGGAATTAACCACAGCAGACTTCCATACACAGGCAAAGTGCTCCCGTTTCACACACTGCTGAGTAAGTACAGAGCATCCACTGTCTCACATACGCAGAAACAGAGACTTATGGAGCAAGTATTTTTGGCATCAGAAGCTTCCTGGTAGACTTGCATGAATAGGGACACCAATTAGGAAGGGCAGGTGAATTCCATTATTCCCTGATTATGTATGCTTCAGGAGCTCATACATCAATGGTTAGTACATAATAACCACAGTACACTGCTTTTTACAGTTTCATCTTGCATACTGCCAAGAACAGGACTTTCATCTTAGCTGTTAAGCATATCATCTCTTGATCCTAGCACTTCTCCACTGAGCTATTACCACCAACTATACATGCCTTGCAAGAAGTTCAAAAATGACTCCTCCTGAAAGATACAATACAGTGAACAGAAGCTCCTGTCAGCAGAGTAATAACATGCTTTACCATGGTCCTTCCTCTGTCATTGCCAGCCACACACTGGGGTCAAGAGTCCATGTGAAAAGAAGGAAATGGTGGCGGTGGCATTCATTCACTATATTTATTGTCTGCCTTTCTCACTATGACAGCAATAATTGATATAGTCGATATAAAGATACATCTATTAAGCAAAGGACTGGGACTAGGAGAACAGAAATCTGAATAAGCATATAAGACATGATATAGAGTGCAGATATAATACAGAAAAATAGTATCAGCAGAAATTTCTTGGTTTTGATTTTTTTTCACCTTTTTTCACTGAATACAACACTCATTGCAGAAAGCCTCCTTAGAGTTCTTATTTCAAACTCCCCATCTGCAGCTCTTAACTTAAAAAAGGCTAGGACCCAGAAGAAATGGGATTCATACACAAGCATGCTTCTTTGTTTACCAGACAGTGATAGATGCCATGGAGCAAAGATCAAGGGAAAATACCACTTTGTTGCCTATAAATCACAACTGGAATGTACTGCATCCAAGTGTTGGGAGGCATCTGCCGCAGAGACAGGCACAGGTCTGACACTCCCAGAACTTCAAAATACTAAAACATTGTTCATTTATTTTTATTTATTTATTTGTCATTGGATTTGTATCCCGCCTTCCCCGCAAGCAGGCTCAGGGTGGGTCACAACAGTCAAATAATAGTACAGTTTAAAATTTAAAATCAACACAGAACAACACTATCTCTAGCATCCACCAATGCCTCCTACTGGCGCAGGGCATATGAAGACTATCAAGAGAACCCATTCAGCAGATGCCAGGATGGTTCTTAAGGGCAGTTCACCCAGGGAGTGTAGGCAGGGAAGGCCAAGATCTTCAGGTGTTCACCACCTCAACCAAAGGCCTGGCAGAACAGCTCTGTCTTGCAGGGGCTGCAGACTTGCACTATATCCCACAGGGCCCTGATCTTAAGCAGGAGTATTTTCCACCAGGCTAGGACCAGGACAGAAAATGCCCAGGCCCTGGTTGAGGCGAAGCGGACTACAAGCAGATGTTGCTCAGCAGAGCGCAGAGTTCTTCGGGGCCCATAAGGGGAGAGGGATCCCACAGGTATGTTGGTCCCAGGCCACATAGAGCTTTGAGGGTTAATACCATAACCTTAAACCGGATCCGGTACTCAATATGTCAAATCACTGAAAAGTATACTCTCTTGAGAGTCCCTTTCGACTGCAAGGAGATAGAATCAGTCAATCCTGAAAGAAATCAACCCTGACTGTTCCCTGGTAGGCCAGCTGAAGCTCAAATACTTTGGCCACCAAATGAGAAGAGAGCACTCACTGGAGAAGACCCTGATGCTGGGAAAGATTGAAGGTCGAAGAAGGGGATGGCAAAGGATGAGATGGTTAGACAGTGTTATTGATGCAACGAACATGAAATTAAGCAAACTCCAGAGTACAACAGAAGACAGGAGGGCCTGGTGTGATATGGTCCGTGAGGTCGCAAAAAGTTGAACTCAGCTGTGCGACTGAACAACAACAAATGACACGTGGCTATTGGAGGATTAAGGCAAATGTAGTCTTTTTAGCGTAACCTAAATATTACCTTATGAAGGAGAATTTCAGAGGGAGCTTCCAGCTGCTCTCAGGAGTATCAGAATCCCAACCAACAAAGATTTTTTCCCTTCCCCATCAGATTAGTGGGCAGAAGTCACAGGATAGAGAAACATTTCAAGCACTGGATTCCCATCCTCTTTCAAAGATCTGCCACGGTCAGAGACCACAATTAGGTGTCTAGTGTCAGGGGGACATGTTGGAGGGTCGTATCAACTGCGGAATACCAGGGCAGGAAATGGAGCAAAATCCAGGAACCCATGCTTCTCAAAGTAGATTAAGGAGTTTGATGTTATGTTGTTGAAGGCTTTCACGGCTGGAGTTCATTAGTTGCTGTAGATTTTCCGGGTTGTGTGGCCATGGTCTTGGCATGGTAGGACCTGACATTTCACCAGTAGCTGTGACTGGCATCCTCAGAGGTGTAACACGGAAAGATGTGTTTCTGTGTTACACCTCTGAGGATGCCAGTCACAGCTACTGGCGAAATGTCAGGTACTACCATGCCAAGTCCACGGCCACACAACCCGGAAAATCAACAGCAACTAAAGAGTTTGATGTTGTTTGCACTCTTTGCCAAGCACATTTTCTTTTCTTTTCTTACCATTAGGGTTCTGACCTTCTCCTTCTTATCCTATAAATTAGTGACCAAAATGTGTTCTATTATGTGCAGGTTTTATACTCATAATTCCTATTGCATTTATAACCATTCTCCTTTTAAAGAGGAGTTCTGAACAGGACGACAATTGCCAATTTGCATAGGATGCCAAATGCTGTTCTGGGTTTATGCCTCTTGGTTGCTATCCTCATTACAGAGCTGGCTGTTGATATGCCTCACTCGTGCACTGTGATTGCTGTTTTGCATCTCATAATGAATGTCATTGTGGATTTAAACTGAATGGGTGCAAACTTCGTTCTTGGAATCAAATACTTCCACGGATTATTTCCCTCTTTCAACTTCAAATTCTGCTGTAGCCTTAAAATGAAGTTGCAGTTACAAATTTGGAATCTGAGTGGGTTTTATGTGGATGCTACTGTAAAGTAATTCTGAATTGCTGCTGTATTCATTTGTTTTAAAACTGTGTATGTCACATCTCCAGACCCACTCAAGGTGGCCCAAAGTAAAAGCGATACAATAAAATTATTTTAAAAACACGACAAGAAACTAGGAATAATAGAATAAGCCTTAAAAACAAGACAGGGGTGTAAAGACATTCAGCAGCCCAAAAGAATATTCATAAAACAATCCTCAGGCCTGAAGCAGACCATAAAACGGTATGTTTCATTTTGCTATGATTACTCTGGAGGAGATAGCTTAAAGAAGAAGAGAAGAAGAGATTGGATTTACACCCCGCCCTTCACTTGGAGTCTCAGAGCGGTTTAGAATCTCCTTCTCTTCCTCTCCCCACAACAGACACCCTGTGAGGTAGGCGGGGCTGAGAGAGCTCTGTCAGAAACTGCTCTTGAGAGAACAGCTCTGAGAGAACTGTGACTGGCCCAAGGTCACCTAGCTGGCTTATGTGGAGGAGCGGGGAATCAAACCCAGTTCTCCCAGATTAGAGTCTGCCGCTCTTAACTACTACACCAAACTTTAAAAGGTATCAAAATTAATAAAGCTGCTTTGGTTTTCCTGTCCCTCTCACATAAGCACGTGAAGCTGTAGTGAGTGAGGCCACTGATTCGCTGAGGTCAGTGTTGTCTGCTCTGACTGGCAGCATCTCTCCAGGGTCTCAGGTAATAGCCCTTTACATCATCTGCCACCAGATTCTTTTAACTAGAGATACCATTAAAAATAGGACCTTCTGTGTACAAAACTCTGTTGCTGAATCATGGCCCCTCTTAATGCTATGTAGATAGTAGTGATTGAAAGAATTAATTTCTAATGATGCAACAGGAATTTATAACAACACTTTCAACAATATGGACCCAAGGAGCAGTAAGAAGACTAAAGTGAAGGAAAATATGGACCCAAGGAGCAGTAAGAAGACTAAAGAGAAGGAAAATATGGACCCAAGGAGCAGTAAGAAGACTAAAGAGAAGAAAAATATAAGTGTGTAAAAAAAATGAAAATAACTTGTCTCTAAATAGTTTAATGTGTTTTAGGATAGCTACATAAAACTGTAATTTGTTCAAACAAAAATGAGGAAAAGGATAGTAACACAGTAGAAAAAATAAGAATGAGGGGGATACAGAAAGGAAATAGAGGCTCAGAGTAAAATCTATGAGCACAATAAACACGTTATTAAAAGCTTATATAGGAATCATAACTCTATTCTATGGTTAAACCACAACACAATAATCTTGCAGTCAGAACATTAGATAAATTTACTGAAGGAAGTCACTTAATCCTAGTCCTTCCAGGATGGTTAAGTCTCAGTATAGAGGCATGTTAGAAATAGACACTGCATAGGATTCCATTAAAGATGATTAAGGAGAAGTATCCCACAGATATCAGTTCAGTTACACTGTGATAATATTTAGGAATAGAGAACTGGTTGTTGTGAATCAATCAAAAATAAAGGCCCAATGAATAAAACAGAGAAAAGCAAAAAGCATATATTCAACTCAGTTATGGTGTTTGGCATCTCATTTTGTTTGCTATCAACATTCCATAGTCAATTATATACCCCAAGTCAGTTGGATGAGGGCCAAATACGAGGCGCTCTGAAAAGACACCATAATTAATAATGATTTAACAGGATAAAGTACCACTGAAGTCAAGAGCAAAACTGGAGGCACTTTGGCAACGGAATAAGAGAAAAATATCAGATGCTGTCCCTATAGGGTTAGTTTAACTTTAAAAGATATCAAAATACATTAACAAAAGTTATCATTTTTGCTAAACAAGTACATCTCACATTCATGGATACATGCACACATTATTCTGATTAATAAAGATCCTGCCACCACCTATGTCCACTGTGACAACTTCACTCTTCTGAGCAGGGTCTTCTGTGGGTACCACTCGGCAAATGTGCAAGATCAACAACTGTCCCTACTACCGGTACCTTCTCTGTAGTGGCCCCACCCTGAGGAATGGCCTGCCTGAGGAGATCAGGAAGGCTCCTATGCTCCTGGCATTTTGCAAACTATGTAAAACAGAACTGTTCAGGAGGGCTTGTTTAAAAGGAAACAGAACTACATCATAACAGACTGGCCCAGGAGGAAAAGGCAGTAGATTTGTACTGATGCAATACCATCTTCTGCTTGTTTAATGTGTCACATTTAATAGTTATGCTGTGTTCAGATGACAGTTCCACCTCAAAATTCTGCAGTCTCTAGTTCTTTTACATGCCTTATCATTTTACACTGCATATCATCCTGCTGATTGCATTGATCTGCATTGTGTAATCTGCCTTGAGTCTCAGTGAGAAAGACTATAAATGTTAAATGACTATATCACTCAATAACCCAATTATATCAATTTTTAAAAAATAATTAGATCAATCCAAACATATATTGCAGTTAATATTACCTAAAAACAGGTAGGTTTAATTAAGGGTCAACTGCTTAAAAACAAATGGGATATAGGCTGTGACTTTGATTAACAAAGGGAAATGAGTCTGGCCACCTGTGGCATTCACCTAGCTGGATACTGAGAAAGCTTTTGACAGAATGGAAAGAAATTTTTCTAGACGCTATTTAAAAAAAAATGCTGTGCATTGGGGGACGTTTTCAAAGTTGGGTTAAAACTTGTTATAAGGAGCTGGGGCGAAATTATAGGAGGAGGAGCAGCAGCAGCAGCAGCAGAAGAAGAAATTGGATTTATACCCCGCCCTTCACTCGGAGTCTCAGAGTGGCTTACAATCTCCTTCCCTTCCTCTCCCCACAACAGACACCCTGTGAGGTAGGTGGGGCTGAGAGAGCTCTGAGAGAACTGTGATTGACCCAAGGTCACTCAGCTGGCTGCATGTGGAGGAGTGGGGAATTAAACCCAGTTCAACAGATCAGAGTCCACCGCTCTTAACCATTACACCAAACTGATAATTGGGAACACTTCAGTGAAATGTCCCTCAATAGAGGGAGTCAAAGCACTGTCTGTGCTTTCTATGATTGTAGCAAATGCCATAAGACTAATAAGGAAATAAATGAAGCTATGCTCAGCAAGAAGACACTAATATTACACTGCACACACATGGATACAATCCTGTGGAGTTTACTCTAGTCAACCCTGGTAAATCTTTAATCAGAGTTAAGGAAATAGTAAATAAAATTGGAACTGTGTTGCAATATAAAATAAATGAGGCTAAAACAGAATTGATTTTATTTCTACTTGGATCAAAAGTGAGAAATAAACCATGGAGTAGAAAATTTTAAAAATTAGTTATTTAAAGTGATCTATTCCCTAGAAAACTGAGAGGTTGGCGGATACTAATATTACACTGCACACACACAGATACAATCCTGTGGCATTTACTCTAGTCAACCCTAGTAAATCTTTAATCAGAGTTAAGGAAATAGTAAATAAAATTGGAACTGTATTGCAATATAAAATAAATGAGGCTAAAACAGAATTAATTTTATTTCTACTTGGATGCTAATCAAAAGTGAGAAATAAACCATGGAGTAGAAAATTTAAAAAAATAGTTATTTAAAGTGATCTCTTCCCTAGAAAACTGAGAAGTTGGCAAATACCAATTATGGTCCATTAATAAAGCAGATGCAAAAAGATATAAACATTCTGAGAAGTGCATCCAAAAGAATTCCACAGACAAGGGTGCCTACCAGGTCCAGATTGACATTTCCTTTCCATGCCCTACTAATTATGGTTAGTGACAAGCAACAACAACAACAACAACAAAAACTGACAGAAAATTATACAGACCTTTTGTGCAGTGGGCTGGCGATCAAGAGTACACATGAGCATTTTACAGAAGCCAAAAAAAAGGGGGGAGGAGTCTTAGTATTTATTCTCATTACTATGTTGCCAGGGCTGGTTCAAAGCATTTCCGCACCTGAGCAAGGTATTTCCATCCCCTCCTGGACCTAAGCCACCACTAAAGGCAATGCCATAGACTTGGCTTGAACACAGCCAGCAATAGCACAGGCTCAGGAGGGGATGCCCATTATCTCCCATGCCACTGTTATCTGGGAGCAAATGGCGCTCCAGGGGCATCAGCAGCTTTACCACTGTGTTGCCCAAAGCACTATCTTGGGTGGCTTGGACACAGAACTGGTCCTGTGTGCTGCCCAAGTACAAGCAATGTTTTAAGTGTATTAGGTGTGAAAAAGACATATATTTTGCAACATATGAAACCAAGGGAATAAAAACAGCACTGAGAGACCTGTCTCTACATGACAAATATATACCTACACACCAAATATATTTTGTGCTTATATCGTTTTTGCGTCACCCACAGCATTCTAAGAATTGTAGCTTGTGGGGGACATTGAGAATTCTCTATCAGAGATCATTAGCCTCAGGCAGCACAGAGTTACAATTCTCAATGTTATCTGGGAAGAGAGAACAGCTATTTTTAAAAACTGGTCTTATGTAGACATTTCTTAAAAGAGAAACAAATAGAGAAAAATGACAGAGAGGGGAAAAAAGGGATAAATAAAAGGGGGGATTCATATCGTAATTGTTGCAGGCTGGTCTGAAAAGGCTGAAGATTGCTTTTTTAAATCAATGACATTTTTGAAAATCAAAAACATAATGCAGTTCTTAGCTCTTTAAAAAGAGAGTTGAAGGCATTAACATATGTAAATGCTACCACTATAGGGACCCACTGAGATGTCACCCTTGCAGGCCTTGGACTGGACAGATCATCCTTTATTTGAAATACAAGAGAAATCAGTAGCTTAACTACACCATGAATTAACCACTGACCAAGAAGGTATCACAACCAGCAAAATGGAGTCATCAACAGATTGTCAGAATGGAGAACGCGTATCTAAGCCCACCATGGGTATTAAGATCTTAGAGCCCTCTTCAGGCTTGGAATGGAACCAGACTAGACAGCTATGCAATTGGCAGGCTGTATGGAGGCACCAGATCAGCCAGGTCTGCTGTAAATAGTAGGAGCTTTTTCTTCTGGCCTTGGCCTGATTAACAGAATAGTATCTTTGTCCAGTTTTACTTCAAGCTCCAGGCCTTGCCCATGTCCCAGTTCCACCAGCGGTGAGCATGGGCCCTGAACTGGGAAATCCTAATCCCATATCCTGATCCAGGTACAACCAGTCATCATGCTAGCCTCACCCTGGCACAGTTCAGAACACGAAAAAGATGCCTGTGAGAATGCCAACAGAGAAGGGGGTGCAACATATGAGCCCATCACATTTAGTTCAGCATTTGAAGTATGTACATGTGCGAACTCACAGACATCTAAACCTCCACTAGACCCATCTAAAGATGGTAATCGGTATCATAAACCCCTTCAATCATCAAACTGCCACCAAACAAAATCAGAGTGCGGAAGCCCAGCATGATCCACCAGGAGGAAAGGAATCCTGTTTGCCTCCAGCACCACTTACCATCTCCTTGTGATTGGGATAGTAGGTTTGGTCAATGAGTGGGAATTCTTCCGGTCCAAGTTTGCGATGCAGACGAACCATCTGGGCAAACTGTTGAGAGGAAGTACAGTGAGAGAAGAGGCACAGATGGACCTTCTAAACATATTTTCTCTGGATTCTTCTCTGAGCACCCTCTCCCATTGCCTTCTTCCTCATCTTCCCTGCCCGCCACTTTCCTTTACTTAGGGCTGCTCTAAAAGACTGTTCAGAATTAGAGGCTTCATCTGGTGTAGAACATGGTGGCTCAGCCACTCTCAAAGACAGGCATGAAATTCCTAGCGGTATCATATGGCTTAGGAACATGATCATCAGTATGCTGATGACACCCAAATGCACTATTTCTTTTCATCCCATCTACATGAGGCTGTGGAAAGAGCTATTTAGAATCAGTAATGGGCTATATGGGGTCCATCAAACTGAAATTCAATCCAGATAAAATCAAGATACTGTTAGTCAGGAATAGTTAGTTAGAAACAAGGACCTGTAATTTGATATAGCCGAACAGTTTGACATAGTCAAGTCTGACACCGAAACTTAGGAACTGCTTCCCCGGGGAAGGTCATCTGCCTCCCTCTGTTGGTGTTTCCTGCCAGTGGGTGGAGAGAGACCTTGTTTCATACGGTACACCCCAGAAATGGTTACTGGCTCTCCTCCCTGGTTCTGGTGTTGTTTGTCTATCTGTTTTTACTGAATTATTTCACAATTTTAGACTTTGTTTTAAATTGTTCAAACGTTTTAATGTTTTACGTTCACCAACTTGGGGGTCCCTGACCAGGTAGAAAGGGGGCATAAAAAGTGTTTTAAATAAATAAATAAATATTTTGGCAGCTAATGCAGAAATGCTGCATCTCAGCTGTTATCAGGAGCTAGATGGAGCGTGCATATTATTCCCATTCTGCAGTCTCTCCCCGGGCTATCCATCGGGTACGGGGCTCAGTTTAAAGATACTGACTGTCACATACAAAGCTCTTCATGGCCTTGGGCCTTCATAGTTGCGAGGCCCTAGTCTCTCCCCCTGGGCTCTACCACAACAGCTTCTCTCATCTGAACGAGGCCTTCTGCAAGTACCAACCTGCAAATGGGCAAAACCGACAGCTGCCCATACATGTGCCTTATGTGTCATAGCCCCCCCTTGTGGAATGGTCTGCTGCCTGAGGAGGTCAGAAAGGCTCCCACTCTCCTGGCAATAGGGCAACACTGTACAAAATAATACAGTAAGTTACTTGGACAAATTATGCAGGGCTGTGGTCTATGCCACCGCGGATAGTTTGCTGTAAATTGAATCCTACTATGTAATCTTGCATAATGTAATGTCATGTTAACACTTATGCTTTTCTTCTGTTCTGTTTGTTAGCTTCTAGAACCCAAATGGGGCTGCGGCAGCTAAAGTGGTTAAGACGCTTAGCTGCAGACCGGAAAGTCAGTAGCTTGGCAGTTCGAGACTTGAGTGCTGCGTGACGGAGTGAGCTCCCGTCTCTGGTCCCCGCTCCTGCCAACCTAGCAGTTCAAAAGCAAGAAATTGCAAGTAGATAAATAGGTACCACTTTGGTGGGAAGGTAACAGCGTTCCGTGCGCCGTGACGTTTAGTCATACCAACCACATGACCACAGAAATGCCTTCGGACAGCGCTGGCTCTTCTGCTTGGAAACGGAGATGAGCACCGCCCCCTAGAGTAGGATTCGATTGGCTTTCAAGTGAGGGAAACCTTTACCTTTACTTTACTTACAACACAAATCCTATTACAGTTTACTGAATGTCCCATCCTGTTGAATGTATTTCTCACCCTGAGTTCCCACTGAGAAAAGGGGACTATAAATAATGTAAATAGATTACTTTAAGCCACCTGGAATTTTAAACAAAAATAAAATAACAATTCAGTCCTGTTTTGGTGCGGTTGTACTGGCAACTCAGCAGTCAGGAGTCCAGTTCAAAATGGTTATTATTATTATTGCCTTGGAAGCCCTGTGCTCCTTATGCCCACACTTCCCCCAAGAATGTCTTTATCTATTTTAGCCTCCCACCTCCTCCCACTTAATTCTCTACTCCACACTTCATCCATTTTTGAAGCAAGACCTATTAGGACATAGAGTGGAGCATCCTCAGTGGCAGCAGCTTCCCAAAGGAAATCTGCCAAGTGACTTCGCTGACTGCTTCTTGCTGTTTGTTTAGAATTTTTTAAAAAATTAAATTGGCTCATGCTGTTTTACTTGCCTATTTCAAATTATCTTTATTTACATATGCTATATTCTTTTGTGGCTGTTTTTAGTTTGTTTGGTTCTTAAATCCTGTACTCTGTCTGCAGTAATTTCTCATTGGAAAGGAGGCCCGATAAACACTGTAAATAATTAATAAAGAAAACTGGCCTTATAAAATCCACAAACGTTACAGTTGTACAAAATAAAATTAGCCAATAAACTTAAACCTGACTGTGTGTAATACTTTGTCTCCCCCTTCCCATGCTGAATAGCCTCCTGTGACCCCAACCAAAGCCTAAACTTGCATATAGAATCATAGAGTTGGAAGGGATCTCCAGGGTCATCTAGTCCAACCCTCTGCACAATGCAGGAAATACACAACAACCTCCCCCCAACACAACCACAGTGACCCCCGCTATATGCCCAGAAGATGGCAAAAAACCCTCCAGGATCCCCGGCCAAACTGGCCTGGAGAACAATTGCTTCCTGACCCCAAAGTTGTGACCAGCATTTCGCTGGATGTGTAAGAAAGGGCCACAGGAACTAAGCACTGATGCAACCTTCCCTGCCCTCCCTCTCATGATCTACCTAAGTTCACAGAATCATCATTGCTGTCCGATGGCCATCTAACCTCTGTTTGAAAACCTCCAAAGAAGGAGAGCCCACCACCTCCTGAGGAAGCCTAAGGAACCACCCTAAGCCTGAATCTCCCATCAGATCTCTGTCTATGCCACTTACCACCCATGGCTTGTCACAGAAGTTGTACACTGAATGCAGGGAGTTGACACTGGGCACACCCGCGTACTGCAGCCCAATCACAATGCCCCGATGATCTCCACCACGTGCCATGCTGAAGGCATGCTGGCGGATCAGCACAAAGTCCGGCTTCAGGCTCCTAGGAGAGGGGAATGACAAAACAAAGGAGCACCCATTAAAAAGTCATCTTCTTGCACTTCTCCACGAAACCTCCTGCCTGGCGTTCCTACCAGAATAGGATCTGAGGGTCTTGGCTCCTTGTTGTCAGCCCACTAGATCTCAGGAACCATCTCACTCTGCATGTGTTCCTATCTTTCCTTTCCTCCGCTGCCCACTGAAGAATCCATAGATCCTCAGCAGAGGTGGATCAACCATAATGCCAAGTAAGCCACAAAACAGGTACAAGGCACAGTTTCTCAGCTTTCAGGGACAAATGGGAACCTGCCCATCTTGCAGAATTGCATTAGGACACAAAACTGGGCTTGCTTCACCCCAGACTCCCTCAAGGTTTTCTCAACCCCGCAGAGAAATTTAAGGATCATCATGTTTACCCATCACTCTCCATGGTTTTAGCACTGCCTAACACAGAAATGGTCAACAACTGCATTCTCAGGGACCTCTCTGTTCTCCAAATAATACTAAGAGCCAGTTTGGTATAGTGGTTAAGTGCACGGACTCTAATCTGGGAGAACCGGGTTTGATTCCCCACTCCTCCACTTGCACCTGCTGATGTGACCTTGGGTCAGTCACAAGCTCTGGCACAGTTGTTCTTGAAAAAGAGCAGTCTGTGTCCGAGTTCTCTCAGCCCCACCTACCTCACAGGGTGTCTGTTGTGGGGAGGGGAAGGGAAAGGAGTTTGTAAGCCGCTCTGAGACTCCAAGTGAAGGGTGGGGTATAAATCCAATGTCTTCTTCTCTTCTTCTTCTTTTTCTAAGGCCCGTAGCCAGAATTATTTTGTTAGGGAGGGAATTTTCTTATTAAGGAGGTAGTTTAGCACAGTGGAGAGCAGCACATTATGTGTCTGCACAGAACTGCCATGCTTATACTTCTAAATAATTAAGTCAAGTGGTCCCCTACTTGGGCCTATTACGCACGCACAGTTTACTGCAGAGAATCCAAGCAGTCGAGCCTTTAAGCATGACTTTGGATTCTGTGCCTGCAGTATGCACCATTCTTTTTTCTCTGGTGTATTTATTCTGCAGCCCAGCCACTGCGCCGCCTTTTCCTGCCGCCTGGTTGGGCAGGCAGCCCAGCCAGGATTGCTGTGCCTGCAGGGAGCCAATGGCCCCCCACAGGCGCGGCTTTGCGCTGCCTTCTCCTGCTGCCTGGTTGAAACCAGGTGGTAGGAGAGGGCAGGGCAGCCCAGCCAGGAGTCTTTTTTTTTTGACAAGCAACATGAGATCAGCAATAGTTTCATATCACTAGACTTATGCCGCTTGTTAAAAAAATTAAAATGTAGAACAACAAGGGACACACTGCTGAGTGGCGGAAGGTACAGAGTCGGCACAATGACCTCAGTGTGGGCGGGGGAGTGACCTTCAAGGGGCAGCAAAGGGGCGTGGGGGGGAATCCGAGTATGCTTTTGAATTACCTTCAGCTCAGAAGTGAAACAAGGGGGAAATTGGCACAAAACAAAATTGGCAGAAAACCCAGGGAAACCGTGACTGGCAAGCGAACTGAGCACCGAGTGGGTGGAAATCAATGCAGAACAAAAAAGAAAACTCGACGGACATGCATGGTGAAAGTGAGGCAAAACACCCGTGTCTAATAGGCCTAAGTCAAGTGGTCTAGGCCCAATTCAAGTGGTCTATCACACACAGTCATCACCTGAGAGGAGCGGAAGAGTTTACTGGAGTTTGAGTTGCAGTGTAAACACCTTGACTGTGATATAGAGCACTTCCCAGATAGTATATTGGATCTGAACACAGAAATTTCAGCTTTGAAACTTACTACTGGCTTCTGAGAAGTCTCCAACTCAAAGAGTTGTTACAAGGGTAAAATGAAAACATTATAATAGCAGAGTGGGGTAAAAGCACCACTGCACTCGCCAACACCTTTTCTGGTGCCCACCAAGTATTTTTAGAAAGTGGGCAGGGCCAGGTAGGATTTTTGCCCAGTAAGGTCCTGATTGACTACTGGAGTTTTGATTGCCTGTGCGTATTTTTTAAAGTGTTGCCTTGGCGGCAGCTGCCGCCACATCACAAGGATCTGCACTGTGTCACTGAAGTTAAGTTCTGGCAATCATTTTGTGGTTGGCGCTGCCTCCTGAGGCAGCCATTTTGCGGCAGCCATTTTGTTGCTCCACCTATATGCCATGTCGGAATTTCCAAATATGCCCTCAGTTTCAAAAAGGTTGGGGACCACTGTTCTAAACCTAAACAGAGTAATACAGAAAAACGTTAATAATTTTAGACTGTATTTCTTGATTGCTTCAATACAAGACCAAATTAAGACACCCATAGTGATTTTAAACTCTGCACTTAAAAATTCAAAGGATTAAGCTCATTGCACCATGTGTTGCAAGTGGCAATGGAAATGAAATGCAGGCACTAGTTGTTTAATGGGGTGACTATAGGCATTGATGTTTAAAGTTAAAAAAAATTATCGTTCGGGAATCCGTGGTGTGGTAGGGCAACAAGTCCTCCACCCAAGATCTTGGGGAAGATGGTGTCTTTTGCACCGCATGCATGGCACTGGCTGAGCAGACTCAAAGGCTACTGCTACTTAGAGCCAGTTTGGTGTAGTGGTTAAGTGCTAATCCGGGACCATAATCTGGGAGAACCGGATTCGATTCCCCACTCCTCCACTTGCACCTGGCTGGATGACCTTGGGCAAGCCATAGTTCTGCCAGAGATGTTCTTGAAAAAGAGCAGTTTCTCTCAGAGCTCTCTCAGCCCCCACCTACCTCACTGGGTGTCTGTTGTGGGGATGGGAAGGGAAGGGAGTTTGTAAACTGCTCTGAGACACCTTTGGGTAGTGAAGGGCGGGGTATAAATCCAATCTCTTCTCTTCTTCTTCTTCTTCTTCTTCTTCTTCTTCTTCTTCTTCTTAGGAGAGCTGGAGGATGGAGTTGCCGGTTCTGGGCTGGGAAATACTTGAAGATTTGGGGGGGGTGTAGCCTGGGGAGGGGAAAGTTTGGGAGGGGAAAGACCTCAGCTGAGCATAATGCCAGTAGAGTCCACCCTCCGAAGTAGCTATTTTCTCCAGGGGAACTGATCTTGGTTGTCTGGAGATCAACTATAACAGCGGGAGACAGGGCTGGATCACCCATTGGGCGATCTAGGCGCTCGCCTAGGGTGGCCCGGCCTCAGGGGCGCCAAATGGCACCCCAATCCCCACCCCCAAAAAGCCCCCCCCCGCCGCCATAACCAGGCGCCCTCCGCAGCCACTAGATCCCCGCCCCCTTCCCGGCTCTCCTGGGGGTCCCGCAGCCACGAGCCCCCAGGACAGCCGGCTCTGGGAGGGAGGGGGCGGCGGCTAGACCCCCCCGCCCCCTTCCCGGCACTCCTGGGGAGTCCCGCAGCCACGGAGCCCCCAGGACAGCTGGCTCTGAGAGGGAGGGGCGGCAGCTAGACCCCCCGCCCCCTTCCTGGCTCTCCTGGGGAGTCCCGCAGCCACGGAGCCCCCAGGACAGCTGGCTCTGAGAGGGAGGGGGCGGCGGCTAGACCCCCCGCCCCCTTCCCGGCTCTCCTGGGGAGTCCCGCAGCCACAGAGCCCCCAGGACAGCCGGCTCTGAGAGGGAGGGGCGGCGGCTAGACCCCCCGCCCCCTTCCTGGCTCTCCTGGGGGCCCCGCAGCAGCGGAGCCCCGAGGAAAGCCGGCTCTGGAAGGGAGGGGGTGGCGGCTAGACCCCCGCCCCCTTCCTGGCTCTCCTGGGGGTCCCGCAGCAGCAGAGCCCCGAGGAAAGCCGGCTCTGGGAGGGAGGGGCGGCTAGACCCCCCGCCCCCTTCCCGGCTCTCCTGGGGGTCCCGCAGCCGTGAGCCCCCAGGACAGCCAGCTCTGGGAGGGAGGGGGCAGCGGCTAGACCCCCCGCCCCTTCCCGGCTCTCCTGGGGAGTCCCGCAGCCACGGAGCCCCCAGGACAGCTGGCTCTGAGAGGGAGGGGCGGCGGCTAGACCCCCGCCCCCTTCCTGGCTCTCCTGGGGAGTCCCGCAGCCACGGAGCCCCCAGGACAGCTGGCTCTGAGAGGGAGGGGGCGGCGGCTAGACCCCCCCGCCCCCTTCCCGGCTCTCCTGGGGAGTCCCGCAGCCACAGAGCCCCCAGGACAGCCGGCTCTGAGAGGGAGGGGGCGGCGGCTAGACCCCCCGCCCCCTTCCTGGCTCTCCTGGGGGCCCCGCAGCAGCGGAGCCCCGAGGAAAGCCGGCTCTGGAAGGGAGGGGTGGCGGCTAGACCCCCGCCCCCTTCCCGGCTCTCCTGGGGAGTCCCGCAGCCACGGAGCCCCCAGGACAGCCGGCTCTGGGAGGGAGGGGGCGGCGGCTAGACCCCCGCCCCCTTCCCGGCTCTCCTGGGGGTCCCGCAGCTGTGAGCCCCCAGGACAGCCAGCTCTGGGAGGGAGGGGGCAGCGGCTAGACCCCCCGCCCCCTTCCCGGCTCTCCTGGGGAGTCCCGCAGCCACAGAGCCCCCAGGACAGCCGGCTCTGAGAGGGAGGGGCGGCGGCTAGACCCCCCGCCCCTTCCCGGCTCTCCTGGGGAGTCCCGCAGCAGCGGAGCCCCGAGGAAAGCCGGCTCTGGGAGGGAGGGGCGGCGGCTAGACCCCCCGCCCCCTTCCCGGCTCTCCTGGGGAGTCCCGCAGCCACGGAACCCCCAGGACAGCCGGCTCTGGGAGGGAGGGGCGGCGGCTAGACCCCCCGCCCCCTTCCCGGCTCTCCTGGGGGTCCCGCAGCTGGGAGCCCCCAGGACAGCCAGCTCTGGGAGGGAGGGGGCAGCGGCTAGACCCCCCGCCCCCTTCCCGGCTCTCCTGGGGAGTCCCGCAGCCACAGAGCCCCCAGGACAGCTGGCTCTGAGAGGGAGGGGCGGCGGCTAGACCCCCGCCCCCTTCCTGGCTCTCCTGGGGAGTCCCGCAGCCACGGAGCCCCCAGGACAGCTGGCTCTGAGAGGGAGGGGCGGCGGCTAGACCCCCCGCCCCCTTCCTGGCTCTCCTCGGGAGTCCCGCAGCCACGGAGCCCCCAGGACAGCTGGCTCTGAGAGGGAGGGGCGGCGGCTAGACCCCCCGCCCCCTTCCCGGCTCTCCTGGGGAGTCCCGCAGCCACAGAGCCCCCAGGACAGCCGGCTCTGAGAGGGAGGGGGCGGCGGCTAGACCCCCCGCCCCCTTCCTGGCTCTCCTGGGGGCCCCGCAGCAGCGGAGCCCCGAGGAAAGCCGGCTCTGGAAGGGAGGGGGTGGCGGCTAGACCCCCCGCCCCCTTCCTGGCTCTCCTGGGGGTCCCGCAGCAGCAGAGCCCCGAGGAAAGCCGGCTCTGGGAGGGAGGGGGCGGCTAGACCCCCCGCCCCCTTCCCGGCTCTCCTGGGGGTCCCGCAGCCGTGAGCCCCCAGGACAGCCAGCTCTGGGAGGGAGGGGGCAGCGGCTCGACCCCCCGCCCCCTTCCCGGCTCTCCTGGGGAGTCCCGCAGCCACGGAGCCCCCAGGACAGCCGGCTCTGGGAGGGAGGGGGCGGCGGCTAGACCCCCCGCCCCCTTCCCGGCTCTCCTGGGGGTCCCGCAGCTGTGAGCCCCCAGGACAGCCAGCTCTGGGAGGGAGGGGGCAGCGGCTAGACCCCCCCGCCCCCTTCCCGGCTCTCCTGGGGAGTCCCGCAGCCACAGAGCCCCCAGGACAGCCGGCTCTGAGAGGGAGGGGGCGGCGGCTAGACCCCCCCGCCCCCTTCCCGGCTCTCCTGGGGAGTCCCGCAGCAGCGGAGCCCCGAGGAAAGCCGGCTCTGGGAGGGAGGGGCGGCGGCTAGACCCCCCGCCCCCTTCCCGGCTCTCCTGGGGAGTCCCGCAGCCACGGAGCCCCCAGGACAGCCGGCTCTGGGAGGGAGGGGCGGCGGCTAGACCCCCGCCCCCTTCCCGGCTCTCCTGGGGGTCCCGCAGCTGTGAGCCCCCAGGACAGCCAGCTCTGGGAGGGAGGGGGCAGCGGCTAGACCCCCCGCCCCCTTCCCGGCTCTCCTGGGGAGTCCCGCAGCCACAGAGCCCCCAGGACAGCCGGCTCTGAGAGGGAGGGGCGGCGGCTAGACCCCCCGCCCCTTCCTGGCTCTCCTGGGGGCCCCGCAGCAGCGGAGCCCCGAGGAAAGCCGGCTCTGGGAGGGAGGGGGCGGCGGCTAGACCCCCTGCCCCCTTCCTGACTCTCCTAGGGGTTCCGCAGCAGCGAAGCCCCGAGGAAAGCCGGCTCTGGAAGGGAGGGGGTGGCGGCTAGACCCCCCGCCCCCTTCCCGGCTCTCCTGGGGGTCCCGCAGCCACAGAGCCCCCAGGACAGCCGGCTCTGGGAGGGAGGGGGCAGCGGCTAGACCCCCCGCCCCCTTCCCGGCTCTCCTGGGGAGTCCCGCAGCCACGGAGCCCCCAGGACAGCCGGCTCTGGGAGGGAGGGGGCGGCGGCTAGACCCCCGCCCCCTTCCCGGCTCTCCTGGGGAGTCCCGCAGCCACGGAGCCCCCAGGACAGCCGGCTCTGGGAGGGAGGGGGCGGCGGCTAGACCCCCCGCCCCCTTCCCGGCTCTCCTGGGGGTCCCGCAGCCACAGAGCCCCCAGGACAGCCGGCTCTGGGAGGGAGGGGCGGCGGCTAGACCCCCCGCCCCCTTCCCGGCTCTCCTGGGGAGTCCCGCAGCCACAGAGCCCCCAGGACAGCCGGCTCTGGGAGGGAGGGGGCGGCGGCTAGACCCTCCCGCCCCCTTCCCGGCTCTCCTGGGGAGTCCCGCAGCCACGGAGCCCCCAGGACAGCCGGCTCTGGGAGGGAGGGGGCGGCGGCTAGACCCCCCGCCCCCTTCCCGGCTCTCCTGGGGGTCCCGCAGCCACAGAGCCCCCAGGACAGCCAGCTCTGGGAGGGAGGGGGCAGCGGCTAGACCCCCCGCCCCCTTCCCGGCTCTCCTGGGGAGTCCCGCAGCCACGGAGCCCCCAGGACAGCCGGCTCTGGGAGGGAGGGGGCGGCGGCTAGACCCCCCCGCCCCCTTCCCGGCTCTCCTGGGGGTCCCGCAGCCACAGAGCCCCCAGGACAGCCGGCTCTGGGAGGGAGGGGGCAGCGGCTAGACCCCCCGCCCCCTTCCCGGCTCTCCTGGGGAGTCCCGCAGCCACGGAGCCCCCAGGACAGCCGGCTCTGGGAGGGAGGGGGCGGCGGCTAGACCCCCCGCCCCTTCCCGGCTCTCCTGTGGGTCCCGCAGCTGTGAGCCCCCAGGACAGCCAGCTCTGGGAGGGAGGGGGCAGCGGCTAGACCCCCCCGCCCCCTTCCCGGCTCTCCTGGGGAGTCCCGCAGCCACAGAGCCCCCAGGACAGCCGGCTCTGAGAGGGAGGGGGCGGCGGCTAGACCCCCCGCCCCCTTCCTGGCTCTCCTGGGGGCCCCGCAGCAGCGGAGCCCCGAGGAAAGCCGGCTCTGGGAGGGAGGGGGCGGCGGCTAGACCCCCTGCCCCCTTCCTGACTCTCCTAGGGGTTCCGCAGCAGCGGAGCCCCGAGGAAAGCCGGCTCTGGAAGGGAGGGGGTGGCGGCTAGACCCCCCGCCCCCTTCCTGGCTCTCCTGGGGGTCCCGCAGCAGCAGAGCCCCGAGGAAAGCCGGCTCTGGGAGGGAGGGGGCGGCGGCTAGACCCCCCGCCCCCTTCCCGGCTCTCCTGGGGGTCCTGCAGCCGTGAGCCCCCAGGACAGCCAGCTCTGGGAGGGAGGGGGCAGCGGCTAGACCCCCCCCGCCCCCTTCCCGGCTCTCCTGGGGAGTCCCGCAGCCACGGAGCCCCCAGGACAGCCGGCTCTGGGAGGGAGGGGGCGGCGGCTAGACCCCCCGCCCCCTTCCTGGCTCTCCTGGGGGCCCCGCAGCAGCGGAGCCCCGAGGAAAGCCGGCTCTGGGAGGGAGGGGGCGGTGGCTAGACCCCCCTGCCCCCTTCCCGGCTCTCCTGAGGGTCCCGCAGCCGCAAGCCCCCATGACAGCTGGCTCTGGGAGGGAGGGGACGGCAGCTAGACCCCCCGCCCCCTTCCCAGCTCTCCTGGGGGTCCCGCAGCCGCGGAGCCCCCAGGACAGCCAGCGCTCTGCCGCTGCCCCCCCCGGGTCTCCAGGCCCCACTGGGAGGTTGGCATCCCCAGTGGGGGCACCCCAGGCTTCCTAGCTAGAGCGCCCAGAGACCTGGAGCCGGCCCTGGCGGGAGATCTCCAGATGCCACACGAGGTTGGCGACCCTACTGGAGGAGGATGAGGAGGAAGGCAGGGGAGAGCGGGAGAAGCTGGGGAAACATAAAAAAAGAGGAAGAGGGAAGTGGGATGGGAGGCAAGACCATCAGGGCTCTGAAAGGGGCTGCTCTACTCAGCCAGCATCATTGCTTTGCAGTAGATTCCGCAGCGAGGCAAGGGCTCCATCACCACCACCTCGGAACAGGGTCCACGGATCAGGGAGAGCATGCAGCTGCTTTGCCACCCACGCAGCTGCAGCAGCTTAAGAAGGATGGGCTTGGTTTTTCCCTGTTTGGAGTCACGGAGTAGGGAGACATTCCCCACCATGGACAGTGCTTTACCCACCATTTTCCTCCACCCCTTTCCAAGTGCAGACTCCAAGCGCGCCTCCTCTCCCTGGAAGGGAGTATGAAGAAGAAGAAAAAAAAGCTCCAAGCCTCACAGAGTCCAAAGGAGGTTGTAATTCACAGCCCCCTACCATTTCAGGCACCCCCATCTCCCCAGAAATTGGCCTGAACTTGAGTACAGTGGCAGGGAAAGGGCCAGGGGACTGGGACCGTGCATAAGAATGGAGTCCTGTGCTTGCTGTGCATGGCAGAAGGCTTGCCAGTGCTGTTTCTTCCCCAGGGCTCATCTCTCGTGAGCCATCGGCACTCTTGCTCAGAGCCCCTGAAGGCAGCAAGGAGCTGAGCCAGCACAGGTGTGCTGCATTTGCTTAAAGGGAGGAGGCAGCTTTTCAAATGCAGAGGGCAAAGCTTCACCTTGGGCTTGCTTTCCCTCGCCGCTGCTCTTCTGAGAGAAGCTCCAAGACTCAACTGCATGCTTTGCGCTCTTTGGGCCTGGAGGAGGACCATTGGGCACACATAGGCTCGGCACTGCCTCCAAGCCTGAGCGGTATACTTCTTCGTGCTCTTTCAGCTTGGATGAACGTCCACAGCAAGTGAGAAGCAGTGGCTGAAGAATGGCCACAACCCAGGAGGAGGAGGCTGCAGAGTCTGGGGAAGTTGGCTTTTTTCCTGAAGCTGCATGCAACCCTACCATGGGGGGGAGGGAGGAAAGAGATACTTAGCTGTTCTCTCAAGCTCCAGCTGCAATGCCACAGATTGGTTTAGGTGGGACATACATCAGGCATTAAAGCTTGAGGAGGAGGGGGGGATGCTGGACTCTTTAGCCTGCCTCCTACATGAGGAGGAAAGCTGACTAGTGGGGCAGGGCATATTTTGGATAGGACATTGCCCTTTTCAGCCCCCTCTCCCCACCCCCAGGCTATGGCCTGGCTAAGGGGAACAGTATTTCAACACACCAATTGCCCTCTTGATGCTCAAGTGTTACCAGAAAGTTAGTGCTTCCGCCACCACTGTCTTGTCCCACCTAGTACAAACTGTAGGGCCTCTGGATCACATAACACATTTATCTAACAAACAGCGCATGGAAGAATGCTGGTGCTCTGCAAATAGGAGCAGAAGTACACTGTGCCAGAACAGGGCTTGGAAAGACTCACAGTATCTCAGAGGCCAGAGAAGTCTGGGCTGGATTTCTAGGGGGCAGGGATTCGGTGCCCAGCCTAGTTCTCCCAGTGACAGATGGAATAATTGATATGCGCAAGCAAAATATATGCCCATTCACTTAACTTTCACACACTATTCTAGTGTAGTGCATATTTTCTTGGTGCAGAAACTGACTCTCAGATATTTTTGTACTTGTTGAGCATAGGGCAGTTCAGAGGGAGATCACTTGGAGAGGACAGAGGTCATTCTCCAATGATCCTTTGGCAGGCATCAGGTTCAAGATTTTAGGATTAAAAACTACACATTTTGCATAAGATTCGTGATGAACAGATGGGAAATCCATGTCTAGATCTCTTCTGACTCCTTTCTTCCCTTTTTTTAAGATGAGATATGGCTGAGAATCGTTTCTACCTGCTCACAGCAGTAATAAGGTGGGGATGTCGAACCCTTTCAAAATCCCTTCCGCCCTCCCCCAGCCCAGCTTTGAACATGTATTCTCCCCTGCCTTCCCCACGGAACAGCAGCCAACATGACCAGAGCAAGTAATATCAGGAAGGGGCAACACCCTCTCCCCACAGCCATAACTAGGGCTCTTTTTGTAGCAGGAACTCCTTTGCATATTAGGCGAAACACCCCTAATGTTGCCAATCCTCCAAGAGCTTACAGAGCTCTTCTTACAGGGGCTACTGTAAGCTCTTGGAGGATGGGCTACATTAGGGCAGTGTTCCCTCTAAGCTGAGTTAGTGTGAGCTAGCTCACAGTTTTTTAGCCTCCGGCTCACACATTTTTGCCTTAGCTCAGGAAGGGATGGCTCCAGAGGAAACTAATTTATGCAGCAGCCAAATCGCTCACTCACAACTTTAATGCCAGGAGCCCACACAGTAGAATTTTTGGCTCACAAGACTCCACAGCTTAGAGGGAGCATTGCATTAGAGGTGTGTCGCCTCATATGCAAAGGAGTTCCTGCTACAAAAAGAGCCCTGGCCACAACTGTGAGCAAGCTGGAAATCTCCAAAGCGCTACCAAGAAATAAAAAGGTTAGGAAACACCCCTGATTGAAATAACAAATGAAAATTGCTGCATGATCTTTTTATCACTTACCTGACCACCTTGACACCATTGCGTATAACCTCCATGTCAACAGAGAAGTTGCCATTGGCATGGGCCACCAAATTGAGGTCAGAGAACTCGGCCTGGAAGACACAAAAAAGACCAATCCACACAAGATGAATATTTACCCTTCAGCAGCAATGTTCCCTCTAAGCTGAGTTAGTGTGAGCTAGCTCACAGATTTTTTGGCCTCCGGCTCTCACACTTTTGTCTTAGCTCAGGAAGGATGGCTCCAGAGCAAACTAATTCATGCAGCAGCCAAATCGTTCGCTCACAACTTTAATGCCAGTAACTCACAAAATAGAATTTTTGCTCACAAGACTCCACAGCTTAGAGGGAACATTGTTCAGCAGATACCTGCTGTCACTGAGCTGCACAGAGCAATCTGAAGAGGATTGGGGGCACAGAAAAGATGCCCAGGTCCAGCTATCAGGTTTGTCTGGTATGGGGCAGTTCATAGTTAGGAAGCCCAATGGTTTTCAAACTGCTTTTGAAGAAACATTGGGAGTTCTTTGAAGTTTATCAGGGATTCTCCAATGAGAGGATCAGTAATAGCAGCATAGCTTCCCTGAAAGACTGCTGGCCCATCACTACCAATCTTCCCCTGTAACGTACAGGCACAAGAGAGTGTTGGACATATTTTACTATACATTAGGTCTGTACAGGGCAAGGGTGAGGCTCAGCAGATTTGGCTAATGCACCAAACAAACCACAGCAATGTACTCTTCAACTTGCCAGAGGGAATCAACAGAACAAGTTAAAAGAAAGTGTAGCCATTACTGGTATCAGGTCAGGATTTCCTCCATCATGGCAGATGCACAACACAAATGACTTCATTGATGTTCTTTTGGAGGCTGAAACTGTATTTTCAGGGTTTAAAGGTTAACTTGTTCACGGCAAATTCTGATGGGGTGTGTTCATCAGATCTCAGCTGGAGACTCGGGCAACTGCACCCAAGACCAGACGTGGAGGGTGTATTCTTCAATTCAGTGTCCTTGAGCTAAAAGAACTGAAGCTCAAGGTGTACTAAGCAGAATATCTTGCTCTGTGCGTGAGCCAAAAAAAGCATCAAGACAGGCTCCTAATATTTCTAATGCCAGACCAGCTTAGTGGCTTCGTGCAGCCTGCCAACTGCAGGGGACAATGGTGTGTACACCCATTATATTTTCAAAGAGATCCCTGAGAAATTGGAATGTGTTTCTGACACATCTGGGGCACCATGCCTGCTGTACCCTGGAGAATATAGCCCTCAAGGTGCTGGCCAGACATTAGATCAAACATCTTGAGAACTACATTCCCCAGAGTGCAGCAGGCTTAGCATGTCAGCACTGCCCAAGGAGACAAGGAAGAGGATAAATTATCTCCTTACCCCCCCCCCAACCACTGGTTGGTTGCCCTGCTGGTCATTAGCCTGCCTGGCCAGTCATCTGCCACTACCGCAACTCCAGTGTGGCAGCATCCTGCCTGCAAGTGGCATGGAGCAGGGGAATCACATTCTTCATTATTCTTTTTTGTTTTCATGTCCCATCCAATGGTCCGAAGGGACAACCCAGTGCCTGAAGTCCTAGATAATTAACTAGATGAGGTCCAAGCCCAAGAATTTGGTGTTCATTGCAAGCCCCATAATCAGACACCAAGACAGAAGCTTACCTGTTCCACTTTAATGTCCAGCTCTCCATGAAGTTTCTTCCCCTTGAAATATTTTGCCCTAGGGACAGAAACAGTTAGAAACTTTTAACGCCTAGACAATCAGAAGAATTGGTTCTTTTCTGGGGCAATGTTACCTCTTAAACCAACACTAAGTTCCCCAATACACATCTGCATAGCACACCATATTCCCTAGTGCCACATCCATTGTGCCAACAGAACTGAACTTGAGCCTCACCAGTAGCACTTGGGCCCTATATTGCCAACCAATAACACATAGTATTGACTCTCAGTCCTCCATCCATTTCAACAGCCTAGATTCCCCAGCCTTGGCAAAATTAAGGGGACCTAGGCATCACCAGAGTGCGACATGGGATTTGTGTGCAAATTTCTTGCTGAAAAACCTCCAAGCCCTAGTCAGCACCTTTTCTAAACACAGTATACTCAGCTACCTCACTGTCATTTAAAACAGGATCTATCTAAAACTGTTCCTCTCAGAGCAAAAAATAAAAAATGAAACACAGCCTCCAGCAAGAGCTGTATCGCTCCACGTCTTTCAAAGGCAGCAGGGCTTTTTCAGAATATTTAGGATGTGTGCAATAAATCGGTCGTCTCTCCTCCAGATAGCACTACTCTCACACTTGGCCATCCCTAGCAGCATCCAAAATCTTCCAGTGACTTCATCTTACTTCACAGAAAGGCCATTTTGGCTGCCTTCCCTCAACACCATCGCTGGCCCTGATATGCAGCATAATAATTTCACACATTATGATATGGGTAAAAGTGGCTCAGGCAGCATTTTTCAACAAAAAATTATAGGGGAGAAAGGAGTTTTGCGCATTGCTAAAGCAGCTCCAATAGCTGCACTTGGAAGAACTTTTGAAAATTATCACAGGATTAAATGTAAAAATTATCACAGAATTAAACATAGTTCCACCCTAAAATAAGGGCTATCACATAGCTTGTGCCACGTGTTCATTGTCTGTAGGGTTGCCAACCTCCAGGTGGTAGCTAGAGATCTCCTGGGATTACAACTAAACTCTAAGCGACAGAGATCAGTTCACCTAGAGAAAATGTCCCCTTTGGAAGGTAGACTATGGCATTGTACCCTATCGGAGTCCCTCCCCTCTCCAAACCTAGCCATCCTCAGGCTCCGCCTCCCAAATCTCCAGGTATTTTCCAACCCAGAGCTGGCAGCCTTAATTATCAGTCAAGTGAAGCAGTACTTCCTTTTGTCTATCCCAAGCGTACACAGTGGTATGGACTTGAAGGTTGGTAAGGTCCTCAACAATCACGTGTGCAAGGATCATGACATGATGGGTCAGAGCTTAAGAGGAATTGCCCCAAATATGTTCCTTCGAAAATGTCCAGAAAATGTTGGCAGACATACAGTACTCCTTCATTATCATTATACATTCAAGGCAGTGCAATCTCTTCTGCCCAGCAAACACACCAATGCTTGTGCCATGGCGCCCTCTGGTGTCTCTCTCCAGCTTTCAAGCTCACTACAATGGGGAAAGGACAAGCAGCCGGCAATTTAGACTCTAGTTTCCTTCCTGTTCTGAGAGAGTCTAGACACAGTGGCTAAAAATAATGAGCTGTTTCCTCCATTTATAATTCACTAAACTCAGCAACTTATGCCCAGTAGGGACAGGCACTAACTGGCAATTGCCGCATAGAGGGAGAGGGAGAATGTTGATGGTGCAGAGGCCGAACTAAGAAGAGAGAAGTCGAAGCCTGACTGCCACCGGGAATGTGAAACCTCAGCTGTGGAATCTGGGCATCTTAGGGATGCCGGCCTCCCGGTGGGACCTGGGGATCCCCTTGAATTACAGGTCATCTCCAGACTACTGAGGTCAGTCTGCCTGGAGAAAATGGATGCTTTGTGGGGGGTGGAGTCTATGGCATTGTTCCCCACTGAGGTCCCAGTCTTCCCCAGGCTCCATTTCCAAATCTCCAGGAGTTTCCCAACCTGGATTTGACAACCCCACCTCCGCATCCCCCACCAGTGGCCAGATGGGACCTGGCAATCCTAGGGCATCTCCTGAACAAGAGAGCACCTCAGCCCTTTGGGATTTGTCCTTCTCATGTGACCTGGCAAACTCGTACAGCTATGGTTCTAAATGCAGATCAAACTGCACGCATCCTCCCCGCATTCCAACCCACTAGACCAGGGGTGTCGAACTCATTTGTTACGAGGGCCGGATCTGACATAAATGTCACTTTGTTGGGCCGGGCCATGTGTGCCATAAAACCTAATGCCGGGTACCGGAGATATAAACTGTACAAAGGACAGCAGCCGGTAAGCTCCAAGTTGGTGTATCCTCACTGCAAGGCCCCATGGGCTGGGAGGGGGGTGCAGAGGAAAACACACATAGGTGGACTGGAGAGGCAGCAACGCAGCCAGCATGGGCAGATGCTCCCATGGTGCTTGTCTGCTGCAGACAAGGTTGTTCTGCCATGCTGAAGCCACAATGGAGTGGTTCCGCCCACGCCCTCCCTTCCATCAGTCACTCGCGGGCCACATATGAGTTCTCGATGGGCCAGTTCTGGCACCCGGGCCACATGTTTGACACTCCTGCACTAGACTCTACCTTGCACAAGTTAAGAGAAAATCCAGAAATCCTCACTCTCTATTCCTTAATCTTTAATTTACGAAGGTCCAAACGAGACAATATGGGTCTCCACCATTTTACCTCTGGAATTCCCCCAATTTACAAACACTTTGGGGGCCTGATCTTGCTCAGGACCACAGCATGGAGGTAGGGGAAGAGGGGCTCCTGCCTCCCCACCTTAGACCATGTTCAAGACCCCAAAGTGGAGGGAGACAAGGAACTCTTCCCTGCCCCCCCCCCGGCCTTTTCCACACTTGGAAAGTCTCGGGATGGGAACAATAGCTCCTTTTCCAACTGTGCTGTAGGTCTGATCAGGAACAGGCACCTTGTATTTTTTAAATCACCCATTTTAGGTTTTAAAATGGCAATGGTATCCTTGCATCAGATTTGAGGATGTCATGTCTTGTTTGGCCCAGAGACACGAGGAATCTCTCCTCAGCCAATTCCATGAACTACCCAATTCATGAGAGGTCTCAAATTGGCTGCCTTTTCCTACTGTTACAACACTAAGTTATCCACAAGACAGCCTGCACAAAAGCCCCCTAATTACAAATGGGGGGGGATTTGTGAGTCTGAACGCTGTTTTACCGTAGTGAAGACATGTTTGTTGGTATGTACCATGGGACTCTTAATATTTCCCAAGCAGCATTGCCAACAACCTGAAGAAAAACTGACTTGCCTCCTTAACAGAGGCTTAATGGAATATTATTTATCAGGTGGTGCTGTTTACCTCCATCAAGCTTGAAAAGATTCAGTTGCCCATTTCCACCCAATAAGTATCTGTTAAAGGAACAGGACTGTTATGTCCTGAGACCACTGGCAAGCACCAGCCAGAAGCAGCCAAGCTTCAGTCCAGAAAACAATAGGGACTAGGCTCCTGAACTTCGAGTAAGGAGCCAATAGGGACTTTGGCAGGAAGTTTAAACCTGCCAATAGAACCCTGGGGCATCTCCCCCACAATGTATATAGCTGGCCACCCGGCCGTTACTACGTTGTCCAGTTGTAAAGTACCAATAAACACACCTTCGCCTATGTCGTGGTCCGAGTCCTGATGTATGGAACCCAGTGCTTTACAAGGACATCCCCAGTGTTCCCTCTAAGATGAGTTAGTGTGAGGTAGCTCAATGTTTTTTAGCCTCATTTTTGTCTTAGCTCAGGAAGGATGGCTCCAGAGCAGACTAATTTATGCAGTAGCCAAATCGCTCGCTCACAACTTTAATGCCAGAAGCTCACAAAATAGAATTTCTGCTCACAAGACTCCACAGCTTAGAGGGAGCATTGGATATCCCCTACTTCCCAGGTTGCTAAAAAAATTCTCAGCTCTCCTACTGGGAAGCCCCTGCTTATCTAACACAGAACTCCAATCTCTCCCAGAGGATCCTGGGACATTTCCTTTGGTCCATGTTCAGTTAATATAGCAGAGGGGTCCGGATGCCAGGCCTCTTAGGGTTCCCTGTTTAGCTCTACTACCCTCTCTGATTTGGCCCCATTCCACAGCCAGCGCATGGAAAAAATGAGGGGTAGTTCCTAAATTTGCTGACTCTAGATTGGGAAATTCCTGGAGATTTGGGGATGGATCCTGGGGGGAGGGGGGAGTTGAGAAGCAGGAGTTCAGTGGAACTCTGATGCAATAACAGTTCACCTCCCCCCACCCACAAACACACACACAGTCAGTAAAGAAAATCATTATTTTAGTCACCCAGTTTCTGTGTCTGTTCCTGGGTGTTTGGGAATTCTAACTCTGGTATACACAGGTCAGATCCTATGGATAAGCCAATTGCATATTAATAATTATAATTCCCCATCTTTATTAAATAATAGAGCAATTTGGCTAACAAAATGGTGGACAGAACGCGGGCAGACCCTGCATGTCTGAAAACATGTGAGTCGACACACATGTTTTTCAGGCAGGCAGGCGTAGGAGGACGTTTAAGTCCACCCTTTGAAGCTGCCATTTTCTACTGAACTCGATAGTTTGGAGGTATTGTGATTTGGGAGGACTCCAGTCACCACCCAGAGATTGGCAAGCTTGGTGGTTCTACACAACAAAAAAAAGATTGCCTGCTGACTTGAAGCAAGAGTTCCGCACTGTACTCCCCTCAGAGATCTGACAATGCCCTCTCCAAAGAGCTTACTGTATATTTGCTCAGAAGTAAATCCTGCAGCAAAGCTCCTGCTCTCCTTTTTTCAATTTTTTTTTAAATTGCCTAACTAGTTGCTTCCTGTTCTCACCCGCTATTTCTCTCCTGGCCCAGGAATAAATAGTTAATTATACCTATGGATCTTGGGGCTTTTAAGTATCGAGAATTTTATTTTTTTATTTTACTTCTCAGAAATCCCAAAATCACCATTTGTCATTTTTTTAAAAAAAATTATCATAATTCCACGAATACAAAACAGTAATTAAAAACATGGAAAAGAGTACTTGGCTTGTTATTTTTTAAAAATTAAGCTCTTAAGCAACAAGAGCCAATAATTAGCCATTTTTCCATGAGTGCCGTGAGAAAAACAGGCAGAGACAAGGAAGTAAATAAGTAAGGCAGGAGGGAAAAGGATTTGAAAGAACAGAAACCCTGAGGTGCCTAAACAGTATTTTCAATGTCTGCATGAGATAACCTGGCACCGCAACTGCATTTTGAAGATCTTCTTTTAAAAAATATATATATAGTATAAATCAGATCTGAAACAACACACTGAGAAAATTCTGGAATGGAACAGGTTGGCCACAGCATTACCTGGATTGTCTGTTAAAAAGAGAGAGAACAAATCATAGCAATTTTGGACTAAACAGCTCACGCCTTGAACCTGGGAGACAGCCCAAAACCTTTATTCTGAACTCCCCATCCCAGTACTAGTACCTTTTCTACTTGCAGGTCTGAAACCTAATCCCAGCCTTCTTCCCTGCCATACACACGCCATTCTCCTCTCTGCCTCCCTGAGGTGGAACAACTACAGATTCTACTACTATAGGTAACTACAGATTCTTTGTACTAACTGTATTTTATACAATGCTTGTTATTAAATGGAAGAGATGGTTTTTATATCCTACTTTTCACTACCCAAAGGAGTCTCAGAGCGGCTCACAATCTCCTTCTCGTCCTTTCCCCACAACAGACACCCTGTGAGGCAGGTGGGGCTGAGAGAGCTCTGAGAGAACCATGACTGACCCAAGGTCACTAGGGGTGCCAGCCTCCAGCTGGGACCCAGGAATCCTCTGGAACTACAGGTCATCTCCAGATGACAGAAATCAGTTCCCCTGGAGAAAATGGAGGCTTTGGAGGTTGGACTCTATGGCATTGTACCCCACTGAGGTCCCTGTCCTCTCCAGGCTCCACCCCCCCCCCAAATCTCCAGGAATTTCCCCAGCTGTATCTGTCAGCCCTAAAAGTCACCCAGCTGGCTTCATGTGGAGGAGTGGGGAATCGAACCCAGTTCTCCAGACTGGAGTCCTGCCACTCTTGACCACCACACCAAACTGGCTCTCTTAAACACCTTGAACTGAGCGGAAAAACCCTGTTTGACCCTTTCCCCTTACCTATTTAACTCACACACACACACCCCACCACCACCATGGCAACGTTTTCAGCCAAGGTTATCTCCTCACTTCTCACTGGATTTTTTTTCCCTTTCCAAATGGCTGCTCCAGTAGCTGCGAGGTTCACCCAGTCACCAAAGAACCAGAGTGGTTCCCCATCTCACACAGGGGATTCAGTACAGGGTTCTTTTTCCCCTCGGCGCACTTTCTGATTCACTGGTCCTCATTCCCCACCCCTATACATTCCTCAAATACATCTACTCCTCAAATACATCTACTCAGCGCAAGAGGGGCAGTGGCAGGCTAACCATTAAGCAGACTAAGTATGTGCTTAGGGCACCAGGGCCAAAGGGGGCACTAGAAAGTTGGGAAGTTAGAAACGAAAATGAGGAGGAGACGAAAGGTGTACACTGAAATAGCAGACAGGTGTACACTTAACCACTACACCAGTTTGTAGTGTGCGGACTCTAATCTGGGAGAACCAGGTTTGATTCCCCACTCCTCCACATGCAGTTGCTGGATGACCTTGGGCAAGCCATAGTTCTGATAAGAGCTATTCTTGAAAAAAGAGCAGTTTCTGTCGGAGCTCTCTCAGCCCCACCTACCTCACAGAGTCTCTCTTGTGGGGAGGGGAAGGGAGTTTGTAAGTCGCTCTGAGACACTTTTGGGTAGTGAAGGGCGGGGTATAAATCCAATCCCTTCTTCTTCTTCTTCTTATCTGACAGATGTTCCTAATGCCACCCAATGTAATGAAATGTAGAAAAATGCCTTTCAGGTCATGAATATTGGAACTTTGATACATTTAACTTGTGAAATATTAAAATAGATGTTGTATTTGCATGTTTGTAGAACTTTATGTAGCCAGAGCTTGGCTTAGTTTGTACAGTATATTGTGTTATCATCTGAATAAATTTTTGTATTGCTGCAACCTGCATTGTATATCTGGTCAGACAGGTCGACAGCTAAAATGGACCGGGTCCGTGTGGAAAGGAGGGGGGCACCAAGATTGGTCAGTGCTGAGGGCACCAGTGAGCCTTCATCTGCCCCTGAAGAGGGGTAATTTAGGCATTTTGAGAAGCTTTTCCATGGCCCATCAGCTCTGTGGTGGAATTCTGGCACAACTGAGAATGCTCACAAGCCCCAGTGAATGATGCTGAGGGGAGCTGAGGGAGGGCGATTTCCCAAATAACTGGTGTGGAAATGTATTTATTTATTTAAAAACATTTATACCTTGCCTTTCCTCCTGGTTCAAGGTGACTGACTGTAATAATGAAAAAACATTTCCAGTTAAAACCAGAATAAAATAAAAAAACAAACCCACCCCATACTCTCCTTCCTTCCCTCATGTAAAAGACATCTGCCTTTCAACACCCCCCCCCCGCCCCTCAAAAGCCCCTTTTCTAGAAGCACACTACATATTAAATATAGCCCAGTCCTCAAGAGCTGCTTCTTTGAGGCTAAGCAATTTTGGGAGGTAGACTGAGATGTGAAGCCACGTTGGTCTGAAGCAACAAAACAAAAACTGAGTCGCCTTTAAGACCAACAAACTTTAAGTTAAGGTGCCACTGGACGCAAACTTTGTTCAGTTCAGCCAAGAAGCAGTGAAGTGAGGTGAAATGGTGTTTATTTCACACACATACACACCCCTCACATCTACAGCCTTTCCCTGTGAACACCCTCAGACTGCTTTCCTACCCACAAAGATACCAAGTTAATTTACCTCACAAACATGCATCTAGAATGTTCTGGAGGGAAAAACAGAGGATGAAGGGAGAATTTGCCTCTCCCCCACTGCTTTAGCCACCGAGGCGTTAAAAAACTAATACAGACAAGCAGAGTACAATATATAGGAATATTTACTAATATACACAGGATATATTTATAGTGTATCTTGTATTAACTAGAAAGACCATTCTCAATAACATTTCTAGTCCATTTTTCAATACACCCTGGGATTTCTTCCCCCACATTTTCATCTGGCTTAATTTTACACCCGCTGAGGCTTTTTAAATCGTTAATATAGTCGAGCAGAATAAAATATACAAGAATATCTACTAATATTTATAATATATTTTGTATTACTAGAAAGACCATTCAATATCGTTTCTAGTCCATTTTGGAGCACATCCCAGGATTTCTTCCCTGACATTTTCATCTGGCTTAATTTTGCGCCCACTGAAGCTTTTTCAGTTTTTATGATAGTCAAGTAGAATGCAATGTACACAAAGTATATTTATTATGTATTTTGTATTAACTGTAAAGGTACTACTAAAGGTTATAGTACTAACTACAACAATTCAGTATCGTTCCTAGTCCATTTCGTGCATTTTGAAACACATCCCATGATTTCTTCCCTCACATTTTCGTCTGGCTTTCATTTTATCCCTATGGAGGCTTTTACACATTTTTTGGCCATAATGTGCAGGATCTGGACCACTTTCTAATGTCAGGACTCAGCCCTGAAAGCTCCATCTATCTAAGAGTAAATCTGGCTGTCCTCAGCGGATTACAAAAGCCACAAAACCAGACCAGCCACAGCCAACTCTTATGTACTCAGGGAACTCCCCAGTGATGCAGAAAAATGTGTCTTCGGTAAATTATCCAACAGTGAGGGCTTTTAAAACACAGCCTGAGGAGAACAAAAAATGCTCCATAAAAGACGGCATGTTGGGAGCAGTTGCGTGTCAGTTAAGGGGAGGGAAAGGAAGGGTCCATATTGTGCTGCCAACCTCCAGGTGGTGGCTGGAGATCTCCCGGAATGACAACTGATCTCCAGATGACAGAGATCAGTTCCCCTGGAGAAAATGGCTGCTTTGGAGGGTGGACTATGGCAGTACACCCCAGTGAGACCAGTCACCTCACCTCCCCAAACCCTGCCTTCTCCAAGCTTCGCATCCATTTTTCCAGGCATTTCCCAAGCACTAGCTGGCAACCCTAGTCCAGATTCAAATAGCCCTTCCCTGGCAATTCCTCACTGGACCCCAGAATTCTTGAAGGGAGATTTGGGATAGGCTGAGGAGTAGGACTGGCAACCTCCAGGTGAGGCCTGGAGATCTCTTGGAATCACACCTGATCTCCAGACTAGAGAGATCAGTTCCCCTGGAGAAAAAGGCAGCTGGGAGGGGGGTCGACTGTATGGCATTATGCCCTGTTGAGGTCCCTCCCTTCCCCAAACCCTGCCCTCCTCGGATTCCACCCCCGAATCTCCAGGAATTTCCCAGCCCAGAGTTGGCAACCCTGAGGTGGGATTTCCAAATTACACTCCCCCCCACACACACACACTAGCCAACAATCCAGAGGGGAAATGCCGTCCCTTTAACAGAGACTTGTGTTGTAAACAGGGTTTCCAACTTCCAGATGGGGGCTGCAGACCTCCTGAAATCACAACTGAGCTCTAAACTACATCAAATTGCTTACTTATTTCCTGTTTCTTTATTTAAAACATTTATTCCACTTCTCCTGGAGAGAATGGCTGCTTTGGAAGGTGACCTGCATGGCGTGATACCCTACAGAGCTCCCTTCCTTAGCCTCCTCCCCTGGCTCCACTCTCAAATCTCCAGGGATTTCTGAAACTGGAGTTGGCAACCCTCTGTGGAAATGGGCAGGTGATGCTTATCATAACATGGAGGTACATAACATTCATTGGGGAGGGGAATATCATCCCACAGGGTTGCCCTCCAGGTGGGAGCTGAAGTCCACCCAGAACTACAACTCACCTCCAGACAACAGAGATCAATTTCCCTGGAGAAAATAACTAATTTGGAGGGTGAACCCTGCCCTTCCTAGGCTCTACCCCCCCACCCCCGGCAGTCTCCAGGTAGTTCCTAACAGGGAGTTGGCAACCATCACCATCGTCTATTACAGGGCCCTGGCTCCCCGCCCCCGCCCCCGCCCCCCGGATGCTGGCGACACTGCTTATGGTACATGAAGGGCCAATCTGCATTTAGCTCCGTTGTTTTACCAAATCCACACTGGAATAGAAAAAAATGTTCAAAACCACATTCAACTATCCTGGGCCAACACTGTACTGACTGCAGAGTCACCCCCGAATGGCCATAAAACGGCCATAAATCTGTGCAGACAGCCACCATAAAACCAGAGATCAAAGGAAGTGAAAGCAGCATGCGGTCTGGACACTGCCATAAAATGCCACATTCAATCAAAGTGAAAGTGGCATGCAACTAGATGGGGATTTCTGTTCCAGTGTGGATTTGGTAAGACAACGGAGCAAATGCTAGATGCAGATCGGGCCTATAAGTCCCTTGGCACATATACCGCCATGGCAGGTATACCACCACCACCCCCATAGTGACTCCACATCACCACACATTAATACCCCCCCCCGCCAAAAGAAAAAAAAATGTGTAATTAGATGGCTTCCAGGCAGGCTGGAGCCCGCCAAGGGCCTCTTTTCTATTAAACAAAATGTATCATCCGGAACAAGCGCTTTTATTGCGCCAACAAGCTCTTCCAGCCAACGACTGGCCAGGGAAACGCGCGGCCGTCGTCGTCGTCCCCCGGCCCACTAAAAGCCTGAGAAAGGCGCATCGTTTCGACTCAGGACTACAAACTGGAGGGGAGATTAACCTCAAGGCCCTTCCTCTTTGTTGTGGCCGCCCTCCACCCATTTGCACTTTCCCCTCCTCCTCCAAAACCTCCGTGGCTGTTCGGGAGCAAGCAGAGACGCCCCCGCCACCCTCTGACTCAACGGGGATTGGTTTATTCGGGGGGGGGGGGAGATGGGGAGCAGGGCTGCTTTAGCCTTGCGGCAGAGAGAGGGAGGACGGGGCGGGGAGGCTGCGGAGTGCTTCTGCTGTACACGGCTTCGAGTCACAAGATCCTGGATGTTCCGCTTCTTCGCTCTCTCGCACGCACGCACGCACGCACCATTATCTCCCCTGCGAGCCGTGCCGGAGCCCGGACGGCTGCTAAGCTCCGCCTGATGGAAAAGGAATTCCCCGCAGGGGCCGGTGGCAAGCAACCGCTCCGGCCGCGGGAGACCTCGCCTTGGCCGGGCTGGCATTGCAACAAACCCCCCCGCGCCGGCACAAACACGGCGCATCGTCGTTGCAGACCGTCCTTCCCTTCTCCAACCGGCCGCTCCTTTCCACGCGCACTGCAGCAGCAGGAGCCCAAACGCGGTGCAAACGGACCGCCCCGCCGGCGCCCGCATTGCAACCCCAGCCGCTCCCTTGCAAAGCGATCTTGCCGGCCGGCTCTGGCTAAATATATCCCAGCGATGCCTCCGTGCTTCGCTCGGCAGCGGCTCGGCTGGTTAATTACGCCGCAGCTGCTCGCGGCCCGCCTTCCTGGTGCCCAGAGAACAACATCGCCCTACGGGATACAGCCGCGGCGGTGCAAATTCTGGAGTCTTCCCAGGATTGTTTGCGAAATCGCCGCTTTGGAGGCGATGCAAAACACACCTCCTCTTGGCCGTCCAGCCGGCTCTTTTCTACCCCCCCCCCCCGGTTTGCTAGGATCCACCTAGAGAGAGAGCTGCTGCAGTCTGCCTTGCTGCGACCCAGCCTCGTTGCCCCGGGCAGGGCTGAAGTCCGCGGCCTCGCCCCATCCTCCTCCAGCTTGGCCTGGATTTTTCTTCCTCGACACCGCGAACTCCCCAAACAACCAAAGCAGCCTTGGCAGCAACCCCTCAAGCCTTGGACTTTGGTAGCCCCCTGCAGAGCGATTCTGTTTTTACCCAGCGGGATAACATTGACCTTGTTCTGCCTCACAGGTTGGATTTGTTTGTTTTTTTGGGGAAAAAATTAGTGAGAACGGCTTCTGTTATGTAAGGAATTTATCTAGTGCCATCCTAAGCCGTCTACTCAGTGCGGCTGACACCCAGGAATGGGTTTTTAGGACTGCGTTGTTCTTATGAGATGCTCGACCCATTTTGTTGCGGCTCTCTCCACCTTGGCGTTACTGTTTGCATTCCACTCTGCATTGCAACACAATTTTTGCAGCCGGCTGTTCTGGGCTTATTCAAAGCCAAATGCTCCCGCACTGTAAGACAGGACCGAGTGCGCTGCTGCTTGCATAACAGCGGAACAACTTTTTTACTCTTCTAATTGTCAAGAGAATCCCAGTGCTTTGGAAATCCTAGCTGTAGCCTGTAGGTATCCTTTCAATGAGCAAGCATCCTGAAAAACACTGCAGTATGTATCCCTTAAACACCAGCTTCTAGAGCACTGTAATGCACTGCCCGGTAATCCTGTTCTTAAAATATGGAGGGTTGCCACTTCCTCCAGGTGGTGGCTGGAAATCTCATGGAATTACAACAGTGATCAGTTCCCCTGGAGAAAATGGCTGCTTCTAAAGGGTTGAGCTAGGGTTGCCAGACCTGGGCTGGGAAATACCAGGAAATGTTGTGGGTGAAGCCAAGAGGGTGGGGGGTCGGGGAGGGGAGGGACGTCAGAAGGGTACAATGCCATCGAGTCCACCATCCAAAGCAGCCATTTTCTCCAGGGGAAATGATCTCTATTGTATGGAGACTACTTGTAATAGCAGATCTCCAGGTGCCACCTGGAGGTTGGCAACTATGCAGGTTATGGAGGTCCATTCTGCTGGAGAAAATGGTTGCTGTGGAGGATGGATTGTATGGCATTATTAGGGTTGCCAGTTCTGGCCTGGGAAATACCTGGAGATTTTGCAGGTGGAGCCTGAGGAGGGTGGGGTTTGGGGAGGGGAGGAACACCCACAGGTTACCGTGGCATAGACTCCACCCTCTAAGGCAGCCATTTTCTCCAGGGGAACTGATCTCTGCTTGGAGATCAGTTGTCATAGCGTAATATCTCCAGGCCGCCCCTGGGGGTTGGCACCCTGACTGCCAGCATGGTGGTGTAATGGTCAAGAGTCTCAGACTCTAATCTGAAGAACTGGGTTTGATTCCCTGCTGCTCTTCCACATGAAGCCTGCTGGGTGACCATGGGCCAGTCACAGTTGTCTCAGAACTCTTTTAGCCCCACCTACCTCACAAGGTGCCTGTTGTGGGGAGAGGAAGGGAAGGCGACGGTAAACTGCTTTGAGACTCCTTAGGGTAAAGAAAAGCAGGGTATAAAAACTGACTCTGCTTCTATATCCCACTGAGGTCCCTCCCCTATCCATACCCCCCAAACTCCCCCCCCCCCAAAAAAAAAATCTCCTGGAATTTCCCAGCCTAGAGCTGGCAGCCCTATCAAGGGTAGCTTCTTTGTTCCCCAAAATTCTGGCACTTCTGACAGTATGCAGAGTTTTCCCATCACGCATAAACACACACACACACCACAATTTAAACTATTTGCCTTCAAACAGGACCTTTTTCAAGGACAGAGCATCTTTGAGCATGTGCAGATGCCCCCCATGGGCATTTTCAATTTCATATAAATAGAACGGTGACCTCAGGGAATTTTTTTCCCCCTCTCTGTTTTTACCTCGTACCTTGGCAGCTGGCCAGGGAAAAAACAGGATTTTTTTTACTGGCCTGACCAAAATCTATTCCAGATCCATTTAATTTCTTGTGGCCGCCTTTGCTGCTGATAAGCAAAACATTGTGTTGCGAGAACACACTTTCTCCACACCTTTGTTTGTGCAGCGAGAGGGAGGGAGGGCTGGAATCAGCCTTGGGACAAAGACATCAAAGCGGCTCCCTCTGAAGTTATCTCAGTTTAGCTGTAATGCATCAAATCTAAACTTCCATTATGGCTTGTGCAGAAACCACTGGCCCTCTGCAATGCACCACGCCGTGCCTCCAGTCTGGTGCCGGTACTCAAGTCCACTGTACGATGCTCCCCTGTTCGACTGGATTGCGCCTCCGCATTGCTACAAGCCAGACTTCCTTCCCTTCCAGAATGCTGAACTGTGCCGCCACCCACACAGTGGATTATAACATTTTCGGGGCTGCGCTAACTCGGCAAAAGATCCCATCCGGGAAAGAGCCTGCACATCAGCACAGATGCTCCCCAGGCACGCATTAGGCTTATGACTCAGAAGATGTTCCAGGGTTGTACCGTGCACCTCCTTCCTATCTTGCAGTCCTAGAATGAGCTCTCTCCCTGCCCTGGGGTTTGCTGTGCTCTGCAGCTCGAGGGCAGCCAGGTCCCTGCAGTTGCAAGGTTTCAGCCTTCTGCTCAGGGTCTCTAGAAGAAAGGATCGACAGGCTGTTCTCTGCCAGGCTTGGAAGCATCTGCTTATTCACCTCCAAGCTTCTGTTCATCTGGTGCCATCCCCAGAGGTATTCAACACTGCCACACACTTTCCATGACATCCTCCACACGTACAGGCAATAATTAGGGTTGCCAGGTCCCGTCCCCCCTCGGCCCCTGGCAGGGGATAGGGGGGTAGGGTTGCCTGATATAGCAGAGGTATCAAACTCATTTGTTATGAGGGCCAGATCTGACATAAATGTTGTATGCACAGGTTATGAAACACTGTTGTACACTTTGCACTCTGCCACTGACTAACAGGTTAACCTCGGTAGATACACTTAGCACTTCCATGAGATAGATAGATAGATAGATAGATAGATAGATAGATAGATAGATAGATAGATAGATAGATAGATAGATAGACGTGCCTTTATGATTCTAACCACATAAACAGAAATCAACCATGAACATGTATTTGGATATTAACTTTGGTTCATTTATGGCTAATGCTTAAAAGCATGCTGGGAGAATAAAGTGCTAACACACTACTAATCTGCTAAGGCTTGTGGCCTTGGCTGGCCGGCTGCAACTGCGCATGTGTCAGTTAGCCCAGCTAAATGGAGAACAATAACACCCTGTAACCATATCGGCTAATAATGATACTTTTAGAGCTTCATGGCCTAAGAAGAAGAAGCGTCTATTGTTTAGCTAAGGGGAAAGGACTTTACTTGGGAAAAAACAACCCACAGGTCATAGCTCAATTAGAAAACTGTGATGAAGATTGATGGAACCAATAATTATTATGCGTTGCTTGTTTATGTCATACCGAGTATAAAATTCTATGTCACTCACAGGGCCGGCTCGCCTAGAGCGCCGGCCCTGCAGGGGCACCAAAATGCCCCCACCCCCTGTGATAAGCCCCCTGGGCCGCCCAACACCAGCAGCCCCGGCTTTCCTGGGTGCCTCGCAGCTGCGAGGCACCCAGAAGAGCTGCGCCGCCGCCCCTTCCCCGGCTCTCCCGAGTGCCTCTCAGCTGCGAGGCACCGGGGTGAGCCACGCCGCCGCCGCTGGAAGGGAAGGGGTGGGCTTCTAAGCCCGCCCCTTCCTCAGCTCTCCCGGACGCTGGGCCATCTCCAGGCCCCACTGAGAGGTTGGCATCCCCGGTGGGGTGGGCACCCCAGGCTGTCTTGCCTAGGGCGCCCAGACACCTGGGGCCGGCCCTGGTCACTCATTGTAATGTTGGAGGAGCTGGTGGGTATTCAAAGGTCCCAAAACCTTGTGTACCTGGCCTCTCCCTTTATTAATTAATAATATATATATTAGTGTTTCTTCTCTACAGGACTGTGTCGTGTGTTTCTCAAATTGGGTTATAAAACAACACAACCAGGGACAGAGTTCCTGTCTCACATAAATGTCACTTTGTCAAGCTGGGCCAATGTGTGCCATAAAATGTAATGCCAGGTATAGGAGATACAAACTTTATAAGGGACACAGGCAAACCCAACTAACAATATTATTTTTACTCAAAATACAAGCAAAAGCAATTGATTCCTAGCAGTGAAAGCAATTCATTTACTTGGGAACCCACAAAAGCCCCAATAAATATATTTAATCATATGCAAGACTCGGTTTTTCCAAGGGATACCATAAAAGGGGAGTGCCTTACATTTCCATACATAGCAGTTACTTGCTGGCTGGGTGAGAGCCCTGCACGGGCCGGTTCCAGCCCCCGGGCCTTATGTTTGACACCCCTGTGATACAGGTTAGGAAACTCCTGAAGATTTGGGGATGGAGCCTGGGGAGAACGGGGACCTCAGTGGGGAAAAATGCCACAAAGTCCACCCTCCAAAGCATCCATTTTCTCCAGAGGAACTGATCTCTGTAGTCAGGAGATGATCTGTGGTTCTGGGGGATACTCAGGTCCCACCTGGAGGTTGGCATCCCTATGTGCCTGCCCCACCCAGTCATCCCCCAAGCACCTCCCTTTAATTCTGAGGCTTCCCTTTCCCTGAAATCCCAGTCTCCAAGCACCTGACGACATGCAATACAGCAGAGTGGCAAAGCGCTCACCCCTACCATAAGAACATAAGAGAAGCCAACGTTGGATCAGGCCAATGGCCCATCCCGTCCAACACTCTGTGTCACACAGTGGCCAAAAATACCAGGTGCCCTCAGGAGGTCCAGCAGTGGGGCCAGGACACTAGAAGCCCTCCCACTGTTGACCCCCCCCAGCACCAAGAATACAGAGCATCCAGAGTTTCTATCTATACCTTGTGGCTAATAGCCACTGATGGACCTCTGCTCCATATCCTTTCCTTATATATAAAAGAGTAGTGGTCGGCTGCAATGCCCAAATAAGGCATGCCCAAATAAGGTAAAAATGCGCGGCAAAATGGGTTGGCCGCGGGGGCTGCCGCTCACAGTTGGGCCCTGGCCATTGGCTGGCGTGCCTGGCTGCCTGGGCTCTGTCCCGCCCACACAGCCAGCACACAGCCTCTTCGCCCCAGTCTTCCTCCAGCCGCCGGGCCGGGCGGACGCTCCGGCGGCTGCCTGCTGATGGGCCAGGCTCCACGACGGCCTCCCTTGCTGCAGGACACCCCGCCCCCGGTAAGCAACTGGGGCCGGCGGGAACGAGGTGGCACAGCTGGCCTCGCCGTGCAGGCGCACCCGGGGAACGGGGCCACGAGCACCTGGCTACCCCGAAGACGGAGATGCCCTCCCTTGCTTGCTACGCCGCCACTGCGGGGCCGCACGCGGAGGGGGAGGCGGACCTCGCCTAGCCCTCCAGCCACCGCTGCCACAGAGGGGAACGGGCCCTACACAGGCATTCGCCTAGCCCTCCAGCCACCGCTGCCTACAAGGGAACAGGCATTGCGCCACGCAACGGGCCTTGCTGCTAGTGTTTATCTAATTCCCTTTCGAAGCTGTCTGTGCTTGTAGCTGCCACCACCTCCTGTAGCCTGGTTTAACCATGTCCCAAAAGCCCTTTCCAGGAATTACATCTGACTGTGCATACAGGGAGAACGCACTACACACAATCCTCATGATGTGCCAGGTCACCGTTTTGCGTAGAAGGGGTGATGCTTGTATATTCCAGCCTCAGAACTCGTGTAGCAGAACCCCTCCGTCTGGAAACAACAAATCCGAACAGATGCACACTGCTGCTTTCAGACAAAATGGCGACGGTGTGTATCAGGAGGTTTGCACGCAGCGTGTTCTCCCCGTTACTGCAGTCACACGTCGCAGCTGAAAAGGGCTGGGATCAAACAGTTAACTAGACTGTGCCATTGCTGTAGGTGGGTGCATATTTGAATGGAAACAAGACCCTGACTGGAATTTTATTTATTTTTTTTAAGTATGCCAGGAACACACAAAACTGCCTTAGACTGAATCAGACCATTGGCTCATCCAAACAAGAGGTGAGATGGCCATCCGACAGCAATGCTGATTCTTTGAACTTAGGCAGATCGTGAGAGGGAGGGCAGGAAGGGTTGCCTCGGTGCCCCAGGGATATGCCGATTGGTATTTTGGGGTCAGGAAGCCATTTTTCTCCAGGCCAGTTTGGCTGGAGATCCTGGAGGTTTTTTGCCATCTTCTGGGCATGGAACAGGGGTCCCTGGGGGTGTGGGGGGAGGTATTTGTGAATTTCCTGCATTGTGCAGGGGGTTGGACTAGATGACCCTGGAGTTCCCTTCCAACTCTGTGATTCTATGTATTGTCTACTCGGGCTGGCAGCAGCTCTCCAGGTTCTTATGCAAAGGTCTTTCTCATCACCTACTGCTAGACTAGCTAGAGATGCTGGGGACTGGTCCTGGGATTTTCCACATGCCGAGCAGACGCTCTACCCCTGAGCCACAGCCCCTCCTGAGAAGTATTGAGGGTGATTTCCCACTAAAGCTGCCTCGGGGTTGCGATACTATTAGTCAATTTCACACCCGAAGCCGCGGGGCTGCATTTTGACCCGCGGCTTCGCCCGATTTCCCTCGCAGTTTCGTAATCCTGTTTTTTCCTGTTCTTTGGCAGTTACCATAGAGTCTAATTTCTGTTATGCTATTTCCCTGTCTTCAGAGGTGATGTTTTTTAAAAATGGAGGAGCATTCCAATAGGTGAAGAAAAAACAACAACCTTATGCTACGTTCTGAAGCGATACTGCCCAAGAGAACTTGACGACGTGATTCTGCAGAACGTGTTGCCTTTGAAGAGGAACTCTCTCAGCTCCTGCAGGCACCCCCCCCAACCGCCCCCTCCACCTATTAAACTCCTTTGCGTTGTTTTCTCTCTACGGCAAGCAGTCAATATCCATTACAGCAACAGCCGCTGCCTGCTCCACCTCCCTGCAACGAAGACCTCAAACCAGACAGCTTAACATATTGGAACAGGCTCTTCTTCGCTTAGGATTGCCATCGCCTCGACCCGCCGCTGCCGTGGCGCCGCCAACAGCAGCTTGACAGGGAGACGCCAGCAGGTGATGTTTCTCTCCAAACGCTCCTCTGTCTGGTTTCTGCAGAACACGGCCCCTAACAGCAGCCCCAGCCATTTCCCCCTCCCGCCTGGTAAACTGGCAACTCTAAATCTCTGCCCACACTTCATCGCCAATTATCTCTGTTCCAAAGAGTCCGCATCGTTCGATCCCACCGTTTTGCACACACCGAAAGCATAATGCACCATCCCAGGGAGAAGACTAGAAATCAACGCCTCCTGGATTGCCACATGCCACCGCTCCTTACGGCGCATCAAAATACGATTTCCCTGCAGCCCACGCACCCACGAGCCATGCAGCACTACTCTTTGCCGTCTTCAAAACAGGAGGCAACAGATTGTCACAGATACCAACACGGTGTTGAGGCAGACCTGGCAGACTGATCCTGAGCTCGGCCCTGTCTCCTTTTTGGAATGCTGTAGCACAGCTCTAAATCATTAGGAATAATACCGAGTAGCCTCTGAGCAGATGTGGAGTGCATTTTCTCCTCACCACTGAGCAGTCTGTGCAGGTTTTATGAGCCTGCTGGAATCTGTGGGATTATGAGAGGAGGTGATGAGTGCCACCCCAAAAAGGCTGCCCTCAGGAGGCAGAGCCAAAACGGAATTCCTTTAGAGACACCAGCCACCAGGTTGGGCAGATATTCCGCCAGAATTACACCGCATCTCCAGGACTGGAGAAAATGGATGCTTTGGAAGGTGGACTCTATGGCACCAGACCAGTGCTCCCTCTGAGCAAAAATTCTACTTTGTGAGCTACTGGCATTAAAACTGTGAGTGAGCGATTTGGCTACTCCATAAATCAGTCTGCTCTGGAGCCATCCTCCCTGAGCTAAGACAAAAATGCATGAGCCGGAGGCTAAAAAACTATGAGCTAGCTCGCACTAACTCAGCTTAGAGGAAACACTGCACTGGAACCAGGCTTCCCAAGAACTTACCGTAATTCGGTGGGGGATGCATACTTCTTGGCAGGACCATTCCCGGGGGGGAGTAAGACGCAGCACACAATGCCGTCGCCAGGAAGTGATGCCGGGCAATGACATCGTGCGGCATGGGTGTTCCAAGGAGGAATGTTCCGGCCGGAGACTGTGTGTCCCCCACCGAATTATGGTAAGTACTTGGCAACCCTAACTGGAGGTCCCCGCCCACCCCAGGCTCCACCCACAAATCTCCAAGAGCTTCCCAACCCGGAGCTGGCCACCTTACCCCTCACTGGTGGCCAGGGGGCATCTGGCAACAACCCTAAATACCTCCTTGTTCACATCTACCAGGGACAAGGAAATGCCTAAAGGGGGGAGAACACACTGCCCAAAGAAAGCCCAGGGGCTTACCCCAGTCCTCGGGTGCTTTCATTTGGATGAGGGCAGCCAATAACAAGCCCTCCCTTACAGTGCACAGTACAGCAGGCACCAAGGGAAGTCCTGGAGCATACCAGGTTGGGGGACCCTGCTGTAGTTCTAGAATCAATGGGAGGAATTTTTTGTGGCTGGGAGATTCAACTGCGAGTGGACTCGCAAAGACCTCTCTTTAGTACTGGCGCCCGTTTAGATGTCACGTGGTATGTGACTAGACTCCAACTTATTAAAACGCGCCTTAGACATCCACTTCTGAAAAAGAACTTAAATCCCCATTAGAAATGCAAGCTAGGGCTGCCAACCCAAGGTCAGTAAATTCCTGGAGATTTGGGGGTGGAGCCTGGAGAGGGTGGAGTTCGTGGAGGGACCTCATCGAGTATACGGTGCCATAGAATCCGCCCTCCCAAGCAACCATATTCCCTAGTGGAACCGATCTCTTGAGATCGGCTGTAATTCTGGAAGATCTCCAGTCCCCACCTGGAGGTTGGCAGCCATAAATGCAACAGTCTCCCAACACTCGGCTGCCCCCCGGGGCAGCGTTCATATGCCTTTAAAAGCTGCACGATGTACAAAAATCCTGTAAGCGATGATTTCCTACCATTTCTGCAGCTCCATTCTAGGCAATGCTCCCTTCCCTTTAACCCCAGTTTGCAAAAGCTTTTAATGCCTCTGCCGCTCATTATTTCTCCATTTACCACACCTGTCTAGGACCTGCTCCCCCTTTAGCCCTCTCGCCCCAGGTCTTTCTGCCCACTTCTCCGCTTCCTCCTACTTTCCAGGGAACTGATGTAAAGACCCTTTAGCTGGTTAATCATCTGCCCTTTAGATGATTACTCAGTTAATTACTCACCTTTTTTTCCCCGCAAAAACACGCACTCGAACAAAGCTTCGATATTACTCCCATTTTGAGATGCCACAGGAAGCGCACGATAATTTAATAAACAAAAGCTTCCATTCCTTTTGTTTGTTTCCTTTTCAGAGGAAAGGCTGCATTTAATTACCCCCCTCATTCCCTATTTAGCAACATCCCAGAACTAACCTCTGAAAAATGAATGCAGGCTTTAACAGCCGTTGCCAGCTCAAATTCATTTCGAAGCGCTCAGGCTTGATTAATCAACTGAAGCTGAGAGAGAAAAACTCTGACTAAAACGGCAAGGCTTTCTGCTATCCCTTTCTCACTGGTCATGGCACAGTGGAGGCAGCCCGGTTTAGATCTGGTTGTGACTTACCAATGCAACCCCAATGCTCTGCACTTTGGGGTTAAGGCTACTTCCACATGGAGACAATTCTCTGTCGGCCACCATTTCCAAGCCTTTATGGAATGCTTATTTTTTTTTTAAAGAATGAGGAATAGTTAGGTGGCAATAGTATTGCAACAGTGTCCTGTAACAATATACAAGTTCCCAGATTAATTTTTTTTAAGTCTCTGGCCCTTTTTGTTGCAGAGTTATAAAGGGAAAGGTGCAGCAACCCTCAGGCAACTTGCTACCATGCAATTTGTGCAACTTGCCCAGGTGTGGTGGCGGCGGCGGCAGCTACTGAAGAAGAAGAGGAGATTGGATTTATACCCTGCCCTTCACTCAGAGTCTCAGAGCGGCTTACAAACTCCTTTCCCTTTCCCTCCCCACAACAGACACCCTGTGAGGTAGGTAGGTGGGGCTGAGAGAGCTCTTTCCAGAATTGTCCTTGAGAGAACAGCTCTGACAGAACTATGGCTTGCCCAAGGTCATCCAGCAGCTGCAAGTGGAGGAGTGGGGAATCAAACCTGCTTCTCCCAGATTAGAGTCCACGCACTTAACCACTACACCAAACTGGTCAACTTGATGCCACAGAAGTTGCTGGGAGCAGCCTCCATACAACTTTTGCAACTTGGCCAGGCCCAACAGTGGCCAGCACACAGTTCACCTTGAGAAAGTTGCTACTGCATGACTTTAGGAACCGGCCTGGACTTTTCATTGGGAGAAGCTGCCAGAGTGAGGGAGGGAAAACTCAGTGTGGTGTAGTGGTTACAGTGTCAGACTATGATCTGGGAGGCCCAGGTTCAAATTCTGACTCTGCCATGGAAACATGCTGGGTGACCTTTGACCAATCACGCTCAGCCTAATCTACCTCACAGGGTTGTTGTGAGGATAAAAGGGAGGAGAGGAGAATAATGTAGCCTGCTTTGGGTCTCCACTAGGGAGAAATGTGGGGTATAAATGAAGTAAATAAATGAAGCCGAAGAGTGGGGGAGGCAGATAAAAGAAAGGTTGATGGGTGAGTTGAAAGGAGAGAAGGAAGCAGGGAAACGGGAGCAGATATGGAAGCTGCCTGGAAGAGGGAACGAGGAACTAGGGTTGGGAAATGAAGTGGCCACCAAAAGTCCTTTCAGGTTCCCCTCTTGTAAATAACTTAATAACCTTGCAGTTTATCCATACTGTTATGTGTCTGGAATACATAAAGAACAGAGCTTGAATCTCACTCCTATCTAGGTCTGGTATCCAAAAGACCAAACTCTGATTGGCTACTCTGCGTAGCAGGCCAATCAGGAAGCTGGAGGGTTATGGAGGGAGACAAATGTATTGGTTGTTACCTTACTGTTTTGATTGGTTGTTTGTGCAGCAAGGGGCGTGGCTGTGCCAGCCCGGATAGTTTAAAAGAGGGCCTGTGGCTCTCCTGTTTTGTGTTGTTTCCTCCCTTTGTAAATAAAGCTGCATCACTGTTCATGAGCTGCTGCCTAAAGTCTTGTGCTTAACACATAAACTGTTCATAATTAGTTCCTAGTTGATTCACGACAGACAAGTCCTCTCCTCTGCAACCACAGGCCTGTAGTCCCATCCCAAGCAGGGTTCTCTCTAAGCCGAGTTAGTGTGAGCTAGCTCACAGTTTTTTAGCCCCCAGCTCACGCATTTTTGGTCTTCGCTCAGGAAGGATGGTGCTCCAGAGCAAACTGATTTATGCCGCAGCCAAATCGCTCGCTCACAACTTTGATGTCAGTCGCTCACAAAGTAGAATTTTTGCTCCCAAGACTCCACCACTTAGAGGGAGCATTGGTCCCAAGCTCTGTTGAGGCCAGGGAAGCGGAGCAGATGATGGTGTTACTCTGAGTGATGTGGCAACTTGTCTGATTCGTTTGCACTCCGCCTTTCTCCCCAGTGGGGACCCAAAGCAGCTTGCATCACCTCCATTTTATCCTCACAACAACCCTGTGAGGTGGGTTAGGCTGAGAGGATTTTGACTGACCCCAAGGACACCCAGCGATCTTCCATGGCACAAGTGGGGGTTCGAACCTGGGTTTCTCAGGTAGTAATCTGACACTCTTAACTACTATACCACTCTGGCTCACTCGGTGGAAGCGGCAGCTGTGAGGATTACGCCTTCAAGCGGCAATAAAAGCCACACAGAGACTCAAGCCACTCCACTTGCTAGCAGGGGCAATGGGGCAATTGTTGCTCTTTAGGACCACAGAAGGTGCTGTTTTTGATTGTGTTGCCAACCGCCTGGAGAAGAGAAATTTCCCATTCCTTTAATAGAGGCTTCAAGCTAAATGAAACATGGCGGTCCTGGGTCCTACACATGGCCACTAATGCCATATTAGAGACAAATCCAGCCATTTAAAACTGCCGTGAGGACCTGATCCTGATTGGGAACAGGATCTTGTTTCCCCTTCCACTTTCCAAGTGCCGAAAGGGCCATGGAGGAGGGTTGCCAGGTCCCTACCTGTCGCCAGTAGAGGGTCTCCAGCCTGCTGTCCTGGAATCTTTGGCAGTTACCATAGAGTTTTGTCTCAGATGCTAGAGCATCCCCCCAAGACCAACCCTGTGTGATGACGTCACCTCTGGGTGACATCATCACGCTGGGCATGTCGGTGCAGACGGGGCTGCTCGGGGGTGGGGCTCCCCCGATGGCCAGTTGAGTGGTGACAGATTGGGCGCCCCAAAAGTGGGTAAACCTCCGTCCCCATCAGGAGGGTGGCGACCCTACCACGGAGGGGGGCTGTTTCAGAACTTGAAAAGTTGCAAGGAGGGAAAACAAGGATCCCCTGTTTCCACTGAACCACAGCTTTGAGTCTAAAATGGGCTTGGAGGGACCTGTGGCCACAATAACATTTAGCTTGGCCCTTCATATGTCGAAATGGGCAGCTGATTGTTTTATTGTTTTTTGCTTTAGGGATGTAGCCTGGCCCGGCATCTGCCTGTGTGATTGTCATCGGGGCAGTGGGCTTTGGAGCAGCCGGCACAAGAACCGCTCTTCGGACCAGGAAACAGCACGTGTCCCCTCGAAGGGGATAGTCCCCTGAATGTGGGGGTCTATGATATATGGTGGTCCAGGCCTTATTTTGTTTTTGGTTGAATTCATGAATAAGTCACGAATGAAAAAGGAAACTGGGAAGAAGGAACCAACTTTAGCCTCCTGCAGCTGAAGCTGTTTGTGACATGGTAGTCAAGAGAACATCACCTGGTACATAACATCCCATGAAGTCTCTATTAAAGGGACGGAACATTGTTTTCCTCCAGGCCACTGGCAGATTTACTTTTTAAACTGTAAATAGCAGCTCCATAGAGTTGCCAACCTCTATATGGTGGCTGGAGATACCCCACTATTACAACTGATCTTCAGGTGACAGAGGTCAGTTCACCTGGAGAAAATGGCTGCTTTGGAAGGTGAACTCTATGGTATTATACCCCATTGGAGTCCCCCCCCCTTCCTCAAACCCCATCCTTACCGCGGGGAGCGGGAGACGCATGCTCCCTGGCCGGACCAGTCCTCCTTGTAACGCACCATGCTGTCTCCAGGAAGTGATGCCAGGCGACGCTCTGGCAATGGGGCTGAAAACTCGATGGTACCATTGAGTTTCCAGCCACATTACCAGAGCATCGCCTAGCATCACTTCCTGGCGATGGCATGGTGCACGCGTCTTTCCTTCCCCCGGGGATGGTCCTGCCAGGACTTATCCATCCTCCACCAAAATACAGTAAGTTCTTGGCAAGCCTACCCATCCTGCTCAGGTTCCACTCCCAAAATATCCAGGTATTTCCCAACCCAGAGCTGACCAGTCTACAGTCCTGCAAGAAGGCCCAATTCAGATAGCGACCATGAAATCAAATGGGGACAAGGGGATAAAGCTTTCTCCTTGTGCCGTTCTCCTGACATCATCCACCACGACCACCCCGCTGTTAGTTGCTCTGGAGTGGGGATAGGGTCGCCAGCCTCCAGGTGGGGCCTTGAATTCTCCCAGAATTACAATTTATCTCCAGACTGCATAGATCAGTTCCCCTGGAGGAAACGGCAGCTTCAGGTGGCAGACCCTATGGAACTGCATTCCTGCTGAGCTTCCCCTCGTCCCCAAACTTTGCCCCTACGAATCACCAGGAATTTGCTAAGCCCAAGTTGGCAATCCTAGGTGGGGCATGCAGGCAGGCACATGTTCCATGTGCCCACTGGGTACCACTCATTTGACCCATAACCTCATCCAAACACTTAAATTTTTTAGGCCAAAACTGAGGATTGCCAGCTGTGTTAGCAGTCAGGCCCTTTCTCTCCCTGAAGAAGAGATTGGATTTATACCCCACCCTTCACTACCCAAAGGTGTCTCAGGGCGGCTTACAAACTCCTTTCCCTTCCCCTCCCCACAGCAGACACCCTGTGAGGTAGGTGGGGCTGAGAGAGCTCTTAGCAGAAACTGCTCTTTTTTCAAGAACAGCTCTTATCAGAACTATGGCTTGCCCAAGGTCATCCAGCCAGGTGCGAGTGGAGGAGTAGAGAATCAAACCTGGTTCTTCCAGACTAGAGTCCACGCACTTAACCACTACACCAAATTGGCTCTCTCTGAGGGGCAGTGTATAGCTAGAAAACCACAAACACCCTTCCTACAATATCTTCTCAAACTTCCTAAGTACAATATACTGCCTGGCTCAAAATGACACAAAATGGATGCCAGCCAGAGACAAGCTTGAACATGTAGTTTAGAAGTGGGAGTAAGAGCGGTTTGGCTAGCTAACGACTTCCTCCCCACCATAGGGAGATGCATAATTTAGGACAATGGGTCTTCCAAGGACCAATTGCCTCATCTTGGATTAATCTCATCAATACCCACCCTCACTTCCCCTCACCCATTAGCCCTAATCAAGCAACACTTAACACTATTCACCAAACCTGGTAGCTTTTCCCATCTAGTACTTACAGGGTCATCAATCACCATTTGCACCTATAGTCCACCTACAAAAAACCTATCAAGTTATTGTGGGAGGGATACATCAGCTTGCCACCAGGGAGCATTTTGCTCCATAGTAGTGTGTGTGTTCCTGGTACCAACAACACACACCCTCACGTTGTGGGTTTCTTCTCCGTGTGAAATGCTGGCTGTTTTGCTGCTGCTTCTGTGGACCTCTGCAAGATCTGGTAATTATGGCCCTTTCCCCGTCAACTATTCCCACCAGTGTTCCCTCTAAGCTGAGTTAGTGTGAGGTAGCTCACAGTTCCTTAGCCTCCCCCCTCCAGCTCACATATTTTTATCTTAGCTCAGGTAGGAGGGCTCCAGAGCAGACTAGTTTATGCAGTAGCCAAATTGCTCGATCAGAACTTCAATGCCAGTAGCTCACAAAATAGAATTTTTGCTCACAAGACTCTACCACTTAGAGGGAGCATTGATTCCCACTTCTCCCTGATTTTCTCTTAGCTAGCCTTGTATGTGTTTAAGTGTGTTTGTGTGTGTGTGTTTTGCCCTTTTATTTCTCTTTTAACAAAGAGTCTTTCTGGTTGAACATCTGCCTGGTTTATTTGAGAGTTCTCTTAAGGGAGGGGAGAATCCTGGTATACATTGGTGGAGATCCCAGTTACCCACCTCTTGCTCTGTCTTCTTAAGCTAATTCCCCCAATTAAATAGGAGACTGCCTCTTTAGGTAACAGCTCCAGGTTAGGAAACACCTGGAGATTTTGGGGGTGGAGCCTGAGGAGGGCACAGTTGGGGGGGGGCTTCAACGGGGCATAATGCCATAGAATCTACCTTCCAAGGTAGCCATTTTCACTGCCACAGGAGGTGGTGGCAGCTACAAGCATGGACAGTTTCAAGAGGGAATTAGATAAACATATGGAGCAGAAGTCCATCAGTGGCTATTAGCCACAGGATATAGATGGGAACTCTCAGTCTGGGGCAGGTGATGCACTCTATTCTTGGTGCTGGAGGGGGCAGCAGTGGGAGGGCTTCTAGTGTCCTGGCCCCACTGTTGGACCTCCTGATGGCACCTGGTATATTTTGGCCGCTGTGTGACAGAGTGTTGGACTAGATGGGCCATTGGTCTGATTCAACATTGGTTTCTCTTATGTTGTTATGTTGTTGGCTGGATTATTATTACTTATTATTATTTATCATACAGCAGAGTTACACACAGAAAGCATATAATAATATAAAATACATAACCAGGTTGATACAATGGGTATGCAGACCAATTGGGCAATTCCCCTAAATACTAATATCCAGGGCTCTTTTTGTAGCAGGAACTCCTTTGCATATTAGGCCACAAACCCCTAATGTAGCCCATCCTTTAAGAGCTTACAGAGTTCTTCTTACAGCGGCTACTGTAAGCTCTTGGAGGATTGGCTACATTAGGTGTGTATCGCCTAATATGCAAAGGAGTTCCTGCTACAAAAAGAGCCCTGCTAATATCTAAATTTTCAACCCACTCAGTCGCAGCTGGGGAGACTTAAAAGAGCTCCATCACGTCTCCCTGGATAGCACGATGCTCACATTCCTGTGACAGATGGAAAATAAAATTTAACGGGCTGCACCACAGTTGCATTCAGGGCCTGGTATTTTGCCCCATTTAAACAACAAGCCTGTTAAAATTGCCAAAGACTGTTCGTATTCTATCAGCCATGTTTATGTGGCAGGTCAAATCCGGCAGGCCTCTCGTTGGTGTTTATCAGGTTATGGATATCAGATGGAACTGATTGCATCCCTGTTCGCAACCATTCATTCCCTAGATCAAAATTTTGTGATCTGCAGGATTCGTGCAGATCTTATTGCTGGGTGTCAGGCTCTTCGTCTGGATAGGCCCGCACCAGTCATGTCTTTGTGGATGGGCAACTCCCTGTTTTCAGTGTTCTTTCTATATTCACAAAGAAGAACATCTTGTCTTCAGAGATGCGGGGGGTGGGGTGGGATGTGGCACAACATGGGTAGCCAATAGGTCGGAGTGGGTTTATTATACCCTCTGATAGTTCTAATTGTCGTATTGAGTTGGACTTCAAGTTTGTGGACATGGGGGCTGTTAAGCCACACTGAAGCACCGTATTCCACAGTACTGTACACCAACCCCAAAGCTGAGCATCTAAGTGTTGTAGCAGACGCACCCCAAGTTGTACCACATAATTTTTTGGAGAATGTTGTTTCGCATGTGTATTTTCGCTGCTACATTGGTAAGATGGTGTTTACAGCTCCAGGTGCTATCCAAAGTAGTGCCAAGGTACTTAAGTATATGGTTGTGTGTAAAGACGGGTGCCATTAAGGTAGATTGGCTGGAGATCAATTGTAATTCCACACCTCCAGACTCCACCTGGAAGTTGGCAACCCTATACTGCACCTCATTCTGCAGAGGGTGGAGAGGTTTTGATGTATGATGGCAGACAGGCCTGTTGGTGAGAGAGGACATGGCTCAGGGTTACTCTGGGCTTACCTGCGTAGCAGCTGGAAGTCCAACACCCACAGTTGTGATTTTGCCAAATGCACACTGCAAAAAGATGCCAGGAGGCACCTCCGCGCCTTCATGTGCTGGTTCAGAATGCCTCTGTTTGCCCTGCAGTCACAGCATGCTTATGCGCCAGCACATCCACCACCATACCAAGTGAAGGCCTAGCAAAGCAATGCTAGCCAGTATGCACTCTAGACATAAAGGGTTGCCAGGTTTGGGTTGGGAAGTACCTAGAGATTTGGTGGTGAAGTCTGGGAAGGCTGGGGTGTGGGGAAGGGAGGAAGTATAGATGCCATGGAGCAGGGGTGTCAAACATAAGGCTCAGGGGCCAGAACCGGTCCATCCAGGGCTCCTTCCTGGCCCGCAAGCAACTGGTAGGTATGGAAATATAAGGTACACCCCCTTTTATGGTCTCTCTTGGCGGGGGGGGGAACCTAATCTTGCATATGATTAAATATATATATTGGGGCTTTTGTGGGCTCCCCAGTAAACCAATTTCTTTCACTGCTCGGAATCAATTGCTTTTGATTGTACTTTGAGTAAAAATAATATTGTTAACTGGGTTTGCCTGTGTCCTTTATAAAGTTTATATCTCGGATACCTAGCATTATATTTTATGGCACCTATGGCCTGGCCCAACAAAGAACATAAGAACATAAAATAAGAACCTAAGAGAAGCCAATGTTGGATCAGGCCAATGGCCCATCCAGTCCAACACTCTGTCACACAGTGGCCAAAAATACCAGGTGCCATCAGGAGGTCCAGCAGTGGGGCCAGAATACAGTGCATCACTTGCCGCAGACTGAGAGTCCCTATCTATACCTTGTGGCTAATAGCTACTGATGGACCTCTGCTCCATATGTTTATGTAATTCCCTCGTGAAGCCATCCATGCTTGTAGCCACCACCACCTCCTGTGGCAGTGAATTCCACGTGTTAATCACTCTTTGGGTGAAGAAGGACTTCCTTTTATCTGTTCTAACCCGACAGCTCAGGAATTTCATGGAATGCCCACGAGTTCTTGTACTGTGAGAAAGGGAGAAACGTCCTTCTTTTTCTATCTGCTGCATCCCATGCATAATCTTGTAAACCTCAATCATGTCTCCCCTCAGTCATCATTTCTCCAAGCTAAAGAGCCCCAAGCGCTTTAACCTTTCTTCATAGGGAAAGTGTTCCAACCCTTTTATCATTCTAGTTGCCCTTTCCTGCACTTTTTCCAGTGCTATAATATCCTTTTTGAGGTGTGGCGACCAGAACTGTACACAGTATCCCAAATTAGGTTGCACCATCGATTTATGCAAGGGCATTATGATACTGGCTGATTTGTTTTCAATTCCATTCTTAATAATCCCCAGCATAGCATTGGCCTTCTTTATTGATATAGATAGATAGATAGATAGATAGATAGATAGATAGATAGATAGATAGATAGATAGATAGATAGATAGATAGATAGATTGATAGATAGATGGATGATAGATGGATGATAGATAGATAGATATACACATACACACACACACGGCTGTTTTTGGGCAGGAACGCACAGGAACGGAATTCCGACTGGTTTCTGAGTTGGCCACGCCTACAGCCTCCCCCCCACCCCCGGATTCCCCAGGCGCCCTACAGCCGATCCAGAAACTGCCATACTTCCCTTGGGTTCCCCATGCGCCCCGCAAGCCGATCCTGGGAGGGAGCCGTGCTGCCAGGGGTGTGGCTTAATATGCTAATGAGTTTCTGCTGTTGGGTGTGGCCTATTATGCTAATGAGTTCCTGCAGGGCTTTTTCTACAAAAAAGCCCTGTATATGTGTGTGTGTGTATGTATGTGTACATATATGTGTGTGTGTGTGTGTGTGCATGTCATATATGCCAGATCTGGCCCTCATAACAAATGAGTTCGACACCTTTGCCATAGAGTCTACCTTGCAGAGCAGCCAGTTTGACCAGGGGAATGGATCAGGGCCCTGCGAGACAGGGCTCTTCCACCAGGCTGTTGGGTTGAGGCAGCGGGCTTCCTCCTTTTATCCATCTGTTGGGTCTCCCCTTTGGTGGATCAGATCTGTGTAACGCCTGGAACCCCAATTTGTGACAGGCCACACCGGTTGAGGCTTGGTTAGATATAGGGATTGCACTGTATTTTATCCGATGTATTTTAACTCTTTTTAATTATCTGTATATTATATTTGACAGAACCCGCCCTGAGCCCACCGTGCGGGGAGGGCGGGATGCAAATCCAGTAAAATAAAATAAATCTCTGTTGTCTGGAGGTGAATTGTAATCCCAGGAGATCTCCAGGCCCCACCTGGAGTCTAGAAACCCGACTACAACAGCGAAAGTGGATTTAGTTTCTTGCTCCCACCCACCCCCCTTTTTTCCCTGACATTCCATCCCTCAAGCAACACGATAACAATCTGGCAAAAACCCGGCTAGGTGACCGTGCTGCTTGCCCACCAAAAGGCGATCTGTACCCAGCCTGACACGAACAATAAGGTGACGGGGAGAGCAAACAGCGCCAGAGGATTCAATCACGTCAGAGCCTCGGGAGGACCATTGTCTAGGGGAGAGCGTGGGAGCCTGCCAGGCAGCTGGGACGAAGCCCGGGCCGCTTTTGATCATTGGCTGTTCGGCACAGCTCTGCACGCCCGACAGGAAACGGCAGGGGAGCAGAGCCTCGGAGGCACCTCCTTGGGCCCAGCTGCATCTGCTGCGGCTTTCAAGACACACTGGAAACCCTCCCCCCCAATCTCGGCCTGCTGTGAAACAACAGCCTCTGCGTCCTGACACATCCTTCCCAGCAGGAACCGGCAGCCTCCTCTGACACAAACCAGCCGGGTTTCTTGCTCCCGCGTAGCTCAGGGCAGCCTGAAGCTGCATCCTGCAGGATACTCAGTGGGGAGTGCATGAAGCGAAGGAGGGAGCTGAGCTCTTGGGGGGGGGTACCACTGAGGTTGCCAAGCTCCAGGTGGTGACTGGGGATCTTTTAGGGTTACAACCGATCTCCGGGCTACAGAGATCAGTCTGCCTGGAGAAAGTGGCCATTTTGGAAGGCGGGCTCTATGGCAGTGAAGAACCTCCTAATCCCCGAACCACACCCTCCTCGGGCTTTACCCCTCAAATCTCCGGTCAGTTCCCAACCCAGAGCTGGCAACCCTAGGCACAACACTTTTTTTTTTTTTAATCAATTTTGACAAAAAAAATACAAAACAAAACAAAAAAAGTTGCTGTAGATTTTCCGGGTTGTGTGGCCGTGGTCTTGGCATTGTAGGACCTAACGTTTCGCCAGTAGCTGTGACTGGCATCCTCAGAGGTATCACACAGGCTGTCCAGTCAGGATGCCAGTCACAGCTACTGGTGAAACGACAGGTCCTACTAGGCTTACCAAGTCCCCCCATGAGGTGGGGAAACCCCCGCCCAAGAGGCCCATTTCCAGACACCAGCTGATCGGGCCCCGGGGGGAGTTCCACCCCCTTCCGGTGCACATCCCCAGCATGATGATGTCACCTGGAGGTGACATCATCACGCTGGCCACGTTGGGGGCAGGACGTTCTATAATGTGAGGGAAAACTCTATGGTTTTCCCTCACGTCATAGTGGCCCCGCCCCCAATGTGGGCAACACAATGACATCACTTCCTGTGACGTCATCGCGGCGCGCGCACGGGCACCATCCCACCAGAGGCAGGACTCCCCCTGCTTTATGGGTAAATGCACGTGGCAAGCCTAGATCCTACAATGCCAAGACCATGGCCACACAACCCAGAAAATCTACAGCAACTAATGAGGACTGGAAGGTAGCTAATGTCACTCCCATCTTTAAAAACGGCTCCAGGGGAGATCCGGGAAATTACAGGCCAGTCAGTCTGATGTCAATACCGGGTAAGTTGGTGGAAACTGTTATTAAGGAACAAATTAGTAGGTACATTGATGAACAAAAACTATTGAGGCAGACTCAGCATGGGTTCTGTAAGGGAAGGTCTTGGCTCTGGTCACACTGCAAAGGGAATTGTGCTTTGTTCCCGCTTTGTTTAAATCGGGAACATTTTTCTTCGCATTGGGCTGACTAGATGCAGCCAGCCCCTCTCTTACAGCACCCGCTTGCCTGCTGCTGCGCCGTCCCTCCAGGCAATCCTGCTGGCCACGGGGGAGGCTTGGGCGGCTGCTGCTTCTGCCGACATTTGGGGGGGGTGCCGCCGCCGCTGTCGCCATTGCCCCACGAAAACAGGCTCTGCCGTGTCCGCCGTCTCCGCCATCCCCCTTGCCAGCCCCATCCAGGCTGCCGGAGCCCCCGCCTCTCGTTCCCACCTCCAGGGCCGTCTTTTGTACGTTTTTTTTTTTTTAAGCTTCCGGTTTGAGCGCTTGACTAAACATGCGCTTAATAAATCCATTATTAAACCTTAAATGGATTTATTAAGTGCATGTTTGCTCAAGCGCTCAAACCGAACCTTTTTTTAAAAAAAAAAAGCACAAAGAGCGTTCAGACGGCCCTAATCGCAATCATTGCAAAACATGGGCTGTCCAGATAGGCGAAATCGCACATTCAAAGTGGAAGTGCCAGGAAAACACTTGATTTTCCAGGGGTTAGGAAAACCCGGCATCATTGTGCGAGTGAGCCTGCTTCGGGGCGGGAGGCGGATTGGCACGTGTGAACGTGAAACTGACATGCGCAAGGAAACAGCAGCGAATCCCAATCAAAATGGCAGTGTGACCGGACCCCTTGTCTCACTAACCTGTTAGTGTTTTTTGAGGGAGTGAACAAACATGTGGACAAGGGGGACCCAATAGATGTTGTTTACCTTGACTTCCAGAAAGCTTTTGATAAAGTTCCTCATCAAAGGCTCCCTGGTAAGATCAATAGTCATCAAGGTGTCAGGAGATGGGTGAGTGGACGTCAACGTGGCAAATGGGGTTCAGTGTGGCCAAGTGCAAAGTGATGCACATTGGAGCCAAAAATCCTAAATATAAATACACATTGATGGGGTCTGAAATGGAAGAGACTGACCAAGAGAGAGATCTTGGAGTCATAGTAGATACCTCAATGAAAATGTCTAGACAGTGTGCAACTGCAATAAAGAAGGCCAACGCTATGCTGGGAATACTGTGTTCAGTTCTGGTCGCCACACCTCAAAAAGGATATTATAGCATTGGGAAAAGTGCAGAGAAGGGCAACTAGAATGATAAAAGGGTTGGAACACTTTCCCTATGAAGAAAGGTTAAAACGCTTGGGGCTCTTTAGCTTGGAGAAACGACGGCTGAGGGGTGACATGATCGAGGTTTATAAGATTATGCATGGGATTGAGCAGGTTGAGAAAGAAGTACTTTTCTCCCTTTCTCAAAATACAAAAGGAATATAAAAGGAAGTACTTCTTCACCCAAAGAGTGATTAACACATGGAATTCACTGCCACAGGAGGTGGTGGCAGCTACAAACATGGATGGTTTCAAGAGGGAATTGGATAAACATATGGAGCAGAGGTCCATCCGTGGCTATTAGCCACAAGGTATAGATAGGAACTCTTGGTCTGGGGCACTCTATTCTTGGTGCTTGGGGAGGGGGGGCAGCAGTGGGAGGGCTTCTAGTGTCCTGGCCCCACCGCTGGACCTTCTGATGGCCCCTGGTATTTTTGGCCACTGTGTGACAGAGTGTTGGACTGGATGGGCCATTGGCCTGATTCAACATTGGCTTCTCTTATGTTCTTACTAGAGAGTGAAGCCTGTAGTGGCCTAGACAACGGGCGCTAGATCAGAAGGGAAGGTGGGTGGAAGGAAGGGTGGAAGGTAGAAGCGTGGTAGAGAGAGAGAGATGGAGGGGGAGTGATGATAGTAATGTGGGAAGAAAGGAAGGGAGGTAGGAAGGAAGGGAGAAAGAAGGAAAGCAAGGCAGGAAGGAAGAAGGGTAGAAAGAGAGAGAGAGTGGAAGGAAGAGAAGGTAGAGAAGATGGGGAGAGAAAGAAGCGGGGGGACAATGGGAGAGAGAGAAAGTGGTGAGGGGAGAGAGAGAGGAAGGAAGAAGGGGGGAGAGGGGGAGGCACCTGAGCAAGCTTCTGGTGGCACTGGGTGACGCAGGTGTTAGGAGATGCGAAGGTGGGCTGATCGCGGCGCAGCTTCTCCCTGCTGTCCGGCTGTTGGGGGCGGTGGGAGAAGGCGGGAAGTGGGGAGTGTAGGGCTCTGTCGAGGTGCGCAGTGGCTCCTGTGGGACTGGGAGTTCTCTACCGGGCATGTGAGTGGGGGGGAGAGAGGGCTGAAGTCGGGGCTGCGGCGGCGTGTGCGCGCCGCTGGCGGGTGTCTCGTGGTTGGTCGGTGGGTGGGAGGGCCAATGGTGGGCGTGTGGTGCCACTGCCCTCTCTGGGCTTCCTGGAAGGGCTGGCTCTTGGGGTGGGGGCTGAAAGCAGGGCGTTGGCAAGCGGAGAGCAGCGACGGGTCGGTCCAGGCAGCGCGGCCCTCCCTGGGCTCCCCCGAAGCGTGGGGGCCGTAGAGAGAGACCTCGCAGCAGGCCATGGTGGCTGGGTTCGCGGCGGAACCCCTGGCCATCGGCCCCCTCCCTGTGAGCGCACGAGGGAGCGGCGAGGCAAGGTGGGCAGGCGGGCAGCACTGCGGAGCAGCGGGTCAAGTCAGCTGGCCTCAGGCGGCCTCCAATCAGTCGGTGGAGGAGGTGATCATGGCGAGTGGCAGGCCTTGGCCGCCCAGGGCTCCGTGCGGTGGAGGTCACCAGTGGGCGGTCAGCCCCCCACCCACTGACCTGAGGGAGCCCCGGGCCAAAGCGGGCAGCCTCGCACCTCTCCCCGCCGTGGGCAAGAGATGGCGGGGCAAGTCAGAAGGCGTCACCCGTCCTTGCAGGGGTCGGTGGAGGCAGGGGCCGTGGATTGTGGCGTGGGGCATCAGAAGTTGGCAGTGGAGGGAGGCCCTGTACGGCCCATGGCAGGAATGGCTCAGGGGTCCACAGGGCGCAGCTCCAGCTGCTGGAGCATCCACTTGGTGCAGCAGCTGGCCACAGACTGTGGGCTGAGGGGCCGTTTGCTGGCTGCATGGGCGGGAGTGAGGCCATGCAGCCAGGAAGGGGAGCCAATAGCCAGGTCCCGTGTTTGACTGGCACCCCCTGCAGCAAACTGATTTTGCTGCGCATTTTTACCTTATTTGGGCATGACCTTATTTGGGCAAGTTGGTCAACCACTACTCAATTATATAATAGGGAAGGATGTTCTCTTATGTAATGAACTCCGGCCCTGAAAGCCTTCGACAACATATTAAAAAAGAAATACCTCATAAACCATTGAAAGGTTCATACAGATCTTACTAAAATTAAAGACTTAAGAACGGTAAGTATAATTTAAAATATATACCATTTAACTATACAATGTATATCAACATATATTAAACATAACAATGATATCATTTCTTTGGGATTTCCTTCTAACACTTTTTTTTGTTTAATGCTGTGGAGTTTGCAGCCAAGATGGCCACCCTGCAAGTAGGGCCTGAGAGGCTCGTGAAATTACAATGGATCCTCCGCTAACAGAGATCAGTTCCCCTGGAGAAAATGGCTGCTTTGGCGGGTGGGCTCTATGGCATTCTGCCTCACTGAAGTCCCTGTCCTCCCCAACCCGCATCCTCACCCCAAAATCTCCCAAGCTGGAACTGGCAAATCTACATAGGGCTTTCAGGTGGGGTTGCCAGCCTCCAGGTGGTGGCTGGAGATTGCCTGCTGTTACGGCTGATCTCCAGGGAACAGAGATCAGTTCACCTGCAGAAAATGGCATCTTTGGAAAGTGGACTCTATGGCATTAGTCCCTGTGAAGTCCCTCCCCTTCTCTTCCCAAACCCCGCCCTCCTTAGGCTCCACCCCTCCCCCCCAATATCCAGGTATTTCCCAACCGGGAGCTGGCAGCCCTATTTTCAAGGCAAGAGACCTTCAGAGACGGTTTGCTATCACCTGCTGCTCGTAGTCACCCTCCACTTCCTTGGTGATCTCCCATCCAAGTACTAACCAGGGCTGACCCTGCTTAGCTTCTGGGATCTGACACGGTTGGACTAGCCCAGGTTATCCAGGTTAGGGTCTCCGTTACCACACTCCATTAGAGTTTGGGGTGGCCATTCTGGGTTGAGAAATTCCTGAAGATCTAGTGGTGGGGAGCAATGCACCCTCTAAGCGGTGGAGTCTTGTGAGCAAAAGTTCTGCTTTGTGAGCTACTGAAATTAAAGATATGAGCATGAGCGATTTGGCTACTGCATAAATTAGCTTGCTCTGGAGCCATCCCCTTCCTGAGCTAAGACAAAAAATGTGTGAGCCGGAGGCTAAGAAACTGTGAGCTAGCTCACACTAACTCAGCTTAGAGGGAACACTGGTGGGGAGTAGGGGTGGAATCACAGCTCCTCCCCAGACTACAGAGATCAGCTCCCCTGGAGAAAATGGCTGTATATATCCCATTTTCCCAGTGACCGTTGCTACCATTCTAGGCTAGGCCCAGTCTTCTGAATGGCTTCACTTTGCATTGTTATTCTTAGAACCCCGGTGGGGTATCTTTGAGTCACCCTGCGTAGCGGGGGTCTTCAACCTTTTGGAGCCTGCAGGCACGTTTGGGATCCTTAACAGCGCGTGGTGGGCACAGCTACAGAACGGATGCCATAAAATGAAGAAGAAGAATTCAAGATTTTATAAAAGCTTGAATAACGTAATTATTATACTGCTGTTCAGAACTATATAAATCAGTTGCAACGCTGGAAAATATACCAGAAGAGCATAATTTTTTTTTTTTACCTTTTGAAACATATGTGAAAGATCATTTTAAGAATATAAGGTCAAATTTGGAAAACAAGCATTGAGGTATTTAAATAGGTAATTTGATGAGGTGATGAAATCCCCTACTGTTTGGGTACCTGTGTAAATGCTTTTGCATGTGTGAAACCATATGGCTGAGATTTTGAAGAGAACTGAAGAATACAATAGATGAAAGTATCCAGATATATGACCTTTCATAGAATACAAAAACTTATATCTAAAAATATGCAAAAGATTTCTGTGAGAACATAAGGTGGAACGTGGAAAACAAATATGGTATGAAGTATCCAAGCATTTGAATTGATGATGTAACCGAACCCCCCCACATTTATGTATTTGTGTCTTTTGTCTGTGTGATGTTTCTCTTTATAAAAAATAAAATCTCTTTTAAAAAAAATGAAGAAAAAGAAGAGATTGGATTTATGCCCCGCCCTTCACTCGGAGTCTCAGAGTGGCTTACAATCTCCTTTCCCTTCCCCTCTCCACAACAGGTACCCTGTGATGTAGGTGGGGCTGAGAGAGCTCTGAGAGAACTGCTCTTGAGAGAACAGCTTTGAGAAAACTGGGACTCCCAGCAGGCATCCTGCAGAGGAGTGGGGAATCAAACTCAGTTCTCCAGATTAGAGTCCACCGCTCTTAACCACTACATCAAACTGGATGCCCCTTGAGGCTGAGCCAGCCACAAAATGGTTGCTGCAACTTATCTTGAGTCATACAGTGATGATTCTTGGGGGGAGGGGGTAGGCATATTGGTCTGAACCAGCAGAACACAGTTCGAGTCCTGTGGTACCTGTATAGGAAAAGACTTTCCTGGTTCATTCATACTAGGCCCAAATGGCCTAGCTGATAACATGTCCCTGTGACTTTTGTCACCTGCACAGATGGCATGCACAGATGACATGCACAGATGCCAAGCCTAGATATCCATTTCAAAAGTCACTTTGGCACCTCTGAGGGGAAGACCAGACATTGAGACTCTTCCCAAACTTCAAAGCACAAGCAGACGTGCTTCTAGGGGTGTAAGCAATGGCTGCTCCTACATAGTTAGACACACCTTTCGACCCTGTCAGGATTGGGTAAATGGCCATGCTCAGCTGTGACAAGGGTAGGAGGGGATTGTGTTCAGCCTATGAAAATAGAGACAGAACTCTCTTGGAAGTGGGCCCCTTTCTAAGAGTTAGTCTCTGTTTGGAATACAAACCTGCAACATGGAATTTGACTAGTGGGCAGCGAAGCTGGACTTAATTGCTCACAGCAAACATGGTTTTCCACCTTAAAATTCCCTGGACAATGTACTTTGGACTACCTGGACCATGGCTTCTGAAAGACGGGTAACGATATCATACCTCTATGTGTAGTCAGAGCTGGACAAGCTTAGATTCTTTGTTTTCTACCTCTGCTAGACTCTTGTCATATAAATGCTTTGCTGAATAAAGACCTTATATAGATTAATCTCATCTGAGTTTGAATTCTGTATTGCAACTGGATCTCTAAGGGTGTGTTCAGACGGATCTTTTGATCTGCCATAGGAACGACTCCCTTGCGGATCAAAAATGCAGGACCAGACAGAAACATCTGCGAAATATTCCGGTCCCACAGGCATCCCGTTCTGCTGCGCCTCCAATCCTGATTTAAAAAGTAGCAGTTTCAATGTAGGGTTTTCGCTTACCCGCGCAACAACTGCAGACTTTCTTCCGTCTGGTCACTCCATTAGCGCGCGATGCTCCGGTCGGCTCGGTCTGACGTCAGACCGAGCCGACGGAGGTGCGATTTTTAAAAAATTGAAACCCCATGTGCGCTTTAACGAGGAAACGCATTCAGCGATAAGCGCTACGAGGAATGTAATATTCATGCTTATTTCTTTTAGGGACAAGATGTTACCACGATGGGAGATGGAGGGGGGAAGGACTGTTCTAACTTGCAAAATAGTCCCTCCATTGATCATGATGGCAAGGGGGAGGACCGGGACTTTGCTGAAAACCCTCCGCGATCGCCTCAGTTCTCCAAGGAGGCACAGCCTTGCCTATGCGCATGTACAAAACTTTTTTAAAAAAATCCTCGGTGGATGCCGTGTAGACAAATCACGGTGGGAACAACGCGCGGTGAGGCTATTTCATGGGGGGGCATCTGGTCGTGCTAGGCTGGATTAAAAAAATCGGGATAAAATTTTAGGAGGGCTCATGGCATGATTGACTGGCCATCTGAACGCAGCCAGAGTCTAGATCTGGTAGTCTATGCTGCTCGCCTAGAAAGCTACTACTGTGCGTTAATTAATTATCTGCAGCTCTAGCACAGAGCTGGTAAACCTGATAAGTCCTCTAGACCAGGCAGAAGCTCAGATCTCTGCTTCTGAACCGTGGTGAGGGCACTGATGTAAGAGATCTTGGTGGCAGTCTACTGTATCAGCCAGGAGTGTGTGCAGACATACTCTTGGGTTTGTTTAAGCATGTGAGATTTTGCTATCTCTCATTCCTGGATTGGCATGGGAGATTCTGCACATGCTGGCATAGTATCAGGACTTGGACCTTTCTTATCTCCTGGACTGGAGGTGAGAGGGTTCAAGAAACCTGTACATGGTGGCTGTACAGTTCCTTTAAGACCGACAAGGTTTTATTCAAGGTATAAGCTTTCGTGTGCATGCACACGTCTTCAGATCTTTGTGTTGTCATGGCAGTTGCTGTCAAAGCAACATTTTTTAAAAGCCTGCGCAGCCAATCAAATTTCCAGTAGACAATCAAAATCCTTGCTGGGCACAAGCCTCACTTGGACCCACCCACTTTCTAAAAACTCTTGGTGGGTGCCAGAAAAGGTGTCCGTGGGTGCTGTGGCTGCATTGAAATAGCACATGGCCCCAAAGCTCCAGGGAGTCTCTCTAAAGACAAGCTGTTCCAGTAAGACAGAATGCTATTCTGTGAGTTTTATGAAGTATATAAGATGAGAAGCCCTGTGGGGTCAGGCCGATGGCCCATCCAGTCCAACGCTCTGTGTCACACAGTGGCCAAAACCCAGGTGCCATCGGTAGGTTTACCAGTGGGGCCAGAACTCCAGAAGCCCTCCCGCTGTTGCCCCCCCCCAAGCACAAAGCCAACTTATCTTCCATTCCGCGCTTCCACAAAGCCCACAAGCAAAGCTCGTATTATAGTCTGCGGAGGTCCCCCACAATACCAAAGCCCATCCTTCCCAGCGGACTCCACCTCCAAATCTCCTGGAATCTCCCAAACCAGATTTGGCATCCCTGTGGCTACTAGCTGTTGATGGGCCCCTCCTCCATGAATATGTCGAATCCTCTCCTCCCCCCCGCACAAGCCATCAAAGCTAAAAGCCGTTGCCATATCGTTTGGCAGCGGACTTCTAAGTTTAAATTATGCATCGAAGCATTATTGAGATAGATTAAGTACCCAGAAACGTGGAGACAGAATAATCTTTTCTGTGAAGGATAGAGAGATGGATGAACACAAGTCCTTCGCTTGTGTGTGTGAGGGGGAGGACTGCATTTGCACAAATATGAACATGTAACCGAGAGAGCCCCTGCTTGCAGAATGTCCCGCCTTTTGTCAAACAGACGATGCCGTCTGCTGATGCAATAGTTAGATCGCTAGACTGCGAGGAGCCAGTGCAGAACAGATGTCCAATTGGCCATTGGTGACAATCTCAGCGTTGGCAGCGGCACTTGCTTGGATTTGACACACCCCGGCTGGAGAAATCACATCTTGCTAATTCACAGAGTAAACTTGGCACGTTTCTGTTGCCCTGGAGCCAGCCTTCCAAGTTCCCATACACAGACGTGACAGGTCAGCATTCCTCAGTCCCCGTCCCCTTGGAGGGTCCCCGTGGCTCTGTCGCCTTCCCGTCCCCAGGCCTGCCACCCCCATGCCAAGAGCTTCAGCATGGCAGTTGGCACAGACCACGTGGTTACTGGGGTGCAGGCTTTTCTGGGCCTGCACCAGTCGGGAACAGAAGGAGCAGGGGTGGAAGGAGAGAGCAAGTAGGAGGGACTATACCATTATGAGCGGAAAAGGAGGGGGGGAGGACAGTAAAGACATACTCCCCCCCCCCTGCAGGCGCCGCAAACCACAAATACCAGAATAGGATCTTCTATTAGAGTCTCACAGATGGTATGGAATATGGGTGGCTTACCGTAAGCAGGATAAAGGGCAGGGACAGATATGAAATCAGATGGCGTCTACAGACTTGTAATAATTAAAAAAAAAAAACCCACTATCCTACCAGTCTAGGGAGGCAAGAAATAGGACCTGCACCAAAGAGTCAAATCCTTTCCACCAAAGTCAAACGGTGTAATCGGCTTCCCTCCAGCTGCCAGAAGTCCGAGGGGGTTCCATGCAATATTCCCTCTAATTTTTCCCCCCACTGAGCGGAGCAGTTCACATCCTGAGAATAGAACTGCCGTTATCTTAAAATGGGCAATGGGCAGTGCAAGGCCCTGCGCGGCTCCAGATTGCTGCTGAGCGGGGCTTCCTGTGTTAATGAGCGGCCGCTCACGTGCACAGCTTAGAGCAGGGATGTCAAACATAAGGCCCGGGGGCTGGATGCAGCCCATCCAGGGCTCTTATGTGGCCCATGAGCAACTAGTGCAAGGGAGGGAACAGGAGACTGCTTGGGAGGGGAGTGGGCAGAGCCACTCTGATTGTGGCTTCCGCATGGCGGAACAAAACCTGTGCGTAGCAGTCCAGCAGCAATGGAACGTCTGCCCAGGGCTGCACCACTGGCTCTCCAGTCTGCCCATTTGGGTTTTCCTTTGCACCCCCGTCCCGGCCCACGGGGCCTTGCAGTGAGGATACACCAACTTGAAGCGACAAGCTGCTGTCCTTTATACAGTTTATAGCTCTGGTACATGGTGTTACCTTTTATGGCACCCATGGACTGTCCCATCACAGTGACATTTATGTCAGATCCAGCCCTCATAACAAATGAGTTCGACACCTCTGGCTTAGAAGGAACACTCAGCCCACGGCTAAAGAGCCTGTCTCTAGCAGTGGATTTCGAGCGCCGTTAAGAACAGCAACGCACGGGAGACGGATCAGACTAGGGTTGCCAGGTCCACCCCGGCGTTGGAGGGGGGGACGGGTAAAGTTGCCAGATCTGGGTTGGGAAATTCCTGGAGATTTGGGGGTGGAGCCTGGGGAGAACAGCGTTCAGCGAGGAATCCCCAGGTCCCACCTGGAGCCTGGCATCCCTGGGCCGTGCAAAGAAAAGTTTCATGCATCGATTTTTCTGCAGACAAAGCTGCTGCTAAAGGCACCGAAGCCAGCCCCTTCTCTTTTTTCTGGTCAGTTGGGAACCCGGTTAGTCGACCTCCAGGTGGTGCCTGGAGCTCTCCCAGCATTTATTTATATTCATTTTATTTATTTTGGGATTTGTACCCCGCCCTATCCGGTAGCTCAGGGCGGCTAACAAGCGGCCAAGCCGAGTTTCAGAACTAAAAACAATAACAATATTACATACAATAAAAAATTCAATACAACAGTAAAATTCATATAAATCCAAGATGCACAATACACGATATCCCACATTGGTGGCGAATTTCTTAATTGCATGGGCACCAGGAGTAGTATATCCCAGCTCACGGGCGGCATCCATCTTTCCAGATAATGGGCTCTCAATGATGGCATGATAGCGGTGGCGGCTCCTCCTCAAAGGCCTGGCGGAAGAGCTCCGTCTTGCAGGCCCTGCGGAACTGCACTAGGTCCCTGTCTTCAAACTTCAGAGACCAGTTCCTCTGGAGGAAATGGCAGCTGCATTGGGGTGGATTTGATGGCTTCACAACCCTGCTGAGCTCCCTCCTTTCTAGGATTGCCAGCTCTGGGTTGGAAGACACCTGGAGATTTTGTGGTAGAGCCCAGGGAAGGCAGGGTTTGGGGAGGGGAGGGCCCTCAGCAGTGTTCCCTCTAAGCTGAGTTCATGTGAGCTAGCTCACAGTTTTTTAGCCTCCAGCTCACAGATTTTTGCCTTAACTCAGGAAGGATGGCTCCAGAGCAAACTTGAGTTATGTGCAACATCCAAATTGCTTGTTCAAAACTTTAATGCCCGTAGCTCACAAAGTAGAATTTTTGCTCACAGGACTCCACAGCTTAGAGGGAACATTGGCTCTCAGCAGGGTATAACGCCATGGAGTCCATCCTCCAAACCAGCCATTTCCTCCAGGGGAACTGATCTTGGTTGTCTCGAGATCCATTGCAGTAGCAGGTGATCCCCAGATGCCACCTGGAGACTGGCAGCCCTACTCCTTTCCCCAAATTCCATCCTGCCCAGGCTCCGCCCTCACATCTTCAGGAATATTACTATCCAAGAGTTGGGGGACGCTTAAGGTTGCCAGCTCTGGGTTGGGAAATACCTGGAGATTTGGGGGGTGGAGCCTGAGGAAGGCGGGGCCTGGGGCATTTCGCCATAGAGCCCACCTTCCGAAGCAGCCATTTTCTCCAGGTGAACTGGACTCTGTCACCTGGAGATCAGTTTTAACAGCAGATTTCCAGCCACCACCTGGTGGTTAACAACAAAAGGAGTTCACAGGAAGAGTTGATAAGAAAAGACAAAATACAAACATGAAGTTAGGGTTCCCAAGTACTTACCGCATGGGAGTGGGGGATGCATGCTCCCTGGCTGGACCAGTCCTCCCCGTAACACACCATGCTGTCGCCAGGAAGTGGCGCCAGGCGACGCTCTGGCAATGGGGCTGAAAACTTGATGGTACCATCGAGTTTCCAGCTGCATTGCCAGAGCGTCACCTAGCGTCACTTCCTGGCGATGGCATGGTGCGCTTGTCTTTCCTTCCCCCGGGGATGGTCCTGCCAGGACGTATCCATCCCCCGCCGAAAGATGGTAAGTTCTTGGCAAGCCTACATGAAGTATATACCGAAGGCTATTACTAGTTTATAATTTTGGAATTTTCTTTAGAGCCCTATACATGAAAAAACTCAAAAGGTTACACCATTTTCTGTAAGAATTTTGACTGAGAATTTAAACAAGAATCACTCAGGCTGGGATGTATTTGGGGGCAAATCCCTTCTTCCTGCCAGCCCTATGAAAATTTAGAATTGGATTGTTTCCAAAGTTTCCTCCGACTGACTCCTTACGGCTGCGGAGTAGCGTTCCTATCCTTTGAGAAGTAAATAATTGGAAGCTGTCCCAACTCCGCAGCTGTAAGCAGTTGGTCAGAGGAAACTTTGGAAACAAAGAAGCGCGTCCTAGCCTGAGTGGTTCAACGAGCAAATCCTTTAAGTGGACTCCATAGCCAAGGACATTGTTAACTCATGTTTTTAAAGCTTGGGAGATCATTCTTGTTTAAATTCTCGGTCAAAATCCTTACGGAAAATAGTGCGACCTTTTGAGATTTTTCCATGTATACGGCTTTGAAGAAAATTTCAAAATTATAAACTAATAATGGCCTTTGCTATATATTTCATGGTTGTATGTTGTCTTTTCTTACCACCTGGAGGTTGGCAACCCCAGGGATGCTTCCTGTTTTAGGAACCCATAAGTTCCTCAGGCTCCTCTTGGGCTATGTATTTATTTTCCCTCCTAATACATAGCGGAGGAATCACATGGGCAGCATTGCCAAGGCAGGCTTTACATTCGCATTACAAAGAGATTTAGGGGAAAGCTGATTTAAGCCTCACATCGGAACACGCCCCTAAGCTAGAAGCCTTTTGGGCACAGATCCAACGGGCTCCATTTGAGCCAAAGAGTCAAGCGCTGTTACTGCCCACTGATTTCAGCGGAAGAAGGCCTTCCGGTTGTTCCCATCCAAACCAACTGGACTGGAAAGGGCCCGATGGATCAGATATTGTCGACAGGACATTGGCTCCCGTGAGGCCTGCAACATGGGCATCTGCGGACACAAAGAACCACACACCACGCTATTTTACACAGAGAGTGATTAAAATAAGGAATTCGCTGCCAGAGGATGTAGTGATGGCCACAGGAACAAACAACTTTCAAAGGGAATTAGATAGATTCGTGGAGGATAAGTCTATCAGTGGCTACTAGCCATGGTGACTGAGGGGAACCTCCACATTCAGAAGCACTAAGCCTCTGAATCCCAGAGCTAGGAGGCAACATCAGGGGAAGGCCTCAGACTCTCTGCCCTGCTGTTGGCCATCCAGAGGAATTGGTTGGCCCCCATCTGAGACAGGATGCAGGACTGGATGGACCACTGGTCTAATGCAGCAGGGCTCTTCCAATGTTCTTATGAAGGCCTTGACTTCTCCGCCCTGTTCTTGGTCCTCCAGAGGTAGGTATACTGCTGTTCTGATGCAGCAGCACTCTTCTTCTGTTCTTATCAGTGGAAGGCCTCAGCCTCTATGCCCTGTTGCTCAGCTTCAGAGGAACCGTTTGGCCACTGTGTGAGACAGGACGCTGGACTGGATGGACCACTGGTCTGATCCAGCAGGGAATCTTCTGATGTTCTCATGAAGGCCTTGGCTTCTCTGCCTTCTTGTTGGACCTCCAGAGGAACTGGCTGGCCACTGTGCGAGACAGGATGCTGGACTGGATGGACCGCTGGTCTGATTGAGCAGGGCTCCTTTTATGCTACTTTTCTATATGCAGGCAATTGTCTTGTATAGAGAGGCATTCCATCTGGTGGGCCTCAAAGTGCAGTCTAAATGTGGTATAGCCCAGGCAAAAATTTACCACCTCAATGAGAATTAATTCCTTTCCCCCACCAAGCATCTCTCTGAAGGCAATTTAGGATTCAAAACAGGTAAGGATTACACCACCCTCAACCCACCTTCTTCAAAATCTCCACAGATTTTCTAGGAAGTTCCCTGTGCCTCCTGCTCCTGTGTAAGGTGATCAAGGGCCTGGACTGGAGAATCCAATAGCCAGAGCCGGGGAGCCAATAGTGTAGCCCTTTGTGTGTTTTAGAACATCAGAAGAGCCCTGCTGGATCAGACCAGTGGTCCATCTAGTCCAGCATCCTGTCTCACACAGGGGCCAACCAGTTCCTCTGGAGGGCCAGCAACAGGGAAGAGAGGCTGAGGCATTCATAAGAACATCAGAAGAGCCCTGCTGGATCAGAGCAGTGGTCCATCTAGTCCAGCATCCTGTCTCACACAGGGGTCAGCCAGTTCCTCTGGAGGGCCAGCAACAGGGAAGAGAGGCTGAGGCATTCATAAGAACATCAGAAGAGCCCTGCTGGATCAGAGCAGTAGTCCATCTAGTCCAGCATCCTGTCTCACACAGGGGTCAGCCAGTTCCTCTGGAGGGCCAGCAACAGGGAAGAGAGGCTGAGGCATTCATAAGAACATCAGAAGAGCCCTGCTGGATCAGAGCAGTGGTCCATCTAGTCCAGCATCCTGTCTCACACAGGGGCCAACCAGTTCCTCTGGAGGGCCAGCAACAGGGAAGAGAGGCTGAGGCATTCATAAGAACATCAGAAGAGCCCTGCTGGATCAGAGCAGTGGTCCATCTAGTCCAGCATCCTGTCTCACACAGGGGTCAGCCAGTTCCTCTGGAGGGCCAACAACAGGGCAGAGAGGCCGAGGGCTTCATTAAAACATCAGAAGAGCCCTGCTGGATCAGAGCAGTGGTCCATCTAGTCCAGCATCCTGTCTCACACAGGGGCCAGCCAGTTCCTCTGGAGGGCCAACAACAGGGCAGAGAGGCCGAGGGCTTCATTAAAACATCAGAAGAGCCCTGCTGGATCAGAGCAGTGGTCCATCTAGTCCAGCATCCTGTCTCACACAGGGGCCAACCAGTTCCTCTGGAGGGCCAGCAACAGGGCAGAGAGGCTGAGGCATTCATAAGAACATCAGAAGAGCTCTGCTGGATCAGAGCAGTGGTCCATCTAGTCCAGCATCCTGTCTCACACAGGGGCCAGCCAGTTCCTCTGGAGGGCCAGCAACAGGGCAGAGAGGCTGAGGCATTCATAAGAACATCAGAAGAGCTCTGCTGGATCAGACCAGTGGTCCATCTAGTCCAGCATCCTGTCTCACACAGGGGCCAGCCAGTTCCTCTGGAGGGCCAGCAACAGGGCAGAGACTCTGAGGCCTTCATAAGAACATCAGAAGAGCCCTGCTGGATCAGATCAGTGGTCCATCTAGTCCAGCATCCCATCCCACACAGTGGTATGGCCACCTACAACCCTTCCATGGCCCTTACATAAGTATTGCGCCAAGAGAAGCCTTTCATAGCCCCCCACCCATGTATGCTGGGACAAAACATCTCTTGGCCACACTGTTATTAAAAGCAGAGGATTCCTGTTCTCCCCCCTGACGTTAAAACAATGACAACCTCTGCTCCATCCAAAGCCCACTGACCTTGGAGGAATACCTGTTATATAACACTGAAGTTGCGTTGAAAAGAAAGAGGTGGGACATTGGGAATAGCATTCCTGGAAGAGGCAGTTTGCTTTTTTTCTAGCTATGTATTAAGTTAGTAGGAAGCGAGGCCTCTAATGCTTAATGGCCCCCATTATCTACATAGCAGTCTCCATTTTATCAAGGTTGGCATGACAGTGAAATTAACACCATATGTTGTATTTTTTACAAAACAGCCTTATTGGGAAAGAAAGAAAGAGAGAGAGAGAGAAAAGAGAGAAGGAGGGAAAGAGGGGAAAAGAAGAAGGAAGGAGGGAGGGAGGAGGGAAGGGGAAGGAAGGAAAGGAAGGAAGGAAAGGAAGGAGGGAAGGGAGGAACGGAAGGAGGGAAGGAAGGAGGGAAGGAAGGAGGGAAGGAAGGAAGGGGAGGGAAGAGGGAAGGAAGGGAAGGAAGGAGGGAGGGAAGAAAGGAAGGAGGGGAGGGAGGGGAGGGAGGGAGGGAAGGAAGGGAAGGAAGGAGGGAGGGAGGGAGGGAGGGAAGGAAGGAAGGAAGGAAGGAAGGAAGGAAGGAGGGAAGGAAGGAAGGGAGGGGCAGACAGGTGGGCTTTACTGCTTCTAGACAGAAGATATCTTTTAAAAAAAATCAGGTAGAGTTAGTGTTTCCAGTCTCCAGGTGAGGCCTAGAGCTCTCCCAGAATTACACCTGCTCTCCAAATGACAGCGATTAGTTCCCCTGGAGAAAGTGGCTGTTTTGGAGGGGGAACTCTAAGGCATTATACCCTGCTGAGGTCCCTCCCCTCCCCAAACCCCACCCTCACAAGGCCCCACCCCCAAAACCTCCAGGTCTTTCCCCACCCAGAGTCAGCAACTCCTGGTAGAATTGATTCGAATATGTTTGGGCAGCCTTTTCAAAACCAGGTGTACATTACGGCCCTAACTCTACCCAGCACAAGCTGTCTATTCATTTAGAGCAGAGCTCTTGAAATGTGAACAGCCCATAAAAATTCTGAACCACCCTGCCTTTGGTGATGCGGCATCTGTCTGGAGACTTGCTGGGATAATGTACAGCCATGCACCACTGAGTTTGCGGGCCAGACTGGCCCCACGGCTACTGCGAGGGAAGACGAACCAGCCTTCCCCCCCTCCCCCGTTCATCTTCCTTTGCCTCTAGATCAAGGCCCAGCGTGTATCGCTCAAGGGCATCAAGGAGTGATCTTGCTTGATCTTGAAAGAACCCACTTCTAGTGTGCCACATTGTCATGAATATGCTGATAGATGGATGGATGGACGGACAGATAGACAGACAGGTGGACAGATGGACAGACACGTGGATGGATGGACGGACAGCTGGACAGACAGACAGAGAGAGAGGCAGGCAAGCAGGAAGGCAGGCAAGCAGGCAGGTGGACGGACAGCCAGACAGATGGACAGACAAGTGGATGGATAGACAGATAGATGGACGGATGGATGGACGGACAGATGGACGGACGGGCGGATGGATGGATGGATGGATGGATGGATGGACAGACAGCTAGCTGGACGGACAGACAGACAGAGAGGCAGGCAAGCAGGAAGGCAGGCAAGCAGGCAGGTGGACGGACAGACAGACAGATGGACAGACAAGTGGATGGATAGATAGATAGATGGACGGATGGATGGACAGATGGACGGACGGGCGGATGGATGGATGGATGGATGGATGGATGGACAGCTAGCTGAATGGACAGACAGACAGAGAGGCAGGCAAGCAGGAAGGCAGGCAAGCAGGCAAGCAGGCAAGCAGGCAGGTGGACGGACAGCCAGACAGCTGGACAGACAAGTAGATAGATAGATAGATAGATAGATAGATAGATAGATAGATAGATAGATAGATAGATAGATAGATAGATAGATAGATAGATAGATAGATAGATAGATAGATAGATAGATAGACGGACAGATGGACGGGCGGGCGGGGGCGGGCGGACGGGCAGGCGGGCGGACGGACGGACGGACGGATGGACAGCTAGCTGGACGGACGGACAGACAGAGAGGCAGACAAGCAGGAAGGCAGGCAGGTGGACAGACAGATAGACGGACAGACGGATGGACAGACAGATGGATAGATGGATGGACAAACAGCTAGCTGGACAGACAGAGAGAGAAGCAGGCAAGCAGGAAGGCAGGCAGGCAGATGGAAGGACAGATAGACAGGTGGATGGATGGATAGACAGATGGATGGACAGACAGACAGATGGACAGGTGGTTAGCTGGACAGACAGAGAGAGAGAGAGGCAGGCAAGCAGACGGGCCAATGGACAGACAGACGGATAGACTGACAGATAGACACACAGGCAGGCAAGCAGGCAGACACCAGCTTTAAACCCAGTAGCCCCAGTATCCTGTATCTGGCAGTGGGATTGGCTACTGTTAGATGCTACATAGGGCCCATTACCCCCACAACAAGCCATGGGATTCTATTTCTGAGGCCTTCCACCAGCACGAGATGGTCTCGCCAAAACTTCTGAGTGCTAGGGTGGCCAACCTCCAGTCGGTGGCTGGACATCTCCCGTGTCCATGGTTGCTAGGATTTTGCTCCACGTTTCTCCCCCAGCTCAGCAGCCCCATTCAAAAGCAGGTAAGGTTTAGTAGCAGCTTCCAATATGGGATGCAAATAGATTGTGAGGAGGGATTATGGCACACAGCGACAGACCTGGCGACAGAACTGTTCTGGTGGAAGCGAAGCTACCCCTCCTGACTCATCCTGCTCACTTTGATCTCTCCCCACTGTTTTTAGAAAAGGTTATACAAGTCGGCATTGTGTTAAGAGGCCTCCCCCCCCCAATCTTTCTATCTTCTATATTTGTTTAGCTGATTTCCTAATCTGGTTGTGCAGCTGGCCGTTGTTATATCCTAAGGCCGTCAATACCAAAGCTTAGCAAAAGAGCTGAGTTTTTTTAAATCCCTTTTTTTTAAAAAAAGAAGAAACTTCAAGTGTGTGCTTATTTCATCTGAAAAGCAGGATCAAAACCTGTCACAAGGGCTGATGAAGACCCAACCCCCCACCCCGCCTTCTCTTGCCCTTCAGTTATCTTGAATTAAACTATTTTGGGAGAGCTCAGACTCTGTTTATCACTCTCTAAAGCTTCCCTGGTGTGGAAATTAAGGGCAGAAGGGGGGAAAGTCATAAGAACACAAGAGAAGCCATGCTGGATCAGGCCAATGACCCATCCAGTCCAACACAGTGGCCAAAAACCAAGTGCCATCAGGAGGTCCACCAGCAGCTTTAAGAAAATAAAAGAAGCCATGTTGGATCAAGCCAATGGCCCATCCAATCCAACACTCTGTGTCACATAGTGGCCAAAACCCAGATACCATCAGGAGGTCCAGCAACAGCTTTAAGAACATAAGAGAAGCCATGTTGGATCAGGCCAATGGCCCATCCAGTCCAACACCCTGTGTCACACAGTGGCCTAAACACAGGTGCCATCAGGAGGTCCACCAGCAGCTTTAAGAACATAAGAGAAGCCCTATTGGATCAGGCCAATGGCCCATCCAGTCCAACACTCTGTGTCACACAGTGACCAAAACCCAGGTGCCATCAGGAGATCCACCAGCGGCTTTAAGAACATAAGAGAAGCCCTATTGGATCAGGCCAATGGCCCATCCTGTCCAACACTTTGTGGCCAAAAATACCAGGTGCCACCAGGAGGTCCAGCACTGGGGCCAGGACACTAGAAGCCCTCCCACTGTTGCCCCCTGCAAGCACCAAGAATACAGAGCATCACTGCCCCAGATAGAGTGATCCATCTATACCTTATGGCTTATAGCCACTGATAGTCCCTTCCAATTGGTGAGCTATTCTTCATGTCAAGAGACACGGGCTTGATCCATTTAATCTAGCTTCCAGTTCAAAACCACATGCCTGCCCCACTGAGGCTACCGTACTTTGGCCACATTATGAAAAGACAAGTGTCCCTGGAAAAGATAATACTACTAGAAGAAGAGGTTGGATTTATACCCTGCCCTTCACTTGCAGTCTCAGAGCGGCTTACAAACTCCTTTCCCTTCCCCCTCCCCACAACAGGCACCCTGTGCGGTAAGTGGGGCTGAGAGAGCTCTTTCGAGAACTGTAGAGAGAACTTGTGACTGACCCAAGGTCACACCAGCAGCTGCATGTGGAGGAGTGGGGGATCAAACCCAGTTCTCCCAGATTATTAACCACTACACCAAACTGTTGAAGGCAAGAGAAAGAGAGGAAGACCCAACACAAGATGGATGGAGTCAGTCAAGGAAGCCATGGCAAGACCTGAGCAAGGCTGTTGATGACAGGATGTTTTGGAGGTCATTAATTAAAAGGATTGCCATAAGTCAGAAGTGACTTGACGGCAATTAACATACATACACCCATCCCCACGAGAATTTTAGTACTGGAATTAGTATGACGGTGGCTAACGTCTATAGGCCTGCTGGTCCCGTATGTCCCAAGAAGAAGGCCACTGTTATGTGATGCCTCCTCTTACCGGTTGACTTCTGGGAAACTGGAGGACTATGCACCAGTGAGTTTAAAAGCCAGAATGGCCCTCCACAGCCAGCAGAGGGCAAGAACCACAGGCAAGGAAATGGTAGGGTTGGAGCCAAAAGGTGGTGTTCAGGAAGAAGTGAAGAGGAATTGAACTCAGTAGTTGAGGGCATATAGAAGAGTCTGCTTTATACCATGACTGGGATTTCTAGCAGATACTGGGGGTGGGTTGTTTATTCAGCTCATTCATTGTTTTATAGCCCACCTTCCTCCCCAAAGGGGACCCAAAGCAGCTTACATCATTCTCTTCTCCTCCATTTTATCCTCACAACAACCTGGTAAGGAAGGCTAGGCCGAGAGAATGCAACCGCCCCAAGGAAGTACTTCTCCACCCAAAGAGTGATTAACACATGGAATTCACTGCCACAGTGGCAGCTACAAGCATGGATGGCTTCAAGAGGGAATTAGATAAACATATGGAGCAGAAGTCCATCAGCGGCTATTAGCCACAAGGTATAGATAGGAATTCTCAGTCCGGGGCAAGTGATGCTCTGTATTCTTGGTGCTGGGGGGGGGGTTTTACAGTGGGAGAGCTTCTAGTGTCCTGGCCCCACTGCTGGACCTCCTGATGGCACCTGGTATTTTTGGCCACTGTATGTTGGACCGGATAGGCCATTGGCCTGATCCAACATTGGCTTCTCTTATGTTCTTATGTCACCCAAGCGAGCTTCGATGGCACAAGTGGGGATTCGAACTTGGGTCTCCCAGATACTAGTCCAAGACTCTTAACCATTATAGCACACTGGTTCTAACTGGTGCCAGAGAGGGTCTCTGGACATTTGACCAAAATTAACCATGCAGTGTATTCTTTAAAGCTGTGAACCTCGCTAGGGAATTCTCCTTCCCCTATTTGGATAATGCAGCCCAGTGGTTGAACACATACATGAACATACATGAAATACTGAATCAGACCACTGGTCCATCAGGGTCAGTACTGTCTACTCAGACCGGCAACGGCTCTGCAGAGGTCTTGCACATCACCTCCTGCCTTGTCCTTTTAGCTGGAGACGCCGGGGATTGAACCTGGGACCTTCTGCATGCCTAGCAGATGCTCTACCACCGAGCCACAGCAATCAACTGCAAAACTAATCTGAACCGTCAACCCACCATCACCATCAACACCCATTCGGGAAAGAGGAAGGTGTCTTCCATTCTTCCCAACCACTCCTGTTGAATTATTAAAACAGCCACATAAAACACCAAACTAGATCAGAAGCAAGGCAGGTGGGCCAGAGAAGAACACAGGGAGTTTGGGAGGGGGAGTGGCTCAGCGGCGGAGCATCTGCTTGGCATGCAGAAGGTCCCAGGTTCAATCCCCAGCATCTCCAGTCAAAAGGACCAGGCAGTCGGTGATGTGAAAGACCTCTGGAGAGCTGCTGCCAGTCTGAGTAGACAACTGTGAATTTGATAGACCAAAGGTCTGACTCAGTATAAGGCAGCTTCCTGTGTTTATATAAATGTTTCCAAGTCGGTGTTACTCAGCCTATCTCTGCTGTTCCGACTTCCTGATCTATGACTGGTCTGAGCGGCATACCAAAGCCCTTGGCGTTGGCCCCAGCATCTCTCTTCCACACCCGCAGCCCTGACTCACCTATTTCACCTGTCCCTTTCTGCCCGTTCCACCTTAATTATAAATTGGCCCTACATCGTACCTCTGCTCAGCTACCCACCCTGCACGATGTAAAGCCCATCAGCTACCCCTGCACAGTCTAATGGCCGAGCAGCTGAGGGGCCATCCAGGCCAGAGGGGAGGGTGAGCCCCCAAACCACCCCAGCCCCTGTTCTTCGGACCACCCCGGCTCTTGCCAGGCAGATGGTTAAGCAGAGACTCCCTACAGAACAATCAAGAACTGGCATGACAGGTTAGAAGCAATGGGAACGGGTGGAACTACAGGTGATGGTGGCGGGAAGTGCCGCCAAGTCGCAGCTGGCCTAGCGACCCCAATCGGGTTTCCAATGCAAGACGCGTTCAGAGGTGGTTTGCCCATTGCCCGCCTCTGCGTAGCAACCCTGGGCTTCTGTGGTGGTGTCCCATCCAAATCGTGACCAGGACCAACCCTGCTTTGCTCCTGAGGTCTGACGAAATCAGATTAGCCTGAGTCATTCAGGTGGATATATGGATCAAGGCGTTGGAAGGGGACAGATAAGTGGAATACAATGATGGATAGATGGACAGAAGGAAGGAACTGGAAAGAGACAGATTAGTGAAATACATGGATGGGTGGGATGCAGAGAAAGGAGGGAAGGAGGGAGGGAAGGAGCTGGAAAGGGATGAATTAGTGAAATACAAGGATAGGTGGGATGCAGAGGAAGGAAGGAAGGAAGGAAGGAAGGAAGGAAGGAACTGGAAAGAGACAGATTAGTGAAATACATGGATGGGTGGGATGCAGAGGAAGGGAGGGAGGCCGGGAGGGAAGGAAGGAGTTGGAAAGGGATGGATTAGTGAAATACAAGAAAAGGTGGGATGCAGAGGGAGGGAGGGAGGGATAACAGACTGATACAAGACAGGGTGATAGTTTCAGAGCGTAGCCCTTTTGGTCTGCAGTAGGAGAATTAGACTGGAGTCCAGGAGCACCTTAGGCACCAACAAGATTTTCAGGGTATGAGCTTTCAAGGCAGCATCAAAGCTGCCCTTCATCGGGGAGGGGGAGGAGGCTGCCTGCTTCGTCATTCCCTATGACAGAAGAGCAGAAGAGAACGAAGCAAACAGCTGAATAGAATGGGGGGGGGCTTGGAGGGGGGCTTCCATTTTGAACCCCCACACCTGCCCTGCAGGCCCAATTCAATGTGAAGGTGTCGTTTGGCAGCCAATGGGTTGGAAATGCTGTCCCGAAACATCTGTAGAAACCAGCCTCCCTCGAATCGGGGAAAGGTTGGGTGGGAGCAGGGACTGCAGTTGCAGGAAGTTGTGAAACTGAGCAGGTCTAGAAAAAGAAGCTAAATGAGAGGTTTTAGCAGCCTTGGCCATTGGAAGAAAGTTGGGAGACCCCTAGCAAGACTGGGGTTTTGATCAGGGGAAGGGAGGGAGGGAGGAGATGGGGAGGAAGGAAGGAAGTAGATGGAGAGGAAGGAAGGAAGGAAAGAAGGAAGGAAAAAGATGGGGAAGAAGGAAAGAGGGAGATGGGTAGGAAGGAAGTAGATGGAGAGGAAGGAAGGAAAGAAGGAAATAGATGGGGAAGAAGGGAGGAAGGAAATGGGGAGGAAGGAAGGAAAGAAGGGAAGAAATAGATGGGGAAGAAGGAAGGAGGGAGATGGGTAGGAGGTAAGTAGATGGAGAGGAAGGAAGGAAAGAAGGAAATAGATGGGGAAGAAGGGAGGAAGGAAATGGGGAGGAAGGAAGGAAAGAAGGAAAGAAATAGATGGGGGAGAAGGAAGGAGGGAGATGAGTAGGAAGTAAGTAGATGGAGAGGAAGGAAGGAAAGAAGGAAATAGATGGGGAAGAAGGGAGGGAGGAGATGGGAAGGAAGGAAGGAAGGAAGGAAGGAAGGAAGGAAGGAAGGAAGGAAGGAAGGAAGGAAGGAAGGAAGGAAGGAAGGAAGGAAGGAAGGAAGGAAGGAAGGAGATGGGGAGGGAGGGAGGAGATGGACGGGCGAGTGGGGGTCTGGCCCCCCCCCGTCCCCTGGGCAGCTCCTTACCAGTCGGTCCCGGGCTCGTCCACCACCAGCAGCACTTTGCCGCGCGCCGAGGAGCCTCCCGAGCCGGCCACGCCGCCGACCTGCTCGCTGAAGGTGGCGGCGGCGGCGGCCGTGGTCTGCTTGACGGCGTTGGAGAGGGACGAGAAGAAGCCTCCGGCGCCGCCGCCGCCGCTGCCCCCTCCGCCGCCGCCGCTGCCGCCTCCCGCCCCGCTGCCGGGCCCGGGGCTGGGGGCGGCCGGGGAGCGCTCGGCGGGGGAGATGCTGCCGGAGGAGGGCGAGGTGGCGCTGGGGGGCGGCGGGGGGGGCTGCGGGCGCTGCAGGTCGGTCATGTAGCCGTTGGGCAGGTTGGCCATGAAGTTGCTGTCCGAGAGTCGCCGGCGGAGGTAATTCATCTTGGCGGGGGGGACCCCTCTCCTGGGGCGTCTGGGGGGGGGCTCGCTCCTCGGTAGCCCCTGGCCCCAAAGGCGGTCTCCTCTAGAGCAGGTCGCCCTCTACGCCGCCTCTCCCTCCCAGGGGATCCGGACCAGACGGCTTGGAGGGGGGATCTTGCAAGGTCTCGCAGGGAGGGGCTGCCGGCGGCTGGGATCGACCGGGATCCTTTTCCGGCAAGGAGGGATGATGCTCGCAGCCAGATCTTCTTTTCCCCCCCAAGGCTTTGCAGGACGCGATCTCTCTCGACCGGGGAAAGGATCCTAGAGCTCTCTCTCTCTCGATCTCTGCAGATCTCTCGCTCTCCCTCTCTGCTCGGCGACTCTGTAGGGAAAGAAGGGGGCGAGTGACCCTGAGCTTTGGGGGAGGAGGAGAGAATCGCTACTGGGGTGGGTGGGGGAAGCAGCCCTGCCGCACGGCTCCTCCCAAGTCCGGAGCCTTCTGCGGTCGACCAGTCGCCAGCCCTGCCGGGTTAATCCCTTCTCCCCCCCCTTCCCCCCGCTTGGACTCTCCGAATTCCCTCCTCTCGCCCCCCCCCCAACCGCTGCAATGGTTGGGTCCTTTTCCTCTGCAAAAGCAATCCGGGGCTGCGCCATCAGCCAATGGGAGGGGCTCCGCGTTCCTTGTTCCCACCCCACCCCCTCTCCGGCAGGTGAGAATGGTACGGTCCCTGGTACCCAGGAGGAGAGGGATGCGAGGACAGAGAAACAGAAGGATGCTGAGGATGCTGCCGATGGCCGCTTCTTTCCTGGGAGGAGGGAGCCGCTGCCCATAAAAGCTGTTATTGGAGTCCCGCGACCCACAGCTGGTGATGTGGCGAATCCTGAGAACCGAATGGCGAGAAATCCCAGAGATGGTTCATCTTTCTGGAGAAACTCTGGCCCCAGTGACATAGATCAGTGGCTCTCCAAATGAGGCCCAGGCCACCCTTGGGAGGTGTACCTGGTTTCCAAGAGAGGCACAAACGTCATCGTCTGCTTTTCCTGTTTGGACTTTGATGGGACCAAGGGACAGAGTGTCAACAGACCAGTTTATCCCAGTGGCGGGTGGGGTGGGGTGGAGAGTATCCAGAGTTCAGGATGGCTGAAGGGAAGGGTGCTTGGGGGGGGACAACAGTGGGAGGGCTTCTAGTGTCCTGGCCCCACTGCTGGACCTCCTGATGGCACCTGGTATTTTTGGCCTGGTACAAACTCCTTCCCCCCACACACAACAGACACCTGTGAGGTAGGTAGGGCTGAGAGAGCTCTTTTGAGAACTGCTCATGAGAGAACAGCTCTGAGAGAACTTGTGACTGACCCAAGGTCACACCAGCAGGTGCAAGTGGAGGAGTGGGGAATCAAACCCGGTTCTCCCAAATTAGAGTCTGCTTGGTGTAGTGGTTAAGTGCGCGGACTCTTATCTGGGAGAACCGGGTTTGATTCCCCACTCCTCCACTTGCACCTGCTGATGTGACCTTGGGTCAGTCACAAGCTCTGGCACAGCTGTTCTCTCAAGGACAGTTTGTGTTAGAGTTCTTTCAGCCCCACCTACCTCACAGGGTGTCTGTTGTGGGGAGGGGAAGGGAAAGGAGTTTGTAAGCCGCTCTGAGACGCTTTTGGGCAGTGAAGGGCGGGGTATAAATCCAATTTCTTCTTCTTCTTCACTTAACCACCACACCAAACTGGCTTCAGACAGTGCCGTATAATCTTGCCATTCCCATCACATCCTGGTTATTCTAGCACTGCACTTACCCCTCCAAAATATGTTAATGTATGGGTCCCCAAAAAGGTGCCCGGGGGCACCATGTAGAGTTGCCAGCCTCCAGGTGGGGCCTGGAGATCTGCTTTCGCAACTGATCTCCTGCTGACAGAGATCAGTTCCCCTGGAGAAAATGCCCACTGTGTGACAGAGTGTTGGACTGGATGGGCCACTGGCCTGATCCAACATTGGCTTCTTTTATATTCTTATGTTAAGGGTTCTCAGAAAGAAAACAAATGCTTCCTGCTTCATAGAATGACATTTCATCTGTGTTTGTAAAGTGCCGTCAAGTTGCGGCTGACTTAGGGCGACCTCATGGGGTTTTCAAGGCAAGTGAGAAGCGGAGGTGGTCTGCCACGGCCTTCCTCTGCAGAGCCTTCCTTGGTGGTCTCCCATCCGAGCCCCGACCTTGCTTAGCTTCTGGGATCTGATGAGATTAGGCTATAGGATGCCATTCCACTTCCCCCCAACGTTTTATCTACATAGGTATAAAGAACAGTTGGAGGGGATGTGTAACCTTGTGTACACTGCCATATGCAAAGACCATGTGCCAGGACTTTATCATTTTCACTATTATTTACATAGCCCCATCAATGTGCATGATCTTAAAAAAGAAAGCTGTCAAGTCACAGCTGGCTTGTGGTGATCCCACAGGTGCTTTGCCGTTGCCTGCCTCTGCGTAGCAACCCTGGACTTCCTTGGTGGCCTCCCATCCAAATATTAACCAGGGCTGACCCTGCCTAGCTTCTGAGATCTAACAAGATCAGGTTATCCTAGGCCATCCAGGTCAGGGTAGAGACAAACAAAGATTGGTTTGCCATTGCCTGCCTCTGTATAGCACCTCTGGACTTCCTTGGTCTCCCATCCAACTACTAACCAGGTCTGACACTGCTTGGCTTCTGCGTTCTAATGAGATCAGGCTAGCCTGGGCCATCCAGGTCAGGGCTTTAGCATGAACAAAAGCAGGTAAGTGGCTACAGGGGTTCTGGCCCTAAGGCTCTGACAGTCATGAGTGGAGATTGTGTAGAAGGTGCCTTTTAGCCAGGCAAGATGAGCAGTAGGAATTGGTGTTAATATTTTATTCTAAAGTTTCTTTGGTTTATGACTGGTTGCCCATTTATACAAACTGCGTATCCTTCTGAAGGGTGTTCTTCTGAGACGTGAATCTCCTGGTTGTATTGAAAATTATACCTGAGATAACTTGTAATAGTCTTAACTGAAGAAGAATTATGAGACGAAGTTATTAATATCCGGAACCTTCGTATCAACGCATCGGACTACTTACCCGCTTGAGCTGCTTATGTTTTATAGCATCTATGTATTATTCTTGTGCTTGTTGTATTTGATGGCTTTGTTATTCTTAATTTAATATTCTCATTTATGTCATTATATATATATATATATATATATATATATATATATATATATATATAACATTACAATATTGTATTTATTAGCTTCTGCTACTAGCAGAACCTAGCAGTTCGAAAGCAAGAAATTGCAAATAGATAAATAGGTACCACTTTGGTGGGAAGGTAACAGCGTTCCATGCACCTCGGCATCTAGTCATGCTGGCCACATGACCATGGAAACGTCTTCGGACAGCTCTGGCTCTTCAGCTTTGAAACGGAGATGAGCACCGCAACCCTAGAGTCGGATTCGACTGGCTTTCGAGCAAGGGAACCTTTACCTTTACCTAAGGATCTGACAGTCATGGGTGGAGATTGTGTAGAAGGTGACTTTTAGCCAGGCTGTGGATCTGCAACTGACTTTCCAGACTGGGCACCAGCAGCAAGACAGACCCATGTGCTCTATTTACACAAGAGGGTGGCCTGGGACATGCACATTCCCCCCACTCCTCAAGGTAAAGAGAAGCAAGGGGTGGGGGACTACTGAAATAATTTGTAATGCATGTGTATGGGTAAAATGACCGGAGAGTCCAAAAAGGAGGGATGAATGGTAAGGCAAAAGAAAATGGAAAAGATATGCTATATTTGTTTACGTGTGTATGCCCACACATGTATCTATAGGCAAACATGAACCCACTCATGCACCCCTTAGAAAACACAGGTAAAAAAATTCCAGCACACTGTAGTGTTGTTAAGAAACAGAACTCAGGGTGGGGCTCTAGCGATAGAGGCTGGCCGTTATCTGGGATTCTTTACCTCTCTTGTCAGTGAGGAGAACATGGAACTGCCCAGTGTTCCCTCTAAGCTGAGTTAGTGTGAGCTAGCTCAGTTTTTTAGCCTCTGGCTCACACATTTTCATCTTGGCTCAGGAAGAATGGCTCCAGAGCAAACTAATTGGTGGAGCAGCCAAATCGCTCGCTCACAACTTTAATGCCTGCTGCTCACAAAGCAGAATTTTTGTTCACGAGACTCCACAGCTTAGAGGGTGCACTGGAACTGCCCCCCCCCATACATTCTCAGGCCAGATCCAGCCATGCGGATGATAGAATAGGAAGGCTGGACTCAAATCTTCGCACAAATTACTATCACCACAGGACACAACCTACCTGCCCTTCCTGAGACAGCTCTTTTGGATGTACTCCCGGACTCCTGTAAAGGAAATACAGTAAGAACATTAATTCTGACTCTCTTAGCAATTGCCAGAATATTAGTTGCACAGAAATGGAAGGATAAGAGTATCCCTACCTTATCCAGCTGGCAAAACAAGTTACGGGAACATTTTGTTTATGGGAAAATAATGTTTCCTCAAACACACTGGAATGCTAAAGCATTCCGAGCAGAGGGAGAAGTAATTCCTAAAAACAAACATCACCAAGAGTGATTGTATTTCTAAGAGTTAGGTAAAGGTAAAGGTTCCCTTGCTCGAAAGCCAGTCGAATCCGACTCTAGGGTTGCGGTGCTCATCTCTGTTTCAAAGCCGAAGAGCCAGCGCTGTCTGAAGACATTTCCGTGGTCATGTGGCCGGCATGACTAAACACCAAGGCGCACGGAAGGCTGTTACCTTCCCACCAAAGTGGTACCTATTTATCTACTTGCAATTTCTTGCTTTCGAACTGCTAGGTTGGCAGGAGCCGGAACTAGAGACAGGAGCTCACCCCGTCATGTGGCACTCACAGGTCTTGAACTGCTGAACTACTGACCTTCCACAGCCTGCAGTTCAGCGTCTTAACCACTTGAGCCACCGCAGCTCCTTTTCTAAGAGTTAGAAACAGGCTATTTTAGAGTTATGGTTAGTTCAAGTTTATGCCACAGGTATGCTATTGACAATCTTGTTGTGTTGTTTTCATGTGAGGTTTATTGTTGTAACAGGTAATATTTTATGGTTCTGATAAATAATTATTTTTAAAAAAAAATAGAATAGGAAGGGACAGGAACTTTGGCCTGGAGGGTCTAGGCTAGCCCAGTCTTGTCAGATCTCAGAAGCTAAGCAAGGTGGCCCCTGGTCAATTCTTGGATGGGAGACCACCAAGAAAGTCCAGGGTTGCAATGCAGAGGTTGGCAATGGCAAACCACGTCTGTTTGTCTCTTGCCCTAAAATCCCTACAGGGTTGCCATAAGATGGTTCTGACTGGATGGTACTTTTCAACAGCAGCGTATTACTTAAAATCTAGGGATGCCAGCCTCCAGGTGGGGCCTGGGGATTTCCCAGATTGGCAGCTCATCTCCAGGCTACAGAGATCAGTTCCCCTGGAGGAAATGGATGCTGTGGAGGGAGGACTCTGTGGCATTCTACCCCACTGAGGTCCCCGTTCTCCCCAGGCTCCACCCCCAAATCTCCAGGAGTTTCCCAACCTGGACCTGGCAGCCCTACCTTCCTAACTGGTGGCCATGGGGGCATCTGGCAAACCTAGCCCTGGTTAGTACTTGGATGGGAGACCAGCGAAGAAGTCCAGGGTTGCTACGCAGAGGCAAGAAATGGCCAAACCACCTCTGAACGTCTCCTGCCTTGAAAACCCTCTGGGGTCACCTTAAGTTGGCGGCAACTTGATGGCTGTTTCCACCACCAGAATATACCATCTCAGAACGGAGAGGGGGTGTGTGTCTAATTTCTTTGAAGGCTTTCCTTCTTCAAATTCACCCTTCAAATAGGGAACCAGCAAAATAGGCTAGAAGTCGACCTCGATCCTTTCCCCCTGATGTGCTAGTTTTCCCCTTGAGGGGTGTTATAACACAGAGGGACACTTTCCCAAGAGGCATCCTGTGCTTGAAGCCTGAATGTTCCATTCTGCATCCTCATGGCTGCGCATGCGCAGACCCAGCCTGAATCCCAGAATAACAGAAAGCCGAGACCAGTTTCAAAAAAGCAGAATTCCCCTTGCCTCCTGCTCTACTTGTTGCGATGGCCTCAGGGAGAGGGTGAGGGGGCAGAGAAGTAGATAGGGGGGCATCGTGGATATGTGGAATCAGTGTTCCCTCTGAGCTGAGTTAGTGTGAGCTGGCTCACAGTTTTTTACCCTCCGGCTTTTTGTCTTAGCTCAGGAAGGATGGCTCCGGTCCAGAGCAAACTAATTTATGCTCTGCCTGCTCACAGCTTTAATGCTGGTAGCTCACAAAGTAGAATTTTTGCTCACAGGACTCCACAGCTTAGAGGGAATTAATTAGTTCTGGTGGAATTAGTTCTGGTGGGGAATGGGGTTGGAGAAAGGACTTGGATTCTTCATCATCCCCCCCCCCCGCCCCATCATTTTAACATGACAGGCTTTAAACTTGTAGCATAAGAAGAAGAAGAGATTGGATTTATACCCCACCCTTCACTACCCAAAGGAGTCTCAGAGCGGCTTATAAACTCCTTTCCCTTCCCCCCCACAACAGATACCCTGTGAGGTACGCGGGGCTGAGAGAACTCTTTGGAGAACTACTCATGAGAGAACATTTCTGAGAGAACTTGTGACTGACCCAAGTTCACACCAGCAGCTGCATGTGGAGAACTGGGGAATCAAACCCAGTTCTCCCAGATTAGAGTCCACGCTCCTAACCACGACACCAAACTGGCTCATAAGAGCGAGGTGGGTGGGTGAGGAACGCAGCAAATAAATGGTAGTGTGTTTAACGACAAGCGAAACATTAATTACCTCTGTGGATGACATCAAGTGGTGGTGTTCATTTTTGAGGGCCTCTTGAAAATAAAGGCAGTATGATATTTAAAGGATTGGGGTTTCAATGTGAACAAGCCCATTAACAGATTCTAGTTAGGATGCTCACAGGATGGAGTTCACACTGAAGTTGACACATCTCTTCTGAATGCCAGGGAATGGCATCTGCAGCATTCAGTACATTCAATCCATGGCCCATTTTGCATCTAGCATTTGCTCAGCTGTTTTACCAAATCTACGTTGGAACAGAACTTCCCCTCTGCATTGCATGCCACTTTCACTTTCTTTGATTGTTGGATTTTATGGAAGTCTCCACACTGCGTGCCAGTTTCACTTCCTTTGATCTCTTGGTTTTATGGTACTGTCTGCATAGATTTATGGCCGTTTTATGGCCATTCAGGGCTGACTCAGCAGTCAGTATGGCGTTGGCACAGGGTATTTGAATGTGGTTTTGAGCCGAAACTTTTTCTGTTCCAGTGTGGCTTTGGTAAAACAACACTGCGAATGCTAGATGCAGAATGGGCCCATCATGTTGTGCCAAAGAATTGGTTTGAACCAATTAGTCCCTTCAGTCCAGGGGGGTTGCGCTGTCCATGGTGCTGCAAACGCTGGTGCCTCTGTCCGTGGTGCTGATTAAGCCCTGTTTTCTCTTCATCTCACTTCCCCTTCTAACACCCAATACACAGACTTGAAAGGGTCCCTAAGCCCACAGATATCCCTATAGTGTTTCAGATGCCAACCTACTGCTATCCCTACAATGTTCTAAATGCCACCTGGATATAGAGACAGACAGGCTGTCCCCTGTTTTTGTCTGTCTCCCAACCATGGATATAAGTCTGACATTGGGAACCATAACATTCAAAAACCAGTGGGGGGACATTTTAACCTTCCAGGACATTCAGTTGCTGATCTAAAAGTAGCAGTTCTCTTACAAAGGAATTTCAAAGGGAGATTAGAAAGAGAGACTGCTGAACTGTAACTGATAATGATGCTCGAGACAATGCATCCACCTGGATTGAATCGAGACCTAGGTTTCCTGTCTCGTCACCAATGCTGATTTCTCCACGCCTATTACCCCTCTGCATATTTCACCTAAATCCAGTCATGCCTGCTATTGCCATTCACCTGCTATTTCCCTGCTAATGTCATTTGGCATCTGAAATCACTCCACTTTCCAATAAATAGGACAGATGGACTCCCATTCTAGCCGTACCTGAAGAAATGAGCAGAGACTAACAAAAGCTCATACCCTGCTACATATTTTGTTAGTCTTTAAGATGCTACTGGACTCTTGCTCTTTTCTACTATCCCAGCAATGAAATTTCCTACACCAGACCAAGGCGGTAAAGGTAAAGGTTCCCTTGCTCGAAAGCCAGTTGAATCCAACTCTAGAGTTGCGGTGCTCATCTCCATTTCAAAGCCGAAGAGCCAGCACTGTCTGAAGACATTTCTGTGGTCATGTGGCCAGCATGACTGAACACCAAGGCTCACGGAACGCTGTTACCTTCCCACCAAAGTGGTACCTATTTATCTACTTGCAATTTCTTGCTTTCGAACTGGTAGGTTGGCAGGAGCTGGAACTAGAGACGGGAGCTCACTCCATCTTGCGGCACCCGGGTCTTGAACTGCTGAACTACTGACCTTCCACAGCCTGCAGTTTAGCGTCTTAACCACTTGAGCCACCGCAGCTCCCTAACAAACGCTCATACCCTGCTACATATTTTGTTAGTCTTTAAGGTACTATACTATCCCAACTACGAAATTTCCTACACCAGACCAAGATGGTACTAGTGCACATTACAATTTCAAGGGGGTAGAAGTCATAACTGGAATGGGTTTCCAGGAGATCAGAGGGGACTCCTATCAGTCTGGTTCCTTGCGTCTGAACCTCAAGTCTGCCTCTGCAGCTTTGCAGTCTCTAAATCCTTATCGCATTTCGATCCAGGCTAGCCCAATCTTGTCTGACCACCAAGAAAGTCCAGAGTTCTGATGCAGAGGCAGGCTGTGACAAACCTAAACATCTCTTGCCTTGACACCCCCCCCCCGCTGTGACTTCATGGAGGTGGGAAGGGGAAGGTGGTGCAGCAACAAAAAAGGCTAATGCAATCTTGGGGTGTATCGACAGAGGTATAACATCCAAATCACATGATGTCATAGTCCTGTTGTACACTGCGCTGGTCAGGCCGCACCTGGAGTATTGTGTGCAGTTCTAGAGGCCTCATTTCAAAAAGGATGTGGAGAGAATGGAATCATAGAATCATAGAATGTTAGAGTTGGAAGGGACCTTGCAGGCCATCTTGTCCAACCCCCTGCACTCTGCAGGAACACAGCCGAAACCCCTACATACCTACAACATACCCAAAAGATGGTTGTCCAGTCTCCTCTTGAAAACGTCCAGCGAAGGAGCATCCACCACCTCCCGAGGCAGTCTGTTCCACTGCTCAACCACTCTTACAGTCAGGAAGTTTCTCCTGATATTAAGCCGGTAACGACTCTCTTGTAATTTCCACCCAGGTGGAGAGGAGAGTGAGGAGGTGCAGAGGAGAGTGAGGAGGATGATTGGGGGCCTGGAGACCAAGGGCCCTACGAGGAAAGGCTGAGGGACTTGGGAATGTTCAGTCTGGAGAAGAGGAGGCTGAGGGGGAACATGATGGCTCTCTTGAAGTATTTGAAAGGCCATCACTTAGAGAAGGGCAGGGAGCTGTTCCTGTGGGCACCAGAGGTGAGGACTTGCAATAAAGGGTTTAAATTAAGGGCGGGAAAGTACCAGCTAGATATTAGGGGAAACTTTTGTATAGTAGGAGTTATTCAACAGTGGAATCAGCTGCCTGGGGAGGTGGTGAGCTCCCCCTCCCTGGCAGTCTTTAAGCAGCGGCTGGACAAACCCTTGTCAGGGATGCTCTAGGCTGATCCTGCACTGAGCAGGGTGTTGCCCCTTCCAACTCTGTGATTCTATGACTAACTACTTTGTCCCTTGCCATGAATATTTATTGAGAAGGGTGCGGATTGCATGCTGTGGACTGGGAGCTGAGTTAAATCTCCTGGATACCTAAATAGATCCTCTGGGGTTACGTCACCCAAATACATTCTTCACTAAGTTGACATCGTTGTAGATGGGCTATGCGCGAAAGATCTGCATAAGACCGGACATGCATGCATGCAGTCATGGTAATTAATTTAATCATTTATGTGTTTATTTGCCTTATCTATAGCCCGCCTTTCTCATCGAGACTCTAGGCCGGGGTGGCCAAACTGTGGCTTGGGAGCCACATGCGGCTCTTTCACACATCTTGTGTGGTTCCCGGCAGGGCAGCTGGGGAAGCTAAATATCATTAGCAAGCAAATATCACTGGACAAATAAATATTACCAATATTTGCTTTTACCGCTTTTGTTGTTATTTTTGGCACTCTCGTTTAACGTTCATAGAAAGCAAATTTGCATGTCTCCCAACAAAAACGTTTAATATTTGCTCATGTCTTGCGGCTCTCAAACATCTGACGTTTATTCTATGTGGGTCTTGTGTTAAGCAAGTCTGGCCACCCCTGGGCTAGGCGGATTATACAGTGTAAGACAATGCGGTCAAATAACACAAGGCGCCCAACAAACACCAAGCAACAGGACTAGGAGGACAAAGATTAGAAATGCTGCCAAAAATAAAAGTACCGCACATGATGCATCATAAACAATTCAAAGGAACAGCAATTGCATAGAATTCCAAACACTCCAGAATCTCTTCTACTAAATATTTGGGATGATGGGTTAATAATGACTAAGCAAACTGCAGAGCTTATAGCTGTATTGTTACTTGCAGCTAAGACCTCGATAGCTCAACTTTGGAAAGCAGAAAAAGTTCCAACAGTACGCCAATGGTTTCAAAAAATTTGGGACGTAGTTATCTATGATAAAATAGCCACACAACAATTAATAGCTGATGGCTCATCAAAAAAGTTGAATTTTATGGAAGAATGGTTTTCCTTTTTTCAATATATAGAAACAGAAAAGAATGACTTTAAGGATCTTCCTATTAAATATAAAGAATTTATATTGTATTAACTTTAGATATTGTTGATTCATGTTGTTAGTTGTTTATTTGTTGAAGTTATGTTCATGTAATATGTTGAATTGTTATACATTGTTTGTATTAAAAAATTTATTTTGAAAAAAATTAATAAAAATTGAGTTACAAAAAAGAAACAGCAATTGCAAATATAGAAAACGATGTGGTTAAGAGCAAGATAATGCCTACAATAAACAGTGGGGCTAGACTACAATCCTGTTCCCTTTCTCAGAGCACCCACCCATTCCAGGATGTGCATGTAAAGTGCTGTCGAGTCGCAGGCAACTTATGGCAACCCTGTAGGGTTTTCAAGGCAAGAGACATTCAGAAGTGGCTTGCCCTTATCTGCCTCTGCATAGCAACCCTGGTGTTCCTCGGTGGTCTCCCATCCAAATACTAAACAGGGCTGACCCAGCTTAGCTTCCAAGTTCTGACAGAGACCGGGCTAACCTGGGCCATCCAATCAGGGCATTCCATGACACTACTGCCTTATTCCCTTGACAGAAAAGCCTCTCCTGATCAGTGTTCCCTCCAAGCTGACTTAGTGTGAGTTAGCTCACAGTTTTTTTAGCCTCTGGCTCACACATTTTTGTCTTAGCTCAGGAAGGGATGGCTCCAGAGCAAATTAATTTATACAGTAGCCAAATCACTTGCTACGGCTTTAATGTCAGTAGCTCACAAAGTGGAATTTTTGCTCACAAGACTCCACAGCTTAGAGGGAGCATTGCTCCTGGCCAGTTGTTTCCCACAGTTTGTAGAATGGCAGAAAAGTAGCTCAGGTACATTGGACAGAAGCTAAACCCACAACTGTTGTGAACATTCTGTGCCAAAATCATTGGGGGGAGGAGGGTGACATTTTCTAATGTCTCTTTTCTACTGGAGAACAAAGCTGCAGAGCCACATAGAAGACAGACAGGAGTCTGTTGTCCCCCCTTCTCCAACCAAAGGCTGTGTTCTCATCAGTTTGCTCCATACCACGTATCCTGATAGGTCTTGTGTTCCACTTATGGGTCAGTTGCAGGCACAGAGAAGATGTATGTTCTACTTTTGAGGGGGGGAAAGAATGAACTTTCTACTTGATGTTAAGAATATAACAGCCCTGCTGGATCAGACCAGTGGTCCATCTAGTCCAGCATCCTATCTCACACAGTAGCTAACCAGTTCCTCTGCAGGGCCAACAATAGGTTATAGAGGCCGAGGCCTTCATGAGAACATCAGAAGAGCCCTGCTGGATCAGACCAGTGGTCCATCTAATCCAGCACCCTGTCTCGCACAGTAGCCCACCAGTTCCTCTGCAGGGTCAACAATAGGGTATAGAGGCCGAGGCCTTCATGAGAACATCAGAAGAGCCCTGCTGGATCAGACCAGTGGTCCGTCTAGTCCAGAATCCTGTCTCACACAGTAGCCAACCACTTCCTCTGCACGGCCAACAATAGGTCAGAGAGGCCGAGGCCTTCATGAGAAGAGCTCTGCTGGATCAGAGTAGTGGTCCATCTAGTCCAGCATCCTGTCTCACACAGTGGCCAACCAGTTCCTCTGCAGGGCCAACAACAGGGTATAGAGGCTGAGACCTTCCCCTGGTTGCCTCCTGGCTCTGGGATTTGGAGTCTTAGTGCCTCTGTTCTTTGCAAGGAATTTTGATAGAGACTTCATTGTTTCCCTAAAGCAAGTGCAAGTCCTGCAAAGCCCGGATCATAAAGCGTCTGAGCCCGCTGCGGCTTTGTGCCTGGAAGAAAGAGCATGTTGACAGTAAATTAGACTGCATCTCCCACTGGCCCGATGGGGACGCTCTCCTGTTCTCGTATCACCTCCTCCCTCCTCCCTAAATGCTGTAATTGCACGTCTCACTTCCAGACCTGCCAGGGGTTCTTTAGGTGTTAATAACACACTCGGCTGGTTGCGTGTCTACTTGGCTTGGCGGTGCTTTAAATTACACCTCATCATGCTGTTAAAAAAGTCACGCTGAACTGAATTCTGTTGCTTTGAGAAGGGGAAGGGGAGGGGAGATACCCTAGTGCATTGTGTATGCAATGTTCCGTCCAACTCCTAACTCCAAATTGGGATCGGTGCATGTATGTACACACACCTGTGGGTGCCTGATGCTGCTGCGCAGGTAGCAGACCTTATCCAAGGTATATTAAGCCAGTATATCAACATTTTCATAGGCAAGCCTGCAACAGTGCGTGTGGAAAGCAACGTGCAGGCAGCAACTTTAGACCAGCAGCATCTATAATTGAAGCATGGATTTGTATGCATGACGGGGCATTTCTGCGATGATTCTGCATTTGGGGGTTTATTGCAGATGTGTGAATGTGCAGAATTGCAGAAGCGTGCCTGCGGGTGCCTGCGGGTTCACCCTTTCTTTTCTTATTTAGTGGGTGCCTGCATTCCCCCCCCCATCTTGCCATCGGGAGCATTAGGGGACACAGCTCAGCATGCTGCCACAGAAACTCTGAGGGACCCTGCTGCGGGGGCGGGGGGGGGAAGGACGGAGCAGGGAGAGGATTTTCTACTCAGGCGTCACCATGACAACCGTACCAAAAGGAACCTAGAAATCCCAGTCTCTAGGCAGGGCGGGGAGAAGGATAGTGCTGAAAAGGAAGGCCGGTGGTGAAAGAGAGATGCCGGGCTACTCCGGTCCGTAAAGAGATGGGTGGAGGGAGACGGAAGGTGCTGATCGAAAGGGTAGATCGATGGAGCAGCTATGTGCCACTAGGTGTCACTGTTGCCCTAACCATACATTCCACTCAGCAAGGGGCAAAGGAGAATTACCCCACTGATGACTCGAACTTTCCCCAAGTCCCTCAGAGGGGTCAAACAGGGACATTTCGTCCAGGCCCTCTTCCCTCTTCTTGCAGTTACCCCCTCGACTGTTACAACTGCCGCTTTTGTTTGGCAGGACTCGCGCCTGCGTCAGAGGCAGAAATTCAACTGGCGCAGTTCTACCCACCCAGTGGAGAAAACCCCACCTCGTTTTACGTTTGTCAGTTAAAGCACTGTCAAAGGCACATGAGCCTTATTAAAAGAGGTGGTCATCTGGCCTGCTGGGTAATGTATTCACCATGTTCGGTACTTTTGAAGTCGTTCTCAGGACACCCTCCGCCACCACCAACCCCGTCATGCCCTATTTTGCCCTTTCTACAAGCCAACATGCCCCGAACATGGATGGCCCAGGCTAGCTGATCTTGTCAGATCTCGGAAGCTAAGCAGAGTCAGTCCTGGTCAGTATTTAGATGGGAGACCTCCAAGGAATACCAGGGTTATGATGCAGAGAGGTATCAGAAGTCTGTTGCAACTTGATGGCATTCTCCATTAGCTCCACCGTGTAGATGATCATGAAGCTCTGATGGTTTTTGCCCAACCTTGATGGTTCAGGCTAGAAGAAGAAGAAGAGATGGGATTTATACCCCGACCTTCACTACCCAAAGGTGTCTCAGAGCTGTTTACAAACTCCTTTCCCTTCCCCTCCCCACAGCAGACACCCTATGAGGTAGGTGGGGCTGAGAGAGCTCTTGACAGAAACTGCCCTTTTTTCAAGAAGAGCTCTTATCAGAACTTCGGCTTGCCCAAGGTCATCCAGCCAGGTGCAAGTGGAGGAGTGGGGAATCAAACCCTGTTCTCCCAGATTAGAGTCCGCGCAATTAACCACTACACCAAACTGGCTCCCAATACACCAAACTGGCCAGCCTGTATTTAGATGGGAGACCACCAGGGAAGTCCAGGGTGGCTGCACGGAGGAAGAAGAAGAGATTGACTTTATACTCCGCCCTTCAATACCTGAAGGCGTCTCAGAGCATCTTACAAACTCCTTTCCCTTCCTTTCACCACAACAAGACGCCCTGTGAGCAGCATTCCCTCCAAGCTGAGTTAGTGTGAGCTAGCTCACAGTTTCTTTAGCCTCTGGCTCACACCTTTTTGTCTTCGCTCAGGAAGGGATGGCTCCAGAGCAAACTAATTTATGCAGCAGCCGAATCGCTTGCTCACAACTTTAATGCCAGTCTCTTTTGAGGACTACTCTTGAGGGAACAGCTCCAAGGGAACTTGTAACTGACCCAAGGTCACACCAGCAGCTGCATGTGGGGGCGTAGGTAATCAAACCCGGTTCTCCCAGATGAGAGTCCGCACTCTTAACCACTACACCAAATGGGCTTTTTGAAGCAGGCAATGGCAAACCACCTCTGAATGTCTCTTGAGGTGAAAACCCCACAGGGTCACCATAGGTCACCTGGGACTTGACGGCAAAAAAAAAAGTGGTGTAATTGTTAAAGTGTTGGACTAGGGAAACCCAGATTCGAATCCCCACTCTACCCTGGAAGCTCGCTGGGTGAACTTGGGCCAGTCACACACTCTCAGCCCAACCTACTTCACAGGGTTGTTGTGAGGATAAAACAGAGGAGACTGAGGGGGAAGGCTGGATATAAATAAACAAGCCCCTGCAGCCATTCAGATCCCTCCCCAGTTTTTGATACGGTGTCATTCAATGAGGCACCAAATCATTTTCACATCTACCCGGATGCACTGGGGGAGGCCATTCAGAGATCTGGAGACAAGGGTCCTCAGTATCCCGATACCACAACCTTCTCTTCATCAGAGTCAGGTGAGCCAATGAATGTCCGGAAGCAGGAGCCTGGGGAACAGCAGTGGGCTAGACGAGGGACGATAAACTGAAAGTCAATCCAGACAAAACCCCGGAGCTTTGAGTTGATAAGACAGCTACCTAAAGGATGAGGAATCTGCCAGTCCTGAATGGAGTTGCACCCCAGCAAGGAACAGCTAGATTGGAGCCCAGTAGCACCTTAGAGACCCACAAGATTTTGGGGATATAAGCTTTCGAGAGTCAACGCTCCCTTCGTCAGACACAGGTAGAAATGGAGATCTGAGTCCTTTTATCCCAGGCTGATTCTGCATTGGCTTTTCCCTCCGTTGTTTTACCAAACCCACGTTGGAACAGAAATTCCCCTCTGCATTGCATGCTGCTCTCACTTCCTTTGAAGAGGAACTGGTGGGCTACTGTGCGAGACAGGATGCTGGATTGGATGGACCACTGGTCTGATGCAGCAGGGCTCTTCTGATGTTCTCATGAAGGCCTCGGCCTCTATAACCTGTTGTTGGCCATGCAGAGGAACTAGTTAGCTACTGTGTGAGATAGGATGCTGGATTGGATGGACCACTGGTCTGATCCAGCAGGGCTGTTATATTCTTAACATCAAGTAGAAAGTTCATTCTTTCCCCCCCTCAAAAGTAGAACATACATCTTCCCTGTGTCTGCAACTGACCCATAAGTGGAACACAAGACCTATCAGGATACGTGGTGTGGAGCTTTATGGTACCTTCTACATTGCATGCCGCTTTCACTTTCCTGGATCATCAGATTTTACGGTAGCCTCCACACTACGTGCCGCTTTCACTTCCTTTGATCATCGGGTTTTAGGGTACCTTCTGCATTGCATGCCGCTTTCACTTTCTTGGATCATCAGATTTTACGGTAGCCTCCACACTATGTGCCACTTTCACTTTCTTTGATCATCGGGTTTCACAGTACGCTCTGCATTACATGCTGCTGTCACTTCCTTTGATCATTGGGCTTTAGGGTACCTTCTGTATTGCATGCCGCTTTCACTTTCTTGGATCATCAGATTTTACGGTAGCCTCCACACAATGTGCCACTTTCACTTTCTTTGATCATCGGGTTTTACAGTACCCTCTGCATTGCATGCTGCTTTCACTTCCTTTGATCATCAGATTTTTATGGTACCACCCACACTGCATGCCGCTTTTGCTTTCTTTGACCATCGGGTGTTCAGGGGTGACTTTACAGCGTTGCCCTGAGGCATTGGATTGTGGTTTTGAGCTGAACTTTCCCCTCCCAGTTGAGAAAATGTGGAGTGAACGCCAGATGCAGAATCACCCCTAGTCAGAAGGTGGGAGGCGAGTTGTAAAAAATGCTTGTAAGGATGCAGAGGTACAATGCATATTGTCATCGGCTTGGTTAGGGCAGGGGGGAATGCTTGGGGTGTGTGTCAGAAAATTAGTACCCTTCTAGAATAAAAGAGCCAGACTACATCGAAATTCAGCACAAGAGATCAACGAAGACCTAGTATAAGAAAGCCCATTAGTAGAGCTGGGAATATACAATTTAATGTTACTGAACACTGGCACGCTGATTAATAATCCATAAAGCTCCTGCTGTCCAAACGCAGCAAGTTGTGAGGGTTTTATTTGAACGTGACGCACACGAAATCTCACAATGAATCATATACACCAAAGCATGCTGTGTGATGGTTCTAGTAGACTGGCATACATATGTGCAGGGTTCATACTCAGATGCCTGGCTCCCAGGGGCAGATTAAGGCTCACTGCTGCCCTCAGCACTGACCAATCTCGGTGCCCCCCTCCTTTCCACACGGACCCAGTCCATTTTAGCTGTCGACCTGTCTGACCAGATATACAATGCAGGTTGCAGCAATAACAAAAATTTATTCATATGATAACACAATATACTGTACAAGCTAAGCCAAGCTCTGGCTACGTAAAGTTCTACAAAGATGCAATACAACATCTATTTTAATGTTTCACAAGTTAAAGTTCCAATATTCATGACCTGAAAGGCATTTTTCTATATTTTTTCACCCTTTTCCCAACTTTGTGGTGCCCCCTTTGGCCCTGGCAACCTAAGCACGTGCTTAGTCTGCTTAAGGGTTAATCTACCATTGATGGCTCCTGTTGACCTCTCTCATCTCCCTTTCTGTAAAACATCTCGAAGAAGAAGAAGAAGAAGAAGAAGAAGAAGAAGAAGAAGAAGAAGAAGAAGAAGAAGAAGAAGAAGAAGAAGAAGAAGAAGAAGAAGAAGAGGAGGAGGAGGAGGAGGAGGAGGAGGAGGAGGAGGAGGAGGAGGAGGAGGAGGAGGAGGAGGAGGAGATTGGATTTATACCCCACCCTTCACTACCCAAGGGAGTCTCAGAGGGGCTTACAATCTCCTTTCCCTTCCCCTCCCCATAACAGACACCCTGTGAAGTAGGTGGGGCTGAGAGAGCTGTGACAGCAACCGCTCTTTTTCACAAACAGCTGTGCCAGAGCTTGTGACAGACCCAAGGTCACATCAGCAGGTGCAAGTGGAGGAGTGGGGAATCACACCCGGTTCTCCCAGATTAGAGTCTGCACACTTAACCACCACACCAAACTGGCTTCAGACAGTGCCGTATAATCTTGCCATTCCCATCACATCCTGGTTATTCTAGCACTGCACCTACCCCTCCAAAATATGTTAATGTATGGGCCCCAAAAAAGTTGCCCATGGGCACCATGTAGGGTTGCCAGCCTCCAGGTGGGGCCTGGAGATCTGCTTTCGCAGCTGATCTCCTGCTGACAGAGATCAGTTCCTCCGGAGAAAATGGCTGCTTTGAAGGGTGGACTCTATGGCATTGTACCAGGCTGAGGCCCCTCCCCAAACCCCGCCCTCTCCCAGATCTGCCCCCAAAGCCTCCAGATATTTTCCAATCCAGGTCTGGCAATCAGTGTCCCCTCTAAGCTGAGTTAGTGTGGGCCAGCTCACAGCTTTTTAGCCTCCGGCTCACACATTTCTGTCTCAGCTCAGGAAGGATGGCTCCAGAACAAACTAATCGATGCAGTTAGCCAAATCGCTCGCTCACAACTTTAATGCCAGGAGTTCACCAAGTAGAATCTTTGCTCACAAGTTTAGAGGGAGCATTGCAGGCAACCCTATGCACCATGGCACCCACAGAAACCTTTCCCAGTGCCTGCCCTGTGTTTTTAGAAAGTGGGTGGGGCCAGGTGGGGCCTTTGCCCAGCAGGGCTTCTGATTGGCCGCTGGAGGTCTGATGGGCTGTGCTGATTTTCTGAAATGCAACTGTAAGCAAGGCATCCTGTTAAACAGCTACTGCCTGATTTACTATCAGAGTTATGCACAGCCTTACGTCCTGACATTCTGTGACAGGCTCCACTTCCTGCAGCAGCCGTTTTGCATTTGTGTCCGATATAGTGACATTTTGGTGCAGTGGTTAGGAGCGCGGACTCTCATCTGGGAGAACCAAGTTTGATCCCCCACTCCTCCACATGCAGCTGCTGGCGTGACCTTGGGTCAGTCACAAGCTCTGCCACAGCTGTTCTCTCAGGAGCAGTTTCTGTCAGAGCTCTCTCAGCCCCACCTACCTCACAGGGCGTCTGTTGTGGGGAGGGGAAGGGAAAGGAGTTTGTAAGCCGCTCTGAGACTCCGAGTGAAGGGCAGGGTATAAATCCAAGCTCATCTTCTTCTTTATTAGGGAGAAAGGCAGAGTATAAATGAAGTTAAAAAAATAAATATTAGATCCATGCATTTGGAAGGAGGCTGTCAGACTCCCAGTCAAGTTACTCTCAACGACTCTCTTGTTGGCAGTGATAAGTTTATTGAGATGCATGCATGATCCAGAACATCACTTGTGTTAGAACTAAAGACTTTTGGTGGGCACAAGTTTATTATAGGTAACTCAAACAAAAGCCCCTTCCTTCCTCGGGTATACGTCATACAAAAACACCACGCCTAGCTGTCCCGGTTCTCCGGTCCTGGAGCCGAACCAACCCCCCCACCCCGAACTCCCCAAAGTCACCCTGCCTACCCGGGAGAGCACGTCAATGGCAGCGAGGCCCCCGAGGAGGGATCCACCTGGCATCTGGAGCCGCAGCAAACAGCAAGGAGCTGGTGAGTGCTGCCCTGGGGTGGTGGGGGGTGAGAAACGGCGGAGCACAGGAGGAAGTCTGCAGCTCCAACGGGCTCATGGCTCGGCATCACGTCCAACGGGAAAGCCTCACCCCAGATGCTGGGAGACCGAAGGGAACACGCACAGGGTGGAGGGGCGGTGCTGGGAGCAGGGAGAGGGATAAAAGGAATGTGGAGGTGAGGGTCGAGGAGGATGCTGTGCAACTGAGACTGGGGAAAGGAGAATGAGAGAGAGGGAAACCACTGCTGTCCCAAAGCTCCTAAGAGGGCCAAGAGTCAGAGCTGCACCGGCAGAGGGGCCAGAGAGGTGGAGCCAACCTCGCCCCCTGACCAACTGAGACCCTCTTTCACCTCACCTTCCTTTATCCCAGCATCGGTCCTGGCAACGCACCCTCCGCCGTCCCCTCCGTTAGCCACAGCCACCAGCGGCAGCGCTTTGAGTGAGAGGATGGAACCTCACATTAGCGTTGCCATCTCAACCAAGTGGAAAAATATATGGACTGGTTATCCACCACTCGAGCTGGTACCAAAAAGCTTTCAAGGACACCTCCGTCTGGGAACGAGAGAGAGGAGGTACATCTTGCAAGGAAAGTCATGGCTTCTAAAAAGCAAAGGTCCCATTTTCTCACTCATTCTCTCCCCTCCCCTTCTTGCAGGAATCCCCTCCTTCCCCCCCCCATAACCAATGCACCCTCTAAGCCATGGAGTCTTGTGAGCAAAAATTCTACTTTGTGAGCGACTGGCATTAAAGTTGCGAGCGAGCAATTTGGCTGCGGCATAAATTAGTTTGCTCTGGAGCCCCTCCTTCCTGAGCGAAGACAAAAATGTGTGAGCCAGAGGTTAAAAAACTGTGAGGTAGCTCATACCAACTCAGCCGAGAGGGAGCACAGTGCCCATAGCTATGGCAACCAAAGCGAGCATAGCGAAGCAAGGTTTGACAAAGGCCCAGGTCTCCTCTGTGACACATAGTCCTTTTATCCGGGGTCCTTCCTTGAAAAGTGAGATTCGACTACTGTTATCCATGCTCTCCCCACATCCCTGTTCCAGCCCGCTGCAATATCCTCTGCAGGGGGGCGGCTGCCTGTTCAAGTCGGTTCAAAACGCAGCTACAGGACTGATGGCCATTAGGGATGACAGGGAACATATTTTGGGATGTGTTGAAAGGGCTGTGCTGGCTGTGCTAATTAGAGATGCTGCAGTGAACATGTTTGGGAGGCGAACCTGCCTGTTTTCAGCAGGCGTAATTGCTTGCGAGCCAAGCTTCAGATCGCTTTGCCTTGCGGCCCTCTGACTCGGGCAGTCAGCTAAACAGTTGGGTGACCGTGCAGTGGCTGCGGCGATGGAGCTGCGTCTCCTTCTGCCTTGCAGCTGCTTTGGGTGACCAGGATAGCCCAGGCTAGCCCGATCTCGTCAGGTCTCAGAAACTAAGCAGGGCTGGCCCTGGTCAGTATTTGGATGGGAGACCACCGAGGAAATCCAGGGTCATGACGCAGACACAGGCAACAGCAAACCACCTCTGAAATGTCTCTTGCCTAAAAAAACAAGTCTACCTCGCCACCTAGTGGTGCATAACGCTAAAAGAGCTAGAACTTCTGGCTGCCAAGCAATCTTAGGATCTCCTGGCTATACTACATACATACGATAATTATTAAGTATTATAATTATTGTTGAGTGCTAAAAGGCAACTGTTGTTGTTGTTTTGCCACAGGGCATGAGGGATTTACTCTGCTGGCTCTGGTCTCAAGCAGCTAGACCATAATGAGGAACTGACCATTCCCAGCTTTTGTCCCATCCCAGAATAGTTTCAGAGGGTAGTCATGTTGGTCTGCAGCAGAACAGCTAGATTCGAGTCCATTTCCAGGGTATGAGCTTTTGAGAGTTAAAGCTCGCTTCCTCAGATACAAAGGGAGCTTTGACCTTGAAAGCTCATACCCCAAAAAATCTCTAAGATGCTACCGGACTTCAAGCTAACTAAGATGACCCTGGAGGTCCCTTCCAACTCTATGATTCTAATGCAGAACAGGATTTACTCTCCACTGCCACCATCTGGCTAGAATTAGAATTGCGGTCCGGCAGCCGGCAACCAGACTCTCTTATCCGGAAATAATCAGACTCCTCTCCTTGATATCACCTGACCTGGATAGCCCAGGCTGGCCTGATGTTGTCAGATCTCAAAAGCAAAGCTGGGCTAGCCCTGGCCAGTATGTGAATGGGAGACCTCCAAGAAATACCAGGGTCATGACACGGAGGCAGGCAATGGCCAACCACCTCTGAACGTCTCCTGCCTTGAAAACCCTACAGGGTCGCCGCCCTGAGTCAGCTGTGTCCTCCTCAGTACAGCCAACTTGGAGGCATTCCTCTTCTAAGCAGGCACGCCTCGCTTGTCGCCTGGACACCAGTGGGCAGGAGCTGAGCGTCAGGTGCTTTCGTGGCTGCTGAGACCAAAGAACTCCAATTTCGGGGGCGGGGGGAAGAGATTTTCATCTTAAAGAATATATCATACAATTGATACATGAGGAACAGCAAACAGCCACAGCACATGGGCAAAGGGAGAAATCAAATAGGTTTACATCCATATCCTCTTTCTGTAAATGTACAGCATATCTCTGTGATGCTAAAGACGTAGGCAGAAATAACGCAATGGATCCAGGTTTATTGTGGGGTTTATTTAAAAAAATTGTATTTGGGGGGCTTTTTATATGTGCATGTGTGTGTGTGCACCTGGAAGTCATGGCAACTTCTGATGACCGACCCCCCTACTGGGGGGTGCTGGAGGCAGTGTTCCCTCTAAGCTGAGTCAGTGTGAGCTGGCTCACGGTTTTTTAGCCTCCAGCTCACACATTTTTGCCTTAGCTCAGGAAGGAGCCACTCCAGAGCAAGCTCATTTATGCAGCAGCCAAATCGCTCGCTCACAACTTTAATGCCGGTCGCTCACAAAGCAGGATTTTTGCTCACGAGACTCCATGTCTTAGAGGCAGCACCGGCTGGAGGGTATTCAGAGAGGTGACTGAATAAAGCCTGTCCCCGCCTCCCAACTGCTGGGATTCCCTGGAGGTCTCCCATCCAAGTACTTGCCAGAGTCGGCCCTGCTTAGCTTCTGAGATCTGACGAGATTGGGCTCGCCTGGGCTATCCAGGTCAGGGCCATGTTCAGTCAGACTCTAATCATCTCAGCTACCGTCTCCTCCAGGTGGCTTGCCATCTGTCTTCGGACCACGTGCCAGCATACGACTGCTCTCTAACGCATGCCCTTACTGAGCGGCCCGCTTCTCCTTGAATGCCCTCAGAGCATGGCTGCTCCCTTCTTAAAGGGAGAAGGTCTTCTTCCCACCCTCTCCCTTGTGAAAATATGCCAAGGAGAGAAAAGGAGAGAAGAGCATTCATCTGCACGACCGGGCAAGCATTCTGCAGATACTTTGTCTTCAGGTTGCATTAAATCAGGAATCCTCAATCCTTTTGAGTTTTTTTTAATTCTGGCACGGCACGGTGGGCGTCACCAGAAAAATGGCTGGTCCAGGAGGTGGAGCCGGCCACAAAATGGCTGCTACGGCTTACCTTCAGTCACATGGTGAAAAGGAGAAGAAGAGGAGATTGGATTCATACCCCGCCCTTCACTACCCAAGGGAGTCTCAAAGTGGCTTACAAACTCCTTTCCCTTCCCCGCCCCACAACAGACACCCTGTGAGGTAGGTGGGGCTGAGAGAACAGCTCTGAAATAACTTGTGACTGACCCAAGGTCACACCAGCAGCTGCACATGGAGGTGTGGGGAATCAAACCAGGTTCTCCCAGATTAGAGTCCGCGCTGTTAACCACTACACCAAACTGGCTCTCAAGAGCCTTGTGTTCTGCTGGCAGTTACTGCCAAAGCAACATCTTTTTAAAAATCTGCTCTGCCAATCAAATCTCCAAAGGCCAGTCAGAAGCCTTGCTGGGCACAAGCCCCGCTCTAGCCTCCCACATTCTAAAATCTCTTGGCAAATATCAGGAATCTGTGGGGGCTCTGGTGCCCACAAGCATCACATTGGGACCCCTGCATGAAATTACCCCACCGACCATTTTATGGCCTCCATTATCAGTTTAGAAACTCGCTCTCCTTTTTTATCTGGCTGCTTGGAATGGCAGTTTCAGCTTAACCCCTGAGCATGCACAAAGTTTAAACCCAACATTCACAAAGCAAAGCAGAAAGTCCTTACATGATATAATCAACAGCAACTTTGCAGAAAGTACAGCCTCTTCTTCCCCAAGTTAGGTAAGGCAATGCAATTAATTTTCCCAGGCATTTTGGATGGCCAATTATGTCTACCTCACCCTGGTTACAGGCCGCTGTGCTCTGTTTTCTTATTTTAATTCTGACATTGCTTATTGCATTAGTCTGCTTTTATTGTGAGCGGTCTTTTTGTTATCTGTATGCTAATTTGTTGCCATGCACAGGTCTCACTAAATGTGTTACTCTAATCTTAGCTGTATTTATTGCTCAGTTAGCTGGACTCTAATTAGCCCTTCCTAGCAACTAACCCCCCCACCTATATGTAACATCTGAGCAAATCTGTTTTAATGTATCTTTAAAAATGTGCATCTATAGGTGCTTAGTCTCTCAGTTCTTGCTTATACCAAGAATCAAACTTTGTTGGTCTTGGAAGTGCCACTGGACTCAAACTCAGTTCTCACATTTGTTTGTTAACTATTGTACTTGTATGCTACTTTACTGTTGTTCACAGATCTACTGTTGGTGTAGTGGTTAAGTGCGCGGACTCTAATCTGGGAGAACCGGGTTTGATTCCCCACTCCTCCATTTGCATCTGGCTGGATGACCTTGGGCAAGCCATAGTTCTGATAAGAGCTGTTCTTGAAAAAAGAGCAGTTTCTGTCAAGAGCTCTCTCAGCCCCACCTACCTCACAGGGTGTCTGTTGTGGGGAGGGTGAAGGGAAAGGAGTTTGTAAGCCGCTCTGAGACACCTTTGGGTAGTGAAGGTCGGGGTATAAATCCAATCTCTTCTCTTCTTCTCTTCTTAAAGGTAAAGGTTTCCCTTGCTTGAAAGTCAGTCAAATCCAACTCTAGAGGGCAGTGCTCATCTCCGTTTCCAAGCCGAAGAGCCAGCACTGTCTGAAGATGTTACCATGGTCATGTGGCCGGCATGCGTAGACGCCGAGGTGCACGGAATGCTGTTACCTTCCCACCGAAGCGGTACCTATTTATCTACTTGCAGTTTCTTGCTTTCGAACTGCTAGGTTGGCAGGAGCTGGGGCCAGAGATGAGAGCTCACACCGTCATGCAGCACTCAGGTCTCGAACTACTGACCTTCCGGTCTGCAGTTCAGCGTCTTAACCACTTGAGCCACCGCAGCCACAGATCTTACCTACTGCCTTAATCCAATCGCAGCTATAATCACTCAGTTACTTTTCATCTTGACTCTAACTAGCCCTTCCTGGCAACTAACCACCCCCACACCTATATGTAATGGCTGAGGACATCTTGTTTCACTGTATCTGAGGAAGGAAGGAAGGAAGGAAGGAAGGAAGGAAGGAAGGAAGGAAGGAAGGAAGGAAGGAAGGAAGGAAGGAAATTTCCCTGAGAGGTATCAGTATACACATCAAAGGGACACAGGCAGAACAGCAAACAGGAAGAAACCCAGATGGCTCATGGCGGTGTACAACACTGAGTAAACATGCAATAATTAAAACATATAAATAACAGTTAATTACAGTAAAATCAAGAAGGAGGAGAAGGAGGAGATTGGATTTATACCCCACCCTTCACTACCCAGAGGAGTCTCAGAGCGGCTTACAAACTCTTCTCCCTTCCCCTCCCCACAAGAGACACCCTGTGAGGTAGGCAGGGCTGAGAGAGCTCTGACAGAAACTGCTGTTTTTCAAGAACAGCTGTGTCAGAACTTGTGACTGACCCAAGGTCACACCAGCAGCTGCATGTGGAGGAGTGGGGAATCAAACCCGGTTCTCCCAGATTAGAGTCCACGCACTTAACCACTACACCAAACTGGCCACTATATACCAGATCAACCCAACTCTCTTGTAACCCCCCTCTGGAGGCTGAGACTAACAGACAGCATCGAGGCCTTCTCTTCTAACATAAATGCAGTAAATAAATCAAGTAAAGAAGGGGAACTTTTTGAATGGAGCCTAGCTGAATTATGTTCTCTATGAACAGTTTATTTAGTATTGTTCAGCTGGCAGTTTGCAATCTGTGAATTAGTACCAACAGGTTCTTTGTGACAATAAAGGGAGACTCCCTCAGGCTTGAAAAATACTGTTTTGAAGGCGATAGGCTGGAAAAAAATAAGCTTTATGCGTGTTTTGAAACAAACATGATGATCCTTTTGTGAAGCAAACGGTGAAAAAAAGGCCTGAATAATAATAAAAAATTTCCCTTATTTTAAAGGGATGGTTTTTGTAGAAACTAATGCTTAAGCTTACTTTTATGTTCAATTTGTGTATAGTAATAATAATAATGGGAGTGATTTCTCTCTCTTAATACATATTAAGATGTTTTTATTGTACTGCCCTTGAAAAAGAGTAGCCAGTTCAAAAAGCATTGCATAAGCTTCTCAAAAGGGATCAGTTTTCTGTGGCGCATTTATGTTGGGAAATTGGCAAAAATACTTAGATATTCAGAGTTTGCAATGGATCTTTGTTTCACTGGAGAGGAGGCATTTCTTTCTGTGTAAAAATCTTTATTTCTAAGGGAAGGGTACTCAGGAAAATCTACAAAATAACAAAGATCTAAGACTACATCTCTACAGCTCCTGAACAGACCGACCCACATGGCCTCACAACAACAACAATGGAGATTCTTCTTCTTCTTGACCCCTAGAAGGAAATCACCTGAATACATTAACCAATGATTGCTAGTAAACAGACTTAGGTTTCCCGGGCTATCTTCCCATTGACTCTGTGCCAGGTTTCCCTTCCAGGTCAGTCTAAACAATAGCACACAAGGTAAAGCCCATTATACCTATAATGACTGAATTTTAGACCTTGCAACATACACATATTTCCAACAATTTGGACGCTTTTCCCAGCAACTGCTCTGAATTTGGGGAAATCTCTTGTTTCTAGAAAAAAGCAGGCCAGGCTGTGGGGTTTTGTTTGTTTGTTTTTCTGGTCAGTTGGCAACCGTAATACTAAGAATAGTACGGAATGAGATTAAAGTTTGTGCATCAGACTTTGGGCATATCAGACAGACCAAGGCACCTCTCACAAGAGCTAATGACTTCCCACTAAAGAATCTGGGGAATGCACATCTCAAAGCGCTTCTGTTCTTAAAAGGCTTCTGCTTCACTGAAGCCTGCGTGACAAGAAGAAAGGCAAGCAGTGACGTGGCTTTCCTCATTACTGCAACTCCACCATGGGAAAAGTCACCTGCTGAATTCCTGCCTGACACAGAACTGTGGCTCAGTGGAAGAGCCTCTGCTTTGCATGCAGAAGGTCTCAGGTTCAATCCCCTCCATCTCCAGATAAAAAGGACCAGGTGGGCGGGTGATATGAAGGACCTCTGCTTGAGACCCTGGAGAGCCGCTGCCAAGTCTAAGAAGGCAATACTGACAGAGGCTGATTCTGCATTGGCTTTTCCCTCTGTTGTTTTACGAAACCCACATTGGAACAGAAATTCCCCTCTGCATTGCATGCAGCTTTCGCTTCCTTTGACCATTGGATTTTATGGTAGCCTCCACACTCCATGCCGCTTTCGCTTCCTTTGACCATTGGATTTTATGGTAGCCTCCACACTCCATGCCGCTTTCGCTTCCTTTGCTCATCGGATTCTTATGGTACCTTCTGCATAGATTTATGGCCGTTCAGGGGTGACTTTGCAGTCAATATGGTGCTGGCCCAGGGTATTTGCATGTGATTTTGAGCTGCACATTTTCCTCTCAGTTGAGAAAATGTGGAGCAAATGCTCGATGCAGGATCGCCCTGTGATGGACCGATGGTCTGACTCAGTATAAGGCAGCTTCATGTGCGCTCATGTGTTAAAAGCACAAGGATGCTTTCAGGAGAATGTTGGCAACTGGATTTCCTCTCTACCATGCCAGCAGATTCTTTCTGTCTACTGGATGTGTCTGGTGAAGTAGACTGTTTCCAAAAACCATCTGCCATTATGGTTTTTTTTAATGTTCTGTCTTGAAAAATCGTATGCCATTATATATTTTTTTAAAAAATATTCTCGCTATTATAGATTCACACAATTAATTTTAATTTTGTTATGTTTTCTCTGTAAATTCTAATTGCTGTTATGAATTACAGTTAAGTAAGCTAAATCCATTACAGTTAAGAAAACTAAATCCTTCCATAAGTTTTGCTCTGGAATTTATTTTGTGTCTGTTATGGTGCAGCCTTGGACAGGTCTTAGAAGGGTGTAAATCTTTATAATTATACTCATATTGTGAAGAAGGAGGAGGAGGAAGAGGAAGAGCAGTTTGGATTTATACCCCATCCTTCACTCGAACTCCCAGAGTGGCTTGCAATCACCTTCCCTTCCTCTCCCCACAACAGACACCCTGTGAGGGGCTGAGAGAGCTCTGAGAGAACTGTGACTGGCCCAAGATCACCCAGCTGGCTGCATGTGGAGGAGTAGGGATTCAAACCCAGTTCTCCCAGATTAGAGTCCGCTGCTGCTAACCACTACACCAAACTGGTACTTAGGAAGCTTCACATTAAGAAAGCGGACGGGAAGAAGTGGGTTCCTTTTGCAATGTGGTACTGGATGAGATTTTATGGATATAGTAGAACACTAAAAAGACAAATCAGTGGGTTCTAGACCAAATCAAGCCTGAACTCTCCTTAGAAGCTAAAATGACTAAATTGCAGCTATTGCACTTTGGTCACATCCAATGGAGTCTTGTGAGCAAAAATTCTACTTTGTGAGCTAGGGGCATTGAAGTCGCGAGCGAGCGATTTGGCTGCTGCATCAATTAGTTTGCCCTGGAGCCCTCCCCTTCCTGAGCTAGGACAAGAATGTGTGAGCCGGAGGCTAAAAAACCGTGAGCTAGCTCACACGAACTCAGCTTTGAGGGAACACTGGACATCACAAGAAGACAGGAGTCCCTGGAAAAGACCATAATGGCAGGAAAAGCTGAAGGCAGCAAGGAAAGAGGAAGACCCGACAATGAGACAGATGGGCTCAGTCACGGAAGCCACGAGGGCCCTGTTAAGTATGACACTTAACGTGATTTCAGGTAAGCGATTCAGCTTTATTCAGCAACAGCTCAAAGTCCACCAGAACAGCAAACAACAGATCGAACAGATGACACTCAAAACAGTGGAGCTTTGCTCCTTTTAAACATTCCCGGGCTAACGGAGCCACGCCTATTTACGGAAAATAACCAATGCGATTACTCGGATAAAACCCAATAAGGTTCGTTCCCTCCAAGAGTCTGTGGTTCGTCCGGATTGGACGGCGATTCCTAGGCAACCAATCAGAAGTGCGGGATTTCAATCCTTGTCTAGGAATGAAGCTTAATATAGGTTCTCAATGGGTGCGTTACACCTTCACAGAATATATTACAGGCCCTCAGTTTGCAAGCCCTGAGCAAGGCTGTGAACGATGTGGTGCTCTGAAGGTCTTTCTTTTATAGCGTCACCATAAGTCGGAAGTGACTTCACGGCACTTCATACACACGAGATTATGAAAGAGATAACAGGGAAAGCAGCTACAATGAGGAAAACCACATTCAAAGCCAACCAAAGAGGGAGCGCAGCTTTTGTAGCGGTATTCAGGGTTCAGTGTGTGTCTCCCCCCGCCCCCCAGGGCTCCTGTGCCATGAATCGAAGCATTAGACACAGAAATTCAACGGAGGGGAGTTACAAGACTGGAGCAGTGCCTACAGTTAATCTCCAACACAAGAAGAGAGCAGGTGTGTCTCTGAATACATTAAAAAGAAGCAACACGGGACAATTGAAAACCTGCCAGCATTTCACAAGTGGAAATAGGGAATATTTCTCTGTGTTTTATAAATACCCCTATAATTCCTCCTCAAGGCCTTGCCCCTCTCTCCTTACTGAAGGCTTTTTTTTCTTAGTCTCTGCCCCTTGTATTAATTCACTTTCAACAGACCGTTGTGTGCTCGCTTCAGGCAAAAAGGTATGTCAGCAGGCTTCCCAAGAACTTACTGTAATTCGGCAGGGGACGGATACATCTTGGCAGGACCACTCCCGGGGGGGGAGGGGGGAGACGCAGCGCACGATGCCATTGCCAGGAAGTGATGCCGGGCGACGCTCTGGCAATGGGGCTGGAAACTCGATGGTACCATCGAGTTTCCAGCCCCATTGCCAGAGTGTCGCCCGGCGTCACTTCCTGGCGACAGCATCGTGTGGCATAGGTGTCCCACGGAGGAATGTTCCGGCCGGGGACTGTGTGTCCCCCGCCGAATTACAGTAAGTACTTGGCAACCCTATATGTCAGTACAGAGATAGGTGTTTGGATATATTTGCACAGCAGTGTGCCTGTGTTTCTGGTCTTATATGTTGCTGTTTCCTCATCATGGTGCTAGTAAACTTGCCATATACCTTTCCTTTTTCAACAAAATATGTTAAGGAAGTGTCACTGATTGTTGGATAGCTCGGGTTGGGTTTGGGGGTTGTTTTTTTGGAACAGCTACATCTCAACAATAGTAAACGAATATCCGAAGAGGTGCACGAGGTGAACAGGAAACAGGGCCTTGGCATCTCGCTCCCAGACATACACATGTTTCCAGGAATGTCTGCTAGACTCATGACACATTTCCTCCCCCACCCCCTGAAATTTAACTACAAGAAGTCTGAGGAAGGAGGAGGAAGAGAAAACTCTGGCACACAGTGAGATTCGTGCTTGGCAATAGTGGAAAGCACCCTCAAGTCGCAGCTGACTTATGATGACCCTGTAGGGTTTTCAAGAGAAGAGACATTCAGAGGTGGTTTGCCATTGCCTGCCTCCACGTCACAACCCTGATATTCCTTGGAGGTCTCCCACCCAAGTGCTAACCACGGCTGAAGGGATCGGGTAGTGGGTGATGTCTAAGACCACCTGAACACACATATCTGATGACCAGAGTTTTGACTCTCGAAAGTTTATACCCCAAAAAACCTTTTAGGTCCTACTGGTCTTGAATCTCTCTCTTCCACTGCAGACCAATGCGGCTCCCCTCTGAAACTGAACAAACAAAAAGCTGTCTTATACTGAATCAGACCTTTGGTCCATCAAAATCAGTATCGTCTACTCCGGCTGACAGCATCTCTCTAGGGTCTCAGACAGAAGTCTTTCACATCGCCTATAACCTGATCCTTTTAACAGGATTGAACCTGGGACCTTCTGCATGCAAAGCAGAGGCTCTACCATTGATCTGCAGCCCCCTTAGAGAACTAATGCTAGTCAAAGGAGCCCCAGGTGTGCTGCCATGAGGTTTATAAGATTATGCATGGGATTGAGCAGGTTGAGAAAGAGGTACTTTTCTCCCTTTCTCACAATACAAGAACTCGTGGGCACTCAATGAAATTGCTGAGCGGTTGGGTTAGAACGGATAAAAGGAAGTCCTTCTTCACCCAAAGAGTGATTAACACTTGGAACTCACTGCCACAGGAGGTGGTGGCGGCTACAAGCATAGATGGCTTCAAGAGGGAATTAGATAAGCATATGGAGCAGAAGTCTGTCAGTAGCTACTAGCCACAAGGTGTAGATAGGAACTCTCCGGCTGGGGCAACAGTGCTTGGAGGGGGCAACAGTAGGAGGGTTTCTAGTGTCCTGGCCCCACTGCTGGACCTCCTGATGGCGCCTGGCATTTTTGGCCAATGTGTGACACAGAGTGTTGGACTGGATGGGCCATTGGCCTGATTCAACATTGGCTTCTCTTATGTTCTTATGCCGTGTTGTTCTGTAGTAGTAAAGAAGAAGAAGACTTGAGTTCAATGGTACCTAGGGTTGCCAGACCTAGGTTGGGAAATTCCTGAAGATTTTGGGATTGGAGCCTGGGGAGGGTGGGGTTTGTGGAGGGGAGGGACTTCCGTGGGTTATAATGCCATAGAGTCCAACTTCCACAGCAGCCATTTTCTCCAGGGGAACCCATCTGCGTCACCTTGAGATCAGTTGTAATTCTGGGAGACCTCCAGCCACCACCTGGAAACTGGCAACTATAAGGGCTTCCAGGGTTTTCCCACCCCTGTGGCTGAATGTGGTGCCTCCCTTGAAGACAGTTCTGATGGGTAGCCCTGTTGGTCTGCAGTCAGGGTAGCCACCACCAACCTTGGCAGGCCAGAGGTAGGGTTGCCAGTGCTGGATTGGGAAATACCTGGGGATTTGGGGGTGAAGCCTGAGGAGGGTGGGGTTTGGGGAGGGCAGGGACTTCAGTGGGATATGACGCCACAGAGTCCACCAAAGCTAGGGTGGCCAACCTCCAGGTGGTGGCTGGAGATCTCCCGCTACTACAACCAGTGTTCCCTCTAAGCTGAATTAGAGTGAGCTAGCTCACAGTTTTTTAGCCTCCAGCTCACACGTTCTTGTCTTAGCTCAGGAAGGATGGTTCCAGGGCAAACTAATCTATGCAATAGCCAAACTGCTCGCTCACAACTTTAATGTCAGTAGCTCATAAAGTAGAATTTTTGCTCACAAGACTCCAAAGCTTAGAGGGAACACTGAATCTCCAGGCAACACAGACCAGTCCACCTGGAGAAAATGCCGACTTTGGAAGGTGGACTGGTCGGCATTATGCCCCATTGAAGTCCCGCCCCTCCTCGGGCTCCACCCCCAGAATCTCCGGGTATTCCCCAACCTGGAGCTGGCAACCCTATTCAAACCAGCCATTTTATCCAGGTGGACTGATCTTTGTTGCCTGGAGACCAGTTGTAATCCCAGGAGATCTCCAGCCACTGCCTAGAGGTTGACTTCCCTCGCTAGTGGTCTGCCTCAGTATCGTGCACCTTCAGGAGTCTGTGAGTTCCTTCCGCTACATAGCTCTTAAAGAACAAGACCTCTGCATACGCCAACACACAGAAAAAATGGCGGACGATAAGCAGAAGGTTGTTCAAGGACCCGGAAGTGGCTTGACACTGCAACAGGGGTGATCAGATGTCGAAAACTGCGGCTTGAAAACGGACAATTTGGAAAGTACCGGAGGGGTCCCCGTAACAAAATAATCCAGCTTCAAGAGGGATTAGAGCCGGTAACCAACGACAGGGGGACGGGAGGCAGATGTTGCTGTGTGATCGTCCATTCAAAATCCATTACGGAACAGTGACGACAACCGATTGAACAGCACGTCTGAACACATCCTTCTGCTAAATAGCTTTTAAAGAACAGGGCCTCAGCTTGCAAATCATTATTCGCAGCAACCCTGGTTTGTTCCTGGTCTTCAGCTCCAAATCCCTTCTTCTCTTTTGACTCGGCGACACAAAGCCTCGCTCTCCTTTTTGTGCCCCTACCACCTGCTGTAGACTCACCCGGGCTGATCCAAGGCAGGCCCGAACGCAGAGCACGGCCGCACGCTCCCAGCAGGTCCTCACAGGCCCACCATGAACTCGTGGCCCAGACACACGGAGGCCTTGCCAAATCCTTCAAAGGCCCCTCCCAACATCAGCTGCTGTGGAAAAACGCCGCTGTCTCTAGGCAGTGTTCATAACCATAAGGAACGTTTCCCTCAGTGGAGGGAGGGGGGGAGTTAATTTGAAGAAGGGAGAGAGAGACTTCTTTCTTTGAAAAAGGGATATCTGTGAGGTAATGTTGCCAACCTCCAGGTGGGGCCTTGAGATCTGCGACTGTACTTGATCTCCAGACTATATAGACCAGTTCCCCTGGAGAAAATGGCTGCTTTGGAGGGTGGACTCCATGACATTAAATTCTGCTGAGGTCCCTCCCCTCCACAAACCCCGCCCTCTCTAGGCTCCACCCCCAAAACCTCCGGATATTTCCCAACCTGGAGCTGGTAACCCTACTGTGGTAAAGGTAAAGTAAAGGTTCCCTTGCTCGAAAGCCAGTCGAATCCGACTCTAGGGTTGCGGAGCTCATCTCCATTTCAAAGCCGAAGAGCCAGCGCTGTCCGAAGACGTTTCTGTGGTCATGTGGCCGGCATGACTAAACACCAAGGTGCACGGAACGCTGTTACCTTCCCACCAAAGTGGTACCTATTTATCTACTTGCAATTTCTTGCTTTCGAACTGCTAGGTTGGCAGGAGCTGGAACTAGAGACAGGAGCTCACCCCGTCATGCGGCACTCTCGGGTCTTGAACTGCTGAACTACTGACCTTCCACAGCCTGCAGTTCAGCATCTTAACCACTTGAGCCACCACAGCTCCTAACCCTACTGTGAGGGAACTGTAAACAGAGAGTGGCCCAGGTTTTTTTCGTTTTCCTGTTCTTGAACCTACAGTGGTTCCAAAATGGATTCTGAGGGAAAGCGACTTTCTCCAGAGAGACTTTATAATATTTGCCCCTTCAGTTGCCAACTCGAAGGTAGGGTTGCCAGCCTCCAGGTGGGAGAGAGGAAAACAACAACTGTGATGTGTTGCGTCACAAAAGTCTCCACAGACTGAAAGTCCCTTGTTCCAAAAATCAGTTTACTCAATGTAATTCAAACGCCACCCACACAACGGATTATGCATATTATCTCATTTCGTGTGCACCTTTGCCAAGCAGAATAGCGTTGAAATATCAAAATATCAAGATTAATCCATTTAACAATCTTACAGCTAGTGTCTCCTGGTGAGACTCATTGTAACCTTCCTGTGAACTCTCTCCTTTGTTTGCAGCCTCCAGGTGGGGCCTGGAGATCTCCTGCTTTCACAACTGTTCTCCAGCTGGCAGAGATCAGCTCCCCTGGAGAAAATGGCTGCTTTGGAGGGCGGACTCTACAGCGTTGTACCAAGCTGAGGCCCCTCCCCTCCCCAACCCCGCCCTCTCCTGGCTCCACCCCCAAAGTCTCCAGGTGTTTTCCAACCCAGACTTGGCAACTCTAACTCTGGGCTGAGAAATTTCTGGAGATTTGGGGATGGGGCCTGGGAAAGGTGGCGTTTGGGGAGGGGAGGGGGACATAATGCCATAGAATCCATCCCCCCAAAGCAGCCATTTTCTCCACAGGAACTGATCTTAGTCGTCTGGAGGTCTATTGTAATAGCGGAAGATCTCCAGGAGCCACCTGGAAGTTGGCAACCCTATGAAAGATAAACGCAATCACCTGGAAATTGCTTCAGATCAACTGGTTGCCTGAGGCACAGGAGCCAGGCCCAGTAATAATAAAAAAAAAGTTGGCAACCTTCCTTCTGCAAGAATGAGCAGGTGTGCTGTAATTGCTGACCTGTAGGCCATTCATTTTTTGCGCGCGCCTCGTCCCACATAAATCTCGCCTGATGCTCCTCGTACATGGTTAGAGGGAAACTTTGTTCCAAGGAGGAACATTCTTACATACAGGGAAGGAAACCGGATTAAGCAAAATCTACGAATGCCAGCCTTCGGGGCAGTCTTGGGCAAGTCCAGGAATCTTGCCTCCCAGCCGCCGTCTGTGCTTTAACTTGCCAGCTCCCGTTCTCGGTCCACTCCGAAGTCCAGACTCCCAGACTCCGCGCCCACTGGGCTCCGCTCCTTCTGTCAGCACAGCTGCCTCTGAGGCAGGACGGGGCGTGCCAGGCGCGGGGCGAGGCAGGCCTGTAGGCCCAGCCCAGGCCTGCCAGCTTCTCTCCTGTCAGGGATCTTCCCTCCCTCAGGCAGGTTCGGGTGGGGAAGGCTCCGGAATGCGGCTTGACTGCTTCTCTGGGCGTGGGGGGAGCCAGCCCTGACACGCGCTCCCAGCCACTTGGCGCGTGGCGCCCCTCACGCCAGGACTGGGTCGGGCCACTGCCTTTAACCGGTGAGATGCTGCATGCTTCCAGTGTTAGAGACAGGGCTTTTTTTCCCTGGGGGAACAGGCCGAGACGGAGTTACGGAACCCCTTTGACAAAATTATTTTACAAACATTGAAAAGTTTGTGAATTTTCAGTATACAGATTGAACACTTAATTTTCCTTTTCAGAGTTCCGGCACCTCTCTCTCTCTCTTTTTTTAAATCCCTGGTTAGAGTCATGGGCAACCTTACTCCCTCACATTCTGTGGCTGGCTCCACCTCCCGCAGCAGCCATTTTGTGTTTCTGCACAACAATACCCTGTCCCAGGATTCCAAAGATGCTGGGTCCTCCCACGTTTCCTTGGGGTTCACAGCTAAAGATCCCCCAGGATCCCATGCCGGAGGATCTAAACCAGAGGACTGTGGATTTAAACTGATGCCAATCCCCCCCCAAAAAAAATCTGTTCTCGGATGACAGTTTTGTTTTTCAGACCAGTTGACACAATGGCTGAAAAACTGGGGCCCCAGTTTATTGATTTAATTCATTTGTACCTCACCTTTCTCCCTTATGGGGACCCATCATTCTCCTCGCCTCCATTTTATCTTCATAACAACCCTGTGAGGTACGCTAGGCTGCGAGCATACGGCCCAAGGCCCCCAGTGAGCTACCATGGCATGAGTGGGAATTGGAACGTGGATCTCCCAAATACCAGTCTGATACTCTTAACCCCAACGGTACACTGGCTCTTGAAGTGAGTCCAGATTTGGCTCCGGTGTGAACTTCCTGGATAGAGTCAGCCTAGCCACAGTCTGAGAGCTTCAGCTCCCTATGGGGGTACTAATGCTAGCCTCCCTTGCAGGACTATTGTAAAGAAGAAGAAGAGGAGGAGATTGGATTATACCCCACCCTTCACTACCCGAAGGAGAGTGGCTTACAGTCCCTTTCCCTTCCCCTCCCCACAACAGACACCTTGTGAGGTAGATGGGGCTGAGGGAGCTTCTTTCGAGAACTGCCCTTGAGAGAACAGCTCTGAAAGAACATGTGACTGACTCAAAGTCACACCAGCTGCCGCATGTGGAGGCGTGGGGAATCAAACCCGATTCTCCCAGATTAGAGTCCGTGCTCCTAACCACTACACCAAGATTCCAAGATAATGTCTGGGAAGTTCTTTGAATGCTGTACAAATGCTAAGTGGGTTTTTTTTGGTGGGGGGCAAACTCTGTTATTCACACTTAAGGACCCCCAAATATTTTGTCCCTTAAGCTTTCTAGGAACAGTCAGCCAATTTCTGTCCTCACCTGCAAACTGTCACCTGAACAATCACCCCTCCCAAGCCATTCCCACAGGCTCACATCAAGTCCTTTGCCCAGAATTCAAAAGCATCCAAACTTTATTGTTATTTATTGATTCATTTTATTGGATTTATAACCCACTCTCCCCGGAACCGGCTCAGAGCGGGTAACATCAATTTATAAACATACAGCATTCTAAAATCATTGAAATTCAATAAATATACTAAAGATTGCAAGAATTGCCATAAATACAGTAAGATCCACAAAATACATCCACTATAAAGCTAAAAGATGGCATAAAATCCTAAGGGGGGCAAAATAGACCCCTAGAATTTATTGCTGATCCATGAATATCTCCCCATTACGTTGATTCTCATCTCTCTTCAGAGATTTCCACAACCGTCGTCCCAGAATCTTTCCGATTTCAGTTTGGCAATCCTCTTATCGCTCCCATGCCCGCAAGAGGGCCCTCTCCCCCATGGACCTTTCTCCCACACCATCACTCAATGCCCACTCCCAGTCCTTCACTTATCTTCATGCAAGACTCCTATCCTTACATATTTTGTGTTTACCCTACAGGGTTGTTGTGAGGATCCCGTGGAGAAGGGGGGAAATGTCGTAAGCTACTTTGAGTCCCCTTGGGGCAGAAAAGTGTGACATAAATGAAGTCAAATAGAACCGGAAAACTGTTTGGAGTTCCCTTTTTACAATATATCATGCGACGTAACGTTTCAAAAGGGCAACACGAGCCATGCCACCGGTATACTGACACAAACAGAAGAGAAAGGAAACAAAGGCTGATTCTCCATTGGCTTTTCCCTCTATTGTTTTACGAAACCCACAATGGAACAGAAGTTCCCCTCTGCATTACATGCTGCTTTCTTTGATCATCGGGTTTTATGGTAGCCTCCACACTCCATGCCACTTTCGCTTCCTTTGATCATCGGGTTTTATGGTAGCCTCCACACTCCATGCCACTTTCGCTTCCTTTGATCATCGGGTTTTATGGTAGCCTCCACACTCCATGCCACTTTCGCTTCCTTTGATCATCGGGTTTTATGGTAGCCTCCACACTCCATGCCACCTTCGCTTCCTTTGATCATCGGGTTTTATGGTAGCCTCCACACTCCATGCCGCTTTCGCTTCCTTTGATCATCGGGTTTTATGGTAGCCTCCATGCCGCTTTCGCTTCCTTTGATCATCGGGTTTTATGGTACCCTCTGCATAGATTTATGGCTGTTTTATGGCCGTTCAGGGATGACTTTGCAGGCAGTATAGCACTGGCCCGGTGTATTCCAATGTGATTTTGAGCGGCACTTTCTCCTCCCAGTTGAGAGAATGTGGAGCAAATGTTAGATGCAGAATTGCCCAAAGAAGAGAATCTCCCCAGATTGAATGCGAATTCTTCATCCACTCCCTTTCCCCTTCCACACACACACCGCCTCTCTGAGATCCCTTTCCCCCGATAGCATCTCCCCTTCCCTTTTGCCATCTGCTCGGCACTTGCTCCATCTGGGGGGGGGCACCGCGCCCTCCTCTCCCCCCCAAGGGCGTGACAGCTGTGCGTGCAGGCTCAGACACCTGCCCTGGAGGGGGGGGGGCTGAACAGGAGGGGAGAGGAGGGTGTCAGGCCTGTTGAGACTGGCCAATTAGAAACCCCACCCCTCCAGGAAGGATCTCAAAAGCTCAAGGAGGGATGCTGCGTGCCAGAGAATTAAACCTCGCCAGGGACAATCTATCAGGACCAGGGAGTTTGTCTTCCCCTCCTATCTCGGGAAGGATTCGGGGGTGCCCCCCCAAGAGCGCACGGACGACCATCCCCCCCACAAGAGCAAGGGAGAGAGTCCCAAGCCTCCCCACTTCCAGATCCTGGGTGCCTGCTGGGTATCCTAAAACTAGCAGCACATTTGATCTTTCTTCCAAGCAGAAGTAGTGTCAGCTGCGCCCCTCCTGTTCGGCCCTTCCCGCAGAGATGGCCCTGGCGGATTTCCACTACACCACTGGCATAAGCAGCGGATTCAAGGTCTACATCTTGGAAGGTAAGTCCTGGCTGTCCGGGTCGTGCCAGGGCAGGCTAAGGCAGCTCGCCAGAGGCCAGAACCTGTCCGAGGGATGCCGGCATCGTCTTCCCGCAGGTTGCTAGGGTCGCAGGCGCATGGCCTGATCCAGGGGCCGCCAGAATTTCTGGGCTCCTTCCCCTACTTTGGGGACTGGAGGGCAAGGAGGGGTTGGAGTTAAAGCAAGCGCGTTTGTTTGCAATGTTCCCTCTAAGCTGTGGAGTCTTGTGAGCAAAAATTCTCCTTTGTGAGCTGCTGGCATTAAAATTGTGAGCACATGATTTGGCTACTGCATAAATTAGTTTGCTCTGGAGCCATCCCCTTCCTGCGCGAAGATAAAAATGTGTGAGCCGGAGGCTAAAAATCGGTGAGCTAGCTCACACTAACTCAGCTTAGAGGGAACACTGGCAGGCGCGCCTGGAGAGACTCCAGCCGCTCTGGAAAAGCCGGTTTGAACCGTTTGCAACTGCAGCTGCTGCTCCTGCCGCAAAACGCCTTCCTGATTAGCGATATCCCCGGGGCATGAAAAGCAATCCTGCTGTGTGCGCAGAGAGCGGACACCCTGCCTTCCCGCCAGCTGCAGTGTCTTGTGAGCAAAAATTTCTACTTTTTTTTTAGCTACTGGCATTAAAGCCGTGAGTGAGCGATTTGGCTGCTGCGTCAGTTGGTTTGCTCTGGAGCCATCCCCTTCCTGAGCCGAGACAAAAATGAGTGAGCTGGAGGCTAAAAAACGGTGAGCTTGCTCGCACTGACTCAGCTTAGAGGGAACACTGGTCTGGGTATGAGCTTTCGTGTGCATGCAGACTTCTTCAGATACCACGTCTCTTAGCCTAGTCTGCAGCCCCCTGCTGCTCCTAGCCCCCATCCACCTACCCCCAAGCTGTGCCTTCCACCACCCACCCCCAAGCTGTGCCTTCCACCACAGTAGTGGTACCCTTTGGAGTATAATCCAGTCTGGAGAAGAGCAAATTCTTTTTTTAAAAAAAGAAATTTTATTAACAGGATATAATAATACGTTCCATAATTGATAACCAATTCTTAACATATCCTTTTCTACAATTTTCTATCCCCCCCTCCCCTGGCTTCCAGCAATGCTCCACCCCCATTAATATTTCTATCAATATTTTTATTCAATATTCGAATCTTCATTTTCGATATTTTCCTTTTCTTTTTCTCACTATTAGGTAACATTTCTAATACAATCCATTTTCTTACGACACTTCTACTCTTAATAATTGTCAAAGCAAAGCAATCTATTTTTCACATCCCAATTAAGTTCTAGATAGTCTTTCCAGTCTTTCCAAGAAGAGCAAATTCTAACGCATGTGGTCCTAATGTATTCCGATTTTATTTAATTTCTTTTGCTTTGTTGGTACCCTCCCTTTCTCCCCAGTAGGGAACCAAAGCAGCTTACGTCACACCCCTGTCCTGAGAGCCAGTTTGATGTAGTGGTTAGGAACGCAGACTCTGATCTGGGAGAACCGGGTTTGGTTCCCCACTCCTCCACTTGCAGCTGCCGGCGTGACCTTGGGCCAGTCACAAATTATTTCAGGGCTGTTTTCTCAGGAGCAGTTCTCAAAAGAGCTCTCTCAGCCCCACCTACCTCTCAGGCAGTGTTCCCTCTAAGCTGAGTTGGTGTGAGCCAGCTCACAGCTTTTTAGCCTACGGTTCACACATGTTTGTCTTCGCTCAGGAAGGATGGCTCCAGAGCAAACTAATTGATGCACTAGCCAAATCGCTCGCTCACAACTTTGATACCAAGCTCACAAAGTAGAATTTTTGCTCACAAGACTCCACAACTTAGAGGGAGCATTGCTCACAGGGTGTCTGTTGTGGGGAGGGGAAGGGAAAGGAGATTGTGAGCCACTTTGAGACTCCTTCGGGTAGTGAAGGGTGGGGTATAAATCTAATCTCTTCTCTTCTTCTTCTAATCTGGGGGACTGGGTTTGATTCCCCGCTCCTCCACATGCAGCTGCTGGTGAGACATTGGGTCAGTCACAAGTTCTCTCAGAGCTCTTCTCTCAAGAGCAGTCCTCAAAAGAGCTCTCTCAGTCCTACCTACCTCACAGGGTGTCTGTTGTGGGGAGGAGAAGGAAAAGGATATTGTAAGCTGTTCTGAGAGACTCCTTCAGATAGTGAAGAGCGGGGTATAAATCCAATCTCTTCTCTTCTTCCAATCTGGGAGAACTGGGTTTGGTTCCCCACTCCTCCACATGCAGCTGTTGGTGAGACATTGGGTCAGTCATATGTTCTCCCAGAGCTCTTCTCTCAAGAGCAGTCATCGAATGAGTTCTCTCAGTCCTACCTACCTCACAGGGTGTCTGTTGTGGGGAGGAGAAGGAAAAGGATATTGTAAGCTGTTCTGAGAGACTCCTTCGAAGGGCGGGGTATAAATCCAAGCTCTTCTTCTAATCTGGGAGAACCGGGTTTGATTTCCCACTTCTCAACATGCAGCTGCTTGATGTGACCTTGGGTGAGTTACAAGTTCTTTCAGAGCTGTTCTCTCACGAGCAGTCCTCGAAAGAGCTCTCTCAGCCCCACTCACCTCACAGGCTGTCTGTTGAGGTGAGGGGAAGAGAAAGGAAGAGTGGAAGCCACTTTGAGATTCCTTCGGGTAGTGAAGGGTGGGGTATAAATCCAATCTCATCTTCTTCTTCATTTTGGCCTCACGACAACCCTGTGAGGTAGGTTAGGCTGAGTGTGAGTTTGGCCCAAGGTCAACCAGCAAGCTTCCACAGCAGAGTGGGAATTTGAACCTGGGCCTCCCGGATCCTGTTCTAACTCTCTAAGCATGATGCCGTGCCGGTTCTGAGGCAGCCAGATTTGCGCACCGCATCTTTTTAATTTGACCTTCTGAAGTTGGATTTTCATCTGGCAGCATCTACAAATATAGACATCTTGAGGTTTGCGCTGATTAGTCCTCACAATCTCGTACCTCTTTTGTTTCCCCCGCTGCTGTAATTTGGACTCTAAGTTTCTTGGTGACTCATCCATTTCTCCTGCCCTTCATTCTAAGGAGCTTGAAGCCGCCGAGGTTGTTTGTCTCACCTCCATTTTGTCCTCCCTACAACAACAAAGCCAACCTGACATAAGGGTTCGAGGGAAGTATGAAGATCTGGGAGATGGCAGGTTCGAATCCTCACCCTGACATGGAAGCTAACCTACCTCACGGTGTTGTTGTGGGAATGAAATGGAGAAGAGGATTATTTATTTGTTCATTAAATTAGACTTTTAGGCCGCCCTCCCCTGAAAGACAGAGCCCCAGGTGGCGTAAAGGTTTAAAAGGTACAGGTTTCCCTTGCTCGAAAGCCAGTCGAATCCGACTCTAAGGGGTAGTGTTCATCTCTGTTTCCAAGCCGAAGAGCCAGCGCTGTCCGAAGACTTCTCCGTGGTCATGTGGCCGGCATGACTGGAGGCCGAGGTGCACAGAACGCTGTTACCTTCCCACCGAAGCAGTACCTATTTATCTATTTGCAATTTCTTGCTTTCAAACTGCTAGGCTGGCAGGATCCCTTCCAACTCTATGATTTTATGAGCATCCATGCCCTGTGGGCTTTGCCACCAGGTGATGTACAACACGATAAAATCCCAATACAACTCACGAACCACAGCTAAAAACTTCCAGAATGAAAACCTAAAAATACTGACAAAAACCATTTAACACGGTCTGATCCATCTGAGGGCGGCAAAAAAATGGGGTGATAGAAAACAACTCTGTACCTTCCTCTATACGACAGCCCTTCGAGTACTTGAAGACGGTTACCATGTCACCAGTGCTCCCTCTAAGCTGTGGAGTCTTGTGAGCAATAATTCTACTTTGTGAGCTAGTGGCATTAAAGTTGTGAGCGAGCAATTTGGCGACTGCATACATTAGTTTGCTCTGGAGCCATCCCCTTCCTGAGCGAAGACAAAAACGAGTGAGCCGGAGGCTAAAGAACTGTGAGCAGGCTCACACTGCGTATCCCCTCTCAGTCGTCTCCTCTCCAGGCTAAACACACCCAGCTCCTTCAACCTTTCTTCACAGGACTTGGGCTCCAGATGTTATCTGGCAGAGAGTCCCTCCAGGGAGGGGCCGGGGCAGAAAATGCGGGAAGAACATAAGAACATAAGAGAAGCCAATGTTGGATCAGGCCAATGGCCCATCTGGTCCAACACTCTGTCACACAGTGGCCCAAAATACCAGGTGCCATCAGGAGGTCCACCAGTGGGACCAGGACACCAGAAGCCCTCCCACTGCTGCCCCCCCCCAGCACCAACAATACAGAGCATCACTTGCCCCAGACCAGGAGTTCCTATCTATACCTTGTGGCTAATAGCCACGGATGGGCCTCTGCTCCATGTGTTTATCCAATTCCTTCTTGAAGCTGTCCATGTTTGTAGCTGCCGCCACCTCTTGGGGCAGTGAATTCCATTTGTTAATCACTTTTTGGGTGAAGAAGGACTTCCTTTTATCTGTTCTAACCCGACTGCTCAGCAACTTCACGGAGTGCCCATGAGTTCTTGTATTGTGAGAAAGGGAGAAAAGTACTTCTTTTTCGACCTGCTCTGTCCCATGCAACTTTAGGTCCCTCTTGGGGAGAAGAGTGGAGTATAAATGAAGTAAGTAATGATACTACCTTGGCGAGGAGGGCTCAGCTGAATGAGAGTGACCAGCCAATGTCACCAAGGGCGGCTGCCATCAACCGGGAGGGCCAAAAATGTCATCTCCCTTGAACAGAGGCTTCATATGTGGAAATGAGCAGTTGAAGTTTTTCATGGCCTGGAGACAAATAACGCTGGGTGGTTAATAGCATCGTATGAGCTTCTATTAACTGGGCAGGACATTTTCCCTCCAGGTTGTTTCCATACCTGTCATCTAGAGAGCTTCGTAGCAGAGTGAGGGTTTTAATCTGGGTCTCCTTCGTCCGACATGCTAACCTCTACATCAGAATTGCACATGACTTTTTTTTTTAATGTTGCTCTGTAAAGCATTAACTAGAGGAAAGGCAGCATGGTATAGCCCGATCGCAACAGATCTCAGAAGCTAAGCAGGGTCGGTACTTGGATAGGAGGCCACCAAGGAAGGCTCTGCAGAGGAAGGCGACGGCCAACCACCTCTGCTTCTCACACCTTGAGAACTCCATGGTGGGCTCACCATAAGTTGGAAGCTTAAGCAGGGTCGGTACTTGGATGGGAAGTCACCAAGGGCCTTAAGGCTCTGCAGAGGAAGGCGATGGCCAACCACCTCTGCTTCTCACTTGCCTTGAGAACTCCGTTGTGGGCTCACCATAAGCTGGAAGCTAAGCAGGGTTGGTGCTTGGATGGGAGACCACCAAGGAAGGCTCTGCAGAGGAAGGCAATGGCTGACCACCTCTGCTTCTCACTTGCTTCCAAAGTCCCTTGCTGGGGTTAACATAACTCCGTTGCAACTTGGCAGCCTTTGCATATTTGGAAAGCATTATGTACTCATGTTGACTCCAGTCCAGAAAAACAGCGGTTGTGTGAATCCACCTCAGCGATCTAGCTCATACAATCCAAGTACTTGGGGTTCCCAAGAGATCTCCCACCTGGAGCCAGTGTGGTAGAGTGGTTAAGTGCGGCGGACTCTAATCTGGAGAACTGGATGTGATTCACCACTCCTCCTTTACTACTTTAAACAGAGAGTAATTAAAATGTGGAATTTGCTGCCAGAGGATGTAGTGATGGCCACAAGTATAAACAGCTTTAAAAGGGGATTGGACAAATTCTTAGAAGATATGTCTATCAATAGCTGCTGGCCATGGTGGCTGAGGGGAACCTCTACATTCAGAGGCACTAAGCCAGAGCCAGGAGTCAGGAGGCAACATCAGGGGAAGGCCTCGGCCTCTATGCCCTGTTGTTGGCCATCCAGAGGAACTGGTTGGCCACTGTGTGAGACAGGATGCTGGACTAGATGGACCAGTGGTCAGATCCAGCAGGGCTATTCTTATGTTCTTGTGAAGGCCTCAGCCTCTCTGCCCTGTTGCTGGCCCTCCAGAGGAACTGGTTAGCCGCTGTGTGAGACAGGATGCTGGACTGGATGGACCACTGGTCTGATCCAGCAGGGCTCTTTTGATGTTCTCATGAAGGCCTCGGCCTCTCTGCCCTGTTGCTGGCCCTCCAGAGGAACTGGTCAGCCACTGTGTGAGACAGGATACTGGACTAGATGGACCAGTGGTCAGATCCAGCAGGGCTATTCTTATGTTCTCGTGAAGGCCTCGGCCTCTCTGCCCTGTTGCTGGCCCTCCAGAGGAACTGGTCAGCCACTGTGTAAGACAGGATACTGGACTAGATGGACCAGTGGTCAGATCCAGCAGGGCTATTCTTATGTTCTTGTGAAGGCCTCGGCCTCTCTGCCCTGTTGCTGGCCCTCCAGAGGAACTGGTCAGCCACTGTGTGAGACAGGATACTGGACTAGATGGACCAGTGGTCAGATCCAGCAGGGCTATTCTTATGTTCTTGTGAAGGCCTCGGCCTCTCTGCCCTGTTGCTGGCCCTCCAGAGGAACTGGTCAGCCACTGTGTGAGACAGGATGCTGGACTAGATGGACCAGTGGTCAGATCCAGCAGGGCTCTTCTGATGTTCTTGTGGAGGCCTCAGCCTCTCTGCCCTGTTGCTGGCCCTCCAGAGGAACTGGTTAGCTGCTGTGTGAGACAGGATGCTGGACTGGATGAACCACTGGTCTGATCCAGCAGGGCTCTTTTGATGTTCTCATGAAGGCCTCGGCCTCTCTGCCCTGTTTCTGGCCCTTCAGAGGAACTGGACGGCCACTGTGTGAGACAGGATACTGGACTAGATGGACCATTGGTCTGATCCAGCAGGGCTTTTCTTATGTTCCTCCACCTGAAGATGGGCCAGTCATAGTTCTCTCAGAATCTCTCTCAGCCCCACCTGCCTCACAGGGCAGATGTTGTAGTGAGAGGAAGGGAAGGCGATTGTGAGTTGCTTTGAGACTCCTCAAGGTAGCGAAAAGCAGGGTATAAAAACCAACTCTTCTTCTTTTTAACAACCAGCTTACCAGGTCACGTGGCTGTCAGCCTGGGCCCCGAGTCCACAAGAAGGACCAGGGAGTCAGCTAGGGCATGCGTTCAGGGTTCCAACTGCTCTTCTCGTATCTGCTGCTTTTCTAGGAGGGGTGAGACAACGCCCTGCTTTTCAGTACTGAGAAGGAGACCAGTGGCGGATTCATTGAGGAATCCCAACATGTAAATAACCTGTGGCTGCCAACTGGGGTAGGGAAATTCCTGAAGATTTGGGGGTGGAGCCTGGAGAGGGCAGGCTTTGGGGAGGGGAGGGACTTCACCAGGGTATAATGCAATACAATCCACCTTCCAAAGCAGCCATTTTCTCCAGAGGACCTGCTCTCTGTTGTCTGGAGATGAATTGTAATTTTGGGAGATCTCCAGGCACCACTTAGACGTTGGTAACCCCACAGAGTGAAGAGAAGAAGAAGTTGAAGAAGAGTTTGGATTTATACCCCACCCTTCACTCGGAGTCTCAGAGCGGCTTACAAACTCCTTTCCCCTCCCGTCCCCACAACAGACACCCTAAGAGGTAGGTGGGGCTGAGAGAGCTCTGACAGAAACTGCTCTTTCAAGAACAGCTCTGATAGCCCAAGGTCATCCAGCAGGTGCAAGAGGAGGAGTGGGGAATCAAACCTGGTTCTCCCAGATTAGAGTCAGCACACTTAACCACTACACCAAACTGGCTCTCTTGTGGCATATGAATAAAGGCCAAAGCTACTTCATTGGGAGCATGATATGTCTACCTCCTCTACCCGCCAACTCCAGGTTTGGAAATACCTGGAGATTTTAGGGTGGGGCCGGGGAGGGTGAGGTTTAGGCAGGGGAGGGACCTTGGTAGGTATAACGCCATGCAGTCCACCTTTCAAAGTAGCCCTTTTTTGCCAGGAGATGTGGAATAAATTTTAAATAGATAAATAATGAATAAACGAGCAATTTCTGTAGTCTGGAGGTCCATTGTAATTCTGGGAGACCTCCAGCCCCCACCTGGAGGCTGGCAACCTTATCCTTAGCTAGTATCATGCATATGGCGAAATGGACCTTGGCCCATGAACACCTCTGCCTCAATAAAGCTGTTGGTCTTTGAGGTGCCAAAAGACTAGGGTTGCCAGCTTCTGGTTGGGAAATTCCTGGAGATTTGGGGGGTGGAGCCTGAGGAGAGGAGGGTTTGGGGAGGGGCGGGACTTCAGTAGGGTCTAATGCCATAGAGACCCCCTTCCTAGGGTTGCCAGGTCCTACCCGACAGCTGGCGGGGGGCTCCGGGGTCCTTTCTGTGGCGCGCACGGTGTGGTGACATCACCCGGAAGTGATGTCATCGTGTCGCTGACATCGGGGGTGACGCTCTAGTTTTGGGGCAAAACTCTATTGTTTTTTTACCTTCAAAACCATAGATTTTGCCCAAAAACTAGAGTGTCACCCCCAACGTCGGTGACATGAAGATGATGTCACTATTGGGTGATGTCATCATGTCTCTGTTTGGGGGTCAGGTTTCCCCTGCTGGCCCGCTGGCCAGTGGCGGATTGAAGCCCTCAAAAGTGGGGGAACGCCCGCTGAGACTTGGGGGCTGGGAACCCCACCCCTTCCAAAGTGGCCATTTTCTCCAGGTGAACCCATCTCTGTTGCCCGGAGACCAGTTAGAATCCCAGGAGATCTCCAGCTACCACCTGGAGGTTGGCAAGCCGACAAAAGACTATTTTTCATATATGTTTTACCACAGCAGACAAGTCTGACTCTGCAGCCAGCCAATTTTGTTACAGCCAGCATGAATCTGGAACAAAGTTCAGTCCTCATTAGCTAATCCTCTGAGGAAAAGCACTAATGTGGTTCCAGATGCGTGCCTCATAGCCATGTGGCATGGTGTGCCACGCCGTACCTGTTAGAACAGGAACCGTGAGTCAGTGCTGTTATTCCACCCACTCTAGCGGGGGCAAGAAAATGAGAGACAATCAGTACAGACAGTTTCCTCAGGGCCAGTCTGAATGCTCAGAACTGTACTGCCACCCCACCACCTTCGAAAGTGGAGAGGGAATGCTTTGCCAGGGGCAAAAGGAACGTTGGGTTTTTTTTACTGGTCCTGTTTGCCACTTTCTTATTGTTCTTCTGCACCAGCCAGTATCAGTTTACTTTTTATTTACTTCAGGGCCAAAAGCAGATTACTTCATTCTCCTCACAACAATCTTGTGAGGTAGGTTAGGCTAAGAGAGTGCATCTAGCCCAAGGTCACCCAGAAAGCTTTCATGACAGAGTGGGGACTCGAACCCGATGTCTCCCAGATTCCAGTGTGACAGTTTAAACTCTACATTTAGGCTTGCCAGCCGCCAGGTGGGGCCTGGAGATCTCCCACTTTTACAACTGATCTCCAGCTGACAGAGATCGGCTCCCCTGGAGAAAATGGCTGCTTTGAAAGGTGGACTCTATGGCACTGTCCCAGGCTGAGGCCCCTCCCCTTCCCAAACCCCGCCCTCTACAGACTCCAGCCGCAAAGTCTCCAGGTATCTTCCAATTCAGACCTTGCAACCCTATCTACAATACACCGTATCACTGTCACCCCCATAATATTTCCCCTTCCAAAAATACTAGGCCCTCCCTGCATATAGGAAACTAGCTCAAATCTTATTCCCTGGTATGCTAGCTTTTGGCAAGTGGGGAGTCTAAGACGTGAGTGAGGACATTTCGAATGAGATTTTCTGCATTCTGAAGTGGGTATTGCCTTAGGAGGCCAGTGCCAATGAATCACAATGGAGGGGGCCCTTAATGAATCATGATCCAATCATCCCTCCGTATAAGTCTTCTAAAAAAGACTAGCCGTCTCTTCCTCTATCTAGGATTGCCAACCAGTAACCACTATTGAGCAGAGCACATAAAACTAGCGCAGAAGTGTGTCCAACCAGGGTAACAAAGCTTAGGGTGCCACAAAGGTACACAGAGCCACGTTTTCAATCTAATACTAGTCTCTTTATTCTAGAACTACAATCTGGATAGGAAAGAAGAGAGAGAGGATGATATTCTAGCCTAGCTAACTAAGGATGGACTCAGATGGTGAGCGGCCATCTGAGTCATGGTGCCAAGCAGTGTTCCCTCTAAGCTGAGTTACTGTGAGCTAGCCCACAGTCTTTTTAGCCTCCGGCTCACACATTTTTGTCTCAGCTCAGGAAGGGTGGCTCCAGAGCAAACGAATGTATGCAGCAGCCAAATTGCTCACTCACAACTTTAATGCCAGTAGCTCACAAAGTAGAACTTTTGCTCACAAGACTCCACAGCTTAGAGAGAACATCAGTGCCAAGACGGGGACAGTGTGTGTCTACCCTCTTGGTTCGTTCAGGAAGAAGGAGAAAGAAGTTCTGGGGAGAGAAGGAACGGAAGGAAGGAAGTTGTTCCCTGAGATCTCCATTCTACATATCAAAGGGATAGTGACAGGAGAGCTAAGACAGGAAGGAGAGGTCGGTGTGACTATCTAGCTCTCTGTCTCTCTTGCCACGAAGTCTGGAGATTGAGGCAGAGGACATAAGAACATAAGAACATAAGAGAAGCCAATGTTCAATCAGGCCAACGGCCCATCTAGTCCAACACTCTGTCACACAGCGGCCAAAATATACCAGGTGCCACCAGGAGGTCCAGCAGTGGGGCCAGGGCACTAGAAGCCCTCCCACTGCTGCCCCCCACAGCACCAAGAATAGAGTGCATCACCTGCCCCAGACTGAGAATTCCCATCTATACCCTGTGGCTTATAGCCACTGATGGACTTCTGCTCCATATGTTTATCTAACCTTCACTTCTGCTCCATATGTTTATCTAACCTTCACTTCTGCTCCATATGTTTATCTAACCTTCACTTCCAACAATTTTGGGGGGTGGAGCCTGAGGAGGGAGGGGTTTATGGAGGGGACAGACTTCAATGGGATATAATGCAATCGACTCCACCTTCTAAGTCGGCCATTTTCTTCAGGTGAGCTGATCTCTGTCGCCCAGAGATCAGCCATAATAGTGGGAGGTCTCCAGCCATCGCCTGGAAGTTGGCAACCCTAATCCACATTGGGTGGTGGTGGACATGGGGCTGGTGTATGGAATGCCCATGACCCAGGAGGAGGGGGAAGGGGCAGTTATTGTATCGTTGCCAACCTCCAGCTGGCACCTGGAGATCTCCCACTATTACGACTGATACCCAGACAATAGAGTTCAGTTCCCCTGGAGAAAATGGCCGCTGTGGAGGGTAGACTCTATGGCACCGTACCCTGCTGAGGTCCCTTCCCAGGTATTTCCCAACCCAGCGCCGGCAACCCCGGGTCATAGGCGGGAGAGCTTCCTCAGTAAGCAGCTGCTCCTCAGCCCTCAAGCTGCTTCCCCTCAGAGGTCTGCCAAAACCTGCGTTTGCGTGCCTCCTAAACTACATTGCCGCCCCAGTCTGCGTTTACCTTTCTTTTGCTTTTATAACAAATAATAGAATTGCCTTGAGTCTCCGCAAGAGACAGTCTAGAAAGCGAATGGCCCAAGGTTAAATCCCTAGCGACTCTGGCTATAGGATCTTAGACAGCAGAACTATGAAATCTCTCTGCTTGAGAGTCTGAAAAACTGCTCTTAGCTGGGCTACAGGGATAAGCAGCCGGTTTAAAAGGAAGGGTATACTCTGCGTTACGTAGTTTAGCCACCTTGGGCAGACTGTGGAGAGTGTGGGGTATGGGTCAGGGGTCCCCGACATTTTTGAGCCCGTGGGCACCTTTAGAATTCTGACACAGCCGGGGGGGGGACACCCACAAAATGGCAGAAGATGAAGAAGAGGAGGAGGAAGAGGAGGAGGAGGAGGCTGGATTTATGCCCTGCCCTTCACTCAGAGTCTCAGAGTGGCTTACAAACTCCTTTCCCTTCCCCTCCCCACAACAGACACCCTGTGAGATAGGTGAGGCTGAGAGAGCTCTGGAAGAACTGTCCTTGAGAGAACTATGGCTTGCCCAAGGTCATCCAGCAGATGCATGTAGAGAAGTGGGCAGTGGAGAATCAAACCTGGTTCTCCCAGATTAGAGTCCACACACCACAATACCAAACTCCACCACTCAGGAGGTGGAGGCAGCCATAAAATGGCTGACGTCCAGGCACACAGAGAAGATCTTTGTGCTGGGGTGGCCGCTGTCGCCAAAGCGACATGCAGCCAATGAAATCTACAACAGCCAATCAGAAGCCTTGCCAGCAAAAGCCTCATCTGGCCCCGCCCACTTTCTAAAAGCACTTGGTGGGCACCAGGAAACGTGTCAACAGTTGACATGGCGCCCATGGGCACTATGTTGGGGTCCCGTGGTATATCTCTTTTATATCAGTGAGTTTAAAATTCTGCACCAAGAAAAAGTAGGTTGGGTCCAGATAAATTTTCCATTAGTGGAATGGAACTTTCCTGCCTCTTGCAGCCCACTGAGCTCCACAACATACCAGTTCTGGGTTGCCAACCTCCAGGTGGGGCCTGCTGTTTTCCTGGAATTATAACTGATCTCCAGTCTACAGTTCCTTAGGAGACTGTGGCCGCACTGGAGGGTGGATTCTGTGCTATCGCATCCCTGCTGAGTTCCCTGCCTTCCCCAAACCCCACCCTCCCCAAGCTCTGTCCCCCAAATCTCAGGGGATTTCCCAACCAGGAGTTGGCAACTGTATGGGGATAAAGGACCCTAAGGAACCACCTGCAGTGGGAAAAGGAAACCAATAGGAATCTGCCCCCCTCCCTATCTGTTCGTCTGGATTCACCCCACTTGGTTTATCACATAAATTACTCAACTCAAGCCGATTTGCAGCGTCTGTCTCGTGTTTTGTAATTTTGTGCTGCACTTCTATTTTTATTTTCTTTTTTGGCTGTGCTAGTCACGTGAGTGGGGTTGCCAACTAGGAAATTCCTGGCGATCTGGGGGATGGAGTGTGGGGAGGGCAGGGTCCGTAGAGCGGACGGGCCTCAGCGGGGCACAATGCCACAAGAGTCCACACATCAAGGCAGCCCTTTTCTCCAGGGGAGCTGATCTCGGTGGTCTGAAGCTCAATTGTAATTCCAAGAGATCTCCAGGCCCCACCTGGAGGCTGGCAACTCTATCCGCGAGATGGGCAAGGAGCTGTATGACTTACTGACCTTTCGCCACAGGACACATGAAGCTGTCTTATATGGAATCAGACCCTCAATCCGGCAAGGTCAGGATTTTTCTGCTCAGACTGGCAGCGGATCCCCAGGGTCTCAGGCCAGGGGTCCTTCACATCACCTCCTGCCCGGTCCTTTTCATCTGGAGATACTGAGATTGAACCTGGGACCTTCCGCATGCCAAGCAGAGGCTCTACTACTGAGCCAGGGTCTCAAGTGGAGGTCTTTCTCATCCCCTCCTGCCTGGTCCTTTTAACTGGAGATGCCGGGGATTGAACCTGGGACCTTCTGCATGCCAAGCAGAGGCTCTACCACTGAGCCAGCGTCTCAGGTGGAGGTCTTTCTCATCACCTGCTGCCTGGTCCTTTTAACTGGAGATGCCAGGGATTGAACCTGGGACCTTCTGCATGCCAAGCAGAGGCTCTGCCACTGAGCCAGGGTCTCTGGTCAAGGTCTTTCTCATCCCCTGCTGCCTGGTCCTTTTAACTGGAGATGCCAGGGATTGAACCTGGGACCCACTGCATGCCAAGCAGAGGCTCTGCCACTGAGCCAGGGTCTCTGGTCAAGGTCTTTCTCATCCCCTGCTGCCTGGTCCTTTTCATCTGGAGATGCCAGGGATTGAACCTGGGACCTTCCGCATGCCACGCAGAGGCTCTACCACTGAGCCATGCCCCACCCCAAGACATGAAACTGTCTTATACTGAATCAGACCATTGGTCTCCAAGGTCAGTAACGTCTATTCAGATTGGCAGTCGCTCTCCAAGGTCTCAGGCTGAGGTCTTTCCCATCATCTATTACTGCCAAACCACCCCTTGCCTTGAAAACACGACAGGGTCACCATAAATGGGCTGCGACTTGATGGCACTTTCCACCACCACCATTACTTGATTGGCTTAACAGGAGATGCTGGGGATAGAACCTGGGACCTTCTGCATGCCAAGCAGATGCTCTACCACTAAGCCACGGCCCCTCCCCTTCTATTCCCCCAAGCCACTGGCAATCCCATTCAGTCTCTTCTCCAGTTTCTGAGATTGCAACCAATACCTTACGTAAGCCCTTCCCAGCACAACTTCACATTCATAAAGAATTTTAAAAAATAAAAAAATTGAAAGCCGCCACTCTCGGGACGCTGGATGGTGCACCTAACCCGCAGTTAGTTGTGCATGGATACACCTTTGACCATTTGGCACATCCCAGTCTGGAACTGCAGACCCTTGAATGCTGCACAGAGGACTAGAGAGAAACCTGCAGCCTTCCCATGTTCCTAACAAGGTCCACTGCTTGAAGGGCACCCCCCCCCAATTCCATCTGCTCAGTTCATGTAGTCGGCAGCTACCAGTCCCACAAACACAGTTTTGGTTAACAGATTCAGTCAGTCTTCTCAGGGAAAAATAACGGCTACACCATCTGTTATCAGCGGTCCAAAATAGACCACGGCAACAGCAGTCCGTGAAACGGCGGGCTGTATGCAGCATAGCATACTCAACATTGCAGTCCTGGACAGGGTGACACCCTTCTAAACCCATTGCCTTCGACGGACTTTCGAGGGTATAACTATGTAAGGACTGTTAATTTTTTTTTACTTTGTAGGCCACCATTCTTGCTGACACTTCAAGGCAGATTTATCTGGAGTAAAACAATGCAATCCAATAGCTTCAGAGATCTAATAAGCAATGCAATAGGACTAGGATTATAAAACTTAGAAACAGTGTGAAAAAAGTATCACACGTGATCTGTCAAGCGGTGCAGGAAATGGAATTACAAAAGAAGAAAACAATGCAGTAAGAGCAGGATACTGCATACAACACATAATACAAGTTGGGGACCCACGAGGACTTTCGGGGGCCGCCTCACTTTCTCCTCCACCACCACCATTTCCTCTTTCCCTTCCCTGAAAGACCCCGTAGCCTCTCCCCTTTTCCTGCTTCCTTCTCTCCTTCCCACCCACCAGCCAGCCTACATTTATCTGCCCACCCCACTCTTCAGCTTTCCCTCCTTCCTTCCTCCTGGTAGCCTCTACCCAGGAAAACTGTGGCCCAGTTATGTGGACCAGGCCAGGCCCAGTTGTGTAGTGGAGAAGCCACAAGTACTTGTGAGGGGCATCTAATTTCTTCCCGTATCTCCCTCTGCACACTATTACCTCTCATCTTCCTCCTGGTCATGCTTGGGGGGCAACAGTGGGAGGGCTTCTACTGTCCTGGCCCCACTGCTGGAACTCCTGATGGCACCTGGTATTTTTTGCCACTCTGTGACAGAGTGTTGGACAGGATGGGCCATTGTCCTGATCCAACAGGGCTTCTCTTATGTTCTTAAAGCCGCTGGTGGACCTCCTGATGGCACCTAGGTTTTGGCCACTGTAAGAACATAAGAACATAAGAGAAGCCAATGTTGAATCAGGCCAATGGCCCATCTAGTCCAACACTCTGTCACACAGCGGCCAAAATATACCAGGTGCCATCAGGAGGTCCAGCAGTGGGGCCAGGGCACCAGAAGCCCTCCCACTGCTGCCCCCTCCAGTACCAAGAATAGAGTGCATCACCTGCCCCAGACTGAGAGTTCTCATTCTATACCCTGTGGCTAATAGCCACTGGTGGACTTCTGCTCCATATGTTTATCTAATTTCCTCTTGAAACTGTCCATGCTTGCAGCTGCCACGACCTCCTGTGGCAGTGAATTCCATATGTTAATCACTCTTTGGGTGAAGAAGTATTTCCTTTTATCTGTTCTAACCCGACTGCTCAGCAATTTCATAGAGTGCCCACGAGTTCTTGTATTGTGAGAAAGGGAGAAAAGTACTTCTTTCTCAACCTGCTCAATCCCATTCATAATCTTATAAACCTCGATCATGTCACCCCTCAGCCGTCGTTTCTCCAAGCTAAAGAGCCCCAAGCATTTTAACCTTTCTTCATAGGGAAGGTGTTCCAACCCTTTTATCATTCTAGTTGCCCTTCTCTGCACTTTTTCCAATGCTATAATATCCTTTTTGAGATGTGGTGACCAGAACTGTACACAGTATTCCAAATGAGGTCGCACCAATGATTTATACAGGGGCATGATGATACTGGCTGATTTGTTATCAATTCCCTTCCTAATAATCCCCAGCATAGCGTTGGCCTTCTTTATTGCAGCTACACATTGTGTAGACATTTTCAGCGAGTTATCCACTACGACTCCAAGATCTCTCTCTTGGTCAGTCTCTGCCAGATCAGACCCCATCAACGTGTATTTATATTTAGGATTTTTGGCTCCAATGTGCATCACTTTGCACTTGGCCACATTGAACCCCATTTGCCACGTTGACGCCCACTCACCCATCCTCAACAGATCCCTTTGGAGTGCCTCACAATCCTCCCTGGTTTTCACCACCCTGAACAACTTCGTGTCATCTGCAAATTTAGCCACATCACTGCTTACTCCCAATTCCAAATCGTTAATAAACAAGTTAAAAAGCATGGGACCGAGTACTGATCCCTGTGGTACCCCACTGCTTACCACCCTCCACTGAGAAAGTTTCCCATTTATACTCACTCTCTGTTTCCTATTTATAAGCCAGTTTTTGATCCACAAGAGGACTTGTCCTTTTATCCCATGACTATTGAGCTTACTTAGGAGCCTTTGATGAGGAACTGTATCAAAAGCTTTCCGGAAGTCAAGGTAAATAATATCTATTGGGTCCCCCTTGTCCACATGTTTGTTCACTCCCTCAAAAAACACTAACAGGTTAGTGAGACAAGATCTTCCCTTACAGAACCCATGCTGAGTCTGCCTCAATAGTTTTTGTTCATCAATGTGCCTACTAATTCTTTCCTTAATAACAGTTTCCACCAACTTACCCGGTATCGATGTCAGACTGACTGGCCTGTAATTTCCTGGATCTCCCCTGGAGCCCTTTTTAAAGATGGGAGTGACATTAGCTACCTTCCAGTCATCAGGAATGGAGGCAGATTTTAAAGAAAGATTACATATTTTTGTCAGGAGATCCACAAGTTCACATTTGAGTTCTTTCAGAACTCTCGGATGAATGCCATCCGGGCCTGGTGATTTATTAGTTTTTAAATTGTCCATCAGTCGGAGGACTTCCTCTCTTGTCACCGCAATCTGATTCAGGTCTTTCAAACCCCCTCCCGAAATCAGTGCTTCTGGAGTGGGCAAACACTTCTCCTCTTCCACAGTGAAGACAGAGGCAAAAAATGCATTCAGCTTCTCAGCCATTTCCCTATCATCCTTCACTACTCCTTTTACCCCTTGGTCATCCAAGGGCCCCACTGCCTCCCTGGCTGGCTTCCTACTTCTAATGTATTTGAAGAAAGTTTTATTGTTGGTCTTTATGTTTTTTGCGATATGCTCCTCATATTCCCTTTTTGCTTGCCTGATCACAGACTTGCATTTTATTTGCCATAGTCTGTGTTCCCTTTATCAACCTCACTAAGACTAGCTTTCCACCGCTTAAAGGAATCCTTCTTACCTTTTACAGCTTCCATTACTTTATTTGTTAACCATGCAGGCTTTTTTCTATACCTATTTGTACCTCTCCTAACCTGCGGTATATATTTTTTCTGAGCTTCTAGGATTGTCTTTTTAAATAGTCTCCAAGCTTCCCCAATGGTTTTGACCTTCTCCACTCTTCCTTTCAATTTCTTCCTCACATGTCCCCTCATACCAGAGAAGTTACCCCTTTTAAAGTTAAAAGTGGTTGCGTCAGTCTTTTTGGGCAACTCCCTATCTGTACAAATGTTAAACTCAATGACATTATGGTCACTGTTTCCAAGTGGTGCAATCACTTTTACATCTCTCACCAGGTCTTGGGTGTTACTTAGGACCAAATCCAGGATCGCCTCTCCCCTGGTAGGATCTGTGACCATCTGTTCCACAGCACAGTCATTGAGAGTGTCTAAGAACGCAATCTCTTTTTCCCGACTAGAACTCATATTGACCCAATCAATGTGTGGGTAGTTAAAGTCGCCTATTACAACACAGTTATTTCGTCTAGCCGCTATCTTTAATTCATTCATCATTTTATAATCCTCCTCTATCTTTTGATCTGGTGGGCGATAACAAACTCCCACTGTTAAGCCTCCTTTTGGACCCACTATTTCAACCCATAGCATTTCCAGAAGGGAATCCAATTCTCTTACCCTCTCAATCTTACTGGATGGTATACCCTCTCTGACATACAGAGCCACCCCACCTCCAACCCTTTCCCCCCTATCCTTCCGATATAATTTATAACCAGGAATCACCGTATCCCACTGATTTTCCTCATCCCACCAAGTTTCTGAAATACCCACAATGTCTATTTCCCCCCAACACCAAGCATTCCAACTCCCCGATTTTACCTCGGAGACTTCTAGCATTTGTGTATAAACACTTATAGTTTCCCACGTTTGTTAAGCCCACAGCCTTCCTCTTGCTGCCTCGAGACCTTGCCAGGCAGTTCCTATCATTAGCCACAGTCTCAGTGGACAATTGTATCCATTTCCTTGTACAAAAGTAATAGCTACCCCTTCATCTCTTTGAGATGAGCCATCCCGAACCAGAGACTTTTCATCTCCTGTCGGCTTTCCCCCATTATTCAGTTTAAAAACTGCTCTGCCACCTTTTTGATTTTGAGCGCCAGCAGCCTGGTTCCTTCTCGGGACAAGTGGAGACCGTCCCTTTTGTACAGCTCCCTCTTGTCCCAAAAAGCATCCCAGTGCCTAACAAACTTGAACCCTTCCCCCTACACCACCGTCTCATCCACGCATTGAGACTCCTGATCTGTGCCTGTCTCTCCGGCCCTGCGCGTGGAACAGATAGCACTTCCGAGAAGGCTACCTTGGAGGTCCTGGCCTTGAGTTTCCTGCCCAGCAGCCTAAATTTCTCCTCCAGGACCTCACGACTGCATTTCCCCACATCGTTGGTGCCGACGTGCACCACGACCACCGGCTCCTCCCCAGCACTATCTACCAGCCTATCTAAAACACGCGTAATGTCCGCTACCTTCGCACCAGGCAGGCAAGTCACCATACGGTCAGTACGCGGGTTCGCCACCCAGCTGTCTACCTGCCTAAGGATCGAATCACCAACTACCAAGAGCCCCCTCCCACCCTTCCCAGGGACGGTTCCTTGGTACGAAAGGATACCCGTTCACCAGCTGAAGAAGAGGTCCCTTCTGAGGGCACATTCCCCTTATCTTCAGCATGGTGCCCCTTTTCCCCTTGACCCTCATGCTCCCTGGCAGCAGCCGGGCTGCCAGATCCAGAGTGGGACATATCTAACAAGTCCCCGAGAGTCTTCCCCGTGCACCTAACTGACTGTCCCTGCTTCTCCAGGTCAGCCACCTTGGCCTCAAGGGAGCAAACTCGCTCCCTGAGAACCAGGAGCTCCTTGCACCGAGCACACACCCAAGACTTCTGACCAGTGGGCAGATAGTCATACATGTGACACTCCATGCAAAACACTGGATAGCCCCCAACCCCCTGCTGGCATTCTGGCTTCATAATTGTTTTTAAACAAATACTTTTCTATAACCCCCTTTTAAAACCCTTTGTATTTATATGGCTCCTGTTGTAGGAGTCTACTTACCTTACCTTACCAAGGAGCCAAGGTCCTGGCTTCCTGGCTCTTCCTGGGCTTCTTACAGAGCCCCTAGGCCAAGAGCCACAGGCAAAGAGCCTCGCCCTTTTGCTCTCGCCCTTCGGCTCGTGCCAGAGGCTCCTGTGTGACCCAAAGTGTTGTACTGGGTAGGCCATTGGCCTGATTCAACATGGCTTCTCTTATGTTCTGTTCTTGGTGCCTGGGGGCCAACAATGGGAGGGCTTCTAGTGTCCTGGCCCCACTGCTGGACCTCCTGATGGCACCTGGTATTTTTGGCCACTGTGTGACAGAGTGTTGGACTGGATGGGCCATTGGCCTGATCCAACATTGGCTTCTCTTATGTTCTGTTCTTGGTGCCTGGGGGCCAACAATGGGAGGGTTTCTAGTGTCCTGGCCCCACTGCTGGACCTCCTGATGGCACCTGGTATTTTTGGCCACTGTGTGACAGAGTGTTGGACTGGATGGGCCATGGGCCTGATCCAACATGGGCTTCTCTTATGTTCTCTTATGCTCTTACGCCGTCAGAAGATCCAATAGCAGGGCCTAGGAAAATCTAGAAAAAGTGATTTACCAGGACACGAGTCCTGCGTCTAATACCTTAGGAGAATTTTGGCCTATTATGGAACTGTTCCTATGGTTCTCCTGCGTGGCTACTTTTAAATGAAGTGTTGAATGAGAGAGGAGAAATTGGCATGCCCTTGGCACAGCTGAAATGAAACATGATGCAAATTTAAAATCTGTGTGTGCTGGGGGGACAATGACTGAGAATTCAAATTTAATGTTTGCATTCGGAATATATCCAGATTTCCCTTTGGAAACCGGAGTTTAGAGGACAATCTCACACAAATATTAATTCTGCTTGATGAAACTTTCCAATCTTTTCCTAATGGCATCCATACCTGGGAAGGATTTTGGCACGCACACATGTATCTAAAAAAAAACCCAGAAGAACGTATTTAATGATTTTGGCCAAGGTCCCTTGGAGCTCTGATGCTTGGTCTGAAGGCACAGCATTGCCAAACATGACTTTTGTCATCTGAATCACGAACCCAGCTACGGCCACTAAGAAACGCCATTGGCTCCTCTCTTTCCAGGCCAGCCTTCTTTTGAGAATGAGCAGAAATTCCGACGCCTCCCGGCCCACCGGTTTCCAGTCTACTCAATCAAACGCAAGCTCGGTGCTGATGTGAGAAGCCCTGACCGAACCTTGGAAGGACAGAAGGAGTCTAAAGCCAAGCGGTCGGCATACGGGCCTATAGCGACGTAAGTAAGCCTGGGCCTCACTAGGGGGCGATGTAACACAAAGAGACAGTGCTGCGGGGCAGGGAACTGGGGTCTGGGGATGTGGGAACGGGTCTGTCCCCCTGCACACTTGATCTCTGATCACTGCAGCTTGATCCTTCTTACATGACAAAAAGGAAGGCGATGCTTCTCAGTGGTCACATCTCCTCAGCAACTATGGTTGCCACCAATGCTCCCTCTAAGCCAGTTTGGTGTAGTGGTTAAGTGCGCGGACTCTTATCTGGGAGAACCGGGTTTGATTCCCCACTCCTCCACTTGCACCTGGCTGGATGACCTTGGGTCGGTCACAAGCTCTGGCACAGCTGTCCTCTCAAGGACAGTTTCTGTCAGAAGTTCTCTCAGCCCCACCTACCTCACAGGGTGTCTGTCGTGGGGAGGGGGAGGGAAAGGAGTTTGCAAGCCGCTCTGAGACGCCTTTGGGCAGTGAAGGGCGGGTTATAAATCCAAACTCTTCTCTTCTTTTTCTTCTTCTCTAAGCTGTGGAGTCTTGTGAGCAAAAATTCTACTTTGGGAGCTGCTGGCATTCAAGTTGTGAGCGAGCGATTTGGCTCCTGCATCAATTAGCTTGCTCTGGAGCCCTCCTTCCTGAGCTAGGACAAAAATGTGTGAGCCGGAGGCTAAAGATCCGTGAGCCAGCTCACACTAGCTCAGCTTAGAGGGAACACAGGTTGCCATCTCTGGGTTGAGAAATTGATGGCGATTTGGGGGGTGGAGCCTGGGGAGGCAGGGTTTGGGGGGGTAGGGACCTCCGTGGGGTAGGATGCCAGAGAGTCCACCATGCAAACCAGTCATTTTTGTCCTGGGAACTGATCTCTGTCTGTTGGGTTTGATTCTTAAAGAAAGTTTGTATTAAGCAGAGGAGAAATCATTTTAGTCAGCAGAGCAAGTATTGAGAGACTGAGTCCCATGTGAATATGAAAAGTATAAAAGTTTACTTCAACACTAGTATGGGAAAAGGGTACTTGGAAAGTAAAATAACAAAGAGCTACATTGCTACATCCTTATAGCTAGATAGACAAGACAAGAAGAATGGCTTCTCCTTCTCAACAAGAACAAAGACAGGAAGGAGAATCCCAGTATGCTAAATACCTGATACATTGATTTCCAATCAGATAGCTAGGGTTCTTACAAAGTTCCCGGGCATTCTACAGAGTAAATACATTGGTTACAAAACAAACATGTGACTTCCTGTTTACCAACACTAACAACCTTAACCCTGTAAATACTGAAGTGTTTTAAACTTCCCAACACTGTCACCTGGAGATCAGTTGACATTTCAAGAGATCTCCAGGCCCCACCTGGAGGTTGGTAACCTTGTTATCAGTCCTTAATTGTTGAGTACTTGTTTTGTTCTCCTGCTCACCAGGGCTGCCCCCACCCACAGCTGAGGAAGAAGGTACTTGTAGTAGGGGTGTCAAAGGAAAGCCCAGGTACCGATCTCGGAGGGGTGGGGGGGCTGGAGATCACCCAGGTTTACAACTGATCTCCCGGTCACAGAGATCAGTTCCCCTGGAGAAACTGGCAGCTCCCAGCGGGTAGACTCTGTGTCATCACATCCCTGCTGACCTCCCTCCCTTCCCCAAACTCCACCCTCCTCAGGCTCCACCCCCAAATGTCCAGGAATTTCCCATCCTGGAGCTGGCAACCTCTGAGGAGACTTAAGGACATAAGAGAAGCCAATGTTGGATCGGGCCAATGGCCCATCCGGTTCAACTCTCTGTGTCACACAGTGGCCAAAAATACCAGGTGCCCTCAGGAGGTCCAGCAGTGGGGCCAGGACACTAGAAGCCCTCCCACTGCTGCCCCTCACCCCAAGCACCAAGAATACAGAGCGTCCCTTGCCCCAGACTGAGAGTCTCTATCTATACCTTGTGGCTCATAGCCACTGATGGACCTCTGCTCCATACGTTTATCCAATTCCCTCTTGAAGCCGCCCATGCTTGTAGCCATCCAGATCGCAGCTGCAAATCCCCAGTGACAACTTGGAAGCCAACGTGTCTTGTCAAAACAGTTTCTGTTCCGATAATGCAAGGCAGATTTCAAATGGGATGGAATAGCCTCCGGCAACTCACTAATCCCTCCAATACAGTTTTCTATCTATAGAGAGAAAGAATGAATTATATAAGTTCAGGTGGGTAGCCGGGTTGGTCCAAAGCAGCAGAACAAAGTTTGAGTCCAGACACACCTTTGAGAGCAACCAAGTTTAATTCTGGGCATAAGCATTCATGTACATGCACACTTCTTCAGACAGACCCAAGCGGGTAGAACAAAGCTGTTCTCTTCCTATATGTAATGGTTGAGGAAATTCTGTTTCACTGTATCTGAAGAAGTGTGCTTTGCGCACAAAAGCTTATACCCTGAATAAAACTTAGCCGATCTTAAAGGTGTCACTGGACTCAGACTTTGTTCGGAATTATATAAGTTATTTCAGTTCACTGACTGCTATTTTCTGTGGCGAAGAGACCAGGTACAGAGACTGCGCCTGCCAAAGAAAACTCTATTAATGGATATGACTGAAGGGATAGTTGGGGTGTGTTAAGTGTAACATCCGTGTTGATTAAAGGTTGGTCTTGACTCTGCCCTCTGCCAAGTGGGATACAGAGTCTCTGGGGCATGAGGTCTCCCCTGAACCTTATTTTTAAAGACTTGTATCTCTTTCACCCTTAGGGCCATGTTGGCTCAGAGGCTAAGACACTGAGCTGCAGACTGGAAGGTCGGTAGTTCAGCAGTTCGAGACCCTAGTGCCGCATGACGGAGTGAGCTCCCGTCTCTGGCCCCAGCTCCTGCCAATCGAGCAGTTCAAAAGCAAGAAATTGCAAGTAGATAAATAGGTACTACTTCGGTGGGAAGGCAACAGCGTTCCATGTGCGTCGGTGCTTAGTCATGCCGGCCACATGACCACGGAGAAGTCTTCAGACAGTGCTGGCTCTTTGGCTTGGAAACGGAGATGAGCACCACCCCTAGAGTCGGATTCGACTAGCTTCCGAGCAAGGGAAACCTTTACCTTTATCTCTTTCACCCATAATTCATCTTGTCCTCTGATGGTGCCCTCACTCAGTCTCTGGATAGGGCCTGGAATTCTCCCAGAATTACAACTGATCTCCAGACTACAGAAGTTAGTTCCCCTGGAGGAAACGGCAGCTTCCGGGGCGGACTCTGTGGCATCACATCTCTGCTAAGCTCGCCCCAAGCACTGCCCCCAAATGTCTAGGAATCCCCCAGGCTGATGACAATGGCCTCTCCTATAGGTTTTTCAACTCCAGTCTGGGAAATTCAAAGCGATCTGGGGGTAGAGCCTAGGAAGAGAAGGGTTCGGGGAGGGGAGGGGCCTCTGTGGGATATAATGCCACAGAGTCAGCCCTCCGAAGCAGCCATCGTCTGCAGGGTAATTACTCTCATGGCCCCACTTGGAGACTGACAACCCTCCTGTCCTGTCTCGTGGCTAAAATAACAAGTAGGGTCGCCTGCTTTGTGTTTGGGAATTCCTGGAGGTTTGGGGGGTGGAGTCTTGGGAGGGTGGGGCTTAGGGAGGGGAGGGGCTTCAGCAGGGTCCAATGGCATAGATTTCCCAGGGAAATCAGTTGTGATTCTGGGAGAGCTCCAGCAAATACCTGGGGGTTGGCGACCGTAAAACAAGGCATGTTTTTATCTTAACACCCTGGGAAGTGGGCTATGATGAAAGAGAGTACTGGTCCAAGACAATGCTCCCTCTAAGCTGTGGAGTCTTGTGAGCAAAAATTCTACTTTGTGAACTACTGGCATTAAAGCTGTGAGCAAGCAATTTGGCTGCTGCACAAATTAGTTTGCTCTGGAGCCATCCCCTTCCTGAGCTAGGACAAATAATGTGTGAGCTAGAGGCTAAAAAACTGTGAGCTGGCTCACACTAACTCAACTTAGAGGGAACACTGGTCCAAGATCACCCAGTAGTCTTCTTGGCATAACTAGTTGGTCACTTCCATTGGGAAGTTCCAGAGAGGCTTCCCTGCCATTCTAGAGTCTGAGCTAGCCAGAATGTTATAGAACTCAAGCATGTTGGCAGGTATTCCACATGGCGAAGAAGAAGGAGGAGATTGGATTATACCCTGACCTCCACTTGGAGTCTCAGAGCGGCTTACAAACTCCTTTCCCCTCCCCTCCTCACAACAGACACCCTGTGGGGTAGGTGGGGCTGAAAGAGCTCTGACAGAAACTGCTCTTTCAAGAACAGCTCTTGTCAGAACTATGGCTTGCCCAAGGTCATCCAGCAGCTGCGAGTGGAGGAGTGGGGAATCAAACCCGGTTCTCCCAGATTAGAGTCTGCACACTGAACCACTACACCAAACTGGCTTCGCTGCTGAAGAAGAAATGACCATCAAGTCTTCTTGGATATGAAAAACTTCAGGATGGCAGGGGCTCTACAGGGCCTGTCCGTCAATGAGGAAAGACTCTCTGCACGTGGTCTGAAACACCCGTTGCTTGACATGTTCCCAGATGGCCACCTGATACAAACTGGAGAGCTTCTACAAAATCAAACCCCAGCTGGCAAATTGGCCGTGGCTCCATGCCGAAACGTGGTTTTGCACTGTGGTGAATGCTGCCCTCTGCAGGACATCATTATGTTGCACAAGGAAGTTTATACCTTGAATAAAACTGGGTGGTTCTTAAACGTGCCACACAGCTTGCCCACCTGGATCTATTTGCAAATAGATGGTTTCTCTTCTTCACCCTACAGCTTGCGTGAGCGGACAGCGCCCCCTGCTGGCCAGATCCCAGAAGGCCCAGCTGCTGTGCCCTGCGTCACCACCTCCAGACCCGAGCCCTGCATGGACGCTCGAGCGCTTCACCCATCCTGCCCGCATAGATGCCCCTTGAGGAAGCCCCATCTGGATCCCACCCTTACAGTGTCCCAGTTACAGCAGGTCAGTCTTGGCTAAACGTGTTATATTCCCTTGGCCCTCAAGTTGCCAGCACTGCTTTCCCCATACGTTCCCCCAAGAGCACCACGGTCCGGGGCACAACATCTCCTGGTTGTCCCAGGCCCCAAGGACATCAAATTGGCTGCGACCAGGGCCAGGGCCTTTTCTGCGGTGGCTCCTACCTGGTGGAATGAGCTCCGGGGGAGATCTGGGCCCTGCGGGACCTTATGCAGTTCTGCAGGGCCCGTAAGATGGAGCTCTTCCGCCAGGCTTTCGGGTAGGAGCTGCCGCTCCCTGCTGCACCACCACTGTGACGTTAACTCAGGTGGTGCAGTGAGATGGCCCTGGCAAGAAGAAGACCAGAAGAGCCGGCAATATAGAGGGAACATTGCTAGAACAACATCGGGAACTGGGCTGGTGGTGGAGACCAGAAGATCTTTGGACCCCATCTGGGTACCAATGACAACTTAATCCGAGCACCGATATTTTAATGTGGATGGAATATTTTAGAACATAAGAACATAAGAGAAGCCAATGTTGAATCAGGCCAATGGCACATCTAGTCTAACACTGTCACACAGCGGCCAAAATATACCAGGTGCCATCAGGAGGTCCAGCAGTGGGGCCAGGGCACCAGAAGCCCTCCCACTGCTGCCCCCTCCAGCACCAAGAATAGAGTGCATCACCTGCCCCAGACTGAGAGTTCCCATCTATACCCTGTGGCTAATAGCCACTGATGGACTTCTGCTCCATTTGTATATCTAATTTTATCTTGGTTTTAATTGTTTGTATGGCATATGCCTCTTGTTAGCTGCCCTGAGCCTACAGGGAGGGCGGGATATAAATGTGAAAAATAAATAAATAAATAAATAAATAAATTACTGGGGATTTGGGGTGGGGAGGAGCTTGGGGAAGGCACGATTTGGGAAGGGGAGGGTCCTCAGCAGGGTATGGAGCCATAAAGCCCACCCTACAAAGCAGCCATTTCCTCCAGGGGAACTGATCTCTCTTGCCTGGAGATCAGTTTTAATTCTGGGGGATGCCCAGGGCCCCCCCGGGATGCTGGCAACCCAAGTTGGTCTCTACCTCAGTCTTCTGCTCATGTCTCCCCTCTGATAGATGCGCCCTTCAGTCATCACCTGCGCCCCTCGCCGGAGCTGCTCAGAGACACCGGCCGCCACCAGCCATCCCGTAAGTCTCCACCTCCTCCCGATCTCTTCTTCAGCTATTGTAGGCAGGTTTCAGGCTGCTTAAACCTGAGGAGTCAAACTCACTTGTTACGAGGGCCAGATCTGATATAAATGTCCCTTTTTCGGGCCCGGTCATGAGCGCCGTAAAATGTAATGCCAGGTACTGGAGATACAGACTTTATAAAGGACACAGGCAAACCCAATTAACAATATTACTTTTTTTACTCAAAACACAAACCAAATCAATTGATTCCTAGCAGTGAAAGCAATTGATTTATGGGGGAACCCACAAAAACCCCAATAAATGTATTTAATCATACCCAAGACTAGGTTTTTTTCTAAGGGATACCATAAAAGGAGGAGTACCTTACATTTCCATCCATACCAGTTGCTTCGGAGCCGGGTAAGAGCCCTGGACGGGTCGGTTCTGGCCCCCGGGCCTTGTGTTTGATACCCTGGGCCCTGGCTTATACAGACTCACAGCACTGTGAAAGCACTTTGTGTTCCTATTTTTTAATGTACATGCAATTGTAGCATGAACGTGAACCGGTACATACTATCGCCACCGGCTGGCTGCTCAGCTGCTGGGGCTGGGGCTCAATGGTAGAGCACCCGCTTTACATGCAGAAGGTCCCAGGTTCAGTCCCTGGCATCTCCAGTTAAAAAGGACAAGGTAGGAGATGATGGAAAAGTTCTGTAGACCCAGGGGACCTTCTGGCAGTCAGAGCCGCCAGTGGTGACCTTAACAGGTCAAGGGTCTGAGTCAGTGGTGCAGTACAGATTACCCGTCTGTGCATTGACTCACTGTGCAGGGACGGAGCATGGACATGAGCGTGCTAGCTCTGGTCTCCCCACTTACACATCATTGCACAGTCCTCTGCCTAGTGTGAGCACATGCGGAAAGTACTTGCGCTTGCAACTCCTCTCCGTGGTCAGTGCTGCTGCTTTCTGAACGCCCTCTTTCCATGATCAGCAGCATTGGGAAAGCAGAGTCACTGATCACAGCAACGGGGCGTATGCGCGGCCACTTCCTCCCCGAGTTTGCACCATGCGGGTCACTCGGCGATCATGTGGAGGTGAGGGGCGGGGTCAGTCTGCTTGTACCCACTCTCCATCCCCACCCAGTGGGTCAGCGCACGGACAGGTCACCTGCAGAGGGCTCATATGAAGGAGCTTCATGTGTTCCTGCTGCCGCTTCCTCTTCCTGCTGGGGAACGGAGCCCTTTGTGGCTGTTTGCCAGGATGGGGCCGCCTCCATCTCAAGCAGTTGATAGGCAAGGCTTTCATTCCCTGCAGCCACAGCAGGAGGCAGTAGGTGAGCTCCCTGGGAGGAAGAAGTGCTGTACTGTGTCTGCCCTCTGCCTGCCGCTGCTGGGGATAAAAGCACCCCACAGCTAAGTGTCTGTTGTGGCTAGCAACTAGAAAGTTTCTCTATTGGCTGCCACCATTAGAAAGTTTCTCTAATGGCTGTCTCCTTGGGAGGGCCCAGAGCACCCACCCTACCCCTTTATGTTCAGTAGGTTTTCCCAGTTTGGTGTAGTGGTTAAGTGCATGGACTCTAATCTGGGAGAACTGAGTTTGATTCCCCACTCCTCCACTTGCTGGATGACCCTGGGCGAGCCATAGTTCTCTCAGAGCTGTTCTCTCAAGGGCAGATTTCAAAAGAGCTCTCTCAGCCCCACCTACCTCCCAGGGTGTCTGTTGTGGGGAGGGGAAGGGAAAGGAGATTGTAAGCCGCTCTGAGACTCCAAGTGAAGGGCGGGGTATAAATCCAATCTCCTCCTCCTCCTCTCCTTCTTCTTCTTGTAGAGAACCGGTTTTGATTCCCCACTCCTTCACTTGCACCTGCTGGTGTGACCTTGGGTCAGTCACAAGCTCTGGCACAGCTGTTCCTTAAAAAGGGCAGTTCCTGTCAGAGCTCTCTTAGCCCCACCTACCTCACAGGGTGTCTGTTGTGGGGAGGGGAAGGGAAAGGAGTTTGTAAGCCGCTCTGAGACTCCGAGTGAAGGGCGGGGTATAAATCCAATCTCCTCCTCCTCCTCCTCCTCCTCCTCCTCCTCCTCCTCCTCCTCTTCTTCTTCTTCTTCTTCTTCTTCTTCTTCTTCTTCTTCTTCTTCTTCTTCTTCCTTATGCATAACCAAATGAGGCGTGAGGGCCCAGGCAGATCAACAAGCTACTTTTATTTAAAAAGGTTTAACAGCAACTGTAATTCAACAACTTGTAGGAAAAATTAGCATGGCAAACCAGCAAAATAAGAAATCCTAACACATCTGACCAGACCTACCTAGCCTTCTCTAGGTATTTGCCTCAGACTGACTCACCCCTTTCGGATGAGGGATCCCTCCTTCTGCAGCGACCTCCCACTAGCTCTGCTCCCTGCCACTTTGGAGCTAGGCCTTTTATTCCTTCTTCCCGGGCACCCCCCTCTACTCCTCCGCTGGTTTAAGTTTTCCCTCCAAACCCCATTAGCCAATCACAGGGCCCGAAGGGTGACCTGGCAAACGCAGGCCCTGTAGCCACTCTAATACAGGCTTCCCTGGCGCCACTAGGCCTCCCTAGAGCCTTTAGGCCGTGCCACTGTAGGCCCAGGATCATGACGGCAGTGCCTCAGATGAGACCCAAGCCTCCTTCTGTTGCCTCGGGCAGCCAGCGGTGGAGCGCCTCAGCAGCCACAGGCCATGACCGAGCAGCCAGGCTTTGCGTGTAGCATTGGCCAGCATTCGATTCGATAATATGCTAGAGCCGCGCATTAGAATGAAAGTGTGTTCACAGGGCTGGGTGTCTTGTTCTTCAAGGATATCTGTACACAGCATAACTCTGGTGGTTCCCCTCTGATCCTGGGAATTCCCCTTTGGCGGGGGTGCCGTGGAGTCTGTCGTAGAAATCTCTCCCCCTCCGCCAGCATCGTAGTGCCGAGAACTGCAGATAAGAGGGAGCGGATCTGAAACCAGGATTTAGTCTACGGGGCGCCTCTGCTCCGCTTCTCCTCCTCTCAGTTCCACCTCTGCAGTCTCCGCCGTGCCCTTCCTTCTTCTCGGAACAGCTTTTCTCTCCTCTTCTCAGAGAGCCTTGTCCTTCTCAAGGCAGATTTCTTTTAAAAAACAAAATCCCTTCCCAGAATCACCTTCTCGGTCTTAGGGGCTAACTGTACGCTGTGTGCAAATGCACGTCGTAAGAAAGCTCTTTTCATCGTTTATAGAAAAGGAGAGGGGTGGGGTGGCGATCAGTGTTCCCTCTAAGCTGAGTTAGTGTGAGCTAGCTCACAGTTTTTTAGCCTCCGGCTCACACATTTTTGTCTTGGCTCAGGAAGGGATGGCTCCCAAGCAAACTAATTTATGCAGCAGCCAAGTCACTCGCTCACAACTTTATTTTTTTTTAAATAATGTTTTATTAATTTTTTCAATAAATACAGATATGGCGCAACAGAATTATTGCAAAAGAACATGAAACAAAACAAGTTAACCGCTTAACAAGTATACATATAATACAAATATTAACCTTAAACATTTGAGGTGAAATTACAATGCGATTTGTGATAAACAAGCATCAATTCGTCAAAGAGGTAGTACTGTACTATGTCAGATTTTCACTTTACCTAGAGAGATAACCCTATAAGGAAAATCAGAAGTGCAGCTCTGTGTTCACAGCCAAATATGATATTGTGACCAAGAAGTAGGAATGTATTCCACCTGCGTGAGGTGATCTAGAATTGGTGTCCACTTTTCCATAAATTTCCTATTAATTGGTCTAAGGGAGGCATTGTTCAATTTATTGGATACACTTTCCATCAAAAATTGATCCCACAGCTTTTTGTACCACACCTGCATCTCTGGTGGTTTTACATCCTTCCAATATGTGGCTATGGAAGCTCTGGCAGTGTAAACCATTACGTCTAGAGTATACTCGCTCACAACTTTAATGCCAGTAGCCCACAAAGTAGAATTTTTGCTCACAAGACTCCATAGCTTAGAGGGAGCTTTGGTGGCGATTTGGAAGATGGGAAAAGGGGGAGCAAGAAAGGCAAGCAGTGAACACACACACACACACACCGGCTCTCCAGGGCTTCTCCACGCCCACCGGAAGCTGCTTTGCTTGGAATAATATAGATAATGCCCTGGTCCTGCAAAGGATACCATGTGGTCACATGTTCCACATCTCCTGCTCTCATGGTGGAAAGCGTCAAGTTGCAACCGACTTATGGCGACACTGTGGGGTTTTCAAGGCAAGAGACATTCAGAGGCAGTGAGTCAATGTGAGCTAGCTCACCGTTCCTTAGCCTCCGGCTCCCACATTTCTGCCTTAGCTCAGGAAGGAGGGGCTCCAGAGCAAACTAATTTATGCAGCAGCCAAATCGCTTGCTCACAGCTATAATGCCAGTAGCTCACAAAGTAGGATTTTTGCTCACAAATCTCCGCAGCTTAGAGGGAGCATTGCTCAGAGGTGGTTTGCCATCGCCTGCCTTTGCCTAGAGACCCTGGACTTCCCTGGCGGTCTTCCAATCCAATACTAACCAGAGAGCCGGTTTTGGTGTCGTGGTTAGGAGGGTGGACTCTAATCTGGGAGAACCAGGTTTGAGTCCCCACTTCCTCCACATGCAGCTGCTGGTGTGAACTTGGGCCAGTCACAACTTCTCTCTCAGAGCTGTTCTCTCTGGAGCAGTTCTCGAAAGAGTTCTCTCAGTCCCACCTACCTCACAGGGTGTTGCAGAGAGGGGAAGGGAAAGGAGACTGTAAGTCACTTCAGGTAGTGAAAAGCGGGGTATAAATCCAATCTCCTCCTCCTCCTCCTCCCCTCCCCTCTTCTTCTTCTTCTTCTTCTTCTTCTTCTTCTTCTTCTCCTCCTCCTCCTCCTTACTAGGGCCCACCCTTCTTAGTTTCCGAGCTCCAATGAGATTGGGCTGGCATGGGCCATTCAGGTCAGGGCCCTGCTATCCAGGAGCCCAGAATCCATCCTTGCTACTTATTGACCATTCCTTTCTTCTTTTCCTCTTCTTTGTACATCCACATAGCTTGCCTACCTTGGGGTGCCTTGGCACCGATTGCTCTTAAGCACCCATGGCTTACTCCGGCCTTAACTTTGGCATTAAAACACTTTCCTTTTGCACCCCGACGTGGTGCTTGGCTAGCAAGGGAGTCAGCTGAATGGTGAGGACAGACAGTTCGGAAGCAAAATATCTTCCTATTGGAGGGAACGTCTGCTGTCTAAGAGCATCTGGGAATAAACACTCTTGAGGCTGAGCCCTATGAGGAAAGGCTGAGGGCCCTGGGAATGTTTAGTTTGGAGAAGAGGAGGTTGAGGGGGGAAATGATTGCTCTCTTTAAACATTTGAAAGGCTGTCATTTGGAGGAGTGCAAGGAGCTGTTCCCGTTGGCAGCAGAGGATAGGACCCGAAGCAACGGGTTTAAATTACATGCAGAAAGGTGTCGGCTGGATATTAGGAAACACTTTTTCATGGTCAGAGTGGTTCAAAGGTGGATTCAGCTGCCTAGAGAGGTGATTGGTTCCCCTTCACTGATCGCTTTCAAGAAGAGGCTGGACGAATATTTGTCAGAGATGCTTTAGGCTGGTCCTGCATTGGGCAGGGAGTTGGACTAGATGGTCTGTATGGCCCCTTCCAACTCTATGAGTCTATGATTCTAAGTTAGTCTTCTCCACCATGTTTGGCAGATTACATGGCAAAACCGATCCTAGCCTTCAGACCTCAAGGGAGAGATTTTGTGTTTGAATGGTCCCCCAGGAAAATGGAATTCCTGCCTGGAAAAGGGTAGTCTATCAGGATAAGTGACAGTATGGCTAATCCTTCTCTGAGATATACCAATTTTCTATGTGGGAGGGAGCTTTTTAATATGGGGTGCCTTCAAGCAATACCTCCCACACACACACACCAGCAGTTTCCATAAGTCAGAAACTTTTTCTCTGTGTGGTCTGCTGTTTGTTTAATTACTGTAGACTGACTAGGGGCTTTTCCGCATTCTCATTTTTCCTTGCTTGTGGGTTCCTGTTGCTTCCGGGTCGAGGGGTGTCTGTTCCATGTGTCTTTTGCTCCCTCTAGTGGTTGATTGAATATTACACCGCGATATATCACTGCGGATTTCAAATGCAGGTTTTGATGCGGGACATAAAGCGATGTAATATCGAAGTGACCACTAGAGGGAAGCAAAACACTTGTGGAACAGAAACCCCTCCCCAAGCAACAGGAACACACAAGTGAGGAAAATGAGAAAGCGGGAAAGCCCCGAAACAGCTTGTGTGTGTATGCACTCAAGGGTACTATCAGAAGCCTCTCCTAGACTTTGCTAATCAGCATTCTCTCCATCTCCCAACAGGTCTCCCCAGCAAAGCAGAACAATGAGGAGGCTCCCAGTTCTTCCCACTCACAGAGGTTTTGTGCGTGGACCCCTGGCTCTGCGGGGCCTTCAGCCCGACCCGGTGAACAAGCGTCTCCGCAGCAGAGCGGCCAGGAGGCAGAAGACCACAATCCCTACCCCAGCAACTGATGACCTGGGCTCCTTGACCGGGAAGAGCCCCTCTGCATCCCTATAGCCTTTATTTCCTGCAGCCAGACCCCAGAATTCCGCCTGCCAGACCTTTCCCCTTCTATATTCTACCTGCCTTCCCTTTTTCTTCTCCTAACTCAGTGCCCCATACACATGAAGCTGCCTTCTACTGAATCAGCCCCTTGCTCTATCAAGGTTGGTCGTTTCTGCTCAGACGAGTGGTGGCTCTATAGCAACTCAGGCAGACATCTTTCCCATCACCCCACTACCTGATCCTTGTTTTAAACTGAAGATGCCGGGGATTGAACCTGGGACCTTTGGCGTGCAAGGCAGATGTCCCACCGCTGAGCCAAGGTCCCTCCCCCTGTAAATGACAGCCACAGCTCTGTCTTAAATTCAGGCCCCACTGGTTCCAAAGCTCCACCTGGGTCTGCGTTTTGTTTCCAGCCATGGACATAACGGATGTCTCCGGGCCTTTGCCAGCAGGGCAATCCAGGTCATAGCCTTCCCCGGTTCTTTGTCATCTGGGACTCCGGCGTCTGCTGCCTCTGTACATGGAGTTTCCAGTTGCTAAGATTGATAGGATTTTTCCTTCTGTCTAATCTTCCTTAAAGGATTATAGAGTTGTATACAAGAAAATCGCTTGGTGTTGATTACGTACCTTTTTCAAGGTAGTCAGCCGTGTTGGTCTGAAGCCATAGAACAAATGTAGAGTCCCGTGGTGCCTTTAAGACCAACACACGCTTATTCGAGGTATGAGCTTTCGTGTGCCACGCCCACTTTTTCAAACACTTTTTCCAAATATTTCTTTCAAGTATTTGGAAAAGTGTGCATCCACACGAAAGCTCCTACCTTGAATAAACCTTTGTTGGTCTTAAAGGTGCCACGGGACTCTAAATTTGTTCTCCCTCTTTCAAATCTACCCTTCCATACAGTCAGTTGAGGGGTAACCAGAGCGGCTTTCGATCCCACTCCCCTTGACTCCGATCCATCTTTGCTTTGAATGGTGAGGTGACTCCAGAGGCTGTGTTTGGATTAAGCTTATTCCAAGGGGACAGGTGCCCTCCTGTTGCTGACCCAAGATGTACGGTCCGCATACATACTCAAGGCCTGCAGCCAAGGCGTTTCCCCGTCTATTCATACAGATGACTGGGATAGTTGCAGGGAACACCAATTTCCTGCGGCCATCCTGGAGAGAACTTCTCCAGAGATGCCTTAACGGCCAGGCCCTTTCCAGGAGCCGGCTGGTAGCTTCTGTGCCACACCCGGGGGCCGTGGATATGATCTGTGGACGAATTTTAAATCCTCGCGATTATAACTCTTGTATAGCAATGGCGTCACAGCAGGTGAAAGAATCTAGAATCAAAGCACTTGGGCTGGCGATAGGGTTGCCGGGTCCCCTCTGGCCACCAAGAGGGGGCAGGAAGTAGGATTGCCAGCTCCAGGTCAGGAAATTCCTGGAGCTTTGGGGGTGGAGCCTGAAGAGGCTATGCCCCTGCGGAGTGCAGGGGGTTGGACTAGATGACCTGCAAGGTCCCTTCCAACTCTAACATTCTATGATTCTATGAGGACAGGGAACAATGCCTCAGTGGGGAACAATGCCACAGAGTCCACCCACCAAAACATCCATTTTCTCCAGGGGAACGGATCTCCATTGTCTGGAGACGAGTTGTAATTCTGGGAGATCCTAGAGGCTGGCATCCCTATCTTGTGTGAGTACATTTATCCCAAGAGCTCTTTCCGGCTCTTACCACCACTCCATAGATTTTTTTGCTGCACCTCAAAGCATTGAGAAGCTGTGATATCGGCATTCAGGACTTGGCGGCTCAGGGTACTTTTCGCACACGACCAGTTTGTAATATGAATCGGCCCGCGTGCTCATTTGCATTACAATTGTCCCACTGTCTCTTCTCCATCGACAATAATCAGTGCAAAAGCCTTTTAAGCCTTGAGGAGGATAACTCTCTCTCAAGACGGACATGTTCGCGCATAATGTAAAGAATTCCCACTGCAATTGGATGTGTGATGTGAATGGGAAACGTATATTGGCCAGAATATTTACTGGCATCGCAAATGTCTCTCTTCCCACGATCAGCAGCGGTCAGTTTCAGCTTAAATAACTCAAGAAAGAGGCAGAGGGATATGAGCTTCTCATGGGAATGGATTCAATAAGCATTGGTTCAGATGTTACCTAAAGTAAGGGGGGAAAGAAGGGCTTCTGATGAGAGGTGTTAAGCAGGTCTTGCAAATCTTGACCATACTGAGGTGTCTGTGAATTCCAGAAATCCTTTGGAACTCACGGCCATCCCCGCAGGTGCCTTCACAACCGCAGTCAAATGCGGAAAACCCAAACAGGCTCTCACTGCCCGCAATGGCCGTAACTGAAAATTAGTACTGAAAAGCAGGAAAACCTATTCACGCCCCCAAGAGTAGAGATATTTCAGACAACAAGGCTCAAATGACTGTGGCACTTTCTGTTCTGGTTTTGCTGGGGCCCATATAGATGTAACTTCCCAACAGGATGCAGGAAAGGGGAAATTGTGGCTTGATCTTGGGCGGGTTGAACCTTCTGGGTCACTGAGAGAGGAAGAGAGGGAGGTGAACTTTTCTGGTCTACAGGCAAAAAACGTCCTTTCTGAGCGGGTCTCACTCAGCCTTGAACTGGAAGAGAAGGGAATTTCATATTGTTTTATATGTTTAACTCAAGAGGGTCAATAAAAGTAGCATTGAACTGTGTGCATCTGCAGTTAGGTTCGTGCCTGCCAAGATCTCTTTTTTTGGCCTCAAAAGCGCCATCAGGTGGTCATGGTTGGTAAAGGGGTCTTTCAGCTTTTTAAACACAAACCCATGCGGGTTTGTGCCTGCAGTGACGCTGGTGGGCTTTCGGGCTCATTTACATGTTCATTTATCCTTGGCTCACAAACCGTGAATTCATAGCCAACTAGATACAGATGGGTAGCCGTGTGGGTCTGAACCCAGGGGAACCTTTAAGACCAACAAAGTTTAATTCTGGGTATGAGCTTTCGTGTGCACGCCCACTTCATCATATACTCTGTGTGCTTGTGCCAGTGAGGCAGGATTAGGACAGCTGAGCACCTCTACAACAGATAACCCCCTGCCAAGGCAAGCCCCCTCAAGCCAGTTTGGTGTAGTGGTCAAGTGCGTGGACTCTAATCTGGGAGAACCGGGTTTGATTCCCCACTCCTCCACTTGCACCTGCTGATGTGACCTTGGGCAAGCCATAGTTCTGGGCACAGCTGTTCTTGAAAAAGAGCAGTTTCTGTCAGAGCTCCCTGCTGTTGTGGGGAGGGGAAGGGAAAGGAGTTTGTAAGTCGCTCTGAGACTCCTTTGGGTAGTGAAGGACGGGGTATAAATCCAATCTCTTCTCTTCTTCTTCTCTCAACAAATCACCACCAATGCAATCTCCTCCCCTCGTCTTCTGTCTCTCCATAGTGACCCCTTATCTCTGCAATTCCATTACATCACAGCAGTTCAGCCAATAGCAAATAAGCAGCAGCCTGCAGTGCTTTTCAGGGTTTTGACCTCTCTATAAGTTCCCGTAACTTTTCCTGGCGCAAACTGGCAAAAAAATGCTAGTGTTTCAGCGAAGTTTCATGCTCCATGTTTATTCATTTTGCTCTGACCACATCCTAAAACGTGCATTTGCTAAGTCAGCTGTTAGGCTGTACACATTGAGGGACCTTGAGAAATTGCCGAGTGAATAACAGAGAGAGACACACACACCCTGTTGTGCCCCGATAATGCAATAGCACGACACTGCTAGGCTGTGAGACCAAATGGCTAACCTCCTGTCCACCTCGCCCCCACGACCTAACAGTCTAGGGCCAGAGATTAATTGCCCTCCTCTTGATATCTAGTGTTAAGAGAGCCAGAAGCTACTGGTTCCGCCCAGAATGAGAATGGTGACCTTTTCTGCCCTGTACTGTAGGGGGATGGAATGTCACGTGGTAGAAGAAGAAGAAGAGATTGGATTTATATCCCACTGTTCACTCAGAGTGGCTTAGAAACTCCTTTCCCTTTCCCTCCCCACAACAGACACCCTGTGAGGTAGATGGGGCTGAGAGAACTCTGACAGAAACTGGTCTTTTTCAAGAACAGCTCTTATCAGAACTATGGCTTGCCCAAGGTCATCCAGCCAGGTGCAAGTGGAGGAGTGGGGAATCGAACCCGGTTCTCCCAGATCAGAGTCCGCGCACTTAACCACCACACCAAACTTGGTGTCTGCAATTCCTCTGGCACATATTCCTCTGTAAATGGTGTCTTTGCTCCCCCCCCACTCCCCCCTACACAATAGAAAGAAAAGAGAGGAGTCTAGGAACAGAATGTTTTACTTCCAGGGCATTCAAGATGAACAATGCAAAAAATAAAAACAGACAAGCTGCTGAAAAAGCGGTCCGTCTTCCGTCGTGGCAGCCACGCAGTCAACAGATATCGAGATCCTAGAAGGCAGTTAATGCCAAGGAAAGGGCTGTGGCCCGGTGGTAGAGCATCTGCTTGGCATGCAGAAGGTCCCAGGTTCAATCCCTGGTATCTCTAGTTAAAAGATCTGGCAGTAGGTGATGTGAAAGACCTCTGGGCCTGAGACCCTGGAGAGCCGCTGCCAGTCAGACAAATCCTGACTTTGACGGACCGAGGGCCTGATCCAGTAGAAGGCACCTTCACGTGGTCAAATACCCCAAAGTTTCCCTTCGGACCCCTAGAGGAGGTTCCTCTCACCCGATGCTCCCTCTAACCCGTGGAGTCGTGAGCAAAAATTCTACTTTGTGAGTGACCGGCATCAAGGTTGTGAGCGAGCGATTTGACTGCTGCATAAATTAGTTTGCTGTCGAGCCCCCCTTCCTGAGCTAAGACAAAAAACTGTGAACCAGAGGCTACAGAACTGTGAGCTAGCTCACACTAACACAGCTTAGAGGGAACGCTGCTCTCACCCTTTTGGTGCCATTCAAAAGCCGACACCCGAGGCAATCACCCAGGTTGGCCTAATGATCAGGCTGACCCTGCGTATCCCCCAACCCTAAGATCAACACCCTGTTACAGGATGCTATACCATACTGGGACTTTGCCCCCTTTTGGGGGGAGGGGGCAATTAATTAGGATGGAAAGAATTGCATTTCCTAGTTTATCCCTGTGGAGAACACGCCCCCAACTCTGAGTTTTAAAAGTGTGGGTTTTTCCGCCCTCTCTCTGGGAGTGGCAGGGAGCCCATTCAATTGCCTGCTAGATTACATCTGCTATTGGGCTTGGTAGGAAAGCCAACTAAGGAGTTTGGTGCTAGAAAGTCTCCAGGCGATTCCTGGAGAGTTCCCAGAATGCCTTCCAGGAGGGCTCCCAGGATGCACCTGTGATATGGGAGGACTGGGTCAAGGGGGTAGGGGGAGTGATGTAAAGTGGGTGGAGACAGGGGGTTAAGAAAACTTCCTTGCAAGGGGAAGGGTCTCTCTCTTCCTTGGAATGCTGTGCTTAAGACAACTCGGAGTTCTGGTCTACAAGCAGGTAACCATCATTTTCTGACCATGCGCTCTTCCCAGGTAATGGGACGTAGATAGGAACTTTGTAACTTTCTAAGATCATTACTGCCTGCCCTGTTTTAACTTCATTTAAGGTGCATCTAGAACAGGGAAAGGGGATTGCGTTTATGACCAATTTGCGTTTGAAATCCATTTCCTGCTCTAGTGCTGTGCTTAAGGATGCTTGTAAATATTTTCTTTTCAATAAATCTTTTTTGACTTTTGGAGGTTGGTTCTCAGTCTCTGTGCCACCTAGAACCCCTGGGTTGGGAGGAAAGTAGTCTGTATGCATGTGACTATTTCTCCAGGGAGCCCCAAAGTTGTAACTGGTCCCCGTGATAACCAGGCTTGGGTAATGGAGGACATAGAGACGGGACCTCAGGTTGAGAAGGGGAGCTTGGAGGCCTGTCCCTCCTTGCAGGGACCTCCCCCAGGGGACAGGTGGTGGCAGCAAGTAACCCTAGTGGGAGAAGTAAGCCCTGCCAGGAGTTGGCAGCAGCAAGGAGGGGCGGGCACAGCAGGTTCTGCAAGTCAAAGCAGGCCTGTTCAGTCACAATCCCCCTAGGCAGACTCATACCTGGGCAGTTCTCCCGAGCATACAGAAATGCCTGCCTTGTCCGTCAGTAGCCCCATTTCACTGCTTTACTAGCTGGAATGACCCCACTAAATATTATAGGGAGTGACAGACTGAGGAGTACTGAGGAAGTTCCCAGGGGATGGGAAGAAAGAACAGTTGAGAAATTCCCTTCTGCCATTTTGAAATATTTATTTTGATATTTATACCCTGCTTTTCTCCTAACTGAGGACCCAAAGCAGCTGACGACATTGTTCTCCCTGTCTCCATTTTATCTACTCAACAACAACCACCCAGGGAGGTTGGTTAGAAGAGAGAATGAGTGACACAAGGTCACCTATTGGAGATTCGAACCTGGGTCTCCCAGATCCTAGTCTGACACTTGCCCACTATACATCCCTGATTTCTGAGGCTAGATGAGACGTACCCAAGCTCTTCTGCCCTTAGATCTCAGCAAGGTGGCGATACAGTGCAATTGCCCTGTTACTGTAATTCAGGGGTCCCCAACCTTTTTGAGACCATGGGTACCTTTGGAATGCTGACTTAGAGTGATGGGCACAATGACAAAACGGCTGCCACAGGAAGTGGAGCCAAGCACAAAATGGCTGCCACAGAAGGTGGGGCCAATTGCAAAATGGCTGCCATAGAAGGTGGGGCCAATTGCAAAATGGCTGCCACAGGAGGTGGGGCCAATCACAAAATGGCTGCCACGGGAGGTGGGGCCAATCACAAAATGTCAAGGAAAAAGTATATAAATATATATAAAACTCTAATAGCACCTCTTCAACATTTCAGGCAGAAGCTCTTTTTGACAGGATACCTTTCAATCTGCCCAGTGAATCAGGAGCCCTGTTGGGGGAAAGCCCCACTCAGCCCTGCCCACTTTCTAAAACTGCTTGGACAGCACCATGGTCCCCATAGGCGGGAGACCCTGGCTGTAAGTGTTGACGTTTCAGGCTCGGTGAACAGAAAACAGCCATTCTAGCCCCAAACTTGAGCAGTACGATAGAATGAGGAGGGTATTGGGGGAGGGTTCCAAGAGCTGGAAAGTGGGGATACTAAACTCCATGTCTTCCAGAATACAACAAGCTGTTAGAGGCTAGACCTTTCCCACCAAAGAGACACGCTGATCCGGTACATTATACACAATTTAATACACTGATGATTCAGTTGGGGAGCGACGTGCCCCAGGGTGACCATTTCAGTAAGAGGAAGGAAGTTATGGGGCAATCTACAAAAGCCACAGGAAGCAAAAATAGTGCTCGTGCAGCGTCCTTCACTTCTCGTATCCCACACCGTAGCGGTATTCAGTGCTGAAAATCCACCAGATTTCCTCCTGCAAAATCAGTCTGGGAAAAAGAAACACAGAAATGACATAAGTAAAGTGGAGGGGGGTGAGGGTTAGCCCAGAAAAGTGCTTTAGGGTTGGATCTAAGGTTTCTGCAAGCAGGACAGGCAACGGGCACTGTAAGGATACCCTACTCTTTTTCCTATGGTCCGTCCCTCCCGATGTGGCTTAACAGAAGGGCTATTAACAATTGGGGGGGGGTTGTTGTCAGGAAGGCAACATCATAGTGAAGCCTGTCTTCCCATCATGCTGAGGCCCGGCCAGGGTTGGAAGCAGCTAGGGATGCCAGCCTCCAGGTGTGACCTGGGTATCCCCCAGAATTACAGCTCATCTCCAGACCACAGAGATCAGTTCCCCTGGAGAAATTGGATGCTTTGGACTCTGTGGCACTGTACCCCACTGAGGTCCCTGTCCTCCCCAGGCTCCATCCCCAAACTTCCAGGTGTTTCCCAGCTGTAGCTACGGTGGGGGTTTGGGGGGCTCTGCCCCCTTTCTTAAAGGCATAGCCCCACAAGAATTTCTCCTGTCAATGCTTTTTTCAGTCTTTTAAAAACATTTTTAAAGGTGTGCGCTCCTTTAAGCAGAGTGTGGTGGTGTAGTTGGCTAATTCCCGCACTGAGCAAGGGGGTTGGAGTGGGTGACCTCTAGGCTCCCTTCTAACTCTGTGTCAAGAAACTGGCCTCCTTTAAGAGAGTTTTTCTGCCTAAGTGTCAGCTTCCTTGACTCTAGAAGTCATCACCCCCCACGTGCTGGCTTGTTCTCAGAACTGTGGCTTGGGCTGGCAGAAGTGATTAACTTGCAGTAGCTGAGGGCTGTCATCTCAAGTGGTTGACAGCTCGCAATTTAGCGATCTATCCCGGTAAAAGCTTTCTCCTGGCTAAACGGCTTTTCCTTCTGCACTGAAAACTTCAGCCCCACCAGAAAAAAACAATTGCCCCACAAGGCACAAAATCCCAGCTACGGGCCTGGTCCCTTGCCTCCCCAATGTCAACCCTCCCTAAATCTCCAGGAATTTCCCAACCTAGATCTGGCAATCCTACCCCCATCCCCTGCCAGTGGCCGGGGGGGGGACCTGGTAACCCTAGAAGCAGCAGTGTGTTCCGCACACTGAGAAGACTGGCAAGCTAGTCACGCAGCTGAAAGCAGGCCCCGGGATCCCATACAGGTACCTGACAAAGGGAGCGTTAACTTTCAGAGGCTTTTACCCTGGAAATCTTGTTGGCCTTTAAGGCGCCCCCAGACTCAGATCTCGTCGATGAATGAATGAATACCTGCGGGCTACTGCCAGCTTCAAGGCTACCACCAGTCGCCGGTTCAAAACTAAGCACCAAGCGGGCTTCCAAGATGCATTGCCGGCCTGCCTGGGGCGCTGCCCTAGATCGCCGGAAGCTCTGGAGCAGAAGTGCCCTGCCCACCCCCCCAGCCCCAAGATGAGCACCCTATGCATCATGCATTCCTCCTCCCCGGAAGTCTCACCTTCCCACCTTCTCCTCACCTGAACAAGGCAGCACATTTTGACAGGGGGCTGTTTCCACCAGCCGCAGCCTCTGCCCTTCCAGAGGATCGCACTTGGGCCAGGGCTTCCCCCAGAAGCTGGTGTCAAGCATCTTCAAAGAGCCTGCAGGGGCTTGAATCTCCATCCTGCAGACCAGGGAGGGGGGACATTAAAACCACAGATCAGCTGGATCGGGGCACATCTCCCTCCCCGAGCTTACCAAACCCAGTCAGGTTTCATCTGCCCTCCCCCAGTCATTTCCCTTTGCTGAGAACACAGCCCCCACCCCACTCCCGAAAGGACAAAGACAAATTCCTCCTTCCCCTTCCCCACTCCAGCCCGATGCAGACACATTCGGTTCCGTTCCGCACCAGGGCCAGCGTCCTCACACCCTGTGGCAGGGCAGCTGCCAGGGCAAGAGGCAGGGCCCACTGCTGCCGATTCCCCCACACACATCTCCTCTAGGGATGCCAGCCTCCAGGCAGGACCAGCCCCAGGTGTTTTTGCACACTAGTCAAGGACACCTTCTGGCGCCCCCCCCCACGCTCTTTACTTGGCAAGGGCCAAGGAAGGGAAGGAGGTTTAAACCCCCTTCCCTTCCATCTGAGCGCTGGCTTGCCGGGTGCCCCGCAGCTGCAGGGTGCACCGGCAAGCAAGGGAAGAGGCGGGAGTTTAAACCCCCATCTCTTCCGTCTGAGCACTGGCACATCCCGCAGCTGCCCACCAGGGAAGGGAAGGGGGGGTTGGTGGGGGGCTTTTGGCGCCCCTAAGGGCCAGCGCACTCTAGGCGAACGCCTAGTTCACCTAGTGAGCGAGCCGGCCCTGCCTCCAGGTGGGACCTGGGATCCCTCCAAATGACACCTTCCTCTCCAGACTACAGAGATCAGTTCCCCTGGAGGAAACGGACACTTTGGAGGGTGGGCTCTCTGGCACTGTGCCCCCAGTGGGGTCCCTGTCCTCCCCCCAAGCTCCACCCCCAAGTCTCCAGGCATTTCCCAGCCTGGATCTGGCCACTGTTGGGACAAGGCCACGTCTGGTGCAGTGCTCCCTCTAAGCTGTGGAGTCTTGTGAGCAAAAATTCTACTTTGCGAGCTACCGGCATGAAAGTTGTGAGCGAGTGATTTGGCGACTGCCTGAATTAGTTTGCTCTGGAGCGCCATCCTTCCTGAGCAGAGAAAAAAATGTGTGAGCCGGGGGAGCTAAAAAACTGTGAGGTAGCACACACTGACTCAGCTTAGAGGGAACACTGGTCTGGTGTGCAAAGAAGAAGAGAAGAGGACCCTGCAGGGGGCAGCAAGAAGACAATTAGGTAGGATAGTGAGGTCAGCACCTTCTCTCCTGTTAAGTGTCATTCCTCCTCTGCCTCCAGATTGCTACTCTCTCAAGGCCATTTCCCCTTTCTTCTCGGAAGCGCCACACTCAGTTTCTCCCTCTCTCTCAGCTAGAGATGTAGTGAGGAACCTGTCTCTGTCTCTCCTCTTTACTATCAAGTATATTAGTTCCTAAATAAACCTTTATCTGCACTTTAATTCAGGTTTGTTGCTGTGTCAATTACTCTGCCAACAGCAACCCTACCTCCATCCCCCACCCCTGGCCAGAATGGGACCTGGCAAACCTCATCCTCTCCTCTGGTGCCCACATTCACATCCTTCCTTGCTCAGTGGCAATATAGCCCACTGAGGTACCGCCTTTCCCCAAACTGTGCCCTCCCCAGGCTCCAAACCCACATCTCCAGAAACTTACCAACCCAGAGTTGGCAACCCTACTGCAGTTTGTGCCCAAGAGGCCTGCTCTCCTTTGCTGCTGGCTGACTTTGTGTCTGGGGAAAAGGCAGATGTGGGCGGCATACCGGGATGGGGAAGGGGGAAAGCCACAGACCACCGGCCAAGGACTAAGCCAGTTTGGTGCAGTGGTTAGGAGCGCGGACTCTAATCTGGGAGAACCGGGTTTGATTCCTCACTCCTCCACATACAGCTGCTGGTGTGACCTTGGGTCAGTCACAAGTTCTTTCAGAGCTGTTCTCTCCAGGGCAGTCCTCGAGAGAGCTCTCTCTCAGCCACACCTACCTCACGGGGTGTCTGTTGCGGGGAGGGGAAGGGAAAGGCGATTGTAAGTCACTTTGAGACTCCTTCGGGTAGCAAAAGGTGGGGTATAAATCCAAACTCCTCCTCCTCCTCCTCTTCTTCTTCTTCTTTTTCTTCCTCACCCAGGTTGGGCCGATTGAGGCAAGGTGAGGCCGAGGAAGCATATTCAAGGGATGGAGGTGGAGGGAACCGCTGCAGTCAGAATTTCTAGTTTTCAGCTGAACGCTGCTGTCAGGTACAGCTCTCCCGGGACGCACAACGGCATCCCTCTCTCCACTGCCATCTCTGCGGGGAACCACTTATGTGCCTCGCAGCAGCAATCAGGCTGGAAAATCAGTTTGTTTTGAGACAGGAAGGGCCAATAAGGACCGCAGGAGTACGCTGACTCATCTCTTTTGTCCTCCCGGCACTCCTCGGAGCCCTGAGAGACTTCTGCCGAAAGCAATTTCCTTTCAGTGCTGAGCTGTAGGGTCGGCGTCAGCATAGCCAGGGTGGGGCAACTGCTAAGGCCCCATGCTTCTGGTGGGGCCCACTGCCACTGTGTCTCCCCCGCCTCCACGCCTGTCCTGCTGCTGATCAGACACACCTCCCCTCCCCGCCTGCTCACTTGTGAGCCTTCTGTCCCAACTGTGCTTTGCCTAGCATCATCAGGGGAGGTAAAGGAGGACATAAGGACATAAGAGAAGCCCTGTTGGGTCAGGCCAGTGGCCCAACCCAGTCCAATATTCTGAGTCACATAGTGGCCAAAACCCAAGGGCCATCAAGAGGTCCACCAGCGGCTTTAAGAACATATGGATGGATCAGGCCAATGGCCCACCCAGTCCAATGCTCTGAGTCACACAGTGGGCAAAACCCAGATGCCATCAGGAGGTCCACCAGCAGCTTTAAGAACATATGGATGGATCAGGCCAATGGCCCATCCAGCCCAACATTCTGAGTTACATAGTGGCCAAAAACCAGGGGCCATCAGGAGGTCCACCAGAAGCTTTAAGAACATATGGATGGATCAGACCAATGGCCCATCCAGTCCAAAGCTCTGAGTCACATAGTGGGCAAAACCCAGGGGCCATCAGGAGGGCCACCAGCGGCTTTAAGAACATATGGATGGATCAGGCCAATGGCTCATCCAGTCCAACGCTCTGTGTCATGCAGTGGCCAAAACCCAGGTGCCCTCAGAGGTCCACCAGCAGGGCATGTGGCTGGGAGGGTGCTGCACATGGCTGGGAGCATGCAGGGCCAGCTCGCCTAGGGCGCCAGCCCTGCAGGGGCGCCAAAATGCCCCCCGCCCCCCCCCCGTGAAAAGCCCCCTTCCCACCCAGCCCCGGCCACCCCGGCTTTCCTGGGCGCCTCGCGGCTGTGAGGCACCCAGAAAGCCGGCGCCGCTGCTGGGAGGGAAGGGGCGGGCGTTCCAAGCCCGCCCCTTCCCCGGCTTTTCCCAGGCCCCTCACAGCTGCAAGGGGCCCGGGAGAGCCGCACCGCCCCTTCCCCAGCTCTCCCCAGCTACGAGGCGCCCAGGATAACAACGCTGGGCCATCTCCAGGCCCCACTGGGAGGTTGGCATCCCCGGTGGGGTGGGCGCCCCAGGCTGTCCTGCCTAGGGTGCCCAGACACCTGGGGCCAGCCTGGGAGCATGGAAGGAGAGCTCGGAAGCAGTGTTCCCTCTCAGCCGAGTTAGTGTGAGCTACCTCATAGCCTTTTAGCCTCCAGCTCACACGTTTTTGTCTTAGCTCAGGAAGAATGACTCCAGAGCTAACTAATTTTTATGCAGTAGCCAAATCGCTTGCTCACAGCCTTAATGCCAGTAGCCAGTCAGATAACTGCCATACTTCTGTATTACGTTATTGCTTACTTGTACACATGCGCATAGCTCTGCTTTGCTTCACTGCAATTACCGTGGGAGACTCCTCCACCAGACATAGCTATCTCTGTAACCCTGAAAAAAGGGAGGGCTTACATTCCCCAGCTGGTGGGGATAAATCAGCCTCTGCAGGGAGGAGGAAGTCTCCCGTTCAAGCAGTCACATCCCGCCGGGAGGATTCCCGCCCGCGCGCTAGCACCACATTTGCTAGGCTAGTTGAAGCATCACAGTATATACATGGCCTCTTTGCATTAGCCGACATTCCTGACAATGTCCCCGTCTACCTGGCAACAGACTAGCATTCCAATAAAGCATAACCTTTGAATGAAGTGTGTGCGGACCTGCTTGCTGTTGACCCTGACAGTAGCTCACAGATTAGAATTTTGGCTCACAAGACTTCCACAGCTTAGAGGGCGCATCGCTCAGAAGCGAGTAAGCAGGGGAAGAAGGCACAGGTGGGTGGTGGAGGAGGGGCAGCCGGGCAGGGAGGGGTTGTGAAGGTAGAGGAGAGGCGGGGGCCTTGGCCTCCCATTCCCCTCCCCCCAATACCTCCATTTCACTTACGGGTAATCAGGGTAGACGGCCTTGCACTCCCTTTTGCGAGATCTCATTGGGTTCTCCCCACAAGCCGGCTCACAGAGACCCCAGGGGCTCCATTCCGTCCAGATGCCCGGCACTGAGAGAAACCATACATATCAGACCAATTATCCATGTATTCCCCGCCTTGATTATTTATATAAAAGGAAACTTGCCATTAAAATGTGCAAAACTGCTTCAGGGTTGGGGGGAAGGAGGTCACATGATGTTCCCGGTGATGGTGTGGGCATCAGCCAATCAGAATGATGCACATCCAGCTTCTGCTGTAAACTTACAGGACTAAGTTTTTCTGCAGGGCTCAGTCCTGGACTCCCATCATTTCACAGGGGAACTTCCACGTTCAGAGGCAGTAAACCTCTGAATGCCAGAGACAGGAGGCAACATCAGGGGAAGGCCTCGGCCTCTAGGCTCTGTTTGTTGGCCCTGCACAGTAACTGGTCAGCCAACTGTGTGAGAAAGGATGTTGGGCTAGATGGTAAAAAGTAAAGGCAAAGGTTTCCCTTGCTCAAAAGCCAGCCAAATCCGACTCTAGGGTTGCGGTGCTCATCTCCGTTTCCAAGCTGAAGGGCCAGCGCTGTCCGAAGACGTCTCCATAGTCATGTGGCCGGCATGACTAGACACCGAGGTGCACGGAACGCTGTTACCTTCCCACCGAAGCAGTATCTATTTATCTACTTGCAATTTCTTGCTTTCGAACTGCTAGGTTAGCAGGAGCTGGGACCAGAGATGGGAGCTCACTCCGTCCCGTGGCACTAGGGTCTCGAACTGCCAAATTACTGGCCTTCCGGTCTGCAGTTCAGCGTCTTAACCTCTGAACCACCACGGTTGGACCACTGGCCTAATCCAGCAGGGCTCTTCTGATGTTCTTATGAAGGTCTTGGCCTCTGTGCCCTGTTGTCAGCCCTCCAGAGGAACTGGTCGGTCTCTGTGTGGGACAGGATGCTTGACTAGATGGGCCACTGGTCTGACCCAGCAGGGCTCTTCTGATGTTCTTATGAAGGCCTCAGCCTCAGCCTCTCTGCCCTGTTGTTGGCCCTCCAGAGGAACTGGTCGGTCACTGTGTGAGACAGGATGCTGGATTAGATGAACCACTGGCCTAATCCAGCAGGCCTCTTCTGATGTTCTTAGCAGTGATCTGACTTAACCCATTCTGTAATGTTTACTTTTAAGCGTGGTACCGGCTTGTTCCTGATGAATTTTTAACAATCTTGAAGACGTTTTTAACCATTAATTGAACTGATACGCTTCTAATAGTATTGGCAAAGTTGTTTGGCTGAGAGGTTTTACGTCTTCAGAGACCTAGAATTCTGTAAGCACTTTTTCTAAATCACCAAGTGAATAGATTAATGAAGTTGTGGTTATTGTAAGCTAGCTTTTAAAAGAACAATCTTTGGGGACAGCCCAAAAAGATATGCACAATTTATATTATCGATGGTTGCATGAAATGCTTTGTATGTTTCACTTGAATTCTCAACACAGAATTCTCTGCGTCTTTTATCTTTCAACGTTATACACTTGACTGCTGGTAAAGACAGCTTTGTCAAAACACGTTTGATCTTTTTGTCTTCTGACTGACAACATGAGAGTTTATACTGCAATTTTTTCGTTAGGCTTTTTCAATTAAAGGACATTTATAGATTTCGTTTAGAATGTACTGGATTGAGATATTTTGTGCTTCCCAGATGTTGTGGTATGGTCGCGCCCCGAAAATCCGCTTGACATTCGGGCCTTCAGCGCGGCAACTTCTCCGTGTGACCGGGGCCATTATATATCTACTAACAGAAAAGCCCACAGCTACAGAGACCTATTCCAATGCTGTAGACTTACCTTGCTCCTGATAAGAGACTGATGAAGGTTGCCACAGTCGTACCTGATGAGAGATGCAGCAGGCTGTTATGTTCTCCCCAAAAAGTGATTCAGCAAGCATCAAAGCAAGCATGAGAGATGCAGCAGGCTGTTATGTTTTCACACGAAACGATTCAGCAAGCATCAAAGCCAACTTGCTGAAGAACATAACAGCCTACTGCATCTCTCATCAGTTATGACTGTGGCAACCTTCATCAGTCTCTTATCAGGAGCAAGGTAATCTACAGCACTGGAATAGGTCTCTGTAGCTGTGGACTTTTCTGTTAGTAGATATATAATGTTCTTTAGGTGTTTGTACTATAATGTATATGTATAAGATATACTAAGGTCTCTATTGTATTGAAATCAATATATGAAGTCATAAGTATATATTAGTAGAGCATGTTTTGTTCTAACACAGTGTTTCTTTATGTTTGTCTAACTTTGCCGTGTTCTCTGTGTGTTTGTTGCCCACCTGGAGATTGGCAACCCTAAAATTAGCCGGCGTTTTTTTTTTTTTCTTTCTCCAATAGCAGTCAAGTCATCAGGTTCACATTTCCTTTCCGTCCACACTGCAGTACCAAGTGTTCCAATACGAGTCCCTTATTTTTCCTAAATTGGGATCTGAGCTTCAGGGGGGGGGGTGTTCCCCAGGAGTTTTCCCCAGTAACCACACACACACAAAAAAACCCTGGCAATGACATAAATGGCCTTTTTGAAGTTTCACTTTTCAAACATGCTTCAGGGCCAAAACACTGTTTTCAAGACAGCCTTGCCTTTTTTTATATACCCCCCCATCCCCAAATACTCACAGATGCACATATTTACACTGTAGCAGTTTCTCATTTCGTTGTATTCCCCAGGGCAGCGGCTCCCGTTGTGGGCCCGGTCGACGCACTTTCTGGTCCTCCTCTGCAGTCCAGGGATCTCGCGACACTCGATCTTCCCGGTGAAGGTGTGTCGGCTGCAGGGGGACCAGTCGGTCCACTCGGACCAATGTCCATCCACTGTGCAGAGTGTAAAAAAGTATAGGATCAGATTTATTTTTAAAACCTTTTTATTTGATTTTCACACATAATAAAACCAGACAATAAAGGGTAGGAAGGGTAAAGGGAAAAGAATAAGACATATAGGGAAATTTCTTCTAATTTGTATTGCAGCTGTTACAAGTAGGAACTTATTAGCATAATAGGCCACACTCAACAGCAGGCTCATTAGCATATTAGGCCACACCCCATGTTACCAGAAGTGTGCTTATCCAGCCACACCCACCTTTTGCTTCTTATTCTGTTTACCTTGTTTGTTGTCAGAACTCAGGACTCTGTTTGTAGCAGGAACTCCTTTGCATGTTAGGCCACACGCCCCTAATGTAGCCAGTCCTAATGAGTTTCTGCTGTTGGGTGTGGCCTATTATGCTAATGAGTTCCTGCTTGGTGTGGCCAACTTGGGAGCCAGCCGGAACTCCATTCCTGTGCGTTCCTGCCCAAATATAACCCTGTATATATCTACTCCTGTTTTCAAGTGTCTTTCTTTTGTATAATTGCTAAAGTTGTTATCAGTCTGTCCTTTGCAGAGATTTTCACCTGTGGGTCCTGAAAAAAGAAATTCAGCTTTCCACAGTTCAAGCAAGAGTTTCTCGAAGTTTTAAATATAGGATCAGATTCAATGGCCGGCATGGAGCGGAAAAATAGTGGTCAGAGCTATAGAAAAAGTCAACGGAATTCATTGGATTGCTGCCATTGGAAGGAGGCAGCAGCCTATGAACCAATCAGAAGCTCCATGCAAATAACCTCGGAGTGCATAGAAGCAACTACCATAGACCCTGTTGAAGTGTTCAACACTGTGATATGTTCAGAAATGTGCGAAGGTGTTCTCCGAGCATGTAAGTGATTGTTGTTATGACCCTAACTCATGCACTGCGGAGGGTGTAACTCTGCTTAGCATTGCACTGCCAGAGGCAGGCAATGGCAAACCACCACCTGTGAACATCTCTTGCCTTGAAAACCCTTCAGCAGGGGTGTTGAACTCATTTGTTGTGAGGGCTGGATCTGACATAAATGAGACCTTGCTGGGCCGGGCCACGTGTGTCATAAAATGTAACGCCAGGTAGCGGAGATATAAACTTCATAAAGGACACAAACACAAAAGGGGTGGGTTTTTTTACTTAAAATAAAAACATGCTTAAAACATCAGCACTCTTGCAATATTTTGTTTATTTAACAGTGTCTGATAGCGGACACCTCTTACTCTGAATTATTGCATCAAAATGTCTGTGCTGTTGCAATCTTGAGTGTGCTGTTCAGGTGTGTATCTGTAAGCTGGTTCCCCCAAGGGCACTTCGGTCGGGGAGTCAACATCTCCTGGAAATTCCAGGCCCCAGGGATGTGAAATTTGCTGCCACTAGAGCCAGGGCATTTTTGGTGGCGGCCTCTACCCGGTGGAAGGAGCTTCCGGAGGAGATCCGGGCCCTGCGGGACCATACTCAGTTCCGCAGGGCCTGTAAGACGGAGCTCTTCCGCCAGGCCTTTGAGTAGGAGCCGCCGCCACCACTATTCCACCATTGATAACCATGCGCCATCGCACCATTGCCATCACCAGGTGCGGGGCGACCCTGGTAGGAGAGGGGACAGGTTACTGGTATGTTGCCGGGGGTTAAGATCTGCCCCATCTTGTTTTAAATGCTTGATGTTGTATTGTATGATTTTATTTTGTTTTATGTTGTTTTAATCTGTTTTAATTCTGGCATTCGTGCCCCATTGTTAGCCGCCCTGAGCCTTCGGGGAGGGCGGGATATAAATCTAAATAAATAAGCTGCAAACCTACGATGATGCAGCAGCAGCAGCAGAACTGGAAGAAGAAGCAGAAGACAGCCAGCCAACTGCGGGCCTGATAGAAGCCCTCTGGCGGCCTGATCCAGCCCCTGGGCCATATGTTTGACACCCTTGCCCTACAGGGTCGTCGTAAGTCAGCTGTGACTTGAGAGCACTTTCTACCATGAGAGAGTGGGCATTAGGGCTTCAAGGAGTAATGCTGAAACTGGGTCTTTCTACTCCATAGTCTCTAGGACAGGGGTGTCAAACATACGGCCCATGAGCTGGAACCAGCCTGTTCAGGGCTCTTCTCTGGCCTGTGATCAACTGGTCATCACCTTTGTTGCCAGATGACAGAGGCTGTGGATCCTGTCCCTGTATACCGTCCCAGTGCTAATGAGTAATGGGCAGTGGAAGTTGGAGGGTGGGCATCAGGGAACTACCTTAAGGAAACACTGATAAGAGTGTTAATGTTTAAAGCGTGTTTGTATTTTGAGTTTTAAAAAAAATATCATTCATTGGGTTTGCCCGGATCCTTTATAAAGTTTATATTTCCTCTGTCTGGCATTACATTTTATGGCACACATGGCCCGGCCCAACAAAGTGACGTTTACGTCAGATCCGGCCCTTGTAACAAATGAGTTCGACATCTCAGCTCTAGGGTTTCAGAGGAGAGGCAGCTGTGCACAGTTTGTTTGCGACGGACCTCTAAGACACTCACGCAACCCAACACCAGATGTGACTCTCCGGAATAAACCACTTTTTTTGGTTGCATGAGCAATGTGGAAGTGGATTGTGGACACGGACCGAAGCCGTGACAAGACCATGCCTAGGTGTGGTAAGAAAGGAGCAACATGCCCTATAGAGCAAACCCAAGTAGAGTTACACTCTTCTAAACCCCTTGATTAAGGGCCAAACTAGACACGGTGTCTGCCACTAGTCAGGTAGGGGGTGCTACTGCAGTCAGAACATGTAGGGGCCCCCCACGGCTGTGCTCCTAAGCCAAATCTGGCCCCGGAGTGCTTGGGAATGTTAGTTTCTTGATGTGACACATGAGGCTGCCTTACACTGACTCAGGCCTTGGTCCGTCAAGGTCAGTATTGTCCGCTCAGACTGGCAGCGGCTGTCCAGGGTCCCAGGCGGAGGTCTTTCACATCACCTACTGCCAAACCTTTTAACTGGAGACGCCGGGGATTGAACCTGGGACCTTCTGCATGCCAAACAGAGGCTCTGCCACTGAGCCACAGCCCCTCCCTTTGATCAGAGAATCTCCCACCTGACTCATGGCAGACGTCACAACCGAGTTAGGCCCTTCTAAGGGCTACCCTTGCACTACTCATATGGGCTCGTAGTTGCAGACTCACATCTTCAAATGAGAGCTGTACCAAAATGCCAGTAAAACAACAGTATGGGTTAGGAGGGAATTTCAAATAGGGAAGGAGAAGGCGGTCTCCCCCCCCCTCAAACTCTCCTCCCAGCCAGACTTTGATGAGCAATGAGCCTTGCTGGAATAAAAACAGCCTGGAAAAGAAGGAAAAGAGTAGGTTTTTATACCCCTCTTTCCCCTACCTTAAGGAGTCTCTGAGTGGCTTACAATCGCCTTCCATTCCTCTCCCCACAAGAGGCACCTTAAGAACATATGAAGAGCTCTGCTGGATCAGACCAGTGGTCCATCTAGTCCAGCATCCTGTCACACACAGGGGCTGACCAGTTCCTCTGCATGGCCAACAACAGGGAAGAGAGGCTGAGGCCTTCCCCTAATGTTGCCTCCTGGCTCTGGGATTCAGAGGCTGACTGCCTCTGAATGTGGAAATTCCCATCAGTCACTATGGCTAGTAGCCATTGATTGACTGGTCCTCCATGAATCAGGTGGGGCTGAGAGAGTTCTGAGAGTTCCCCATCAGTCACTATGGCTAGCAGCCATTGATTGACTGATCCTCCATGAATCAGGTGGGGCTGAGAGAGTTCTGAGAGAACTGGTGACTGGCCCAAGGTCACCCAGCAGATTCATGTAGAGGAGGAGTGGGGAATCAAGCCTGGTTCTCCAGATTAGAGTCTGCTGCTCTTAACCACTGCACCACACTGGTGTTGTCAACAACACAAACATACACCATCTTGTTTACACTCTGCTTCAGCGAGTTTTTGAATCCCTTTATGAAGTCCATAACGAGAGAGATATGAAAGGGATGGTCCATTCTCCCTACTTTCCCCACCCTGAACTCTCGTGGGGATTTGCTCATATTTACTCTCCTCACAGGTGTCCACTAGGAGGCTATGGGGGCCTGCCCCCCTCAGGAAGGGCAGTAAAGAAGCACCACTTCTTTACACCAATTTGGCAGCATCCCCCCATTTGAAAACTAGGGTCTCCTGCCACCCTGTCCACCCCAATACGTTTCAATTCACATTACTGAATTATGAGAGCAAGATTCCAGTCCAGCAGCACCTGAAAGACCAGCTAGATTTCCAGGGGACAAGCCTGTGAGACTCAAAGCTCCCTTCATAAAATACAAGTTCCTACTCTTCTACCTCAGACCAAGATGGCTACCCACCTGAAATTATATTAATATAATATATTAAGCAAAGGTTTTAACACAATTAAAAATACGTTCCAGATATCAGTTCCAAACCCTTGCTGATCACCTCAGGGGCCAGAATACAGGTATGTGGGAACAGGTCTACCTTCTGACTGGGCAGAATACTACCCGTGTATCTTTTTACAAATTTCTGTAAATAAAAAGATGGGTGAGCCGTGTTAGTCTGTCTGTAGCAGTAGAAAAGAGCCAGAGTCCAGCAGCACCTTAGAGACTAACAAAATTTGTGACAAGTGAGCAGTGACTCACGAAAGCTCCTCCTCTGACACAAATTCTGTTAGTCTTTAAGGTGCTATTGGACTCTTCTTTTCTACTGTGAAGAAGAAGAAGAAGAAGAGGAGGAGGAGGAGGAGGAGGAGGAGGAGGAGGAGGAGGAGATTGGATTTGTACCCCGCCCTTCACTCGGAGTCTCAGACCGGCTTGCAAACTCCTTTCCCTTCCCCTCCCCACAACAGACACCCTGTGAGGTAGGCGGGGCTGAGAGAGCTCTGACAGAAACTGCTCTTTTTCGAGAACAGCTGTGCCAGAGCTTGTGACTGACCCAAGGTCACATCAGCAGGTGCAAGCGGAGGAGTGGGGAATCAAACCCAGTTCTCCCAGATTAGAGTCCGCACACTTAACCACTACACCAAACTGGCTCTGGAGACACACTTCTTAAAGAGTAAAGTTGGATAATTCAGGAAAGGGCCCCCCTGAGATATTTCTGAGGGGGCCAGGCCCCCATAGCCTCCCCGACAGGTGACACCTGTGAGGAGATTAAATATGCTAGAAGCCCCACATGTACCCTTTTTGAGGGGGCCAGGCCTCCATAGTGCCTCCCCCCAGCTACACTTGTGAGGAGAATAAATATGAAGAAACCCCACAGGTGCCATTCCTGAGGTGGTCAGGCCTCCATAGTGCCCCCCTGGTAATATCTGTGAGGAGGGTAGATATGAAAGAACCCCACAGGTGTCATTCCTGACGAGGGCAGGCCCCCAAAGCCTCCTAGGTGACATCTGTGAGGAAAGAAAATATGAAAGACGCCCCACAAGAGTTCGGGGTGAGAAAAGTAGAGGAAATGGATCATCCCTTTCATATTTCTCTCCTTATGGACTTTATAAAGGGATTCAAAAGCCTGCTGAAGCAAAGGCAACACTAGCCCTGGAAGGAAGTCCAGAAATCGTTAACAGGCTCTCTTCTGGGAAAAGTCAGGGTTGCGGTGGTGGTTGGAAGAACTGACAAGAGCAAGCCTCCCAGACAGGCCAGTCTCTGGGCCCACGGCCCAAGGTACTCACTAGTGTTCCCTCTAAGCTGAGTTAGCGTGAACTAGCTCACAGTTTTTTAGCCTCCAGCTCACACATTTTTGCCTTAGCTCAGGAAGGGTGGCTCCGGAGCGAACTAATTTATGCAGCGGCCAAATCACTCATACCAATTTCGCACAAGAGCTGCGCCGCCGTCACGCCTCCCTTTACCCCGTTTCCATTGGTCAGTTTCCCACTCGAAGCTGCGTGCCCGCATTTTGACCCACAGCTTCGCCCAATTTCCCCCGCGGTTTCGTGATCCTATTTTTTGACGGTGACGCAGCTCCTTGTGCGAAATTGGTCTCACTCACAACTTTAAGACAGTTTGGTGTAGTGGTTAAGTGCGCGGACTCTAGTCTGGGAGAACCGGGTTTGATTCCCCACTCCTCCACTTGCACCTGGCTGGATGACCTTGGGCAAGCCGTAGTACTGACAAGAGCTGTCCTTGAAAAAGAGCCGTTTCTGTCAAGATCTCTCTCAGCCCCACCGACCTCACAGGGCGTCTGTTGTGGGGAGGGGAAGGGAAGGGAGTTTGTAAGCCGCTCTGAGACGCCTTTGGGTAGTGAAGAGCGGGGTATAAATCCAATCTCTTCTCTTCTTCTTAATGGCAGTAGCTCACAAAATAGAATTTTTGCCCACAAGATTCCACGGCTTAGAGGGAGCACTGGTACTCACTCACGATAGGCTTCCATCTCCCTTCCAGCTTGTTCTACTTTACCTGGGCAGGGCACCCTGGTGTTGCAGGCAAAATTACGAGAGTCTGACCCTTGGCAGGTTTGCCCTCCATACTTCGGTGCGGGGCTGTCGCACAGACGCTTCTCCAGTCGCCGGCCAACCGCACAGGTCACTGAGCATTCTCCTAACGGCTTCCAGTTGCCCCAGTTGCCATCCTCTGAGGGGACAACACAGACAGAGAAGGAGTGATATGGATGAAACTGCAAAGACTGTCTCAGGCCTCTCTAAAGGTGTGCCATTCGCTATACAGTATGGAATTAAGATAAATTGATTTGAGGATGTTGTCTAAACTGGGCTTTTCATTCTGCAACTAGATGGCACAGGGCATCAGTAACATGTTGCTCCTGGACCGTTTGTTCTGGAAGTCACCATCTCACTGGTTCTGAGCACAGAGAGGAAACTGGGGCCATCTGTGCATCTAATTCTTAACCTGGCCACCAGTGTGCAGATCGGAAAATCCACACAGGCCCTGATCTGGACAGCCCATACAAGCCCAATCTCAGAAGCTAAGCAGGGCAAACCCTGGCAAGAATTTGGATGGGAGACCTCCAAAGAATACCACAGCTGGGAGGCGGAGGCAGGCTATCAAGCCAGTTCCCTGAACGTCCTCCGTACCCCAGTAGGAGTCGCCAAAGGGCACCATGACTTCCAGGCATGGGCCCGTGCACGTGCCCACACACACATACACACAAAATGAAAAAATACCCCCAAATTCCACACTGCTGGGTAAACACAGATATGGGGAAACGTTTCTACAAACCTGGGGAACACCTAGGTTTGGAGGTATATCCAGAATTCTTTTTTTAAGTGGAGGGCTTGCAATCTGCCCCAAGGTGGAAAATGCCAGCTGAGGTAGTGAAAAACCTCACGAGATCACGGCTGGCGTCATGTGGTTGCCTAGCAACCCCAGCAGAAAGGGAGGCGTTTGCCCTCTAAAGGCACTGAAAGGAGCAACGGGGGTGGGAAGGGGAGAAAGATGTTAAAGCAGTCAGTGGGGCAGGCGCAATTTCCCTCCCCCACAAGACCCACTTATCTCCCCACCCCCTTGTCATCCTCGAAAAAGGAGGGCGGGGTATAAATAGAATTAATAAATAAAATAAAATACATCACATAGAACTTAGTGGGGAGGGAGGGAGATTATGAGGCATTTGCCCTCTTACGTGGACAGAAGGGCAGTCCAGCACACGGTTGGAACTCTTGGTTGTTTCCCGGACAGCGGTTGCCAGGTGGGTTATTGGAAGGCGCAGGGTTGTTGCACTGGCGACGACGCTGCTTATTGGGCTTCGGGCCTGAACCTTCGGGGGTGCACGTGGCAGAGCAGGCCCCCCAGGGCTCCCAGCTCCCCCAGTTCCCATGGGCTGCAAAAAAAGTGGGCACAGAAGGATTAGGGGGTAGGAGGAAGGTATCAGAATAGAGGGCAGAGCACGGGCGCGCTTTCCGTCGATCATACCTCTTTCCGCTCATTCTAAATCGGCTTCCTCTTTCCGTCTCTCGCCCCACCTCCGTGCCTTTCTTCCTCTATCTATTTCCCCATCAATTCATCTATACAGGATGCTGCGTTATTTGACATATTTATTACTCTGTATGGTTCTACCATATCCAATCCCTCATCCCTCTATTCATTTTATACCAAAGAGGCTCCCTCGTCCAGGATAGTCCGCTACCACGGCCGGCCCAAGCTATTTATCCAAGTAAAGTACAATTTTCCTCCCTTCAGACCTATTAATTTCTGAGCAGCATAAAACGGGGCCACAGAAAATAACATATCGTTTCCCGAAACAGCGCTTCCTTTTACTTTTAATGGCTTTTTTAACATTAAAAACACGTGAATTCGTTGAAAGGGGGTCACAGGCTGCAGGGCGGAACGCGTTTTTAGCGGGATGCGACAACTGCTGTCCTTCTTGATACACAAACCCGAGGTTTTGTGGCGCCTCAAAGACTGACAGATTTATTACAGCACAAGTAAATGCCGGATCAGAATTCCACAATCGTAGGGAGGGCTTTAACCAGGAGTTAAACAGACACTCTTAACAGCTGAGGAAAGACTGGCAATCCTAATCCAGGACACCGTCCTCCGGGCCATCTGAAAACCCTCGCTCCTATATGTAGCATCCCACAGATGCAAAACACAATCCCGAATACAAACCAGGGAGCCCCACATGGATCAAAACTGGCCCTCAATCAACTAGCTTAAATTGGTTAATCTACTGGTGAAACCTGGTAGCCCAATCCATCCCTAATCCTCCCTTGAGGCTCCTCTGTCCTCTCCATAACTACTTCCCCCATGTGCCATGCCATCCATTTCCCCACCCTACAGCCCGTCAGTCTCCCATTATTTCTCCCTTGGCCAAAACTTACTCGGGCAGATCTGCTGGGTATCGCAAGAACGCGTCTCGACGTTGTTTCCTGGGCAGGTGCCTCCGCATTTCGGTGCCGGATTGGTGCAGGTCCGCTCCCTGGTCTGGACCCCCTTGAGGCAAGTCACCGAGCAAGGCCCCCAGGCCGCCCATTCGGACCAGCCGCCCATCACTGCAAGGAAACAAGAGCTTATGTCAGAGGACAGGCCACCCCTCACTGCCGCATGAACTATTCCACATCCTGTCAGGGATCCTCCCCAAGGCGGAAGAGACTATTTCCTCAGGGGGATGGTTCTAAAGAACACTCTGACCGGGAAATGGAAGTGAAGGGATTATACAGAAGACAACATTAATAGGTTTCCATCAACCAGCACACTCTGGTCTCTAGGGTTGCCAGCCTCCAGGTGGGGCCTGGGGACCTCCTGGAATGACAACTGGGGTTGCCAGGTCTAGGTCTAGGTTGGCAAATTCCTGGAGATTTTGGGGGTAGAGACTTGGGAGGGCAGGGTTTGGGGAGGGGAGGGACCACAATGGGGTATAATGCCATAGACTCCACCCTCCAAGAGAGCCAGTTTGGCTGCTGGTGTGACCTTGGGTCAGTCACAAGTTGGGTTGTTCTGTCAAGGTCCGTTCTCGAGTGAGCTCTCTCAGCCCCACCTACCTCACCTACCTCACAGGGTGTCTGTTGTGGGGAGGGGAAGGGGAAGGAGATTGTAAGCCGCTCTGAGACGCCTTCAGGTAGTGAAGGGCGGGGTATAAACCCATCCTGAGCCTACATTGTGGAGAGGGCAGGATATAAGTCTAACAAAATAAAATGAAATAACATCTCTTCTTCTTCTTCTTCTTCTTCTTCTTCTTCTTCTTCTTCTTCTTCTTCTTCTTCTTCTTCACCATTTTCTCCAGGGCAACTGATGTCTGTTGTCTGGAGACCACTTGGCATTCTGGGAGATCTCTGGGCCCCATCTGTGGGTTGGCAACCATGATGACATCCGATCTCCAGCTGCCGGAGATCCACTGCAGATCCATAGAGAAAATGGCACCTTTGGAGGCTGGACTCTATGGCATTTCATCCCTGTTGAGATCCCTCTCCTTCCCAAAGTCCACCTTCCCCAAACTCTGCTGAGAGAACTCCTTTGAGAACTGCTCCTGAGAGAACAGCTCCAAGAGAACTTGCAACTGACCCAAGGTCACACCAGCAGCTCCATGTGGAGAGATTCCTAACCGATGCGAGCTTCTTGCCTTTTATGCTGCAGAAAGGGAAAACAGCAGGGATTTATGTTGCAAGCAAAGCCCCCAGGAAGCAGAAGACGATGAGAGAAGTGGCACCAGCTTCCAGAGCCATTGTGCTAATGACAGGGGGAAATATCCACGCTTTCCCCATTATTTCACTACTTTGATCGTGAGTTCGAAAAAGCTTGCTGTCAATATGAACCGCAGGCCTAACTATATCAGATGCAGACAGATGTGGGATTAGATCCAGGGCTGTAGCAGATTGGAGTGGGGGAGAGAGAGAGAGAGAGAGAGAGAGAGAGAGAGAGAGAGAGAGAGAGAGAGAGAGAGAGAGAGAGGCTTTAACCCTTGCACTGCTGCAAAAATTCACCAACCGAAGCCACCAGTGGGAAAGTGAGGTGGATGAGTGGGGAGTGCCTGTCATTTCCTCCTTCTCAGGCTAGCAACACATCTAAGAATGTGCATAGTATGGGGCTGCCAACCTCCAGATGGGGCCTGGAGATCTCCTGCTTTTACAATTGATCTCCAGATGACTGAGATCAGCTCCCCTGGAGAAAACGGCTACTTTGGAGGGTGGACTCTATGGCATTGTCCCGTGCTGAGGCCCCTCCCCGCGCCAAACCCCCAGGCTCCATGCCCCAAAATCTCCAGGTATTTCCCAACCCAGAGCTGGCAGCCTTAGTGTGGGGTCTGTTCTGACTGGCAAAAAATGTGCAGAGGGGGAAGAGTTAAATTCTTTTCCCTCCACCCATATGTGCCACAGCACAGTTCAAATTAGGGCACTGCACAGCTGCTACTGGCCTTTTAAATATATATTTATATGCCTGCCGGAATGTGATTGCCATGGGCCAGTCTGGTGCCCATCCGAATGGATAGCTGGGTGAGTAACGGCTCGCTTACCAGACCGCCAGTATAACACCACTGTTTGCCCGATGGGGTTAAACAATGATCAAGGACCCATACGATTATCCCCAAAGGGGCAAAGAGCAACTCCGTGGGGCTCTTTCGGCTCCAGAAAACAGCACGTAGGTGAAGGCCTGGGCCCTCCATTCAGCAAAATACGTGGTGACCACACTGTGGCCTCAGATCAAATCAGGGCCCCACTTGGGGGTGGAAAGGGCCATCAAGTCGCAGCCAACTTATGGCAACCCTGTAGGGTTTTCAAGGCAAGAGACATTCAAAGGAGGTTTTCCATTGCCTGCCTCTGCATAGTGACCCTGGACTTGGTGGACTCCCATCCAAGTACTCACCATGGCCAACCCTGCTTGGTGGTGGTGGAAAGTGACATCAAGTCTCAGCCAACTTATGGCAACCCCAGAGGGTTTCCAAGGCGAGAGAAGTTCAAAGGTGGTTTGCCATTGCCTGCCTCTGCATAGCAACTCTGGACGTTCTTGGTGGTTTCCCATCCAAGCAGGGCTATTTTGGGGCAGGAACGCACAGGAACGGAGTTCCGGCTGGCTTCCGAGTTGGCCACGCCCAGCAGGAACTCATTAACATAACAGGCCACACCCAACAGCAGAAACTTATTCGGATTGGCTACATTAGGGGTGTGTGGCCTAACATGCAAAGGAGTTCCTGCTACAAACAGAGTCCTGGGTTTTGACAACAAACAAGGTAAACAGAATAAGAAGCAAAAGGTGGGTGTGGCTGGATGACCACACCTCTGGTAACATGGGGTGTGTGGCCTAATATACTAATGAGCTGTGCTGTCAGGATTGTGGCCTAATATGCTAATAAGTTTCTGCTGTTGGGTGTGGCCTATTATGCTAATGAGTTCCTGCAGGGCTTTTTCTACAAAAAATGCCCTGCATCCAAGTATTACCCAGGGCTGACCGTGCTTAGCTTCCAAGAGCTGATGGGATCAGGCTAAATTGAGCCAGCTAGGCCAGGGCAGGACCCCACACACCTGCTCTTTAAAAGGACAAAAAATTGCTTGGGTGCTGATGCCCAGAACACCCAGCATTATGTTTGGCCCTCTAGTTTATGCAGGCAGGCAACCAAAATGTAAGAACATAAGGAGAGCCCTGATGGATCAGACCAGCAGGCCATCTAGTCCACCACCCCGCTTTACACAGCAGCCAAACGGTTGCCCCGGTGTGCAACCAACCAGGCACAGAAGCCAAGGCCTTAAACTGCTGCTGCTTTCCAGCAGTGGTGTTCAGAGCTTTGCTACTTCTGAATGCGGTTGTTGGAGTTGCCAGCCTCCAGGTGGGGCCTGGAGATCTCCCGGCATTAGATCAGTTCCCCTGGGAGACAATAGCTCCTTTGGATGAAGGAAGGGGATGGCTCCAGAGCAAGCTAATTTATGCAGCCGCCAAATCGCCGACTTACAACTTTAATTCCAGTAGCTCACAAAGTAGGATTTTTGCTCCCAGGACTCCACAGCTTAGAAGGGGAGCATTGCTGCCCACTACTCCCCAAACCCCTCCCTCCCCAGGCTCCGCCCCCAAAATCTCCAGGAATCTCCTAACACAGAGCTGGCAACTTTGTGTAAATCCTGTGGGCTGGATCTTCCTCCCAGCAGAGCCGCTTAAGCTGAAGGAAAACTCCTTAGACCGGAGAAAGCCTCCAAACTTGACTGAGCGGCGTGATAGAATACAGGCCTATGGATTTATCCACTAGCTGTAATGAGGCCCAGAGAGGTCTTGATTTCTCATCAGTAAGCAAGACGAGTGAGATGATCAAACGCATGTATTTGCTTTACAAAACACGGCCATGCTTCATCAAGAGAGAGCGCGCGCATCAGAGCTGTTACTAAAGATGAAGCGAAAAGCGTCGACTCATATAATCAAAAGACAGAGAGCCTGACCTATGGCGAGAGATTAAAGCAAACGATTCGACCAATCTGTTTCAATCAAAGCAATGCGGGGCGGGAGGGGGGTAATCAGCCACGGTCAGTAGGACTCGGAGAGCGTAGTTTCACAGACCAAAGAGCTGTAGACAACATCACAGGTCTGAGACACTGAAACGTGGATCAGAGATAATTGAAGTTGCCAACTCTGGGTTGGAAAATACCTGGAGACTTTGGGGGTGAAGCCAGGAGAGGGTGGGGTTTGGGGAGGGGAGGGGAGGGGAGGGGAGGGACCTCGGTGAGGTATAATGCCATAGAGCCTGCCCTCTAAAGCAGCCGTTTTCTCCAGGAGAACTGATTCACCTGGATAGCCCAAGGTAGCCCAATCTCATCCAATCTCAGAAGCTAAGTAGGATCAGACCTGGTCAGTATTTGGATGGAAGACCACCAAGGAAGACCAGGGTTGCAATGCCGAGGCAGGCCACGGCAAACTATGACTGCTTATCTCTTGCTTTGAAGACCCCACAGGGTTCCCATAAAGTCCACTGTGACATGACAACAGCTCCCCACACTCCACCTCCACATCTCCAGGAATTTCCCAGTGTGGAGTTGGCGACCCTATAAAAACGCACACCCAGGCTGCATTGCAAAATCAACAACTGTGCATATGCGTGCCTTCTCCATTGTGTTAAAACTTATCCTTTGCTGCAGTTCTGCTTTTCAGTTTTCTGGTTGGTTCGATGCTGGGGTCGCCGGGTCCCTCCTGGCAACCGACGGGGGATGGGAATGGCCCAGGCCCCGTGGCATCACACAGGAAGTGATGTCACCATAACAGAACCATCCAGGTGACGCTCTGCTATTTGGGCAAAAACTCTATGGAAAAAACAGATTTTACCGTAGAGTTTTTGCCCAAATGAGGAGCTGCGGTGGCTCAAGTGGTTAAGACGCTGAACTGCAGGCTGTGGAAGGTCAGTAGTTCAGCAGTTCAAGACCCGGGGTGTCGCAAGATGGAGTGAGCTCCCATCTCTAGTTCCAGCTCCTGCCAACCTAGCAGTTCGAAAGCAAGAAATTGCAAGTAGATAAATAGGTACCACTTCAGTGGGAAGGTAACAGCGTTCCGTGCGCCTTGGTGTTTAGTCATGCCAACCACATGACCACGGAAATGTCTTCGGACAGCGCTGGCTCTTCGGCTTTGAAACAGAGATGAGCACCGCAACCCTAGAGTCGGATTCGACTGGCTTTCGAGCAAGGGAACCTTTACCTTTACCTTTTGCCCAAATACCAACACGTCACCTGGACGTTGCTGGTGTGATAGCTTCACTTCCTGTGCGATGCCAGCAATGAGGCCTGTCCTGTCTCTTTCTCCAGGTAAGTTCCCATGCTGCCCAACTGATTTGCAGTTGAGAGGCGGGGCCCGGCAACCCTATTCTATGGCCCAAATCCTATTTCATTGTTTATGGAACATCCCATCCTGTTGAGTGTATCGACTCACTCTGTGTTATCTGACTTGAGTCCCAGTGAGACAGGCAGGCTATGAATAATGTAAATAAATGAATAAATGCAGGGCTATTTTTGGGCAGGAACGCACAGGAACGGAGTTCTGGCTGGCTCCCCAGCTGGCCACGCCCAGCAGGAACTCATTAGCATAATAGGCCACACCCAGCAGCAGAAACTCATTAGGCTTGGCTACATTAGGGGTGTGTGGCCTAACATGCAAAGGAGTTCCTGCGACAAGAAAAGCCCTGGATTTTGACCACAAACAAGGTAAACAGAATAAGAAGCAAAAAGTGGGTGTGGCTGGATGACCACACTTCTGAAAACATGGGGGTGTGACCTAATATGCTAATGAGCTGTGCTGTCAGGGTATGGCCTAATATGCTAATGAGTTTCTGCTGTCAGGTGTGGCCTATTATGCTAATGAGTTCCTGCTGGGCGTTTTCTACAAAAAAAGCCCTGAATAAATCAATTGCAAAGCATGAAACCAGGATGAGGCTGAGCTCACCCAAGGGGTAAAGAGCTGACTTCAGTGTCAAATCTGACTCCCCCCTCAGCTAGGTTGCCAAGTCAACTTACCTGGCCAGCGGGGGTCTCCTGATGTCCTTCCGGGAGACCAGAAGTGATGTTGGGCATTTTCAGGCCTATTTCCAGCTTTGGGCCTACTTCCGGTTGGGGTGACACTCTGGTTTTTGGGCAAAACTCTATGGTAAATGTGGCTTCAAACCACATAGTTTTGCCCCAAAACCAGAGTGTCACCCCAACCGGAAGTAGGCCTGAAACTGGAAGTAGGCCTGAAAAGGCCAGTTGGGGGCGGGATTTCCCCCCGCCAGCCAGCTGGCCAGTGATGGGCAAGAGCCCGTGAAAGCAGGGTTTTCCCCACTCCCTCCAGGCGGCTTGCAACCCTACCCCCAGCACAGAAGCAATGCACACAACAGCAAGGCCAAGGAACTTACCAGGACAGCAACCGTCCAAGCCGCAGGGTTTCAATTCCCACCGGCGGGACTCCTGCCCACAGTCGCCCTGGCCATAGCATGCCTGGGTGCGCTGCTGGGTCCCTTCGCCACAGGAAACCGAACACGGAGTCCATGGGGTCCATTCACTCCATGCCGCTGGGCTGTGGCAGAAGGCAGAAAAGGGAAGAAGGTCAAAAACATGCTGCAATGGGACACGCGTCTCCCATGCTGTTAGCTCCAGCTTGGGCAATTCCTCAAGATATGGGAGAGCGTTGCCTGAGGAGGGAGGGAGCTCAGTGGGTGGTGTTGTACGCCCTGTGATTTCACTTCCAGGTCAAAGGTCAGCCCTTCCCCTTCCTGTAGGCCTACCACCCACTATCCCTGCCACCACTTGGCAGGGAGGTGCAGGGGAAAGGGTAGGGTTGCTGACTGTGGACTGGGAAATTCCTGGAGATTTGGGGGTGGATCCTGGGGTGGATGGAGTTTGGGAGGGAAGGGAGCTCATCAAGGCTGTGATGTCACTCTAGGACTTTTGTTTCTCCTAGACTCTATAGTATACCACAGAGTCCGCCCTCCGAAGCTGTCATTTCTTCCAGGGGGATTGATCTCTGTAGTGTGATTACTTGTAATTTTGGGAGGTCTTCAGGCTCCACCTGGAGGCTGGCAACCGTAGGAAGGGGGCTAGGTGTCACAAACCCCGGAGTGACGCCACCTCATTGGCATGTGGATCCACCCAAAATTCTAGAGCAGAGGTGTCAAACTCATCTGTTACCAGGGCCGGATCTGACATAAATGTCACTTTGTTGGTTCAGGCCATGTGTTCCATAAAACATAATGCCAGGTACCAGATACATAAACTGTATAAAGCTGGTAAGCTCTGGGTTGGTGTATCCTCACTGCAAGGCCCCATGGGCTGGGAGGGGGGTGCAAAAGAAAACCCACATGGGTGGACTGGAGAGCCAGCAGTGTAGCAATGGGCAGACGCTCCCATGCTATTTGACTGCTGCAAATGAGGTTGTTCCACCATGCTGAAGCCACAATCAGAATGGCTCCACCCACTCTCGCCCAAACAGTCTCCTGTTTCCTCCCTTGCACTAGTTGCTTGTGGGCCACATAAGAGCCCTGGAGGGGCCAGATCCGGCCCACGGGCCTTATGTTTGACACCCCAGCTCTAGAGTAATTTCACTTCTGGGTGTCCACCTGAAGTAACCGCATGACATTGGCATGATCACTCTACCCCCCCCCATCCCTGCCGTCTCCCACCACTCTTTTCCTGCCAATGGGTCCGGCCACTGTTATGCCAGTTCTGGGGAAGAAAATTCTTGGAAATCTGGGGATGGAGCCTGGGGAAGGCAGAGTTTGAACAGGGGGAGGAGGGAGCCTGGCAAGGATGTGATGTGCCGTAATGCCCAGCCTCTGAAGCTGCCGTTTTCTCCAGGGGAAACTGATCAGTTAAGAATTCCAGGAGAACTCCAAGGCTCACTGGGAAGTTTGCAACTGTACTCCCATCAAAAATCCAGATCTTAAATTTAAATCCTCTGCCTCGTATCGCTTCACCTTAAAAAATCCTCTCAAAAAATATATCTTCAGGTTTCTGCTAGTGTTAAGGGACTCGATTTGGATGCGCACTGTTGATCTAACAGCTCACTTGACCCTTTCTGGTGGTTTTAATGTTCGCAGGTGTTAGGCCGCTAGTAATGGCTGGACTGCTGCTTTAGATTAATTTCTGGAACATTTTCCTTTTTTTTTTTTTTTGACAGGAGTCGCCTTGAGTGCTATTTTAATGGTAGAAAGGAATTTAAAAAAAAAGTTCTAAATAGCTAAAGCCATCCCCTTAAGACGTTTTCACAAAGCAACAAAATCTACCTCTTTGCTCAAAGATGCAAAGGACTGAAAAATGAGAGAGAGAGAGGGAGAGACAGAGAGAGAGGGGGAGGGAAGGAAGGAGATGGAGAGGAAGGAAGGAGGGAGGGAGGAAGGAGGAAGGAAGGAAGGAAAGAAAGAAAGAAGAAAGGAAGGAAGGAAACCAGTGCAAAGGAGACTTAGGGACCAATCTTGAGTGGGTCCACTCAGAAGTCAGTCTCATTCTACTCGATGGGTCTTACTTCCAGGAAAGTGATATTAGGATTGCATCGTTTGTACCAAGCCAATTCCCAGGGTGCTTCTGACGCACAAATCCTCTCTCAGGGGAATGAACCTGTATTAGGGCTGCACCTGCTGCCTACTCGGAAGAAACACTTGCAGGCCAGATCAGCGCAACACTTGGTTGCATTCAAATAGGAAAAGAAACCGATTTCCATCAGAGGCACAGACATGCCTTGCTTTCGTGCTCACACAGCACCTCCTTCTTCCGCTGACTTGCCAGAACCGAATTGAAGACTTCTTGGCTGCCTGAAGGTTACCCAACCCCACACATCTTCAAGCATAAGGGTGGCTCAACGAGCATGTCTGTGCATGCCCATCTCAGACAAACTGAGGTTTGTCATAACATTTGAATGCAGCCGTTGGGCTGGATCCCAAGAAACAGCCTTTTTGCTAGTGGAAGAGCAGCGGTCTTGCATAATTCCCTGCCTTACTGCACCCCCATCCTATGTGTATGTGGGGGGTTGCCCAGGGAGGAGTCCCAGGTCCCCCTAGCATAGACTTTTCTTTTTTTATTATTTGTATTTTTTTATATTCATAAGGGAAAAGGTAAGGAAGGGGTGGGATACGTGGTGCGCAGGGCTATTTTTGGGCAGGAACGCACAGGAACGGAGCTCCGGCTGGCTTCTAAGTTGGCCACGCCCAGCAGGAACTCATTAGCATAACAGGCCACACCCAGTAGCAGAAACTCGTTAGGATTGGCTACATGAGGGGTGTGTGGCCTAACATGCAAAGGAGTTCCTGCTCCAAAAAAAGCCCTGGGTTTTGACAACAAACAAGGTAAACAGAAAAAGAAGCAAAAGGTGGGTGTGGCTGGATGACCACACTTCTGGTAACATGGGGGTGTGGCCAAATATGCTAATGAGTTTCTGCTGTTGCGTGTGGCCTCTTATGCTAATGAGTTCCTGCTGGGCTTTTTCTACAAAAAAAGCCCTGGTGGTGCGTATGACATTCAGAGACCGGTAGAGTAGAGTACAGAACATCATCTTGCAAGTTAAATTACACAATTCAAATCTTTTCTTTGCTTAACAAATGTTTTCTGGTGTTCATTCTGGTTCATGAGCTCCAAGTCTGTCTCTTAATCTCTTGTTTCGATCCACGTGTAAAAGGGATGCCATACTGCTTCTAGCTCTTGATCTCCATAGCCCTTTAACCTTTCCGACAGAATGTCCATTTCGGCAGATTCTAAAATCTTTCCAATCAGTTCCTCATCTGTTGGCATCTGGTTCAGTTTCCAACATTTTGCATACAAAATCCCCCAGCATAGACTTTTCATGGGTCAGAAGAAGCCCTGCCCCTCTCTCTCTTGTGCTGGTAGAAAAGTTGGCAGGAGCCATCCCATCATACAGGTAAGAACTCAGCAACACTTCTGAGTCATGATGCAGCTAGGAACCTTTCAGCCTCTAAGGGGTTTTGAAGCAGAGACGCTCAGAAGAGGAAGTGGGTAGGGCTGCCAACCTCCAGGTGTGGTCTGGAGCTCTCCCAGAATTGGAACTCATCTCCAGATTACACAGCACGGTTCCCCTGGATAAAATGGCCGCTTTGGAGGGTGGAGGGTATGGCATACCCTGCAGAGGTCCCTCTCCCTATCATCCCCAGGCTCCACACCCAAACCTCCAGGAATTTCCCAAATCCAGACTTGGCCACCCTGGCACAGGTCAGCGATAAGCGGCAGGTGCCTTACTCACCGGCAGGCTTCACAAGGCGCATCCTTATTCACCCGGAAGCCGTACTGAAGATTGAGACAGCATTCCTCCGGGCTTAACCCGTCTCCTAACAGCTGGACGCAGGATCCGGAGGTGTCGTCAAATATCTCATAGCACAGACCGGCCTCTGCCCATGAAACAGAGAAGCAGCTGAAACATGGCTGCAAGCAGGGAGATCGGCATCCCCCCACACACCTGTGCATGCACACCTGCAGAAACACACGCATGCTCACAAGCTGATATTTATTTACTCGGGAAAATTGATGTGTCACTTTCTTCCAGAGACCTGCTTGAGGAGGCTTACAACCAGGCCCATAGCCACAGGGGGGCTGTCAAGGACGACAACCCCCCCCCCCATGAATATGCCCAGCCATGGCTCAGGCTCCCATCGGAGGGGAAGGAGAGGGGCAGCCTTGCCGAGTCTTCCTGCTTTCACAGCCAGCAGGAGGACTTGAACTCAAGTCCCCCTGTGACTCAGGCTGCCATCGGATTTCTCCGGAGTGAGCTGCCACATGCATGGAGCTGCGGGTCCAATTTGCCCTCAATTTGCACCCCCCCCCCCAAAAAAAATTCTGGCTACGGGGTTATAACTAAAGCAACAGAACAAAGCACATCCCAGTTCTGCAGTCAGAATTCCTAAGAACATAAGCCCTGTTGGATCAGGCCAGTGGCCCATCCAGTCCGACGCTCTGTGTCACACAGCGGCCAAAACCCAGGAGGTGCACCGGGAGGGCCAGGACTCCAGAAGCCCTCTCAGTATTGACCCCCAAGCACCAAGAAGACAGAGCATCACTGCCCCAGACACTGCTCCATCTATAGGTAAAGGTTTCCTTTGCTCGAAAGCCAGTTGAATCCGACTCTAGGGTTGTGGTGCTCATCTCCGTTTCCAAGCCGAAGAGCCAGCGCTGTCCGAAGACGATTCTGTGGTCATGTGGCCAGCATGACTAGGCGCCGAGGCGCACGGAACGCTGTTACGTTCCCACCGAAGGGGTACCTATTTATCTACTTGTAATTTGTTGCTTTCGAACTGCTAGGTTGGCAGGAGCTGGAACCAGAGATGGGAGCTCACTCCGTCATGCGGCACTTGGGTCTCGAACTGCTGAACTACCAACCTTCCAGCCTGCAGTTCAGCATCTTAATCATTGAGCCACCACAGCTCCCGTCTATACCTTGTGGCTAATGGCCACTGATGGACCTCTGCTCCAGATGTTTATCCAGTACCCTCTTGAAGCTGTCTGTGCTTGTAGCTGCCAACACTTCCTGCGGCAGTGAATTCCACGTGGCCACCAGTTCTTGTATTGTGAGAAAGGGAGAAAAGTACTTCTTTCTCTCCCTTCTCTATCCCATGCATAATTTTGTAAAACTCTATCATTTCACCCCTCGGTCATTGTTTCTCCAAGCTAAAACCTAACACATAAATTTATTTGTAGTTTATTTTAAGATTAAAAACTCAAACGGCTTAGTCTCCCTTCATTCAAGAAAGGAGTCAACCACTAAGAAACTAATCAAGGCTTATTAACAGAGGCTTCAGATTCTTGTTGGCACAACACCCACTCACCAAACTGGTCAGGCAGATAAACAAGTAATGTGTTAAATCATTTAGACGGGAGTTTAAAACTAGTTAGGGAAAAACCATGAAACAAAACTGCACCAGTTCCCAAAAGAAGCCAGGCAAAAAGAAAAGAAAATAGAAACCATAGAATCAAATTGGGAATGACTTTCCCCACCCCTCCAAGCCCAGATAACTCAGCTTCCTCAGAAGACAGGAGAGAAAAGGCTATCAAAGGCTGTGGTCACAGGAGCAATTTGCACCAATATAGTTGAGATGCCTTTGTGGATTTAAAGAGCAGGATCAGACAGCAACATCTGCCTTCCGTGCCCCAATCATCACTACCCCGTTCTGCCCTGCTTTGGAAGCAAAGTAATCAGACACCAGGGAAAGTCAGCACTTTCACTCCGCATTTCCAGATGTCTGAACTCCCCTGGTGCGAGCTTAGCCCAGTTGGGATGTCGGATCGCTCTGTTCCGTTTTCAATGCTTTTTTAAAAAGTCAGATAGCCATGTGCTGTGCAAATATCTGCATCTTCTTGCACCCAGCAAGCTTTCAGCTGTCCTCTGAGGTGAGGGGAGGGGGAGAGAAGGGCAGGCTGAGAAGCCTCCTTTGTCTTTTTTCATGCTGGTTCCTCTGCCTACAGCTTTGCAGCGCATAGGGTGGGGACAGGGTTAATTGAACAGATGAGTTTCTTCAGAGGGAGAAGCAGCCTCCTCCAGCTGTCAAAACAGAGCAGTGCTTCGAGTAAGCAGTTATGCGCATATGCAAAAAACAAATTAAAAAAAAGAAGCCACCCGACCTGAATGATTGACCATGGGGCAAGCGTGCAGAGAAGCCAGTTCAGGATGGGATGTCTGATCAGAACTTCCCATTACAAAATAAAATGGTGTTATTAGAGGCAGGGCCAGATCGCGCCAAGCCTCCAGAGTGACTGCAGCCTAAGTTAGCCAAGATAGATGCAGGTGGGTAGCCATGTTGGTTTGAAGCAGCAGAAAGTGCTTGGGGCTCTTTAGCTTGGAGAAACGACGGCTGAGGGGTGACATGATCGAGGTTTATAAGATTATGCATGGGATAGAGCAGGTCGAGAAAGAAGTACTTTTCTCCCTTTCTCACAATACTAGAACTCGTGGGCACTCCATGAAATTGCTGGGCAGTTGGGTTAGAACAGATAAAAGGAAGTACTTCTTCACCCAAAGAGTGATTAACACATGGAATTCAGTGCCACAGGAGGTGGCAGTGGATACAAGCATGGACGGCTTCAAGAGGGAATTAGATAAACATATGGAGCAGAGGTCCATCAGTGGCTATTAGCCACAAGGTACAGATAGGAACTCTCAGTCTGGGGCAAGTGATGCTCTGTATTCTTGGTGCTCATTAGCATACCTGCTATTAGATTAACTCATTAGCTCATGCCACACCCCCTGACATCATTGGAAGTGTGTCAGAAGGGGAAGCAAAAAGGGAGGAGGCATCTTCAAAAGTCTCCCCTTCCCTTCCCTGGCGGGCTGCCAAGGCAGACTTGGGGGGAAGCGAATAGAGAAGGGGTTTAAAGTTTAAACATCTTCTCTCTATAGTCGCATCGCAGGAGTGGCACCATTTTTCCATTGTATTCGATGGCCCCATAGAATACAATGGAAAGATCATGCCACCCCTATGGCGCGACTCTAGAGAGAAAGGGTTTAAACTTTAAACCCCTTCTCTCATCTTCAGGGGGAAAGGGGGGCATGTCTGTCTGCCTCCCCTTCCCATCTCCAGCCAATCTGCCGCGGCGGGCTGGCTGGAGACGGGAAGGGGAGATGGGCAGACATGCCTGGCTTCCCTGCCCAATCTTCTCCAGGTGCCCTGTAGCTGTGGGGCACCTGGAGAAGATTGGGCTGGAAAGCCAGGCATTTAATCCCCACCCCCAAGTCTCTCCACAAAAGTGGAGAGGCTTGGGGGGAAGGAGGGCATGTCTGCCCGCCTCCCCTTCCCCTCTTCTGCCAACCCGCTGTGGCGGGCTGGCTGGAGGCAGGAACGGGAGGCGGGCAGACATACCCAGCTTCCCTGCCTGATCTTCTCCAGGTGCCCCACAGCTGTGGGGCATCTGGAGAACATTGTGCTGGGAAGCCAGGCATTTAATTCCCCCCCTCGAGGGGGAGCTGGGCTCCTTACTGCCGGAGCACTGCTCTGGGGCACTCCAGCAGGAAATGACACCTGATTGTAATGATTTCATGTTTTGGTGTATGTGTTTCTTTAAATGTTTAGTTTGACTGCAGAAATGTAGGGAGAGTGATAGAGGGAGACAAGTGTGATGTGATTGGCTGATGACTGAGAGTGTGGGAGGAGAGGTCTCTGAGGGGATTCTGTGTTCTTGAAGAGATGAGCGTGGAGAGTTGTTGAGAGAGTTTAGCCTGTGTGGCTATGAGCAAGAGAGTTTAGCCTGTGTGGCTATGAGCAAGAGAATTTAGCCTGTGTGGCTATGAGAGAGAGAGAAAAGCCTGTCAAAGTTGAGTTTTGGTGTCTGAGAGACTGTGTGTGATACCAAGCTTTGTCAGTTACATTTTCTTTCTTCAACAACAGTTCAAAAATACCCAGAAACCCATTTTGTTCTTTTATAAATAAATCATTTTTTGTTTAAACTTATCCCAGCAATCAGAACAGTCCTTCCCCGGGGCCACATAGTCCTCTGAAGCACCCAGATACTGGGTCATTCTACCAAAATAGAGAGATTTGGAATATTTAATTCCTGGTGGCAGCAGAAATCTACTAAGTTCAAGTACACAGAGTGTGTTTTAAAGGAGAAACAGTCTCCCCAACAAGCAGGATGCCACAACTATGCTGAACAATCATTGGAGCAGGGGTAATATGCCGCCAGAGTGTTGAATGTTGACCAGCTCTGAGTTACATGTTTTGTTCTCCGCTGTTTTAATGGTTGTATTGCTAGTGATTTTTATGCTTTTAAGTAGTTTACATGTCATTGCCCCTATGTGTTATTGGCAATGTATGGCTTGCTGCCTCTTGTTCGCCGCCCAGAGCCCAGGTGGAAGGGCGGGGTATAAATCTAATAAATAAATAAATAAAATAAAAAATAAAACAATCCGCAGGGCTGGAACGCTGCACCAGGGAAAGAGGTGAACGAGAAGAATTCTGCCCAAGGATGACTTCATGGCAGCCGTGAGAACAGTGGGGCTCCCCCTGTAAATAACTGGCCCTACAAACAAGGTAGACTTGATATTTTATTGTTGAGGAACCACAATTGACTCTGTAGTCATGGGATGTTTTGTACCTACTAGCCTTCAAAATGGCGGGGACCACTTAAGATGCCTATCCACAGAGGCTGCCCAGGCTAGCCTGATCTCGTCAGATGTCGGAAGCTAAGCAGGGTCAGCCCTGGCTAGTATTTGGATGGGAGACCTCCAAGGAATACCAGGGCAGCTACGCAGAGGCAGGCACTGGCAAACCACCTCTGAACGCCTCTTGCCTTGAAAACCCACAGGGTCACCCTAAGTCAGCTGTGGCTCGATGACAAAAGAAGAAGAAGAAGAAGAGTTGGTTTCACACCCCACCCTTCACTTCTCAGAGGAGTCTCGGAGCATCTTACAATCACTTTCCCTTCCTCTCCCCACAACAGACACCCTGGGAAGTAGGTGGAGCTGAGAGAGCTGTGAGAGAATGGTGACTGACCCAAGATCACCCAACTGGCTTCATGTGGAGAAGCGGGGACTCAAACCCAGTTCTCTAGATGAGAGTCCAGGTGCTCTTAACCACTACACCAAACTGGGTCTCTGCAGAGTCTACCAGATCCAAAATCCACAGAGACAACCAGATCTGTGGACTCCCAAGGGGCCCTTTTGGAGTCCTCAGCTGGCGTGACAAACTCTTCTGTTGGCCCCTGGAATAGGGAATTGACCCCAGATGGTGACGCACTTCTTTCTCCGCTGCAAGCTCCCACCCTCAGTTCCCCGGATCTCCCACGTATCTGCACACCCCCTCAGCACACCACTTTTTGTTATTCTATTTATGCATCTTAATCTCTTAGATCTCAACTTCCTCCTCAATGGGGACCCAAAGGGGCTTACGTCCTTCCCCTCTCCCTCATAATCCTCACAACAACCCTGCGAGGTAGGCGGAAAGTGTGTGACCTGCCCAGGGTCACCCAGCAGGCTTCCACGGCCACGTGGGGATTCAGTTCAAGGTCTCCCAGGTCCTAGTGCGACCACCGCCACCCCAAACTGACCTGGGAGGGGCTTCTTCTTGTGGGACTCCCATCCTTGACATCTGCCTAACATACAGAAGGGTCAACAGGCACAGTGTTCTGCTGGCCCGATTCCGTCAGATCTCGGAAGCTTAGCAGGGTCGGCCCTGGCTAGTATTTGGATGGGTGACCTCCAAGGAATACCAGGGTTGTGGCACAGAGGAAGGCAATGGCAGGCCACCTCTGAAACGTGAAGAAGAAGAAGACGAAGAAGATGACGAAGATGATGAAGAGGAGGAGGAGGAGGAGATTGGATTTATACCCCGCCCTTCACTACCCAAAGGAGTCTCAGAGCGGCTTACAATCTCCTTTCCCTTCCCCTACCCACAACAGACACCCTGTGAGGCAGGTGGGGCTGAGAGAGCTCTTTCGAGAACTGGTCCTGAGAGAACAGCTCTGAAAGAACTTGTGACTGACCCGAGGTCACACCAGCAGCTGCATGTGAAGGGGTGGGGAAATCAAACCTGGTTCTCCCAGATTAGAGTTCGCACTCTTAACCACTACACCAAACAAGTCTAGCTCGTCACTTAGTGGTGCATAGCACTAAAACGGCTAGAACTTCTGGATGCCAGACAATCTTAGGATCTCCTGGCTACACTACACACAATGTCATACAATAATAATAATAACAATAATGCATTCCATGGAACACAGTGTCTTAAGAGCCAGCGTGGTGCAGTGGTTATAGTGTCAGGCTAGCATCTGGGAGACCCAGGTTCAAATCCCCACTCCGCCACGTCTGGGTGACCTTGCACCAGTCACACGCTCTCAGCCTAACCTACCTCACAGGGTTGTTGTGAGGATCAAACAGAGGAGAGGGGAACAATCTAACTACAGGAGCGTTTTTTAAAACAAACGGAAAAGAGGTACCTACGAAACTCCTGCCTGTCATACAGCTATTGAGCGCACCACAGCCTTGCAAGGAAAATAAAACGTGCCCACCCAATACAACCTGTTACTAGGGCTGCCTCTTACAAGTAACTTCTCCCGCTGCCCTGCTTTGAGTTTCTACACGAAAAAAAATCAAGGGACTTTCTCCGGGTCGCCTGCAAACTGGTTGCCGTGTTCACTGCCTGCCTGACAAAGGTGCTGTCTGAAGCCCCAGAGGGAAATTCCTCTCTCTAGCCTGCCCTCTCTCCCTCCCGCCCCTTACCTGCAGGCGTTTGCAGACCGCCCAGCCCCCAGGCCACCGCCAGCAGGAGGGGAACCCGATTCAGCCAGGAGAGCATCATCACAACTGCCCTTGGAAACGAAAACGAGGAAGTTTTAAGCAGCAGAGCGGGGAAGTCCCCAGGCCGGCCCTTCCTATAAGCCTCCGGCTGACTCAGCCCCCCCCCCAATGGCCTGGGACATCCCTCCCCCCTCCCGGGGCTTGAGACCCTGTAAGATGAGGAGGGGAGACTGGATTGTGCAACATCTGGAGCATCGAGTGGAGCAACATCTGGAGGCTGGTGTGCAGCCTCTGTTTGAGGGGTGCATGACCCTCTCTAGCAGCCATTAGTCGAGGGGGGGGTGCAGGAATGGTGAATGCCCCGAGCTGCCCGATACCTGTGGTTGCCAACCTCCAGGTGGCGGCTGGAGATCTCCCAGAATAACCACTGATCGCCAGACTGCAGAGATCAGTTCCCCTGGAGAAAACGGTGGCTTTGGAGAACGGACTCTATGGTGTTGTGCCCAGCGGAGGTCTTGTCCTTCCTTGAACGCTGCCCATCCTGGGCTGCATCCTGAAATCTGCCAGAATCTGGCAACCCTAAAATCTGACCCTTGGTCAGTGCTGCATACTTGGGGATGTGGAATGGTAGGGTACACCCTGATGAAGCTCTGGGAGTCGGAAGCAAAGCAGGACCAATTCTTGGACGGGAGAACACCAGGGACAGCTCTGCAGAGGAAGGCGATGGCAAACCACTACGGTCGCAAGGTCTGGCTTGGGAAATACCTGGAGATTTTGGGGGCGGAGCCTGGGGAGGGCGGGGTTTGGGGAGGGGAGGGGCCTCAGCAGGGTACAATGCCACAAAGTCCACCCTCCAGAGCAGCCATTTTCTCCGGGGGGACTGATCTTGGTCATCTGTGGATCAATTGTTATACTGGGAAATCGCCAGGCGCCACTTGGAGTCATTCACTTAACACTGGAGATAAGTTGCTGTTTCTCTGCCAGGCCGTTCTTAAAGGCAGGGCTATTTTGGGGCAGGAACGCACAGGAACGGCGTTCCGGCTGGCTTCCAAGTAGGCCATGCCTACAGCCCCCCCTCCCCGGGTTCCCCAGGCACCTCGCAAGCCATGGGGCGCCTGGGGAAGCCAAGCCAATCCAGGGAGGGAAGGCAATTTAAACTGCTTCCCCACCTTAGGTTCCCCTCGCAAGCAGCAGGGCACCAGGAGAAGCCGATCCAGAAACTGCCTTCCTTCCCTCGGGTTCCCCAAGCGCCCCGCAAGCCAGGGGGTACCTGGGGAAGCCAATCCTGGGAGGGAGCTGCACTGTCAGGGGTGTGGCCTAATATGCTAATGAGTTTCTGCTGTTGGGTGTGGTGGCCTATTATGCTAATGAGTTCCTGCTGGGCTTTTTCTACAAAAAAAGCCCTGCTTAAAGGTAAACACTCTCAGTTCGGCTGCCTGACTCCTTCTGCTTCCAAACAGAATATCAACACAAGGTTCTTGCTGGTTGATATATTTATAGTCCAAAATGCAATAAAAGCTATACAAACTTTTCGAGACTCCTTTCTCAAGACTGGACTTTTATCGAAGCCACGCCTACAAACTCAATTTCCAGCTCCTAATTCTGGCACAGCGTCAATCTCTCGAATGAGGGGTTTTGTGTTGATATTTTGTTTGGAAGCAGAAGGAATCCGATGCCTGGACTGAGAGTGTTTACCTTTAAGAACAGCCTGGCAGAGAAAGGGCATCTTATCTCCAGTGTTAAGTGAATGACATTGTTTTTTCACTGGAAATCCTTGCGTACTTACTAGGTGCCACTTGGAGGCCGGTAACCCTACAAACTTCCTGACAGGTAGGGCGGTTCCTCAGTGGAACGGGCTTCCTCGGGAGGTGGTGGGCCTCTCCTTCTCTGGAGGTCTTCAAACAGAGGCTAGATGGCCATCTGACAGCAATGCGGATTCTGTGAACTGGGGCAGATCATGAGAGGGAGGACAGGAAGGGTTGCCTCAGGGCTTAGTTTGTGGCCCTTCCTTACACACCCAGGGAAATACCGGTTGCCACTTTGAGGTCAGGAAGCAATTTTTTCTCCAGGCCAGTTTGGCCAGGGATCCTGGAGGGTTTTCTTGCCATCTTCTGGGCATGGAACAGGAGTCACTTGGCGTGTGGGGAGGCATTCGTGAATTCCCTGCCTTGTGCAGGGGGTCAGACTAGATGATCCTAGAGGTCCCTTCCAACTCTATGATTCCAAGATTCCATGAAACCACCTCTGCTGAATCACTTGCCTCGAATACCCTCTGGGGTGACCAGAAGCCGGCTGCGGCGATGGCTATTTACACACACATTATATCCTCAGACTGGCAGCAACTTTCCAGGGTCTCCTGCAGAGATCATTCACATAGGGCGTCCTGGTAAGTGGCGACATTGGGGATCGAACCTGTGCCTTCTGCACGGAGACCAGATGTTCTACCATTGTGGCCCAGCAAAATTCAGCTTCCGGTCTAACTTGTAGAGGCATAGCAGCTGTGGAAGGCTCCCCGGTTTGAGTGGTCCTGGGAAGAACGCCCTGTCGCGACTCACTCAGTTGGCAGCGGACAGCCTTGGAAGGGGTCCCAATCCCACCGCCAACACGCGGCACAAGAAAACAGGTGAGAGTAGTGGCCGCGATAGGTCAGGATTTGGCACTGGGCCACCCCGAGGCTCTTTGCCCAGCGACATCAATTGTAACTAGAGCTCTGTCCCTTTCCCTCTCTGCTCAGCCAAGCGTTGCTTCATCCAGCCTCTTAAAAAAACCCAGTCCAGCCAAAGCAAACATTCTTTGCACAGAGGTACGATTTCCAGAGAAAGGGCTCGGGTTCCGTTGCACTGCCAGTGAAGACAGGAGGGTACCCACAAACCAGTATTACCTCTTCGTCTTCCTCTTCCTCCTCCTCCCTCTTGCCTTTCTTTTGTCCTGCAGAACTGCAGGTGGATTCAGGCCGGCAAGGGGCAGATTAACCCTCTACTTCTCAGGCGTTTGACCGTTCAGAGGTTGACCTCCAACTGAGGCAGTTTGGTGTAGTGGTTAAGTGTGCGGACTCTAATCTGGGAAAACCAGGTTTGATTCCCCACTCCTCCACTTACAGCTGCTGGATGACCTTGGGCAAGCCATAGTTCTGTCAGAGCTGTCCTTGAAAGGGCAGTTCTCGAGAGAGCTCTCTCAGCCCCACCTACCTCACAGGGTGTCTGTTGTGGGGAGGGGAAGGGAAAGGAGATTGTAAGCCGCTCTGAGATGTCTTCAGGTGGTGAAGGGCGGGGTATAAATCCAATATCTTATCTTCTTCTTTTTACATATAGATGGCAGAGCGATGGACACCACACTGAACAGGTGAAGATCTTCAAAGACCTGGATGTACTGTTTCAGTCAACTGGTTTGCAGAAGGTCCAGATGACTCAGGTTACCAAGAGTGCTCAAAGACTGGCACCAGCTGTTCTGAGATCTTCCCACGCAAAAGGGTGCTCACATGTTCCCAGCGTAATCAAAGTTTCCCGAAGTAAAGTGATACTTCAGCTCCTGTAAAGTTCACAGAGCTGTTTATACAAAGACTTCTGTTCCGTCCCCTGGAAGCAGTTCAATCTAAACTCCTTAGGTGCGCCTATGGTCTTCCTGGCTGCACACCAAACACCAAATGCAATTCTTAGATCAGAATCAGGGCAGGTGTCACTTGAAGCTCATAGTGGGTGCACAGCTATGTGCTTTTGGCTCAAGCTAAACCGAACACTCTCCCTCCCAAGCAGCAGTTTCTCCAGGGGGACTGGTCTTTGTTATCTGGTGATCAACTGTGATAGCGGGAGATCTTCGGGTGCCACCTGGACACTGGCAACCCCACTGTGACGTGTCCAACGATAGTGCCACGAATGGTAAACGAAGGCTGGGCGAAGGCTTCGGGCCATACCTGGATCTGGGCGAATGCCTATCAACAGCTTCCTAAAGTCCTGGCCTTCAAGACCACGGGTTGGGACCAGTGTTCCCACTAAGCTGAGTTAGTGTGAGCTAGCTTGCATGCTTTTTAGCCCCCGGCTCACACATTTTTGTCTCAGCTCAGGAAGGAGGGCTCCAGAGCAGACTAATCTGTGCAGCAGCCAAATGGCTCGCTCACCACTTTAATGCCAGCAGCTCACAACGTAGACGCCACAGCTTAGAGGGAGCATTGGTTGGGACCTTCAAGTGGTTACGGGCGTCATCCAGGTGGGCCTCGAGCCCTCAGAGAGCAGCCCGTTTTTCGGCTGCCCTTTGGAAGACTCTGCTTGGTAAGGAATAAGAGCGCCAGGCCTTCTCCTTCTCAGCCTCCTTGCAAGCATGCTCAGAACAGCAGAAGGAGAGTGAGGTTCGTGGTGCGGTATATTCCTCCATGGCTCAGAGTCAGGCCTTTAGCTTGTCCCTCACTACTGTTATGTAAAGGTAAAGGTAAAGGTTCCCTTGCTCGAAAGCCAGTCGAATCCGACTCTAGGGTTGCAGTGCTCATCTCCGTTTCCAAGCCGAAGAGCCAGCGCTGTCCGAAGACATTTCCATGGTCATGTGGGCGGCATGACTAAACACCAAGGCGCATGGAACGCTGTTACCTTCCCACTGAAGTGGTACCTATTTATCTACTTGCAATTTCTTGCTTTCGAACTGCTAGGTTGGCAGGAGCTGGAACTAGAGACAGGAGCTCACCCTGTCATGCGGCACTCACGGGTCTTGAACTGCTGAACTACTGACCTTCCACAGCCTGCAGTTCAGCGTCTTAACCACTTGAGCCACCGCAGCTCCTGTACTGTTATGTACTGAATGTGAATCGCTCCTATTTATTCACATGTTAAGCTTGAGTCTGAATGTGGCTCTTCAGATGTCACATTGCTATTGGTCGGTTTCTGCAAAGCCTGTGTAATTACCCAATCACTGAGTGATATTGTTGCAAAGAGGGAACGGTCCTGATTGGCCTTTATCCCTGTATTCTGATTGGTCTTTAACTTGTAATGGGTGTGGCTTTGACAGCCCGGGAGAGTTTAAAAGAAGGAGCTGTGCTTCCCTTGTGTGTGTGTTCAGTTGTGTGTTGCTGACTTACAGTTGCTGTTTAATAAAGCTGAAATCACTTGAAGCTGAATCCTTTGTTGAGTCTCATACTTAACAACTACGGTACAGCTCCCAGCTCTTGGTTTGTGTCCCTGGCTCTCTCGGTCTGTTTACGCAGGTGTCAAGCATTGGCTTCCTTTCACCAAGTTTCACTTCACTGCTTGCCATAGACAGGGCTATTTGGGGGCAGGAACGCACAGGAACGGAGTTCCGGATGGCTCTCAAGTTGGCCACGGCCAGCAGGAAGTCATTAGCATAATAGGTCACACCCAACAGCAGAAACTCATTCGGATTGGCTACATTAGGGGTGTGTGGCCTAACATGCAAAGGAGTCCCTGCTACAAAAAAAAAGCCCTGGGTTTTGACAACAAACAAGGTAAACAGAAATAAGAAGCAAAAGGTGGGTGTGGCTGGATGACCACACTTCCGGTAACATGGGGGTGTGGCCTAATATGCTAATATGCTGTGCTGTCGGGGTGTGGCCTAATATGCCAATGAGTTTCTGCTGTTGGGTGTGGCCTATTATGCTAATGAGTTCCTGCTGGGCTTTTTCTACAAAAAAAGCCCTGGCCATAGATATGGGGGGAGGGCATTCCTGAGGGGAGTGCATGGGTGTTTAGAGTGGGTGCTTGTAGAAGCCATAACTTTCCCTTAAGGTTGTGCCCTGCAGCTGGTTCCCAAGGGAGCTGGCCTTGGAGTCTTCTCTGCCAAGCTAGGGCTAGATAAGGCACCATATGTTGTGTATTGGAGTGTGAATCTGTGCTAATACATTCCCATGTTAAGCTTGATTTCAAATGTGGCTCTTACAGCTGTCGCATTACTATTGGCTGGTTTCTGAGAAACCTCTGTACAGGACCAATCATCTTGTAAATATGTATCAAAGCGGGAACAATTGTGATTGGACCTTATCTCTGTATTTTTATTGGTCCTTAACTTATTATGGGAGTGGCTTGGACAGCCCGGGAGAGTTTAAAAGAAGGAGCTGTGCTCCACTGTTTTGTGGTGTGTTGTTGTGGTGTTCTGAGTTGGAGTTGCTGTTACAAATAAACTGAAATCACTTGCTGAAATCAAAATGTTGTTGAGTCCCCAAACAGTGACTCCCCATGCAACATCGGCAGCACAATGACATCACGTGTAAATGAAGTCATCACACAAGGGATGTTGCACGGGGACGCTCTGGTTTGAGGGCAAAACTCTGTGGTTTACCATAGAGTTCTGTGTGACATCATCATGTCGGCGACATCACTGTTTGAAGACTGAACCCCTCCCCCCTCCTGGAAGGCTCCCTCCCTCCCCCGCCAGTGAGAGGTATAGACCTGATGACCCTACTAGTATCTGGGAGACCCAGGTTCGAATCCCCACTTGTGCCATGGAAGTTCACTGGGGGACCCTCCTCCAGCGACTCTCTCTCAGTCTAACCTACCTCACAGGGTTGTTGTGAGGATAAAACGGACCAGAGGAGAAAGATGTAAGTCGTTTTGGGTCCCCATTGGGAAGAAAGCTGCGGTATAAGTGAATTAAATACATCAATTAAATTAAACCTCTGTTCCCTTGTTCTCCACAGTGGGACCAAGGGAGACAACACAACCATCGTTAGAATAATAAACCAACAGAACAGAGTTCATATCAACAAATACAATCAGATAATATGAAATTAGTCTTCACCAGCCCCTCAAATTCTTCCATATTTTTAAAGGTTTCACCCTTAGAACTAAGAAAGCTTATGCAAGAATAAAAGTGGTTCAACTGCAACTGAGCGCCTGATCAGTTTATTCTGATACTTCTCCAGAGATCCACAGGGTTTTGCAAATATTCCCCAGAATTTCCCCTCAGGAATTTTTCTGAATCGTTGGCTTTTATTGTTTTCCTCTTGGCGTGGGGAAAAGCAGTGAAAGGCAGCTTTGAGAAAAATGGAGAGGAACTGAATGCCTTTCACCGATGTGGGGTTATTTTTCTGCTGCAGATCCCAAATCCTTCCAGACATGCCCTCCAGTGACCTTTCTGCTAAAGCTCAGAAATTTCTCCCGACAGCTGTTCTTCCTCTGGATTAGCATCAGGGCAAAGCTGGTCCGAAACATCAAGTCTCTTCATCGGACAATTAAATCTCTGGACTGTGATCAGTTTAAGATCGGGCACACAGACCACATCTACCTATTCACTCCTTGTAGGGCATTTTTCCACAAGGAAGGGTCAACCCCCTCCGTCGACACCATCCATCGAAGGTGGAAGGTGCTACCAAGTCACAGCAACTCCATATAACCCGTCTGGATTAACCCCCTTAATTCTTCTAGATAGCCACCTTTCAAGTTTGGGTGGATGTGGTTGAAAATACAATACAACTTCTCAGCTTCTCCCCTTTAGCAATATGCCATCTCGGGCTCTCAAACTGTATGTTGTGGCCTATATTTTGTGCTATGACTAAATTTGCAGCTGTTATTAGTTACTTATGTTACTTATGTTACTTATACTTTCCATTTTACAACTGTTCCACATATTTCACCCCTACTCTATCCAAGTTCCCCAGAAGATCTGGTAAGTTCTATTCATATCTTTACCTTATAGATTAGGTTGCCAGGACCCGAACTTTTGACAGTGGGAGGCTCCGGTCTTCTCTCCGGGATCTTCTTGAGCGCATGCTTCGCACTTGCGCCACAATGACATCACCCGGAAGTGACATTGTATTGCTAGAAACATCGCTGGGGGGATGCTCTAGCATTCGGCCAAAACTCTATGGTCACCAGTGTTCCCTCTAAGCCGAGTTAGCAAGAGCCAGCTCACCATTTTTTAACTTCCGGCTCGCACATTTTTGTCTTAGCTCAGGGAGGATGGGTCTGGAGCACACTCATTTATGCAGTAGCCAAATTGCTCGCTCACAACTTTAATGCCAGTCGCTCACAATGTAGGATTTTTGCTCACAAGACTCCACAGCTTAGAGGGAGCATTGATGGTCACCATAGAGTTTTTGGCTGAATCCTAGAGTGTCCTCACTGTGACGTGCCCAGAGCTGGGCACCACAGAGCTCTTTGGGGGCGGGGCTCTCCCTGCTGGCAGCTGGCTGGCAGGTGAATCGGGGGGCTTAAAATCAGGGGAAAACCCACCCCCATCGGACGGATGGCAACTCTATTGCTGACCACTCCAATGAAACCCCCTCTGAAGTGGTGAAACTCTGTGCTGAGGCTTTGTCCATAAGAAAGCAGAGCTTCCAAAGCGTTTAATAACTTTTATGTATAATTAATTACACCACAAGAAATCCTCATATATTAATGTTACATTTTGTATGTAAACTGTGCTGTTCAATTCTTGGCTGATCTTTTGATTGTACACCTATGAACACCTATGAAGCTGCCTTCTTCACATATGAGGCTGCAGGCGTATCTGAAGAAGTGAGCAGTGATTCCCGAAAGCTCCTCCCCTCCCACAATTTTTGTTGGTGTTCAAGGTGCTACTGGACTCTGGCTCTTTGCTGCTGCTGAGTTTGCTCCGGTTATTCGTGCCATCGTCACCTCCATGCTTTGAAAATGGTTCAGGAACGGCCAGTTGGTTCAAAGTTTGGTGGCTGGAATGCGAACTGGAGCCTACGAGAGGGGGGCCTCAAGCTCTTTGGCCTATGTTGGTTAACATAAGAACTTCAGAAGAGCCCTGCTGGATCAGACCAGTGGTCCATCTAGTCCAGCATCCTGCCTCACACACTGGCCAATCAGTTCCTCTGGAGGGCCAACAACAGGGCAGAGAGGCCGAGGCCTTCCCCTGACATTGCCACTTGGCTCTGGAATTCAGAGGTTGACTGCCTCTGAATGTGTAGGTTCCCCTCCATCACTGTGGCTAGTAGTCAGTGCCAGACCTGTCTTCCATGAATCTATCCAATCCCCTTTTAAAGCTGCAGCGAATGCCACATTTTAATCACTCTCTGTGTAAAGAAGTATTCCTTTACGGGGTTACATGCTTGTTTCTGAGCCCAGTCCTCAAGATCCCAGCCTCCAGGTGGGACCAGGGCAGTGTTCCCTCTAAGCTGAGTTAGTGTGAGCCAGCTCACAATATTTTAGCCTCCGGCTCGCACATTTTTGTCTTCGCTCCGGAAGGATGGCTCCAGAGCGCACTAATTTATGCAGTAGCCAAATTGCTCGCTCACAACTTTAATGCCAGTGGCTCACAAAGTAGAATTTCTGCTCACAAGACTCCACATCTTAGAGGGAGCGTTGGACCAGGGGATCCCCCGGAATTACAGCTCATCTCTAGACTACAGAGGTCCGTTCCCCTAGAGAAAATGGATACTTTGGAGGGTGGACTTTATGGCACTGTACCCCACTGAGGTCCCTGTCCTCCCCAAGCTCCGTTTCTAAATCACCAGGAATTCCTCAACATGGATCTGGCAGCCCCCCCCCCTTCCCCCACTGGCGAGTAGGGGGGACCTGGGAACTCTATGTCAGTTTTTAAAACTCTCTGAGCTGGACCAGGCTGAGAACTTAGTCCTACTCTGCGGGCTTCCCTTGTCTTCCTTTCTGACTATGATGCCCTATTTTGCATGTCTTTGCCTTCTGGGTCACAGGGAATTTGAGTGCATGGCAGGGCCTTTTCTGTGGTGGGACCAGATATGCAAGAATATCACCTGGCCAGGAAAAAGAATGCCCTGTCCCCTTTAGCTCAAGCTTCCTGTGCGGAAATCTGCAGCTGAAGGTTTTGTTTGCCTGGCTAAATAGCATTGTCTGAGAGTTGCTGCAGACCAAAGTGGTATCTGTTAAGTATGAGCCTTAACTAAGAGAGTGATTAATAGTGATTCAGCTTTATTTAAGAGCAACAAGACAATCAGATAACATACACAAAAATAGCACAGCTCCTTTTTAAATAGTAAAGGTAAAGGTTCCCTTGCTCGAAAGCCAGTCGAATCCGACTCTAGGGTTGCGGTGCTCATCTCCGTTTCAAAGACGAAGAGCCAGCGCTGTCCAAAGACATTTCCGTGGTCATGTGGCCGGCATGACTAAACACCAAGGCACACGGAACGCTGTTACCTTCCCACTGAAGTGGTACCTATTTATCTACTTGCAATTTCTTGCTTTCGAACTGCTAGGTTGGCAGGAGCTGGAACTAGAGACGGGAGCTCACTCCGCCATGCGGCACTCACAGGTCTTGAACTGCTGAACTACTGACCTTCCACAGCCTGCAGTTCAACGTCTTAACCACTTGAGCCACCGCAGCTCCTTTTAAATAGCCCGGGCTAACAAAACCACGCCCCTACTTTGGTTAGCAACCAATAACATTTGAGGGGTAAGGACCAATGAGGCTTGTTCCCACCATAACATTTCAGTCAGTTCCGATTGGTTACAAACAGGGCAAAATCAAGAACAACCAATAGGATTGTCGAGGCTTACAATCCTGGTCCTGACTTTCGAGCTTAACATGTAAAAGAATACAGTCTGTTCACAAGTCAGGACGTAACAGTATCAAAGGGCCAGCTGGAAGCCTGTGGAACTTGGATTGGAGACTTCCAAGGAATCGGAGACCTCCAAGGGATACCAGGATCATGACACGGAGGCAGGCAATAGCAAACAGCCCTCCCTGGGGAACTCCACTCATTTCCAACACTGCTGATATTTAGATGAGCCATAAAAGCTTTGCTGGCCCTGGCCTAGACAGTCCAGGCGAGCTCGGTCTCATCAAATCTTGGAAGCTAAGCAGGGCCAGCCCCAGTTAGTACTTGGATGGGAGACCACCCAGGAATACCAGGACCATGACACGGAGGCAGGCCATGGCCAGCTACCTCTGAACCGCTCTGGCCTCGGAAACCCCAGAGGCGGGCTTAAGCCAGCTGCAACTTGACGGCACTTTCCACAGCCAAACGCCTCGCTTAAGAAGGCCTTTGAGGTTGCTTGAAAAGTATTTGTGGTCAGTCTTGGCTTCCCCCTCCTCCATCCGCGACTCGAGATCTTAAATAATCTGTTGTGATTTCTTTTTAAAAATTAACCGTTGCTTAACTGGCTTTATTAATTTGATACTGTTTTCTTAATCACTTTGTAATATAGGGTTTTTTTGCAAAGCCAGCATGGTGTAGTGGTTAAGAGTGTCCGATTGATATCTGGGAGGCCCAGGTTCGAATCCCCACTCACGCCATGGAGCCAGTCACACCCTCTCAGGGTTGTTGTGAGGATAAAACGGAGGCGAAGAGAACGGTGTGAAGCTGCTTTGGGGTCCCCGCTGGGGAGAAGGTTGGGGTATAGCAGGGCTCTTTTTGTAGCAGGAACTCATTTGCATATTAGGCGACACACCCCCTAATGTAGCCAATCCTCCAAGAGCTTACAGAGCTCTTCTTACAGGGGCGACTGTAAGGTCTTGGAGGATTGGCTACATTAGGGGTGTGTCGCCTAATATGCAATGGCGTTCCTGCTACAAAAAGAGCCCCGTAAATGAATTAAATATTTTTTAACAGAAAACTGCAAAGTGAGATGTATCGGTGCCATGATGGGAAGAAGCTGATGGTTGCCAGAATCCTGGGGTGTGTGTGGAATATCTAGCCCCTTTCATGGAGGCTTAATGCATGAAACTCCTGACCTGGATGGCCCCCCCCAGGCTAGCCTGATCTTGTCCAATCTCGGAAGCTAAGCAGGGCTGGCCCCGGCTAGTATGTGGATGGGAGACCTCCAAGGAATACCAGGGTTGTGACATGGAGGCAGGCAATGGCAAGCCACTTCTGAGCGTCTCTTGCCTTGAAAACCCGACCAGGGGTCACCGCCCGTCAGCTGAGACTTGATGGCACTTTGAAAAGAAGAGCTTGGATTTACACCCCGCCCTTCGCTACCTGGAGGAGTCTCAGAGCGGCTGACAATCTCCTTTCCCTTCCCCTCCCTACAACGGATACCCAGTGAGGGAGGTGGGGCTGAGAGAGCTCTTTCAAGGACTGCTCTTGAGAGAACAGCTCTGAGAGAACTTGTGACTGACCCAAGGTCACCCAGCAGCTGCGTATGGCAGAGCAGGGACTCAAACCCGGTTCTCCCAGATTAGAGTCCATGCTCCTAACCACTGTACCAAACTGGGTCTCCCAAACGACACCAAACTGGCACCGCTAATGTGTGGAAATGGGCGGCTGCAGCTTTTCAGGACACGGAGCCGACTCCATCCCATTCAGCCTCTGTTAAAGGGGGAGGCGGATATTGGCAACCGGGCAACTGACGACCCTGCTTGATGTGCAGAAAAAAAATCAGCAGGGGAAGTTTTTCCCCCGAGCTTGGAAATAAAACCTCAGCGCTTTGCTAAACATCCAGTGGATCGTCTCCCGTCTGTGGACTCTTTGGGGTTTCAAGTGTCACAACAGTTCTGCTGTTTGGAGAAGCGGAAGCCTTTTTCCCCGTCTTGTGCAACGACTTCTGGGGGAAACTGCCCGCAGGACCGTGATCTAAGAAGCGAGAGTCGCCTCCTCCGGCGTCAGCACCTAGAGCAGCAGTTCCCAGCAACTGCATAATAACCAAAATTCTTCTTACGAATTCTTCTTCTTAAAGAATGACAGCGGAGTGGGGAGAGGCCCCGGCTAAGGAAAGGGGACTTGCAGAATGAGGAAGATGGCAAAGCTCTCAAAGGCAGAGAAACCTGATGTGCAGATCTCACACGCCCACACCCTGCTCACCCCCAAAGCCGGAAACAGATGGGATCTCCCCTGATCAGACCAAGCAGAGGGTGGGAAAAGGCCTCTGCTCTGCTCCAAAACTGGGGCAGCCATTGGAAGATCACCAAAAATGAAAGAAATGCAGAAAAAGGACATTCTATCCAAGGGTGTGGGGGGGAGATGACAGCAGAACTGAGAATCCCGTCCTTTTTGCGTTTTTCGAGTTAGAGGAGCCAAGAAGGAAAGGACCAAAGTGCCAGGGAGTTGCCAACCTCCAGGCGGGGCCTGGAGACCTCCTGGGACTACAGAGATCAGTTCCAGTGGAGGACATGGCTGCTTCGAAGGGTGGACTGTATGGCACTCTATGCTGCTGAGGTCCCTCTCTCATCCAAACTCTCTCTCTCCCCATAAACCACCCGGAATTTCGTTGGTAGCCTTCAATGCCGGGTTGCTAACTGGCCTGGGAATCCCATCCTGAGGTCACGGGAGAAGTGAGATTCAAATTAGGCATTGCCTGATGCATTGCTCAGTTTGGAGAAGGAGGAAGAGGAGGAGGAGAAGATTTATACCCCGCCCTTCACTCAGCATCTCAGCGCGGTTTACGATCCCCTTCCCTTCCTCTCCCCACAACAGACACCCTGTGAAGCTGAGAGAAATCTGGCAGAACTTGTGACTGGCCCGGGGTCACCCAGCTGGCTGCCTGCGGAGGAGTGGGGAGTCAAACCCGGCTCTGCAGATTAGAGTCCACCGCTCTTAACCACTACACCAAACTGGCTAATTTATTAATTAGAATATTTTATCTATTTATTTGTTTGGCTATTTTTTATCCCATTTTTCTCCTGCAGAACAAGATCCAAAGTGGCTTGCAAAAACACAACCAATTTCACAACAGTCTAAAAATCACGATGCAAGCAGGATCCAGGAGTGAGGCCAAGCAGATGGGGAAACTCGGCCCCTGGGGGAATGGTCATCCCTGTCAAGGAGCGGCGCCCTGCCTCTCATCCCAGCGGGGACCCCAAGTGGCTTCTGTCACTCCCCTCTCTTCCACTCTGTCCTCACAACAACCCTGCGAGGTAGGTGAGGCAGAAAGGGGGTGATGGGCCAAGCTTGCTCGAAGCTGGTTCTCTCCCAGGTCCTGGTCATGCACTCCTTTTGGCTCAAGCCAGCTTTGTTTTAAAAAAAGTTAAAATATTACTAACTAAAACCAAATTGACTACAATTGACTTCAAGGTTAAGTGGTTTACCATAAATAAAGGTAAAGGTAAAGGTTCCCTTGCTCGAAAGCCAGTCGAATCCGACTCTAGGGTTGCGGTGCTCATCTCCGTTTCAAAGCCGAAGAGCCAGCGCTGTCCGAAGACGTTTCTGTGGTCAAGTGGCCGGCATGACTAGACGCCGAGGCGCACGGAACGCTGTTACTTTCTCACCAAAGTATTTATCTACTTGCAATTTCTTGCTTTCGAACTGCTAGGTTGGCAGGAGCTGGGGCCAGAGGCGGGAGCTCACTCCGTCATGTGGCACTCAGGTCTCGAACTGCTGAACTACCGACCTTCCAGTCTGCAGTTCAGCGTCTTAACCACTGAGCCACCACAATCCCCCCCCCCCAAATGCCGGCTGTTCATACTCCATCAAAGGCCCTGGCAAAAAAGCAAGACTCGCAGCCAGTACTCCCTCTGAGCCGGCGGGGGCCAAACTTGCTTCATGTAAGAGCCACATAGAAGAAACGTCAAATGTCTGAGAGCCGCAAGACATGAACAAATATTACGCACATATGTTTTTATGGGAGCTGCGGTGGCTCAAGTGGTTAAGATGCTGAACTGCAGGCTGTGGAAGGTCAGTAGTTCAGCAGTTCGAGACCCGAGAGTGCCGCATGACGGGGTGAGCTCCTGTCTCTGGCCCCAGCTCCTGCCAACCTAGCAGTTCGAAAGCAAGAAATTCCAAGTAGATAAATAGGTACCACTTTGGTGGGAAGGTAACAGCGTTCCGTGCGCCTTGGGGTTTAATCAAGCCGGCCACATGACCACGGAAACGTCTTCGGACAGCGCTGGCTCTTCGGCTTTGAAACGGAGATGAGCACTGCAACCCTAGAGTCGGATTCGACTGGCTTTCGAGCAAGGGACACCTTTACCTTTTACTTTATGTTTTTATTGGAAAATATGCACATTTGCTTTTCATTAACGTTAACGCTAAATAAGACTCCCAGAAATAAAAACAAAAGGGGTAAAAACAGATATTGATAATGATATTTAAAGGAACAAATGCTTTCTCCAAGCCGGCTGTGCTTTGAGAATGCATTTCAAGTTAAAGCTGCTTTCTTTATATGCCCCCCCACCTCAAACCTACCCAGGGAGGGGAACACTGGCTGGAGAAGGGAAGACCAGTCAGGGAGGCACACCTCCCCTTCACGTCCCCAGCCGCCCTGCCGGGAGCCGCACAATATGTGTGAGAGAGCCGCATGTGGCTTCCAAGCCACAGTTTGGCCACCCCTGCTCTAAGCTGTGGAGTCTTGTGAGCAAAAATTCTCCTTTGTGAGCTACTGGCATTAAAGTTGTGAGCGAGCGATTTGACTGCTGCATAGATTAGTTTGCTCTGGAGCCATCCCTTCCTGAGCTAAGGCAAAAACGTGTGTAAGTAAAGGTAAAGGTTCCCTTGCTCGAAAGCCAGTCGAATCCGACTCTAGGGTTGCGGTGCTCATCTCCGTTTCAAAGCCAAAGAGCCAGCGCTGTCCGAAGACGTTTCCGTGGTCATGTGGCCGGCATGACTAAACACCAAGGCGGACGGAATGCTGTTACCTTCCCACCGAAGTGGTACCTATTTATCTACTTGCAATGTCTTGCTTTCGAACTGCTAGGTTGGCGGGAGCTGGAACTAGAGACGGGAGCTCACTCCGTCATGCGGCACTCTCGGGTCTTGAACTGCTGAACTACTGACCTTCCACAGCCTGCAGTTCAGTGTCTTAACCACTTGAGCCACCGCAGCTCCAAAAAACAAACAAACGTGTGAGCCGGAGGCTAAAAAACGGTGAGTTAGCTCACACTAACTCAGCTTAGAGGGAACACTGCAAAACTGCCGCATCTCCTAAAGGTCTCCAGGGAGGGGCTCCCCTCATTTCTTCATGGAGTCCAAAGTGGGAGCCAGAATGGGAAAGGCAGAGGGTCTGGTTGCTGTTGGGGCGTCTGGTCCCCTTCCCACGTGTGCCTTGCTAGAGAGGAGCTTTCCAGGTAGCCCTCTGGCAACCGCTCCCCCCGCAATGTGCCTTGTGAGAGGGGAGCATTCCAGGTGGTAGTGCCCCCTCACCTTGGAGTGTGTCTTCTTAGAAGGGAACCTTTCCAGGTGGCCGTCGAGTGCCCTCTCCCCAGGCATGTGACTTATTAGAGGGGAGCTTTCAAAGCAAAGACAAACAGGTTAAGAAACAGTTTTTACTCGAGAGCCATCATTGCCTTAAATGCTGTAGGAAATCGGATTTGGGTGACATCGGTGGATCAGTTGCGAACTTTAAGGGAGCCATGAAGCGGTTGCGAATGGCTGTGTGAGTGCGTGTGATTAGTGTTGTAGATCACCGAGAGGATCGCAGTTTAATTTCGTTGTACTATGTACAATGACAATAAAGTTATTATTGTTGTTGTTGTTGTTGTTGTTGTTGTTATTGTTATTATTATTATCATCATCACCAATGATGATGATGATGATGATGATGATGATGATGATGATGATGATGATGATAACGGGTGACATTCTGGCGCATGTGCCTTGTTAGAAGGGAGCTTTCCAGGTGGCTGTCTAGTGCCCTCTCCCCTGAAATGTGCCTTGTTAGAGGGGAGCTTTCCAGGTGGCTGTCTAGTGCCCTCTCCCCCTGAAATGTGCCTTGTTATGGGGGAGCTTTCCAGGTGGCTGTCTAGTGCCCTCTCCCCCTGAAATGTGCCTTGTTATGGGGGAGCTTTCCAGGTGGCTGTCTAGTGCCCTCTCCCCCTGAAATGTGCCTTGTTAGAGGGGAGCTTTCGCGGGGGGGGGGGCCAGTCCGGCACCCTCTCCTGCTGTATGTTTCCTATTAAAGGTGTTCTTTCTAGTCTCTGGCTGCCTGACTTAACCCTGGTTCAAAATCCCCAACACAACCTGCCCAGAAGGTGGCTGTAGTCAGACAATATCTTTAAAGAAACTGGTATGACAGAAGCACTGCTGCCGTCTGGGTGCTGAACGTGTCTCCCGTCCTGATCTCGTCTTTAATGAAACAGGTCACTGAAACAGCAGAGGAGCCTGTTTGCCGGTAGGCAGCTGGAGGGATGAGTGGGCAAAAATGCATCTCTTGGACCGTCACTGACACTCTGGGGAAAAGAAGAAACGACCATCTGCTTCCAAAGGGATCTTTAAGCCGGTAGAGCTACAAGAGATCTGCCCGCTGTGGAGGCAGTAAAAAGGTAAAGGTTTCCCTTGCTCGAAAGCCAGTCAAATCCGACTCTAGGGTGCAGTGCTCATCTCCGTTTCCAAGCCGAAGAGCCAGCGCTGTCCGAAGACTTCTCCGTGGTCATGTGGCCGGCATGACTTAAACGCCGAGGCGCACAAACGCTGTTGCCTTCCCACCGAAGCGGTGCCTCTTTATCTATTTGCAATTTCTTGCTTTCGAACTGCTAGGTTGGCAGGAGCTGGGACCAGAGATGGGAGCTCACTCTCTTGTGCGGCACTCGGGGTCTTGAACTGCTGAACTACCGACCTTCCGGTCTGCAGTTCAGCGTCTTAACCACTGAGCCGCCACAGCCCTTGCAGTATTTGAAGCCAAAGTATCGGAGGCAGTATTTGAAGCCAAAAGTTGGCATAGGGTTGCCACCAGGTCCCCTCTGGCAGGGCTGGATTGCCAGATCCAGGCTTGAGATGTGGGAATGGAGCCCAGGGAGGACAGAGATCTCAAGTGGGGTGCTGTAATACCACAGAGTCCACCCTCCAAGGCATCCATAGGCGATTCTGCATTGGCTTTTCCCTCTGTTGTTTTACCAAACTCGCCTTGGAACAGTAATTCCTGTCTGTATTGCATGCTGCTTTCACTCCTGTTGGTCACCGGGTTTTATGGTACCTTCTGCATTGCATGCCACTTTCACTTTCTTTGATCATCAGATTTTACAATAGCCCCCACACTACATGCTGCTTTTGCTTTCTTTGATCATTGGGTTTTATGGTACCTTCTGCATAGATTTATGGCCTTTCAGGGGTGTCAAGTGTCAGGTAGCCCTGCCATTACTGTGAGGGGGAAGGGGGGAAGGTTAACCATCTTTCATTGTTCTGGAATGCGGGAGGAGCAGGGCGCCTCTAGTCTGTGTGAATTACTGTTTATGCTGTGTGTTTTCTCTCTCTCCTGACCTTGGGTCTCAAGCCTGGCTTTGCCCAGCTGTCTGATTGGATATTCTGGTCTGGGCGGTTTCTTTTCTTCTTTGGCGTGCGCGCACAATGTAACTATTGGCTTGTGGCTTGGGGTGGGGGGAGTTATTTCAAAGGGACTATAAGTGAGCATTTCATGTACTCTCAGGCATCACTGACAAAAGCAGTTCATGCATCTCTAAGACTGGTCTTTAATAAATACTATCTTCTCATGAAGCCTGGGATTTGACTGACTATCTGGGGAACTTGACACAAGTTCTCCAGATAGTCAGTCAAACACCAGGCTTCATAAGAAGATAGTATTTATTAAAGACCAGTCATAGAGCTGCATGAACCAGTTCTTTGTCAGTGATGCCAGATAGTACAAAGCAATAGCAGATATAGCCCATTCAAACTACCCCCCCACCTATAAGCCAATGAATACAATTTGTGCGCGCTAAGCCATGAAAGAGAATGCCTCAAACCAGTACATTCCCCATGCCAGGGTAGCATGAGACCCAAGGTCAGGCAAAGTGATAAGAAGCAGCGCAGACACTCTAAATCAATGAGACTGGAGACTCAGAGATCCTCCCGCATTAAGAACATAAGAACATAAGAGAAGCCAATGTTGAATCAGGCCAACGGCCCATCTAGTCCAACACTCTGTCACACAGCGGCCAAAATATACCAGGTGCCATCAGGAGGTCCAGCAGTGGGGCCAGGACACTACAAGCCCTCCCACTGCTGCCCCCCCAGCACCAAGGATAGAGTGCATCACCTGCCCCAGACTGAGAATTCCCATCTATACCCTGTGGCTAATACCCACTGATGGACTTCTGCTCCATATGTTTATCTAATCTCCTCTTGAAACTGTCCATGCTTGTAGCTGCCACCACCTCCTGTGGCAGTGAATTCCATATGTTAATCACTCTTTGGGTGAAGAAGTATTTCCTTTTATCTGTTCTAACCCGACTGCTCAGCAATTTCATGGAGTGCCCACGAGTTCTTGTATTGTGAGAAAGGGAGAAAAGTACTTCTTTCTCAACCTGCTCAATCCCATTCATAATCTTATAAACCTCAATCATGTCACCCCTCAGCCGTCGTTTCTCCAAGCTAAAGAGCCCCAAGCATTTTAACCTTTCTTCATAGGGAAGGTGTTCCACCCCTTTTATCGTTCTAGTTGCCCTTCTCTGCACTTTTTCCAATGCTATAATATCCTTTTTGAGATGTGGTGACCAGAACTGTACACAGTATTCCAAATGAGGTTGCACCAATGATTTATACAGGGGCATGATGATACTGGCTGATTTGTTTTCAATTCCCTTCCTAATAACCCCCAGCATAGCGTTGGCCTTCTTTATTGCAGCTACACACTGTCTAGACATTTTTATTGAGTTATCCACTACGACTCCAAGATCTCTCTCTTGGTCAGTCTCTGCCAGTTCAGACCCCATCAACGTGTATTTATATTTAGGATTTTTGGCTCCAATGTGCATCACTTTGCACTTGGCCACATTGAACCCCATTTGCCACGTTGACGCCCACTCACCCATCCTTGACAGATCCCTTTGGAGTGCCTCACAATCCTCCCTGGTTTTCACCACCCGGAACAACTTCGTGTCATCTGCAAATTTAGCCACTTCACTGCTTACTCCCAATTCCAAATCATTAATAAACAAGTTAAAAAGCATCGGACCGAGTACTGATCCCTGTGGTACCCCATTCCAGAATAGTGAAAGATGTCTTTCTCCCCCCACCCCCACTCACAGCAATGGCAGGGTTACCTGACAAGGGGTGACCTTGTGGTCAGTATGGCGTTGCCCCAGGGTATCTGAATGTGGTTTTGAGCTGCACCTTTTCCTCAGTGTTGAGAAAATGCGGAGCAAATGCCAGATGCAGAATTGCCCCATTTTCTGCAGGGAAACTGATCTGGGTAGTCAAGATGAGCTGTAATTCTGGGAGATCCCCAGGTCCCATCTAGAGGCCGGCATCCGTAGGCTGGCATCTTGCAATACAGCATATCTACTCACGAATAAGCCATCCTAGGATGGTTTTGTAAACGGGAAGTCCAGGCTCAAACACACCCTTTTGCCTTGAGACCGACACAAAGCACGTTCAAGGGGAATCAGGAGTAATAATGGAATTCTCGCAAAAGCGGTTCTTCTCTTTCCCCCCAATTGATGCTGCATTAATAATAACGAAACCCAGATCTTTGCAAATGAGGATGTAATTGCTAGATTTGGCCACGAGGGGGAGGTGCTGAACTACAACACAGGCCATGTGCGGCAATAAATGAAATGCAGATGGGGGGGTGTCATTGCGGGTCGTACTTCAAGAGCAATAGCCAGACCAAAGAAACTTGAGATATCCCAGCCCTGGGGTGGTTCGTTTATTTACTTACTTCACATACAACCTGCCTTTCCCCACAGTGGGGATCCAAAGTGGCTGCTGTCGTTTCTCCTGTCCTCTAATTTTATCCTCACAACAACCCTGTGAGGTGAGGTAGGCCAGGCCAAGAGTGTGCGTGTGACTGGCCCAAGTCCACCCAGTAAGTTCCCAAGGCAGAGTGAGGGTTCGAACCAAGATCTCCCAGACCCAGGGACAGACCTTAGTCTAGGACTCTAACCGCTACACCACATCGACTGTGGCCTCCAGCACAGCCGGCCTTCGCATCCCACGAGGAGTCACTCGAAATGGGATGCGCGCTCAGTTCCCCGATGACTGCTGACACATGGCTATTAGACTAATTTGAGTCATGCTGCTGTGTTGCACAAAGGGGAGAGATGTGTCTTTCCTTTAATGTTGGTGTAGCTGGTAACTGATGGAGGATAATGAGCATTAACAGGCCCGTAGCTACGGTGGGGCAGATTGAGGCCACGCCCCCTCACTTAACAAGCCACACCCCACAAGTCCTGCTGCCAGAAAACATGTTTTTAAAAGACTTATTTGCATGGCTGCAGAGTGCAGGGGGTTGGACTAGATGGCCTGCAAGGTCCTTTCCAACTCTAACATTCTATGATTCTATGATTCTATGGCTCTTTCTGTAGCAGGAACTCCTTTGCATATTAGGCCACACACCCCTGCGATGTAGCCAATCCTCCAAGAGCTTACAGTAGCCCCCGTAAGAAGAGCTCTGTAAGCTCTTGGAGGATTGGCTACATTGGGGGGGTGTCGCCTAATATGCAAAGGAGTTCCTGCTACAAAAAGAGCCCTGCTTATTTGGGTATTAAATCAGGTAAGCAGTGCTGCACCCTGACTGCAGCCTGCATTTAAAACCCTCAATTCCTGGACCCTGGTAAACACCTCTGACTGTTTTCCAACTTGTGCCAAAAGTCCTGTTTGCGGCAGCAGCTCATGGGGGTGGTAGTTTGGGGTGAACAGCTAAAAATACAATTCATGTTTGAAGAGCTGCTATTTGTGATCTTTTTAAAAGAGAGCCAAAAGTCCTGTTTTAATTTGAGCAGCCGGGTTAGAATGGATAAAAGGAAGTCCTTCTTCACCAAAAGAGTGATTAACATATGGAATTCACTGCCACAGGAGGTGGCGGCGGCCACAAGCATGGACAGCTTCAAGAGGGAATTAGATAACATATGGAGCAGAGGTCCATCGGTGGCTATTAGCCACAAGGTACAGATATGAGCTGCGGTGGCTCAAGTGGTTAAGACGCTGAACTGCAGGCTGTGGAAGGTCAGTAGTTCAGCAGTTCGAGACCCGGGTGCCGCATGACAGGGTGAGCTCCTGTCTCTAGTTCCAGCTCCTGCCAACCTAGCAGTTTGAAAGCAAGAAATTGCAAGTAGATAAATAGGTACCACTTTGGTGGGAAGGTAACAGCGTTCCATGCACCTTGGTGTTTAGTCATGCCGGCCACATGACCACGGAAACGTCTTCGGACAGCACTGGCTCTTCGGCTTTGAAACGGAGATGAGCACCGCAACCCTAGAGTCGGATTCGACTGGCTTTCGAGCAAGGGAACCTTTACAGATAGGAACTCTTCGTCTGGGGCAAGGGATGCTCTGTATTCTTGGTGCTTGGGGGGGGCAACAGTGGGAGGGCTTCTAGTGTCCTGGCCCCACTGCTGGACTTCCTGATGGCACCTGGTATTTTTGGCCACTATGTGACAGAGTGTTGGACTGGATGGGCCATTGGCCTGATCCAACATTGGCTTCTGTTATGTTCTTATGATTATGGTCTTAATGGTGTAATTTGCTTGATGTAATTTGCCTGTTCTTAATCTAATTAAGTTCCCTGCTACCCTGTCTCGTCTCGGCGTCTCGGCCCCACCAAACAAAATTTTCTGGCTACACTCCTGGACAGCGCTTCCCTTGTATGTAGGCGGTTGTGTGAGTGAAAGGCCAGGCGCACAGGGAGGAGACTGAAACATGAATGATGCATGCCGTATTTTAATAGTTAATTGAATATTTTTTTTAAAAAAAAATTACAACCTCCGTCATAATACAAACAAATTCACAAAACTGGTAGCATAAAATGGAGAGTCCAAGCCATGGACTAAGAGATCAGTGAATGCAAGAAGAAATGAAATAGAAGAAGAAGAGGTTGGATTTATACCCCACCCTGCACTTGGAGTCTCAGAACGGCTTACAAACTCCTTTTCCTTCCCCTCCCCACAACAGACACTCTGTGAGGTAGGTGGGGCTGAGAGAGCTCTTTCCAGAACTGTCCTTGAGAGAACAGCTGTGCCAGAACTACAGCTTCCCAAGGTCATCCAGCAGGTGCAAGAGGAGGAGTGGGGAATCAAACCCGGTTCTCCCAGATTAGAGTCCGCGCACTTAACCACTACACCAAACTATCCCAAACTGGATGTTTCATCATCCCTAGCCACAGAAGAAACAGAGAGCTATTGGTGGGCAAATGTCAGCTCTAAGACCCAGAATGCAAGCTGTCCCTACCTGCTGGAATGAATGCCAGAACTGACATTTGTTCGCTCTGGTGGAACCCCTGAGAGTTCTCCGGGGAGGAGAAGCCTGGGAGGCTGGAAGCCAAGGCCCTGATGCTGCTTGACGTCTAGGAGTGCTTCCTCGCAGGATTTGGGTTCTAGATTTGGGAGGGTGGGCCTGGGCCGTCCTCCCTCTCCTCGGCCGACTGCCAGACCTCTGCTTGTGCCTCCCTTCCTGTGCCCCCGCCCACCCATATGCCCCTTTACCTCCCTGAACGTTTCCCCCCTGCCCGACTTTTGAGCCTTCTCACAGCCAATGCTCACAGCTGTCTGCACTGAGCACACTGAGGTTGCCAGCTGCACCCCTAGCTAGAATCCACCCTCCAAAAGCATCCATATTCTCCGGAGGAGCTGATCTCTGTAGTCTGGAGACAGGCCCGTAGCCATGGTGGGGTTCCTTAAAGGCACAGCCCCACAAGAATTTCTCCTGTCGATGCTTTTTTCAATTATTTAAAAACATTTTTTGAAGGTGCGTGCTCCTTTAAGCAGAGTGGGGTGCTGTAGTTGATGAATCCCCGCACTGAGCAAGGGGTTTGGGGTGAGTGACCTCTAGGATCCCTTCTAACTCTGTGTCAAGAAACTGGTCTCCTTTAAGAGAGCTTTTCTGCCGAAATGTTCGCTTTCTTGATTCTAGAAGTCGTCACCCTCCACCTGCTGGCTTGTTCTCAGAATTGCTGCTTGAGCTGGCAGACAATGCTCCCTCTAAACTGTGGAGTCTTGTGGGCAAGAATTCTACCTTGTGTGCTATCGGCATTAAAGTTGTGAGCAAACAATTTGGCTCCTGCATAAATTAGCTTGCTCTGGAACCATCCTTTCTGAGCGAAGACGAAAACGTGTGAGCCGGAGGCTAAAAAACTGTGAGCTAGCTCACACTAACTCAGCTTAGGGGAAACACTGCTGGCAGAAGCGATTAACTTGCAGCAGCTGAGAACTGTCATCTAAAGTGGTGGACAGCTTGCAATTTAGAGATCTGCCCTGGTCACAGCTTTCTGTCGCTAAATGGCTTTTCTTTCTGCCCCGCCAGAAAAAAAGTTCGCCCCCAAAGCCACAAAATCCCGGCTACGGGCCTGTCTGGAGATGAGCAGTCATTCCAGGGGATCCCCAGGTCCCACCTGGAGGCTGGCATCCCTAGCCTGTAGGACTGGGCTCAGAAATGAGCCTGTAACCAGGTAACCAAAAAAATACTTCTTTACACAGAGAGTGATAAAAATGTGGAATTTGCTGCCAGAGGGATGCCTGTCCAGAGACTTGGGATAATTTCATACCAGATTATTACAACATTGAAGATTTTGTTACGTGTGTGCAGTCACCACGAGAAGTTGTCCATGGCCCATTCCATAAATTTTCAGCAACCGCACAGCATATGAGAAAGCAACACCTGGTTGGTGTGAGCTAGCTCACCGTTTTTTAGCCTCTGGCTCACACATTTTCGTCTTCGCTCAGGAAGGGATGGCTCCAGAGCAAACTAAGTTATTCAGCAGCCAAATCGCTCGCTCACAACTTTAATGCCAGTAGCTCACAAAGTAGGATTTTTGCTCACAGGACTCCAGGGCTTACAGAGGGAGCATTGGTTAGGAGCGGTGGGCTCTAATCTGGAGGAACTGGGTTTGATTCCCCACTCCCCCCACATGCAGCTGCTGGTGTGGCCTTGGGTCAGTTACAAGTCCTTTCAGAGCTGTTCTCTCACAGGGTGTCTGGTGTGGGAAGGGGAAGGAGATTGTAAGCCACACTGAGCCTCCTTTGAGTAGTGAAGGGCAGGGTATAAATCCAGTCTCCTCCTCCTCCTCTTCTTCTTCTTCTTCTGCTCCTGCTGCTAGCTCTGGGTTGGGAAATTCCTGGAGATTTGGGGGGTGGAGCCTGGGGGAGCGTGAGGTTTCGGGAGAGGAAGGGACGCCAGAGGGGGTATGATGCCACAGAGTCTATCTTTGAAGGCAACCATTTGCGCCAGGGCAACAGATCTCTATCATCTGGAAGCCAATTGTAATCCTGGGAGATCTCCAGCCACCACCTGGAGGCTGGCAACCCTAATGCCTTCCGAGCACCTCTCCAACTCAGCGGCCCTGGGCCGCCTGCCTGAGTTGATCGATACCCCGCCTTTCTCGTCAATGGGACCCAAAGCGGCTTACGTCATTCCCTCCCCCCATTTTACCATCAACCAGCTGTGGCGGAAAGATCTTGGGATGGGGGCAGGCTGGATAAAGGTAAAGGAGCCAAATCAGGGGTCATTTGGAGCAGGAGCGCGCAGGAGCAGAGTTCCGGCAGTTAGAAGCACAAGTGGTGGCAAGCCCCACCCCCAGCTCCCAGCAGGAGCGCAAAGCAGCACACGTAGCATTCCTCCTGGGCGCAGATAGGCTACTCTGGGACTGGAATGACAGCCCCCAGAGTGGAAAGACAGTCCCTAGGGGTGAAGCCTGAACAGTGGGTGTTGCCTTCTGATACATTTCCAGTGATGTCAAGGGGTGTGGCATATGCAAATAAATTATGCTAATGAGTTATGTTAATGTGTTATGCTAATGAGTTATGCTAATGAGCTCCTGCACCTCTTTTTCTACGAAATGACCCCTGAGCCCAATCATGGCAAAACCGTAGTTAAGGGGAACCCATGGCCAAGAGAGGGAGAACCAGGAGCCCTCTGCTTACCCTTGTAATTTGGTTTCGCCGGATGGACCGGTAGCCCGACTCAAGATAAGGCATTTTTATGTTCAGTCACAGGCTGCAATGGGCATACTTGAAGCTCAGTTCGCCACCCTCCAGATTCTCTTGGAATCCCAACTGCTCTCCAGACGGCAGAGACCCGTTCCCCCTGGTCAAGATGGCCGCTCTGAAGGGTGGACTCGATGGGAGATCTGAGCAGGTTGCTCTCTGTGAGCTTCACCGTCCATGTTCGGGGGATAAACCTGTGAAGCTTCATTGTACCAAATGAGACCTGTGGTGCGCCTCTAAATAAGTCTTGTCTACGCAAACTAGGGCTGAGTTCAGACTGGCAGTTTGAAGCGGGAGCCAGTCGTGGCAAAAAAGCCCCGGAACAAACTGTTCCGGGTTTTCCTGGTCACACTGTGTGGACTGATGCGGGAGCATACCGGCCGATTTGGGGGGGATCCCGTTGCGCTGGCACCACATTGGGCGGTAGAGTGGAACACAGCCAATCATATTGCTGCTGCCTTATGTGCAACGCAGGTTGCTCCCGGCTTTTCGGGTTGGCGTTCACACTTCCCAGCAGCAGAATGAAGCGGGATAAAGGCACTCTCTGGGATTTGCTACCACTTTCACCCAGGTATCTTTTAAACATGGGAGCGAAGCGGAACAGCACCGGTTGACTACCGGTGGGGAACGCCAGGCAGATGTGCCTGTGTGAACGCCTCATTTAATCCGCTTGTAAAACGTGGCTATAGCGGGGCAAACTGCCAGTCTGAACTCAGTGCCTCTCCAGGGTCACAGGCAGAGGTCTTTCCCAACCCCTCGCACCCACACAGCATTGGATATTGCAGTATTGTTCTGCTAGAGTAATCATTTGCGACTGGTTTGTCTTGTTCAAAATCCAGCTGTGAATGATTGCTGTAGCACTACGATTGCATTGGATCTGGATTTTCTATTTCGGGCACCAAAATGTCCTGGGCCATCTCTCTCTGTGGCAGTGGAAAGGGCCATGAAGTCGCAGCCGACTTATGGTGACCCCCCCCCTTGGGTTTCCTGGGCAAGAGGTAGACAGAGGCGGGCTGATATTGCCTGCCTCTGTGTAGCAATTCTGGGTTTCCTTGGTGGTCTCCCATCCAAATACTAACCAGGGCCAACCAGGATCTAGGGGTCTTAGTAGACCACACACTGAACACGAGCCAGCAGTGTGATGCAGTTGCTAAAAAGGCAAATGCGATTTTGGGCTGTATCAACAGAAGTATAGTGTCCAGATCACGATGTGATGGTACCACTTTACTTTGCTCTGGTTAGATCTCACCTACAGTATTGTGTTCCATTTCAGGCACCATAATTTAAGAAGAATCTAGACAAGCCAGAACGTGTCCAGAGGAAGGCAGCGAAGATGGTGAGGGGTCTGGAGACCAAGTCCTATGAGGAAAGGCTGAAGGAGCTGGGTACGTTTAGCCTGGAGAGGAGACGACTGAGAGGTGATACGGTGATCATCTTCGAGTACTTGAAGGGCTGTCATCTAGAGGATGGTATGGAGTTGTTTTCTGTTGCCCCTGAAGGTCGGATCAGAACCAGCGGGCTGACATTAAATCAGAAGAGTTTTTGGCTAGACATTAGGAAAAACTTCCTGACACTTAGAGCGGTTCCTCAGCGGAACAGGCTTCCTCGGGAGGTGGTGGGCTCTCCTTCTTTGGGGGTTTTCAAACAGAGGCTAGATGGCCATCTGACAGCAATGCAGATTCTGTGAACTTGGGCAGATCAGGAGAAGGGCGGGAAGGAAGGGTTGCCTCGGGGCTTAGTTCTCGTGGCACTTTCTGACACCCCGAGGGAAATGCCGATCGCCACTTTGGAGTCAGGAAGCAATCCTGGAGTGTTTTTTGTCATCTTCTGGGCGTGGAACAGCGGTCACTGCCGACGTGGAGAGGGAGGCATTTATGAATTTCCTGTCTTGTGCAGTGGGTTGGACTAGATGACCCTGGAGGTCCCTTCCAACTCTATGATTCTATGAACCCTGCTGAGTGTCTGAGATCTAATGAGATCAGACTAGCATGAGCCAGGGCAGGGACTAATAGAAATGGTTTGCCCTTTTGCCTGCCTTTGCATAGCAACCTTGGACTTCCTTGGTGGTCTCCCATCCAAATACTAACCAGGGCCAACCCTGCTTAGCTTCTACGACGTGACCAGATTTGGCTATCTTGGGCCATCTTTGCTCCATCATCCTCAGTGTTTCCAGCACCTGGTGCAACCTATGGGGGGGGTCCAGTCTGTTTAAACAAAACAGTTGGCATCTCTTTATCTGTACATACACAGAGATGATAAGAAGCAGAGAGGCCCCTAAAGTTTAGGGCCTAAACTCTTGAAATCATCTACCTACAGCAGCCTGCCTTCCTCTAAAACAGCTAGCTTTTACATACCGTCGCGATGAAGTTTTCATGCCGTTGGAGTCGGGGAGTTTTGTTGGAATCTCTGGATTATTATTAATTTTTTAGGCCGGCAGACGTCTTGATGATTTTTAAATCATTTATCCCTGTTTCTTTTTAAGCCGAGACCTATAAATACACTAAATAAACAAAAAAAAGTGACAACAAGGCTTGGAAAAACACGAGCACACGCCGTTATCAGAATGACAACGGAAAGGAACGTCAGGAAGATGGGCGAGAACCAGAATGAAAAATCAGCAGAGGGGAGTAAGCGGAAGAATGTCAAATGCGGTCCTCGACCGAGATAAGCCCGGCTCCGTGCAGATACGGCAGAGATTTCCCGCCAGGTGGGGAGAACAACCGGTTCTTTTCTAGAGGAGAAAGCCTGGGGCGACGGTTTTCACACTTGGCTATCTCCCGTCTTGATCTTCAAAGCATGCATCAGCGGGGGTCGCCAACTTCGGGACCGAAAATTCCTGAAGATTTGGGGGGTGGAGACTGGGGAGGGCATGCCATGGGGGAAAGGGGGAATTCAGTGGGGTGTATGCCACACTGTCCACCCTCCAAAGCAGCCGTTTTCTCCAGAGGAGCTGACCTCTGTTGTCTGGAGATCAGTTGTAATTTTGGAGGTTGGCAACAGACTGTTCTAGGCAGGCCTAGTCTGGGGCGCTGCAATGGCCCAGAGCCGTAACTAATTTAACAACCATGGCAAGAATATAAAATGGCAGCCTGGGGTTCCCTCTAGAGAGCCAGTTTGGTGTAGTGGTGAAGTGAGTGGATTGTAATCTGGGAGAACCGGGTTTGATTCCCCACTCCTCCACTTGCAGCCGCTGGATGACCTTGGGCAAGCCATAGTTCTGACAAGAGCTGTCTTTGAAAAAGAGCAGTTTCTTTCAGAGTTCTCTCAGCCCCGCCTACCTCACAGGGTGTCTGTGGTGGAGAGGAGAAGGGAAAGGAGTTTGTAAGCTGCTCTGAGATTCCGAGTGAAGGGCGGGGTATAAATCCAATCTCCTCCTCCTCCTCCTCCTTCTCCCTCTAAGCTGTGGAGTCTCCTGAGCCAAAATTCTACTTTGTGACCTACCGGCATTCAAGTTGTGAGCGAGCGGTTTGGCTACTGCATAAATCAGTTTGCTCTGAGAGCCATCCCCTTCCTGAGCGAAGACAAAAATGTGTGAGCCGGAGGCTAAAAGACTGTGAGCTGGCTCACACTAACTCAGCTTAGAGGGAACAGCCTCTATATTTTCATAGCCGTTGCTTTGTTTAAAATAGAATACATGAAATAACAAGAGTGATAACAGCACAAGGTTCATTTTGGTCATCATGAGGATATACTTTCTTCCGCGCACTTCGGCGCTGTGTGCCTGAGGCAAGCACCTCAATTGCCTTGCCGTGGTTATAACTCCGCCGTGGCCCCAGGGCGCCAAGTCCACCCGGGCAAGGAGACAGTGGGAACGCCGACAGCTATCCTTGCCTTGGCTCACCAGAGCTGAGCCCAGGGACAGAGATCAGTCCCCCTGGAGAAAACGGGTGCTTTGGAGGGCGGACTCTGTGGCATTACGCCCGGCTGAGGTCCCTGTCCATCCCCCACGCTTGCCCTTCTCAGGCTCCACTGCCCCCCAAATCTCCAGGAATCTCCCAAACTGGAGCTGGCAACCCTTTCTGAAGACCAGCTGAAATTCTGGGAGAGCTCCAGCTCCCATCTGGAGCTTGGCAATCTTAAGTCCAGCGAGGTTTGCCAGGTAACTCCTGGTCACCAGCAGGGGACGTGGGGGAGGGTTACCACATCCAGGTTGGGAAATTCCTGGAGATTTGGTGGGGTAGAGCCTGGGGAGGACAGGGACCTCGGTGGAGCGCAATGCCGTAGGAGTCCACCCTCCAAAGCATAGGGAACACTTTCCCTGTGAAGAAAGGTTAAAATGCTTGGGGCTCTTTAGCTTGGAGAAACGACGGCTGAGGGGTGACATGATCGAGGTTTATAAGATTATGCATGGGATAGAGCAGGTTGAGAAGGAAATACTTTTCTCCCTTTCTCACAATACAAGAACTCGTGGGCACTCCATGAAATTGCTGAGCCGTTGGGTTAGAACAGATAAAAGGAAGTACTTCTTCACCCAAAGGGTGATTAACACTTGGAATTCACTGCCACAGGAGATGGTGGCAGCTACAAGCATGGACGGCTTCAAGAGGAGATTAGATAAACTTATGGAGCAGAGGTCCATCAGTGGCTATTAGCCACAAGGTATAGATAGGAACTCTTAGTCTGGGGCAGGTGATGCACTCTATTCTTGGTGCTGGGGGGGGCAGCAGTGGGAGAGCTTCTAGTGTCCTGGCCCCACTGCTGGACCTCCTGATGGCACCTGGTATATTTTGGCCACTTTGTGACAGAGTGTTGGACTAGATGGGCCATTGGCCTGATTCAACATTGGCTTCTCTTATGCTCTTATTCATTTCCTCCAGGGGAGCTGACCTCTGTAGTATGGAGAAGAGCTGTTATTCCAGGGGACCTCCAGGTCGCACCTGTAGGCTGGCATCCACCCAGGGTGGCCAACCCCAGATTGAGAAATACCTGGAGATTTGGGGGATGGAGCCAAAGGAGGGTGGGGTTTGGGGAGCGGAGGGGCCTCCGAGCGACGTAAGTGCCATAAATACCACCTTCCAGAGTGGCCATTTCCTCCAGGTGAATTGATCTCTGCTGACTGGAGATCAGTTTACAAACTTGCAATCCTGTTATGTGTTGGGACTGGAAGATTCCAGGACTGTTTCCACCAGAGGCTGGCGGAGCTTGGAGCTCTAGAACAATAGCCCACCAGGACTTTGGAGGTGGCCAATGAGGAATTAATGGTCAAGAACATAAGAATGTAAGAGAAGTCAATGTTGGGTCAGGCCAGTGGCCCATCCCGTCCAACACTCTGCGGCACACAGTGGCCAAAAACACCAGGTGCCATCAGGAGGTCCAGCAGTGGGGCCAGAACTCCAGAAGCCCTCCCAACTGTTGACCCCGCCAGCACCAAGGATACAGAGCATCACCTTGCCCCAGACTGAGAGTTCCTATCTATACCTTGCGGCTAATAGCCACTGATTAACTTCTGCTCCATATGTTTATCTAATTCCCTCTTGACAATAGCCTGTCATTGGTAGTTGTTTGGGAAGTGGGTGGAGTTTGCATGCTATTTAAGCAGGGCCGTTGCCCTGTTTCATTGCCTCGTCCTTGCTGAATTGCTAATAAAGCAGAGCTGGTCACTAGGCTTGGGGTCAGACCATCCATGGAACCCAGTATTTAACAAATCCCAAGAGATCTCCAGCCACCACCTGGAGGCTGGCATCCCAAAGTCCACCTCTGGCTGTAGGGTACGCATTTGAACAGGGTTGTGTGACCTGGAAAACATTCCCTCGCATCTGCCCAGCGGAGGGGAAGATCAGTGGCAACGCTAGGCCAGTGCCCGCCGGCCATCATCGATTTTTCTCCCAGAGGAACCCGTGATCGGCTGCAGAGGGACTCCAGGGCTCCCCAGAGCTCCGTTGGAAAAGCACCGGTCCTCGCACACTGGGGGATGCGCCGCTATCACAGCCTCTGAGATAACTTTCTGGGTCACTGATTTAAGTCAGCGGGGTGTGTGTGTGTGTGTGTGGCAGCGTTCCATTTGCGTTCAGCAACTTGGCACTGCAGCAATAGAATCTGTGGCCATGCAGCTTTAATTACCGCCAGTAGGCAAGGTGGTCATAAAAAGCAGTCGGACTTCTTTCCCTGTTTCGGGAGGGCCAAAATTAGTCAGCAGATTTCAGAAAGCAGGGACTCTCAGACAGAAGCCTCTCTATTTCAACTGCAAAAGGGAAAGGGAAAGGTTCCCCTTGCTCGAAAGCCAGTCGAATCCGACTCTAGGGTTGCGGTGCGCATCTCCGTTTCCAGGCCGAAGAGCCTGCGCTGTCCGAAGATGTCTCCGTGGTCATGTGGCCGGCAGGACTAAACGCCAAGGCGCAAGGAACGCTGTTCCCTTCCCAGCAAAGTGGTACCTATTTATCTACTTGCATTTTTCTTGCTTTCGAACTGCTAGGTTGGCAGGAGCTGGGGCCAGAGACGGGAGCTCGCTCCCTCACGCTGCACTGGGGTCTTGAACTGCTGAACTACTGACCTTCCAGCCTGCAGTTCAGTGTCTTAACCACTGAGCCACTGCAGCAAAAGGGCCCCCAAAAGAAACGCTGGTAGGAGTTCGAATTAAGCTCACACTTAGAGGTTGCCATCATTCCAGGTGGTGGCTGGAGACCTCCTGCTGTGACAACTGATCTCCAGGTGACGGAGACCAGTTCACCTGGGGGAAATGGGTACTTTGGGAGTTGCACTCTGCGGCATAGTGCCCTCCCCAAACCCCGCCCTCCTCAGGCTCCACCCCCAAAACCTTCCAGGGATTTCTGAACCTGGAGCTGGCAGCCCTACTCAGACAGGGGAGAGAAATATCCCACCCATCAGCTCTTCAGCTTTGGCTAGGCTTGCTAACCTCCAGGTGGGACCTGGAGATCTCCCAGAATTACAACTGGTCCCCAGACTATACAGATCAGTTCCCTGTGATAAAAATGGCTGATTTGAGGGACGGGGACTCTACAGCATTGTGCCTACCCTGCTGAGGCCCCTCCCCAGGCTCTTCCCCCAAAATCTCCAGGCATTTCCCAACCCAGAGCTGGCAATTCACTTGGTACCTTCCCCTACTATTTCCACAAAATTAAAATGTCCTCTTGGTAGGGTTATCAGATCGTAAGGAAAGGGGGCTTGTGTACCTCCAGCAGTTGTCTAGAAAAGAGAGGATTTCAGCCAAGCACAGCTTCTCTGGCTCCCATGAAAATCTGCACCTGCTGAACTAGTTTGGTGTAATGGTTAAGTGCGCGGACTCTAATCTGGGAGAACCGGGTTTGATTCCCCACTCCTCCACTTGCACCTGCTGATGTGACCTTGGGTCAGTCACAAGCTCTGGCACAGCTGTTCTTGAAGAAGAGCAGTTTCTGTCACTCAGCCCCATCTACCTCACAGGGTGTCTGTTGTGGGGAGGAAAGGAAAGGAGTTTGTAAGTCGCTCTGAGACTCCTTTGGGTAGTGAAGGGCAGGCTATAAATCCAATCTCCTCCTCCTCCTCCTCCTCCTCCTCCTCTTCTTCTTCTTCTTCTCTCCTCTTCCCACACAACTATTAAAGGCAGAAGAACCCCATCTGACTTTTAACCTCCATGGCTGCTGACTAGGGTTGCCAACTTCAAGGTGTGGCCTGGAGTAGGGTAGCCATTCTCCAGACGGTGGCTGGAAATCTCCTGGAATTCCAACTGGACTCCAGGTCAGAGAGATCAGTTCCCCTGAAGAAAATGGCTGCTCTGGAAGCTGGACTCTATGGCATTAGATCCTGCGTTACACCCTGCCCTCCTCAGGCTCCAGCCCCCAAATCTCCAGGCATTTCCCAACCCATAGCTGTCAATGCTTGCCTGGAGATCTCCTGGAATCACAACTGATCTCCAGCCAACAGGCATCAGTTCCCCTGGAGAAAATGACTGCCTTGAAGGGTGGATTCTATGGCCCACCAAGCTCTCTCCCCACCCCAAATCCAACCTTCCCCAGGCTGTGCCTCCAAAATCTCCATGGATTTCCCACCTGGAGTTAGCAACCATACTGCTGACCAATGCTCCCTCTAAACTTTGGAACCTTGTGAGCAAAAAATTCTACTTCGGGAGCTGCTGGCATTAAAGTTGTGAGCGAGCAATTTGACTACTGCATCAATTAGTTCTTGCTCTGGAGCCCTCCTTCCTGAGCTAAGGCAAAAATGTGTGAGCCGGAGGCTAAGAAACTGTGAGCTAGCTCACAGTAACCCAGCTTAGAGGGAACACTGCCACTGACTCTTCTTTGCATGCTCTTTCCTCCACAAAGACATTAGGAGCCCTGTTTCCAAGCCACAGTTCATGAAGTATACCAAATCTGCAGCAATTTCACGGCTATTATGAGGCAGTATAGCTATAACTTTAATGAAAATATAAAGTGCCCTGGGCTTTCCCCCAAAGAATCCTGCAGGGGGTTTTTTTGTAGAAAAAGCCCAGCAGGAACTCATTAGCATAACAGGCCACACCCGACAGCCGAAACTCATTAGCATATTAGGTCACATCCCCATGTCACCAGCAATGCTCCCTCTAAGCTGTGGAGTCTTGTGAGCAAAAATTCTACTTTGTGAGCTACTGGCACTAAAGTCGTGAGCGAGCGATTTGGCTACTGCATAAATTAGTTTGCTCTGGAGCCATCCCCTTCCTGAGCGAAGACAGAAATGTGTGAGCCGGAGACTAAAAAACTATGAGCTAGCTCACACGAACTCAGCTTAGAGGGAACACTGATTACCAGTACTGTGGTCATCCAGCCACGCCTACCTTTTGCTTCTTATTCTGTTTATCTTGCTTGCGGTCAAAACCCCAGGGCTTTTTTTGTAGCAGGAACTCCTTTGCATGTTAGGCCACACACCCCTAATGTAGCCAATCCTAATGAGTTTCTGCTGTTGGGTGTGGCCTATTATGTTAATGAGTTCCTGCTGGGCGTGGCCAACTCAGGAGCCAGCCAGAACCCCGTTCCTGTGCATTCCTGCCCCAAAATAGCCCTGGCATCCTGGGAATTGTAGTTTGGTTAGAGATCACCAACCTGCCCAACGGAACTACAGTTCCCTGAGGTGACAGGAAATTATCATTAATTTAAATTAAATTTATAGTCCTTAGATCAGGGATGCAAACTGGCAGCCTGGTGAGTGTCAGATCTGGCCCTGAGGCACTATCATCATGTGACCGCCCCCCCCCAGTGGCTCTACCAAATTTAATTAAAGTACGATCAAAAATTTGCACGCAGCTTCACTCAGAATAAGTTTGGAAGGCTTCAGACCAAAAAATGAGGACTATAAATAGAAGGGGGAAAGGAACGGAAAGGTTTTTCAGGTTGTTCAGAAGAGGGAAGAGAGAGGCCCCGGCTTCAGTATGCCATCTCTCTCTGATCTTGCATGTGATATGGAAATGTGACTAATTTCGATGTAAATTTTATGCCTGAGGGCAGGCGCTATGTGCTGGTGACATCCTGACAGATGGGGACGGTACCCACATCCTCAAGGAGACAGATCATTTTGTGAGGTGATTTCATTTTGTTTTATTTGGGGACTAGATGTGCTTTTGGCCTTTGGACCGCTGCCTGGGGAACAGGGTGGCTCAACAGAATACAGACGCTGGCCATGACGCATGAGTAGGGTGGCCAACCCCCAGGTGGGGCCTGGAGACCTTTCGGAATTACAACGGATTCCCAAGCGACAAGAGATCAGCTGACTTAACGGCAACCTTGTGGGGTTTTCAAGGCAAGAGGCGTTCAGAGGTGGTTGGGAGGAAACAGCAGCTTTGGAGGGTGGGCTCTGTGTGAGGTTGCCAACCTCCAGGTGGTGCCCGGAGATCGCCCACTATTACAGTTGATCTCCAGATGACCAAGACTATTTCCCCTGGAGAAAATGGCTGCTTTGGAGGGTGGATTCTACGGCTTCGTACCCTGCTGAGATCCAGCCCTCTCCAAACCCTGGCCCTCTCCAGACTCCACCCCCAGGCTCCACTCCCAACCCAGATCTGGCAACCCTAACTCTATGGCATTATCCCCTCCTGAGATACCTCCCTCCCCAAACCCCACCTTCCCCAGGAGGGTTGACAGGTCCACCTGGGTCTCCAGCAGGGGATGGTAGGGTTGCCAGATCCAGGTTAGGAAATTCCTGGAGATTTGGGGGTGGAGTTTGAGGGAGGGGAGGGACGGGACCTCAGTGGGATAGCAGTGCCATCGAGTCCACCCTCCAAAGCATCCATTTTCTCCAGGGGAACTGATCTCTGTTGCCTGGAGCAGGGTTCCCACTAAGCTGAGTTAGTGTGAACTGGCTCACAGTCTTTTAGCCTCCGGCTCACAGATTTTTGTCTTCGCTCAGGAAGGAGGGCTCCAGAGCAAACTAATTTATGCAGCAGCCTAATCGCTCACTCACAACTTTAATGCCAGTTAGCTCACAAAGCTGAATTTCTGCTCACAAGACTCCACAGCTTAGAGGGAGCATTGGTCTGGAGATGAGCTGTAATTCCAGGGGATCTCCGGGTCCCACCTGGAGGCTGGCATCCCTATCCCCCAACCCAGAGTTGGAAACCCCCGTTGGGGCCCAGTAGCTCCTCTCTCAGCCCCGTCCCCATTTCTTCCCAATATGGCACCCCTTACATTATGATGACTATTTCTGGCTGTTTTAAAAAAAATTAAAGACTTAAAAGATATACTAAGAGCAGCGTAGCACTTAGCGATCGATGTCAGCCATCTTGGCTTGCTCCCTAAGAGCTCTTTGCAGAACAGCATTCCCCTCAGGTATCCAGAAAGGAATGAAGTAAAAAAAAAATTCCCACAACTGGGTGACATCATCCCTATGAGATCATCTCCACCGCACCTCCGCTTCCCTCACGGCAGACAGCAGAGTTGAATCTGTTGCTATATATGGTAGGATGTCATCACCAGAGCGCTCTTGTTAGTGTATTCTCTTCCCAGCCGATCCATCATCGCTGCCCCAAAATCTCACAGTTCATAGGAGCTCGGAACCAGCCTAGCAGCTCCCAAATTTAAGCCCCTTCAGCCTTGCCATAGCTATTAAAGCGAGTCCCCAGAGTTCAGACCCTTTCAGGCCTATGGTACAATTCCCTTTATCTATCCCATTCAATGGGAGTTCATGTGGGCCAGCTAGAATTTGACCTTGTGCGTCTGCCTATTTAAGACCATAAGAGAAACCAATGCTGGATCAAGCCAATGGCCCATCCAGTAAAGCACTCTGTCACACAGTGGTGAAAAATACCAGGTCCAGCAGTGGGGCCAGGACACTAGAAGCCCTCCCACTGTTGCCCCCTCCTCTAAGCACCAAGAATACAAAGCATCACTTGCCCCAACCTGAGAGTTCCTACCTATATACCTTGTGTGGCTAATAGCCACTGATGGACTTCTGCACCATATGCTTACCTAATTCCCTCTTGAGGTGGTGGCAGCGGCTCCTGTGGCAGTGCATTCCAAGGGTTAATCACACTTTGGGTGAAGAAGGACTTCCTTTTATCTGTTCTAACCCGACTGCTCCAGACACAATTCAGATTGCAGGTTCTAACTTTTCAAGCTCTAAATGGCTTTCGGCCAGGGGTGTTGAAGGACTGCCTCTTCCCTAGGGTGGCCAGTTCTGGGTGGGGAAATACCTGGAGATCTTTTTTTGGGGGGTGGAGCCTGAGAAGGGAGGGGTTTGGGGAGGGGAGGGATAGAAAGCCAGAGTCCACCTTCCAGGGCAGCCATTTTCTCCAGGGAAACTGATCTCTTCAGCCTGGAGATCAGTTGCAATTCCAGGAGAACTCCAGCCACCACCTGGGGGTTGGCAACCCTACTCACATGTTGTCCAGCCCATCAATAAGGATCAGCCACACAAGCCCTGCTCTCTCTATGCCCCTGCCTTCAGAGATGAGGCAAGTGTAGGGTTGCCAGGTATCCTGGCAGGAGATGGGGGAGGAACTTACCAGGAGCAGGAGGGAAGCCCAGGCTACATCACGGGCGATGCACCAACGTCACTTCCAGCATGCATCGGAAATGATGTCATCACATTGCGCCACTGCTCTGTTTTTTGGGGAAAAACTCTATGGTAAAAACAGCTTCTACCATGGAGTTTTCAGCCAAATACCAGAGCATGGCTGCGACATCACCTACGTGATGATGTCACTTCCAGTTCACACCAGAAGTGATGTCATCACATTGCCAGCAATATAGAACAGGTCTCCCTCCTGTTCCTGGTAATTCCCCCCACCAGCCAGCTGATTGGCAGTGAGGGGCAGGGTATGGAGGCTGGAGATCCCCCGCCTCCAGCAGGGTGGCTGTCAACCTTTGGCAGTTGGCAAGTGGTGACTGGGCTTTTTCAGTAGTGGCCCCTTGCTTATGGAATGCTCTTCCATTTGATGCTGGCCTAGTGCCTACTTTGCATTCTTTTAGGCCCAGGCCACAATGTTTCTATTCACCCAAGCTTTTAAGTAGGGGGTCGGTTTTTTAAACACTATTTTAGTCTTGAAACTATTATGTTAAGCTGTCAGCCTGTTATTATGGTCTGTGTTTTTATTCTGGGTTGGGTTTTTTAATGCTGGATTTTGATTAATATGTTTAAAAAAAATAATTTTGTTTTGTAAGCCACCTTGGGCGGGTTTCTGTAAAGCCAGTTTGGTGTAGTGATTAATCTGGGAAAACCGGGTTTGATTCCCCACTCTTCCACTTGCAGCTGCTGGATGACCTTGGGCAAGCCATAGTTCTGACAAGAGCTGTCCTTGAAAGAGCAGTCCTCGAAAGAGCTCTCTCAGCCCCACCTACCTCATAGGGTGTCTGTTGTGGGGAGGGGAAGGGAAAGGAGTTTGTAAGCTGCTCTGAGACTCTGAGTGAAAGGCGGGGTATAAATTCAATCTCCTCCTCCTCCTCCTCCTATTCTTCTTCTTCTGCTTCCTCTTCTTCTTCTTGTACAATAAAATTTTCCTAATCAAACAACTAAATAATGTATTGCTTGAGAAAATCTTGAGGCCCATATCTCAACCCTCACATGAGACAGGCACGCATATCAAATCTGAAATTGTAATCACAATTCATCTTCTTCTATTATGTTCTATTTTAATTTAAATGGAGCCCAATATTAATTGCAAAAGTGCAAACAGACCAAACAGTGTATATGTTGGACATGGCTCAAGAAGACCTGAGTTCAAGACTAGCTCAGCCATAAAGCTAGCTGGGTAATCTGGGCCCTGTCCTTCTTCTCTGTTTCAAACTAACATACCTCACAAGGGTTTTGTGGGGAAAACATGGGATCAATACTGTGCTTGAAGGAGACTGAAATATTTATTTATTTATTTATTTATTTATTTATTTATTTATTTATTTATTCCCTACTTTTCCTCCAAAGGGGTTCCAAAGCATCTTACATTGTTCTCCTCTATTTCATTTTATCCTCACAACAACCTTGTGAGGTAGGGTTAGGGAGAGAATATGGTCCAAGGTCCCGCAGCAAACTTCTATGGTAGAGCGGGGATTCGAACTGGGGTCTCAAGAGACTTCTTAGAAATACAAGAATAACTGATTTGGGTTCAAATAAGTATGTCCTGGCTCTCCCCCTTTACGTGCTCTCTCTTCTGTAATATTTTTCTTGATGGCTTCAATGGCTATTTCCTTAACCATTAATTTTTATTTTGTTCGCCTGCTTGGTAAACACCTTAATCTGATGTATGCAGTTTTTTTTTTTAAAAAAAAGGAGTGGCTCCTTCTCAGAGAATAAAAATATTTAAAGTTTATTCAACCCATCAAGTGTTCAGAACATTTCCTGTATATTACCTCTCATTAGTCCTTCCAACAACCCTATCAGGATGATGACGACGATGATACCCATAGCACAGATGGGAACACTGAGGCCAAACAGTTTGCCTCATGCCACCCATTAAGATTCAGACCTGGGACTTCTTGATCCCTAGTCTGCATTCTTGCAGTCCACCGCAATGCATGTTTACTTAAAGGTAAGGCATGTTGTATTCAGTGGGGCTGATTTCCAAATAGGTATGCTTAGGACTGCAGACTCTATCACTAACAACAGAATTCCCGACCCTACCTAAGGTAAAGGCAAAGGTTTCCCTTGCTCGAAAGCCAATCGAATCCGACTCTAGGGGTGCAGTGCTCATCTCCGTTTCCAAGCCGAAGAGCCAGCGCTGTCCGAAGTTGTTTCCATGGTCATGTGGCCAGCATGACTAAATGCCGAGGCGTACGGAATGTTGTTACCTTCCCACCGTAGCGGTGCCTATTTATCTACTTGCAATTTCTTGCTTTCGAACTGCTAGGTTGGCAGGAGCTGGGTCCAGAGACGGGAGCTTATTCCGTCATGCGGCACTCGGGGTCTTGAACTGCTGAACTACCGACCTTCCGGTCTGCAGTTCAGCATCTTAACCACAGAGCCACCACAGTTTACCTAAACCACCCTAATATATATATCCTGGGTTTTTAGGGACCACCAGTCTTTTTCATGGGTACTGCAAACCTCCTTGATTTCTGCTTGTTCCCCAAATCTAAGGGACTCGGAGGTTCTTGGCTGCTGCGCTGCCCCAGCAAAAACCACCAGCCTCCCCCTCTGAGCCTGGTGAGGGATAGAGGGCATCATCGATGTATAATTAGCCAGCCCCAGCTAACAACTGCCGCATACCCCCTTCCCAGAAAAAGGGCCGGGAGCAGGGAGAAGGAGGCTGAAGTCACAGCCTGCCATCATCCCCAAAAAATCATCCCCTGCCCCTCCCCCCCATACATCATGACATCATCCGCGTCCCCTGCCCACCCCAACAGAGCGGTGATCTCCATCTGGGCGGCCTCTCGCCTCCCCATTGGCTGAGCAGAGCTGCCCGTCATCCCCGAATGTGGGCGGGCCCCACAACACTCTCCCTATACCCCCCGCCCAAAATCTGAGACTTCACGGAGCGTGACAGCAGGCAGCGCAGGAGTTGGGCTCCGAACCCCGGCGAGAAGCACCGAAGCCCAGCTCGGCTACAGGCAAAGCAGCGGGTGAGTGAGCCTGGGTACCACATTCCATCGCTTGGGATGCGGTTGCCGGGGGAGACGGGATGCAGGAGGTGGGAGGGGAAAAGCAGCTAGGCGGAAAGTTTCCCCGGTTTCCTCTCGTCCTCTGTACTGACCTAATTCCCCAGCACCCCTTTCTGGATCCCTCCGTCATCTTTCCAGCCTACTAGGGACTTTCTTCTTTCCTTTCCCCCATCCTCCCATCCCTTTGGGATCTGCACCCTCCCCCCCCCACCTTCCCACTCCCGATCCAAGGATGCAGTCTGGGGGATTCTTGGCTCCTAAGCCACCTTCTCAAAGCTCCTGAGGGGTCCCATTCCTCACGTGAAACTGGGGAAAACAACGGAAGAGTTCCAGCCTGTTTACGTGCCACCTCTTCCAGGACATGAAATCAGATCTAACCCCCAGCGATAACAGATTTCCATCAGAAAAGGAAAGAGGTCGTGGCGGGAGGTCTTTGAAGCAATTTTAGTCACTCTCCCGTGCGTGACTGAAGCTGCTATATCTGGATTTGGGCAGCAGAGCTTCTTAGAACTCTCCTAGACTGCTCTCGGGTCAGGGCATCGAAGTGGGGAGGGGGGCTGGAAAACAGGGCTTGGGACCTTGCCCGAAGCCATCATGGCTGGGTGGGAAACTAGTGGCATATTTTGATAATTTGAAGGGTCCCATCCGGTGTTCCCTCTAAGCCGTGGAGTCTTGTGAGCAAAAATTCTACTTTGTGAGCTACTGGCATTCAAGTGGTGAGAGAGCGATCTGGCTACTGCATAAATTAATTTGCTCTGGAGCCATCCTTCCTGAGCTAAGAGCTGGAGGCTAAAAATTATGAGCTAGCTCACACTAACTCAGCTTAGAGGGAACACTGGTCCCATCTGGTACAACTTCTTCCAGCCCCTTCCAGGACAGAGATGTCTGCCCTCCTCCCAATCTTAAACACATCTACGTGGAAGAAAGTCCCATTGTGTTCAATGGGTCTTTACTCTTATGTAAATGAGCTTAGTGTTTGCAGCCATACTCAGTATAATTAATGGCTGCGCTTTGACTTAATTTTCACCCAGCCTCTCCTCCCCGCCTGCCGTCATTACCATAAGGACTCCGTAGCCCATGCAGAAGCCATTAAAACAAGCCTCTGGTTTCATTCCAAGTGCATTAGAATTAACTGCACAGCCTCAATATGCATTGAAGTGCATTCAAGTTTAACAGGCAGCATTTGAACTCTGCTGTCATGTACGGTCTGATTAATGGAATGGCAAACACACACCCTCAACCACCACTGGTTCTAATAGCACTAACGGAAGAAGTTGCTTAGTCGAGCTTTGGGGTAGAAGCCATTTCTAGGGGAGGAAGATATTTTTATGGGGGAAAGAAGGCTGTCAGCCTGGGCTGAGTTTCTGAAGTTGGATCCAACTCTGCAAGAAGTACAGGTGTCAGTTGGAGGAGACTGGAGGACCCATTTCGGGGTCAGGAAGCAATTTTCCTCCAGGCCAGGTTGGCCCAGGATTCAGGAATCTTGGAAGTTTTTAAATTATTATACTGTTTTTGCAACCGGAGTCATAAACAGCAAACTGTTCCCATAGACACAGAGCAAGGGTCACTGGGCAAGTGGGGGGGGAGGAAAGCTGTGAATTTCTTGCATTGTGCAGTGGGTTGGACTAGATGACTCTTGGGATCCCTTCTAGCTCTTTGTTTCTGAGAGGTGTATACTGGTAGGCGGAACTTCTCAGTTCTGTCCCAGAGGCTAGAGGAGAACATGGGTCCAGTGGAAGACGGGCCTATGGCCAGCTAGGTTGTTGCCTTGCTCTGAAAGAGGATGGAAGTCGAATCCAGTAACTGGGCAGGATTGGGCTTGCCTTTAACTCCTGTGACTCTCATCTGGGCCCCCTCCCCTATTTCTTATCTCCGCCTTTCAGCTCCATCCTCTAATAATGCAGGAATGGAGCTAATTTCACATTAGAGAAGTTACCTCGCAGGGCATGAAGGGCAAAGCCGGTCCTTTGCTGAGGACTGGCTGTTGTCAGGAGATACTCAGCTAGAGCAAAAGACTTTCATCAGCTTCAAAAGAATCAATCAAACAAAAAAAGAGTGACAGGTCCCTAGCAGGGTTTATGTTGGGCAGACACCAACAACTGGAAACTCATGGATCATCAGACGGACAAGGACGATGACCCATTGGGTCACCCAGCGCAGCAGCATGCTCCGTTAACCCTCTCTTTGGGGTTTCATTTCATCCCGCCATCCAATCAAATCTTCATCGATTTGGCATCAGTTTTTTGTCTGTGGCTGACTCTGCATTGGCTTTTCCCTCCACTGTTTTACCAAACCCACGTCGGGAACAGAAATTCCCCTCTGCCTTACATGCTGCTGTCACTTTCTTTGATCGGCAGGTTTTATGGTACCCTCCACACTGCATGCTGCTTTCACTTGCTTGGATCATCAGATTTTATGGCACCTTCCGCATAGATTTATGGCCATTCAGGGGTGACATTGCAGTCAGTACAGCATTGCCCCGAGGTATTTGAATGTAGTCTTGAACGGAACCGTTTCTGTTCCAACGTGGGTTTGGTAAAACAGTGGCGAAGAAGGAGAAGAGGAGATTGGTTTCACACCTTGCCCTTCACTACCCAAAGGAGTCTCAGAGTGGCTTACAAACTCCTTTCCCTTCCTCTCCCCACAAGAGACACCCCGTGAAGTAGGTGAGGCTGAGAGAGCTCTGACAGAAACTGCTCTTTTTTCAAGGACAGCTCTTGTCAGAACTATGGCGTGCCCAAGGTCATCCAGCCAGGTGCAAGCGGAGGAGTGGGGAATCAAACCCCATTCTCCCAGATTAGAGTCTGTGCACTTAACCACTACACCAAACTGGAGGAAAAAGCCAATACAGAATCAGCCAAAGTTCCCCTTTCTTCCTCCCTGTCACAATGTGAATAAAAGGAAGTCCTTCTTCACCCAAAGAGTGATTAACATATGGAATTCACTGCCACAGGGGGTGGTGGCAGCTACAAGCATGGACAGTTTCAAGAGGGAATTAGATAAACATATGGAGCAGAAGTCCATCAGTGGCTATTAGCCAGAGGGTATAGATGGGAACTCTCAGTCTGGGGCAGGTGATGCACTCTATTCTTGGTGCTGGAGGGGGCAGCAGTGGGAGGGCTTCTAGTGTCCTGGCCCCACTGCTGGACCTCCTGATAGCATGTGGTATTTTTGGCCGCTGTGTGACAGCGTGTTGGACTAGATGGGCTATTGGCCTGATTCAACATTGGCTTCTCTTATGTTCTTATGTTCTCTTATGTCCATCTGGGTTCAGAACAATGTTCCCCGATGCCCTTGCCTGGGGCGGTTCCATTTCAAGGTCTCTGCCCCTTTAGAGAAGACGCCCCACGTCTTGCGGATGGATCAGAAAGGGTGCAAGAGAGAAGGATCCGGGAATGCCAGAGCTAGGAGGGAAAGTTGAAAAGCAGGCATGTGGGTTGTGCTTAAGGGGGAGGGGAGAGTGGCGAAGGAGGCTTTCGGATAGGAAGGACATACACTGTGCCAAAGAGGCGATCCGTACCGCCGGAGGCCACCTAGGGGTCAGCCAGAGAGTCGGCTTGATAGAAAACGGCGAGGAAAAGGACAAGAAGAACTTTCCCGCTATGAATGTCAGTCTTCACCATTGAGTAAATAGCTCTCCAGAAAGGTTGACGATGGAATTAAAATGCAACTAAAGATGCAACTAAGACGATTAAGGGGATGGAACACCTTCCCGATGAAGAAAGCTTGAAGGAGTTAGGGCACTTTTGTTGGGAGAAACGACAATTCGGGAGTTACATGAGGGAGGTTTACAACATTATGCGTGGGATTAGAGAAGGGAGAGAAAGAAGTACTTTCCTCTCTTTCTCACAGTACAAGAACTCATGGGCTGCTCTTGAGTTTGTAAGGAGTTCGTAAGCCGCTTTGAGACTCTGAGTGAAGGGTGGGGTATAAATCCAATCTCCTCTCCTCCTCCTCCTCCTCCACTCAATGAAATTGATGGGCACTAAGCTTAGAACAGATAAGAGGAAGTACTTTTTCACCCAAGGAGTCATTGACATATGGAACTCACTGCTGCAGGAAGTGGTGGTGGCTACAAGTACAGACAGCTTAAAATGGGGATGGAAAAACATATAGAGCAGAGGTCCATCAGTGGTTATTAGCCACAAGGTATTGATGGAACACTATTATGTCTGGGGCAGTGATGCTCTGTATCCTTGGTGCTTGGGGGTCAACAATGGAAGGGCTTCTGGCATTCTGGCTCCGATGGTGGACCTCCAGATGGCACCTGTATTTTGGCCATGGTGTGGCACAGAGTCTTGGACTGGATAGGCCATTGGCCTGACCCAACATGGCTTCTCTTAGGCTCTTATATCTGGGGCGGTGGTGCTCTGTATCCTTGGTGCTTGGGGTCAACAGTGGGAGGGCTTATGGAATTTTGGCCCTGATGGTGGACCTCCGGATGGCCCCTGGGTTTTGGCCACTGTGTGACACAGAGTGTTGGACTGGATGAGCCACTGGCCTGACCCAACATGGCTTCTCTTAGGCTCTTATATCTGGGGCAGTAATGCTCTGTATCCTTGGTGCTTGGGGGGAAACAGTGGGAGGGCTTACAGAATTCTGGTCCTGCTGGTAGACCTCCAGATGGCGCCTGGGTTTTGGCCACAGTGTGATACAGAGTATTGGACTGGATGGGCCATTGGCCTGACCCAACATGGCTTCTCTTATATTCTTATCAATTGTTTCTGAAGCCATGCAAAGTAGTGCGTCTCTGAAGCGGCAAAAACCACACCAGTTCTGTGAGGATCACTCCCTGAAGCAAATGAGTATAATTTTCTGCTTATTGTTTTAATGCATTACCGACCTTCCCCCCCCCCCCCCGGCCACCATCCCCTGCACAGCCGATTCCCTAAGTCAGATCTCAGCCTTGTTCTCATTCGGCGTGGCATCGGTTTTTTAAATCCCTTTATTACAGTACACGTCGGGAGTCCTTCTAGCCAAAAGGCTCGAGGCGAAGGCAATCGTTCACAAATGAACAAGAAATCACAATACTGCCTCAACAATGAGATCCTTTTAAAAATAAAAATAGTCGACCGGCACGAAAAGACCAACCAGTACAGTAAACGCCGTCGGGAGTAAAACAATATTTAATTGGCAGCCGCAGCAAGTGGCCATGCCAGGCAGCCAGAGGCCAAATCTAGCCCCTGATTTATTTATCCAGTACATTTTTATCTCGCCCTCCCTCCCAGGAACTCAGAACAGCACGTATGGTTCACCCATCCCCCCGTTTTACCCTAACAACAAACCTATAAGGTAGGCGAGGATGAGAAAATGTGACCGGCACAAGTTTCATGGCGGTGGGTGACCTTGGGTCAGTCACAAGTTCTCTCAGAGCTGTTTGCTCAAGAGCAGTTCTCTCAGAGCTCTCTCAGCCCCACCTACCTCACAGGGTGTCCGTTGTGTAGAGGGTAAGGGAAAGGAGATTGTAAATCGCTCAGAGGCTCCGAGTGAAGGGCGATGTATAAATCCAATCTCCTCTTCCTCTTCTTCAGAAGGTGGACTCTATGGCATTGGACTCCACTGAGATCCCACCCACTTCTCAAACCCCGCCCTCCCCAGGCTCCACCCCCACATTTTCAGGAATTTCCCAGCCTGGAGTTAGTGGGAAGCTATGCTGCCCCTGGGTGGAGGGTTGCCAACCTCCAGATGGGGAATGGAGATCTCCCAGACTTGCAACTGCTCTCCAGCTGACAGGTGGGATCTGGAGATCTCCCAGAAATACAGTTAAATTTTTAGACTCAGAGATCAGTTTCCCTGGGGGGGGAGCTGCTTTGGAGGGTGGGCTCTGTGGCATTATATCATGCTGAGATCCGTTCCTTCCCTAAACCCTAACCCTCCCAAGCAGTGTTCCCTCTAAGCTGTGGAGTCTCGTGAGCAAAAATTCTACTTTGTGAGCTGCTGGCATTAAAGCTGTGAGCGAGCGATTTGGCTACTGCATAAATTAGTTTGCTCTGGAGCCAGCCTTCCTGAGCTCAGACAAAAATGCATGAGCCAGAGGCTAAAAAAAAGGTGAGCTAGCTCACACTAACTCAGCTTAGAGGGAACACTGCTCCTAAGGCTCCGCCCCCAAAAATCTCCAGAAATTTCCCTGCCTGGAGTTGGCCAAATGGTGGCTCTCATGTCTGGGACAGCCAAGGCCCACACGCTCATGTGTTAACTTCAGTGTGCCGTAGCAGTAAATCGTCCTGTAGGACCACATCAAGACGGACCCTCTCGTTCGCTTTTCCCCCTCACATGAAAATATTTTCACATTTGTCTGGAGCAAGAGAGGTCATGCAGCTTTTCCAAAGCAGGCTCCCTTTGGGTCAGGAAGTGCGCCATGTTTCTTTCAGGGCGACTGAAGACCTGGCACCCGCATGACAGCTAAGGGTTGCCAAGCCTTAGGCCAAGAAATGGATGCGTCCGGTTGCTTCTGTCTCCACGAGGGCAGCCCTTTTCCTTCCCGCTAACCTCTACATGTTGCAGGCCTTTAAAATAATGAACCTCAGATCTGAGTGGGAGAGCGGTAGGGTTGCCAGCCTCCAGGTGCGGCCTGGAGATCTGGGCCATAGGTATATCTGTTGCAGTCTCTCTACTATATATGGTAGCCATTGTAGCAGCGTGTAACAGTATCTTTGCTCTGATGGAGTGGCACACATTCATAACTACAAAATTCTGATTACCAGGTTGGTTGACCAATTTATTTTGTATTTACATTTTACTAAATTTAAGATACTAATGGATGTTATGATAGCTAATTCATAACTTTATTACTTTTCCTTTAATGTAGAAGTACTAGGCCCAGCACTAATTTCAGCAATAGCTGTATAATCATATAAGGTAACACTACTTTTGTAAGAAGCAATTTTTAATTAAAACTTGGCATATAATTCAAGAATATAAAATAATTTGTCTTCTTCCCCCTTATAATTTCAGGCTACAACACCTGGGTTGATATATGTATATAGGTCTATGAATATGTGTCAAGGATATATCTGTATTAGTGACCACTGAGGAAGGCCCTTTGGGGCCGAGTTTGGTCTTCAGTTGTTTAGTGTTGACCCATCTTTCGTGTGAGCATTTGTATGTTTTTATACGTCTGACACTGGAAAAATTTTAATCAGAAGTTATTTTAACAAGTGTACACCTTAATAAATTTGTATGTTTATATTATATTAGTCAGCTTGGCTCCCTTGGTGCGCAGTGTTATTTTGGGTTGAGTTTCCCCTTCCCTTTTCCCCCTTTTTCAGTTGCGGCCTGGAGATCTCTCAGAATTACAACGGATCTCCGTATGACAGAGATCAGCCCCCCTGGAGGAAATGGCTGCTCTGGAGGGTGGACTCTATGGCATTCTGCGCTGCTGAGGCTCCTCCCCTCCCTAAATCCTGCCCTCCCTAGGCTCCGCCCCCCCAAATCTCCAGGTATTCCCCAATCCAGAGATGGCAGCCCTAGAACAGGGGCATAACTTTGTCTTCTTTTGCTTCAGACACAAACAAATCTCTGAACAAAAGCCAACGCTATTTAGTGCATGGATTTGGCTGCTGTGTGGGTATAGAGACCCACTCCTGTGACTTACGGTTGCCAGCTTTTGTTTGGGGAATACCTGGAGGTTTTTGGGGGGTGGAGCCTGGGGAGGGCGGAGTTTGGGGAGGGGAGGGGCCTCAGCAGGGAATAATGCCATAGAGTCCTGCCTCCCAAGCAGCCATTTTCTCCAGGGAGACTGATCTCCAGGCCACACCTGGAGGCTGGCAACCCTACTGCTCTCCCATTCGGACCTGAGGTTCATCATCTGGAGATCAACTGTGATAGCGGGAGATCTTCAGGTGCCATCTGGACATTGGCAATCCTACTGTGACTTGTCCAACGGTAGTGCCACGGGTGGTATACAAAGGCTGGGCAAAGGCTTCATGCCATACCTGGATCTGGGTGGAGGCCTGTCAACAGCTTCCTAAACTCTTGGCCTTCAAGACCATGGGTTGGGAGGGACCCTCAAGTGGTTATGGAAATCGTTGTCCCCTGTTTACCTGCTGACTTTTGGAAGGGTCTGCTTGGTAAGGAATAACAGCGCCCTGCCTTCTCCTTCTCAGTCTCCTTGCAAGCATGCTAAGAACAGCAGCAGGAGGGGGTTAGTGGTGCAGCGCATTTCTCCACGGTTCAGAGTCAATCCCTTGGCTTGTCCCTCACTATGGTGCAGCTCCCGGTTCTTGGGCTGTGTTCCCTGTCCCTGGCTCTTTTGGCCTGTTTAAGCAGGAAGATTTGGGGTGGGGGGGGGCATGGACGGGCACGCCGGCATCACACCAGCATGTCACGTCACTTCCTCCAAAAGTCAGAAGTGATGTCACATCACTGGGAACTAGAGTTACCAGCTCCAGGTTGGGAAATACCTTGAGATTTGGGGCTGGGGGGGTGGAGCCTGAAGAGGGCAGGGTTTGGGGAGGAAGGGAACTTCAGCAGGATATGGGGCCATACAGTCCACCCGCCAAAGCAGCCTTTTCCTCCAGGGGCAGGCCAACAAAGAGCAATAGCTGCCTTCCCGAGAAAGCCGTCCAAGGTATCCTTTAAATTTCTTTACAATCATTTTGGTTGGTTTAGTTAATCTATATATCCAGTGTGGTGTTGTGGTTAAAGGTGTTGGACTAGTATCTGGGAGACCCAGGTTCAAATCCCTGCTTGTGCCATGGAAGCTCGCTGGGTGGTCCTCCTCCAGCCGCTCTCTCTCTCTCAGTCTAACCTACCTCACAGGGTTGTTGTGAGGATAAAACAGAGGAGAGGAGAATGATGTAAGCCACTTTGGGTCCCCATTGGGGAGAAAGGTGGGGTAGTGGTTAAGAGCGGCAAACTCTAATCTGGAGAACCAGGTTTGATTCCCCACTCCTCCACGTGCAGCTGCTGGGTGACCTTGGGTCAGTCACAAGTTCTCTCAGAGCTGTTCTCTCGGGAACAGTTCTTGAAAGAGCTCTCTCAGCCACACCTACCTCACAGGGTGTCTGTTGTGAGGAGGGGAAGGGAAGGAGATTGTAAGCCGCTCTGAGAATCCGAATGATGGGCGAGGTATAAATCCAATCTCCTCCTCCTCCTCCTCCTCTTCTTCTATAAATGAATTAAATACATTAATTCAATTAAACCTCTGATCCCCTGTTCTCTACAATGGGCCCAAGGGAGACAACACAATCATTGTTGGAATAATAAACCAATAGAACAGAGCTCATAGCAACAAATACAATCAGATAATATGAAATTAGTCTTCAGCAGCCCCCCAAATCCTCCCAATTTTTAAGAAGTTTTCACCCTTAAAACTAAGAAAGGTAGTGCAAGAATAAAAAGTGGTTCAGATGTGACTGAACTCCAGTTTACACTGGTATTTGTCCAGAGGTCCACAGAGCTTTGCAAATATTCCCCAGAATTTCCCGTCTCTCAGGAATTTTTCTGAATCGTTGGCTTTTATATTTTTCCCTCCAGGGGGTGGTGGGGGAAGCAGTGAAAGGCAGCTTTGAGAAAAATGGAGAGGAACTGAATGCCTTTCACCGATGTGGGGTTATTTTTCTGCTGCAGATCCCAAATCCTTCCAGACATGCCCTCCAGTGACCTTTCTGTTAAAGCTCAGAAATTTCTCCCAACAGCTGTTCTTTCTCTGGATTAGCATCAGGGCAAAGCTGGTCCGAAACATCAAGTTTCTCGATTGGGCGATGAAATCTCTGGACTGTGATCAGTTTAAGATCGGGCACACAGACCGCATCTACCTATTCACTCCTTGTAGGACATTTTTCCACAAGGAAGGAACAACCCCCTCCATCAACACCATCCATCGAAGGTGGAAAGTGCTGTCAGACCTCAGCAACCCCACAGGCTGTGGGGATAAACAGAGATAGTTCGCCATTGCCTGGCTCTGTGTAGCAACCCTGGACTGCCTTGGTGGTCTCCCATCCATGATGCTAACCAGGACCGACCCTGCTTAGCTTCACATGATCTGACGAGATCGGGCCATCCAGGGCAGGGCAGAGACAAACAGAGGTGGTTTTGCCATTGCCTGCCTCTGCTTAGGACTTCCTTGGTGGTCTCCAATGCTCCCTCTAAACTGTGGAGTTTCGTGAGCAAAAATTCTACTTTGTGAGCTTCTGGCATTAAAGTTGTGAGCAAGTGATTTGGCTGCTGCATAAATTACTTTGCTCTGGAGCCACCCTTCCTGAGCAAAACCAAAAATGTGCGATCTGGAGGCTAAAAACTATGAGCTGGCTCACACTAACTCAGCTTATAGGGAACACTGGCTGGTCTCCCATCCACCTACTAATCTGGGCTGACCCTGCTTAGCTTCTGAGAGCTGAGAGAAAAGGGTTAGTCTGGGCCACCCAGTTTAGGGTACACCATTCTTTGGCAGAAGGTCAAGTGTTTAAAACAAAACAAATCTCAAATTGTTCATTGCCTGCCTGTCTGCTATTACATTTGGTGGTTAGAAATAATGAGATAGCAACTTATTTTTGGCCATTTGGCCATTGGATGATATCTTTTATATTGTTTAGATTTAAATCCTAGCCCTAGGAAGAATCCAGCCTTTGGAAAAGAATCAATGCAAGATAGATAGATAGATAGATAGATAGATAGATAGATAGATAGATAGATAGATAGATAGATAGATAGATAGATAGATAGATAGATAGATAGATAGATGGATGGATGGATGGATGGATGGATGGATGGATGGATGGATGGATGGATGGATGGATGGACGGACGGACGGACGGACGGACGGACGGACATGTATTGTGTATATGATGCATACACTTTAATCCTCGACTAGGAAAGCATATCATTGCCAACTGCCTTTGGGGTTGCCAACTGCTTGGAGAAAAATATTCTGCCCCTTTAATAAAGGTTTAGTGGGATTTTATTTACCAGGTAGGTTTACCAACTCAGGGGAGGGAAATACCTGGAGATTTGGGGGTGGAGCCTGGGGGGGAGGTGTTTGGGGAGGGGAAAGACCTTAGTTGGGGACAATAGTGTATCTGTCACCCTTGAAAGCAGCCATTTCCTCCAGGGGGACTCTAGTCTGCAGATTGGTTGTAATTCCAGGAAATCTCCAGGCCCCACCTGGAGATTGGGAGCCCTACCTTTTAGATAGCTTGGACAACATCTATACACCAAAGTCCAACTGTCTAGTAAATGTAGGGACTTTTCAGCAATTTTTGGAAACACCTTAAATCTCTACCTTTGAAGTAATCGGAGTCCCCAGACTTCAAATTCCCCAAACTTTGGCAAGAGTAATTCCTCTTTTTTTTATTGCCCTTAAGTCGCAGCTGACTTATGGAGACCCCGTAGTGTTTCCAAGGCAAGAGACATTCGGAGCTGGTTTGCCATTGCCTGGGTCTGTGAAACAACCCGAGTGTTCCTTGGTGGTCTCCCATTCAAGTCGTAACCGGAGCCGACCTTGCTTAGCTCCCAAGATTTCACAGAATCGTAGAATCAGTCACAGAGCTGGAAGGCCATCTAGTCCAACCCCCTGCTCAATGCAGGATCAGCCCTAGGGCACCCCTGACAGGTATTTGTCCAGCCGCTGCTTAAAGACTGCCAGGGAGAGGGAGCTCACCACCGCCCTAGGAAGCTGATTCCACCGTTGCACAGCTCTGACAGTAAAAAAGTTTTTCCTAAGATCCAGCTGGTACCTTCCCGCCCTTAATTTAAACCCATTCTTGTGAGTCCTCTCCTCTGCCGCCAACAGGAACAGCTCCCTGCCCTCCGCTAAGGGACAGCCCTTCAGATACTGCAAGAAAGCGATCATGTCCCCCACCCCGGGCCACAAAGGTCAAAGCCACAAAGGTCAAGGCCGCATCGATTGAAATGGCTGACTACACAACTGTTAAGGAAACATTGCCCTCCGTATATCACCCTAGATAACTGCCCCCGAGTCTGTTAAAGAGGTGACAACAATTGAACTTAGAGGAAAGAGTCAGTGATCATCCCTGGTGCACAAGTTCATCTGCCCCTAACCTCCGGCACACACCTTTCCAGTTTGGTGTAGTGCTTAAGTGTGCGGACTCTAATCTGGGAGAACCGGGTTTGATTCCCCACTCCTCCACTTGCACCTGGCTGGATGACCTTGGGCAAGCCGTAGTTCTGATCAGACTTGAAAAAGAACAGTTTCTGTCAGGAGCTCTCTCAGCCCCCACCTACCTCACAGGGAGGAGAAGGGAAAGAAGTTTGTAAGCCGCTCTGAGACTCCCTTGGGTAGTGAAGGGCGGGGTATAAATCCAATCTCTTCTCTTCTTCTTCTTCATCTGCAGCTCCATGTAGCCAGGAGATCTTACAACTGTCTGGCAGCCAGAAGTTCTAGCTCTGTAGCATTATCCAGGGTGCACCATGTGGTGGAGCTCTTTGAACTCTCCCCAGCTGCGATTGAGTGAATTGAAAAATTCCATTAGTAGAAGAAGAAAAAGAGTTTGGATTTATACCCCGCTCTTCACTGCCCAAAGGCGTCTCAGAGCAGCTGACAAACTCCTTTCCCTTCCCCTCCCCACAACAGACACCCTGTGAGGTAGGCGGGGCTGAGAGAACTTCTGGCAGAAACTGTCCTTGAGAGAACAGCTGCGCCAGAGCTTGTGACTGACCCAAGGTCACATCAGCAGGTGCAAGTGGAGGAGTGGGGAATCAAACCCGGTTCTCCCAGATAAGAGTCCGCGCACTTAACCACTACACCAAACTGGCTCTCAGTATTTGGGGGACTGCCCAGTCAGTCTGCATACCCATTGTATCAACTTGGTTACATGTTTTATATTAGTACTAGGAGCAAAGCCCATTGTATAAAAGCAATACAACGAGCTCTAGAAAGGGGGGGTGGGCACAGCAGGCGTGTGGAGCCGCCACCACCTCCTCCTCCAGGCAGTCTCGGCCTCCTCTGAGTGAGCCATGGCAAAGAGGCAAGTGGTGTTACCCAGCATGTATTTTGGCGCTCCTCCGTTGAGAGCGCCGCCACCACCACCTTTTGCTCTCCGGCCGCACATTCCCGGGCACGCGTCATGGCCACTGGGCCTCTGCCGCTCCAGCGTGAGGCCTGCTCAGACCAGCCTGCGTGCTTGGAGCCATTGTCTCTCCGGGCTGAGTGGAGTCGCCTCCTGCCTGCCACCTTGGAGAGAGTATGCCAGGTGCGGGGAAAGCAGGGTGCTGCTGCTGCCAGTGCCACATGCAAACGCAAGACCCTTCAAGGAGGGAAAGCAACTGTATTGTGAGGAAATTTTTGGCCAGCATGGCTTCTGTGGGTGGGACTCAGAGAACGTGGCCAGTGGATAGGGAGATGTGCTGAGTGACAGAGCATTGAGCGAACTGATTTGGGAGCGTATGGAATGTTGCCACTCCAAAACAGAATTATTATAGAGGAGAGATATGCTTCCTGAGTGTAGCTCTGACATACGATAAATAAATGAATTATGCTCCAATAAATCAGGTCAGTCTTCAAAGGTGCCTCTGGAACCCTGTATTTTGCTGCTACAGACCTAACATGGCCACCTTACTGTGGTCACCCTCACAACATCTTTGCGAGGTAGGCCACTGCCATTCCCATTTTTAACCAATATGGAACGAAGAATGTTTTGCCAAAAGCTCCACACCATGAGTGCCTGGCAGAGAGGAATGCCCACCCAAGCCTACGGGATAAACTTATTCAAACATTTTTATTGTATTTATTTTGTATGTTATTGATTTAACTCATTTGTACCCCGCCTCTCTCCACCGAACGTGGACCCAAAATAGCTTACATTCTCCTCTCCCCCAGTTTATCCTCACAACAACCCTGTGAGGTAGTTGAAGCTGAGAGAGTATTACTGGCCCAAGATCACCCAGCGAGCTTCCATGGCACCAATGGAGATTCGAACCCGGGTACCAGTCCAACATTCTTAAGCACTACACCACACTAGGGGTGCATTCAGACGGGCCGTTTAGTCCACATTCAGCACACTTCAGGAACAGATTTTATGTGCACGTTCACTCACCCAACATCTGTGCACCGTCCCCAGCCGTGGCTTTCCGGAGCAAACCTCCTTTAAAACGGAGTATTTTGATACCACTTACCCAAGTGGTGTTTTCCTGATTCTCCATTCCGAGGCGCACTTTTCTGTCGTCTGATCGCTCTGGTGTTGAGCCACTTCCCGGTGCTTCAAACCCCTCCCCTCTGGAAAGCTGCCATGGAAGCCTCAGGCTTCAGCTTTTCGCCCGCCATTATTTTTTTAAGCCTCAGCGGTGTGCGCTTGGGTAGAGCTCTGTTCCTAGGTTAGTAAAAGCAAAGTTTGAATGGTGTCTAGTTTAAGCATTTAGACGAGTTCGGGATCTCACGGAGGCCAGTTTCGGGGGTAAAAGTTTCATTTAAAGTGTCCATTTAAAGTTTAAAGGGAAGTGTGGAAATTGCTGTTCTGTGCACGCGTGAAAATTTTAGTTCTAAAGATGGCTGCCTGTGCGCATGCTCAAGCTGAGAGGGGGAAAAACCCACCGGTGCACGCTCCCGGCGGGGAGCGATGTGGCTGCACAGGGATCCAGAACAAGGAGGTCAATGTGATCGCGATTCTCCGGGTCAAAAAAACCCCACATCGGACCAGAGCGATTTACAGTGCTCCAGCACACTGTCTGAATGCACCCTAGCTCTGTAGCCAGCATTGCCAACCTAACGGAGCACTGAAAAGGCTAGCAGCCCCTAATTGTCCAGGCAGCGGCTTTCACAATACAAGAACTCGTGGGCACTCCATGAAATTGCTGAGCAGTCAGGTTAGAACAGATAAAAGGAAATACTTCTTCACCCAAAGAGTGATTAACATATGGAATTCACTGCCACAGGAGGTGGTGGCAGCTACAAGCATGGACAGTTTCAAGAGGGAATTAGATAAACATATGGAGCAGAAGTCCATCAGTGGCTATTAGCCACAGGGTATAGATGGGAACTCTCAGTCTGGGGCAGGTGATGCACTCTGTTCTTGGTGCCGGAGGGGGCAGCAGTGGGAGGGTTTCTGGTGTCCTGGCCCCACTGCTGGACCTCCTGATGGCAGCTGGTATATTTTGGCCGCTGTGTGACAGAGTGTTGGACTAGATGGGCCGTTGGCCTGATTCAACATTGGCTTCTCTTATGTTCTTATGTTCTTATAACACCATCAGATCCATACGCTGGCAATAAAACCAGAAGATAGACTCAGGTGGAGTGGCCGTGTTGGTCTGAAACAGAAGAACAAAGTCTGAGTCCAGGGGCACTTTTAAGACCAACAAAGTTTAATTCTAGGTATGAGCTTTCATGTGCATGCACACTTTTCCAGATAGAATAGGCATTTACACTCACCAAATAACGCACTTCCCATCCACTTTCAACACGCTTTGCAACTGGATTTTGAAGCGTGGAATGGCGAAATCCACTTGCAAACGGTCGCTTGAGGTGGATTGAAACGGCATTATTTAGCGTGGGTGAAAGCGCCCGAACGGAAACCGACTTTGCCAATATAGGTCTCTCTAGCTGTCGGTGAAGCCTGTTTCAATGCATCTGAAACACATGGGCACGCACACAAAAGCTTAGACCCAGAATTAAACTTTGTCGATCTTAAAGGTGCCGCTGGACTCAAATTCTGTTCTAATGAAACCAGAAGTTCGTCATCGCTGTTGCCCGGGTCAGAGACGTACTGAAATAGCAGCGTCTTGATCTCTTGTTGGAGAATTAGAAGGAAACTGCCAACTGGCCCTCCCAGGGCAAACTGTTCTCAAGACCGGGCAAAGGTCCAGCAAATGAATGCCCAGACGCATTCCTCCAATGAGGGCAGACTCCCACACGAAAGCAGCAGCCCTGCCCACAGATGCACGGCCATGGCTGATTCTACCATTTACTTTTCCCTCCGTTATTTTCCGGAACCCATGTTGGAACAGAAAAGGTGCAGCTCAAGACCACATTCAAATACCCCGGGGCAAAGCTTTACTGACTGCACAGTCACCCCTGAACAGCCATAAATTATGCAGTAAAAGTAAAGGTAAAGGTTCCCTTGCTCGAAAGCCAGTCGAATCCGACTCTAGGGTTGCGGTGCTCATCTCCGTTTCAAAGCCGAAGAGCCAGCGCTGTCCGAAGCCTTTCCGTGGTCACGTGGCCGGCATGACTAAACACCAAGGCGCACGGAACGCTGTTACCTTCCCACCGAAGCGGTACCTATTTATCTACTTGCAATTTCTTGCTTTCGAACTGCTAGGCTGGCAGGAGAAATCTATGCAGAAGATACCATAAAACCCAATGATCAAAGAAAGCGAAAGCAGCATGCAATGCAGAGGGGAATTTCTGTTCCGGCGTGGGTTTGGTATAACAATGGAGGGAAAAGCCGATGCAGGATTGCCCCATGTCACTGCCTTCAGTGTGCAAGCTGACATTTTGCGAGCCACAGTACGCACCAAAAGCTGCAGACTGGATTCTAAATGCTTTTTTTTTTCTTAAGAGGCAAAGAACAAGGTATAAAGATGAACAGGGGTGACAGGAGATCTGAAATGTCTACCACGTTGCACCCTAGAACAAGCCCTTGAATCGTGCAAGGTCAAATACCTGGATAGCAACGGCCGCTCTGTCATGTAGAACAAGGTATCCTACCATAGCAACACAAAAGGGAAACAGCCGCCACGGAAAAGAAATTGGACGGTTTTTTAGTATGAATGAGTGGCGCAACACAATGTGCAGCAATTCTGATGTTTTGAGTTCGGAAAGGTGGAGACTCGGTGGCTTTTTCTGAAACGTGGCGTGCCTTCACGGATCCGTCGGCTTCAGGGGAATGTGCACAACCCTCTTTAAAGTTTTCTCGTAATCTGGATGACTTGGCATGGGGAAGGGCCGTGGCTCAGTGGCAGAGCATCTGCTTGGCATGCAGAAGGTCCCAGGTTCGATCCCTGGCATCTCCAGTTGAAAGGACTATTGGGAGAGTTGGTTAATATAGCGGAGTTTTGCCCAGTCACAGAAATGTGAGACTGAGTGCGGTAAATAAGTCTTCCAATAAGTATGTTGCAAAAAAGGTAAACTTACATTTATTCAGGTAGGTCCAGTCCACAGGTTGCAGTCGAAAGGGGAGAGAGAGAAGCCTAATATAAGGAGTACTTTCCCTATCCCAAATGGCCAGCTTGTCCGGCATCATGTGTGTTTGAATATGAGGGCATTGTCTCTACAGGAGAGATCTGCAGACATGTGTCTCCATGGAAGGCCATGTTGAGGGAGGGAGAGAACAAAAGGCCATGTTGAGTGAGGGCGAGAACAAAAGGCCATGTTGAGGGAGGGAGAGAACAAAAGGTCATGTTGAGTGAGGGCGAGAACAAAAGGCCATGTTGAGAGAGGGAGAGAACAAAAGGCCATGTTGAGGGAGGGAGAGAACAAAAGGCCATGTTGAGGGAGGGAGAGAACAAAAGGCCATGTTGAGGGAGGGAGAGAACAAAGAGAGGAGGGGTAAGAGGGCAGCTCCCAGGTTGAGACCAGTGTTCCCTCTAAGCTGAGTGAGTGTGAGCTAGCTCACAGTTTTTTAGTCTCCGGCTCACACATTTTTGTCTTACCTCATGAAGGAGGGATCCAAAGCAAACTAATTGATGGAGCAGCCAAATCGCTCGCTCACCACTTTCACGCCAGTGGCTCACAAAGTAGAATTCCTTGCTCACAAGACTCCACAGCTTAGAGGAGCCATCCTTCCTGAGCTAAGACAAAAATGTGTGAGCCGGAGGCTAAAAAACTGTGAGCCAGCTCACATTCACTCAGCTTAGAGGGAACACTGCTTACGTATAGGTCTCTCACATCATCTACTGCTGATCCTTGCTGGAATGAGCAACCCAGCACACTGGACATTGTGGGGTGCTACATCGCTCCAAATTTGTGTTGGTGTTATCTCCTCGAATGGGATGCCTCTCTTTGTCTTAACCAGTGTTCCCTCTAAGCTGAGCTGGTGTGAGCTAGCTCACAGTTTTTTAGGCTCCAGCTCACACATTCTTTGTCTTGGCTCAGGAAGGGGACGGCTCCAGAGCAAACTAATCTATGCAGCAGCCAAATCACCTGCTCACAACTTTAATGCCAGGAGCTCACATGGTAGAATTTTTGCTCACAGGACTCCATAGCTTAGCGGGAGCATTGCAGGGTACCCACCATATCCTCCACGTAGAGTGAGAAATGCACAAATGGTTCGTCCTGGAAAGGAGGACAGAGGTTGCTGGAATTGTTGGGAAGTAGAGAGGGTTCTGGCCAGGGCAGCCTCGCGTACCTCCTCGCATGCCCCAAATTTCTGGGTCTGTGCACCCATAGGAACACGACACCCCTGCCCTCTTTTGCACCCATTTACCCTAACTGGACACGCGCTAATAAGCACAATGCAAACGGGCGCACAGACACAACTGGACACTGTACATGACGTGTATGCACGGCCAGCCCCATGCTAGTGCACATTAAACAAGCGCATTCATACACTCACCCCACGCTGTGTGTTTTGCTAGAAGAGGGTCAGCTCAGGGACTGGATTGATGGGGAAGTAAAAATCAATTATTCAAGAGCCCCGATTAATATTCATAAGCCTCCGGCACCAAACTGTCAGCGACGCAGAGGGGAAACGAGAACAAGCCTCCGTGTGGTGGGGAGGGAGCCCTCGCTCACATCCCCCAGATCGGTGCCAATTCAGGATGCCAACTGGCCGGGAGAAAAGTGTCTTGTCCCTTTAACAGAGATGGTGTAAAGGGCAGCTGAAGGTTTTCATAGCATGGAGGTGAATCAGGTCTCCTCGGCCCCATCTTAAAGGTATGGGATATTTTTCTCCAGGGCAGTTGGCAACCCAAGCCCGAGTGGCCACCCCTTAAGTCCCAGCCTAGTAGGCCAGGCTCTTGCAAGACAAGGCCAAGTTTGACTATCTCCAGAGAGCCAGCTTTGGTGTAGTGGTTAGGAGCGTGGGCTCTGATCTGGGAGAGCCAGGTTTGATTCCCCACTCCTTCACATGCAGCTGCTGGTGTGACCTTGGGTCAGTCACAAGTTCTTTCAGAGCTGTTCTCTCAAGGGCAGTTCTCGAGAGAGCTCTCTCAGCCCCACCTCCCTCACAGGCTGTCTGTTGTGGGGAGGGGAAGGAAAAGGGATTATAAACCACTCTGAGACTCCTTTGGGTAGTGAACCGCGGGGTATCTCCCCCTCCCCTCCTCCTCCCCTCCCCATGCCTCAGCTCCAACCCATTCAAGGCCCCTGCGGCTTCTCTTCTGTTTCCTCTCTAAAATAATGTGGCGATTTGTTCACTGGTTTGACAGCCTCGTGGCCTACTTTGGCCCCTAGATGTAAGCCTTATGGAATCCAGCGTGGAAGCCATTAAAATGCAGTCTGCCTGCCAAAAGCAGCCACGTGTGGAGGTGAACACCTGAGACCTCTCGCTTTGCCATAAGCCCACAGATCATAGATCAAGTCACAGGGAATATACACACTGCTTCCCTTCAGGTTTAAGCAACTGGGGGGGCAGGAGCTCAGTTGGCAACCGGCCCATATCCCGTACCCGATGACGATGGCTAGGATTATCAATCCCTAGGCAGGACCTGAAGTTCTCCAAGAATTACGGCTATTTTCCTGATGACAGAGATCAGTTCCCCTGGAGGAAACCACAGCTTTGGAGCACAGAGTCTGTGGTAAACAGTAGTGTCTGCCCTCTGAAGCTTTGGTATACCGTAGGTGGTGGAAAGTGAAGAAGGAACCAGCGGGCAGTGTTTCCTCTAAGCTGAGTTAGTGTGAGCTAGCTCACAATTATTTAGCCTCCAGCTCACAGATTTCTGTCTCAGCTCAGGAAGGGTGGCTCCCGAGCAAACGAATTTATGCAGTAGCCAAATCGCTCACTCACGACTTTAGTGCCAGTAGCTCACAAAGTAGAATTTGTGCTCACAAGACTCCGCAGCTTAAGAACATAAGAGAAGCCAATGTTGAATCAGGCCAACGGCCCATCTAGTCCAACACTCTGTCACACAGCGGCCAAAATATACCAGGTGCCATCAGGAGGTCCAGCAGTGAGGCCAGGACACTAGCAGCCCTCCCACTGCTGCCCCCTCCAGCACCAAGAATAGAGTGCATCACCTGCCCCAGACCGAGAGCTCCCATCTATACCCTGTGGCTAATAGCCACTGGTGGACTTCTGCTCCATATGTTTATCTAATTCCCTCTTGAAACTGCCCATGCTTGTAGCTGCCACCACCTCCTGTGGCAGTGAGTTCCATACGTTAATCACTCTTTGGGTGAAGAAGTATTTCCTTTTATTTGTTCTAACCCGACTGCTCAGCAATTTCATGGAGTGCCCACGAGTTCTTGTATTGTGAGAAAAGGAGAAAAGTACTTCTTTCTCAACCTGCTCAATCCCATTCATAATCTTATAAACCTCAATCATGTCACCCCTCAGCCGTCGTTTCTCCAAGCTAAAGAGCCCCAAGCGTTTTAACCTTTCTTCATAGGGAAGGTGTTCCACCCCTTTAGAGGGAGCATTGCCAGTAGGTATGACTTTTGGCATCCCTTTTAGCATCCCCGCTTGACAAAGCTCCTCTTCTTCCTAACTGGTAAAAACAGCTACATTTGAGTCCAGTAGCACCTTTGGAGAGGGGAGGGTTTGGAGAGGGGAGGAACCTCCGTGGGGTACAACGCCATAGCCTCCCCCTCTCCAAAGCAGCCATTTTTCTCCAGGGGAACGGATCTCTCTTGCCTGGGGATTAGTTGTATTTCTGGGGAATCTCTAAACTCGCCATCCCCCTGATGGAGGCGGGGGTTCCCCTGATTTCAGGGGCCCTGATCCACTGGCCACCCAGCTGGCTGGTGAGGGAGCCCTGCACCTAAAGAGCTCTCTGGCTCCAGCATGCCCAGCGCAATGACATCACACGGAGGTGACATCATCGCGCCAGGCCCGTCACGGGGGGGGGGACACTCTAGCATTTGGAGGGCTTCTAGTGTCCTGGCCCCACTGCTGGACCTCCTGGTGGCACCTGGTATTTTTGGCCGCTGTGTGACAGAGTGTTGGACTAGATGGGCCATTGGCCTGATTCAACATTGGCTTCTCTTATGTTCTGATGTTCATCTGGCTAGCCTGGGCCATCCAGGGCAGGGCAGGGACAAACAGAGGTGGCTGGCCATGGCCCGCCTCTGTGTAGTGACCCTGGACTTCCTTGGTGGTCTCCCATCCAAATACTGTGTTAACTCCCGAGAAGAGGAGGAGGAGGAAGAGGAGGAACAAGAAGAGGAGGAGGAGATCAGATTTATACTCCGTCCTTCCCTACCCGAAGGAGTCTCAGAGTGGCTTACAAGCTCCTTTCCCTTCCCCTCACTCACAACAGACACCCTGTGAGGTAGGTGGGGCTGAGAGAGCTCTCTTGAGAACTGCCCTTGAGAGAACAGCTCTGGGAGAACTTGTGACTGACCCAAGGTCACGCCAGCAGCCGCATGTGGAGGAGTGGGGAATCAAACCCGGTTCTCCCAGGTCTGAGTCCACGCTCTTGACCACTGCACCAAACTGGCTCTCAAGAAGGCCTCCTCTTCACCCCTGGGTGCTTTTGCCAAAGGACACAGCCAACCGCCCCCGACTGTAGTTACCCTCAAAGGGGGAAAAGACCAGCAGGGTCCTCTTTTTCCCTTTGGAGGCTAATGACAGCGCGGGAGAGGGCTGGCTTTTGTGAAACGAGAGCATTTTTAAGACAGGAGAATCCATCCTGCAAACCTGCCAGTTGACTCATTTGTTTTGATAGAGCGCGGTGGAAGAGCTTAACCGCAATTCATTACCTTGCAGAAGACCGTGGCTCGGATGGAGAAAGCTGCCAGCCGTTCTGCCAGCCGTTCTGCCAGGTCTGTGCCCAGGGCTGCCCCCTTCTCACCGGCTGTGCCTTTGCTTAATTTTATTTAGGGTATTTAAAAGAAGAAGAAAGGGCTCTAGCAGGCGCAGCTGTTCCTGGCGTGAGGCAGGTGCAGCTTGACACATGGCAGAGTTATGGGAAAGCCGCTGCCAAGACCGGCTCCCCTCCAAACCCTTCTCTGCAAGAGCTGTGTTTTGCTTTCCCATCTGGTCCACTCTGGTTATCGGGAGCCATTGTTCCCGATAATGGCAGGCAATTACCCGACAACAAAAGGCAAGCAAAATAGTGGGTGGAGATGCTCAATTTCTTGCTTAAAGGGGATCCTCCTGCCTTCCGACCGACCCAATCGCAGCGCTTTGTTCAGTCGCTGAAGTCGACACACCGGAGGCTCTTGGAGATTAGGGGCTGGCACACGCAGAGGCACGCCGGCAGAGCAAATCGACGGGGAACGGAGCTGAGGAAATGTGTCTTCCTGATTCTGGAAGCAGACATCTATTTGGAAACTTTTAAATCAGATCAGTTACCTCTTAAACCAGTGGCCTTCCAGACTGAGACCCAGCCTTCAAGCCATCCGGGGGCTGCGGCTCAGTGCTAGAGCCTCTGCTTGGCATGCAGACGGTCCCAGGTTCAATCCCTGGCATCCCCAGTCAAAAGGGATCAGATAGTAGCTAATGTGAAAGACCCCGGGCTGCCAAAAGACTAATCAGTGGGTTCTAGATCAAATCAAGCCTGAACGCTCCCTAGAAGCTAAAATGACTGAACTGAGCCTATCGCACTTTGGTTGCATTATGAGATATTGGGGGAAAAGACAATAATCAGGGCTATTTTGGGCAGGAACGCACAGGAACAGCATTCCGGCTGGCTTCAGAGTTGGCCACACCCACTACAGCCAAAACCTCTGCTTGCCTGGCTACAGAGGGAAGGCCTGGAGAGTAACCGCCCCCCCCCGTGACTCCAAGGCAGGCTGGCCAGGGGGGCCTTGGAAGGATCAGGGAGGCATTTAAATGCCTCCCCGTACCTTCCCCGGCCTGTCCAAGGGCTGGCTTGCATGGGCTCCCCGCAGCCACAGGGTGCCCGGCAAGCTGAGCGAAGGCAGTTTAAACTGCTTTCCCTTCCCTTCAAAAGGGGGCTTGACCGGGCTCCCCACAGCTGCGGGGCACCCGCGCCAGCCAAGGGAAGATATGGGGGTGTGGCCTAATATGCTAATAGGCTGTGCTGTCAGGGGTGTGGCCTAGTATGCTAATGAGTTTCTGCTGGTGGGTGTGGCCTGTTATGCTAATGAGTTCCTGCTGGGCTTTTTCTACAAAAAAAAAGCCCTGACAATAATGCTAGGAAAAGTTGGAGGCAGCAGAAAAAGAGGAAGGCCTTGGGCCAGTCTCTCTCTCTCTCCCTCCCCCTCTCTCTTTCTCTGCTTAATCTACCTCACAGGGCTGTTGTGAGGATAGAATAGAGGAGAGGAGAATGATGGAAGCTGCTTCAGGTCCCCCCTGCGGAGAAAGGCGGGGTATAAATTAAGTAAGTAATAACTAATAAAATGAGTACAAACAGGCAACAAGGGGGAACGTTAGCTCTTCCACAGGTGGAAATCTTCCCTGCTGGGATCCAACCCAGGGTCCAGACTTCCCTGTTGCAATCACGGGCAGAACAGTGGAAGGGACCTTACAGCAGGGGCATCAGAGGCTTTGCAGGTCAAATCCAGGACAGGTGGAAGGGTCTCTGCCGTGAATATTTCTCCTTGTCTCCATTAGGTGCTCAAAGTGGGAAAATCAGAACCTGTCTGGCATTTGATCTTAAGCACGAGCGTTGCTTGAATGTTAGGACAAAAAGGTGGGTCTACTTCCACACATGCCATGCAGAGAACTGAGGCCAACCGGCCTTGGGGGAAAAACGTCCTGCTTCTTTAATAGATAATTTACCAGGTGCTATTATTGACCATCGTGCCATGAAAAGATCCAGCTGCTCATTTCCACACATTTGAGGAAGACGAAGAGATTGGATTCATACCACACCCTTCACTCGGAGTCTCAGAGCGGCTCACTACCTCCTTTCCCTTCCCCTCCCCGCAACAGACACTCCGGGAAGTAGGTGGGGCTGAGAGACTCTTTTGAGGACTACCCTTGAGAGAACAGCTCTGAAATAACTTGTGACTGACCCAAGGTCACACCAGCAGCTGCACGTGGAGAAGTGGGGAATCAAACCTGGTTCTCCCAGATTAGAGTCCGCGCTCCTAACCACTACACCAAACTGGCTCGTTAATAAGCCTTTATTAATGAGACCTGGATAGCCCTGACGTGGATAGCCTAGGCCTGCTTGATCTCATCAGATCTCAGGGTCGGCCCCGGTTAGTACTTGGATGGGAGACCTCCAAGGAATACCAGGGTCGTGATGCAGATGCAGGCAATGGCAAATCACCTCTGATTGTCTTTTGCCTTGAAAACCCTACCCGAAAATCAGCTGTGGCTAAATCAGGCGAAAAGAGGAAAGCAAAAAGAGACAGGCCGTTTGTCTCCAGGCCCTTCGGCGACTTCAGACTAGCAGCTGTTCTTCCAGACAGAGAGTTCAGTCTGTGGCAGTTCCCCAGCCTCTCCCCTCCAAAATCCGCTTCCTCTATGACTCATCGCGGCCTTTCCCCAACCCACTTTCCCTAAATAGTTTTCCCATCAAGGCTGGTTTTGTGACCAGCCTTCCAGGAAAGCCGAGGGCGCTGACCAAAACAGGAAGGGATGGCGGGGTCAGGATGAAGACTGTCCAATGGCATAGGGCAAACATGCCTTCCCAGACCTGGTCCATGGCCATAAGCAGGGCCGGCTCCAGATTTTGGGGGCCTCTGGGCAGACCGTTCCCAGGCAGTGTTCCCTCTAAGCTGAGTTAGTGTGATCTAGCTCACAGTTCTTTAGCCTCCGGCTCCCACATTTTTGTCTTCGCTCAGGAAGGGGATGGCTCCAGAGCAAACTAATTTATGCACTAGCCAAATCGCTCGCTCCCAACTTTAATACCAGTAGCTCACAAAGTAGAATTGTTGCTCACAAGACTCCACAGCTTAAGAGGGAACATTGTTCCCGGGGCCCTTCATTCGCACCCACTCCCCCGCGTGTCTCACTACCTGTCTGCGCCTACTTCCTGTGCCCGGCTCACAAGCCTTCCCACTATCCATGCTCATGGTCACTTGCACCACGCGTGGCCCCTTTCCTTGATGGCACTGGGCAATGTGTGCCACTGACTGGGAGCCTGGGTGAAGGAAAGGGCGTGTTATTAGGGTTAAGAGTACGGACTCTAATCTGGAAGAACCAGGTTTGATTCCCCACTCCTCCGCGTACAGCTGCCGGTGTGACCTTGGGCCAGTCACAAGTTCTTTCAGAGGCATTCTCTCAGGAGCAGTCCTCGAGAGAGCTCTCTCAGCCCCACCTAACTCACAGGCTGTCTGTTGTGGGGTGGAGAAGGGAACAGAGACAGTAAGCCATCCTGAGACTCCGTGTGAAGGGCGGGCTATAAATCCAATCTCCTCCTCCTCCTCCTCCTCCTCTTCTTCTTCTTCTTCTTGCCATCCAGGGGCTGCAGCTCAGTGGTAGAGCCTCTGCTTGGCGTGCAGACAGTCCCAGGTTCAATCCCCGCATCTCCAGCCCAAAGGGATCCGATAGATTCTTCTTCTTCACCTGGAGCTTTTGGGGATGGAACCAGGGAGGGGTGGGTTTTGGGGAGGGGGATCTCAGCAAGGTAGAATGCCATGGAGCCCACCCTCCTGAGAAGCCTTTTTCTCCAAAGGAACTGTTCTTGGTCATCTGGAGCTCAGTTGCAATAGCAGATCTCCAGGTGCAATAGCAGATCTCCAGCGTGCAGGGGGTTGGGCTAGATGACCTGCAAGGTCCCTTCCAACTCTAACGTTCTGTGATTCTATAACCCTCCATGTTGTGGGGTCTGCAGCAGTGGGCCCTACCAGAAGCTTCCGGGCATGCTGAGGGCGTGCTGACGTTGGGCCGGACTGCAAGCAGACAGCCCAAACGGATGTTCCCCTCCATTCACACGCTCCCTTCACGGGAAGGAGCCATTCAAGGTGACGGTGCCAGGACGGGGGAGTCGTGCCCATTCCGGATCCGCGGGCACCGCCAGGGTGGCCCTCCCTCCCCCCTCCCCAACGCAGGCCCTCTGATCAAGTCCCACTCGGAGTCTGCAGGCGTCTCCCTTCTTCTCTCTCTCCCTCTTTCTGTGACACATCTCTATTTTTAGCTTTCCCCTTCACGACGGCGGGCGACGTTTGGCTGCTGCTCTGCCGCCGCCGCCGCCGCCTCTCGGCCCTCCTTGTGCAAATGAGCTCACGCTCCGCCTCACTCGCACGGCCGGATCCGGATCGCGGCACCTTCCGGGCCTGGTGCCAGTTCGGCAGGCGGGCGGGCGGGGGGCGGCGGAAGGGCAGCGAGTAAGGGGAGGGGCGCGGCGCCTCGGCCCCCCTGGCGCCTTTGAGCCAGTCCCCTCTTCCTTCTCCAGGCGAGCCGTGAGCAAACTTCCGCGGCCCGTTTCTACTCGTCCGACCTCCCCGCAAGTCAAGCAGTGTTCCCTCTAAGCTGAGTTAGTGTGAGCTAGCTCACAGTTTTTTAGCCTCCGGCTCACACATTTTTGTCTCAGCTCAGGAAGGGGATGGCTCCAGAGCAAACGAATTTATGCAGCAGCCAAATCACTCGCTCACAACTTTAATGTCAGTTGCTCACATAGTAGAATTTTTGCTCACCAGACTCCACAGCTTAGAGAGAACATTGAAGTCAAGTGCGGCTCTGCTGGTTTGTTCCCACTTGGCTCTTGCACCTCGCGTTCAGCTTGTGCTGCTGTTGCGGTTGCCAGTCTCCAGGTGGGGCCTGGAGACCCCCAGAATTACAACCGATCTCCAGATGGCAGAGATCAGTTCCCCCGGCTGCTTTGGAGGGTGGGCGGTATGGCATCGTGCCCCACTGAGGCCCTTCCCAAAACCCTGTCTTCCACAGCTCCACCCCCACCCCAAATCTCCAGGAATTGTCCAGAGCTGGCCACCCTAGGGTGTCTGCTGACATCCTTCAGTCACAGTCCGTAGCTTGGTTTGCCAATTCCATTCCCTTGGGTGGGCTTCTATATCACTTTTGGAAGTTGGGTCAAAGAATGTAGCTTAGAACATAAGAAAGTTCAATGTTGAATCAGGCCAGTGGCCCATCTAGTCCAACTCTGTCACACAGTGGCCAAAAATACCAGGTGCCGTCAGGAGGTCCAGCAGTGGGGCCAGGAGGACACTAGAAGCCCTCCCACTGTTGCCCCCCCTCCAGCACCAAGAATAGAGTGCATCACCTGCCCCAGTCTGAGAGTTCCTATCTATACCTTGTGGCTAATAGCCACTGATGGACTTCTGCTTCCCATCACAGCACTGCAATTTAAGGAGAAGCCACACCGGGGTGGAATTCACCCTTCTGCACCGCAGCTGGTTCTGCGTCTGGCGCTTGCTCCGCATTCCCTCGACACTGAGGGAAAGGTGCCACTCAAAACCACATTCAAATACCCCGGGGCAATGCTGTACTGACTGCAAAGTCACCCCTGAACGGCCAGAAATCAACTTGCAGAGGGTGCCATAAAGTCGAATGATCAAAGAAAGTGAAAGCGGCGTGCAGTGTGGGGGGGAATTTCTGTTCCAACGTGGGTTTGGTAAAACAATGGAGGGAAAAGCCAATGCAGAACCGCGCAAAGTAACCTGGGGCAACAGTAGGCTGAAGCCAGGCTGACCCCTGAAAGGAGATAATGTCATGCAGAATGAGGAATAAACCCGGAATAAAAAGAAGGTTGAATTTGATTTTAGTGCAGAATGGGGAGAAAACCTGGATTAAAAAGAAGGTTGAATTCGATTTTAGTGCAGAATGGGGGAGGGAACCTGGATTAAAAAGAAGGTTGAATTCGATTTTAGTGCAGAATGGGGGGGAACCTGGATTAAAAAGAAGGTTGAATTCGATTTTAGTGCAGAATGGGGGAGGGAGTCTGGATTAAAAAGAAGGTTGAATTCGATTTCAGTGCAGAATGGGGGAGGGAGTCTGGATTAAAAAGAAGGTTGAATTCGATTTTAGTGCAGAATGGGGGAGGGAATCTGGATTAAAAAGAAGTTTGAATTCAATTTTAGTGCAGAATGGGGGGAAACCTGGATTTAAAAGAAGGTTGAATTCGATTTTAGTGCAGAATTGCTTGGAGGACACGGAGGTGAACATGGATTAAAAGGAGAGTGCGGAAAGGGCCAATGTCAGAAAGAGAGGAGTCTTCTGGACCCTGCGTTCTCCTTCCACTCAGATCTTCTGCACTGGCAGAACCCGCTTCCCAAACGCACGTTTCGCATCTTTCTCCTCCCTTACCCCGGCGACTCATCCCTCCGCTTGCCGCATCCCGTGGTCGAACAATCCCAACTCCCATCCTCTGGGAGGCCGCGTCCTCCCCCCACCACCAGAAATCTATGAGGTCTGTCAGACCCCAGCTGTTCCACAGGGAGGTTTATTTAGGTCACCCACTACCCAGCAGGCCTTGCTCCCGCCACTGCCAACGTCTCACAAATCCCATCCGGCACAGATGGGACAGATCAACAGCCCCGGAGTTCAGGAGCCGGTCACTGATTTCGCTTCTCGGAAGGAGGAAGGGCTACCCAGAAGCACGTCCTGAGGTGACAGCTGAGCTCCGGGTGGCAGAGATCAGTTCCCCTGGAGAAAATGGCCGCTTTGGAGGCTGGACTCTATGACATGATACCGCACTGGAGTCACTCCCTTTCTCATAACCCTCCAAGCTCCACCCCCAAAATCTCCCGGTATTTCCCAAACCAGAGCTGGTAACCCTAACCCCACCTAGACAACAGGTGGGAACTAGAGATCATCCCATCATTACAACTGATCTCTACAAGACAGAGGTCAGTTCCCCTGGAGAAAATGGCCGCTTTGGAGGGCGGACAAGGGAGTCGTTACCGGCTAGATATCAGGAGAAACTTCCTAACTGTAAGAGTGGTTGAGCAGTGGAACAGACTGCCTTGGGAGGTGGTGGATGCTCCTTCGCTGGACGTTTACAAGCGGAGGCTGGACGACCATCTTTTGGATATATTGTAGGTATGCAGGGCTACCTTTCGGCTACGCTCTTGCAGACTGCAGGGGGTTGGACTAGACGACCTGCAAGGTCCCTTCCAACTCTGACATTCGATGATTTTATCTATGATTCTATGACTCTGTGGTATTTACACCCTCCTGAGCTCCCATTCCTGCCCAGACTCCGCCCTCTCTGGCTCCACTCCCCCAAATCTCGAGGAATTTCCCAACGCACAGTTGACAGACCTCATCTTACCCTCAAGCCTCCAGAAGAAGGAAAGGATGCGCCAAAGCACCTCCCCCCAATAGGAGCTCTTGCAGGATGTCCCTTGGGAAATCTGGCAGATGCACTTCACCCTTGGTGAGGGTCCCATTTAGGACACTGAACTGGTTTTTTATTTATTTATTTATTTATTTATATCCTGCTTGTCTCCTCAGTGGGGACCCCAAAGCAGCTTACGTCCATCTCCTCTCCTCCATTTTACCCTCACAACAACCCTGTGAGGTAGGTCAGGCTGAGAGCCTGTGACTGGCCCAAGGTCACCCAGCCAGTTTCCATGGCACGAGTGAGGATTCAAACCTGGGTCTTCCAGATTACTAGTCTGACACTCTTAACCGCTACACTACACTGGTGCTCTCAAAAGGGTTTAATGTACGGATCCCAGTGCTTCGGTAAAGAAGGAAGATGCCTCCTTACAGAATTCTTTGTCCCAGCAGAAGAGTGATTAACATATGGAATTCACTGCCACAGGAGGTGGTGGCAGCTACAAGCATGGACAGTTTCAAGAGGGAATCAGATAAACATATGGAGCAGAAGTCCATCAGTGGCTATTAGCCACAGGGTATAGATGGGAACTCTCAGTCTGGGGCAGGTGATGCACTCTATTCTTGGTGCTGGGGTGGGGGGAGCAGTGGGAGGGCTTCTGGTGTCCTGGCCCCACTGCTGGACCTCCTGATGGCACCTGGTATATTTTGGCCGCTGTGTGACAGAGTGTTGGACTAGATGGGCCGTTGGCCTGATTCAACATTGGCTTCTCTTATGTTCTTATGTTCTTAAGAGAAGAGAAGAGATTGGATTTATACCCGACCCTTCACTACCCAAAGGAGTCTCCGAGCAGCTTACAAACTCCCTTCCCTTCCCCTCCCCACCACAGAAACCCTGTGAGGTAGGTGGGGCTGAGAGAGCTCTTTTGAGAACTGCTCGTGAGAGAACAGCTCTGAGAGAACTTGTGACTGACCCAAGGTCACACCAGCAGCTGCATGTGGAGAAGTGGGGAATCAAACTCAGTTCTCCCAGATTAGAGTCCGTGCTCTTAACCAGTACACCAAAACTGGCATTTTGGGAAGCACTGTCCTATGCAGGCTTGCCAACCTCCAGGTGGGGCCTAAAGATCTGAAATCCCCAACTGGTCTCCAGACTACACAGCTCCATTCCCCTAGAGAAAATGGCTGCTTAAAGGGTGGACTCTGTGGCACTGTACCCCACCGAGGTCCCGTCCTTCCCCTCCCTCAAACTCCACCCCCAAATCTCCAGGAATTTCCACCCTGGGGCTGTCGACCCTCCCCCTGACCTCAACAAGATTAGAGACCTTGGGGTTAAAGACTCAGACCAAGATGGGGGAGACCTGGGTGTGAATCTCTACCCTGCAACAAATTGCACACAGGTGACCTTCGATTGGTCACCTGGGCCTGTTCACATGTGATAGAGAACACCTGCACAATCTGCATACAGCATATGAATTTCCTTTGGCAAGGTCATTGGGTAATTCTTATATGACATTCGATGCACGTATGGCTGAACGTGCAATTTAAACCCCTCGTTCGACCACGTGCTGGACCCTGGATTTAAGTAGGGTTTCCAGGTCCCCTCTCTGGCCACCGGTGGGGGATGGGGGGGCAGGGTTGCTAAATCCATGCTGGGAAACTCCTGGAGATTTGGGGGTGGAGCCTGGGGAGGATGTGGAACTCAGTGGGGGTCCAATGTCACAGAGCCCACCCTCCAAAGCATCTCTTTTCTCCAGGGGAACTGATCTCTGTAGTGTGGAGAAGCGCTGTAATTCCAGGGGATCCCCAGGTCCCACCTGGAGGCTGGCATCCCTCATTTAAAGTGATCATACACTGGGTCTTCCCTATACAGAGATGTATGCGTGTACCTGCAAGACGTGGGAGCTTTCGGTGTTAACGTGTGAGCAGGGCTTTGCTGTGACCCAGGGGCCCTCGACCTTTTTGAGCCTGCAGGTACCTTTGGGATCCTGGCTCAGGGTGTTGGGTGCAACCACAAAATGGATGCCACACGAGGTGGTAAAAAAGGTAAAGGTTTCCCTTGCTCGAAAGCCAGCCGAATCCGACTCTAGAGGGCGGTTATCATCTCCGTTTCCAAGCCGAAGAGCCAGCGCTGTCCAAAGACTTTTTCTGTGGTCATGTGGCCGGTGCGACTGAACACCAAGGCACACAGAACGCTGTTACCTTCCCTCCAAAGTGGTACCTATTTATCTACTTGCAATTTCTTGTTTTTGAACTGCTAGGTTGGCAGGAGCTGGGGCCAGAGACGGGAGCTCACTCCATCATGCGGCACTCTCGGGTCTCGAACTGCCGAACTACCGACCTTCCGGTCTGCAGTTCAGCATCTTAACCTGTGAGCCACCACTGCCCTACAGGAGGCAGAAGCCAATCACAAAATGTCACCCAGTGGGGTTATGCATAACTCTGATAGTAACACTTCAACACTTCAGGCAGAGGCTCCGCTTGACAGGAAAACTTTTTAAATGAGCATATTGTGAGGAAATATTTCCTTGCTTACACACAGCTTAACTTATGTCATGCAACGAAGATCTTTGGGCTGTGGTGACAGCTGCTGCCAAAAACAATGTTGTTGTTGTTGTTCTCGTTTTAACGTGCACAGCCAATCAGAAGCCCTGCTGGGCAAAATCCCGACCCATTTTCTAAAAGCATTTGGCAGGCTACATGGTGCCCACGGGCGCCACGTTGGGGACTTCTACTCTTAATCGACTGTGAGGATTAAAAGGGGAGAGGAAAGACCATCTATGCCACCCCGCGTGGGATTCTTTAAAACTTACCTTAATTTGCAAAAGTATAGACAAAAAAAATTGGGGTCGACCTCCCCTTTAGTGCTATCTCCCCACAATGCGAGCCACCCAAAAGCCATGCAGCCATATCTCATCCCCACATCTGCCCCTCTTCATCTGCAGCCTTGTTCGCACGTTATCCTGAACACATTACATCCTGCATGCATGCATGTACATCTGTTTGTAAGAAAGAACCAAATATGCGTTCATTTTACAAATGAAATTGGGGACCGGTAGCTGGTACAGTTGCCAGCCTCTAGGCTGGAAAGTTCCTGGAGATTTGAGGGCTTCATCCTGGAGAGAAGAGGGATCTTAGCAGTTTGGTGTAGTGGTTAAGTGCGCGGACTCTAATCTGGGAGAACCAGGTTTGATTCCCCATTCTTCCGTTTGCAGCTGCTGGTGTGACCTTGGGCAATTCATAGTCCTGTCCAGGGCTATTTCCGGGCAGGAATGCACAGGAACGGAGTCCTGGCTGGCTCCTGCTTTGGCCACACCCAGCAGGAATTCATTAGCATAACAGGCCACACCCAGCATCAGAAACTCATTAGGATTGGCTACATTATGGGTGTGTGGCCTAACATGCAAAGGAGTTCCTGCTCCAAAAAAAGCCCTGGGTTTTGACAGCAAACATGGTAAACAGAATAAGAAGGGAAAGGTGTGTGGTCTAATATGCTAATGAGCGGTGCTGTCAGGGGTGTAGCCTAATATGCTAATGAGTTTCTACTGTTGGGTGTGGCCTGTTATGCTAATGAGTTCCTGCTGAGCTTTTTCTACAAAAGGAGCCCTGGTCCTTTCAGAGCTGCCCACGAAAGAGCAGTTTCTGTCAGTGCTCTCTCAGCCCACCTACCTCACCAGGTGTCTGTTGTATGGAGGGGAAGGGAAAGGAGCTTGTAAGCCACTCTGAGACTCCAAGTGAAGGGCGGGGCATAAATCCAATCTATTATTATTATTATTATTATTATTATTATTATTATTATTATTATTATTATTATTATTATTATTATTATTATTATTATTATTATTATTATTATGCCATTGTCTCCTTCTAGAATTGCCAGCACTGGGTTGGGAAATACCTAGAGATTTTTGGGGGGGGAGTGGAGCCTGTGTAATGCAGGGTTTGGGGACAATGTTCACTCTTGTTTTCTCCCCTACTGAGCGGAGCAGTTCACATCCTGAGCAGACTATAACTGCTGCAGTCTTAAAATGGGCAGCGTGAGACCCTGCATAGCTCCAGATATTTTTTTTTAAATAACATTTTATTGGCAAATTTTGGTCAAAGTCAAAAATTAGGTTACAAATACATTTAACTATCTTTATGAATGATTATTATACAACAATGGTTCAGCTGAGGAATGAGAACATATTTACAATAAAAGAGTGTTACGGTTAACTACTATGGTATCTTAACGTTTGTGCTGCATAGCTCCAGATGGCTGCAGAGCAGAGCAGGCCCGTAGCCAGGAATTTCTAAGTCGGGGGGGGGGGACTGGCTAATTCAATTAAATGTAATTTAATTAACGTGATTGGTGCGTCGCAGGGGAGAAAGGTGTGACACAGGGGAGGCAAGGAGAAGCAGCCGCCACAGTAGCATGGGGGAGTTCACGGTGGCCGCTGCATCTTACCAGAGAGTCGGCGGGGCGGGGCTGAAAGAAAGTCAGGGGGCCTTGGTAGGAAGTCAGGGGGCCAGGCCCCGGAATGCCCCACTGTAGGTACAGGCCTGGAGCAGAGCTTCCTGTGTTAATGAGTGGCTGCTCACATGCGCAGCTTAGAAGGAACACCGTTTGGGATGGGGAGGCGCATCCATTGCCTATGATGCCATAGAAACCACCTTCCAAAGCAGCCAAGTAGAATTTTTGCTCACAAGATTCCACAGCTTCGAGGGAGCGCCGCTTAGCACCCTCCAAAACAGCCGCTTTCTCCAGAATAACTGATTCCCCGGTTTGGGAGCTGCTGGGAAGTGGCACTGCAGATCAACCGTAATGCCAGGCCCCACTGGAAGGTGGCACCCGTAGTACATGGCCAAACATGGGACTTAGATCACACCCTCAGCCGCTGTCCGCGACTTGAATGCAACATGAGAATTACTCAGTGCACATATAAATAAAAATCAAGTATACCCTGTACACAGATTGTACGTTTGTTCATTGAAAGTTGGGTAACAGGGTTTTTCTCTCTGCCCTTCTGGCGGTCATCTCTTTGAAACAGCTTCCTTCCTGTCCCCTAACAGCAGCTTTATGTGCAGTTATTAGCAAGTGATAATTGTTATTACCGTACAGTGAGAGGCTCCATATGGCGGTTGCTGGAAACCAAACTACTGCTACAAGCACAGAAACAAGGCCTGTTGGGAACCCTATTTGATACTTGAACCATAATAGAATTTCTATACCTGCAGGAGTTAACATCAGGGCTATTTTGGGGAAGGAACGCACAGGAACGGAGTTCCAGCTGGCTCCCGAGTTGACCACGCCCAGTAGGAACTCATTATCATGATAGGCCACACCCAGCAGCAGAAACTCATTGCGACTGGCTACATTAGGGGTTTGTGGCCTAACATGCAAAGGAGTTCCTGCTACAAAAAAAGCCCTGGGGTTTTGACAACAAACCAGGTAAACAGAATAAGAAGCAAAAGGTGGATGTGGCTGGATGACCACACTTCTCGTAAAATGGGGGTGTGGCCTAATATGCTAATGAGTACCTGCTGTTGGGTGTGCCCTATTATGCTAATGAGTTCCTGCTGGGCTTTTTCTACAAAAAATGCCCTGGTTAACATTAAATCATAAGAACGTGATAACGGTGCAGCTTTTCCATGCTCTGCAGCAGTGTGATGGAAAGACCTGCACCTGGGGAAATTCAACTTCTGCCTTCCGTGCAAATGACTGGTGAGCTCCCTGACAAGTTAGAAGGTCCGACAAAAATCTGTGACATTATGGGAGGACAGCCAGTTGCTGGGAAAGGGGGCTCATTTCAATAAACCCAAGCCAGACTGTTGGCAACGACAACCACCAGGCTTCTGTGACATCACAGCAATTCAGCCAATGGCAGAGAAAGGCTCTGCAAACTGTCTTTCTGTCTTTTCATCATGTAACACTCTTATGGCCTTTTTGTCCGATTTAATAATTTTATGACTTCTTCATGTCTTTTAAGTGTGCGATAAAATGGCTTCTGCAGACAAATCTTGAGTTCAGATGGGATCCATAGAGAGAGGGCTCTAGATTTAGTGCTGTGAATTATGGGAGTCCTGTATGGACAATTACATGTTTTCTTATCTCACTCTGGTGCAAAGTGCAAGGGGTTCATGATGAATTTGAAACAGTAAGAGCTTGGGTAGATTTGAGGAATGGATTTTCATGGGTATAGTGCATAGTGGGTAGACACAAGAGAACAGTGGGGGGTGGCCAGGAAATTGGAGAGGCACGTGAAACAGTGGTGGCAGAAAATGCCGTCAAGTCATAGCTGACTTATGGCAACTCTTCATGGGGGTTTTCAAGGCAAGAGATTAAGAGAGGTAATCTGCCATCGCCTGCCTCTGCATAGCAACCCTAGACTTCCTTTGTGGTCTCCCATCCAAGTACCACCCAGGACCAACCCTGCTTAGCTTCAGGGATCTGACAAGATCACACTAATCTGGGCCATCCAGGTCAGTACAAGGTGCAACAGTACAGGGACCACCCTTGGACCACTAGCAAATCCCTGTTTCCAGTGATGTGGTGTCGCTCACATTGTCCCCTATAACAATGTCCAGAAACCAGTTTTTTAAAAAATGGGGAGAGAAAGGGAGATGTCACGCACACATTGTTTATTTGCTGTGACTTGGATGCTGTTTGGGAGGTGGGTTTTATTTCCCACTTCCCTCCAGCATCATGGCGTTTGCATGCACATCCTGGGGTCCCCACCCAAATCTTTCCTGCCATCTTTCCCAGAGCTGCTTTCCTGCAATGTTTTGGGGAAAGATTGCAGACAACCAAGGTGGCGCTCACGTGTATGGGAAAGTCTGGATCTCTCCAGTTGTGTCCACACTGGTATCATTTCCCCTGCCCCAGTTCCCTGAAGTAACCCTCCCTACACCAAAGAGCATTTTTTTTTGCTTTAAATTGGCAATTGACATATGTTATAGCATTATAACGTTATAACAATCTGTCAGGTTCTCAGAATTCCCAGGTTTCATTTTTACGACAAAGTCTCTGTTGACCTTTACATCTCAATAAGGAAAGGGGCTAGAAGCTTACCTTGTTAATGCAAACTGGGAATTCAGGGAACCTTGTTAGCCAAATTGCCTTATTTCTTAATAGTAGCTTGGGGAATTAGGAATATAACATGGCAGTAGGCATATAGCATGGATCATGACCTGTGTATACTGGAGTCAGAATTCCCAAGAACCCAGGAATAGACACAGAGACTGAGTAGCTAAAATAATGATTTCTCTGCTAAATATAATCAAGCATTCAAACAATAATCAAACATAATACAGAACTAAGAAAGCAGAGGTGATTGACAGCAAATAGAGGGGTCAGTTACAGGGTGATACAACCTGTCCAGATGTGCAGGGGTCCATGGAGATGAGAATATGGCCCAAACCAAAGGTTTAGGGGGGAACTGCCAGTTGGCATCAGGGGCAGACACACAGTCTGAGGCCATGTGCCTGGACGGATATAGATATTGGAAAACAATGCAGACCAATAGGAGGTCTTGAGGGGCTTGTCTCAGGTGAAGACAAAAGATTACCTGGGCCGATGATGAGTCCCAGAGTTGTGTGTGGCATCAGGATGGGCAAGGCCTAGATGTGACCAATGAGATCTCAGAGGGGGCAGATTCTGGATTAACAACAGAAGCCAGGTGTTGGATGACTGTACTAGGGCTAGCTGAATGGATTTTATGTCCGTTGATGAAGAGTGATTAACATATGGAGTGATTAACATATTGAATTCACTGCCACAGGTGGTGGTGGCAGCTACAAGCATAGACAGTTTCAAGAGGGAATTAGATAAAAATATGGAGCAGAAGTCCATCAGTGGCTATTAGCCACAGGGTATAGATGGGAACTCTCAGTCTGGGGCAGGTGATGCACTCTATTCTTGGTGCTGGAGGGGACAGCAGTGGGAGGGCTTCTAGTGTCCTGGCCCCACTGCTAGACCTCCTGATGGCACCTGGTATATTTTGGCCGCTGTGTGACAGAGTGTTGGACTAGATGGGCCATTGGCCTGATTCAACATTGGCTTCTCTTATGTTCTTATGTTCTTATGATGGCTCTGCCAAGGCATTTGAATAGATTCCCAGATAGAGACAAAAGATGGGAGATGGGTCCCTGATTAGCATCAGGAAGGATTGTTAATATTTTGAATGCTTGATTGGTTTGTCTCGGTACCCTGAGGGATGGAATAAGGAAGGACAAGTATTGGAAGAAAGAATTCACACATGGACATGGGACCACACAAAAGGGCTGGGTGAGGTACTGGAGACATGAAGGCTGTTCACCAGATGGCCTCTGAATAGCCTTTAGAAATGCAGATGTTTTACCTGTTGGAACTGCCATTGTTTCAAATGCATATCTTCCTGGATGGGAGAGAAGATCGGAGGTTTGCTCTGGAGGGTTGCCTTGTTGTCCCCTGAACATGGAGATCCTGTTTCCAGAGCTATGACTTGCTCTGTGTTTCAGAACCAGGAGTGTCTTCCTTGGCCTGAGTTCTGTGGGTCCCTGGTTCAGGTTAGAAAGTGGGGTGCCCCTGCTATTGGGGCTACCCGAGAGTAAAGGCAGTGCCTCTGGCAACGACCTGATGGGCCGATTGTTATAACATTATAACCAGGGGTCTTTTGGGGGGGAGCGCAGCGGAGCGCAGCTCCGGGAGCTCAGGAGCCAAGCCCTGCCCCCAGCCAGCGTCCCGGAGCGTCCCGGAGAGTCTTTCAGGCAGCCGAATGTCAATTTCAGCTCCATTATGTCCTATGGGCCATTGAAGTCAATGGTGAAAATATAGGGTATATTCTGGGGCTGGAGGGGGGTTTGAGGGAGAGGCTCCAAACTCACAGGGTAACTTATGGAGCCTCTCCCCAAGATAGCTCCACCAAGTTTCAAGAACATTGGACCAGGGGTCCACTCTATGGGCCCCTAAACAGGTTGCCCCTATTCCCTCCATTGTTCTCTATGGTGGGAAAAACATAACTTTTTTCCCACCATAGAGAACAATGGAGGAAATGGGGCAACCTGTTTGGGGGCCCATAGAATTGGACCCCTGGTCCAATGTTCTTGAAACTTGGTGGGTATCTTGGGGAGAGGCTCCGTCAGCTATCCTGTGATCTTGGAGCCTCTCCCTCAAACCCTCCCCTCCAGCCCCCAGAATATACCCTATGTTTTCACCATTGACTTCAATGGCCCATAGGGTATAATGGGGCTGAATTGCCACTGAATTTCTTTCATTCCCTCCTTTCCTTCTTCTCTTTCCTTTCTTCCTCTTTCCCTCTTCTCTTCTCTTCTCTTCTCTTCTCTCTCTCTTCTCTTCTCTTCTCTTCTTCTTCTTCTTCTTCTTCTCTTCTTCTCTCTTCTTTCCCACCTTCTTCTCTTCTCTTTTTTCCTCCTTTCCCTGTTTTCCTCCTTCTTCCCTCTCTTTCTTTCCCTCTTCCTTCTTTTCCTTCTCTCTACTCTCTCTCTTTCCTTCCTCTTTCCTCCTTCTGTGGCCCAACTCTCATGAGAAGGAGTTTAAACCTTAAACCCCTTCTCTCTTAGCTCCCCCACCCAGACCAGCTGGGGAAGGGAAGGGGAGGCTTTTGAAGATGCCTCCCCCTTTTGCTTCCCCTTCTGACATCACTTCCGGTGATGTCAGGGGTGTGGTATATGCTAATAGTTTAATAGCTCATTAGCATACCATATGCTAATGAGCTCCTGCAGCTGTTCTTCTACGAAAAGACCCCTGATTATAACGATATGTCAATTAATGATTTACAAAAGGAAAAAGGCTCCTAGTGGCACTGGGGAGATGGCCACCATGAGGGACTGGGACATGGAAGAAGCGAGGAAATCTACCATGTTGAACCGCCATTATCAGTGCACTGTATCGGCGGTCACGACAGCTACGGAGAAACCATTATAAGTATGTCCCCCAGATAGCCTGTAGACGCATGCTGCCAAATTCTGTTTCAGAGTCCATGCTCGCACATGGAAACTCTGGATGTATCAAGAACAGATACAAGGAAGTACTTCTTCACCCAAAGAGTGATTAACATATGGAATTCACTGCCACAGGAGGTGGTGGCAGCTGCAAGCATGGACAGTTTCAAGAGGGAATTAGATAAACATATGGAGCAGAAGTCCATCAGTGGCTCTTAGCCACAGGGTATAGATGGGAACTCTCAGTCTGGGGCAGGTGATGCCTTCTATTCTTGGTGCTGGAGGGGGCAGCAGTGGGAGGGCTTCTAGTGTCCTGCCTCCACTGCTGGACTCCTGATGGCACCTGGTATATTTTGGCCGCTGTGTGACAGAGTGTTGGACTAGATGGGCCATTGGCCTGATTCAACATTGGTTTCTCTTATGTTCTTATGTTCTTAGAACCTTGTATAGATCCCTCTCTTTGCCTACCTGTCTAATGCCTTCTCTCTTTTCTCTTCTAGGGATGTCCTTGCTCCGTGGCCTCCTCTAGATCCATATCTTGCAGAACAGGATTGTCCTTTCCCTCCCTGAGCTACACCCCAGTCTCTGGGCGGTCAAAGGGACTCATCGGGGGACAGCACAATGCCCTGCTTCCCGCTCCATGTACTGTTGGTGCTGTTCCTGCAGGGATCACTGTCTGGCACTCACACCTGTCCCCCGCAATGCGTCTGCGAGACTCGTCCGTGGTTCACCCCCCAGTCAGTCTACCACGAGGCCCGCACGGTGGATTGCAATGACCTGCTGCTGACTCACGTGCCCAGCAACCTCTCCTCGGACACGCAAGTTCTTCTGCTGCAGAGCAACAAGATCTCGAAAGTCAGCGGGGAGCTTCAGCACCTGTCCAACCTGACGGAGCTCGACCTTTCACAGAACCACTTCTCCAGGATCAGTGACGCCGGGCTGGCCAACCTCTCCCGCCTCATTACGCTTTACTTGGAGGAAAACCAGGTGGAGGAGCTGCCAGACCACTGCCTGACCGACCTGGCCTCTCTCGAGGAACTGTACATAAACCACAACCGCATCTCCTCCATTGAGCCCCTGGCGTTTGCCGGTTTGACCAGTCTGCTCCGGCTGCACCTCAACGCCAATCGTCTCCGTGCCATCGACCACCGCTGGTTCCTCTCGCTCCCCAACTTGGAGATCCTGATGATTGGAGAGAACCCCATCTCCCAACTGCAAGCCGGTAGCTTCCGGCCACTGGGACGGCTTCACAGCCTCGTCTTGGCCGGGATGGAGCTAAAGGAGATCCCCTCAGATGCTTTCCAAGGGCTGGACTACCTGGAGAGTTTGTCCTTCTTTGATAACCACCTGACACGTGTCCCCACTGGGGCCCTGAAAGGTCTGCCTCTCTTGAAGTTCCTGGATCTCAACAAGAACCCCATCGCGGGGGTGCAGGCAGGGGACTTCCAGGACATGCTACACCTGGAGGAACTGAGCCTCAATGGCATGGAGGAACTGACAGGCATCCACAAAGGTGCCTTCGAGAACCTTCCAGAGCTGGCCAAACTCGAACTGTGCAACAACCCACGCCTGTCCTACTTGCACCCTGGTGCATTCCAGGAGGTGCCTGCTCTTCGCACTTTGCTCGCTAGCAATACGGCCCTCAGTCTCCTCCCGCTAGGGGTGACAGATGACTTGCCCGCCTTGGCTGAGCTCAGTCTTTATGGGAACCCCCTGCGCTGCGATTGCCCGGAGGCTTGGCAGCCATTAGCCACGGGGGCCATTCGGTTGATTGAGTCCCAAAGTACTCTCTGCAGCTCACCTCCAATGGCTGCCGGGCAACAACTCCAGGAAGCCCTGAAAAATGGCATGGTAGGAGCTTGCTTGCCGGACATCTCCTCCAAGGGGCTTCCGGAGCAGCTGGAGGTACCCGCGGGCTCGACAGTCGCCTTGGATTGCCAGGTCAGCTCAGAACCGCCAGCACAGCTCCACTGGATAGCACCGTCTGGGGAAAAAGTAACCGCAGGGACAGGGAAGCTGCACCTGAGGGTAGGGGGCACCCTAGAGATAGCCCCAATCGGCCCGGGAGACTCCGGAATCTACACTTGCGTGGCATGGAATGGACTGGGCTCTACCAGCCGGAGTGTGGCCGTGGCTGTGATTAGTGAAAGACCCGTCACCCCTGCCAGGCTGCTGGTCCTTGCTAAGAAGGTACAGTCACATTTTGTGGTGGTGGAGTGGTCAACGTCCTTCTCAGACGGGCAGGGAAACGAGAGAGGCGGCGGGTCGGCAACTGCCCAGCCGCCTCCTCCTTCGCCATGGTCCTCGGCGACCATGCGCATCCATAACCCCCACTTGAGCTACACAGCACGGGTTCCGGTGGGTATCCGGGAATTCAACCTCACACACTTGCAGCCTGCCACCCGCTATGAGATTTGCCTCACCGTCATGTCTTCCATCCCCAAGGCCTCAGAGACAGGTGGTTACACCAGCGTTCCCCCGTCCTTAACCCTCTCCACAGGCTCTTCATTATCTTCCACAAGTTCTTTCGAAACAGTCTTAGCAACCACAGGTGCTTCTCTGGGGTCGCTGGCAACCCCCAAAGGGTCTTCGACATCTCCCCGGGGTCGTCTAGGAGCTCTGCTTTCCTCAGCAACTTCCAAAGGCTCTTCGGCACCCCCTACGGACCCCTCGACCATCTCCACCTTCACTCCGCCCCTTCCACACCTGCCTCGCACGCAGCACTCTTGCCTCAACGTCACCACCAAGGAAGCTTCGCTTTCCGTGGAACTGATGGGCGGGTGGGCCGGTGGGGCAGCCCTGGCCGCCGTCACCGGCTCCTTGTTAGCGGCCCTGAGCGCGGTGCTTCTGCTTCTCTACGCCTCGCGGCGGCTCAAGGAGAAAGGATGCCGCCATTCCCTGAAGAAGTACATGCAGCACGCAGCCGCCATCCCGCTCAACGAGGTCTATCCGCCGCTGATCAGCTTGTGGGACGCCGAGGGAGACCCGCCTACGCCGATGGCGCCGCTGTCGCAACTGGCTCCGCCCACACCGACGCCTCTGCCTCCCATCACTGTAGGACACTCTCTTCTGCTGTCGCCCTCAGCTAGTCAGATTGATACATCCAAGACGTATCTATGGCAACAGCCATGAACGAGATATGAGATGGGCAGGCCCACAACGCCTCTGACTCCGGCCACTGGCTGGAAACCTCCCCTCCCCACAGATTTTAGGGTATAGGAGTGGGGCTTCCAGGCCTTCCCAAACCATGTCCTTGCCTCCCACCATACCCCCTTGCACATCCATGCGCACCACCATATAGAGAGCACCCGTATTGGGGGGGTGTTTTTAGCCAAGGCCTCACTGTGTAGTTGTAGCCAAATCGGGAGGGGAGTATCAGGTGGATGACAGGGCCCCTGGGACAGTGTAGCCCCTGGGGGGCAGGAAAACAAACAAAAAAAAGTTTTGAATAAAGTTGTTGAGTTGGAGAACTCTGAGAGTGTCTGGATGTCTTCCTTGGGGACGGAGTACGGAAGCAGCCACAGGGGGGAAGAAACTGCCTCACAGAGTAACGGAACGAATCCATTCTACCTCAGAGTGAACACACATTGCTTATCCGAAACAAACAAGTAAACCAAAAAGGCTGAGATACTTCCCTCTAGTGGTCATTTGAGAAGTAGCCGGCCAAGTTCTCTTGCAGTAACTCACGAAAGCTCATCCCCTGCCACAAATTTTGTTAGTCTCGTCAAGTTACTGCTGATTAAAATGCGAGTCAAATGTGGAATTTGCTGCCAGAGGATATAGTGATGGCCACAGGAATAAGCAGCTATAAAAGGGGATGAGATAGATTCATGGAGGATAAGTCTATCAGTGGCTATTAGCAATGGTGATCGAGGGGAACCTCCTCATTCAGGGGCATTAATCCCCTGAACCCCAGAGCCAGGAGGCAACATCAGGGGAAGGCCTCGGCCTCTATGCCCTGTTGTTAGCCCTCCAGAGGAACTGCTTGACCACTGCATGAGACAGGATGCTGGACTAGGTCTGATCCAGCAGGGCTCTTCTTAGGTTCATATCAGGGGAAGGCCTCAGCCTCTCTGCCCTGTTGTTGGCCCTCCAGAGGAACTGGTTGGCCACTGTGTGAGACAGGATGCTGGACCGGATGGACCACTGGTCTGATCCAGCAGGGCTCTTCTTAGGTTCATATCAGGGGAAGGCCTCAGCCTCTCTGCCCTGTTGTTCTTAGGTTCATATCAGGGGAAGGCCTCGGCTTCTCTGCCCTGTTGTTGGCCCTCCAGAGGAACTGGTTGGCCACTGTGTGAGACAGGATGCTGGACCGGATGGACAACTGGTCTGATCCAGCAGGGCTCTTCTTAGGTTCATATCAGGGGAAGGCCTCAGCCTCTCTGCCCTGTTGTTGGCCCTCCAGAGGAACTGGTTGGCCACTGCGTGAGACAGGATGCTGGACCACTGGTCTGATCCAGCAGGGCTCTACTTATGTTCTCATGAAGGGAAGGCCCTGGCCTCTCTGCCCTGTTGCTGGTCTGGCAGAGGAACTGGTTGGCCACTGTGTGAGACAGGAAGCTAGACTAGATGAACTATTGGTCTGATCCAGCAGGGCTCTTCCTATGTTCTTATGAAGACCTCGGCCTCTCTGCCCTGTTGTTGGCCCTCCAGAGGAACTGGTGGGCCACTGTATGAGACAGGATGCTGGACTAGATGGACCACTGGTCTGATGCAGCAGGGCTCTTCTGATGTTCTTATGACTCATGGCGATCCCAGAGGGTCTTTTCAAGGCAAGAGACTAACAGAGATGGTTTGCTATCGCCTGTCTCTGTGTAGCAAACCTGGGCTTCCTTAGCCATAGAAAAGACCAAGAGTCCATTAGCACCTTAAAGACTAACAAAATTTGTGGCAGGGTAGGCGCTTTCGTAAGTCACGAAAGCGCCTACCCTGCCACAAATTCTGTTAGTCTTTAAGGTGCTAATGGACTCCTGCTCTTCTATGACAGACAGACAGACATGGTTACCCATCTTGATCTGGACTTCCTTGATCTGGTCTCCCATCCAAAGGGCCAACCTTGCCTAGCTTCTGAGATCGGGCGAGATCGGGCTAGCCTGGCCCATCTGGGTCAGGGCCTTGCTGGGCTACAGACTCATTTAAAAAGGCACTGAGCCAGAGGCCTGTACAGCAGGCATGTCCAACCTCGAACAGGTAGTGATCTATTTTTTTCCGGCCAAAAGTGCTGGTGATCTACCGCCGTGAAAATAAAGTTTCAAATTAGTTTCAAATTAGATTTTAATCCACTGAAGTTGGGTTCCACCACCGCCACACACCCCATTTATAATGCACCTTCTTTGGAACACTCATCTTCATTATACTGGGGTGGCTGGGGGTGGTAGGTTAGTATAGGTTAGTATAAACACTGGCTGAATCTGATCCAAAACTGTCACTGTCCCAAAGTATTAAAGATCAACAGGAACTGAAGACCTCTAGATGATGCCAAAACCACACATGCAGTTCTAAAAGTAAAAATAAGAATTCTGAATTCTTCATACTGGCACCCGGGGCTATTTTTGGCCAGGAACGCACAGGAACGGAGTTCCAGCTGGCTCCCGAGTTGGCCACGCCCAGCAGGAACTCATTAGCATAATAGGCCACACCCAACAGCAGAAACTCATTAGGATTGGCTACATTAGGGGTGTGTGGCCTAACATGCAAAGGAGTTCCTGCTCCAAAAAAAGCCCTGGGTTTTGACAACAAACGAGATCACAGAATAAGAAGCAAAAGGTAGGTGTGGCTGGATGACCACACTTCTGGTAACATGAGGATGCAGCCTAATAGGCTAATGAGCTGTGCTGTCAGGGGTGTGGCCTATTCTAATGAGTTTCTGCTGTTGGGTGTGGCCTATTATGCTAATGAGTTCCTTCTGGGCTTTTTCTACAAGAAAAGCCCTGCTGGCACCAATAATCAAATACCACCAAACAATCATCAAAAAACCCCAAACAGCTGTCCAGCAAACCAGGAGTCCAAGTGGAGCTGGTGATCTACCTCTGACCCCTCTGCGATCTACTGGTAGATTGCGATCTACCAGTTGGACATACCTTCTATACAGCAGTCCCATGGTTTGACCTGAAATCCTTCCCTCTAATCCCAGACACAGGTGGATGATGTGGTGAACAAGAAAGGCTGTGACCCAGACAGCCCAGGCTAGCCTGACCTCTACAGCCCTCAGAAGCTTGTTTGCACTTGGATGGGAGACCACCAAGGAAGTCCAGGGTTGCTATGTCAGGGCAGGCAAATGGCAAACCACTTCTCCATGTCTCTTGCCTTGAAAACGTGATGGGGTCGCCATAAGTTGGCTGTGACTTCATGGCACTTTACACCATCATGGGAAAGTCCTCTTTCTTTTCAACAAAATTATATTGTATCCCGGTTTGTGGAGCCATAGCAATAAAAACAGGCTCTGGAGCTAAGCCTGGACCAGGCCCGACTCAGATGAAGTCCTGGGTCTCGCTGACTTCTGGATAAGACCAACCAAACCCAACTGCTCTCTTTGCCTGAAAAGGACGGAGGTTTCCAGCAGCCAGAGACTCATCTCTCCCTTATCAATACCGTAAGGTTACCAGCCCTGGGTTGGGAAGTTCTTAGAGATTTGGAGGCAGAGCCTGGGGACAGCAGTGTTTGTAGACTTGAGGGACCTCAGCAGGGTATAAAGCCGTAAAGTCCACCCTACAAAGCAGCCATTTCCTCCAGGGGAACTCATCTGCGTCATCTGGAGATCAGCTGTAATCAGATGGAAGCAACAGGTAAATTGGAGAATATGCAGTCCACCTCTTCTCTGGAAGAAAAAGAACTTTTGCTGTTGAAACGGCTGATAGAATACACGTTCCTCTGCACGTATTTCTGATGCTCGGGCACAGAACAAGGCAAAGTAAAGACTGGAGGATGTATTCTCTGTAAAGCAAATATTGTAATGCCCTTGTGGCGGCGAAGCCTCACAAGTGGTTGGGCTGAGCTAGTGGGACAGGATGGAATCTTCCAAGCACTTGGGAACAAAACTGTCATTGTTTGCAGTCCAGTTTCTGTGAGGGAAAGGAAAGTTGTCGGGCTGGCTGAGATTAAATTACAACACGGGATATAGGTCCAAGAGGAGCTTTAAAGGGTAAGGCTGCGGGAAGTTAAGAGGGAGGAAACCAGAAGGCAATATGGATAAAGGTAGGTGCAATGTACCATCAAATGAAGGAAACAGAAAGAAGGGTAGATGGAAGAGAGAGAGGCTAGGGAAAAGGTCAGGAAAAACTAAGGAAAAGGCTCCAAAGAAACCTCATCAGTCAGGATGAGAAAAGGTTGATTTAAAAAATGACACATTAGGTTATAAATGGACAAAGCTTCCTCATACTGAGTCAGGCTGTTGGTCGATCAAGGTTAGGCTTGCCAAGAACTTACTGTATGCCGGCGGGGGATGGATACGTCCTGGCAGGACCATCCCTGGGGGAAGGAAAGACACGCGCACGATGCCGTCGCCAGGAAGTGACGCTGGGCGACGCTCTGGCAATGGGGATGGAAACTCGTTGGTACCATCGAGTTTCCAGCCCCATTGCCAGAGTGTCGCCCGGTGTCACTTCCTGGCGACGGCATCCTGCGGCGTGGGTGTTGCCCAGGGGAATGTTCCGGCCGGGGACTGTGCGTCCCCCACTGAAATACGGTAAGTACTTGGGAACCCTAATCAAGGTCATTATTATCTAATCCAGGGGTCACCAACCTTTTTGAGCCTTTGGGCACATCTGGAATTTTGACAGGGTAGTGAGCCGGAAAATGGCTTCCACAAGAGGTGGTGCCAAATCCTACATGGTTTCCACAGGAGGCGGAGCCAAATGAAATACCTCCCTCTTTGTACCTCCTGGGAAGAAGGAGACACTGTAGGGGGACTGCAACCACATGGATTAAGAAGCCCAGGTGCTTACCAGTGCTCCTGATCCTCCAGTGAAAACACTTTCATTTGAATGAAGGCAGCCAATCACAAGCCCTGACTTGCAGTGGCCCCACCCATTTTTTGAAAAGCTCAGTGGGTGCCAAGGAAAGTACTGGTGGGCACCGTGTTGGGGAACCTTATTGTGATTGGCAGTGGCTTTCCAGAGTCTCAGGTGAAATTTGGTGTAGTGGTTAAGTACATGGACTCTAATCTGGGAGAACCGAGTTTGATTCCCCACTCCTCCATTTGCACCTGCTGATGTGACCTTGGGTCAGTCACAAGCTCTGGCACAGCTGTTCTCTCAAGGACAGTTTCTGTCAGAAGTTCTCTCAGCCCCGCCTACCTCACAGGGTGTCTGTTGTGGGGAGGGGAAGGGAAAGGCATTTGTAAGCCGCTCTGAGACTCCCTTGGGTAGTGAGGGGCAGGGTATAAATCCAATCTCTTCTTCTTCTACTTAATACCAGCTCCTCTTAACCAGAGTGCCAGGGACTGAACCTGGAATCTTTTTTTCTTTTCATTTCTACTTACTATTTATTGCTTTTAGAGATGGACTTTTGAGGATATGGTTTAAACATCAGAACCTACCGAGTCCTCCAAATTCTCCACTTATGTCCCCGATAGAAGCTCATTACGATAAACATGGGAGGAATAAAAGTGATTTCTTAACCTGGAACCTTCCGTAAACACACAAAAAGATGCTCTACCACCAAGCCGCAGCCCCACCTCAAAGTAAAACTGGCTGACAGACTCATGGAACTGATTAAAGGAGACCTTTTAGAACAGTGGGAAAGCTCATCTTAATGTTCTGGATTAGGAGGTGGCCATGTATTATCCGCAGGAGGACAGGGGCCAGAGAAAGGAGTTTTGGAGATCCTGGACACTTTAGGCCAAGATCCTGCTGTGACGTTGAGAGTAGCACAGAGAGGGAAGTCGGCCTGGAAACATTAATAAGGACCCGGAAGAGAAGCGGGGCTTTAATTCCACACTTCCATCCAAATTTAGCAGCCAGTTTCTCGGCTGCAGGCTTCTAATAGAATAGGGATCGCTGTGATGGGAGGAGGGGGCTGGCCAATGACCCCCTGATCTCAAAGTGGGATGCAGGGCTTAATCCGTCCCTTGAGAAAACAGGGTTGCCAACTCAAACCTCTGCTAAAGAGACAGGATATCCCCCCCCTCCTTCCAGTTAGCAACCTCAACACAAATGGAAAGTGGGCAAACTAAACATTTTAATAAATAACATTTGTTCCAAAGAGGCACCGGAGCTAGGGCCTCCGGGAAGCTAGGCTCTCTGCCTAAAAACTAGGGTTGCCAAACTTCAGGTGGGACTGCCATTTGCTGTGACCCCTGCCCAGGTCTCCATTTACATTTGTCCTGTAGGTTTTCTAGTCATAAACATTAGCTCACTGAAACTAGGTTCCTACTAGGAAATGTTGCAGCCCTTTAACATATCATGTTAATACTTAAGCTTTGCTTTGGTCTTATTTTTTGGACTTCCGGTTGGTTCTACAACCCAAATCCTATTTCATTGTTTATTGAATGTCTGCTCCTGTTGATTATATTGCGTCACTCTGTGTAATCCGCCAGGTAGGGTTGCCAGTTCTGGTTTGGGAAATACCTGGAGATCTGACGGGTGGAGCCTGGGGAGGGCGGGGTTTGGGAAAGGGAGGGGCTCCGGCAGGGTTATAATGCCACAGAGCCCACCCTCCCATGCAGCCGTTTTCTCCAGAGAACTGAACTTAGTAGTCTGGAGATCAACTGTAATAGTGGGAGATCTTCAGGTACCACCTGGAGGTTGGCAACTGCAAGTCCAAGTGAGAAAGGCCAACTATGGACAATGCAAATAAATAAGTCCTATGAGGAAAGGTTGAGGGAGCTGGGTATGTTTAGTCTGGAGAGGAGACGACTGAGAGGTGACATGATGACCATCTTCGAGTACTTGAAGGGCTGCCATCTAGAGGATGGGGTGGAGTTGTTTTCTGCTTGGTGTAGTGGTTAAGTGCGCGGACTCTTATCTGGGAGAACCGGGTTTGATTCCCCACTCCTCCACTTGCACCTGCTGATGTGACCTTGGGTCAGTCACAAGCTCTGGCACAGCTGTTCTCTCAAGGACAGTTTCTGCCAGAAGTTCTCTCAGCCCCACTTACCTCACAGGGTGTCTGTTGTGGGGAGGGGAGGGGAAAGGAGTTTGTAAGCCGCTCTGAGACGCCTTTGGGCAGTGAAGGGCAGGGTATAAATCCAATCTCTTCTTCCTCTTCTTCTTCCTCTTCCTCCTCTTCTTCTTCCTCCTCTTCCTCCTCTTCCTCCTCTTCTTCTTCTTCTTCTTCTTCTTCTTCTTCTGTTGCCCCAGAAGATCCGCCCAGAACCGATGGATTGAAATTAAATCAGAAGAGTTTTCGGCTAAACTTTAGGAAGAACTTCCTGACAGAGCGGTTCCTCAGTGGAACAGGCTTCCTCGGGAGGTGGTGGGCTCTCCTCCTTTGGAGGTTTTCAAACAGAGGCTAGATGACCATCAGACAGCAATGCTGATTCTGTGAACTTGGGCAGGTCAGGAGAGGGAGGGCAGGAAGGGTTGCCTCAGGGCTTAGTTCTCGTGGCCCTTTCTGACACGCCCAGGGAAATGCTGATCGCCACTTTGGGTTCAGGAAGAAATTGTTCTCAAAGCCGGTTTGGCCAGGGATCCTGGAGTGTCTGTTGCCTTCTTCTGGGCATAGAGCAGGGGCCACTGGGGTGGGGGGGGAATTTGTGAATTTCTTGCATTATGCAGGGGGTTGGACTAAATGACTGGAGGTCCCGACCAATGTTCCCTCTAAGCTGTGGAGTCTTGTGAGCAAAAATCCTACTTTGTGAGGTACCGGCATTAAAGTTGTGAGTGAGCGATTTGGCTACTACATAAATTAGTTTGCTCTGGAGCCATCCCCTTCCTGAGCTGAGCCAAAAATGTGTGAGCCGGAGGCTAACGAATTGTGAGCTAGCTCACACTAACTCAGCTTAGAGGGAACACCGGTCCCGACTCTATGATTCTAAGTAAATAAGTGCTGCTGTTTGTATGCTCTTGGCATGGGTGGGGTGGGGCAGCAATTAGCGTTGCCAGCCTCCAGGCAGGGCCTCGAAAGCTCCAAGAATTACAACTCCGCTCCAGACAACAGAGATCGGTTCCCCCTGGAGCCCGTGGTTGCTTTGGAGGGTGGACTCTATGGTGTCATGTCCTGCTGAGCTCCCTTCCAAAATCCTACCCTCCTATGGTTGCCAGCTCTGGGTTGGGAAATGCCCAGAGCTTTTGTGGGTGGAGCCTGAAGAGGGCAGGGTTTGGGGAGGGAGGGACTTTAATGGGATATAATGCCACAGAGTCCACCTTCCAAAGTGGCCATTTTCTCCAGGGGGAACTGATCTCTGTCGCCTGGAGATGAGCTGTAATCCCGGGAGATCTCCAGCCACCCCCAGAGGTGGGCAAACCGACACCCTCCCCCCATGTTCCACATCCCAATCTCCCGGAATTTCCCAACTCATGATTGGCAACCAATGCACCCTCTAAGCTGTGGAGTCTTGTGAGCCAAAATTCAACGTTGTGAGCGACTGGCATTGAAGTTGTGAGCAGTGTTCCCTCTAAGCTGAGTGAGTGTGAGTTAGCTCACAGTTTTGTAGCCTCCAACTCACACTTTTTTGTCTTTGCTCAGGAATGGGAGGGCTCCGGAGTAAACTAATTTATGTAGCAGCCAGATTGATTGCTCACACCTTTAATGGCAGTAGATCACAAAGCAGAGTTTTGGCTCACAAGACTCCGCAGCTTAGAGGGAACATTGGTTGTGAGCGAGCGATCTGGCTACTGCATCAATTAGTTGGCTCTGTGGTCATGTGATAAAGTAAAAGTATACTGGTCAAATGTACATTGTGAGATGCAGAAGATATTAAAAATTCCTATCAGGAAAAGTCCGGAGCTTCTTCTCTTAGGTTTGACAATGGAAAAAATTCCACAAGAAAAAAGGACATTACCATGGTACATGATCACATCGGCGAGAATGGCTTTTGCGCAACAGTGGAAAGCGGAGAAGGTGCCAGATATACAAGACTGGTTAAGGAAACTGCTGTTTTTAGCCGAAATGGACAAAATGACGAAGAAACTAAATGGACAAATGGCAGAACAATATCTAAAAGACTGGGAAGGCCTGAAACTGTATATGGAAACTGAATATAGAATGAAAGGGAAAATGTACAATCTTGATTCGTATTGAAACTGAATGAGAAATGAAATGAACACTTGATTGTACTGTACCTTTATTGGAAATTATGTTTGAAAGGCTTTTACGTATTAGAATTGTGTTACCTGGTTTGTCGATTGTTACAAGTTTAAACTTGATTACCTTTTAACTCTTTTCCCCCCTGTTATTAGCAGTGTTGGAAGCCTATTGGGGGGGTGGGGGGATGGGATGTAATCTTTAAACTGTATCGGTAACGATGTTTAACAGTGTTGAATATACTCCAATAAAATTTTGTTTAAAAAAAAAAAAAAATTAGTTGGCTCTGGAGCCATCCCCTTCCTGAGCGAAGACAACAACGTGTGAGCCGGAGGCTAAAAAACGGTGAGCTAGCTCACACTAGCTCAGCTTAGAGGGAACACTGCCGGCAACCCGACTTGGAAACCTTTCCTCCTAATCGCAGATATTAGTGTGGAGGGGTCGGGCTTGGGGTGCTGCACCAGCTCCGAAAAGAGTGTCCTCTTCGCAGAAGAGTTTACAGGAGAGACAACTGAGGGTGCAGGGAGCCGGGGGAGCGGGGGTGGGGAGTCGAGGAGGGGCCCAGGGGAGGAGCAGGGCTTTTCATCTCCGCAGCCCAATTTGGCATCCACCCACACATCCCGCCAACACTGGCACAGGCCTGAAATATACCCGCATGAATTAAAGAACAAAGAATACAAGTGCAGCCGAGGCTACGGATTTGTGCTCATTTCGGAAGCAAGAAGCTAATGAGCCTCTGGAGGGATGGAAGGGGGGAGGAGGAGGAGGAACCCCCCCCCGCTAGGCAGGCTTAGAGCGGCCAACTTTTTTCCTTGTTACGTGCCGGCTCCTCTTCTACGAACAATGGCAGGGCAAGCAGAATTTCAGCATGTGAAGTGCTCCCCCGGTATCTCCTTGGCTGGCTGGGAAGAGCTGCGCCTATCGATCTTCTGCCAGTGGCTCGGCAAGAACCGTGCCCGAAAAAACGGTTAGCAATCCTAATGAAGCCTAATGTTAAACGGGGGTCCCCCGCATGGTGCCCCCCCAATACCTTTTCTGGTGCCCCCCAAGTGTTTTTTTATAGGGATGCCAGCCTCCAGATGGGACCAATGGATCCCCCCGAATTAGAGCTCATCGCCAGTCTACAAAGATCGGTCCCCTGGAGAAAATGGATGCTTTGGAGGGTGGACTCTGTGGCATTGTACCCCACTGAGGTCCCGTAAGAACATAAGAGAAGCCAATGTTGGATCAGGCCAAGGGCCCATCCAGTCCAACACCCTGTCACACAGCGGCCAAAAATACCAGGTGCCATCAGGAGCTCCATCAGCGGGGCCAGGACACTAGAAGCCCTCCCACTGTTGCCTCTCCCCAAGCACCAAGGATACAGAGCACCACCTGCCCCAGCCTGAGAGTTCCCATCTATACCTTGTGGCTAATAGCCACTGATGGACCTCTGCTCCATATGTCTATCCAATTCCCTCTTGAAGCCATCCATGCTTGTAGCCGCCACCCCCTCCTGTGCCAGTGAATTCCATGTGTTAATCACTCTTTGGGTGAAGAAGTTCTTCTTTTTATCCGTTCTAACCTGACCGTTCAGCAGTTTCATTGAGTGCCCACGAGTTCTTGTATTGTGAGAAAGGGAGAAAAGTACTTCTTTCTCTACCTGCTCTATCCCATGCATAATCTTGTATACCTCGATCATGTCACCCCTCAGCCGTCGTTTCTCCAAGCTAAAGAGCCCCAAGTGTTTCAGCCTTTCTTCATAGGGAAAGTGTTCCAACCCTTTGATCATTCTAGTTGCCCTTCTCTGCACTTTTTCCAGTGCTATAATATCCTTTCTGAGGTGTGGTGACCAGAATTGCACACAGTATTCCAAATGAGGTCGCACCGATGATTTATACAGGGGCATTATGATACTGGCTGATTTGTTTTCAACTCCCTAATAATCCCCAGCATAGCATTGGCCTTTTTTAATTGCAGTCGCACACTGTCTCGACATTTTCATCAAGTTATCTACTCCGACTCCAAGATCTCTCTCTTGGTCAGTCTCCATCAGTTTGGACCCCATCAAAGTGTATTTAAAGTTAGGATTTTTGGCCCCAATGTGCATCACTTTGTACTTGACCACAGTGAACCCCATTTGCCACGCTGATGCCCACTTGCCCATCCTCAACAGATCCTTTGGAGTGCCTCACGATCCTCCCTGGTTCTCATCACCCTGAACAATTTAGTGTCATCCGCAAATTTAGCCACTTCACTGCTTACTCCCAACTCCTAATCATTAAAGAACAAGTTAAAATAGAGTTTATATATAGCCTTGCACTCTGTCATTTTGTGGTTGGCTCTCCCTCCTGCAGCAGTAGGATTGCCAGGTCCCTTCAAGACGCTGGCAGGGGGATGAGGAGCTGGAAGCATCACCTCGATGTGCCGATGTCACCAAAAGTGACATCACGTGCCATGTCTGTGTCACCCAGAAGTGACATAGGCATGTCAGGGGCGACGCTCTGGTTTTCGGGCAAAACTCTATAGTAAAATTCCCCTCAAACCATCGGTTTTTGCCCAAAAACCCAAGAGTCCCCACTAGTGTTCCCTCTAAGAGCCAGTTTGGTGTGGTGGTTAAGTGCGGACTCTAATCTGGGAGAACCGGGTTTGATTCCCCACTTCTCCACTTGCACCTGCTGATGTGACCTTGGGTCAGTCACAAGCTCTGGCACAGCTGTTCTCTCAAGGACAGTTTCTGTCGAAGTTCTCTCAGCCCCGCCTACCTCACAGGGTGTCTGCTGTGGGGAGGGGAAGGGAAAGGAGTTTTAAGCCGCTCTGAGACGCCTTTGGGCAGTGAAGGGCGGGTATAAATCCAATCTCTTCTCTTCTTCTAAGCTGAGTTACTGTGAGATAGCTCACAGTTTTCTAGCCTCTGGCTCACACATTTTGTCTTAGGCTCCAGAGCAAACCAATTTATGCAGTACCCAAATCACCTGCTCACAACTTTAATGCTGGCAGCTCAGAAAGTAGAATTTTTGCTCACAGGACTCCACAGCTTAGAGGGAGCATTGGTCCCCACCCAATGTGCCTACGTCACTTCCGGGTGATGTAGGCATGTTGCTGTTGGGGGTGGGATTTCCTCCCACCAGCCAGCTGGCCAGGGATGGACAGAAGCCCGCAACACTAGGGGATTCTCCACCCTCCAACTGGGCCCTGGCAACCTTACGTGGCAGCCATTTGGTGACTGTGCCCGCTGACCTGTGTCAGAATTCCCAAGGTGCCCCACAGGTTCAAAAAGGCTGGGGACCCCTGTTGTTGTTGTTGATCAGTCGCACAGTCGAGTCCGACTCTTCGCGACCCCATGGACCAGACCATGCCAGGCCCTCCTGTCTCCTGCTGTCCGCCGAAGTTTGCTCAATTTCATGCTCGTTGCCTCGGTGACACTGTCTAACCATCTCATCCTTTGCCGTCCCCTTCTTCTTTGACCTTCAATCTTTCCCAGCATCAGGGTCTTCTCCAGTGAATGCTCCCTTCTCATTGGGTGGCCAAAGGGACCCCTAGTGTAGACCAAAGAAGAGATGAGGGTTTCCGCGGGAGTGAGCCACGAGTGTTCAGTAAACAAAAGAGCGTGTAAGAAAATACAGGATTGATCCCCATGTAGGTGGGGCTCCGTCCTCCAGGTGGGCCCCGGAGTACTCCCAGAGCTCCAATGGATCCTCGGGATACAGCGATCAGTTCCCCTGAAGGGAATGGTCACTCCAGAGGGCACAGTCTCTGGCATCACTTCCCTTCTGGGCTCCCCCCCAAATCCTGCCATCCCTAAGCACTGCCCCCCCAAATCTCCAGAAATTTCTGCAGCCAGAGTTGGCAACCCAACAGGCAGGGTGTCGTGCTACCTTTGTAAAAACGCCATCTGGGATTTCAGGCAGGGAGGAGAGAGATTCCAGCGCATGGGGGAGACAGTTCATTTATTTATTTCGATATGTGTATCCCTGCCTCTCATTACTGCGATCATTGACTAGGCGGGGTTTAAGCAATCAAATCAATCGATTCATTCATTATGGTGAAATGGAGCAACTTACCATATGTCAAAAGACATCTAAAACACTGCTGTTTGGAGACCCTAGGAAGACAGGAGGTTGCAAGGAATGGAAAGAAGAAGAAGAAGAAGAAGAAGAAGAAGAAGAAGAAGAAGAAGAAGAAGAAGAAGAAGAAGAAGAAGAAGAAGAAGAAGAAGAAGAAGAAGAAGAGGAGGAGGAGGAGGAGGAGGAGGAGGAGGAGGAAGAGGAGGAGGAGAGGAGAGGAGAGAGAGGAGGAGAGGAGAGGAGAGGAGAGGAGGAGGAGGAGAAGGAGGAGGAGAAGGAGAAGAAGAAGAGGAAGAGGAGGAGGAGGAGGAGGAGAGGGAGAGGAGGATTGTGTCTCCAACTCAGCAATTAGATTAGAAATTGGACTGTGCTCCTTACAATCAATCATGTGGAAATATGCCATTAAGATGTGGTTAAAAATATTCTTATTAGAAAACCCCGAGTCAACCAATATATCTAATGAGACAAGACTTATTTTTATCATCAAGAGCTAATGCCTTCTTTGGCAAATTGTGTGAACTGGGAACTTCATTAGATGATAACCTATTTAATTACTATCCAGATCATCAATTAAAAACAATAACAGAAGCAATTTTGTCACATGATTGGTCTCGGTTACTCGATTCATACAAGAAATGTCCTCCTTTGTATCATGGCTCTGTCTCTACAACATCCTTTACATCCTTGCTAATTATTTGGTTACTATAAAAAGGATCCCAAAGACAGATGTTTAATTCTTTTGGCAAGGTGTTATTCACTCCCAACAGTCCGATATGTTGGCAGAGTGTAGATATGCAGTAAAGCAGAGCACAAGGTGTTTAAAGAATAAAGTCAGTTTATTAAGAAAAGAACAAACTTTTTAAGAAAGAGGGGAGAGAACTCTATCTGGCTAGGAAAGTTAGTTTGTAGACTCCTGTCTTAGCCAGTTAGACAGACTTCTCTTTCTGTCTCCTGTTTCTTACAAAGTTTGTTCTTTTCCTTAATAAACCTACTTTATTCTTTAAACAGCTTGTGCTCCACTTTACTGCAAATCTACACTTTGCCAACAGAATACACAGGAAGTCCTAAAGGTATTCCCTGGATTGAAAGAAATTGTCCTTGTGCACTTGGAACAAAAGAAACCATCTCACACACGCTGTTACACTGTTTAACGAAGCTATGCGTAATAGATTGGGATCTCTTGTCGACTCTGACGTTCAGTGCTTGAGTAATTATATTATTCTGAAACTGTTGTTTCCAAATGATGTGGGCTTGCTGGAAGCCGTTGCTAGATTCCTCGCAAACGTTTTTTTACATGATTTTAGTATTTATTGTTTTATTGATTTCCTCTGTTTTCGTTTTTACCCATAAACCCACTGACCTATGGTGGGAGAGACTGAAAATGAAAATGAAATAAAGAATTGTGTCACTGTGTATATCCCGCCTTTCCTCGTGGTTCAGGGTGGCTTACGAAAATTCCCAGGCCTGCTTTCTGATATATTTGTGTGTAACTCTTTAAAAAACAAGTATTTTAAAAAGCATTTGAGGTAGTTACTAGCAACAACCAAATTAGACGTTACAAATGGAGACCTCTAAGAAAGTCGAGAGGAAATTTCCTCACTGTCCCAAGACTAGAGTTGCCAGGTCTGGGTTGGAAAATACCTGGAGACTTTGGGGGCGGATCCAGGAGAGGGCGGGGTTTGGGGAGGGGAAGGGAGGGGCCTCAGCATGGTACAAGGCCACAGAGTCCACCCTTCAAAGCAGCCATTTTCTCCAGGGGAGCTGATCTCTGTCGGCTGGAGGTCAGTTGGAAAAGTGGGAGATCCCCAGGTCCCACCTGAAGGCTGGCAACCCTACCCAAGACTTCTGACACTCGGGTTGTCAACTCCAGGTTGGGAAATTCCTGGAGATTATAGGGGCAGACCCTGGGGACGGTGGGGAGAGCCTACCTCTTAAAGCAGTCGTTTTCAGCCCTGACCTGGCTAGCCCAGGCAAGCCCGCTCTCGTCACATCTCAGAAGCTAAGCAGGGCCGACCCTGGCAAGTACCTGGGAGGGAGACCTCCAAGGAATACCAGGGTCAGGATGCAGAGGCAGGCAATAGCAAACCACCTCTCTGAAACGTCCAAGCCCCACTAGGGGTCGCCAGAAGTCAACCATGACTTCCAGGCATGCACGCACAAGCATACACAAATACCCACCCCCAAAAAGCAGTCATTTTCTTCAGGGAACTGATCTCTGTCGTGATTCCAGATCTCCAAGCCCCACCTGGAGACTGGCAACCGAGTGACACCCAGCTCCCGGCCACATTTCTATATCCTTTCCTCTTGCTGCCACCTACTCATCCCATCTTTTTCCTTCCACACCCTACTTCTTCTGCACCCTTACCCTCAACACTTGTCCCCAACCCTCCCCTGCTCTCCCTCTATCCCCTGGTTCCTTAGTTGGTCCTCCCCACCATCTCCTGCCCCCACCACAATGCCTGGCTACCTGTCAGCGTGCTCACAGCTCTGCCTCCCCACTCACCGCAGGATCACTGATCTGCCTGCCCAGCCGCGCCACCTCCACACCACTTTGCCAGACTTTCCGCTCCCCTTCATCACCTTCCCGACTGAATGCCATCCCCCCATCCTCCTGGCCACTCATCCTCCCCTCCCTCCCCCAGCAAACCAGCCCTCACCAGCCAGACTGCCTGGCCACCACCGACATGCCACAGTGGCTTTCCCTCCCCTACCATCTCAAGGGGTGGTGGGGTCCAGAGGAGTGTCTCCTCGTCCCCCCACCCTGCCAATCTGTCCTCCCATCTCACTGTTCCTTCCTTTACTTACATGTCACACCTCTGCCTGCCATGAGGCAGCAGAGGAGTGTAGTTGAATACATGCAGATAAACACTACTTGGGAGGGTTAACCCCCCTCCTTTTGCACCCAGGTTTCAGATTTTTGAGCAAACTGGGGAAGTCCCCCAAGTCTGCTGGAAAAGCTCCCTTCTGTTTACATGCCCCGATCCACAGATTTAAGTATCCACAGATGGGACCATGTTGACTATTAGATATAACAAGTGGGGATCTGCCTGGCTCCAAACCTCCCGCTATTTAACCATTCATACTGCAAGAGGAATCCTCCCCAATCCCAGATCCAGTTTGGCTTTTTGCTTCCTGCCCCCCCCCGGCTATTCCTCATTGTTGATGAGGCAGGGCCTGCAGCAGCCATTTCAAAAGGTACTGGGGGGGGGATTCAACTCTCTCAGAGTTTACAGGGTTGTTTTAACTTTTTGGATTTTTCTGCAAGCCCATAGAGTCCCCCAAGTCTGTAGAAAAACCTATTGCAGGGAGAGTATGCCCCCTATCTGCAGAAATGTGTATTCACACAGAGAGGGGACTTTTGAGAATTAGATATACAAGTGGAGACCCACAAGAAACTTGCAGGATGGTTGTCCCATTCCTCACATCTTTGCTTCTTCCCCTCTCCCCCTACCTCTCTCTCACTCTTCCCACCTTCTGTTCCCCATTTTCTTACTGTCTATCTCTCCTCCATGCAGGGCTCTATTTGTAGCAGGAACTCCTTTGCATATTAGGCAACACACGCCTAATGTAGCCAATCCTCCAAGAGCTTACAGAGCTCTTCTAACAGCCATTTTCTCTGACACCTGGACAGCAGTTGTAATTCTGGGTGATCTCCAGCTCTCACCTGGAGGCTGGCAATGATAGTTCTTGTGGAGGAAATGGCTGGTTTGGAGGGTTGCCAACTCCAGGTTGGGAAATTCCTGGACATTTGAGGGTGGAGCCTGGGGAGGGTGGGGTTTGAGGAGGGAGGAACGTCAGACCGGTATAATTCTGTAGACTCCACCCTGCCCAGCGCTCTTATGCAGCCTGCAAGCAGCTAATGCAAGGGAGGAAACAGAAGACTGTCAAGCAGCGTGGGAGCGTCTGCCCAGTGCTGCACTGCTGGCTCTCCAGTCTGCATGTATGAGTTTTCCTTTGCAATGGGGCCTTGCGGTGAGGACACATGATAGGAGCTTACCAGCTACTGTCCTTTATATAGTTTATATCTCTGGTACCTCGTGTTACATTTTATGGCGCACATGGCTTGGCCCGACAAAGTGAAATTTATGTCAGATCCGGCCCTCGTTACAAATGAGTTCGACACCTCTGCTGTAGGGTCTCTGGTGGAGATTCTTTCACATCTGCTACTTGATCCTTTTAGCTGGAGATGCTGAGGATTGGTTGCCAGGTCCCTTCACCATCGTGGTGGGAGGATTTGGGCATCCTGGGAGTGGGGAGGATGTCGAATGTGACATCCCTGACGCAATGACTTCACCTGGAAGTGACATCATTGCGTTGGCGATGTCATGCATGATGCTCTGGTTTGGGGGCAAAAAACTCTATGGTTTTTGGCTTCAAAGCCATAGAGTTTGCCCCCAAACCAGAACGTTGCCGCACGACATCCCTGGCACAATGATGTCACCCAGAAGTGACATCATCACGTTGGGTATGTCGCGCAGTGATGTCACTGGAGGGGTTCCCCCACCGGCCAGTTGGTTGGTGCAGGCCAAATCCCCCCAAAGCGGGGGAACCCCCACGGGGACCTGGGGGCTGGCGACCCCTCCTGGGACCTTCTGTAAGCGAGGCAGATGCTCTACCACAGAGTACAGCCTCCACCTTTAAAAGGAGAAGACTAGTCACTTGCAGCACACCTGCTTGACCTTTCTTATTCCAGCTGTGGCTAAAGTTATTTAAAAGGGCCCAAGGCCTCCCTTTGACATTTTTATCACGTCTATTGAAGTTGGCGCACTGAAGCATACCGTATGAGATGCGTCAGGTCCCTCTTGCACAAACTTACTGAGAATTAACAGGATTTGCTTCCTCCTAGTAAACGTGTTTAGGAGCACAACGTTCTCAGCTTCAAAGATAGGAAATCAATGCTGTGACCGTTGCCAACTTTTGAAACCAAAAATATCCAGTTCCTGGACAGGGCCTGTGGGAAGAAGCCAACAATCTTTGAAGCTCTGTGAGTGAAACCCAGTAGTCGATTGTCCATTCACCTAAAATACAAAGCATAAGGGGGGGGGGGGAGACATGGCAACGGGCCCAAGAACCAAAAGCCAGTCAGGCCTGGTTGGTTGGCTACCCTACTAAGGGCCTAGTTACTCATTACCTGCCAACTCTCCCACTCCTTGCTATCTTGCCGCTGAGATAGAGCCAGTTTGGTGTAGTGGTTAAGTGCGCGGACTCTAATCTGGGAGAACCGGGTTTGATTCCCCACTCCTCCACTTGCACCTGCTGATGTGACCTTGGGTCAGTCACAAGCTCTGGCTCAGCTGTTCTCTCAAGGACAGTTTCTGTCAGAAGGTTCTCTCAGCCCCACCTACCTCACAGGGTGTCTGTTGTGGGGAGGGGAAGGGAAAGGAGTTTGTAAGCCGCTCTGAGACGCCTTTGGGCAGTGAAGGGCGGGGTATAAATCCAATCTCTTCTTCTCTTCTTCTTCTTCATCTCTGCCCCAGAGCCTCCTGTCCCAAGGTGACATTTCCTGGTGAAAAAGGTGGCCGTTTTCCCAGAAAAAAAGAATATTGGGGGAGTGGAGTAAGGACCTGCTTCCCTTCCCGTATGGCCTCAATTATAAGGACAAGTCTCCTCAGGTGAGGAAAACAAAAGGCCGTTCAAATTGTTAAGCCTTTGTATTCTGGTGCCTCGCAGGTACTGTTCCGGTGTGATGAGGGAAGTGGGCGGGGGAAGAGGAGAGCGAGTCAGAAGATAAGGCACGTTGACCAACCAATAGAGCATCACCAATCTTACCACTGAAGAGGGCTGATCTGAGCAGTTGTCATGCACAGTGTTCCTGCCACTCACTAGGGTTGCCAGGTCCTGCCTTGCTGCTGGAGGGGGGCTCCACGCTGCTCTCCGGGATCTTCTGCCCTGAAAACCATAGAGTTTGCCAAAAACCAGAGTGGCACCCCCCAATGTTGGCAACACAATGACATCATTTCCGGGTGGCATCATCGTGACATGGGGTTTCTCCTGCTGGTCAGCTGGCCAGCGGCGGATTGAAGCCCTGAAAATTGGGGGAACCCCTGGCTGGACCAGGGCTTTGTCAACCCAACCACTCAACTGGTCTGTCAAGGATTGTATTATTTTGGATCTTCTAACTCTTTACCCATGTGAACTACTGCACATGCATGCATTTCCTGCAAGTCAGGGAAGGCAGGACTCAACCTTTTCCCTGTTCAGTGTGTTTCCTTTGCACACACACACACACACACTTTGGCAATATTAGCACAACCAGAGGTGATTTAGGGAATATTTTTTCCTTGAAATAGATTGTCAACAGGGTCATCTGTTCGCTTGTACCAAGCAACAATGGCTCCCAGTCTTGACCACCATTTTTCTTCTCCCTTCTCCCTGTGTGTGCAAAGTGGAGTCACTCTCTTTTACTTCCACTGAAGTCAATGGGTTTCGAAGGGCCTAATGCTTGCTTAGGGCGCAGGCCTGTAGCCAGGATTTTTTAAATTGAAGGGGCCTTTACATAAATCAGGGCGCACCCCGCCCAGATCCCTGCACACACCTCCAAGGGAGCACCTGGGCTGGATGGGACGTCAAGGGGGCCTTGGCAGTAAGTCAGGGGGCAGGGCCCCGAGATGCCCCGCTGTAGCTACGGGCCTGTTAGGGCGGCACATTTAGGCTTCTGGTTAGCCTGACAGGTCCATACGCACGTGTTGTGCCCGCACACACATGCACACAAACCCGCCAAGGAAATTGCCCTTGTGCCCACACACATACGCACACAAGCCCGCCAAGGAAATTGCCCTTAAAGTAGAACACCTTTCTCCAACCGCATCGGCTCACTTGACGCAACAGAGGAGTCCAAGAGACGAATGGAGCCCCGAAAGTGCAGAAGAAAGAGTCAGCCATCAAAGGGATTTTGTTGAAAAATAAATTTATTTACAGGGCAGGATCCCAGAGAGATTCATCATAAAAAATAAAACAGGATCCAAGCCCCAATGCAGAGGTAACCAGAGAGGGACAGTTCCCCATCACCCCTCGCTCAGGGACCACAACCCAGCTCGAACAGGAGAAGATCAGGGACCAGGAATCTGCAGCAGATCTACTTCAGCATCTTGCAGGAACCACCTGAGGGAGGGGGGGGATCTCCAGTGCAGAATCCATTTCAGGCGACAGTGTTGAAGTTCCCGGATTTTGCCCTGCTCTTCCCGCATGTCCCAACCAATCCCTGCCAAGTTGGCACTTCGTAGGACCCCAAGTGCCGCTGAGATAGAAAGAGAAATCCTGAACAGCACGGACCCATCAAAACTGGCAGAGTCCCCCCAAATATAAAAGGGAAGCGTGTTCAAGAGAGGAAGGCAAAGATGGAGCTCTGCGGAACTCCCACCTGGAGAGATGGGCTAGACGCACTGCAGAATGTTCCCTTGTTATAAGTCAGATAGCACACCCATGGAATCAGTGATGCCAAATCTCAAACCCATATCCTAGACTGGTGTATTTGTGTGTGTGTGTGTGTGCTGGTGTTGTTCTTTGCCATCATGTCACAGCTGATTTATGGTGACCCTGTAGGGTTTTCAAGGCAAGAGATTTTCAGAGGTGATTTGCCATTGCTTGTCAGATATTTCTCAATAGGGCTGCCAGATCCCCTGGGGGGTGGTTGCCCATTCTAGGGGCCCCCAACCTGCTGGCCCAGCTCTAGCCGGCAGGGGGAACCTCACCCCCAAAGTGCTTGGACCAGGCCAACGTGCCCGGGGTGATGATGTCACCCAGAGGTGACGTCATCGCGCTGGGCACGTCACTGGGGGACACTCTAGCATTCGGCCTGAAAACTAGAGTTTTCAGGCCAAATGCTAGAGTTTTCAGGCCAAATGCTAGAGTGTCCCCCAGAAGTGATGTCATCGCAGCATGTGTGCACGAAAGTCCTGGACTAGGAGCTACTCCCCCACTGGAAAGAAGTAGGAGACCTGGCAACCCTATTCCTTGAAGATCTCTCATCCTAATACTACTTAATATTACTACTTAGTGATACTACTTAGTTTCCGAGATCTTGTGTGTCATTTACCTTTCCTGTAATTACATCTTTTCCCCTTACAGCAAGGGCTTTCCCATATCCTTATTTTCCTTGCTTGTAAGTTCCTGTTCTATTCTGCCTGTGTTTTGTTCTCTCTAGTAGTCGATTCAATATCACACCAGTTTACGTCCAATATTTTTAAAATGCAGTTAAATCTGCAGGGCGACAAGCCGGGCATAACCCTTTGTAATATCGAGTCGACCACTAGAGGGAGCGAAACACCTGTGGAACAGAAAACATGCCCCCTAAGAAACAGGAATTTACAAGCAAGGAAAATGAGAATGCAGAAAAGCCCCCAGACTAGAGTCTTAAAGACAAACAAGATTCCCAGGTTATTTTTTAAACTTTCAAGAGTCAAAGCTCATTTAATCAGATAAAAACAGTCAGAATCTGGGCGGGGTGTTTCACAAAAGGGAGTCAGGAGGAGGCAGAGGCACAATGCAAAATGTACCCAGCTTGATGGGGGGGACGGGGACGGAGAAATGCTTAAGGGCAAAACATTAGCATCTGTAGCCAGATAAGAATCTTATGTTCCTATTCAACCCGGGTGGAGGGGGGGGGTCCATTGTTCTGAATTTGTAAATGAACTCAAGTTCGGCAATCAGGTCTCAGGGATCTCCATCCCTAAAGATGAAGGGAAGCTTATACCCTGAAAATCTTATTCTTCTTTAAGGTGTTACTGGACTTGACTCTTGGTCTTCCACTGCAGGCCAACATGGCTACCCAACTGAAACTATTTTTTTTTCCTGGTAAAGAAACTCACACGATATTTTAAGGAGTGTCATGATTCTGGGCCTACAATGGTGTGGCCTATGGGCTCTAGGGAGGAGGCCTAGTGGCTCAAGGGAAGCCTGTATTAGAGTAGCTATCAGGGCCTACATTTCCCAGGTTCCCTCTGGGTCCTGTGACTGGTTAACAGGGGATTTTGGAGGGAAAACTGATACCAGCCGGGGAGCAGAGGGTGTTGCCTGGGAAGACACAATAAAAGGCCTTGCCCAGAGTGGGAGGGGGGGGTTCTCTCCGAGGGAGCAGGGCTGGTGAGGCTGCTGTAGACCGAGGGATCCCTGTTCCAAAAGGGTTGCGTTAAGCCTTATTATTTTGCTGCTTTACCTACCTTTACTGTGCTCATTTTTCCTACATGCTTTTGAACTACAGTCGTTATTAAATCTCTTCCATAAAACTAGTTTGTTACTCTGCCTGGGTCCTCAGGTTTACTCACATATAAAGGGAAAGCCACTGGAAAAAGAGTGTATAAAGGGGTCGGGTGGGTGCTTTCGGCCCTCCCGAGGAGACCCAGACTGGAGTGAAGGCAGCCACTAGAGAACCTTCCTAGCCGCTGCCCATGACCAGTGTTCCCTCTAAGCTGAGTTAGTGTGAGCTAGCTCACAGATTTTTAGCCTCCAGCTCACACCTTTTTGTCTTAGCTCAGGAAGGATGGCTCCAGAGCAAACTAATTTATGCAGTAGCCAAATCGCTCTCTCACAACATTAATGCCAGTAGCTCACAAAGTAGAATTTCTGCTCACAAGACTCCGCAGCTTAGAGGGAGCATTGCCCTTGACAAGGGGTAAAGAAGAAGTCACGATTGAGCGACCTTCCCTCTTAAGTCTCCTGACGAAGGTTTTCTTGTGAATTAGAAGCTGGTTCTTCGGGGCACCGTCAGACCAAGGTAAGCAAACATTCTACATGAAGCAGGCTGCCTGAGAGGAACAAGGCCCCTTTCTACCCTCAGAATGGTCACAAGATATGTTCACCACAAGTTCACTAAGACTACTTTTCTCTGCTCCAGCCCCACTTCAGGACCGACTGTTCATTTCCTTGAAAGCAAACAGTCGAGACCAAGCAGAAAGACAACTCTTGAGAGCTGTTCTCGGTGGTTGCCTTACAACACACACCTTATCGTATCTACAGCCTCTGCTTCCAATAATTATACCCAATTTTGTGGCTAACCGGATCAAAAAAGGGGGCTGCCAGAATTTACCACAACATCAGTTGAAGATCATGGGCCCAAGGAAGAAGAAAGAGGGTCGCTGCGTGGGAATTCGCCATCCCAGATTCTGCCTTTGAGGCACAGTTTTAATCGAAACTTTACCTCATTTTGTATTTAGTTATTCATATTTGTCTAGAAGAGCTATATTGCCTTTATTGATCAGGTTTCCTTTACTGAGCACATGATTTTCATCGGCCATGGTAATGATAGGTGCAGGGCTTTTTTGTAGAAAAAGCCCAGCAGGAACTCATTAGCATGATAGGCCATACCCCTGACAGCACAGCTCATTAGCATATTAGGGCACACCCCCATACCTTCCATTGGCTTGCCCATGCACCCCACGGCTGTGGGGAGCCTGGGCAAGCCCCCCCTTGAAGGGAAGGCAGCTGTGGGAAGCCCGGGCAAGCTGGCCCTTGGACGGACTGGGGAAGGCACGGGGAGGCATTTAAATGCCTCCCCGATCCTTCCAGGGCGCCCCCTGGCCCACCCGCCTCAGAGTCGCTGGGGTGTGTCGCTCTCCAGGCCTTCCCTCTGTAGCCACACACACAGAGATTTCGGCTGTAGTGGGCATGGCTAACTCTGAAGCCAGCCAGAACTCAATTCCTGTGTGTTCTTGCCCAGAAAGAGCCCTGGATAGGTGCATTACTTTTCTCTATGGTAAAGTTGATATTTTGTGCCCTTAGAATTAGACAGGCATCTGTTAAAAATACCTCTGGGGTTTAAGGGTTAGCGGGGTTGTGGTTTTATTAGTTTCGCCCGGGAAGCCATCCTAAGGAGTTCTACTCAGAAGCAAGTCCCATTTTATTCAACGGTACTGACTCCTAGTAAAGTGTTCTTAGGATCGCACTCTTGGTCACATGTGGTTTCAGAGGGCAGCCTCATTTGTCTGTAGTGGAAATGCAAGATTCAAGTTTGGTAGCACCAAAAAAACGGGCAATGGTTTTCAGGGTTAGGAGCACTGAGAGTCAAAGCCCCCTTTGTCGGCTATCTGATGAGGGAAGCTTTGACTCTCCGAAGAGGACATCCCAAAGGTGTCTCTTAAGGTGTGACTCAAATCTAATTGGTTTCATGTCATTTCTACCCCTTAGTTTCCTTTCTTTTCTTTTTTAAATAAAGCCACAGAAATGGCAGCCTGCAAAGAAATACCCCCACAGCTTCTTAATCCCGCCGGGCAAGGCTCCAACTAAAAAAAGCCTCCCCAGCTGCTTTGCACACACTCAAGGGAAAAGTGTACCACACAGATGCTCCCAAAACTTGGGATGGGGGGTGGGGGGATGCTGCATTCCATGCAGGGGAAATTCCCCACAAGGAAGCAGTTCCAGTCGGACTTGGGCAATGGCTGAGGCAGATCTTAGCCTGACTGATGCCCACTAGCGTGGACAAAATGTAAAATAAACTGCGTAAGGAAGGAAGCAACGAGGTGCAATACGGGAACGAAGAAGAGGAATGAGGGGGAAATGGTGAAGCCCTTTCCCACTTGGATGCCTCCTAGCTTTCAGCTAGTAATATATATTTATGAGGCACAACCCTGCAAGACCTTCAGTGGCTTACATGGACCCATGAAACTGCCTTCTACCGAACCAGACCCATCAGAGTCAGTATTGTCTACTCAGACTGGCAGCAGCTCTTCGGGGTCTCAGGAAGACGTCTTTCACATCACCTACTGCCAGGTCCTTTTAACTGGAGGTATCAAGGACAGAACCTGGGGCCTTCTGTATGCCAAGCAGATGCTCTACCACTGAGCCACAGCCCCTACCACTTACTCTCTTATGAACCTGCCCAACCACTACAGGCAGATGGCAACCCAAGAGCCAGCCTTCTGGGTCATGACACTGGAATTGTGGCCTTAGGGAGATTCATCCATAGGGGCTGCCAATCCCCAGTTGGGGGCAGGGGATCTCTTGGTTTGGAGGCCCTCGCCCCGCTTCAGGGTTATCAGAAAGTGGGGAGGGGGATGTCCGCTGGGTGCTCCATTATACCCTATGGAGACCGGTCCCCATAAGGTATAATGGAGAATTGATCCATAGGTATCTGGGGCTCAGGGGAGGCTGTTTTTGGAGGCAGAGGCACCAAATTATTAGCATAGCAGTTGGTGCCTCTCCTCTAACCCCCACCCCCACCCCAAGTTTCAAAATGATTGGACCAGGAGGTCCAATTCTATGAGCCTCAAAAGAAGGTGCCCCATTATCTCCAATGAAGGGAAGGCATTTTAAAGGAACGCAGTCCCTTTAAATGTGACAGCCAGAACCCCCTTTGGAGTTCAATCATGCTTCTTCCCCCCCTCTCCCAGAGGCTCCTGGAAAGTCCCCTTCTGGCTCATCAGCCTCACCTGGCAACCCTACATGGTGCCAGAGTGTGTGTCTTGGGTGGAGAATGAGTTGAGAGCAACCACTGTGTTAGAATCACAAGCTCCTACTGTGGAATCACAGGAACCTACTGGATGGGGGGGTGGACCTGGAAGCGACAACACAGGATGTGACATCACAGAAGTGATATCACATCCTTGCTCCTGGCTCTACCCATGAAGTCCCCAGATATTTCCTGGCAATCCGATCCCCTCCTGTTGCTGCCTTCCATTGACCAGTGAAGCATTTTTCATTTCATTTGGCATTCCCTCAATGGTATCTCCTGCTGAAGAAATGCTTTAATTGTTTTTAGGTATTTAATGTATTTTAACTCTGCTTTTCATTGTTTTAATGATTGTTTGGGGGAGGTTGGCTTTAGTGTTTTTAAAATGTTATTTTTATCACGCGTGTTTTAAATTGATAGCCGCCTTGGCCAGCCCTTGTAAAGGCAGGAAAGGCGTGGTACAAATTTTGTAAACAATAAAGAAAGAAAACGAATGGATTATTTATTGCCTATCCCAGTGGTGCTGAGAAAGACCATGCCTGACCAGCGTTCCTTCTAAGCTAAGTTAGTGTGAGCTAGCTCACAGTTTTTAGCCTCCGGCTCACACCTTTTTGTCTTAGCTCAGGAAGGAAGGCTCCAGAGCAAAGTAATTTATGCAGTAGCCAAATCGCTCACTCACAACTTTAGTGCCAGTAGCTCACAAAGTAGGATTCTTGTTCATAAGACTCCACAGCTTAGAGGAAGCATTGCTGCTGACTCCAGCCTGGCGTTCTGTTTTAATAATGAAGCCATTGCTGCTTAACATTGGTGGTGGTGCGGGAAGTGCCATCAAGTCGCAGACGACTTATGGTTGACCCCATACGGTTTTCAAGGCAAGAGACGTTCAGAGGTGGTTTGCCATTGCTTGCCTCTGTGTAGAGACCCTGGACTTCCCTGGTGGTCTCCCATCCAAATACCAACTAGGGATGACCTTGTTTAGCTTCTGATATCCGACTTCTGAGATCTGACTAAATGAAATTGCTGAGCAGTCGGGTTAGAATGGATAAAAGGAAGTACTACTTCACCCAAAGAGTGATTAACAATTGGAATTCACAGCCACAGGAGGTGGTGGCAGTGGCTACAAGCATGGACGGCTTCAAGAGGGGATTAGATAAATATATGGAGCAAAGGTGCATCAATGGCTGTTAGTCCCAAGTTATAGACAGGGACTCTGGGGCAAGTGATGCTCTGTATTCTTGGTGCTTGGGAGTGGGGGTCAACAGTGGGAGGGCTTCTAGTGTCCTGGCCCCACTGGTGGACCTCCTGATGGCACCTGGTATTTTTTGGCCGCTGTGTGACACAGAGTGTTGGACTGGATGGGCCACTGGCCTGATCCAACATTGGCTTCTCGTGTTCTTATGACTGGGTTAGCCTGGGCCATCCAGGTCAAGGTACTGCTTAACATCAGCAGTACGAGCATTGGTGTTATTACTGCTGGGTTCCACCATAATACAGGTCTGAAATAGGGTTCAGATTCAGTGGCTTGGTAGAGACTTTTCCACCATAACCCCTGAAGCCCAGTCCTAGGCGGATCTTGGTGTGCCCACCTCCACTGTTCCTGACGGGCTTCAACATGCCATAACGAGCCGTAATGAGGGGGAACTGTACAATCCATCGGAAAAATGGTCACTTTTTTTAGGGAGAAAAAAACCTCTTGATATAAAGTTAAAAAGCAGTTAACATTCCTTTCGTAGTCAAAGATCGGGACTTAGTCAGCTCAGTCCTTTTCTTTAAATTGCCCCCCGAAACAAAATATCTATGTAATTAGCACTACTCAACTAAATAGTATAAGGGCACATTAAAATGTACTATTCAACTTTTTTTTTAGAATGCTTTTCTTAATGTAGCTCACCAGGTTGACAATGTTTGTATTGCTCTGTTAAACATCTGAAAATTTTAATAAAAATAATTTTTCAAAAAACAAAGCATGCCACCCTCAGCACAGGATCCATCCTAAAAGGCTGGTGAGCAGCACACAGCCCCAAAAAGGTTGTAATCCTGTCAAGGGGGCAGATTTCTGCCTCGTCAGTGTAAAGGAAGTTGGCACCACTGATCCAGCTGAGCTGCTCTCAATTTACAAGGCGATCGAACGCAGGAAGGCAACCCATTCCAGAAAATAAGTATGTGATCTGTTGTAGGCCTTCACTGCCCCCCCCCCCGCCCCATTTTGTCATTTCCTCTTGAACACACCACCATATTGTGGGGTTCCTCTTTGTCACATGGATCCGCACTAATATATGGCTACAAAAAACAGTTTCACTCCAGCGCAAAAGTTTTTTAAAAGCTGCGCACGTTGAAGAGGAAAAAAAAAACATAGGACATCTGTGCCGTTGCTCTCCCAAGTCCCCCAGGGACTTTCAAACAATCAACCCTGAAGAGTATCAGGATGGAGAGTGCAAAAAGAGGCCATCAGTCCTAGGCAAAGAGTTTATAAAGCTACTCTGCTTGGTGCTCTCAATAAAACTGGGACAAGCCCATGGGCACCTGCATGAGAAAGAGAGGCTCAGAGGGGCCGATTCACACGTTAAAGTTCTCATGGGCCACCGCGGGGACCCGCGATATAGACAAATACTACGAGTTCCCTCACTGGGAATTTAATTCCTAGGCATACACGGGCCCAACTTGGATCACTGGGGAGAAGTGGCTTCAGCCTCCCCACCCCGTTTTCCTGACCTGCTGGGAAAACATAAATGTAGAAATCAGGACAGCTAACTTTTCCACAAAGGTGCTCACAAAAGTTTCCCAGGGCCATTTTGGGCTGCAAAAACTGTGTGAAAGGAAATGCCTCTTTGCCCCATTCTGCAGTCCTGATCCAAACTGGGCCTGTATGTCGCTCGGACTTAAGTTCCCTACACGGAACACCCACAATACATCTGTTGAAAGTGTCCATGTGGGGAGACACGCGGATATTGTAACGTGTGAACCGGCCCTTCACTGTGGGGAGCCAGTGAGGTGAATACAACCAGGCTTCAAATGGTTTAAGCATTGTGTAGGTTTCCACACGGCTTGACCAGAGGCCAATCATGGCTTGCGTGGCCTACTCATTGTTTGCATATGGCATACTCAAAGTGTAACCATATTTCACTTACAGTTTACATAGAATGATCATTTGCGGTCTTGTTGATTGTTTACTCATGGCTTACTTATGGTTTTGCATGTAGGATGGCTAGAGGAGCTAAGCCACAGGTTATTTATGAAAAAAATCACATTGAAAGTCCATTATTGTTTACACACGCTTACTCATGATGTACTAGTGGGTTACACAAAGTCTTACCAGCAGTTGACTCTTCCTGTGCTCACGCTTAGCGAATGGCTTCCACACCACCCGCATGTGTACAATCGGGCTTAGCCACAAACGGATTCTTGTTCCCCACATTTTGCTCATGATTATATCCATGGCTTATGCACGGCGCACTCACAGTTTGCTCTAAAAGCACAACTTACTTTTATACACAAATCACACACGATTTATACAATTCGTCCATAGGTAATACTCATGGTTTGTACCTGATTGATTTGCAGATTGCTGTTTACACAAAGGACCTAACCTATTAAATAAAATCAATAAACCACCCCCTTGTAAAGCACTTAAAGATTTCTCCCAGTAGTAGGCAATGTGGAAGTGCAAAAAAGGTATCATCGTTATTACTATTAAATGCTACACAAAGGGAGGATTAAAAGTAACCATGTCTTTGTGGATAAAATTGCTTGCTTTTTAAAGCACAGAACACCAAACCACTTTAACGATCACTTAGCAACGCCGTCGGGCCAAGTCTCGAAACTATTGTCTGAGCTCAAAGTCCTCCTCTGGTAACATAAATCCAGTTCCATCTGGCTAATCAGCACTTAAGGGTGAGTAACAGAGTCAACCCCACCAGCAACTGAGTAGTTAAAAGAATGCCACGCCCCGATCTTGATCACTTCTTAATCAGTAGTGTGTGAATTGAGGCCCGACTAGATGTAACGGCGGCAGATCAATGTATTTTAACCTGGCTCTGCCCAGTCAAATAAGGCAGTGGAATTGGTGACAGGGTTGCCAACCCCCAGGTGTGGCCTGGAGAGCTCCCAAAATTATAATTAAAATCAGATCCCATGGAGGAAATGGCAGCTTTGGAGAGAAGACTTTATGGGTGTTTCCACATTCTCATTTTCTCACTTGTAAGGTCCTGTTTCTTCGGGGGGGGGTGTTTCCTGTTCTGCACGTGTTTTGCTCCCTCTAGTGGTCGATTCGCTATTACACTTGATAATGTCCGGCATATCTCCCTGCAGAATTAAACTGCAGGAACTTACAAGCAAGGGAAATGAGAATGAGGAAAAGCCCTATAGCACTATACACCACTGAGGTTCCTTCCATTTCCTAACTCCACCCTCCCCAAAGCTCCACCCCCAAATCTGCAGTAATTTCCCTACCTGGAGCTGGCAACCCTAGTAGGTGATATGGAAGTTAACTGTTCCTCCTGTAAGTGATTTATTCCCTGTCATCTGTCCTCCAATGTGATTCTTCTCCCGCCTGAGCTCACTGTAGTCATCAAAAGCTCTGCTATCAGGGAAGGGGAAAAATCACCTCAGGGAACAGAATACAAGAACCGTAACTCTTAGGGAGAAACCTGAGCTTTAAAACATTCCTCTGCCACAGTTACATCTAGTTCAACACCATTCACATCCACAAAACTTATTTTCCCCAAGTGCAGAGTTCCCCCCCTCTTGTTCAACTCTTTGCTTTAATTCTCTTAAAACAGTGGCTTTCAATTTCTCAGTCTTCAGGGTATGCTTTTCATAGGCGCGATTGGCTGACCTTCTATCACAGAACCGCTGAACGGCAGAGAGGATTCTGGGGCATTTTCAAGGGCTCGGTTCACCCACCATACGAGCCAGGCAGACTAGACTTCCCAGTTGCTCCATGTCAAAAAAGACGTGTGAACACATTCAAGATTTCCCTAGAATGGCAGTTACAGTAAGGGCAAGATCTCTTTCTCTGTGAGGAACTAGTCCAGCCCTTACTGGTCTCCTCATAACAGAAATCTGCCCCAATTCACTTTGACAACCACTGTTCTTTTAAAAATTCCCTATAGTTCTTTTTTTCTACTTCAAAAAGAAGAAAAATATGTGGGGCACCAAGTGCTTCCCTTTCTTATCGAGCTTTAAAAGACACCCCCTTCTCCCACTCCCACCCCACAGTTTAAAAAATAGATATAAAAAATGGACGGACAAAAAAGATAAATATAGCTCTACGCCGTCTTCTCTCTCTCTCTCTCAATATGACTCTCTTGATAATAGATAAAATTGTGATATATAGACTCTGTGAAAAAATAGAAGGCGCTGGGAATTCTGATTGGGAATCGTATGGTATTTCCAAAATAGTATCTTGCGCAGCATCGAACGATGACTTATAGGAAAATTCCACCAAAACAAAACAAAAAAATAAAAAAATAAACCAAGCCACAATCAACGAGTGAGGAAATTCTCATCCTTTGAGGATATGAGCTACTGACCTACTCATATGACGCAGCCCTTTTGTTAAGGTTATACATTCCCTTATCATATATCTGGAAAGAAGCTAGGAGCTGTAAAAAGAGGCAGGACTTCCATTTCACTGTTTCCATGGAAAGGACCCTGATTTTGGTTGTAGGAAATGAAGGGGACGCAAGGTGGAAATTAGTCAGTGCTGCTTCTGGGATGACTCATGAACTGGAAGAAACTGAAGAGATCTGTGAGGTGGGATTTCCATTTCAGAGACCAACCAGCACATGACGTTTCCTCATAAAATGGATTAATGTCTGACACTTCTCCAATGGATAAAGAGGAAAGAAACGAAGCCGTAAGAAAATAGTCAAAAAGTAGAGGGGATAAGACTTCCCCTTTGGTCATTTCTATGGTGACCTTTGATCGTCAGGAAATAAATTAAGGAAACCATTCTGCAAAAAGAGAAGGTTCCCCTTGTAAGAGGGGCTTCCCTTCTCTGGTCTCCGCAATGACGAACTGGTGACCTCTGACCTTCAGGAAGCGCATCTAAAAAAGTGACAACATTCCCAGAGCTTCCATTGCTGTTGTCTTAGATGGCACATCTGACATATCCCCAAGGAACACTTAACAACGTCCCCCGTATCTCAATGAACCAAAGAAAACATGGTCAACATTGTCCAACCAAAACAAACATGGCTGACACTGCTACCTCATCTGAGAAAACGGAACATGACTGGCAGTATTCCCTTCCACACTACTGCCCATGTTGAAGTCTTCTTCCTCTCCCACACCATGCTAAATCAGTGATCAACCTATAGCGATATCCTTTTTACCCATGAAGAAACATGGGATTGGATCCAGTCAACTTTTGGTCAATATCCATCCTTATTATCTCTATCCCAGGTCCCATAATCCCCAGCATAGCCTGTTTGGTGGTCAAAGGGTACACCTTTCTTCCCTTTTTCACCAGTGGAAATGCTGGTTGAATCCAACCCACGGTCAACAGTGCCTTCTCCTCCCTGTTCAGCAACAACCAATATAGCCAACGCTGACATTCTGTTCAGCCCCAAAAACAATGACTGAATTTCCTCAGTCTACTCTACCCAGCCAAAACAAACATGGCTTACAGTCCAACATCCTGGCTATGGCTAAAATCACCACACAGCCAAAATAAATATGGCCGATACACCTTCTGTCCCCTACACACAGCCAAACTGAGTGTGACTGGCAAAGTCTACCCCCTCTTCAATTACCTAATCAAAACCAATCCCAGACAAGGTGACGAGGACAAGACGAGATATCTGATTTATCTTAGAGGGCAGAAGGAGAAGGTGGCCCCTCTTGACCTTGGACCATCACCCCCCAAATCATCTCCATTAAAAGAGAAGGAATACCAACACGGAGGATGCAAGTGGGAGCCCCATCCTGCCCCATCAAAAGTCAACATGGACAACCCTTTAAAGCAGAAAGGGGAACAAATAAGTGAGGATATATCCCCTTTGCCCCAAATGAGGTATCGGAGGGCCACATCAAACTTCTCAGAAGCAGGCAGGTGCAGCACGAGGACTTCTTGGTGTTAGGGAGACTCCATTTTGGCTTCGAGAGAAATCCCGGCACTTCCAAGCAAGTGAATGCATCCGCTGCTGTGTTGCTTTCACCCCTCAAGCAGGGCGGCGGTCCTCGGTTTGCCAAAGGGATTCTTGCAGTCAACGAAGAGACATGTAGCTGTCTAATCCCAGCTTCTTGGAAAGAAACGAAAGCCGTTTCATTGGCAGATGCAAAGAGAGATACCAGCGACGTGGAGAGGAAAGGTTATGGCTTCTGGGGGCCTGGAGAAAGGACGACAGGGGTGGAGAGTCCATCCACACTGAGCGAGGGAATGTGAACTTGTGAGCTGGAGTTACTGGGAAACTGAAAGAGAGAGAGAGAGAAGCAGAGACTCAGGGAACTGAGTGAACCAAAAGCCCAAATGGATGCTTTTCTGGAGCAGGAAAGAAGAGGAAGCTGGCCCATCGCTGTGGCAGGGCTATTGGGGGCTCCGCCCCCTTCCTTAAAGGGCCCCTGCTTCTTAAAGGTCCCCCATTTCTTCTCAAAAGCATTTAAAGGGATCATTTAAATGCTTTTGAGAAGAAGGGGGGTGGCATGTGCCTCTCTCCCTCCCCTCCGGCAAGATTTAAAGGTCCTTCCAGCTGATTGCCAGGCTGTGTGTTCCCCGCCAATCAGCTGAAGGGCCCTTTAAATCTTGCAGGAGGGGAGGGAGAGGGGCACATCAGTATGGAAAATAATGGCAGCCTCACTAAAAAAAAAATCTGCCTCACAAGCCACAGAATCCTGGCTACCGGGCTGAGAGGAAGGGTATTTGAGCCTTCTTCTCAAGCGCCGCTTCTCTGCTCAAAATACACATTCACACAGGTTGGATCCTGGGTCCCCATGCGACTGTAAAAGTCACATGAAAGTAGCAGGTTCTTCTCAGTTCCCACATGTGCAGTGCCCAGTACAGATCACAACAGATACATGGGAAGAAGGGGCTTTGCCTCCCACCAAACGCCATTTTCCCAGCGAGCAACGGTCCCGTGGGTATCCTCTTTGGCTCACTTGGGAACCCCCGTGTACACTCGCAAGTTTCCCCTACAGGTCAAACAGCACCCACCAGGGCTGTTTCAGGTCAGAAAAACGCCACAGAGGGAAGGCTGAAATCCTTTCCCCATGTACCGCAGTCACAACCCAAAGTGGGCACTGTCTGCTTGAGAGCTGAGGAGCTTATATGTGAGTCACCTGGAAATCTCCCACTATTGATCTCCAGATGACTAAGATCGGTTCCCTTGGAGAAAAAGGCTGCGTTGGAGGGTGGACTCGATGACATTCTACCCTGCTGAGGCTCCTCCCCTCCCCTCCCCAAGCCCTCCCCTCCCCAAGCCCTGCCCTCCCCAGGCTCCACCCCCAAAATCTCCACGTAGTTCCCAACTCAGAGCAAGCAATCCTATATGTCACCGTCTCTCTGCTCAACCCACTGGCTTTTAAAGACAGGCTTCCAAGCAAGTACAAACACGCATTTTGAGCGGAGGTGGGAGAGGAAGCCGCTGATAGAGGCCCAATCCGGAGAAGGTGGGCAGCTCAACACTGTAGGCAAGATAAGGGCTTGTCGCCCCTTCTCTTTCCTCTGCTTTTCCAATCAAGACCCTCCCAGTGATCCCTCTAAGTGGAGTTAGTGTGAGCTAGCTCACAGTTTTTTAGCCTCCGGCTCACACATTTCTGTCTTCGCTCAGGAAGGAGGGCTCCAGAGCAAACTAATTTATGCGGTAGCCAAATTTGCTCGCTCACAACTTTAAGGCCAGTGGCTCACAAAGCAGAATTTTTGCTCACAAGACTCCACAGCTTAGAGGGAGCATTCTTCTTTTCGTGGCTTTTCCCTAGGGGGGAAAAAGCACCCAGTGGGGCTTTTGTTACATTCACCAAGTGACATGTAGTTGCACTGTCACATGGACACCCCCCCCCCCCCCGGTTGATGCTGATCAAATTCCACGTAGCGTCCCGCACAGATTCCAGCCACAGTCCACCTCACCCCTCTCCACACCCCTCCCTTCCCACCATTTCCCAGTCCCGTGTATTTCTCTCACACGCACACACGCCAAATCCCCAGTTCTGCACCCAGGGACGCGTGATTTAATTTGCCCGCATCTGCTCATTTGGGTTCTGCCGCTTCCAAAGCAACGACTGGCACTTGGTGGCACTTCATTTCCCACCGTGCTTCCACGCGGACTTGTTTCAAGGTTCCCCGCTTCCCCGAGTGGTAGGAAGTGGCTTTTAAACCATTAATCTCCTTGTCAGGAGGGAGTACTAGAGACTGCCTGATTGCACACGGCAATGGCTTTCTGTCTTCCTTTCCGCTGCTGCTGAGAATGCAGAGGCATCGACAAGGGCAGTGTAAGATCTGTGGGGTCGTTTTCCCTACACTGCCCTCGCCCTCTGTTCCCTGCAGCCACCGTTTCCCCCTCCACCAGAGGGTGTTTGGGGACAGTGTTCCCTCTAAGCTGAGTTAGTGTGAGCTAGCTCACAGTTTTTCGTCTTACTAAGGAAGGATGGCTCCGGCTCACAGATTTTCGTCTTAGCTCAGGAAGGAGCTAATTTATGCAGTAGCCAGTTCACTCACTCACTCACAACTTTAATGCCAGTAGCTCACAAAGCAGAATTTTTGCACATGAGACTCCACAGCTTAGAGGGAGCATTGTTGGGGGCTATTAAAAAATGGTAATTGACATACCTCTATACTGTCAACTTGCAAGGGTATACCAATCACAGACCTAGTGCCCGTGGGCGTCATAGCACCAGCCAAGCTTTTCAGAAAGTAGGCGAGACCACTGTAAGTCCGGGCTTGTTACTACTGGCTGCCCTCGTAAATGGAAGTGTTGTCCACCGGAGAATCAGGATGACTGGAAAACACCTGGTCTTGCCTTAGTCGATGTACAGTTCCATTCTCCTTCCAGGCTTCCTTCTTCCCAGAAGGTATGAGGAAGAGGTATTCTGTTTAGCTCCGCCTCCTGCAGAAGCCTTTTTGGGTTTGGCCCCACCTTCTACAGAAGCTGTGTTTGGGGGGTGGTGCTCACCAATCCCTCTCGAACTGCAGAAGCACCCCCCCCCATGCCGATCAAGCAATGATGCCTCTATTTGACCCTGGAGGTCCCTTGATTCTATGATGTTTTAAAAGAGCGCTCTGGTGGTGTGGTGGGGAATGGAAGTTGTGGGGGACTGAAGAAAGGGAAATTGTGCGAATGTGAGCAGAGATCTACAGAAACGCATCCCTTCCTGCCCATAACAAGCATGCAAAAACTCTTTGCCTGCGACCTTTCCAATGCCAAGGTGGAGAAAAACATGGAAAGCAGATGACAAGGGGCCGAAGTCCTGTGGGTGACTCAAAAAAAGAGAAACTTGCTCCAGTTAAGACACCAGATCCAGAGCTAGAACTCTGTGTGACAGCAGCTTGATAGTTACACTTGTCAATAGCACATTTACCAGCTGTATAGAGAGGAACAGGCAGGCACCCTGGAAGGCAATACTAGCCTTTATCGCCCGAAGTGAATAGCACATTTTACAACCCTGCAAGACTCCTTCTTCTTGCTAAGCAGATGCAAAGCTCAAGAGTTTTGCATTCAGAACCTGCTAAACTTTCTGTCTTTGCCCAAGAAGAAAAGTACCCTCCTTAGCGAGTAACTGCCAGCTGCCTAAAGCCACCAACAGTCATTTATATATGCAACTTCTACCCATTAATGAAATGAAAGGAACATCTTTCTCTACTAAGCTATGGAAGAACATAGAAATAACATCATCTCCGCGCATTGTACGGCCATCACACTACTACTCCTCCCGGATTGGGGGGGGGAGTTTCCTCCTCACCCTTAAATTTGGAATTTGTGCTGTCACGTTCCCACTGAGTTACTGTGAGCTAGCTCACAGTTTTTTAGCCTCCAGCTCACACATTTTTGTCCTAACTCAGGAAGGAGGGCTCCAGAGCAAACTAATTTGTGCAGCAGCCAAATCGCTCGCTCACAACTTTAACGCCAGTCGCTCGCAAAGTAGAATTTTTGCTCACAAGACTCCACAGCTTAGAGGGAGCATTGTCACGCCCAGATCCTGCCCAGAAAAGGACACTGAAATGGAGTTGTGGAGAAACCGGGGTTAGCTTCTCCCAAAAGAAATTAATTGGGAACATCAAGAAGTGGTCTAGATGAATGAAACGCACATGAAACGCGCATGAGGCTGTCTTATACTGAACACGGAAAACTGTGCATGACTCGCACCTTGGAGACTTGCTAAACTCGTGTATTGTATTACGTAACGTACATTGTTAAAGAGCGTATTCTGCAACATTTCCATGTCAGTTTCTAGGGCAATTAAACTGTTAAGTGTGCTGTTCTAATACTTTTGAAGTTATTGGTGTCAATATACATTGGCAATTGGGTTTTGCGGCGTGTTTCCACTTGCTTCCATTGTTATACTGAATCAGAGCATCGGTCCATAAGGTCAGTCTTGTCTACTCAGTCTGACTGGGAAGGCTCCATCTGTGTTTTTCAAAGCCAAGTGCTAAATGTTATAAACTAAGGAGCTATTGTAATATTTACAGTGATCTTATGTAGTGTTTTTGATTTGTGTTAAAACATACGGCAAACAATTTAAAAAAGCCTTGAGCGGTAAAAAAACTTTGAACTGAGTCTATTCACGGGATAAGTAGCGTTGTGTTATTTAATTGTCTACTCAGACTGGCAGAGGCTCTCCGGGATCTCGGCCAGAGGTCTTTCACATCACCTAACAACCTGATCCTTACTGGAGATGCTGGGATTGAACCTGGGACTTTCTGCATGTAAAGCAGATGCTCTTCCACTGAGCCACACAGCCCCCTCCAATGGGTGCGACGGAGCAATTTCACTGTAAGCGAAGACAGTAAAAGATTTCTTATCCGGCACTCACAGGTTATGGGGGTATCTGGTGAATCAAACATTCTGGATGCTCAAGCTTATCGCTCAGCCCCTCCCTCTACCCAGAGGGATCCATAGCAACTAAGCCCCGCCCCATTGGAAATGCCATGGCGACAGTTCCCGTGCCTAGTGGGACCATTCCCCTTCCCCCCCGAGCCATGGGGCCATCCTATGCAGCAGGCAGACCCAAGTGGACCAGTTGCTCAGAAGTTCTCCAGCACAGCTGGCACCCAAAAGCTCGAGGCCGGCTGGCACCCAAAACAGGCACTCAAGAACTACATCAAGTACCACCACGGCTGTGAGAAGCCAAGCAACAGCTAAAGGCATCAAGCTAGAAAGGCAGGAGGGGGGCACCAGAGGGTACATGAAGATGCCGGGGTATGAGAGCCAGTGTGGTATACTGGTTAAAGACCAAGGTTCAGATCCCTAGTCATGCCTTCGAAGCTCACTGGGTGACCTTGGGCCAGTCACATTTTCTCAGCCTAGCATACCTCGTAGGGTTGTTGTGAGGATACAAATGGAGGAGAGAAGAACTATGTAAGCCGCTTTGGGTCCCCATCGGGGAGAAAGGCGGGGTGTAAATGAATGAAATACATAAAATAAAAATGGTGACTGAGGGAGGAGGAGCTCAGTCTCTGGGCAATGCCAGTTAACTGAATGTTCTGGATAATCAAGTGCCAGATAACAAAGCCTTCTCTGTACCTCATTAAAACACCTAGTTTATTTTCTTGGGAGAATGAAAAAGCAGAAGTGGAACAATGTGTGATTTTTGCCAGACCAATCATTTGAAAACATGTACCTCTTTAAGATTTCTGGTGGAGAAAGGGAAACACAACAGAACAGAACACAATTCGATAACAAACAATATGGTGTGGATTGCAGCAACCCGCCTCCATACTGGGGGACTCAGCAGAAGAGGCGCCAATAGGAAACAGCAGAAACCTAGGATCACCCAGGTTAGCCTGATCCCATCAAATCTCGGAAGCTAAGCAGGGTTGGCCCTGGCTAGTATTTGGATTGGCAACTTCCAAGGAAAACCAGGGTTGTGACGCAGAGGCAGGCAATGGCAAACCACCTCTGAAATGTCTCTTGCCTCAAAAACAAGTCGAGCTTGCCACCCAGTGGTGCATAATGCTAAAGAATTAGAACTTCCAGCTGCCAGACAATCTTAGGATCTCCTGGCTATACTACGCAACAATGCCATACGATAGTTAATTCATTCATTAAGCAGAAACCAACACACAAATAGCCTGTAACCAAAGAAATGTAAAGTTATTTAATTTAGCACATCAGGCATTTATGTTCCATCAAGTCAGAAATGACTTATGGAGACCCCAACAAGGGGCTTTCAAGGCAAGTGAGAAGCGGAAAGCGGTTGGCCGTGGCCTTCCTCTGCAGAGTCTTCCTTAAAGGTCCCCCATTCAAGTACTGACTCTGCTTATCTTCCAAGATCTAATGAGATCGAGCTACACCATACAATTCCACATCCCTAATGTATTGCATTACTTAAGTAAAAATGAAACAGAATTCTAAATAAATCCCCTGTACCCAAACACTGCTCAGTTAACCTACTAATTGTTCAGAATGCTGGAAGGCAGAAGCAGAGGTTACATCGACTGAGCAATTAAGTAGAATTCTGTTGACACATTTTCACCATTAATTAAAAGCATTCATCCCATCCTCTAAAAAAAAAAAAAAAAAGGAAGCTGAAAAATCAGGGGCAAAGCCTAGAATACTTCTCAGGGGGACAAGTTGTCGTCCCCCCACCCCCGCCCCATGGCTACATGTTTGGAAGCAGACCATTTGGAAAAATGCTGGTCTGAATATTCTTTAAGGTATTAGCATTTTTGAAAAAGTCAGAGGAAGCAGAGAACAGGAAGGGAGGGGAAAGACATCATGGACACCTGACGTATAGTGTTGCCAGGTATGGGCTGGAAAATGCCTGGAGACTTCGAGGGTGGATCCAGGAGAGGGCGGGGTTTGGGGAGGGGCCTCTGCATGGCATGATGCCATAAGAGTCCACCCTCCAAAGCAGCCATTTTCTCCAGGGCAACTGATCTCTGCCAGCTGGAGATCAGTTATAAAAGCGGGAGATCTCCAAGCCCCACCTGGGGGCTGGCAACCCTACTGTCGTAGGTGGGTAAAGACTAGCTTTTTGTAGCAGGAACTCCTTTGCATATTAGGCGACACACCCCTAATGTAGCCAGTCCTCCAAGAGCTTACAGTAGCCCCTGTAAGAAGAGTTCCTGCTACAAAAAGAGCCCTGGACAGGACCATTTGGTCCTTTAAGTCCCCGGTCCTGCCTTCTTTCAGTTCAGCCCTGGGCGGGGTTGGCATCCGCCACCTGCCCTTTTCCGCTGCCACCATGCTGTGCCCCAGAAAATTTGCCTCTCCCATCTCTTCCTCGGGCCCCATGACCCCGCAGCCTGGCTCAGCCCACTCTCAGGACATCAGCGGTGTGTGCTGGCACCTCCTCGCTCTGGGGCCCCGGCTTTCTCCCCCACTGCTCACCATGGGAACAGCCCTGTGGTTTCCCGGGCAGCCAGGCACCACCCCTGCCATCGAGCTGTCCCAACCTGGAGCCAGCAGTGGCGGTATGGGCTGTCCGCGCGGCACTCTGTTATGGCATCGGCTCCTGATGCTACCTGGCCCCTCAGCTCGCTCGCCAGGCTGGCAGGTAAGTCTGGACCCGGACAGATATCGTGTATGTCTTTGGAGCCATATAGTTATCTCTGAGGATCAACCTACATGGGTTGTATGGCTGGCGCCAGTGTTTGTTGTTCTTTCAGGCAAAAGTGATGTGAGAGACCTCTGCCTGTGACCCCAGAGGCATGTTTGGTCCAACTTACATAGTAGGAACCTTTGCAGGTGCTTTTTAGAGCTTAGGAGACCTGGCCCATATTGAAACTGAATAATGTTTACCTGTTAAGAAATTGCAATGAGACTTCCTATTATGGCTTCTAGTTCCTGAGGAAGGACCTGAAGTCCGAAACACTGATCAATACCTAGGAAAAGTGTTGGACATCTATTCCAGACTTCATTGCCTCCCTTGGAGAGACTTCTGTTCTGGACTTTGTTCTTTCCCTTTAGAATATAGTGGACTTTTATATTTTCCTATGATGGATTACATGTTTTGAATCACTTATTGTGTTGAAGTCTCTTTTTGTAAGCTTTTGTGCGGGTTTTTGCAGTGCACAGTTGTTATTTTTTGTTTTTTCTTGATCATTGTTTACTGTGGACTGTATTATTGTGGTTGTTGTGACCCCAGATAGCCACTGCCGGCCTGAGTAGACAACACTGACCTTGATGGACCAAGGGTCTGATTCAGTCATAAGGCAATTTCATGTGCGCTCCGCTTCCAAGATCTGCTGAGATCAGGCTAGCCTGGGCCATCTGGTTCAGAGAGCCACAGAACTACAGATGCGTAAAAGACACCCTGCCTTATCACAGCCCCCGCGAAATCTAGCACCAGGTTCTCTGTTCTCCCACCACCTCAGACCTCCTCTCTTGCCTCTGTAGACTGACCACAGACAACAGGAGTTTTCTCAGGATCCCCACCTTCAGTCCTCTTGAGGACCTCGGATCTCGTACTGTACCTGGAAAGAGAGCTTGGCTGGGCTCCGGGGGGCAATGGGGCTCAGGGTGCTCCAGAAATGGATGGTGGGGGGCAGGGAACTCGGGGTGAGCAAGACCGGCGTCTGCGAAGAAATAAAAAGGCATGTCAGATCTAGGAAAGAAAGAAAACAAGTACAGTTTCGAGGGACTCCAGACCAGAATGCTGAGGCTGCCAGTTTGGTTTCTTTCCCCCCTTCCTTGTTGCAAGAAGACAGAAGCCAAGATAATGGATTTAACAACAAAAGATTCCTCTTTCTCACGGGACTCCTTTCCTTCGCCGTCACCCCACCCGGGAATAGTGGTACTCTAGGAAATGGATGCAGTTTTAAGAGGTTTAAAATGATACTGTTTTGGGGAAGATCTGCTCTTGGGGTTTCTTAAAAAATGTTTTGTTGCTTGTTGTAATTGCACGCACATTACTGGAAATGGAGGACAGCCTGTCATACCTTTGATTTAAATTTTGTTGCCGTCAAGTCCCAGCTGACTTATGGCGACATCACAGGGTTTCCAAGGCAAGAGAGGTTCAGAGGTGGTTTGCCATTGCCCACCTCTAAGGAGCAACCCTGGTATTTCTTGGAGGTCTCCCATCCAAATACTAGCCAAGGATGATCCTACTTAGCTTCTGAGATCTACTGAGACTGGGCTAGCCTGGGTTTTCCAGGTGGGCAGAAAAAGAAATATTGGGAGGGATGATAGAGACTTCTGAAAAGTGGTCCTCCCTTGCACCTGGTCCCCTTTGAAGATGGGACAGAGGGGAGCAGTCTGATATGTCTTCTTCCCAACCCCACAAAGTGGACTCCCAGCAAGCACCTCTCTCAGATGGGTGACTGTGGGGTTAATTGCTGGTACTAGAGGTCGGATGTGGCACAGAGGCCCCCAGTTGCCGATTCCCAGCCCCACGATTATGTCTATTCTGCCCTAGCCCACTGATCTATACGTATATCTTTGGTATTGTTATAAAGGTGGGTACACAAGAGAGTGGCAGCCCCATGATTATGTCTATTCTCTCTTGAAACAGCTGCACGGGCTGCCGGTTGAGTTCCGGATCAAATTCAGAGTCCTGGCGATTATCTTTAAAGCCCAAAACCAGTCTGGGACCTCCATACCTGGCAGACTGCCTCTTCTGACACCCCCCCCCGAAATTTGCATTCTTCAACTCGCAACTTGCTTGTTGTTCCTGGCCCTTGGAATATTTGCCTGGCGTCAATCAGGACAAGGGCCTTCTTTGTGGTGGCCCCGTTCTGGTGGAACCAGCTGCAGGACTTATCTAAGTTTCATGGGGCCCTCAAAACAGAGCTCTTCCGCTAGTTGGGTTTCTTATGTGGGCTGCTTTTCAGTTTTATTTGCATTATGTTTTTAAACTGAGATTGTAATGTTTTAATTGTTGTTGAATTGTTGTTAGCTACCTTGAGACAACCCGGCGACGAGAGGTGGCATATACATTTAATAAATAAATATGGAACCACCTCACCGGGGAGGTTTCCCTGGCCCTCTCGCTTTCAGTCTTCAGGAGGCAGTTGAAGACAGTTTTATTTAGGATTGCTTTTGACTCATTCAGTTTCTACTAGTAGTCCTACCTGGAAATTTTAAATTGTGGGTTTTTATGTGTTTTTATCATTTTTGCTTTGTTTACATTGTAAGCCCCCTTACGTTCCGCAAGGTAGAAAAGTGGCTAACAGACGTCTTAAATTAATTAATTAAATGGAAACAAAACTTGGTGTTTGGGGTGGAGAGGAGTTTAAACACCCTGTTCAAACCAAGCACGCCCCTGACAAAAAGGGATACTTGACATGGACGCCTACATTGTCTCTGAGAGACCCAGGTTCAAATCCACCCTGCGCCACAGAAGGGATATCCTGAGCCAGTTCCTCTCTCTAACAGGCTTCTTGTTGACAGGATAAAATGGAGCAACGGAAGAATGATTTTGTAAGCTGCTTTGAGTCCCTGTTGGGGAGAAAAGTGTGGTACCGATATCTCAGAAAATAAATGAATCGATCAATGGCGCCCCCAGAGTGGTCGACCGGGCCTTGGGGACAAATATGGTCTCACCAATGCGTGGGAAGAAATAACCGTGGTCGGAGTCAGGGTACTCCCTGTCCCGCCAGGTGCCAAGAGACTGTTCACAGCGGCGTTCACTTTCTCCTGGGTGGGCAGCGACGGCAGCTCCAGGACTTTTGGCTTCTTGCCCTTTTGGGGCTGTCCCTCCACAGAAATGGTCGCCGGGCTGGGTGACTGGGCTTCCTCCTTCAGCAGCCCGGACCCCTCATCGGCCTCCAAGGAGGGCTTTTCTGAGGGTGCGGTCTCTTCCTTCTCCGCAGCGTCCATCAGAACCAGCAGAGCAGCGGCTTCCTCTTCCAGGTCCAGGTTTTCCTCCTCGACTTTCACCAGCACCTTCTCTTCAAGAGGGGATGCCTCCAAGGGTTCTACTATGACCTGGGGGAGCAAGGAAAAAAAGGGGGTGGGAGGTTCCCTGAGTATCAGTCAAGCAAACTCACCACAGTTCCCTCAACTTTGGTTAATATCCCACAGGAACCAAAGACAGACCTTACCATTCATCTCCCGAGTTAAGGCAATGATCTTCCAAATGAAAATAGGGTTGTCAGGTCCCCTCAGCTTTCCAGCGAGGGGATTTGGTGGGGGCGTTCCAGGGGGCGGAAACATCACATGACTCCCCAATGTAATGACATCACACAAAAGTATTGTCATCACATCAGGGACGTTGTGTGACGATTCCCTGCATTTCGGGCAAAACTCTAATGAGTTTTTTGGCCTAAAACCATAAAAGTTTTGCCCCCCCAAAACAAACCGTCACCATTTACGTCCTGACATGATGACGTCACTTTCATGTGATCTCATCACATCATGGTCATCACTGTGCGACATCCCTGTTTGAGGGCGGGGCTTTCCCTGAAAAATCAGGAGAAACCCTGGAAACCCTATATGGAAACGGGGTTTTGTGTCTCACTTAGGGTTGGCCAGCTCTGGGCTGGCATATAATAGTAGTTAAACATTTTCAGTTTAAAGCAAAAATAAAATAACAATCCCCAAATATTTTCCCCATCCCAGGCCTGTCACTATTTATTTATTTATTTATTTATTTATTAAATTTATACCCCACCCTACCCAGCCAAGGACGGCTATCTCAGCCAAAGCTACCTTGCCGGGTTCTTGTTGCCAGGATAAAATGGGGTAGGGGAGAATGACAGTGTGAGCTGCTTTGGGTCCCCATCGGCAGGGTGGCCAGCTCCCAGTTAGAAAAATACCTGGAGATTTGGGGGGGTGGAGCCTGAGGAGGGCGGTGTTGGGGAAGGGACTCCAATGAGGTAAAATGTCATTGAGCCTACCTTCCAAAGCAGCCATTTTCTCCAGGCAAACTGTCACCGGGGAATCAGTTGTAATCCCAGAAGAACCCTGGACACTGGCAACCCTGGCCTCACTAGTTTAAATTGACATCGGAGACATTTGTTGGACTTTAAAAAGAAATGTGTGACTGGAAACAAGCGCCATTTTGTTCCATTTTTGGTGGCAGCCCCACAATTACGGAACAACCTCCCCAGGAAGGTACCTTGGCCCCCTTTTCAGGAGGCAGTTGAAGACGGTTTTATTTAGGACTGCATTTGACAATTCAGTTATTTTAGGGTTACCAGGTCTGGGTTGGAAAATACCTGGAGGCTTTGGGGGTGGAGCCAGGAGAGGGTGGGGTTTGGGGAGGGTAGGAGCCTCAGCATGGGACAAGGCCATAGAGTCCGCCCTTCAAAGCAGCCATTTTCTCCAGGGGAGCCGATCTCTGTCAGCTGGAGATCAGTTGTAAAAGCGGGAGATCCCCAGGCCCCACCTGGAGGCTGGCAAACCTAAGTTATTTATTAGATCCAGCTGGTTGGCTGTGTTGGTCTGAAGCAGTACGACAAATTTAGAGTCCAGTGGCACCTTTTTAAATTTATTGGCAGTCTTCGTTGCAGATTTTAAATTGTGACCTTTTATGTTGCTCTATTGATACTGTTTTCATTTTTGGTTTCTTTAATAATCATTTTCTTTATATTCTAAGCTGCCTTGAGTTCCGCAAGGGAGAAAGGCAGCTAATAAACGTTTTAGGAAAATAAATAAATGCTCTGTGCATCTAATACACAGAAGCCGTGCAAGCTTGAACAGGATTTGTCTTCATGTCCTGAGGTATTTCCTCCTCCTCCTCCTCCTCCTCCTCCTCTATTCATTTGTTTTTTGGCAATGCCTGAAGGAGAGTTCTGGGGAATTCAAAAAGACACATAACTGTTTTGTATCCTTTGTCTGGTCCTAATAGAAGGTATTATGTGGACTGTGTTCCTGGCCTAACCCTGCTTTCAATTCTGCTCTGCCTTTCCATTTACCGGGGACTAAATTGTCTACTTTGGTCTCCTTTCTGGGCCTCAGAATTCCTTTGCTGAATCAGATCCAAAACCCTAACTCGGCCAATAGCCAAGTTCCTATCAAGGCCTGCCAGGTACCTCTGGAAAGCTACAAGAGAGTACAAGGCGTGAGCTGTCTTGCGTTGTTCATCCCCACCACTTGGCACTCTGGGCCTACCTACAGGTAACCAGCCCCTTGGGCCTGCTCCAGTCTTGTCAACCAGACACGTTCTGGGAGTTCCATGCTCGGAACTTCACTCCCAGGTCCTGCGGGCTCAGTTTTGACTGGGACAACAATGTGTGTGGAGAGGGGGATTGTAGCTTTCCCCATTTTCCTAACATGAAGTGGATCCAAGGAGCTGCTGTTGCTCTCTTGGGGAAACCTGAGCGTGTGGAAATCTGAGCGTGTGGCCCATCAGTACAGGTGAGTTTCCCCAACACCACTGATAGTGGCTGGGTCAGGAACACTGTGGAGTTCAGGGCAGGGAGACATAAGCCAGCCCTCTCTCCCTACATTCTGCCCAGTCGTGACTGCTTACCTATCTGCCCTCAGTTTTCCTACGAGGCTTGCCAGACCTGTGGCTGGCAGTAAGGGTTGCCAACCTCCAGGTGGGGCCTGGAGACCTCCCAGAATCATGACTGGTCTCCAGGCTGACAGAGATCAGTTCCCCTGGAGAAAATGGCTGCTTTGGACTCCAAATGGTTCTTTGGCTGATCTGAAATTGGACTAGACAGTAGTGACACTCGTGAATAAGGGACTGTGTACAGTTAGGCTGAACTGTTTAAGGCTCTGGTTCTCTTGATGATTTATGTGGTCCTGAGGAAGTCTGAGGAAACCCCTGCCACTCTGGAATAGGGTGTTGACCGCTTGAAATCTCCTTGAACTTTTGTTATAAAGGATCTTCAGACCTTTGTGTACCAATTGGGGACTTCAACACACTTGTGAAATAATTCGTATTGAGATAGCACCATACTTAACTGTTGCAGTGTGTTGTCTTTACAATTTGTTATGTTCTGGTTTCAATAATATGAATTTGTATTGTACTATTACCTGGTGTTTCTTCTATTAACCTCCAGGTGGAGCCTAAGATCTCCCAGAATCATAGAGCTGGAAGGGAACCTCCGGGGTCATCTAGCCCAACCCCCTACACAATGCAGGAAATTCAAATATCTCCTCCACCACACCCCCAGTGATCCAAGCTCTATGCCCAGAAGATAGCAAAAAAATGAAAGAAAAAAGAAAAACACTACCTTCCAGGTTCCTTGGCCGAACTGGCCTGGAGAACAATTGCTTCCTGGCCCCAAAGTGGTGATCAGCATTTCCCTGGGCGTGTAAGAAAGGGCCACGAGAACTGAGCCCTGAGGCAACCCTTCCTGCCCTTCCTCTCATGATCTGCCTAAGTTCACAGAATCTGCATTGCTGTCAGATGGCCATCTAGCCTCTGAAAACCTCCAAAGAAGGAGAGCCCACCACCTCCGGAGGAAGCCTGTTCCGCCGAGGAACCCCTCTGACGGTCACCTCCAGACTGACAGAGATCAGTTCCCCTGGAGAAAATGGCTACTTTGGAGGGTGGACTCTCCAGGCTCCACCTGGAGGTTGATAACCCCATCCAAAAGGGCCAACTCCATGTCACATTATCCTCATGTCCTACCCAGGTCGGACTTGAGGAGTTTTGATTCCCTGAAAATTCTGTTGTTGGAACTCAGTTCTCAGGCATGCAAAGATCATACTTGGATCAGGACAGTGGGGGCTTAAGCTTCCCCCCCCCAACTTTCCCCCATGCTATTTTCCCAAACTGAAACAGCTTCAGGGATCTGTTCTTCGTCTCACTGAGGAAACTTACATGTACTGATGGTTACATATAATTTCCCCAACAGAGAGAAGAAGAAGAGACTGGATTTATACCCTGTCCTTCACTACCCGAAGGAGTCTCAGAGTGGCTGCCTTACAATCCATTTCCCTTCCCCTCCCCAAAACAGAAACTCTGTGAGGTAGGTGGGGCTGAGAGAGCTCTCTCAAGAACTGCCCTTGAGAGAACAGCTCTGAGAGAACTATGGCTTGCCCAAGGTCATCCAGCAGCTGCAAGTGGAGGAGTGGGGAATCAAACCTGGTTCTCCCAGATTAGAGTCCGCACTCCTAACCACTACACCAAACTAGCTAGTAAAATGGCACTAGGGATGGAGGAAGTGATACCACCACCGCCTTGGCAAATACCAGGAGATTTTGCCAGTGGTATGTGGAGAGGGTGGAGTTTGAGGAAGATGTAAGGTTACTTGAGGGTGACCTCTGGGAATTTCCCTAATCCCTGTGGTACAGACCACAGAGACATAGGAGGATTCCCTAAAGCTGTTCTCCAAATCTGAGCCAAAGCAAGATGAGTGCTGCGGATTCTGTGTCTGGAGCTCTCCGGGATTTTTATTTTAAAAACTCAGGTTTTCCAGACACAGAACTCCCAGAGTGCATCTGTTTTGGCCCTTGGTAGCAGGCCACTTTTGGCCATGCCGCACTGGAACGCCAAGCCTTTCCCCAACCTGCTGGAACTTTGCGAGAAAGCCGTACTTGCAAGGACTCTGCGGACTCTTCTGGTTCCTCAATGCTGATATGGAGCTGCGGGAGACCCTCCACGGGAGGCAGGGCAGGGGGCGGCGGTTCAGGGGCAGCGGGGGGTGGCACCACAGGTAGGATCTCCGTCTCCTGGCGCGAGGCCCGTCCAGCGGGCGCAGGAGTCTGCAGCGACTGAATGGTGAAAGTGGAATAGAGCCCGGAGCGCATGTATTCGTTCCGACTGCTGCGCGGGGTACCGCCGCCACCGCGTGGGGCTTTGGGGGCACCGAAGGCACCCTCTCCCGCTTTGGGGTCCAGCTGGACCTGCTCCAGTCTCTTGGCGCCCCCTCGTCCTTCACCCCCTCCATGCTGGAAAGCTCCGGGTAGGAGACGAACTTGTAGACAAATTTCTGCCCGCTGACTTTACGGATGATGTTCTGGAAAGGAAGGGACAGAAGGTGGGAGAATTAGAGCGGCGAGGATACGATGTTCACGCTTCGTCCGTCACGAGTTTGGCGGGGGGCCGCCCCGAAGCAGAGGCGAGGCTGCAGGTTGGAAATTCACGGCACTTTGAACAGGCCGATAGGAGGGAAGGGCCTGTGGCTCAGCAGCAGAGCACCTGTTTTGCACACAGAAGCTGCCACTTAAAACGAAAGCTGATACCCAGAATTAAACTTTCTTGGTCTTAAAGGTGCCTCCGGACTCAAACTTTGTTCTGTTACAAGAAACTTGTTAGCCTTTACTGTGAGAATTCAGGACTGGTTCCAGATTTTCCAGGTCCCTGGGCAGAGAGTTCCCAGGGGCCCCCTTCCCACCCACGTGCTTCACTACCTGCCTGTGTTTCCTTCCCTACGAAGAAGAAGAAAGAAGAGGAGGAGGAGAAAGAGGAGGAGATTGACTTTATACCCTGCCCTTCACTACTCGCAGGAGTCTCAGAGTGGCTTACAATCTCCTTCCCCTTCCCCTCCCCACAACAGACACCCTATGAGGTAGGTGGGGCTGAGAGAGCTCTTTCGAGGACTGCCCTTGAGAGAACAGCTCTGAGAGAACTTGTGACTGACCCAAGGTCACACCAGCAGCTGCACGTGGAGGAGTGGGCAATCAAACCCGGTTTTCCCAGATGAGAGTCCACGCTCCTAACCACTGCACCACACTGGATCAAGCCCTGCTCACAAGCCCTTCCTCTGCCCATGTTCACAGCCAGCTGAACTGCTCACAGCCCTTTCCCTGATGGCACTAGGCTGTGTGTGCAGTCAGACGAAGCGCTCACAACAGAGCAGACAGGGAACGGGCGGGCAGTGGTGGGCCCTGTCAGAAGCCCCCGGGCTCCAGCAGCTGCCCCACCTGAGGGTATGCCGAGGCATCAATCTGTTTAAAGCCAGACTACCTTATGGACATCCTGGAGAAAACTGGAGAAAAGCCCTATGGGCCTGGAGAAAACTGTCCTGTTCGTTTAACAAAGGCTTAAACCGGCGGCTGAAGCTCTCCATGCCTCAGAAGGACAGAATGTCATCTGGTAAATGACAAGCCACGAAGCCTCTGTTCAAGAGACAAGACGCTGTTTTCTTCAGGCCGACTGGCAAGGCTACCTGCCCATCAGGTAGGATTTACGGGGGGAAATGGTCTACGGGAAATTCGTAAAGAGAATCCACCAGTCCTTCCCGAACATCTAAAGTCTCCACTACTCTCACTGTCAACGGTAATAGATCTCAAGGTTGAATTCAACAGAAAAAGTGAAGCGGGGAGTCCCAGTGTTCCCTCTAAGCTGAATTGGTGTGAGCTGGCTCATCGTTTTTTAGCCTCCGGCTCACGCATTTTCGTCTTAGCTCAGAAAGGGGATGGCTCCAGAGCAAACTAATTGATGCAGCAGTCAAATCGCTCGCTCACAGCGTTAATGCCGGTAGCTCTCAAAGTAGAATGTTTGCTCCCAAGAGTCCACGGCTTAGAGGGAGCACGGGACGGGGACTGCAAGGGAAGGGGCCTGCAGGGTGTGTAGCAGGCTCCGTCCAGGGCCGGTTCGCATTATTTTCTTGCCCCGAGTCAGGTACACCCATCCCCTCCGGGGCCTGCGCTGCCACCAGCGGCAACCAAGCCTAGCCCGTGTGGCATTACCACAAGCAAGGGGTCATCCTCATCCTGATCCAGGACCACTGCAAGCACCAGAAGGGATGCCAGTCCCCACCCCCCGCCACAGATAGCCAGGAGCCGGATAGGCCCCCGCGACTCATCAGCACCCTCCTCTCCGCGCCACTCCCGGCAGTGGCTTGGATGTCTCGGGCAGCCTCCCACCTTGTCATAGTAGTACCGCAGGGCCCGGCTCAGCTTATCGTAGTTCATATTGGTCTTGTTCTTCCGGAGCCCCCAGAGCCTCGCGACCTCCTCTGCGTCCACCAGCTTGAACTCCCCGTCGTTGGACGTCCACGCGATGAGATGCCCGTTGCTTTGCTGCTCCAGCAGCTGGAGCAGGAACTGCCATAGAGTGACCGAGGGATCCATGACTAGAGGGGCCAAAGAGAGGGAGAGGGAGAAAGAGAGAGAGGCCAAGGAAGAGCTGGTTAAGCATAAGAACATAAGAATGTTAGAGAAGGGAATGTTGAATCAGGCCAATGGCCCATCTAGTCCAACACTCTGTCACACAGTGGTCAAAAATACCAGGTGCCATCAGGAGATCCAGCAGTGGGGCCAGGACACCAGAAGCCCTCCCATTGCTGCCCCCACAAGCACCAAGAATAGAGTGCATCACCTGCCCCAGACTGAGAGTTCCCATCTATACCCTGTGGCTAATAGCCACTGATGGACTTCTGCTCCATATGTTTATCTAATTCCCTCTTGGAACTGCCCATGTTTGTAGCTGCCACCACCTCCTGTGGCAGTGAATTCCATGTGTTAACATGCCGTTTCCGACGTGTACTATGACTTTTATAGGTCTGTCAGCTCTGGGTTGGGAAGTTCATGGAGCTTTGTGGGGTAGAGCCTGGGGAAGGCAGGGTTTGGGGAAGGGAGGGACCAGTGTCCCCTCTAAGCTGAGTTAGTGCGAGCTAGCTCACAGTTTTTTAGCCTCTGGCTCACACATTTTTGTCCTAGCTCAGGAAGGATGGCTCCGGAGCAACCCAATTTATGCAGTAGCCAAATCGCTCGCTCACAACTTCAATGCCAGTAACTCACAGAGTAGAATTTTTGCTCACAAGACTCCACAGATTAGAGGGATCATTGGGAGGGACCTCATCAGGGTATGACGCCATAGAGCCCACCCTCCCAAGCAGCCATTTTCTCCAGGAGAACTGATCTTGGTTGTCCGGAGATCAATTGTATAGCAGGAGATTTCCAGGTCTAGCTTTAGTGTCTGTGGGTCTTTAGCCTTATCATTAAACTCATTCTTACCACGCCTTCCTCAGAGAAGCTCTAGGTGGGGGATTGCCAACCTCCAGGTGGGGCCTGGAGATCTCCCAGAATGACAACTCCTCTCCAGAGATCAGTTCTCCTGGAGAAAATGGCCACTTCGGGGGGGGGGTTGGACTCCATGGCATTATGCTCCCCTGGCCCCTCCCCAAACCCCACCCTCCCCGGGCCCCTGGAATTTCCCAATCTAGAGTCGGCAAGCCCACTTGTGTGACAACCCTACCCACCTGGACACTTCTTCTGTATAGAACTTATTCCCCCCCTGAACATGGGAAGCGCTCACATACCAGATATGGTAAGACGCTACAAAATTCTGCCACCTGCTTTTAATTATAGTATGTTATTGGATTGGGCTGACAGTGGCTCAGAGGTTAAGACTCTGAATTGCAGACCGGAAAGTCGGTAGCTTGGCAGTTTGAGACCCGAGTGCCACGTGACGGGTGAGCTCCCGCCTCTGGCCCCAGCTCCTGCCAACCCAGCTGTTCGAAAGCAAGAAATTGCAAGTAGATAAATAGATACCGCTTCAGTGGGAAGGTAACAGCGTTCCGTGCACCTCGGCGTTTAGTCACGCCGGCCACATGACCACGGAAATGTCTTCAGACAGCACTGGCTCTTCAGCTTGGAAACGGAGTTGAGCACCGCCCCCTAGAGTCAGATTTGATTGGCTTTCGAGCAAGGGAAACCTTTACCTTTATTGGATTGATTTTTACGTCTTTTATGTTTTTAGAACTCTTGTACATCGCCTGGAGCCCCACAGTCTGTGGGGATAGGCGATTAATAAATGGAATGAAATAAATTAAAAAATAACATAACATTTTTGGTGGTTCTCTCCTCCATTTTACCCCAACAGGTCAAGCTGACAGAAAGGGACTAGCCCCAGGCCACCCAATATGGCAATCTGGCAAGGAAGGATTTGAACCAGGCTCTCCTTGGGCCTAGGCCAACACACTAACCACCACTACACCACATTGGCTCTATAAGCAAACAAACCATTCTTACACAGCTCCTTCCAAAGAATTCTGTGACAACCTCAGGAGAAAGATGCCAGTTTTCTGTTCCGAGATCTATTGCCTCACAGGATTACACAATCTCTGAGTTCATGAGGAGGAGGAGGAGGAGGACTAAGGCGTATCATGACAGTTCACGGTGAATGAAGTGGAAGATGTAGTTTATTGCGCCACATATGGAAAGCCAGTGCGTGCAGTGTGTTGGATTAGGCTGTGGGAGACCTGTATTCAAAACCTCGCTGTGCTGTGAAGTTTGCTGGGGGAACCTCGGGCCAGCCGCTCTGTCTCTCAGACTGGCCTGTCTCACAGTCTCATTACGTGGATGAAGAGACAACCATATAGGCCACCCTTAACTTCTTGGGTCAAGGTGAATGTGTATTAGATTGATAGATATGCCACAAAACCCCTCAAGACCCAGTGATTCCACACACACATCATCATCTGCTTTGGGAGCAAGAAATCAACGAGGTTGTAACTGACACCCCGTAGTCAGGCTCTTGCCAGTGACCCACAGAAGAAGAGGAGGAGGAGGAGGAGGAGGAGATTGGATTTATACCCCGCCCTTCACTCGGAGTCTCAGAGCAGCTTACAATCTCCTTTCCCTTCCCCTCCTCGCAACAGACACCCCATGAGGTAGACGGGGCTGAGAGAGCTCTTTTGAGAACTGCTCTTGAGAGTACAGCGCTTACAATCTCCTTTCCCTTCTTCTCCCCCAAAACAGACATCCTGAGAGGTAGGTGGGGCTGAGGGAGCTCTGAGAGAACTGCTTGTGAGAGAACAGCTCTGAGAGAACTATGGCTTACCCAAGGTCATCCAGCAGTTGCAAGTGGAGGAGTGGGGAATCAAACCTGGTTCTCCCAGATTAGAGTTCACGCACTTAACTGCTACACCAAACTTGCTGTGGTGATGCTCCTTGCCATGAGTCAAAGCCATACCGGTCTTTTGTTGTGCCCTGACCTGGATAGCCTAGGGTAGCCCGATCCTGTCAGATTTCAGAAGCTAAGCAGACCTTAGCTAGTATTTGGATGGGTGAACTCCAAAGGTGACCACAGTCATGACACAGAGGCAGGCAAACCACCTCTAAAACATCTCTTGCCTTAAAAACTAGTCTAACTTGCCACCTAGTGGTGGATAATGCTAAAAAAGCTAAAACTTCTAGCTGTCAGGCAATCTTAGGATCTCCTAACTATCACTCCTTATTATAAAGCGCTGTTCGTGTCCATGAGCCCCCACAGCCTTTAGCCCGGGGACCTGTCTATCACATGGTCTTGCCATCCATTGGTGGCTGTGTTGCCATGTGTGGTCTAAGTCCCACCCAGTACGCTGCGAGGCAATGGACGGGGAGCATGCTCCGGCAGCCGAAAGAGGTAGCTCACCCAGCGCCCTGCCTTCTTGCCACCTTCTCCCTCGCCCCACCAGCTCTCCATGCCACACCGCCTGCTGCCCTGCCAGTGCGCTCTGCGATGCTTCGGCCAGCCCTGCGGTCCTCTACACCTCTGTCACTCCACGTCGGTCAGGGGCTGCGACCTGCCTCTTGTGGAGGGGGGGGGGCCTGTGGGTCGCCTTCTCTCCCACCACCGACTGTCTGCGACTTTCAGGTGGGGGCCAGCACACGGCTGGCCCCCTGCTCCTCCGTGGCTCCAGGTGGGTCAGGGTCCGCGGTCCGCCTTGCGCTCAGCCGGGCATGTGGGACAGCGGGTCACGCGACTCCTCCAGGACGCCGCACTCACCCAGGCCCTCTTCTAGGGCCCGTTGCATTTATTGCCACAACAGGCCTTGCTCCTAGTATTACATATACTGCTGTATGATAATTAATTACTTGTTATGTCTGGATCAGTAGTCCCTTACCCTCAATAGTACAGGTTTATTACTACCATGTGGTCTTAGAACTGCTTTCTTAGGCCTCAGAATTGTTATGATCAACACTGTTATTAATACCCGACGGTCACTTGTAGAAAATACAAATGTAAAGAGAAATCCAGAAATAATATCTGGCTGTCTTGTGTCGTCCCAACCTGGACAGCCCAGGCGAGGCTGACCTCATCAGATCTCAGAAGCTAAACAGGGTCAGCCCTGGCTAGTATCCGACTGGTAGACCTCCAAGGAATACCAGGGTCGTGAGGCGGAGGCAGGCAATGGAAAACCACCTCTGAACACCTCAGTCAGCTATGATTCGACAGCACCTTCCGCCACCCTCTTGTCTTATCTAGGACAGAATACTTTGCCAAATATAACCAGATTGCAAAAACCATTCCTCACCAATGCTAATTCTATTCATTCATTTAGATGCTTATACCTAGGGTTCCCAGCTCCGGGTTGGGAAATACCTGGAGCGGAGTCAGAGAAGGTGAGGAGACCATTTGAGGTATAATGTCCATTTGGCGTAGTGGTAAGGAACGCAGACTCTAATCTGGGAGAACCGGGTTTGATTCCCCACTCCTCCACATGCAGCTGCTGGGTGACCTTGGGCAAGCCACAGTTCTCTCAGAGCTGTTCTCTCACAAGCAGTTCTCTCAGAGCTCCCTCAGCTCCACCTACCTCACAGGGTGTCTGTTTTGGGGGAGAAGAAGGGAAAGGAGATTGTAAGCACTTTGAGACTCCAAGTGAAGGTTAGGGTATAAAATGAATCTCTTCTTCACAGAGCCTACCTTCCAAAGTGGCCATTTTCTTCAGGTGAACTGATCTCTATCGCCTAGCAACCCGCTCCAACCACCACCTGAGGGTTGACAACCCGACTTATATCCCCTGCTTTTCTCCCCAGCGGAGACCCAAAGTGGCTTACAATATGGTTTCCCCGTCCTCCAGTTTATCTTTACGACAACAACCCTGCGAGGTAGGTTAGACTGAGAGAACGACCAGGCCAAGGTCTCTCAGTGAGGTTTCACAGTTGAACGAGAACGGAACCGGGCTCTCCCAGATTCTAGACTGACACTGTAACCACTGCCCCGTGTTCGGAACCAGAACCATTCCCTTCCTATAAAATGAACTTCTGATCCCGGTCTTCAGAATAACGTTTACGTGTCCCGTTGAGACAAATCTGCTATAATGGAGCAAACCACCAGTTACCACAGGCCAGATATAATTCATGAGGAACAAAACAAGACCTGAACTGAAAGTGTGCCTGGAAACTCAAAGCGGTCCGCCAAGCGTGAAGCGTCTCTGAATCAGTTCCAGGAGCTGTTCCAAACACCCTGAAGCAAAATTTAGAGGGAAGGGAGGGGGGAGGTGTGGGCACCAGCAACCAACCCTATTAAACACAATGCAAAAAGCTGTCAGTCTCCAGACTTGCCCCAGGGCATCCAGGAAGCTCTTAAAGGGGCTGGTTGCCAACTCCAGGTTGGGAAATTCCTGGAAATTTGAGAGTGAAGCCAGGAGAGGGTGGGGTTTGGAGATGAGAGTAAGGTTGCCAGGCCAAGGTTGGGAAATTCCTGGAGATTGGGGGGTGGGTGGGTTGGAACCTCAGGAGGGCAGGGTTTGGGGACCTCAGCAGGGTATAATGCCATAGAGTCTGTCCTCCAAAGCAGCCATTTTCTCCAAGGGAACTGATCTCGGTGGTCTGGAGATTGGTTGTAATTCTGGGAGATCTCCAGCTCCCACCTGGAAGTTGGCAACCCTATTAAATGGCCCTGGGCACCCAGAGAGGCCCGCGAGACTGGATCCCACTTGGATAAGCACCAGAAATATCGAGAAAGGAAAAGGAGTAACCACGCAAGAGGCATCGACAACACGCACGGGAAGCAAAAGAAAGGGCCCGGCCCAGAAGAGATCATCACAGTCTACATTTTTCATCCATGATTTCTTTATTCTGATACTTGTACCCTGCTTTTCTTCCTCTGATGGAGATCCAAAGCAGCTTATAACATCGTTCTCCCTGTTTTGTCCTCCCCACAACAAACACAGCCCCCCTCACATGTTATAGCACACATGTTATAGCACACACATATATCCTGCCAGTATGTGCGTACATTTATTAGTAAGAAAGAGCCAACGTCCATTCACTTTACAAATGAAACCGGGGACTAGTTGCTGAGTAAATTGGAATTTCCATCACAGATAGAGCCAGTGCGGTATAGTGGTTAAAAGTGTCAGGCCAGGATCTGGGAAATCCAGGTTCAAATCCCAACTCGTGCCATGGAAACTCGCTGGGTGACCTCAGGCCAGGCACACACTCTCAGCCTAACCTACCTCACAGGGCCGTTGTGAGAACTAAACAGAGGAGAGGAGATGGATGTAAGCCACTGAGTCCCCCTTGGGGTGAAAGATGGGATATAAATAAATAAATAAATAAATGTTTAGTTGTATATGTGTTGGACATTGCACGAGAAAAATCAAGTGTACATAATACACTGACTATGCATGCGTTCATTGTAACTTGTGAACAGGGCTTCCATGGGCATGCATTTGCATTTATTTATACCCCGCTTCTCCCGACACACAGTTGGGACTCAAAGTGGCTTAGAACATCACTCTCCCCTCCTCCATTTTCTCACAACAACAACCCTGGGAGGAAGGCCAGGCTGAGAGTTCGTGAGGGGCCCAAAGACACCCAACCAGTTTCTATGGTAGATGTGGGGGACTCGAACCTGGGTCTGCCACTCTGCCCACTATACCAAACTGTCTCTCAAGTATACCCTTGGTTGTTCTTTGTATGTGCATTGAGTAATTCTCATGCTACAGTCAATGCATGTATAGCTGGAGAAGTGATACAAGCCCCACCTTTAGGCAAGTACCGGTCCTTGGTGTCCTTCGTAAAGTGAACACCCATTGGCTCCTTCCTACTAAGAGATGCACGTGTTATCATGCGAACAGGACTTCTGTGAAGACGGTTAGGCTGGGAGGGAGTGACCGCCCCGAGGTCACCCAGCAAACTAGCTTGGCAAAGCAGGGATTCAAAGACACGTCTCTGAACTGCTTTCACACATGCGAAATAACGCAGTTTCAATCCACTTCAGCGACCGTTTGCAAGTGGGTTTTGCCGTTCCACAGGGCAATTCTGCATCTGGAATTCGCTCCACATTTTCTCAACTGGGAGGGAAAAGTGCAGCTCAAAACTGTGCCATTTTGGATGTATATTGTTCATTATGTACATCTTCATTTGTTTCTGATTTATTAATCAATAAAATTCTTCAAATATCTCGGGGCAATACCGTACTGACTGCAAAGTCACCCCTGAATGGCCATAAAACTATGCAGAAGGTGCCATAAAATCCGATGCTCAAAGGAAGTGAAAGCAGCATGCAGTGCGGAAGGGAATTTCTGTTCCAACACGGGTTTCGTGAAACAACAGAGGGGAAAGGCCACGCAGCATCAGCCACAGAGTCAAATCCAGTTGCAAAGTGCATCGAAGGTGAATCGAAAGTGTGTTATTTAGTGTGTGTGAAAGCGACGTCTCACACTCTATCCCCTACAAGGTATATAGGACAGTAGAGGAGGTCGCCTCCTTTTATGGGTTTTTTGGGGGATTACGAGTAAAGAAGTAAAGCAAAAGCATCGTAACAGGGGTGGGTTATCAGGGAGGGCTCATCTGAAGGAAGAGAGAAGTGGGCCCCCAGAGTTCCAGGCACAAAGGGTGGGCATCTAACGGGAAGAGGGCAGAGATGTCCAACTGCTGTGGATTCTGGACACCCTTCTAGCCACAGCTCAGTAGAGTTGTGGTAGGCATCCTAACTTGACATGTTTTTTGCATACCATATTTTTGCAATTAGGAGATCTGTAGGACGTGTGGTCCTGGAGAGAAAGAGATGGAGCAGAGGTCCATCCGTGGCTATTAGCCACAACATCTAGATGCAACCAGGGCAGGGATGCTCTGTATTCTTGGTGCTTGGGAGGTAATAGTGGGAGGGCTTCTGGAGTTCTGGCCCCACTGATGGACCTCCTGATGGAACCTGGGTTTTGGCTATGGTGTGACACAGAGGGTTGGACTGGATGGGCCATTGGCCTGATCCAACATGGCTTCTCTCACGTTCTCATCAGATTGACTGTCCCACTGACAGAGGCCCAGTGAAAATCCCAGGAAAGGAAGAGCCTATTTGAACTATTTTCTGGTCTAACCAGCCCTTCTAATTCATATCTCCCCCTGCCCTGATATCCTACTGACAGGCCTCAAGCAGTGATTAATTTCTAAAATCGAAGCCAGGAGCTTTACCCCAGGGTACATCACTCTTTCTGATCAGGAAGGCACTCTCTTTGGTCCTAAAGGTATGAGGACTGGTTTGGGCTGTTATTCCATACTGAGCATCAGGCACTCCGCACATGCTCAAAGGCACCGTGTTCCAGAAGTCTGAAGACTGGGCCTAAATCTTGGATGCCAAGGAGGGTGGTGCCTGTCTCTGCTTCATGTTGCCCCCCCCCCCAACAAGTCCCTCACTTTCCAGATTCACCATCTCCGTTTCGACTGTCTCTATAACGGGTCGTGCTCCGTCCCACCCCTGCTCCCCTTTCAATCCACTTGGTCCTTCTGGGAGACGAGACAGCAGCTGCTTGTGGTCTCCGACTTTTTGGGAGGAAAGGCCTGTGCCGGATCTGGGAGAGGAGCTGCAGGGATTGAATGAAGCCCAGGCTTACTCGCCCACACACTTCTCTTCTTCCCACCCCCCCACCCCCTCCAAGCCAGCGTATCTCTGGATTTGGCCGAAAGAAAGGATTTCCAGGAGCCGGATTTTGCACAAACCTCCATCAAATGCTCTGTAATCCTGCATTTAATACAGAAAGTGGAGGCGGTGGATGGGAACGGGTTGGGGTGGGGGGGATAGTTAGGCTTAGGGGACCTCAACAGAGATGGGGGGCCGGGGGGGTTTCCAGGCAGGCTGGAAATGGTAAGGTGACAAGCTTGTCTCTAATGTGACAAAGGCTACAGATTAGAGTTGGAGGGCTCCGAAAACCGGAGGGGGGGAATTTTGCTGTGGGGTGTGTTTTTTTGCCAGAAATGTTTTCTAAGCAGCATGCTGGGAAGAGGAGAGTTCCCTCTCCAGATGTAGATGCCAAGGTGAGAAAGTAGAGGGGCATCACAGAGCAGTAGATCCACACCGCTTCCCTACCCTCACCCCCGGAGCCTTGCCCAAATCCAATCCAGTTCTTGCGGGGGGGGGGGCAATCTTCCAGAACATGGAGGAGCTGGTGGTAGGATTCCTCCCCCCACCCTTTTGCTTTCCAAGGTGAGCCTGGCATGCGGTTCCCACCCCCATCCCCCAATGCTCCGCACATCTGTTCCCCCCGAAACAGCTGCATGCGGAGGAGCAACAGAGACCCGCGGATCCCCCCCCCCCGGGGCAGGAAAAGAGGCGGGCGGCTTACTCACCGGTCAGCATGGCAGCGCCCCCCGCGCCAGACCCGGGCGGCTCCATGGGGCCGGGCCCCCCAGCTCTGCCGGCTCGGAGGGGGGGCCGCCCAGTCCGCTGGCTGCCTCCCTCCTAGCCCGGGGGGCGGGGGACGGCGCCCCCTGTCTGCCCAGGCCCGGGAGGGACGAGGCGCCTTCCGCCCGGCGGCCACCTTGACCCGGGTTCCCAGAGGCGCCTTCCCACGTTCGGGTCCCGCTTGCTGGCTGGCTCTCCTCTCCCGGCCGGGCCAAGTCGCGCGTGGGCGGGCAGGCGGGCGGGCGGGCTTCGGCCCACCCCCGCGGGGGAGCAGGCAGGCTCCGGGCCCCGCGCTCTCCCCCGGATCGGGGCGAAGAAGGCGGCCGGAGGGATGGGGAAGGGAGGCGGAGGGGAAGGGGGGGAGGAGGAGGCGGACCCGCGCTTCTTCCTGCCTCTGACGGCGCCGTGCGGGCCGGTTGCAGCGGCGGGGATGCAACGCTGACGGCGCCCGTCACATGGAGGAGGAGGCGGAGCTGGCCGGCCGGGACGCCTGGGTCCTCTCGGGGCCGAGCCCAGGAAAGGGAAGTCCGGGGCAGGCGGGCAGGCAGGACTGTCTCCTGGCTCCCTTCCCCGCTATTCGGGCGGGGAGGGATCCGAAGAGAGCCAGGGTTCCCGAGTCCCTTTCCCTGCTCTACAGACCCGGGAGGGATCCCAGGAAACCCAGGACTCCTGGGTCCCTTACTTTGCTCTTCAGGACTGGGAGGGATCCGAGGAGAGCCAGGACTCCCGGCTCCCTTCCCTGCTATATAGACCCTGGAGGGATCCGAGGAAAGCCAGGTCTCCTGGATCCCTTGCCTTGCTCTTCAGGACTGGGAGGAATCCGAGGAGAGCCAGGATTCTTGGGTCCCTTCCCCAGTATTCGGGGATCTGAAGGGAGCCAGGGTTCCTCCCGAGTCCTCTCCCGATTCCAGGGCGCCATGTAGGTTGGGAGCACCGGCTCCTCCCTCCGCCCTGCCTTGTGCTGGTGGGAGGCTGCCCCAGCCGGACTCCTGGGTCCTCTCCTGCATGGGAGGGGGTCATTCCTGGCTGCGGTGGAGCCCTGCTTTGGGAGGGAGATGGTGAGCCAGGACGCCTGGGTCGTCTTCTTCTTCTTCTCCCCGCTGGTGATGCACAAATGCTGGGAGCCAGCCAGGATTCCTGGGTCTGCACTGGGAAAGGTCCCTGCTCCGGGAGCTAGCGCTCCTGGGTCTGAGGGATGGGAGGCAAAATAGATCCCAAGACGCCCGGGTCCCACTTTGGAGGATGGGGGCTGGAGAGGAGAGGCCACGATTCCTGGTAGGGTTGCCAGGTCAGGGCTGGAAAATACCTGGAGACTTTAGGGGTGGATCCAGGAGAGAGTGGGGTTTGGGGAACGGAGGGACCTCAGCATGGGATGATGCCATGGAGTCCCCCCTTCAAAGCAGCTGTTTTCTCCAGGGGAGCCGATCCCTGACAGCTGGGGATCAGCTGTAAAAGCAGGAGATCCCCAGGCCCCACCTGGAGGCTGGCAACCTTAATTCCTGGAATAGGGGGAGGGGGGACTGCGGCACCCCCTTCCTCCAGCCCAGGAGAAAAGATTTCTTATGAGTGTCGGGGGTGGTGGTAAAGACTGTCCTTTGGCATTCGCCTGCACCCACGGTTGTGAGGGGGCTGGCACAGCCTGGCATTCAGCCGGCCCACCACTTCCCACCCCCTTGTCATGCTGGTGCTCCCCCACCCACGGGCGCCATGGCAACAGAAAGCCAGGACAATTGTGGCAAGGGGATCCGAAGGAAGGCGGGCGAGGGGGAGAGAGAAGTAAGAAGGTTGCTGCCATGGTAACCTCTGGCCCCAGAGGGATGGCAACATCAAGGGACTCCATGCCGCCAAAGGGCTGCTTGACACACACCGCTCTTTCCGTCGCCATGGATACCAGGCCTAGCGGAGAAGGCCTTTGCCCTGCTGTGGGGTGCCACTTCTGGGGCAGGGCCCAGCCTTTCCTTGCAGAGGTCGGTCATGCGACAGCAACAATGCAGCTTTTAGAGGGCCGACCTCTGTGTTGGAACGAGATCAAGGGGGAAAAGAGATCTTTAAAAGTGTCCCTGAACAAGGCACAGAGTATGTTTTTACAAAGCTACCCATCCATACACATAAGACCGAGGCCTTCTGTAGTAGGAGGTATTGATTCTGGACATCCTCCGGTCTCTTTCTTTTCTCTAGAAATTAAGCAGTCCTTCAAAGACTCAAAAAGTGTTGTACAAATGCCATATACTTCAAAGCAGGGGATTCTGGGAGTTCGGGTTGCCAGCCTTCCCTTCCTCCAGCCAGTGGTGGGGAATGGGGGTAGGGTTGCCAGATCCAGATTAGGAAACTCCTAGAGATTTGGGGATGAAGCCTGGGGAGGACAGGGACTTCATTGGGGTGCAATGCCATACAGTCGACCTTCCAAAGCATCCATTTTCTCCAGGGGAGCTGATCTCTGTAGTCTGGAGATGAAGTGTCTTTCCAGGGGATCCCCAGGTCCCACCTGGAGGCTGGCATCCTTAGTCGGCACTGTGACATTCACCAGCGTTGCTATTTGTTCATTTTTAATGGATTGCTCATATAGTCTGGTGATTGGGCTTCAATCCTAGTCTTAAAACTCAAGTCTGTTTGGAAATGTCATTTTTTGATCTGGACGCTTTTCTCTGCTTCTTAAAAAAATAGAGGCTTGCTCAGTCCCAGGGGATGGCTGGAAAATACCGTGCCGTAATTCAACAGATTGGAGTCACGTCAACGCTGGAACAGGAGATTTGCTGGGAATGCCATAGATATGGCATGAAGAGGCTATGACTCCTCTCCAATGCTCCCTCTAAGCTGTGGAGTCTTGTGAGCAGAAATTCTACTTTGTGAGCTACTGGCATTAAAGTTGTGAGGGAGCTATTTGGCTACTGCATAAATTTGTTTGCTCTGCGAGCCATCCCCTTCCTGAACTAAGAGAAAAATGTGTGAGCCAGAGGCTAAAAAAACCTGTGAGGTAGCTCACACTAACTCTGCTCAGAGGGAGCACTGCTCCTATCCCCCAACCAGGCCACCTGCAGACAAGGCAGAAGTCTCTACATACAGGGGGAGATACCCCAAGTATGCAGAGAAATGTGATACTGCAAACTAGCCAAAGAGGGGACTCTAAAATGGGATGTTGAGCTCTAAAAATGCTCCATCACAGACTGAATGTTGAGGGTCAAAGCAGGACAACCGAGCGGCTCAAACACCCAAGAGCTCGTATTCATTTTATTTATTTAATTCATTTATACCTTGCCTTTCTCCCCAAAGGGGACCCAAGGAAGCTGACATCATTCTCTTCTCCTCCCATTTTATCCTCACAACAACCCTGTGAGGTCGGTTAGGCTGAGAGAGTGTGGCTGGCCCAAGGACACCCAGCCAGCTTCCATGGCATGAGTGAGGATTCGAACCCGAGTTTCCCAAGTACTAGTCCGATACTCTTAAACACTGTCCCATACTGGCTCTCTGAAAAGGGAGATGTGGGAGAGTGGGGTCTGCAAGCCGCTCCCCCCCCAAGCTTGTAAATAATAGTCCCTCACTGCAAGGCAAACATGCTGTGCACGTGCTCAGAGGTGCATTAATCTGTTTGTAATTCATATAGTCCAGGCTTGAATTCTGATGCCAGAAAGCGGGTTGAGCCATGCTACAGATTCAGCCTTGGCCAGGCCTATTGTGAGCAGAAAACATATGGCTAGCATTCCTCTGTGTTTCCTTGGATGGCAGCATGGTATGTCTGAACTTTAATCACAGCTGCCTTCTCTTTCGCTTGTCGGGAAAGAGAGCCTGGCAAAGTGGAATCCGGAAACAGTGAAAGGTTTTGTTTTTAAAATGCATTTCTACCAAGAAGGGACAATGGATTTGGCCGTGACCTCGATGGCCCGGGATCGCCGGATCTCAACAGATCTTGGAAACTAAGCGGGGTCAGCCCTGGTTAGCGTTTGGATGGGAAACGACCGGGGGACACCAGGGTTGCTATGCAGAGGCAGGCAAGGGCAGATCCCCCCCGTTTGTCTCTCGCCCTGATTTGGATGACCAGCTCCAATGTTCCCCCTAAGCTGTGGAGTCTTGTGAGCAAAAATTCTACTCTGTGAGCTACCGGCATTCGAGCTGTGAGCGAGCGATTTGGTGACTGCATGAGTTAGTCTGCTCTGGAGCCATCCCTTCCTGAGCTGAGACAAAAATGGGTGAGCCGGAGGCTAAAACATCTGTGCACTAGCTCACACTAACTCGGAGGGAACACTGACCCAGGCCAGTCTGATCTCATCAGACAGACCACCAAGGAAGCCCAGGGTTGCTACACAGGCAAGCAGTGGCAAAAAACCTGTCCGTCTCTTGCCCTGAAAACGCTATGGGGTTGCCATAATTTGGCTGTAATTTGACTGCGCCTTTCACCACCACCAAGCTGGTTTGAAAACAATACATAACGCTTAGTTTCTCTGCCATTCCCATAACAGAAAATGAAAGGGCTGTGTGCAAGGGTCTATCTGGCCCTGGCAAGCCTTTTCTTTTCTGTTTAATTATTAAAATTAAAAGCATGTTGAAACAAAATTTTAACATGCCCGTGATTATACCACGGCCTTAATAAGCTGCTTGCAGCACAGGTAGAAACAGGTCTACTCAGAAGAGCTTGGATTTATACCCCGCCCTTCACTACCCGGAGGAGTCTCAGAGCGGCTTACAATCTCCTTTCCCGTCCCCACAATGGACACCCTGTGAGATAGGTGGGGGGCTGAAGGAGCTCTTTCGAGGGCTGCCCTTGAGAGAACAGCTCTGAATGAACTTGTGACTGACCCAAAGTCACACCAGCAGCTGCATGTGGAGGAGTGGGGAATCAAACCCGGCTCTCCCAGATTAGAGTCCACCATTCTTAACTACTACTCCAAACTGGCTCAGTAGAAGTCTACTCAGTGGGGCAACCCTGCCAAACCGGGGGGAGGAGGAGGGAACGAACATCCTGTAGCTTAAGACCTTTCAGTGATGCCCCGAGTTCACTCTTTATCGAGGGTAGTTTGTGATTTATTCAGCAGTCTGATGTAGTCCATAGAAGCCAGATAAAACATAATGGAAAACAGTAATCCTGGGTATCGTTTTCTCTTTGGCTGTGCCTGGACAGTTGTCTGCATCAGCAAATGTAAGTGCTAACCCAGAAGAAAAATAGGAGAAGGGGCAGAGGAGAGGAGCATCCTGAGAAAGGTACCAGCTCTGAAATAATGTGCATTGTGCTAGCTGTGTGACTTCCGCCATGGGCTAGGCACTGCCCTGGAATTCAGGCTAGTAGAGACTGGCACAGTTGCTGTAAGGTTTGGGGGCATCAGTCACCCCTGCTGCTTCCACACACCTGACCACTTGCCAAGGTATCTGCCTACCTGCGCTCTTATTTCAAACTTTTCTTTTACAACATATATTGCGGTAGATCCAGCCTCCCTTTAACTTACCAGTGCAATCCTAGGCAGAGTTACACCCTTCTAAATCCATCAGAGCTAATGGGCTTAGAATGGTACAGCTTTGCTCAGGATTACGCTGGAACATAAGAGAAGCCAATGTTGGTTCGGGACAATGGCCCATCCAGTCCAACACTGTCACACAGCGGCCAAAATATACCAGGTGCCATCAGGAGATCCAGCAGTGGGGCCAGGACACTAGAAGCCCTCCCACTGCTGCCCCCTCCCCCAGCACTAAGAATATGGAGCATAACTGCCTTATACTGAATCTGACCTTTGTTCCAGTTTGGTGTAGTGCTTAAGTGCGTGGACTCTAATCTGGGAGAACGGGGTTTGATTCCCCACTCCTCCACTTGCACCTACTGGATGACCTTGGGCAAGCCGTAGTTCTGGCACAGCTGTCCTTGAAAAAGAGCAGTTTCTGTCAGAGCTCTCTCAGCCCCACCTACCTCACAGGGTGTCTGTTGTGGGGAGGGGAAGGGAAAGGAGTTTGTAAGCCGCTCTGAGACTCCCTTGGGTAGTGAAGGGTGGGGTATAAATCCAATCTCTTCTTCTTCTTCTTCTTCCATTAAAGTCAGTCTTGTCCACTCAGGCTGGCAGCAGCTCTCCAGAGGTCTTTCTCATCACCAACTGCCTAGTCCTTTTAACTGGAGATGCTGGGGATCGAACCTGGGACCTTCTGCATGCCAGGCAGATGCTCTACCACTAAGCCACAGCCCCTTTCCCGGTGGCTCATCTGTTGGAAGGAAGGCTTCAAACTTTTTTCAATGGAATGGTAGCACAAGAGAAGGCTCCACCCCAGTATATATATATATATAAAAATTCACCACCATCGGCCAGCTATTAACGCAAGAACGATATAGGGTAAATACAGCACTTAACTTTCCTAGTGTAGGGCAGCGTGTGGGAGCTCTGCTCAGTGGCCGGATCCCACAGTGCTGCTGGAGACAGGGGAAACACTCAAGCGAGAGGTTGAATTTGCTTATGACTGAGCATCAGCCCAAGTATAAGCCAGATTCATGGGAAGAGGACAGGGTGAGAAATTCTTCAGACAATGTTGGGACGAAATCCAGGGGGGAAAACCCATCAGAAAACTTCTGAAGAGAGTGAATTCCACAGCAGCATTTCCTAAACTGGAAAATGATTGCCAAGAGATGCAACTGAATTTGGAAAAGGGTGTTTTTGGGTTTTTTTTAAAGGGGAGGAAAAGGAAGATCACAGAAATCGTGAGGTTTGCAGAAATGTAAATACCAGGCGCCTATAGAGATGAGAGAATCTACGCTTATGCGGTTGCCAGATGCGTAGGGAGAGGGGGCGGATCTAGTCTTGCTTTTGAGCTGCCAAAGCGAATCGACAAAGATTTCCCATTTTGAATTGAGCGTATACGGAATCAAAGCCAGGACTCCGACAGATAGAGGTTGGAATTAAGATGCGTGCCAGGAAGTACAGGCCCACTGAGAAGTCCTTGCCATCTGCAGGGCCTGTGTTTCATTTATAAAAGGAGGCACCGTTTCACAAAAGCCGCAGGCAGAAAGGAAACGGGAAGATCACACATCTGGGTGCGAATATATAAAAGCGCTCTGCGACATCTGAAGTCTCTGCTCACTTTTCTAACAGAGGGGCAGATTTCCAACCCAGGAGGGTTGGAATTTCTAACAGAGGGGCAGATTTCCAACCCAGGAGGGCCTGAAAAGCCAGCAATGGTCAAACTGACCCCCGCCTGGCTGTCACGTCTGGATCTTCTGCACCCAAAGAGTAATTAATACATGGAATTCACTGCCACAGGAAGTGGTGGTGGCTACAAGTACAGACACCTTCAAGAGGGGATTAGGTAAACATATGCAGCAGAGGTCCATCAGTGGCTACTAGCCACAAGGTATAGGTAGAACACTATGTCTGGGGCAGTGATGCTCTGTATTCTTGGTGCTTGGGGAGAGTGGGGGGGGGCTTCTGGAGCTGTAGCCCCACTGGTTGACCTCCGGATGGGACCTGGGGTTTGGCCACTGTGTGACACAGAGGACTGGACTGGATGGGCCACTGGCCTGATCCAACATGGTTTCTCTTATGTTCTTTTCTCTGCTTGGGAGACAGAGACTGAAGTATGTGGTGGGGGGAACTCCTTAGGAGCAGAGATTATGTCAGGGGTCTAAACTGAGCTTTTTAGCAACTGCCTCTGCCCCCTCCCAAACTTCCAGTTGAGTATTCTTAGTCAACGTTTAAGTACCATTGACAGGGCACAAAGACCGAAGGCTAGCCAGTGATTTGGTCTGTTGCACCAAAAGTAAACACAAGTCTTGAGGCACTTTAAAAAATAAAAAAATTATTCCAATATAAACTTTAGGAGGTTAGATGCTGTGATCCTCACCACACGGTCATAACCCCTACTTAAAATGACCATATCATGAGAACTCCCTCATAGCATCTGAAGAAGTGGACTCTAATCCAAAGCTTAGGTACAGCCTGCACCTTTTCCTGTAACACTTCACACAGAAAAGGGCTAGAGACCTTTTTTAAAAAATGACATCTGAGAACCAGGAGATCATGACAACAGAGTGTTGTATCATTATAATACTACAGCAGTCCCCAATTTTTTTGAAAGCCTGAAAAAAGCCCTCTGTTGTATCTGGAAGCCACAGGGCTGAGGCAAGAAGAACACACACGCACACCACACTGCACAGCATGGTGTATTGGTTAAGAGTGATGAAATCTAATCTGGAGAACTGGGTTCGATTCCCTACTCCTCCTCCACATGACACCTGCTGGGTGACCTTGGGCCAGTCACAGTTCTCTCAGAACTCTCTCAGCCCCACCTACCTCACAAGGTGCCTGTTGTGGAGAGCAGAAGGGAATGTGATTGTAAGACACTTTGAGACTCCTTAAGGCAGGTAAAAGCGGGGCATAAAACACGATCTTCTTCTTCCTGTCTATAAAGTGTCTAAAGGCACTTTGATGGTAACCTTTCAAAAAAATTATAACAAACCAGGTACGAAAAAGATCACTGCAGAACATGGAAACAAAGAAACAGGATAAATGTTGGACGGCGTCATGCAGATGTTCCCAAAAACAGAGCTGCCGCAAGGAAGATGGGAAAAAAACCCATCTTTGTGGGGGAAACCCCTTGTTGGTATGCTTTTGAACTGAAACGTGCACTGAAGACCTCAGTGCTTAGCTGCTCAGCCATGCCAAATCTCAAATCATAATTCAGGGTGTAGGATGCAGTACCAAACTCACGGAGGGGGAGAGAGAGAGAGAAAGACGGGAGGGGGGGGGGAGACAACAGCCCCCCCCCTTTATGGTGCTAAATTAGTGTAATATTATAAAAATGAAGCCAAGTGGAGACACAGTAGAAGTGTGAATAGGCTAGGCAAGATGCGCTGTGTCTACAAAAATAAAGACGAGTAAGTGACCTCGAAACTAGAACTAACTGGACTGGATCAGCCCGTGCCGGCTGCAGAGAAAAGAGACTAAGGAGTCAGTTTCACTGGAAAATTCCACATCCAAGATCTAGTTGCGCATGCTTATCTGGGGGACTATAAATGTACTTGGGAAAGGTAACCCCCCCCCATCCATGTTCCCGCTAACCGTTTTTCCCTACCGAGCGGAGTGGTTCACATCCTGAGCAGAACAGAACTGCTGTGATCTTAAAATGGGCAATGGGCACTGCAAGGCCCTGTGCAACTCCAGACAGCTGCTGAGCGAGGCTTCCTGTGTTAATGAGCGGCTGCTCACACGCGCAGCTTACAGGGAACACTGCCCCCCAGAGAGTCCACTTTGGCTGTCTCCTGTTGTTATTCAGTCACATAGTCGAGTCCGACTCTTCGTGACCCATACAATAAAGAATTCAACAGCTTTGGGGATTGTTTTAGCATCCTCCTTCAACAAACTGGTGTCACGAACAAGGGTTTTAGCCACACAGCTCTGACTTGCTTGTTGCCTCTGTGGCAACTGGCCATTCCAAGTATGCGCACCAGGAGAATTCTCCCAGGGAAAGACGCTTGCCAGGAGGAGAGACAGGGATCCAGAGAACTGCAAAAGAGCTAAAATCGATCAAGCCCCACTGCTGGACCTCCTGATAGCACATGGTATTTTTGGCCGCTGTGTGACAGAGTGTTGGACTAGATGGGCCATTGGCCTGATTCAACATTGGCTTCTCTTATGTTCTTATGTGGTCTTGGTCTATTGTTGATTTCTCCTCTGGTTCTGGAAGCAGATACCAACAACGGCTGGCTCTGTAAGTATACTACCTTTGGACGAACATGTTCATTGCACCTGCAGCACAGTTGGCAGGCCTTTCCACCCAAGAAGGAAACTGGCTGGAGCAATGGGTCAGGAAGCGGAGACGGATCAGAACACAGAATTTTTTTATTGTTTCTAACAATCGAGATGAGCTCGCTCCAAGGAAGCACCTCAGGAAGGGAGGCAAAAGCTCAGGGCCAGAAACCAACCTGCCCGAAACTGCCCACAAGAAATACCTCCCGTCTCCCCCTCCCCAATTTCCGATCACCGCCTCCCATTCACTGGGCCTTACTGAGAGGTGTTTGTCCAGCGACAAGCGCAGTTTCCCCACTGCCGCCAAAATGCACGAGAGACCGGCTCTTCTTCCAGCATTGTCAGACATTGGAAATATCCTCACACGCACCCCGGCTGGGGGTGGGGAAGGCAGGTGCTTAAAGGACGATTTCCCGTCGGTTCTCCTCAGGAAGGTCCTGAAGGCCTTGGAGTTCACGCAAGCCCTGTGACGGGATGGGGGAGGGGAGGAGGAAAGAAGACCAACTTGAATGGAGCGGGTGCAGAGGAGAGCGATGAGGATGATCGGGGAGACTGGAGACCAAGAAGCCCTGTGAGGAAAGGCTGAGGGACTTGCGAATGTTCAGTCTGGAGAAGAGGAGATGGAGGGCAATGTTCCCTCTAAGCTGAGTTAGTGTGAACTATCTCAGCTTTTTAGCCTCTAGCTCACACGTTTTTGTCTGCGCTCAGGAAGGAGGGCTCCAGAGGAAACTAATTTATGCAGCAGCAAAGTCGCTCGCTCGCAGCTTTGATGCCAGTAGCTCACGAAGTAGAATTTTTGCTCGCAAAGACTCCGCAGCTTAGAGGGAGCATTGGTCGAGGGGGGACGGGATGGCTCCCTTGAAGTCTTCGAAGGGCTGTCGCTTAGAGGAGTTCTTGTAGACTGCAGAGAATAGGAACTCGCGATCGTGGGTTTAAATTAAGGGTGGGAAGGTACCGGCTGGATATTAGGGAAACCCTTTTTACAGTCAGGGTCGTGCAACGGTGGAACCGGCTGCTTAGGGCGGTGGTGAGCTCCCCCTCCCTGGCAGTCTTTAAGCAGCGGCTGGACAAGCACTTGTCAGGGATGCTTTAGAGGGCTGATCCTGCATTGAACAGGAGGCCAGAATAGACGGTCTGTATGGCCCCTTCCCACTCTATGGCTCTATGATTCTATGAATGTCCAACTGATTCCGTGAAAAATAAACCCTTTTCTTATCCCCTGGACCTCAGGTTGCCAAGTGTGGGATGGGAAACACCTGGCAATTTGGGGGGTGAAGCCCGGGGATGGTGCGGTTTGGGGAGGAAATGGACCTCAGTGAGTCCATCCTCCATCGAGTCCATCCTCTGAAGCAGTCATTTCCTCCGGGGAAACTGATCTCTGCCACCTGGAGATCAGGTCAATTTCCCGGAGATCTCCAGGCCCCACCTGGAGGTTGGCAACCGTACATGCCTCAGAACAGGCCTCGAGAAGCAACCCCTTCCACCCCAGCCACGCGTCTCCTTCTCTCAAGCGACACCTCCAAGACACCACATGGCCCCTCCGCTCTTACGGCAAAAGCGTCGCCCCGCCCACGCCATTACCTCCAAAACCATCCGGATATTGGCTTTGATCTTGGCGGAGTCTTTGGTGAGGGTCTCGGCGGTCCTGTTGAGACAGAATCCGTAAGTAGGTAAGGGAGACGGATGGATGGGGACCAGTAAACCTTGGCAGGACTTTAGACCTCGTCTAGCTGGCCTGTGATAACGGGGAGGGACAGTCCCTTTTATTTAATGTGGGTCAAATAATCGTATCTTGCCTTTCGGCTGTGATTTCTGAAGCGGCTTAAAATCTGACTAGAAATGCAAGTCCCCTCAAGTCCCTTCTGACTTATGGCGACCCTATGAACTGACGTCTTCTTGTTCACAGCCTTGCTCAGGTCTTGCAAACTGAGGGCCCTCACGGCTCCCTTGAGGGAGTCAATTCACCTCAGGCTGGGTCTTTTCCTCTTTCCCTGCTGCTTCCAGCTTTGCCTAGTATCACTGTCTTTTCCAGTGAGTCTGGTCTTCTCACAATGTGACCAGGGCCGTAGGCAGCGGTGACGCTTTAGGGGCTGTGCCCCCCTTTCGATTAAGGGGAGCGCCAGCGCCAGCTAAGGAGTCCGCAGTAAGCCCCAGCGACAGCCAGCCAACAAGCCGGCTCTTGGGAGAGCTCTCTGAGCTGACTTGCTGGCCTGCTGGTGCAGAGTAAGGTGCTGGGGCAGCCATTAGAGAATGCCCTGCCGCTTGACTGTCTCTCCTCAGAGGCCAGCCCCCCCATCCCAAAGCCCCCCGCCAGAAAATTTCCTGGCCATGGGGCTGAATGTGACCAAAGAGCCAGTTTGGTGTAGTGGTTGAGTGCGTGGACTCTAATCTGGGAGAACTGGGTTTGATTCCCCACTCCTCCACTTGCAGCTGTTGGATGACCTTGGGCAAGCCGTAGTTCTGACAAGAGCTGTCCTTGAAAAAGAGCAGTTTCTGTCAGAGCTCTCTCAGCCCCACCTACCTCACAGGGTGTCTGTTGTGGGGAGGGGAAGGGAAAGGAGGCTGTAAACCGACCTGAGGCTCCTTTGGGTAGTGAAGGGCAGGGTATAAATGCAGTCTCTTCTCTTCAAAGTACAATAGCACCAGTTTAGTCATTTGAGCTTCTACCAGAGTTGGGAAGGGAAGCCCACACCAAAAAAGATGAATTCTTTCTGGGGGCTAAGCAGCTCCCCTTGACTGAGCGTGCAAAAAGCAGAAATAAGGTTGAGAGCAAGCCCCACGCATTACAGCAGGACTCATTTACAAGCAAGTGTGCAGGGATCGGACTAATCGAAAGAGAACTGTCCCCTCTAAGACTGGCAGTTCCCACGTCTCAGAAGAGAAGAGTTGGTTTTTATACCCCACTTTCCTCTACTCTAAGGAGTCTCAAAGAGGATTACAGTCGGCTTTCCTTCCTTGCCCCACAACAGGCACCTTGTGAGGTAGGTGGGGCTGAGGGAGTTCTGAAAAAGCTTTGACTGGCCAAAGGTCACCCACCAGGCTTCACGTGGAGGAGGAGTGGGGAATCAAGCCTGGTTCTCTGGATTAGAGGCCACTGCTTGTAACCACTACTACACCACACTGTACTCTTCTTGTACTCATCCCTCAGAACTTGGGTAAGGGCCTTTTTGATTTGCGGCCCCGCAGTTGCACGCTTCAAAAGGGGGCAGCCGGCTGCACGGTACATATTTATTTTGTTTACTTACTTCATCTATACCCCAGCCTTCTCCCCAGTGGGGACCCAAGATGGCCGACGTCGTTCTCCTCTCCTCCATTTTGTCCTCACGACAACCACCCCTCTGAGGTAAGTTAGGCTGACTGCGTGACTGGCTCAAGGCCACCCAGCAAACTTCCGTGGCAGAGCAGAGATTCGAACCTGGGCTTCCCAAAGTCTAGTCTGACACTTTAACCACTACCTATTCTGGCAGTGATGACAGAGGGGACCTGATGACCCACAAAAATTCCAATCAAACCAGGGGTTGCTCGGCTTTGAGAAGTGCTGGTGGAAGTTGTTTTCCAACCGGCCAGCTGTAAAGTGGAACAGAAATGGAGGGCAAGACAGAAAGGGAAAAGGACAAAAGGAAATTCTGCTTTGCACAGAGAGTAATTAAAATGTGGAATTTGCTGCCGGAGGATGCAGTGAGGGCCACAGGAATAAACAGCTTTAAAAGGGGATGAGATAGATTCATGGAGGATTGGTCTTATCAGGGCTATTTTGGGGCAGGAACACACAGGAATGGAGTTCCGGCTGGCTCTGGAGTTGGCCACACCCAGCAGGAACTCATTAGCATAACAGGCCACACCCAACAGCAGAAACTCTTTGGGTTTGGCTACATTGGGGGTGTGTGGCCTGACATGAAAAGGAGTTCCTGCTACAGAAAATAAGCCCTGGGTTTTGACAACAAACAAGGTAAACAGACTAAGACGCAAAAGGTAGGTGTGGCTGGATGACCACACTTCTGGTAACATGGGGCGTGTGGCCTAATATGCTAATGAGTTTCTGCTGTTGGCTGTGGCCTGTTATGCTAATGAGTTCCAGCTGGGCTTTTTCTACCAAAGAAGCCCTGGGTCTTATCAGTGGCTACTAGCCATGCTGACTGAGGAGAAACTCCACATTCAGGGGCACTAATCCCCTGAATCCCTAAGCCATGAGACTACATCAGGGGAAGCCAGGAGACTACATCGGCCTCTATGCCCTATTGCTGGCCCTCCAGAGGAAATGGTTGGCCACTGTGTGAAACAGGATGCTGGACTACATGGACCACTGGTCTGGTCCAGCAGGGCTCTTCTTACGTTCTTATGACCCCCCACCATCAACTGTAAACATCTGAAGACAAGCCGTGATTACCCAGTAGTGACTGCCATACTCTGCACATGTTCAGAATCAGTCTTTTTAATTCTGCTTCTTCCAGGATGCAGCCTTGAGGCAGAAAATATTCTAGAAAGGGGCTGTGGCTCAGTGGTAGAGCATCTGCTTGGCATGCAGGAGGCACCAGATTCAATCCCCGGCTCCTCCAGTTAAAAGGATCAGGTGGCGGGTAATGGGAAGGACCTCAGCCTAAGACCCTGGAGGGCTGCTACAATTACTGACCTCGAGAGCCAAAGGGTCTGATTCAGTACAAGGGAAGCTTCAGGCGTTTATGAGCTGAGGCATCTCAAACTAAGCCCCGATTCCAAGCCACAGATATATAGCCCACCACGTGATCCTCACTGTTGTTACACCAAAGTAACGCTTGAAGCTGCAGGGTTGGAAATGAGGGTATTTCTATACTACAAATATACACCACTCATAAGAACATAAGAGGAGCCCTGCTGGATCAGACCAATAGTCCATTTCACGTGGCCAACCACTTCCTCTGGAGGGCCAACAACAGGACAGAGAGGCCGAGGCCTTCCCCTGATGTTGCCTCATGGCTCTGTGGAGGTTCCCTTCAGCCACCATGACCAGTAGCCATACATAGACACATCCTCCATGAATCGATCTAATCCCCCTTTCAAACTGTTTATTCCTGCAGCCATCGCTACATCCTCTGGCAGCGAATCCCACATTTTAAACACTCCCTGTGTAAAGTAGCATTTCCTTTGGTCCATCCTGAACCTACTGCCCATCAGCTTTATTAGATGGCCTTCAGATTCCAGTATTTTGGGAGGGGGAGAAAAAATTTCTCTTTTTGTCATTCTGCTGAGAATCCTCTATTTAAGATCTCTAGCCTGGAAAGACAGCTGGTCAAAGGGGGGGGGGGAGGGAGATTTCATCAGGCTGGCCACCCTCTAAGAAGTCAACTTCTTTGGAGTCATTTGGGGACAGGTGGGAAGGGTGATTTCCTTCCAAACTCACTCGTTCAATAGCTTGTTCTTCTTCTCGATGAAGGCCAGAGCCTCAGGAAGCGTCAGCTCCGCGTAGAACCCGTACCCCAGCGCCACGAAGATGGTGGAGGTGTCCGGCCTGCAGCGGGATGGGGAAAAGGGATGGGGAAATAAAACATGCTGCACTTGACCCAGCCAAGAGGAAGGAGGTGAAAGCAGAGAGGGAACTTCCTGTTAAAAATTACCACAAGTAGCAACTGTTTAAAAGGTACAGGGAATCCAAGGAACCTCATTCCATGGAGTGTTTGTTGGATGGACGTCGCCTGGGGAATTAAGATCACAAGGACTGGTTTTCTTGACTACTCCGTCAATTAAGAAGCTTGTCTTTTGGGACATGCTCCTTCTAAGCTGTGTGTGTGTGAGCGGCCGCTCATTAACACAGGAAGCCCCGCTCAGCAGCAATCTGGAGCTGCACAGGATCTTGCACTGCCCCATTGTCCATTTTAAATTTACAGCAGTTCTGTTCTGCTCAGGATGTGAACTGTTCCACTTCGGGGGGGGATTAGAGGGAACATGGCTTGTTGGCTACACAATAAAGGGCCTTTTTGGTGGCAGCCCCACAATGATGGAACAACGTCCCCAGCGGGTGCCTGGCCCCTTCGATCTTGCTCTTTAGGAGGCAGCTGAAGATGGCTTTATTCAGAACGGCTTTCAATCAGTTTATTTTTTTCTGCCCATCGGTCATTTAAAATCAGTTTTAACTCACGTGTTTTTATGTATCTTATTGTTTTATTTACTTTGTAAGCCACTAAGGTCCGTAAGACAGAAAGGCAATAATAAATGTTTTCAATAAATACAGTAAATGTAGGCTACATTGTCATGGGCTGGGGGAGGTCTTGAAACCAGGATTATATCATCTCCAAACCAGGGCAGACCCCACAAGCTAAACGAGCCATTATGTGAACGCGTGTAATGGGAGCCCAACAGTACTTTTTCGGCATGAAAAGATGCCCAGGATGGGGCTGCTGGGAGTTTAGGAGGTGTGGAAGGAGAAGAGCTTAATTGTTGTCTCCTCTCCATCTGCCATATTTTTTCCACAGCGGAGGAGACTTCTGCTATAGGTAATACATTAGAACATAAGAGAAGCCATGTTGGATCTGGTCAATGGCCCATCCAGTCCAATGCTCTGTGTCATACAGTGGTCAAAACCCAGGTGCTATCTGGAGGTCCACCTAGGGATGCCAGCCTCCAGGTAGGATCTGGGGATTCCCCTGGAATTACAGCTCATCTCCAAACTACAGAGATAAGAATATAAAAGAAGCCATGTTGGATCAGGCCAGTGGCCCATCCAGTTCAATACTCGGTGTCACACAGTGGCAAAACCCAGGCGCCATCAGGAGGTCCAGCAGTGGGGCCAGAACTCTGGAAGACCTCCCACTGTTGCCCCCCACAAGCACCAAGAATACAGAGCATCACTGCCCCAGACACAATGTTCCATTTATACCTTGTGGCTAATAGCCACTGATGGACCTCTGCTCCTTATTTATTTATTTTTTGGATTTATACCCTGCCCAAGCAGGCTCAGGGCGGCGTACATAAAAGTGTTAAAAACAGTTTAAAACACACAAAATCTAAAGTGCAATACATATATACTTCCTAGGCGACGGCAGTCATAATTCCTTCTAGAATCTTTGGATGGACACCTACTACTACATTACCTTTTTATTATTATTATTTACTTCATCTATACCCCAGCTTGCTTCTTTAATGGGGACCCGAAGCAACTTATTCTCCTTTCCTCCATTTTAGCCTCACAACAAACCTGTGAGGTAGGTTAGGCTGAGAGTCTGTGACTGACCCAAGGATACCCTGTGAGCTTCGAGGGCACAGTGGGATTTGAACCAGGTCCTCGCAGATCCTAGCTGGGCACTCTTAACTGCTATACCACAGTGGTTCGCAGCCTTTACATGACTCTCATTGTGGGTCGCTAAAAAGGCCATTTCTGGGTGGGTTTCCACATGATGGTAGAGGGCTGTCTGGGCTGGCTTATAGTCGGAAAGCTCGTAAGCATCTTTGGTGGCTACTTTTTCAAAGCAGATTTCTAACAAGCACCCACAGGTTCTCAGCGCCCACCCACTTCCTGTTCAGTGTGAAGGCTAGAAGGAAAATGGAGGCAGGAGCTGCAGAGAGGTCAGAGGCTGGAAACAAAATGTGCTGAACTCCTAATGCACGCACACCCTCAAACACTGTTTCACCTTTCCACCCTGGGACTCACTGAGCCAACAAAGACACGTGACATCGGAATCCTGGGGCAGGAGGAGGCGGAGCCAGAGTTATGACCTCACTGGGGTCGAGGCCGTGACTGCCGACGGCAAAGCAAGACAGATGGGGACAGAAGCCAGAAGCCAAACCCGGGAAGGTGCAAGTCGAGGGCCTGAGCCACTGGAGAAATCTTCTCCACCGCTCATCTCACAGCCCTCCTGGTCTTCCTAGCAAGCATGTCAGTGGAGGTGGGAGGTGTGGTGCTCTTATCTCCACGTGTAGGAGGTCCTTTCAAAGGCAGTGTCACGTCTGAAGGCAGAGGCCCCTCCTTCTCGCAAGGGCGGAGTACGGTCCAGGCCTAGGGAAGCCAAGCGGGGGTCTGCACTGGAGGCCTCAGATGCAGGAGTCCGTCCTTTCTGGGTTACGTCACCTCTCGAGGACGGAGACACCTCCTGGGTTATGGTCTGTGTGGTGGTCGGTCTCTGCTTTCTCTCTCTCTGCTGACCGCCAGGCCATCTCTCCCTCCTCTGGCTTCCTCCCCGGCCTCCTTCAGTCCCCTTCCTTTTATTCCCTTTCTATAGCCCGTGCTCCGCCCCTGTCCGACCTCCACCTACGTAAGAACATAAGAGAAGCCAATGTTGAATCAGGCCAATGGCCCATCTAGTCCAACACTCTGTCATACAGCGGCCAAAATATACCAGGTGCCATCAGGAGGTCCAGCAGTGGGGCCAGGACACTAGAAGCCCTCCCACTGCTGCCTCCTCCAGCACCAAGAATAGAGTGCATCACCTGCCCCAGACTGAGAGTTCCCATCTATATCCTGTGGCTAATAGCCACTGATGGACTTCTGCTCCAGATGTTTATCCAATTCCCTCTTGAAACTCTCCATGCCTGTAGCTGCCACCTCCTCCTGTGGCAGTGAATTCCATATGTTAATCACTCTTTGGGTGAAGAAGTATTTCCTTTTATCTGTTCTAACCCGACTGCTCAGCAATTACATGGAGTGCCCACGAGTTCTTGTATTGTGAGAAAGGGAGAAAAGTACTTCTTTCTCAACCTGCTCAATCCCATTCATAATCTTATAAACCTTGATCATGTCACCCCTCAGCCGTCGTTTCTCCAAGCTAAAGAGCCCCGAGCATTTTAACCTTTCTTCATAGGGAAGGTGTTCCAACCCTTTTATCATTCTAGTTGCCCTTCTCTGCACTTTTTCCAATGCTATAATATCCTTTTTGAGATGTGGTGACCAGAACCTGCCACCTATTCGTCTCCCTCCCTGCCTCTCAGGTGTCCCGGCCCCCAATTGGCCGGGTCTTGGCGTCTGCGCCGGCTGGGGTTGGGTCCCTACTCGGCCCCGACCGGCGGCGTCTTGGGCGTGGCCATCTTACGGGGCCTCAGCCCGCTCCTTCCTGTCACCGCGCTATTCGGTTCCCGCCCGCATTCCTGCCTTCCTCATCCTGCCGGTTGCCCCATTGCGGGAGGCCCACTGCCAGACCTGGGCCCTCCCAGGCTTGCTCCTCCACCTGCCATTCCCCGGGAAGGCTCCCAGCCCGGCGAGGCACTTCTCGCCAGGTAAGTTGTGTCCGGGCGTCAATGGCAAAATTTTCTGGAAAGTTTGCAGGGGGCTGGAGAGGGGGGTTTAAAAAGCTAAGCATTATTAGCTGGACTCTCTCCCCTTCTCTCGACCCCCTTCCCATTACGGTTAACGCCAAGAGGACCGTGGAATTGCCATTCAGGCGGCAACTTCAAGGATAGAAATCAAGTACAGAAATAGAAGAAGAAGAAATTGGATTTATACCCTGCCCTTCACTTGGGAGTCTCAGAGCGGCTTACAATCTCCTTTCTTCTCCCCTCCCCACAACAGACACCCTGTGAGGAAGGTGGGGCTGAGAGAGCTCTCTCAAGAACTGTCCTTGAGAAAACAGCTCTGAAAGAACTTGTGACTGACTCAAGGTCACCCATCTGGCTGCACGTGAAGGAGTGGGGAATCAAACCCGCTTCTCCCAGATTAGAATCCACGCTCTTAACCACTACACCAAAATGAAAGAGAACAGCTCTGAAAGAACTTGTGACTGACCCAAGGTCACCCATCTGGCTGCATGTGAAGGAGTGGGGAATCAAACCCGCTTCTCCCAGATTAGAATCCACGCTTTTAACCACTACACCAAAGACCAAACTGGCTCTCAAACAGAACAGCTCTGAGAGGACTTCGAGTACAGGCTAATGGGGTCTGAACTTGCTGAGACCGAGAGGGAAAGAGATCTTGGGGTCCAAGTGGATAGCTCAATGAAAGAGTCAACCCTGCGTGCTGCAGCCGTGAAAACGGCACACTCTGTGTTAGCAATTATTAGGAAAGGGACTGAGAATAAAATGGCCAGTATTGTAATGCCCCTGTATAGATCTATGGTGCGGCCTCATTTGAAATACTGCGTACAGTTCTGGGTCCCCGTATTTCAAAAAGGACATTTGCAGATCTGGAAAAGATACAGAGAAGAGGAACCGAGATGATTAACAGGTTGGAGTACCTTCCCTATTAGGAAAGGCCAAAGAGTCTGGAATTTCTCAGTTTAGAAAAGAGACGACTAAGGGGGGGGAGACATGATAGAGGTTTTTAAAAATATGTATGGGATGGAGAGAATTGACGAAGAGAAATTTCTCTTCCTCTCCCAAAATACCAGAACTTGAGGGCGTCCAATGAAGCTGACGGGGCAGTAGGTTCAGGATGGACAAAAGGAAATACTTCTTCACACAGAAAGCGATTCAAGTGTGGAATTTGCTGCCAGAGGATGTAATGATGTCCACAGGAATAAACAGCTTTAAAGGGGTATTAGATAGATTCATGGAGGATAAGTCTATCAGTGGCTACTAGCCATGGTGGCTGAGGGGAACCTCCACATTCAGAGGCACTAATCCCATGAATCCCAGAGCCAGGAGGCAACATCAGGGGAAGGCCTCGGCCTTTCTGCCCTGTTGTTGGCCGTCCAGAGGAACTGGTCGGCCAGAGTGTGAGACCGGATGCTGGACTAGATGGACCACTGGTCTGATCCAGCAGGGCTCTTCTGATGTTCTCGTGAAGGCCTCAGCCCCTCTGCCCTGTTGTTGGCTGTCCAGAGGAACTGGCTGGCCACTGTGTGAGACAGGATGCTGGACTAGGTAGACCACTGGTCTGATCCAGCAGGGCTCTTCTGATGTTCTTAGTTTGCTTAATGAGGGGAGAGAACTTGTATGGCTGAGCTAATAGCATTGAGCTAGAAAAACCTTAAATAGATTGCTGTTCTTATTGGTGTTCAGCTCAGGGAACTGCAAGACGAGTCTTATGTGAAGAAGACAGTTCCTCAGTTGAGAGCAAGATTTGAGTCCTGTAGCGCCTTAGAGGCCAACAAGATTTCTAGAGAAGACTCTGACCTGGATAGCCTGGGCAAGCCCCATCTTGTCAGATCTCGGCAGCCAAGCAGGGCCGACCTTGGCAAGTGTTTGGAAGGGAGACCTCCAAGGAATACCAGGGCTGGGATGCAGAGGCAGGCCATCAAGCCACTTCTCTGACAAACATCCAAGCCCCCAGTAGGGGGTTGCCAGAAGTCGTCATGACTTCCAGGCACAGAAGACACACATACACACACACACACACACAAACACACAAAGTACTGCCAGGATTCTCTGATCAAAGTAGCTTTGGTATCTGATTGAAAGAGCTTTGACTGTCGAAAGCTAATACCCTGGAAATCTTGTTGGTCTTTAATTCTACTGCAGATCAACACGCCTAAAAGTAAAGGTTTCCCTCGCTCAAAAGCCAGTCAAATCCAACTCTAGGGATGTGGTGCTCATTTCTGTTTCCAAGCCGAAGAGCCAGCGCTGTCTGAAGACGTCTCCGTGGTCGTGTGGCCGGCATGACTAGACGCCGAGGCGTATGGAACACCGTTACCTTCCCACCGAAGCGGTACCCTATTTATCTACCTGCAATTTCTTGCTTTCGAACTGCTAGGTTGGCAGGAGCTGGGTCCAGAGATGGGAGCTCACTCTGTCCTGCGGTACTTGGGTCTCAAACTGCTGAGCTACCGACTTTCCGGTCTGCAACCCAGCGTCTTAACCTCTGAGCCACCGCGGCCCCCTCAGCATACCTAACCCCCTGAAACTACCCTCAGTCAAGAATCACACGGGGAAGGGGAACTCTGCACACATCTCAGACAGCCAAACTGCCTCAACCACATGCCTGTACTGAGTGCAAATCCCTCCTCTTCCTTCCCCTTACCACCCGTCCTTCTCAAATGAACGGCCTCTCCCCCCCCCTTTTGCTGCTGCTCACGGCTAGGGTACCTTCATACTGCCCTCGGCCTACCGCCAGCAGGAAGCCGAGAGAAAGAAGTGTCACTTCACACTCAAACCCGCCCAATCCTTGCTTCGGAGAGAGTGAGAAAACAGCCTAAATTTGGCATTTGTTCCGCTAAGTACCTTTCTGGTACGCATCAGTTATTTTTAACCAGAAGGAGTTCGTCTGGGGATAAGAGTGCAGCGTTCTCACTCAAGCCAGCTTCTTTTTCCCACCCAAAACTCCCAGCTGGAAGGGTTCGTCAGACAGAAAAGTTTATTTCTTTGCTGCATTTATACCCTCCCTTTCCCCACCCATCATTGTCTCCTTCCTCCATCTTATCCTCACAAGAAGCCTGTGAGGTAGGTTAGGCTGAGAGGGTGTGACCGACCGAAGGTCACCCAGTAAGGTTCCGTGGCAGAGTGGGGACTCGAACCTGCGTCTCCCAGATCGTACTCTGACGCTCTAACGACTAAGCTATGCTGGCTCCGGGGTGGGGGGGTGTGTCTCAAACTTCATAGCGATTTTCACCAAGACAAGCTGACAGACACCTTTCCATTAGGCTTGGACTCAGCTAAGAACTACACTTCTCCCAGCGATTACAGTGGCAGGCATTTTGCCTAGGGCTCCCTTGGGCCTCAACCTGGGAAGGTAGGGGGTTTCTAAGAACTCACCTTGCCCTCTTCCCTTGGGGATCACTCCTACCCCCCCCAAACTACAGTTTGGTGTAGTGGTTAAGAGTGGTGGACTCTAATCTGGGAGAACTGGGTTTCATTCTCTGCTCCTCCACACGCAGCCAGCTGGGTGGCCCTGGGTCAGTCACAGTTCTCTCAGAGCTCTTCTCTCAAGAGCAGTTTCTGTCAGAGCTCTCTCAGCCCCACTTACCTCACTGGGTGTTTGTTGTGGGGAGGGGAAGGGAAAGGAGATTGCAAGCAACTCTGAGACGCTGAGTGAAGGGTGGGGTATAAATCCAACTCTTTGTCTTCTCCTGCCAGAGCTGTGAGGGTTTATATACCCAATTACTGTCCCTAAGACCCAACTGTAGCCGTTGGCTGTAACAATATTTGTACAATGTACAGTTCTGGTCACCGTATCTCAAAAAGGACATTGCAGAGCTGGGAAAAGTACAGAGGAGGGTGACCAAGAAGATGAGGGGGTTGGAGCACCTCCCCTGTGAGGAAAAGACTGAAGAGTCTGGGACTTTTCAGTTTAGAAAACAGACGACTCAGGGGGAGACATGATAAGAGGTCTATAACACTATGCATGGCGTGGAGAGAGTTGACAAACAGAAATCTTTCTCCTTCTCTCAAAATACTAGAACTTGAGGGCATCCAATGAAGCCGATGGGCAGTAGGTTCAGGATGGACTAAAGGAAATACTACTTTACACAGAGAGGGATTAAAATGTGGAATTTGCTGCCACGGGATGTCGTGACGGCCACAGGAACAAACAGCTTGAAAGGGGGATTAGGTAGATTCATGAAGAGTAAGTCTGTCAGTGGCTACTAGCTGAGGAGAACCTCCACGTTTAGAGGCACTAATCTTCTGAATCCCAGAGCCAGGAGGCAACATCAGGGGAAGGCCTCGGCCTCTCTGCCCTGCTGCTGGCCCTCCAGAGGAAACTGGCTGGCCACTGTGTGAAACAGGATGCTGGACTGGATGAACCACTGGTGTGATCCAGCAGGGCTCTTCTGATGTTCTTATCAGGGGAAGGCCTCGGCCTCTATGCCCTGTCGTTGGCCCACAGAGGAACTGGTTGGCCACTGTGAAGACAGGACGCTGGACTAGATGGACCACTGGTCTGATCCAGCAGGGTTCTTCTGATGTTCTTATCAGGGAAGCCTCGGCCCTATGCCCTGTCGTTGGCCCACAGAGGAACAGGCTGGCTACTGTGTGAGACAGGATGCTGGACTAGATGGACCACTGGTCTGATCCAGCAGGGCTGTTCTGATGTTCTTATGAAGGTCTCGGCCTCTCTGCCCTGTTGTTGGCCCTCCAGAGGAAATGGTTGGCCACTGTGAGACAGGATGCTGGACTACACGGGCCACTGGTCTGATCCAGCAAGGGCTCTTCTTATGTTCTTATTATTTTATTCATTTAAACACATTTTTATGCCACCTCTCCATCCAGTCAAGAGCCTCCAAGGTGGTGAACACAAATCCACTAAAACATCTGAACAACTGGAAAACATTTAAGTAATTCAGTAAAGACACCTCAGCAAACGACACCCGATCCAGGAAGGCGGACCAATAACGGTTACTGAGGGCATGACGGATGGAACAAAGAAGACTTCATCCACTGATGGAAGATACTGATGGAGGGAGACAGGTGAATCTTCCTGGGGAGGGAGTTCCAAAGTTTTGGTGCCGGGATTGAGAAAATACTTTCTCAGATTCAGGGGTCATTTCATAGAAAAAGAGGCGCGGGAGCTCATTAGCATAACATTAACATAACTCATTTGCATATGCCACACCCCCTGATGTCACCGGAAGTTTGTCAGAAGGCAACACCCACCGCTTAGGCTCCACCCCTAGGGACTGTCTTTCCACTCTGGGGGCTGTCATTCCAGTCCCAGAGTAGCCTATCTGGGCCCAGGAGGAATGCTACAGGTGAGGTTTCGCGCTCCTGCTAGGAGCTGGGGGCGGGGCTTGCCGCTGCCTGTGCTTCTAACTGCCGGAGCTCCGCTCCTGCGCACTCCTGCTCCAAATGACCCCTGTTCAGATTGCTACCCATCTAGTCTCAGATGCTGGGACAACTGAAGCCGGGCCTCTAAAGATAAGCAGAGGGTGCAGGTAGGTTCATATGGGACAAGGCGGTCCTTAAGGGGTCCCTCATTACAAATTTGCTTCCAAAAAGGTGGCTGTGCTTCACCCACGAGCCTCCCCCGCACAGCAGAAACGCAGAGAAGGGTATAAATCCTGCAGAGAAGAACTAGAACGCCACCTCTGGCTGCTGGGGCCGATCCCTTTCTGGGAACGGGGAAGCTCCACCACCCGCCCTGCCTCCATCTCAGAAGCTGCAGAGAAGTTTCTCTTCTCCTGGAAAGTGAGGCCTAGCATGGCTGGCTTTGCTACGACCAAAGATCATTCCGGCTGCCCTGATGACCCCGGATCGCCCAGGCAAGCCCGATCCCATCAGATCTGGGAAGTTAAGCAGGGCCGACCCTGGCAAGTTTGGAAGGGACACCTCCAACGGAATTCCAGGGTCGGGACGCAGAGGCGGGCAATATCAAGACACCTCTCTAAAAACGTCCAAGCCCCAGTAAGGGGTCGCCAGAAGTCACTATGTCTTCCAGGCATGCAAGCACGCACACATACACAAATTACTAAAAAATAATCAAAAAGATCGTTCTGGTTCATTTCATTCCCCATTTGAACTGAACACCCCTAAGCTGAAGGTACCTCTACCATGAAGGCAGATTTCTCTGTTTCCCTCAACATATGGCACCATTCACCTACCTCCTTCACATGTTCACAGAAAGCTGCCTTGTACTGACACAAACCTTGGTCCATCAGGTCAGTATTGCCTACTCAGACTGGCGTCGGTTCTCCGGGGTCTCACGTCAAGGCATTTCACATCACCTACTGCCTGGTCCTTTGAACTGGAGATGCCGGGGATTGAACTCCGGACCTTCTGCATGCCAAGCAGATGCTCCACCACTGAGCCATGGCCCTTCCCTTTAATGAAACTCTCATACATAGCTGCCTTACACTGAATCTGACCCTTGGTCCAGCAAGGTCTGGATTGCTTACTGGTCCTGGCATCGGCTCCCCAGGGCCTCAGGCGGAGGTCTTTCACAACACCTACTGCCCGGTCCTTTTTAACTAGAGACGCCGGGGATTGAACCTACAGCCTCCTGCAAGCAAAGCGAAGGCTCTTCCACTAAGCCTCGGTCCCTTCCTTGAGCCATCTGAAGCTGTTTGCTCACCAGAAAGCAGCCTGTTATCATCGTCTCCAAAACTGAAGGGTACTTCCATCTTTGGAAGAGAGGGCAATGGTTTCCATCCATGTCCCCTCCCAGTACCCCCGTTCCTCTTCTGCTCATTCCCAGGAGCAAAACTAGGAGTGAGGATCGGTGGGTTGCAGAAGGAGAGGAAAGCAAAGAAAGTCTCCGCACGCAGATCTCATTGCGCACCGAGATGCATCCCATCTGCCTTCCAGATGCAGCACGCAGTGTTCAGGATTGCGTGGGCACAGCCAGGATTCAGAGGGCATTGGACTAAATAGCTCTCTGGTCCTTTCCAGCTATTATCATGTGTCCACCCCCCCCGGGGGGGGGTTGGTGTAATGGTTAAGAGTGGCAGCCTGGGGTTTTCCGGTCGGAGTAAAATGGCGAATTGACACACTTTGCGAGTTGTGCAGAGTGTACTGCGGCATCTGATGACAGTCTGGGCTCTATTTGGCCCAGCGCAGCACTCTCCAGGCGGGGGAGTGGCAAGCAAGCAGCGAAGCCTGAGGGGGGGTTGAGATCGGTGTGGATAAGCTTCGGAGGAAGCTTGTTTACACTTTGATCTCCTCCCGTGAAGAGGGCAGTTGCAAATCAACTCTACAGATGCCAGCCGGGCTGAGAATTCAGCATAAATTCGCCATCTACCGATCTCTTTATCATCTGGTTTAACATCGTTTACAGAAGAAGCACCGCGAAACCCCGAGACTACAAGCAAGGTAACAAACAAACACGATTAAGCGCTTACCGGTTTAAAGGAGACTGTGATATTGAAACGTACGGATAAGCGTTGAAACCTTTAAGGAACCGCTTGATTTAAAAGTAAAAAGAAGGCTTTCCGTTAGAGAAAAAGGCTGAAAAGAGACTTTGTTTTGCATTCCTGTGGTCAGCCAAGTCTAAACGCTACGTAGTAGAAACGAAACTAACTGTGACTCTGTGATACAGGAAGTGGGCTAGAGTGGAGGTTTTAGAGGCTGCTGTGTTTGAAGCGGATGGACATTTTATTGTGTGACACCACTCTTACCGGAAGTTGGATTACAGAGACGGACTGGTGAACAGGAAGTTTGAAAGGAGCCTACTCTAGCCGGAAAATCATAGAGAAATTGCGCCCGACATTTTGGGGAGGACTAAATTTTAAAAAGTTATTTTCAAGCCGAAAAAGTGTTTAAACAAGTTTTAAAGGTGGCGATTTGGCTTGAAGACTGCTAATATAAAGACTGACTAATATTGAAGTGGCCTCCAAGACGGATTTGAGAACAAGACCTAGAGCTGCTTCATCACCCAGCCCAAGAATGACTGCAAAGGAAAAAAAGAGTGGCAAGCAGCTATGGAAGCGATGGAAAAACGGATGACTGAGAATCTTGGAAAACAAATAGAATCACAGCTGCAACAACAATTGGAGCAAATAGAGCAAGTGCAAATTCAAGTACAGAAAAAAAATATGGAAGAATTGAAAGAACTGGTACTTACAGAAGTGTCAGGGATTAAAAAAGATACAGAAGAACTCAAAAAGGAAGTCAAAAGTCTGGTGACAAAATCTGAAGATATGGAACAAAAGGTTAAAAAAACCCTGTCAGAAAATGCAAGGTTGGAGACCATGATGGATTACAGGGCTACGCAGAATCATCTGAGATTGAGAGGGATAGAAGAAGAGGAAGATCAAGATCTACGGGCCCTAGTAATTAAGACATTGACAACTTATATAGGGGAAGATGAAGGAGATTTGGATGCAGACTTTGACTTGATTTACAGAGTAAATTCAGCTTATGCCAAAAGAAAGCAATTACCTAGAGATGTAATTGTTCAATTTGTGACAACAAAGATGAAGGAAGACGTTTTCAAGAAACAATTTACACAACCGTTGGAAATTAATGGAAAGAAAATAATAATTCTGAGAGAAATTCCGAGATCGATTCTACAAGATAGAAAGAAATTCAAGAAATTAACAGACAGGTTAAAAGAAATGAATATTAGGTTCAGATGGGAGATTCCATATGGACTTACATTTATGTACAACTCGGTGAGATCAACTCTTAAATCTGAAGGAGACTTATATAGATTTAAAGCGAGCAATCTGGACGATTTTAAAGATATTTAATTTAACACTATTATGGATTACAAATTTTTATCTTGGAACGTAAATGGATTAAATTCACCAGGTAAAAGAAGACTGGTGAATCATTGGCTGGAAAAACAAAAATGTAATATAATTTGTTTACAAGAAACACACATAAGAAAACAAGACGATAAATATTTGACTAATAAAAAATTGGGAGAAGAATTTCATTCTTCAGCAGTTAATAAGAAAAAAGGAACAGTGATTTATATTTCAAAAGATTTGGATCCTAAACAAATTTTTTCCGACAAAGAAGGAAGGTATGTTGGCGTGGAAATCTGTATGGATAGAAAAAAGACATTGCTTGTTAATATATATGCACCCAATGGTGCAAAAGAGACCTTTTTAATGATCTGACTAAAGAGTTGGAATGTTTAAACTATGACCAGATTGTTCTTGCGGGAGACTTTAATGGTACAGTGAACAACACATTGGATAGAAAGTCCAAAGCAAGTGGAGAGACAGTTGGAAAGTTACCAAAAAATTTCTTTCAATTGATGAAGCAAGAGAAATTAGAAGATGTTTGGAGGAAGTGGAATCCTAAGACTAAGGACTACACGTTTTACTCGAATAGACATAATTCCTTTTCTCGAATTGACATGATTTGGATGTCAGAGGAGATGGCGCAAAAAACTTATAAAATACAAATTTTACCGAAAACTAACTCTGATCATAATCCCCTACTTTGGATATCTAAAGCAAAACCTAAACAGTTATTTTGGAGAATTAATGAAGATTTACTGGATCAAAAACAAATTAATGAAAGCTTAAAAAAGGAAACGAAAAGTTTTTTTGAACTGAATTTGAATAAAGGCACGGATATACAAGTTGTATGGGATACATACAAAGCAGTAATGAGAGGTATGCTTATCTCTCTGAACTCCAAAGATAAAAAGCAAAAGATCCAGCAACAGAAAGATCTTCATGAAAAAATTCGACAAAAAGAAAAGGAATTAAAAAAAAGACCAGGGAAGAAGAAAATTATTAAAGAGATCCACTTCCTGCAAGATCAGCTGAATGTTCTTTTAAACAGAGAATTATATTGGAATTTAAAAAAATTACAGCAAAAAGCATTTGAGGGTGCAAACAAACCAGGAAAGTTTTTAGCATGGCAATTGAAAAATAGAAAAGAAAGGAACTTTATATCTAAGATTGTTGAAGATGGAAAGGAGGTGATGAGCCTGAACGGTATAAAAAGAGCTTTTTTTAAATACTACGCCAAATTATTTCAAAAGAAAGGAATTGACCAACAGAGAATCAAGAAATATTTGGAGACGATTGAAGTTCCAGATCTGGGAAAACAAATTAAGGAACTCTTAAATGGTTTAGTAACGAAAGAAGAAGTGACAATGGCGATAGAAGACGCAAAGTTGGGCAAAGCTCCAGGACCAGATGGCTTTACAGCAAAATTCTATAAGAAATTTAAAGAGGAGCTAACCCCTATTTTAGTACTTCTGTCAAATGAGATAAGACAGACCAAACGGATCCCAGATTCATGGAAGGAAGCAAACATTTCATTGATACCTAAAGAAGGTTTGGATTTGACTCAAGTAAAGAATTATAGACCAATATCGCTTTTAAATAATGACTACAAATTATTTGCAAAAATAATTTCAGAGAGATTGAAAAAATATTTGAAAGATACAATAGCGGAAGAACAAGCGGGATTTTTACCAAATAGACAAATTAGAGACAATCTAAGAGTGGTGATAGATGCAATTGAATATTATGACAAGCATCCTGAAAAAGAAGTTGGATTCCTCTTCTTAGATGCGGAAAAAGCTTTTGATAATTTAAACTGGGAGTTTATGCTGCAAGTTATTGAAAAAATGAATATTGGACAGTCCTTTTTAAACATGATTGTGGCAATATATTCAGAACAAAAAGCGGCTTTGAATATAAACAAAGAAAAGACGGACTTCTTCCGAGTCCAAAAGGGAACACGTCAAGGCTGCCCGTTATCCCCGTTGTTGTTTATTTGGATATTGGAAATATTATTGACAGCGATAAGAAAAGATAACAGTATTGAAGGACTTACAGTGAAAGGTTTCGCCTATAAATATAGGGCATTTGCAGATGATGTAATGTTTATGATTCAAGACCCAATTGAGAAAATACCACAACTGATGGAAAAAATTGAAGAATTTGGTTCAATTGCGGGATTTTATGTTAATAAAAGTAAAACCAAAGTGATGTGCAAAAATATGACGAAACAAAGACAAACAGAACTTCAAGAGAAAATTCAATGTGAAGTAGTTACAAAGACTAAATATCTTGGAATTGAATTAACTATGAAAAATATTGACTTGTTTAAAAACAATTATGAAAAGGTGTGGTACAAGATTCAGCAAGATATGAAGAAATGGGACACTTTGAATTTATCACTGATGGGAAGAATCGCGACTGTAAAAATGAATATTTTACCGCGTTTGATGTTTTTATTTCAGGCTATTCCAATATTAAAACAAAGGAAAGTACTGGATTCGTGGCAGAAAGAATTATCCAAATTTGTATGGGCAGGAAGAAAGCCAAGGATTAAAATGAAAATTTTATGTGATGCAAGAGGGAGAGGAGGCTTACAACTACCAAATTTAAGACTCTATTATGATGCCGTCTGTTTAACATGGTTGCAACAGTGGATTAATTTGGAGAATAAGAAGTTATTGGCCCTTGAAGGACATGATAACAAATTCGGATGGCATGCATATTTATGGTATGGAAAAGTAAAAATGGATAAATTTTTTAAACACCACTTCGTAAGACAATCACTGTTCGAGACATGGACGAGATATAGAAAATTCTTCTCAGAAGAAAGACCACTTTGGATTGTACCAGCTGAAGTGATTAATCCATATTCAAGAAATCAAGGGTTAGATTGGCTACCTTATAAAAATCTTTTAAAATTTGAAGGGAAAAATTTTGTGTTAAAAGGTAGATTTGATGTTGAATTTGAATATGATTGGTTGAAGTATAGACAGATTTATGATCTATTTAAGACCGATAAAAGAGAACATGGTTTTAGAGAAAAGAATATTGAAATTGAAACTGTATGGCTTGAGAAAGATAAAAAAATGATCTCTAAACTGTACAAGGTGTTATTGAAATGGTATACTGAGGATGAAGTTGTAAAGGAGCAAATGATAAAATGGGCAGTAAATGTTAATAATGAGATATTAATGACATCTTGGGAATACCTGTGGAAAAAATCAATGAAAATTTCAACGTGTGTAAATGTTAAAGAGAATTGCTATAAAATGATGTATAGATGGTATATGACGCCTAAAAAAATTGCTATTATAAATGAAAGTATGTCCAACAAATGTTGGAAATGTAAAAAACATGAGGGGTCTTTTTACCATATGTGGTGGACATGTGATAAAGCAGTAAAGTATTGGACAGAGATCCACAATGAGATACAAAAAATTTTGAATTGTACTTTTAAGAAAGACCCACAGATGTTATTGTTAGGTCTTAAAATGGAAGAAATAAATGTAGCCAAGAGAACACTACTATGGTACTTGACTACAGCAGCAAGACTGACTTTTGCTCAATGTTGGAAACAAGATAAAGTACCTGAAACATGGGAATGGATTAAAAAGACGTTGTTTTTAGCAGAAATGGACAAATTAACAAGAAAATTAAACAACGAAGAAGATGAAACTTTTTTTGAAGACTGGAAAGACTTTCAAAAATATTTGTTGAAAAATTGGGACATTAAACGCGGTTTGATCTGCTTTGATAGTTATTAAGTGGAAAATGAAATAGAATTAGATTTCTGAATTGTTACCGTTAGTAAGAGATAATAAGTTTAGAAATAACTGTAATAGAATAAGAGAGATATTAATGGGGTTGGAGCAGTGCTGGAAGCCTGATGTGGGGGGAGAAAGGGAAAAAAGAAAAATGGGTATGTATTGCTATGTTTAAATTGTATGAACTTGTGATATATCCAATAATAAATTGTATTTACAAAAAAAAAAAAAAAAAAAGAGTGGCAGCCTCTAATCTGGAGAACTGGGCTTGATTCCCCCACTTCTCCGCATGAAGCCAGCCGGGTGAGCTTGGGTCAGTCACAGACTTCTTTCAGAGCTCTCTCAGCCCCACCTACCTCCCCAGGGTGTTGGTTGTAGGGAGGGGAAGTGAAGGAGATTGTAAGCTAAGTGAGATTGTAAGTGAGAGGCAGGGTATAAATCCAACCCTTCTTCTTCTTCTTCGATACAAGGAAGTTATAAAAGTGACTTTCTACCTTAGAGGCAGAGCTCCCTTGTACACTTAAATTTTGTTTACTTCATTTATACCCCACCTTTCTCCTCAACGGGGACCCAAGGTGGCTGCCATAATTCCCCTCTCCTTCATTTCATCCACGCAACAACCACCCTCTGAGGTAGGTTAGGCTGAGAGTGCGTGACTGGCCCAAGTTCGCCCAGCGAACTTCCATGGCAGAACGGGGATTCGAACCCAGGTTTCCCAGATCCTAGTCTGACACTCTAACCACTACACCACCCTGGCTATTGAAAGACATCACCATAGGGCAACCAGGAAACAAAGGACTGGAACCAGCAGGGAAAGAACACCCTGCAGAAGGAGGCTCTGTGCTCTACTTACACTTCTGCATTGATGTAGAAATTGCAGCCGAGGTCCACTTGGGTCACCAACTCCCGACTTCCTGTCTCCTGAGAGGAAAGGACAGCATCTTTACCAATCGACTTCTGCTCCCCAGGACAGAGCTACCTTTACAACCGTCCCTTCTGCCTGCGGTCTGCTACAATCAAACCCTCGCTTCACGCTACTTCAAATCTGATGAAAGCCATCGACCCTAAGGACAAATGACGGAATCCTGAATTACCTGAAGCCGCTCAATCACGTTCTTCAGCTGCAGGTACTGGGCGATCTTCTCGTAGACTTCATCCCGCTGCTCCAGCACTTTCCTGGGAGAAAACATCAGTCAGTGTCCAGCAGGGGAAGTTATTTTGCCACCCCAGAGAATGTATGGCCTGACCTGGACGACCCAGGCTAGTCCGATCTTGTCAGATCTCAGAAGCCAAGCAGGGTGGACCCAGGTTAGTACTTGGACGGGAGACCACCGAGGAGGTCCAAGGGTGCAATGCAGAAGCAAGCAATGGCAAGCCACCTCTGAACATCTCTTGCCTTGAAACCCCTACAGGGTCACCATAAATCAGCCACAACCTGACAGCACTTTCCACCACCCAGTTTTCCCCCAGATAGCATATCCATTGGGATTGCTGTGTGGGATTTGGTTCTGTAAATTAGCACTGCGCCACCTGGATAAATCCTGTAACTAGAGGCCAGCAGTTCATCACCACTCTCCCACGTCCACATACCATAAGGACATAAGAGAAGCCAATGCTGGATCAGGCCAATGGCCCATCCAGTCCAACACTCAGTCACACAGTGGCCAAAAATACCAGGTGCCATCAGGAGGTCCAGCAGTGGGGCCAGGACACTAAAAGCCCTCCCACTGTTGACCCTCCTCCCAAGTACCAAGAATACAGAGCATCACTTGCCCCAGACTGAGAGTTCCTATCTGTACCTTGTGGCTAATAGCCACTGATGGACTTCCGCTCCATATGTTTATTTAATTCCCTCTTGAAGCCGTCCATGCTGGTAGCCGCCACCACCTCCTGTGGCAGTGAATTCCATGTGTTAATCACTCTTTGGGTGAAGAAGGACTTCCTGTTATCCATACTAACCTGACCGCTCAGCAATTTCACAAGTTCTTGTATAGTGAGAAAGGGAGAAAAGTACCTCTTTCTCTGCCTGCTCTATCCCATGCGTAATTTTATAAACCTCGATCATGTGCATTCCTTTTACAATGGCGTGACTCCCGACTCCATAGAATCACAAAATGGTAATGCTTATCAACCGCATACATTATTATATGTAAAAACTAGATAGCCAAGGCTAGCCAGATCTCAGAAGCTAAGCATGGTCAGCCCTGGTTGGTACTCAGATGGGAAACCACCAAGGAAATCCAGAGGCATGCAATGGCAAACCATCTCTTCGCCTTGGAAAGGCATTACCATAGGCTTGGAAAGGCTACAGGGTTACCATAAGTCGGCTGCAAGTTGCCAGGCTTTTCACCACCAGACAATGCTTGGGCCCATGCAGCTAGTGGCTGAGACCCAGATAGCGTAGGGCCCAGGGGGCAATACCAAGATTACGACTCAAAGTGAGTCGAGTCCCTGCAGGGCATCAATGCCCTCCTCATCTATGCCACCCCAAGCTATCATTTGGTTGGAGAAACGGCACAGCTGTCTATGAGCACAAGAGAAATTGGACCCAAAGCAAATTGGACTCCGAGGGAGGGAGCTTGCCCAAGGCAGAACACAGGGCCGGGAGGCAGGTGTCACTTACTGGAGATCCCTCTGCAGAACGTCACTGATGAAAGCTTCGTAGCGCAGCACCTTCCCTTCCACTTCCTGTTTGTCTAGCATTGCCATGGGAGCCCCCGAAGAGCGGCGATGGCAGGGACTGTGGAAAGAACCAGAAGTTAATCTCTGCAATGGGGGTGGCGGGGAGCAAAAGCAGACCTCCAACCAGCAAGCCCTGGGCACAAATCAGAAATGATTGGTGAATTCCACGGTTTGCCGCTGCTGCTGAGGACTATAAGAAGGCAAAGGCACCCACCCCAATCTCCCACCACCCTTTTCCTCCTTCTGCGTTCATCACACCCCCTCAGGTGGGCTAACCCTTTACCTCGCTGGTCTCCAGCTCGTGGAAACAAGTGATGGTCAACCAGGAAATAAAAGGGGGAAGGGGGCTTAATTGCTTGCTCCCCTCTCCTTTCCCTCAAGAGGTCCCGTCTGCAAGCTTCCCTGTTTTTGCATTTAACGTTTTTCTCAGCTCTCCGAAAGGGACAAAGAGTGCGATAAGGGAATACTATCCAGTTGCCAAAGCAGTCTTACATACAAGCTTTGGAAGCGGCCCTAGAGTCCGTAAGGAATTCGACTCCCTCACAACCTCCTCACTTCCGGCATTTAATCGAACCCCGACACAAACCAAGAGGAACCTATCCCAAAGGTACGATACAGGAATATAGTAAGTACAAAATAAAGGACTCCTTTTTAGCACCTTTATCTATCTCCTTCTCATTTGGTTAGCTATTGCCGCTGTTCCTGGGAATCTGTGCCGATAGAAGGCCGCCATTTGCGGGGCGAGAATACCGGAACACGTTCGATCTCTATGGAGGCTTCCCACACGCGGTCACACTCTTTTCTTAGCTATAGCTCAGCAGGTTGTAAAAGGAAGGGGGAACTACTTCCGGGTTGAACATCCGGGAAACTCGAAAGTCTATTCTGGATTCGCCAAAGCATTTCCACTACAATGAAATTTTCTAGAAATTGTAGAAATCTTCCTAGAAATTGCCTTCTACACTGAAATTAAGGTAGTTCCAAATGATTAATAGGCAACTGTTCCCAACGAAGTTTCGGGTTCCTCTTTCAGAACCAGGCACCGGAAGTGGCTGCTTTCTCTCCGGGGTCATTTCCGGTTCCTCTGCCTTGCCAAACCAAAAAAGTTTGGTTTCTTTTTTTATAAAGTGGTCCGGAGTCCGCCCAGCAATGGCGGCGCCGGAGTTGCGCCTCGAGGGCTCGATTCGCTTTTGGGTTCTGCTGCCCGTCGCTTGGATCGCGCTGGCCGTCGGGATCCTTCGGCTGCGCGTCGCGGCGCTGCTGCGCAGCGAGCGCGAGCTGGGTTGGCCCGAGCAACTGCGGGACACGTGAGCGGAGGGCGGGGCGGAGGGCGGGCCACACCCACATTCGGAGCGGTTTTCGGTGGTTCTGAAAGAGAAGGCCCGGCCGTGAGGACAACCTGAACAGCCAGACAGGTTGCTATGGGAACAAGTGGCCCTTCAGGCACTGCAGGCCCAGACCACTAAGGGCTTTCACAGTCAAGAAGGGGAGAGGCTGTGGTTCAGTGGAAGAGCCTCTGCTTTGCATGCAGAAGGTCTCGGGTTCGATCCCCAGCATCTCCACTTAAAAAGGACCTCCTTTTTTAAAAAAAGGTGATGTGAAAGACCTCTGCCTGTCTGAGTAGACAGTGCTGACCTAGATGTGCCCATGGTCTGATTTGGCAGCGTCAGGTGTAAGGAGAGAGTCTTAAACTACATCTACCTATATGAACCTCAGTTGTTTCACTCAAAGGTATCATCTTTTCCTCCCAATTTTCTTAAGAGCTGTTCTGAGACTTTTTCCATTGCAGTTAACTGTGTCCTAAGATCAGCAGTCTCCTCCAAGATCCCCTGCAAGATCTCAAAGGAAACAATTATGCAGTTCCTGGATTATTATTATTATTATTATTTACAAATAGGGTTGCCAAGTCTGAGTTGAGAAATACCTGGAAATGGGGGTATTTGTGAATAGGGGATGGACCTCAATAAAGTATAATGCATAAGAACATAGGAGAAGCCAATGTTGGATCAGGCCAATGGCCCATCCAGTCCAACACACGGTCACACAGTGACCAAAAATACCAGGTGCCATCAGGAGGTCCACCAGTGGGGCCGGGACACTAGAAGCCCTCCCGCTGTTGCCCCCCAGCACCAATAATACAGAACATCACTTGCTCCAGAGTTCCTATCTATACCTTGTGGCTAAGAGCCACTGATGGACCTCTGCCCCATATGTTTATCGTATTCCCTATTGAAGCCGTCCATGCTTGTAGCCGCCACCACCTCCTGTGGCAGTGAATTCCATGTGTTAACCACTCATTAGGACTTCCTTTTATCCATTCTAACCCGACCGCTCAGCAATTTCATTGAGTGACCACGACTTCTTGTCTTGTGCCACAGAGTTCACCCTACAAGTCGGAGATCTTCAGACCCCACCTGAAAGTTGGAAACCCTATTTACAAAATGTGTATTCTGCCTTTCTGCCCTTTGTGTGCTTAGCTTCACAGTTTTTCCGCTGTGACATTGCCAGGGATTTGATTGGGCCATTCCGATTGCTTCATCAGTCCGCAAGATGAGAAAATGAGCGGTCTGGACTTTCGGTGGTGGCTGCAGTTCGAAAACCAGCACTTATGCCTCATTTGTGTCATTTAGGCGAATCAGTTATGTTGGCATGACAGTTGAGCAGAGTGTTCTTTGTCTGTCAGGCAGATTCTGGCACGCAGCCGCCTTCTGAGGGAAAATGGACGGTTCCTGACTCATCAGGTGAGAGAGCATAGGGGAGGGGCAATCGCTTTCTGAAGACCAGGGCTATTTTTGGGCAGGGACGCACAGGAACGGAGTTCCGGCTGGCTCCCACGTTGGCCACACCCAGCAGGAACTCATTAGCATAACAGGCCACACCCAGCAGCAGAAACTCATTAGGATTGGCTACATTAGGGGTATGTGGCCTAACATGCAAAAGAGTTCCTGCTACAAAAAAAGCCCTGGGTTTTGACAGCAAACAAGGTAAACAGAATAAGAAGCAAAAGGTGGGTGCGGCTGGATGGCCACACTTCTGGTAACACGGGGCTGTGGCCTAATATGCTAATGAGCTGTGCTGTCAGGGGTGTGGCCTTATATGCTAATGGATTCCTGCTGTTGGGTGGGGCCTGTTATGCTAAACTCTGATCTGTTGCTTCAAACCAACACGGCCATCCACCTGGATCTAACTTCTGTTACTAGTTAGTCCTTCAAGCACTGGGTTTTGGTCACCGGAGCTCATGGTCAAAAAGGCTATTAACAGACTGTGGGAACTTGAAACCGATTTCAGGAGAGCTGGCAAGTCCTGCTTTTGGCCCAGATGATCTGCAGAAGGGACGTAGAAACCTCAGATCAAGGGGGGTAAGCAGATAGCCAAACATATCTCTAGAATTTTTGATACAGGTGGCGGAAGCACTAGATCAACCGAAGCCAAAAGGATCTGTTTTGTTTTTCTGCTTTTTAGACAATTCCTCCAGCTGTCTGCTTATTTATGAATTTTTTTTTAGCAAAGTCTGCATCTTTGAGAATTAGTGCGGAGCACAAGGTCGCCCTTTGCCCTGACATAGATAGCCCAGGCGATACTGATCTCTTCAGATCTCAGAAGCTAAGCAGGGTCGGCCCTGGTTACTACTTGGATGGGAGACAACCAAGCAAGTCCAGGGTCACTACACAGAGGCAGGCAATGGCAAACCACCTCTGAACGACTCTTGTCTCAAAGACCCTATAGTGTCACCATAAGTTGGCTGTGCCTTGGTGGAGACAAAGACATAAGGGTGCCTTTTAGAGGGCCCCCTCTCCCCCTCTTATTTGAGACATTATGTGATTATTTGCATGAGCACCTGCATTTCTGTTAATGAGGTATTAAAGAAGTGAGAACGTTCTTAAAATACACCAGTGCTGGAGTGTGGTGGGGGAAAATGTAAACCTTAAGGGTACCGTGGGAGACATTGTGATGTGGTGGGGAGAGGGTTGGATTAGGGTTTGGATGGCACCTGGGTTTATACCCCCACTCGCCTTGGTGTTTAGTCATGCCGGCCACATGACCACGGAAACGCCTTCGGACAGCGCTGGCTCTTCAGCCTTGAAACGGGGATGAGCAACGCCAGAGTCAGATTCGACTGGCTTTCGAGCAAGGGAACCTTTACCTTTTACTGTCTCAAAACTTGCTGGGTGATCTCAGGCCAGAGAGCCAGTTTGGTGTAGTGGTGAAGAGTGGCGGACTCTAGTCTGGAGACCCGGGTTTGATTTCCCCACTCCTCCACATGAGACCTGGTGGATGACCTTGAGTCAGTCACAAGTTCTTTCAGAGCTGTTCTCTCAAGTGCAGTTCTCTCAGAGCTCTCTCAGCCCCACCTACTTCACAGGACATCTCTTGTGGGGAGAGGAAGGGAAGGAGATTGTAAGCCGCTCTGAGACTCCGAGTGAAGGGCGGGGTATAAATCCAGTCTCCTTCACTCTCAGACTTGATCTACCTCACAGGATTGTTGGGAGGATAAAATGGGAAAGGGGAGAAATCCCAGGGCTGCCCTGAGCTGCTAGGATGAAAAATCTAATGAAACGGCCTATGAATCTTTTCTCCAGTATTCCCCCCCCCCCGGCTCCCTGTCTGATTAAGCATGATGCTTTGAGACTCGCCTGTGAATCAAGGCCATTCCCCGTTGAAGCCTTATCGTAGTGGTGAGCACCCAAGGTAGCCTAATTACTGATTCATGGGATTGTGCTAAGGTTGACTGAGGAATCGCACACGAAGCATTATAGACACTGAGAAGCCCCTCCTAGCTTCATTATTCCCGTTTATTCATCTGTCCGCTTCATTTCAACCCGGCCTTTCTCCCCCGATGGGCGCCCAAAGCAGCTTACACCGTTCTCTCCTCCATTTAATCCTCATAACGACCCTCTGAGGTAGGTTAGGCCGAGAGAGAGAGTGACTGCAGGAGGGTCACCCAGCGACCTTCCTCGGCACAAGCGGGGATTCGAACATGGGTCTCCCTGTTTCCAACACTCTTAACCACCACACTGCACCGGCTCTCAGCGTTTTGGCGTTTGTGTCATCACGTGTCCCTTCCCGGTGTTTCCGCAGGGCTTCCTCATGCGCAAACAGTACTTCAACAACCCGGAAAGCGGATTCTTCCGTAAAACGAAGCGTAAGATCCAGCCCCGAAACCTGCTGACAGGTAATGAGAGAGACGGGCTGGGCACTAGGGCACTGGGCCGGGCGGGGGGGTGGCTGTATTCATTTCCAACCCCTTCTACTTCCCTGTCCGTAAAAGGTTTACGGGGGGCAGCTGCTGTCCCCACAGATCAACCTGCTGGGCCTAGGTGGAAGCTGGGGCTTTAGGATTTTAGCAAGCCTTGTCCATTCGCTTGGAAGCGCATCCTTGCAGGCGTCTGGCTTGGGCAGCTCAAGAGCTTGAGGCCCCCTAGGCCAGTCGGCCCCAGCCTGGGTGCTCCTGAGCTGCCTGCTGGCTGGCCAGCCTGGGAAGGCCGACATCAAGCCACCCAAGTGTCCTGGTGAGACAGGTGATGGTGCTGAGGCATTGCGGGGCGTTGGTGCCCCGGTCTCCCCTTCTCTCAGGCACCCTAGGCCAGGGGTCCCCAACCTTGAAGAGGAGGAGACTGGATTTCTACCCTGCCCTTCACTCGGAGTCTCAGAGTGGATTTCTACCCCGTAGAGTCTCGGAGTTGGATTTCTACCCCGCCCTTCACTCGGAGTCTCAGAGCGGCTTACGAACTCCCTTCCCTTCCCCACAACAGTCACCCTGTGAAGTAGGTGGGGCCAAGAGAGCTCTTTTCAAGGACTGCTTCTGAGAGAACTTGTGAGTGACCCAAGGCCACACCAGCAGCTGCAAGTGGAGGAGTGGGGAAATCAAAGCCGGTTCTCCAAAATTAGAGCCCATGCTCCTAACCACGACACCAAACTGGCTCTCCAAGAGGCAGAACCAGCCACAAGATGGCTGCTGCAGCTTCCTTCCAACCACCCGGTGAAGATCTTTGTGCTGTGGTGGCAGCGGTCACCAAAGAAGCATTGTGAAAAACCTGCACAGCCAACCAAATTCACAACGGTTGATCATTAGCCTTGCTGAGCAAAAACCCCACCAGGCGCCACCCACTTTCTAAAAACACTTGGTGGGGGCGAGGAAAGATGTTGGCAGGCATCGTGGTGCCCGTGGGCACAACAGTGGGGATTCCGGCCCTAGGCAACTGGTTAGTGTAGGGGTTAAGAGTGGCGGACTCTAATCTAGAGAATCAGGTTTGATTCCCCGTTCCTCTACATGAAGGGGTTGGATGGCCTTGGGTCAGTCACAAGTTCTCTCAGAGCTGTTCTCTCAAGAGCAGTCCTGGAAAGTGCTCTCTCAGCCCCACCTACTTCACAGGGTGCCTGTTGTGGGAAGGGGAGGGGAAGGAGATTGTAAGCCATTCTGAGACTCCGAGTGAAGGGCGGGGTAGAAATCTAACTCATAAGAACATAAGAGAAGCCAATGTTGGATCAGGCCAGTGGCCCATCTAGTCCAACACTCGCACAGTGGCAAAAAATACCAGGTGCCATCAGGAGGTCCAGCAGTGACCTCTCCTCTTCCTCCTTCTCCTCCCCCAGCAAGGCAAGCCACCCCAAGAAGGCCTGGAAACTTTAGAAAGAAAACAAGGCTCTGAGCTCAGTTTTCCACCTTGCGCCAGTGTTTCAGACCTTTGCTGCTGTTGGATCACAGCCTGCACAGAGTCCTGCTTTAATACTTCCGTTTCCTCTCTTTCTTTCTCCCCCTCCCCACCCCCCAAGATCCAACCATGGTTACGGAGATGATGAAAGGGAACCTTGTCAACGTGCTTCCCATGATCCTTGTCGGAGGCTGGATCAATTGGGCATTCTCCGGCTTCGTAGCAAGTGAGTGGACCAACTCAGGGAAGGGAATAGCAGTGTGGTGTTTTAAGAGCCAAAGTTCCAGTGGGTGGTGCACATAAGAGAAGCCATGTTGGATCAGGCCAGTGGCCCGTCCAGTCCGACACTCTGTGTCACACAGTGGCCAAAACCCAGGTGCCATCAGGAGGTCCACCAGTGGGGCCAGAACTCCAGAAGCCCTCCCACTGTTGCCCTCCAAGCACAAAGAGTACAGAGCATCACTGCCCCAGAAATAGTGTTCCATCTGTACCTTGTGGCTAATAGCCACTGATGGTCCTCTGCTCTATATGTTTAGGTGGCTTTCATAGGTCATTTTAGTCCCAGACGGGGAGAACTGAGTCTGAGCGTGGCTTGCCCACAGTGAACTAGTGTAATGCAGCAGCTAAAAGAGCAGTGGATCAGGGAGTCCCTAGTGCAAATCTTTGCTCTTCCTTGCACTCAGCAGACGACCATAGACAACCGACTATACCCTGAGCTGGCCCCTCCTTTCCCACAATCTAAAACACAGGGGTAATCGTAATTGGTCTATCTCACAAGACCGTGGTGAGGATTATAGTGCTAGTGCATGGGGACCGTTTGAAAGCGCTACGCAATTACGACACGTTCTTATTAGTAGGATTTGAACTCAGGTCCTCCAGGTGATTCCTTTTGATTGCAGAAGGGGTGGACCAGCAATGTTTTCAGGCACAACGGGGAAATGTAGAGGAGGGGGAGGCGGGCTGCAGATGGTGGGGCTGCGGTAGAGCTTGCTGCGGGGAGAGGCCAGCTCTAACCCTCTCCCTCCCGACCTCCCTAGCCAAAGTTCCCTTCCCCTTGACCCTGCGATTCAAGCCCATGCTGCAGCGAGGAATTAATTTGCCTTCCCTGGATGCCTCTTGGTAAGCACTTCTCTTCCCCGCCCCAAGGCCCGAATCCCTCCTTTGCAAGGGAATGAAGGGGGCTCCAGCCCTGGGTCCCCCTCCGCCGGACTGGGGCCCCAAGAAGGCTGCTTGCAATAATCACCAATCGCTGTTCTCCTAACAGGGTGAGTTCCGCCTCCTGGTACTTCCTCAATGTCTTCGGCTTGCGCCGGGTGTACAACCTCCTCCTGGGGGAAGAGACTGGTAAGAGGCCGCTTGGAGATCGGGAAGGAGGGGGTGGATTTCAGTGGGAAGGGCTGCAACAGTGGGGGGGGGGAGCTCTGAGCTGCGAGGAGCAAGCCAAGACGGGAGGCTAGGATGGGAAGGAGAAGAGATTGGATTCATACCCCGCCCTTCACTTGGGAGTGGCTTGCAGTTGTCTTTCCTTCCCTCTCCCCACAACAAGACACCCTGTGAGGTAGGTGAGGCTGAGAGAGCTCTGAGAGAACTTGTGACGGACCCAAGGTCACCCAGCAGCCACACGTGGAGGAAGAGTAGGGACTCAAACCCGGTGGTCCCAGATCAGAGGGCGCCGCTCTTAACAACGACACCAAACTGGCATGTGATTTCTTCATATCCCTAAATAATGGTGGAGAAAGATCTTTTTAGACTATCACAAATGGGGGGGGGGCTGTGAGATTCACAGGGAGGAAATCCACACACACACACACCCATCACCAAGCTGAGCGCAACACAGGCCCACCACCAGCTTTGAGCGCAACACCAGGCCCCACCACCCAGCTTTGAGCGCAACACCAGGCCCCACTGAATGCGGAGCCACTGTCTGGAAGTTGCTGGATGTCTCCGGCTTCACCTTCATCACTGGGCCCAAACGTTTCCCCGTGAGAACCTGCAGTGTTGCCTGTGCAAGCAACAGATGAACGCTTCTTATTTGGGGGCAATTTAAACCCCCCAATGTGTTGTTTTTTTTTAAGATTTCAGATTTTCCTGCAAACCTGGGGGGATTTTTGGTCATTGGGCCCCCATCTGCAGATTTAGATATCCGCAGATGGGAGGGCCACATGTTGCTACTAGATATATAGATCTCAGGTTACAGATGGTGGTGTGGGGAGGTGGCTGAATGTCATCCCCCACCCCTCCCCGTCCACAGAGCTGGCAGCATTTGGGATGGTAAACTTGGGTCTAGGCCGAAGAAGAGATCTGATTTATACCCTGCCCTTCTCTACCCAAAGAAGTCTCAGAGCGGCTTACAGTCTCCTTCCCCTTCCCCTCCCCACAACAGACACCCTGAGAGGTAGGTGGGGCTGAGAGAGCTCTTTCGAGGACTGCCCTTGAGAGAACAGCTCCGAAAGAACTTGTGACTGACCCAAGGTCACGCCAGCAGCTGCATGTGAAGGAATGGGGACTCAAACCCGGTTCTCCCAGATTAGAGTCCACACTCCTAACCACTACTGTAGCACGTCACGCGGCCCATGAGAACTCACACAAATGAGTACTCCTCTATACAGAAACATGCTCGATACATAGAAAGGCAGAGAAGTCTTGGCCAGAGAGCCCTTCCCCTTATGTTGCCATTTTAAGCAGAGGAGATTTGGGTAGGGGAGGGAGATTGAGAGGAGCGTCCCACTCCCGCGAACCCCTCCTTGCCGGCTGAAGTGGTGACGGCCCAGCCACGGGTTCGTCACTTCGGTGGGGACTAGAGCGAGGCCATTTCCTTTCCCCTCCAATCGCATTTCTCTCGGTAGCTGCAGAACAGAACCAGCTGCTCCTGCAAGACCAGTTCCTGGGTCCCACCGTGCCGGCCCCCCCAGACCCCAATAAGGCCTTCAAGGTAAGTAGTTTGGCAGGGGTTGCACCCAAGAGCGTTTCGGGGACGGGACTTGAGGGAGGGCCAGTTTGTGTTAATGGAGAGAAGTGACGAAAGCCCGACCCTGAATGGCCCCGGCTAGCTCCATCCAGCGGCGGGCCTACGTTTTTGGGACCCTGACGCTTGAACTGTTACGGGGGACCCCCTTCCTAACCAGCAACAAGAGGGCAACATCCAACACGATCCAAAGGGCCTTGCTGCCCTTGCAAGGACCCCGAGGCCCAAATGGGGGTGAACGGGGTGGTGGGGTCAAAAATGGGCCATTCAGCGAGCCCCTTCCCACCAGCAACGAGATCTGGGTAACTGTTGTCGTCTTCTTCAGTGGGGTTGTTCCACGGTAGACCACCACAATTTTTAAAAGAATTAACCACCACATCTCAGGTTTTGATTAAAATTGCTGTACTGGCCATATGGAACGGGGATTCGAGCATCTTATAAGGTCAATATGAAGTACTTCAACCCCTTTGGTTTCTGATTCCGTCACTACAATAACCTTATTTTGATAACAAACACTTTTTGTTTGTTGGTTTTGTTGAAAAACAAACACTTTTTTTGTTGAATTGTTGAACTCACTCATTTTTTTAAAAAAAGTATTTCTTCAGGGCCCCTCCAGGATTAGGGGCCCCGAAGCTTAAGCTTCATTAGTTTCATAGCAGAGCCGCTGCCGGCCCCGTCTCATCAAATCTTGGAAGCTAAGCAGGGTCGGCCCTGGTTAGAACTGGGATGGGAGACCACCAAGGAAGTCCAGGGTTGCTATGCAGAGGCAGGCAAGGGCAAACCGCCTCCGTCTGTCTCTTGCCTTGGAAACCCAAACCCCATGTCACTGTATTGATCACACTTTCCACCACCAAGTGACAAAACAGCAAGCTCTGTAGACCTACAACTCCTGGGCCTTTTGTGTTTGGGGTCAGTGAAACGCTGGTTGATGTGTTTAATGAGTGGAGTTGTTTAGAATGTGACCACCCCAAATGCCCCCTTTTTAAAATCATATCTGTGGCATCAGTTCAATGGGGGGGCTTCATGTATCCTGAAATGGGTGGCGACCCTTGAACTGAGCCTACAGTCAGTGTTGCCAACTTCCAGCTGGGGCCTGGAGAAGTCCTGGTATTACGACTGATTTCTAGAGGACAGAGATCACTTCCCCTGGAGAAGAAGAGGAGATTGGATTTATACCCCGCCCTTCACTACCCAAAGGAGTCTCAGAGCTGCTTACAAACTCCTGGCAGCTTTGGCTGGCAGACTCTATGGCACTGTACTGGACAAGCTCTCTCCCCTCCTTGAACTCCACCCCCAATAATCTCTAGGTATTTTCCAACCCAGAGTTGGCAACCTTCCCTACACAGCTGGTGGAGGGATTCCTTTGATTATGGAGGTGAAGTATTTTGCCTCTGGAATGATGCACAAAGTCTGGTTTACGCCCTCTAAACAAAACTTCCAGGCTCCAATCCTACACACAGACACCATGCTAGCAGGGGCATTTTCCCCAGGACTGCAGTGTCGGCCCACAATTTTTGTTTCCTGATGTTGTAATGATTATATTCCTCCCCCCCCCCCTTCAGGCCGAGTGGGAAGCTTTGGAGCTCGTCTCTCATCACTGGGCCCTCCAGGACGTAGAAGAACAACTGATGGGACGGGATCTCAAACTGACGCGGAGGCCTGGGCCCGACTGAGGCGATCGCCAGCATCTGAGGGTTGCAGTCCGACGGGGAAGCGACGAGCCCCCCAAAGAGGGAGCGGCGAAAGGCCGCCCTCACCTTGCATGGTGTGTTAAGGAGTGTGGCATACCTATCGGCTTCGCAGGCGGAGGAGCGCTAGAACAGTAGGCGACGGAAGCACTGAGACAAGCCCTTGGTCCCGGCGCCATGTCGTGCTGAGAAGGCCGAGGGGAGAAGGAAGAAGCAGAACACGCCGCCACTGCTCACCGATAGGAAGAACAGAGTGTGCGGGCGCCGCCTCCACTTGTCTGAGCGCAAAGGTGTGTGTAGACAGCAGAACGGTTTGTGCATTAAAACAGGTAGCTGTAACTCTTCCGGCTTTAATGGATACCGTGTCTTCCCGTTACCGGAGGGTGGATAAGGCCAGGCTTTCAGCACTTGGGAGAGGAGCTTTCCCCCAAACTACCCTGACTGAATACTTCCAAAGTCAGTAACACCTTCATCAGCAGTACGGGGCAGTTGCTACCCCGAACGCTGACTGCAAGGGTGAAGGAAAGGTTGGGAACAGGATGGGCCTTTGGGGTGAGGGAGGAAGAAACAAAGACTGAGATAGGAAACAGCCACACACACACACACACCCTCCCCATGTCTCTTTCAAAGGGCTTTTCCGCATTCTCGTTTTCCTCGCCTGTGCATTCCTGTTGCTTTAGGTCTGGCATAGCTCCCCGCGGGTTTAAAGGGCAGGTTTTGTGCTGGATATACAGCAGCGTAATATAGGATCGACCACTAGAGGGAGCCAAACACACGTGGAGCAGGAAAAAACCCTGAAGCAAGAGGAACACACTAGCCAGGGAAAAGAGAATGGGGGAAAAGCCCAAAGAGAACATCTTGTGGCCTAAGCCACTATTATGCGTCTGGACATAGTGTGCCCACCAGCCCAAAATGGTTGGGGTCCCCGCTTCAGAATAAGGCCCCCAGTAAGTCTCTCTCTTCCTCCCCCGCAAGTGGGTAAGAGTCGATTTGGACCAGGAACCTAGTCATCCCCACCATAAAAATGGTGTTCAGATCCATCTAAACTAGAGGGCCGAAATGACAACGGAAAGGGGGAGAAAAAGAGTCCACGCCTCCTTAAATGAAGTTGTTTTATGTACAGGGGTTTTTTTTGCCACATGCCAAAAATAGTTTCTTCAAAAAAAGAAAAAACTCACAGAGAAGAAAGAGCCTCCCCAAATCCAGTGAAGGAAACTTCTTCCCAAAATCCTTAAGAAAATACACTTTGGGCTCCTGCGGTCGGCAAGTGCTCCGTGCGTGGCCGCGGGTGCCTCCAGTCGTTTCCTGCCCTGCACGCGGAAACCTATTTACAAACCAGTGTGATCCCTGAGCCTGGAAAGCAGCAGCAGTAGTCGAGACACTGAGCAAAAGAGAGGAAGAACTCCCGCCAACTCTCCGGGGCCAGGTTGGGCCTACAACCGACCCCCGCAATGCTCCCCCAAACACACCACGACCCCAACTCAGGTGGCTGGAGAGGGGAAAGTGGGTTGTGACATTCCTCTCCCTCAGACTGAGGGGTGGGCGGGACAGGAACAGCTCTGAGGTCGCATATGCCAAACGTAGCTTCCGTCTCCCCCCATCCCAAACCGTCTTTGACACAAAACTTCTGTCGCGGCAGACTTCCAGCCGAATGGCTAACAAGCACCGCCCTGGATGCAGCAGGGCAGGTTCAAAAACAAGGATACTGTGAAAGACTGACCAAGAAATACATGCGGGTCTAGTGGCAAGGGAGCTATAGAAATTATTGCTTTGCTTTTTGGGAGGAGGTGGAGAGCGGAAGGAGGCACTTGAGAAGTGGGGGGGGAGGACAAGGTAGTCTTATCCGGCACCTTGCGGCAACCGGGGTAGGGGTAGGGGGTGTGTCACACTGGCTGGAGGGCACAGAAGAGAAAGAGAGAATACCTTTTAAAAAAAATCTTTCCAAGCACAAACAAGAGCCTGGTATGGCTGACCACAGGGGGAGGGAACCCCCGGATCCGAAAGCAGCAGAGGGGGATTTCAGCCCTGATGCTAAACGAGCAAAGTGAAGAGCCAGTGCTTTTTTTGGGGGGAAGGGGTAACCCACCCAAGGGCTGGCAAGAATGATCTACTTTGACATTTCCCCCGCCATCGGGAAGCCCTAGCCCGGAGAACAGCTCCACGCTTTGGAGACGGAGGAACCAAGAAAGCCCCCCTGCAACATCCCCCTTTATCTTACAAAATGCTGGTGCAACACATTAAGGGGGTGGGTGGGACAAAGATCTCCCCCCACCACCACCCTTCAGAGCAAGAGAAACTATGTGCAACGCACATGGGAACAGCAGGGGGGCGGGTCCGCTCTGGCCCCGCCCTAAGCACCCCGTTCCAAGGCCTGAGAGAGACGAGCCGCTGCCCTTGGGAGAGAATACAGCTGCCGGCTTCAGTTTCTGAGGAAAGGAAGATGCACGGCTCTTGCCTCCCCCCGCGTCCCCGGCTGCGAGGAAGAGGGGAGCGGGGAGCCGGGCGAGGGTCAGTCCACGTCCATGAAGTCTCGGCTGGTGGCCTGGCTGGAAAGGGAGCCGCAGCTGGCCTCGTAGTCCTCCTGCTCTCGGGCGCCGGCGGTGCTTGTGGCCGCGGGAGGGGGAGCCGGGTGGCGGACTTTGTCCTGACGTTGATAGAAGAGGACGTAGGCAGCTTTGGACTGTGTTGGGGGAGGAGAAAAGGAGAGAAAGGGTGAGGGTCAGCGCATGAAACTGCCATACACTGAGCCAGACCCCTTTGGTCCAGCGAACGATGGCTGAGGGGGTGACGTGATCGAGCATTATGGGGGGAGATTATGCATGGGATAGAGCAGGTAGAGAAAGAGGTACTTTTCTCCCTTTCTCACTATACAAGAACTGGTGGGCAGCAATGTTCCCTCTAAGCTATGGAGTCCTGTGGGCAAAAATTCTACTTTGTGAGCTGCTGGCATTAAAGTTGTGAGCCAGAGATTTGGCTACTGCATAAATTAGTTTGCTCTGGAGCCATCCCCTTCCTGAGCGAAGGCAAAAATGTGTGAGCCAGAGGCTAAAAAACTGCAAGCTAGCTCACACTAACTCAGCTTAGAGGGAACACCGGTGGGCACTCAATGAAATCGCTGCGCAGTCGGGTTAGAACAGATGAAAGGAAGTCCTTCTTCACCCAAAGAGTGATTAACACATGGAATTCACTGCCATAGGAGGTGGTGGCAGCTACAAGCATGGATGGCTTCAAGAGGGAATTAGATAAGCATACGGAGCAGAGGTCCATCGGTGGCTATTAGCCACAAGGTAATAGATAGGAACTCTGGGGCAAGGGATGCTCTATATTCTTGATGCTTGGGGGGGGCAACAGTGGGAGGGCTTCTAGTGTCCTGGCCCCACTGGTGGACCTCCTGATGGCACCTGGTATTTTTGGCCACTGTGTGACACAGAGTGTTGGACTGGATGGGCCATGGGCCTGATCCAGCACTGGCTCTTCTTATGTTCTTATGTTAAAGTCAGTGTTGTCTACTCAAACAGACAGCGGCTCTCCAGGGTCTCCGGCCGAGGTCTTTCACATCACCTACTGCCAGATTTTTAAACTGGAGATGCTAGGGCTTGAACCTGGGACCTTCTGCGTGCAAAGCAGAGGCTGTTCCGCTGAGCCACAGATGGTGTTCCCTCTAAGCTGAGTTAGTGTGAGCTAGCTCACAGATTTCTTAGCCTCTGGCTCACACCTTTTTTGTCTTAGCTCAGGAAGGAGGGCTCCAGAGCAAACTAATTCATGCAGTCGCCAAACCACTCGCTCACAACTCTCATACCAGTAACTCACAAAGTAAAATTTCTGCTCACAAGACTCCACAGCTTAGAGGGAGCACATTGGCCATGCCTGTCTTGACTTCCCTGATTGTCCTGAATACACAAAGCCGCCTTGGACTGAATCAGACCCCCTTTGGCCCATCAGAGTCAGCATTGTCTCCTCAGCGGCTCTCCAGTGTCTCAGACCGGAGGTCTTTCCCATCACCTCCTGCCAGATCTTCTAACTGGAGATGCCAGGGATTGAACCTGGGACATTCGGCATGGAGGTTGGCAGACCAAAGCAGAAGTCCTACAGGAAAGTCTTATGAACGGGACCCTGAGCAGAGGAAAGGGGAGGATTGACACAGGCCGAGGGTAGTTCCCAGTCATAGCCAAACCGCCAAGAAGGCAGGAGCTGAGACGAGAGGCCGTAACGTGCACAGGTCCCAGAATCTGGACACCGTTTCCTTGACACTTTCGATCACTTTACCCAAGTGTCTGAAAACCAACTAGTGCAAAAAAAGAAAACTCAGTGCTGCACGGGGCTTGGCAAACAGATAGACAGTGAGTAGGGTGTTAGGATACCCCCAGCCCGGTGCCCCTTGGCCAAGTCACACTCTCAGAGGTACATCAGAAGAGCCCTGCTGGTGGTCCATCTAGTCCAGCATCCTGTCTCCACAGCAGCCAACCAGTTCCTCTGAGGGCCAAACAGGGCAGAGAGGTCGAGGCCTTCATAAGAACATCAGAAGAGCCCTGCTGGATCAGGCCAGTGGTCCGTCTAGTCAGCATCCCCTCACACAGTGGCCAACTAGTTCCTCTGGAGGGCCAACAACAGGGCAGAGAGGCCAGAGGCCTTCATAAGAACATCAGAAGAGCCCTGCTGGGATCAGACCAGTGGTCCGCTCTAGTCCAGCACCCTGTCTCACACAGTGGCCAACCATTTCCTCTGGAGGGCCAACAACAGGGCAGAGAGGCCGAGGCCTTCATAAGAACATCAGAAGAGCCCTGCTGGATCAGACCAGTGGTCCATCTAGTCCAGCACCCTGTCTCAGCGGCCAACTAGTTCCTCTGGAGGGCCAACAACAGGGCAGAGAGGCCGAGGCCTTCCCCTGATAAGAACATCAGAAGAGCCCTGCTGGATCAGACCAGTGAGGGTCCATCTAGTCCAGCACCCTGTCTCACACAGTGGCCAACTAGTTCCTCTGGAGGGCCAACAACAGGGCAAAGAGGCCGAGGCCTTCCCCTGATGTTGCCTCCTGGCTCTGGGATGCGGAGGTTGACTTGCCTCTGAATGTGCAGGTTCCCTTTGGTCACCATGGCTAGTAACCACTGATGGTCCTGCCTCTGTCTGGATACAGGAGGGTAGCACCCCTTTTCTGAAGCCCTCCTATTAATTCCCCAACTGATCCAGTCAGATACTTGGGTTGAGAACCGACACTGCAGAGAAACAAACTCGGGTTTCCCCATCAAGCTCCGCAAGACCCGTTCAAGGGGACTTCAAAGAAGGGAAAAGGGGTGGGAGGTGGCCTAACTACCTGGGACGAATCACACCTGGTTTCCCTCGAGATGCACCAAATCCAAAAGTCAGTATCAGCTGCATTAGCAGCAGCCCAGAGAGAGTTTGGCACGGGAGTGGGTAAAAAGAAGGAAGGGGTGCCGACAGACCAGACTTTGGTCAACGAGCTTCAAGGAGACACAGTGCCCCAGACGTCTCGTCCCGCTCACCTCAATCTGGGCCTTGGAAACCACAGAGACGTTGCTGTCGTCGAAGTAGAACCACGTCCCGCTGTCCTTGTTCCGGGCAAATGTAGTGTCTGGAAGGCAGAAAGAGACCAGGCAGTTCACGGGAAGCACCGTTTCAACGTTCTTCCAGTGTGCATCAAGGGAAGGGATGCAGGCTGACTACCCAGACACCATGTCGACGTTGCCTTCTTTAGACCAGGGATCCCCAACATGGCGCCCGTGGGCACCATGCTGCCCAATGATACTCTTCCTGGCACCTGTCAGGTGTTTTCAGAAGATAGGTGGGGCTAGGTGGGTCTTTTGCCCAGCAAGGCTTCTGATTGGCCACTGATTTTATTGGCTGGGCGGGGTTTTTTTAAAAAATACTGCTTTATCAGTACCAGCCACCACAGCACAAGGATGTTCACTGTGTAATTGAAAGTAAGCTGCAGCAGCCATTTTGTGGCTGGCTCCGCCTCCCGCAGCGGCCATTTTGCAGCTGTGCCCACCACTCTGTGTCAGGATTTCAAAGGTGCCCGCAGGGTCAAAAAGGTTGGAGACCCCTGATTCAGACTCCCGGCCTAACGTTTATTTACAGCCTAGAAACAGGTGTGAGAAGAGGTTTTATTTCTGAATGGTTGTCACAACCACGTCAGTGCGGAGAAGAGAACGACAGTTCTGCATCTACTCCCCAGGCGAATGCAATGCCCGTCATCCTCCACCGGGAGGAAAAAGAAGAAGAAAAAGAGATTGGATTTGTACCCCGCCCTTCACTACCCAAAGGAGTCTCAGAGTGGCTTGCAAACTCCTTTCCCTTCCCCTCCCCACAACAGACACCCTGTGAAGTAGGTGGGGGCTGAGAGAGCTCTGACAGAAACTGCTCTTTCAAGGACAGCTCTTGTCAGAACTATAGTTTGCCCAAGGTCATCCAGCCAGGTGCAAGTGGAGGAGTGGGGAATCAAACCCGGTTCTCCCAGATTAGAGTCCACACATATAACCACTACACCAAACAGAAGGTCCTGCCTCTCAAAAGGAAATTTGACGCCCTAGAGGAAAAGAGAGCTACGCAGCACTCCAGGGCCCCCGCACAGTCTCTCGAGAGTCGAAACAGGAAGCGACTGCTGGACTGTTCAACAAGCAGCTTCAAATCCAAACTACTGGCCAGTCAAGAGCAAACTGTACGGTTCCTGGGTTAATTGGCGGCAGACTGCTTTCAAGACCACCTGTCCCGGTACAGCCCCCATAGAGCATTATGTGAGCTCAAGTGATCAAAATCTACTGGGGGTCCCAGCCCAAAGAGCGTCCGCCTGTCCTCGACCAGAGCCAGACCTTTTTCGGCCCTGCCCCCATCTGGTGGAACACGCTTCCAGGAGAGATCAGGGCCCTGCGGGATTTAGTACAATTTCACAAGGCCTGCAGAACAGAGCTGTTCTGCCAGGCCTATGGTTTAGAGCAGTACGGGGGTCCACGCTGGTAATGAGTTCATCCTTTTCCCTTCCCCTTGCATCCCCTCTGTTCCCTTTTGCAGTTCTCTGAACACTGCCCCTCCATATGCCATCTGGAATTTTACAGAATTGTGGCACCTATATTATATTTTACTGCATTTATTGTCTTTATTGTGATCGTATGCTGTTTTAGAGCTCTTTTAAATTGTATTTTAGTGGTCTGATGTTACCCCCTCTTTGGGGAGTAAGGTAAAGGTAAAGGCTTCCCTTGCACGAAAGCCAGTCAGATCCGACTCTAGGGATGTGGTGCTCATCTCCGTTTCCAAGCCGAAGAGCCAGCGCTGTCCAAAGACATTTCTGTGGTCATGTGGCCGGAATGACTAGACGCCGAGGCACACGAAACGCTGTTACCTTCCCACCGAAGCAGTACCTATTCATCTACTTACAATTTCTTGCTTTCGAACTGCTAGGTTGGCAGGAGCTGGGACCAGAGATGGGTGCTCACTCCGTCATGCGGCACTCGGGTCTCGAACTGCTGAACTACCGATCTTCCGGCCTGCAGTTCAGCGTCTTAACCACTTGAGCCACCGCAGCCCTCTTTGGGGAGAGAGGGCTATAAATAACATAAAATAAATAAGCCCCTCCCCCAATTCCATAAAATCCCCCCTTTTCCTGTTCTGCTACTGCCCTCGTTTTGCTGTCTGGACTTCAGCGTAGCCCAGGAGGCTTTGCTAGTGATGGCCAAGAGGGGTACATGAACTCATGAAGCCGCTTTATACCAAATCAGACCATCGGTCCCTAAAGGTCAGTATTGTCTACTCAGACTGGCGGCGGCTCTCCAGGGTCTCAGTTGGAGGTCTTTCCCATCCCCCACTCCCTGATCCTTTTAACTGGAGACACCGGGGATTGAACCTGGGACCTTCTGCAGACCACGCAGATGCTCTACCCCTGATCCATGGTACAAAGTTGCACAGCCCTCTCAGGGAACAGATTCCTGTTTTGTAGAAACGATCTATGAACCACACCCCCACCCAAGTTCTTCCAGGTCCCCCTCAAGAGCCACAGGAAATCTGATTTCCCTTCTCCCCATTTGTGCCCAGGTCTTGGGGTTCATCCCCCTACTCCCTTCTCTCGCGCCAAACCAGCCGGTACTCACAGTGCCCGTCTCGGAGACCGCCGTAGTGGTTAGACACAGCGATAAGGTCGTATCTGTACACCGTGTGATCAGTTTCTTTCCGCGGCTTGATAATGAAGTCAGAGAAATCAAGGTCCCTACAAGGCAAGAGATTCTGATACAGTGGATTCCCCCTAGGGAAAATTTCCTTCCCAGGAGCAACAGGGCATTCGGGGAGATACACTACGCAGACACTGGCCACGGTTCTTGCAGTGGAGGTCACTACCCACCTAAATGCGAATGCCCACCTTTATGGGAGGGGCACCACATAAACTGCAAGTGTTCAAGAATGCTTCGTGTGCATCAATTACCCTTCCAAACACCCTGAAAGTTACTTCTAATTCCAGGGTCAGATTCAAGCCCAGTAGCACCTTAGGGACCAACAGGATTTTCGAGGTGTAAGCTTTTGAGAGTCAAAGCTCTCTTCATCAGATACAAATGCATTTCCAGAGATGAATTCCATCTGCCTTATCTAGGTCATGTTACGTTGCTGTCTCTTTTGTATGCGGATGACACAGCTCTTCTCTCAAGAATTGTGGCTGGCCTGCCTAAACTTATAGCCACATAAGAACATAAGAGAAGCCAATGTTGGATCAGGCCAATGGCCCATCCAGTCCAACACTCTGTCACACAGTGGCCAAAAATACCCAGGTGCCATCAGGAGGTCCAGCAGTGGGGCCAGGACACTAGAAGCCCTCCCACTGCTGCCCCCCCCCAGCACCAAGAATAGAGTGCATCACCTGCCCCAGACTGAGAGTTCCCATCTATACCTTGTGGCTAATAGCCACTGATGGACTTCTGCTCCATATGTTTATCAAATTCCCTCTTGAAACTGCCCATGCTTGTAGCTGCCACCACCTCCTTTTTGGAGTATTGCTCCAAAGTGAAATTAGTTGTTGAAATCAAACTTCGAATCAGTTTTTCTGGGAATGGTTATGCTGGATCATCATACGAGTGACTGGGACAAACACTTGGCATTTACATTGTTATGTCTGGGCATCCTCAATGATATGATTGAAACTATGAGTAGTTGTGACTTGAGTCAGTCAATTAAAAGGTGTTTGAGGAATTTTGATTGTAACAGTGTGCTGGTTAAAGCTCGCAGAGTATGTCCACCCTGTTCAACTGGTATGCTTCCCTTGGTAAAAATGCCAAACTACCTGCTTGAATGATCTTTTCTGATGTATAGAAGGGCATTTATGGCTTGTGCATCTGAAGGCCTTTCTACTGGCAGTATTGTTAGGAAGGTTTAACCATATTCCACACTCTTAATAGATAGAGAAGTAGAAGACGTGCAGAAATCAGCATTGGTAATGAGACAGGAAACCTAGGTCTCAATTCAGTCCAGGAGGATGCATTGTCTTGAGCTTCATTATCAGTTGCAATTCAGCAGTCTCTCTTTCTAATCTCCCTTTGAAATTCCTTCGTAAGATAACTGCTGCTTTTAGGTCAGCAACTGAATGGTCCTGGAAGGTTAAAATGTTCCCCTGCTGGTTTTTGAATGTTATCGTTTCTGATGTCTGACTTATGTCCATTAATTACGTCTAGTAATCCATGCCTATATATCACACCCAACCCAATCACACCTGCTATTGTCATCTGCCTGCTAACGTCATTCGGCATCTGAAATCACTCCACTTTCCGATAAATAGGACAGATGGACTCACATTCTCGCTGTATCTGAAGAAGTGAGCAGAGTGACTCCCGAAAGCTCCTCCCCTGCCACAAATTTTGTTAAGTCTTCAAGGTGCTACTGGACTCTTGCTCTTTTCTACTGCTACGGACAGACTAACTCGGCGACCCGTCTTAATCTATCTCACAGGGTTGCTGCAAGGGTAAAATGGAGGAAGGGGGACCGACACACGACACCCGGAGGTCATCGGTGGAAGGACGGGACAAAAATGCAGTCGACAAAGAAATAAGTTCCCAGATGGAAGCAGCAGCCCTTCAATAACCTTCCGTCCTGCGGAACTCTGAAGTTCTAAGAACAGTGACGCCACGCCACGCCCCCAGCTGAATGTTGCCCAACTGCGCATCAGGGACATAACCTGCCCCGGAATGACTGCCATGTGTTATCTCCCACCCCCACTCCCCGGGCTTCAAGAGGAGACCAGCTTCAAGCCCTCACCGGATGGGGAATTCCACGAGGGTATCGAGCTTCTCCCGGGAGAACTTGGTATAGGAGAAGCGCTTGAGGTGAATGATCAGGGTCTCCGGCAGCGACCACAAGTCCAGCTTCTTGGTGGCCAGCTGGTGCTTTTTGCAGGTGGGGCAATACCTGGGGGGAGAGGAAAGGAGTGTGAGAGCGCCGAAACAAAGTTACCGGGCCACAGGCTCTGGGGCTCTCCCCTCCTGCCAGAAAGGGGAGCTCTGAGCCACAATTAAGAGTTAGATTTAGGATTAGCGGCGCATTAAAGGTAAAGGTTTCCCTTGCTCGAAAGCCAGTCCCGACTCTAGGGGATGGCGCTCATCTCCATTTTAAAGCCGAAGAGCCAGCGCTGTCCGAAGACGTCTCCGTGGTCATGTGGCCGGCTTGACTAAACACTGAGGTGCATGGAACGCTGTTACCTTCCCACCGAAGTGGTACCTATTCATCTACTTGCAATTTCTTGCTTTTGAACTGCTAAGTTGGCAGGAGCTGGGGCCAAAGACGGGAGCTCACTCCGTCACGCGACACTAAGGTTTCTAACTGCTGAGCTACTGACCTTCCAGCCTGCAGCTTCAGCGTCTGAGCCACCGCAGCCCCCAGCAGCACATTAGAGGCTGACAAAAGTGTATAAGCTTTCGAGAGTCAAAACTCCCTTTGTCGGATATGTAGAGAGCTCTGACTCTTAAAAGCTTACACGCTCCAAAAACCTTGTTGGTCCATAAGGTGTCACTAAGACTTCCGTCTAGCGCTTCTGCAGCAGACCAACATAGCCACCCTCCTAAAACTGAGCCCCTCTTAAGACTCTCCAAGGACGAATTCTGAGCCAGACACTGGGGGGTTGTGGGGTGTGGAGAGAAAAGTCCCAATGAAATTGCTGGAATTCTGCATCAACACACTTATCAGTTTTTAGAAGGTGAAACATGGTTTTACTGGTCAAAACACGCATGGGGAAAAAAACCCTCTACAACATATTCTGAGAAGACCGTTTCTGAGAGTAGCCATCTTGGTCTGCAGTGGAAGAACTGGATTTGAGTCCAGCCATACCTTAAGAGATTCAGGGAATCAGTTTTTGAGAGTCAAAGTGCCGCTTGTTGGATACAAGTAGCAGTGGAGATCCCAGAGTCTATATATCTCAGTCAGAAGGTAGGAGGGGTGTTGCAAAGAGAGGATGCAGAAGTACAAAGCAGGGGAGAAACGTGTTGTCGAGGGCCTTTACGGCCGGAGTTCATTGATCGTTGTAAATTTTTATTTATAGATTTTCCCAACATATACACACCCCAAAAAAGAAAAAAACAAGATCAAAAACTTCCATAACAAAAATACATAAATCCTTAATACATTTTCGGTAGTATACATTAATTAGCCTCCGTTTCTAGGAACCTATCTAAATAAGGTTGGAGTGGCATTTGGTAGTTTTTTCTATTTTCTTTTCAATCCATTCATATATTTTTTTCCATCTGTTTACATACACTGATTCGTCTCTTCCTGAAAGTATCAGATTTAATTTATCTGATTCAGCTATTTCCAGTATGTTATTTATTATTTCTTCTATATTGGGGAGATTCTCTTTTTTCCAACATTTTGTTGTAGATTTTCCAGGCTGTATGGCTGTGGTCTTGGCATCGTGGGACCTGGCATTTTGCCAGCAGCTGTGGCTGGCATCCTCAGAGGTATAACACAGAAAGATGGAGTACTCTCTGTGTCAAGGTGAGACAGCCTTGACCCAGAGAGTACTCCATCTTTCTGTGTTATACCTCTGAGGATGCCAGTCACAGCTGCTGGCAAAATGCCAGGTCCTACGATGCCAACACCACGGCCATACAGCCCGGAAAATCTACAACCACCAAGGGAAGAAATGCTTAGGGTCTTTGACTCTTTAAAACGTATACTCTCAAAATCTTGTTGAGCTCTGAGATATTACTGAACTCAAACCTAACATATTCTGAGCAAACCTCCCTCCAAGCTGCGCGGTCTTGTGAGCAAAAATTCTACTTTGCGAGCATTAAAGTTGTGAGCAAGCAATCTGGCTGCTGCATAAATTGGTTTGCTCTGGGGCCGTCCTTCCTGAACTAAGACGGAAATGTGTGAGCTGGAGGCTAAAAACCTGGGAGCTCGCTCACACTAACTCAAGCTCAGAGGGAACACTGATTCTGAGTTGTCTAAAGAATCGTTTATTGCTTTATGATGGGGTCAACGTGGAGGGGAAGAGAGGCAAAGAGCCTCCTGATGGGAAAAAGTATAAAGAAGCCAAGAAGGAAAGGGGGGGGGGAGCGAGCTATTCCGAGCAAAAAAGTCTCCCCTCTGACAACCGAGAGGCCCATCCCCAGCAGACATAACAGTAAACCGTGGTTTACTGTTCCATGCGGATACCTGGGAAGATCTTTAAGTTTACCCTCCTCCCTCTTCAGGTGCAACAAAGAGGATTAGCTATTTCCTGGTTTGTGGCATCTGAATCTTACACCCTGAGCTGATAAAACTCTGTGATGGACAAGAACAAGGATTCCAAAACCGGGATCAAACCGCTGTTTGGAATCCTGGTTTACAAGGAAAAATGGCCAACTCGGATGTCATGGCAAAGTATGCCTTCCTAGGGGAAAACACAGACATACACCAAAAAGAACTAAGTTAGCTGGGCACGGGAGGAAAAGAAGAGTCCAGGAAGCCCAGCTCCCCACCCCACCCCTCAACTTCTTCATGAAACAGCAAACTACGGTTTGCTACTGAACTACGCCTAAGTGTCAGGAAGGGATGCTCTCTCCGGATCAAAAGCTCTTCTTATGTTGTCGACTAGCACAATGGGAAGAAAAAAGTACAGCGGCCTGAAATGGTACAGTCTGGCACTCTACATCTCTGGTCTCTGCAATGTTGTAGGTTGGCTCTGCGTACAGGCACCTTGGCGGCCACCCTATGGAAGTTTCCGACAATGTTGTCCAATCAGGCTACAGCTGAAGGGTCCTCGCCCTCCACAGCTCTTCCGTTGCAACTGCAGCGTTGGAACCGAATACAGCAACGTGTGCGGCAGCGGTTGTGTATAGAAGGGAGATGTGCCCTGGGAGATGTGCGGGGGCAGCATGACTCCCATCTTCTTGACTTCCCAGCCAGCCAACTGCAGATTCTCAGTTTAGTACTGGGGATCCAGGGCCACACCTGACTCGAGTCCTTCCCCCCCTAAGCTCGGTAGCTTCGGCTCCTTCTCCGCTTGCTGAACCCTCCCCGCTCCCCCGGAACCCGACGGCTCTCACCACGGGTTTTCCTCCTCCAGCGTCTCCACAGTGGTGAACAGCTCGATGCATTCCTGCAGCCTTACGGGGTTCTTCTTCAGCGTGTAGCCCATGCAGTCGTGTTTGACGTAGCCCTGTGGAAGACGCGCATGGTCGGAGGAGCCGGTTGTAGGGCTCCCGGCTGGAGCGGAAAATAAGACTGGGGAAAGGGGGGGGCGGAGTGGAGAAAGGAAACATTGCACGCACTCACCTCGGCTTCCACCTCGTTGTAGTAGCGCTTCTTCATGTCCGAATCCCAGTCTATGGCCACGTACGGTTGGCCTGAGGAAAAGGAAGAAGATGTAATGAATGAGGGGCAAACCCGAATGGTGGTGGGGGATCTGCTGAGTGGGGACAGGTGGCTGCTGGAGAGATTTATGGAGAGAATTGAAAGGGAACTTTTTCTCCCTCCCCCGGAATACTAGAACTCGAGGGCATCCAATGAAGCTGATGGGCAGTAGGTTCAGGACGGGCCAAAAGAAGTATTTCTTTACACAGAGAGTGATTAAAATGCGGAATTTGCTGCCAGAGGGTGTTGTGATGGCAACAGGTATAGACAGCTTTAAAGGGGGATTGGATAGATTCATGGAGGATAAGTCTATCAGTGGCTATTAGCCATGGTGACTGAGGGGAACCTCCACATTCAGAAGCACTAAGCCTCTGAATCCCAGAGCTGGGAGGCAACATCAGGGGAAGGCCTTGGCCTCTCTCCGTTGTTGGCTGTCCAGAGGAACTGGTTGGCCACTATAAGAACATAAGAGAAGCCAATGCTGGATCAGGCCAATGGCCCATCCAGTCCAACACTCTGTGTCACACAGTGGCCAAAAATACCAGGTGCCATCAGGAGGTCCAGCAGTGGGGGCAGGACACTAGAAGCCCTCCCACTGTTGCCCCCCCCAGCACCAAGAATACAGAGCATCCCTTGCCCCAACCTTATCTATACCTTGTGGCTAATAGCCACTGACGGACCTCTGCTCCACATGCTCATCTAATTCCCTCCTGAAGCCATCCATTCTTGTAGCCGCCACCACCTCTTGTGGTAGCATGCAAGACGGGATGCTGGACTAGATGGACCACTGGTCTGATCCAGCAGGGCTCTTCTCATGTTCTTATGACACCAGCCCCACGTTTCCCCAACATGTGTCTTCAGGAGCTAATACCATGTCTCCCTCAGGCCGTCAACAGGCCTGGAGAAAAACGGCCTGCCCCGTTAGCCGAGGTGGAAATGTGTGGAAATGGGTGGCTGAAGCTTTTCATGGCCTGCAACTCTCAGCCTGGGGAAATGTCCCCTTCCCCGTAATGATTCCTTGTTTTAGAGTGTGTGTGCCTCTTTAAATGTTTGGTTGGAGTGCAGTGATAGCAGAGTAGAGTGATTGAGGGAGAGAAGTGTGCTGTGATTGGAGGACGACAGAGCGTGGGAGTGTTTGTTCTGGGTCAAAAAGTTAGAAAAATCAGTTGGGAGTTATTCAGTTAGTGAGTCTGGCGTATGCGGATAAGCATGAAGCAAAAACACTTGTCCACCTGATTTCTTCCTTAACAATTTCTCAGAGCACGCGGGCACCTGATCTGGTCACATCTTGGAAGCTAATCAGGGTCGATTCTGGAGAGTGTTTGGATGGGAGACCTCCAAGGAATACCAGGGTCGGGACCGGGAGGCGGGCAAAGGCAAACCCGCTTCTGAACGTCTCTTGTTGCCTGAAATCACCTGTGACTTGACGAGACTCTCCACCACCGCACAGGTGATTACGGGTCATTCTCTCAGCTATTCTGCAGCTTCAGGCCCACCTAGCCAATGACTGCAAGGGTCCTCTCTCTGTACTGGGCCAGGGGGAGATCGGAGGCAGCAGGCACAGGGCTGGATCCATCAGGGGGAAGGCGTTAGCGCAACGGATCCGTGGGATCTAACCCACAGGATGGGGGCATGCCAAGAGACATTACGGAGCAACTGTAAATCAATGTGCAAAAGTGAAGGCCAAAAGCATGAGCAGTGTTTAAGAAATTGCACGCGTTGTTCTCACTTTGAAATAATCAAGCGTTTGCTGATCTACCTGGGACATTTATGCCCAGTGAACAGAACGGTGGAAGTCCGGGGCAGCTCTCCGATGTGCAAAAGGCTGAGAAATTCAAAGAAAGTCTGCAAAACCCCTGGGGATGGGGAAGGGATGTACAGCCCTCCAAATACTACAGCTCCAGGCCCAAGACTGGGAATGAATCAAAGGGAAAGGCCTACCTGACCGTCCATTGAGCAAAGAAGTTAGTCTGGTGAATATATGGGAAACAGGGCCTTTTTGGTGGCAGCCCCCCAGTTATGGAACAATCTCCCCAGGCAGGTGCGCCTGGCCCCCCCCACGTTTGATCGTTAGAAGCCAGCTGAAGATAGTTTCATTTAGGACTGTATTTGGCTAATTTAGTATTTTGTTTATCGGCAGTCCTAATCGTCATTGTAGATTATGGTCTTTTATGGTTTTAAAAAAATTGTATTATTGCTGTTTTATTTACGGGGTGAGCTGCCCTGAGTTCTACAAGGTAGAAACGAGGCTAATAAACGTTTTGAATAAACATAACTAGAGCGAGTCCCAGGAGTCACCTGACTACTGGTTCCCAGCGAGAACTCCGAGAAACTCCCTTGACTTTTCCTTGGGAAAGGACACATGGGTTAGTGATTTGCGCCGCTCAGAAGGCAACGCTCTAGAAAGGCGGGACTCACAGTTGAAGGAGACTGCGCTGCCCTCATCCTGACCGGCCATCCGGTCACTGGTACCGTTCGAGTTGACCGCCTGGAGGGTGAAGAGCAGTTTCCGCCGCTGCGGGAGGCGACACTTGCGCTTGGGCTGGTTGGCCGTCGGGGGGCTGGGGCTGGAAGAGGGGGCCCGGGGCGACGGGGCTGGCCGGTGCGGGGACGGACTGGAGCTCTGCCTCCCCTCCACGCCAGCTCCTTCCTCCCCTACGGATGCGTCGGAGGGGTTTTCCTCTGTTTCCGAGCCGGGTTCCTGGCTAGTGGAGCCTTCCGCTGTCGTTGCCGTCTCCTCCTCCTCCTCCTCCTCTTCCTCCTCCTCCTCACCTGCACATTGGGGAAAGGGCAGACAGCGGCTGTAGCGGAACGCTTATAACCCCGCCACTGTGTACACACAAGTGAAGAAGATGCTCACCTTCGCTCAGCCCGTTGGGCCTCTTGCTGTAGAGGTCCTCCTCCTCACTCTGATCCTCCTCCTCCTCCTCCTCTTCCTCAGAATCTGGTCGAGTCACGTAGCGGCTGCAATGACAGGCAGGTTATACCCGTGAATTGGCATGGGCAATCCCTCACAGCGTTACACCTATTCGATTTACGGTGGTGACACAGGCTCCTATTTCTTGAAGCCGTTGACTGCACCTTCACACAAATGAGAGGTGAACACCCACAGCTGCAGCCGAAAGGGTGATGACGCTCCCAGAATCCTTTGCTCCTAGCCTTCCCCTAGGACAGGAGAAGTGGCTTCCTGAATTTTCCACACTCCTGCTCCGACACTGACACCCCGGGGGCGATCCAGTCCAAGTCACGCAGCGTGGGCCGATTCACACATGCCTGTGTTGTCACAACCACCTGCTACCAAGTGAGGATTAACATCGCAAAGGGGCTCTCACAGCCCAGAACCCTTGTATGATCTCCACAGAGGTACTGTTATTCTTCAAGTGTACAGCAAAATCACACGATGGGCACAAGTTTGTTTGAGGCTGGGCCTTGGCCACTGACAGACGAATGCGTGAATCCACTGGGGGGGGAAAGAAACACACTGCCCTCCATGGCCATCAGAACTTCTAGTACAGATATGCAGAACAAACAAGAAAGCAGGTCGTAGGAGTCAGCTACTAGCATGCTGTTGCTAGAGTGACCCCCTACAGCAAGATGGGTAGCCCTGTTAGTCTGTCTGTAGCAGCAGATAACAGCAAGAGTCCAGCAGCACCTTTAAGAATAACAACATTTGTGGCAGGGGATGAGCTTTTGTGAGTCACTGCTCATTTCTTCAGATACAGCTAGAACGTGAGTCCATCTGTCCTATATACTGGAGAGTACGCCAAATTGCAACTGATAATGAAGCTCAAGACAAGGCATCCTCCTGGACTGAATCAAGACCTAGGTTTCCTGTCACATACCAATGCTGATTTCTCCATGCCTACTAATCCTTTGCATATCACACCTAAATCCAATCACGCCTGCTATTGTCATTTGCCCGCTAATGTCATTCGGCATCTGAAATCACTCCGCTTTCCGATACATGGGACAGATGGACTCCCATTCCAGCTGTATTTGAAGAAGTGAGCAGTAACTCACGAAAACTCCTCCCCTGCCATAAATTCTGTAAGTCTTCAAGGTGCTCCTGGACTCCTGCTCTTCTCTCCTGTGAGGCAGGGGAGGCTGAGAGTGTGAGACTGGCCCAGGATCAGTCAGTGATCTTCCACAGCAGCGTGGGGATCTGAAACTGGGTCTCCCAGATTCTAGTTTGACTTTCCGACGAACAGATGCGCAGGAAGCCTGTTTTTCTCGTTTTGCATCTGGTCACTTTCTCCGTAACCTTTTCTCATCAGGTGTTGGAACCTGGGTTAGTACACGGGTGGGAGATCGCCACGTTCCTGTGTCGAGGCAGGCAATGGCAAGCTCCCTCTGTTCGCCTCTCGCCTCGAGAACCCTACCGGATCAGCCGGAGCCAGCTGTAACTTGATGGCGCTTTTCGCCACCACCGTCTCCTTCTCTCCTAGGGAAAACCAGGTCAACAGACAGCAAAGGGCCCTGACCAGGACAGGCCAGGCAAGCCCGATCTCGTCAGATCTCGGAAGCTAAGCAGCGTTGACTTTGGTTAGTACTTGGATGGGAGACTTCCTTGGAATACCAGCAGTCGGGAGGGATGGGGCAGGCTTTATTCAGCCACCTCCCTGAATATCCTCCGGGCCCCCATTAGGGGTCAGTCACCAGAGGTCAACGTGACTTCCAGGTGCAGACACATGTGCACACACACGCACAACCCCCCCCCCCTCACCAGAAATACCAAAAAAAGAAAGAGAGAGACAGTAAAGACAATGCTGCCAGCCTCCCTATGTCAGGGCATGTCCGTATTGTTGGCCCCGACTTAACAGCTAAAGACCGCCGCTTTGGGGGGGAAAGACCTGCATGCTCCCTCTTTGTAGCAGGCAATTGGGAAATGGAAACAGGGACGCCGGGGTGGATTATGCTAAAAGAAAGTTTGAGGGCGGATGGGGAAAAGGAAACGCGAGCCACTCACGAGAGCCGATGCAGCAGGAGCTGGTACAGAGCATCCCAAGAGAGCTGTTCCCGAGGCACGGAGACCAGGAGCGGGTGGCCGAAGAGCACGGCCCCGTAGTAGGTGTCGCAGTACTCGTGGCTGTGGGTGCACTCCCGCAGGTACACGGGCAGGACCACTGCATCTGCTGTGGCCGGGTCTTCCTGCGTGGACACCGACACCTCGTATCTGGAAGGACAAGGCAGCACAGTCCGTTTGCATAAATGCTCAGACAGATAAGAACTTTGGCCCTGTGCCCAGAATACAGATTCTGGTATTTCGCTTTCAATACATCCAAGAACTGTTCTGCAAACTCACTGAACTGGTGTGCACAGCCCTTGATGCCCCTGTGAGGGTTTACTTGGATCCTACCACTGTCCCACACCTCATGCAAAGGAGCACTTGGAGGGTACAGCTAGCGCAGAACGCTGCCGCTAGAATGCTGTTTGGGGCCAGTTGCCAGGAGCACGGGAACGCCAATATTACTGCAGTTACACTGGCTACTGATCCGCTCCCCAGCCCAAGAGGTGTTGGTTTTGTCCTTTCAAGTCCTACATGGGCTTGGGACGGGGGTATCCTAAAGGACCATTTTCTGTCAGTTACATTCCTGCCTGGAAATTCAGATCACAAGGAGAGACCCTCCCAGCAACCAAAGATGCTCATCTGGTAGGCAACACATGACAGGACCTTTTTGGTGGTAGCCCTGCTATCATGGAACAACCTCGGCCTGTTTCTCTCACTTTTGATATCCAGGTGTTATTTGATTAAGCTATTTCTTCTGCCTATCAACAGTTGTAAACTGTGATTTTAATTCGTGGCCTCGCATATCTTATGTATTCCATTCAGTTTTCCTTGTCAACTGCCTCGAAATCTGTGAAGGTAGAAACGCTGCTAATAGCCTGTCAGATGGAAGAGTCCCAAGATTCTCCATGCTGTTCTTTCACACACAGAGCCAATTCATTTGGGACAAGATATTCCCATGGGGGTCACTTTGCACCCAGGCTGTTGCTACCCATTAGACCAGGGATTAGCAGTGTGCTGCCTGTGGGCACCATGATGTCCCCCGACTCCCTTCCTGGTGCCCACCAAGTGCTTTCAAAAAGAGGGTGGGGCTAGGTGCAGCTTTCTTCCAGCGAGGCTTCTGACTGGCTGTGCACATTAAAAGGCATCCAGTTAAACAGAGCTTCAGCTTCAAATGTTGAAGAGTTCAGGATGGATTTGTCTTCACATTTTAGGATGGATAGGCCCCTGAGTCCATCTTTCTGTTTCCTTGACCTTATTCCAGGGGTAGTGTAAAAGGTAGGGGCTTTTTCCCCTTTCCATCTGTGCTGTTTTGCTATGCTGTTCACTCATTTCTACTATATTTTTTTACTCTACTAGTTTGTTTTGGGAGTTTGAAATATGGTTTGCAGGGAATTTTTCCCCCTGCTGTGTTCTAGAGTGGGACTATCTTTTTGTGTATCTATTTGTTTTGATTTACAGTTTTTAATGGGAGCTGCCTCAAGAGCATTGTGCTAGGAACGTAGGTATACCATGTTTTAAATAAATACAGTTACTTTTTAAAAAAGAATTCCACCAAGCCTCTAAACTCATGGGATTCTGACTGCAACAAAAATCAATTAAAAAGAAATGCTGAAGAGTTATGATTAGACTTGTATATAACCTTGATCCCTGGCAATTTGCGGTCGGCACTGCCAGCTGCGGGCAGCCATTTTTACGACTGCGCCCGCCCATCCACCCTTGGTCAGAATTCCAAAGGCGCTCAAAAGCAGGCTCAAAAAGGTCGGGGACCCCCGTGCTAGACTTCCCAAAGGGAATCCATTCTCTGACTGCGATCCTGGACTCACATGAAAATGTCGTCCCGGTCCAGGATGCAGCTCAGGGACTCTTCCATCTGATAGATCTTGTAGAAGCGATGACTGAACACGTCCGCCACCATCATCTGGGAAGGGAGACCGTCAACCATCACGGAGGGAAGGCGCGGGGGACACTGGTCCACTGGGGGGGGCAGAGCCCTCCTTCCCTCCTCTCCCAAACTCACCCGCTCGGAGGGCACGCCCGTGTGCTTGGACAAGGTGCGGCAGAGGTCGAGCACTTTCCCAGCCTTTGGGACGATCAATCTGTGCTGTTGAAAAACCAGAGAGAACACAGTGAGGATATGGAGGCCCAAACCTGGCTGGTTCCAGGCTAGTCTGGTTCCATCAGCTCTCAGAAGCTGAGCAGGGTTGACCCCGGTTAGTACTCAGATGGGAAGTCAGCCGATACTTGATGGCAAAATAAAAAGGGTGCCAGGGATATCTGTGGACCCCACACAGCCCTGACTTGGGAGAGCCCAGGCTAACCCCAGTTAGTATTTGGACTGCAGAACACCAAGGGCAGGAAGACACCAGGAGGGGAGAACAAACTTGATCCGAAAACTGGAAATCAAAAACCACGAGGGTAAGAAAAAAATCTGACAAAGGGCCAATATTAAAACCTGGTGGAAACTTACAATATACAAAAAACACATGTATTTATTAGAAAGACAGTTAAAAACATATAAGGGCCCAATGAAAGCCTCGTTGAAAAATTCAAGCGGCCTAAACACAAGGGTCCTGAGGCATTTCTGCCCTATTGGGGCCTTCTTCAGAGGTCAAACAATATTGAGGTACGTGTAACAATCTCTCCTTATAAATATTTCAGTTTTTGTGTCCTTCTTGCCTGAACATTCCACATGCTCCCACAACCTTTGGCTCTCTGGACTGTCATTCCCACGGAGTGCCAATCCAGTGCCTGCACTGCTGCAGTCCCGCCCACCACAGAAGGGGCGGCCAGCATAACCACCTCAGTGTGGGATGAGACAACGAGCGGGATGAACATTCAACCGGCCCCGCACTGAGAAGGCTGAGGCGAGCCACAGAGGGAGTGGGGGGGGGGCATTTAAAAGCCTCCCCGTTGCTTCTCCTGCCCGCCCGCCAAAGTGGGTGAGCAGGAGAAGCCTCCCACAGGCCCCCCAGCCCCCTCATGGCCCGCCTGCCAAGGCAGGCAAGCCAGAAAGGGCCTGGGAGGAAGCGGGGGACATTTAAATGCAGCCTACCACTGGCCTCAAGGGGACAGGTGCCTGCTGGGTGGATGGCTGGGATGCAGGATGGGGAACCGCCGAATGCTGCAGGACACCGCACTCACCCAGGCCCTCTTCCTAGAGCCCATTGCATTCATTTCCGCAATGGGCCTTTCTCCTAGTAAAACATATTACAATAAGATAACCATATCTGACTTAGATAGCCACACAAGTGCTTTTTGGACCTAAAATGGAAGATGTTCTATTTCAGTAACTGTGCATTTGGCACCAGACACATGACTCTCGTCTTCAGAGGCCTCGCAAACATCTTAGTCTTGTGTCTATAGATCCTGCTGCTTAACCTTCCTTTTCTTGAGGCAGTATTCACTTATTGGTTATCTTATTGTAATATGTGTTATTGTTACATGTACCTCAATATTGTTTGACCTCTGAAGGCCCCTCAGTAGGGTGGAAATGCCTCAGGCCAGGTGTATGGGCCCTTGTGTTTAGGCCACTTGAACTAGAGCATCCCTGACAAGGCTTTGTCCAGCCGCTGCTTAAAGACTGCCAGGGAGGGGGAGCCCACCACTGCCCTAGGCAGCCGGTTCCACTGTTGCACGACTCTGACTGTAAAAAGGGTTTTCCTGATATCCAACCGGTACCTTCCCACCCTTAATTTAAACCCATTACTGCCAGTTCTCTCTTCTGCCCACAGGAACAGCTCCCTGCCCTCCTCTACATGACAGCCCTTCGAAAACTTCAAGAGAGCCATCCTGTCTCTCGTCGGCCTCCTCTTCTCCAGACTGAACATTCCCAAGTCCCTCAGCCTTTCCTCACAGGGCTTGGTCTTCAGGCCCCAGTTCATCCTCGCTGCTCTCCTCTGCACCTGCTCCGTTCTGTCCACATCCTTTCTGAAGCGACACACAGAGACTGATACCATCCCAAGACGAGGACCAGATGTGGTAAGAAAGAAGAAGAGGAGGAGATTGGGTTTATACCCCGCCCTTCACTTGGAGTCTTAAAACTCCTTTCCCTTCCCCTCCCCACAACAGAAGAAGAAGAAGACGAAGAAGGAGAAGAAGAAGGAGAAGAAGGAGAGGAGGAGGAGGAGGAAGAGGAGGAGATTGGATTTATACCCCGCCCTTCACTACCCAAAGGTGTCTCAGAGCGGCTTACAAACTCCTTTCCCTTCCCCTCCCCACAACAGACACCTGGTGAGGTAGGTGGGGCTGAGAGAGCTCTTGACAGAAACTGCTCTTCTTTCGAGAACCGCTCTTGACAACAGGCACCCTGTGAGGTGGGTTGGGCTGAGAGAGCTCTTTCAAGGACTGCCCTTTCAAAGATAGCTCTTGTCAGAACTATGGCTTGCCCAAGGTCATCCAGCAGCTGCAAGTGGAGGAGCGGGGAATCAAACCCGGTTCTCCCAGATTAGAGTCCGCACACTTTAACCACTACACCAAACTGGCTCTTGATAACAAAAAAGGGATATCCAGATTACTATATCTCTGTGTACCTGGCACAATTCTCACCTGGATAGCCTTGAAAACCCTATGGGATCGCCGTAAGACAGCTGTGACTCGACAACAAAAAGAACAACACAAAACACAAAGCTGAACTCCGGACCGGCCCAAGTCAGGTCAACAATGAGACAGACTCCATTTTGTCACTGCGGGGACAACCAACCTTTCGATATCCTCATCCCCTTCTGACAACCGGCCCAGCCGCTTTCTCATTCCTTCTCCCTTTATACGCCCTCCATCCCCAAAGAGCCAGGAGCTACACTGTGGGGCTCGGAGCTCCACAAACCTTCAGAAGGAACCCGAGCCAGCTCCCCACCCCGCCCCTCCCCACCTGCTCCGGTTTCTTGCTGGGATCCATGTAGACGAAGAAGATCTCCATGACCCGCTCCTTGCTGACGGGCAGGGGGACGCTGAGGTAGCAGAAGGGGTCGAAGGTCACCGAAACCTTGCCGCACTCGGGGCACACCAGGGTCGACTTGAAGAGCCCGTGGAAGATGTCGACGATGATGGAGTCGTTGCGGCGCTTGTGGTTCCGCCAGGCCTCCTCCGCGACTTCCTGGAGAGAAAGGAAAAAACGGACGCGGGTGAGCATCTCGCTCCGTCTCTGTGTCTTCGGGTGGTCGATTCTGGTTCAGGAAGTTCCTGCGGGTCTGGAGGCGGTGCTTGGAGAGGAAGCTCAGGTGGGTTGTGATAAGCACGGAGTCTGCCCTCCCGAAGCTTCCTTTTCCTCCAAGGGAACTAAGCTCTGTAGTTCTGCCCTCCGAAGCTTCCTTTTCCTCCGAGGGAACTAAGCTCTGTAGTTCGGTTGTAATTCTGGGAGAACTGAAGAGGAGAAGGGATTGGATTTATACCCCACCCTTCACTCGGAGCACTTGGAGTCTCAGAGCGGCTTGCAAACTCCTTTCCCTTTCCCTCCCCACAACGAACACCCGGTGAAGTAGGCGGGGCTGAGAGAGCTCCTTCGAGGGCTGCCCTTTCAAGGACAGCTCTGACAGAACTATGGCTTGCCCAAGGTCATCTGGCAGCTGCGAGTGGAGGCGTGGGGAATCAAACCCGGTTCTCCCAGATTAGAGTCCGCACACTTAACCACTTCACCAAACTGCGGGCACCACCTTGAGGTTGGGGAACCCCGCTGTCATATTTCCTGGCTAAGGCACCTGGCTGAAGAAGGAAACTGGCAGTCAAAACCTTTGAAGACGTCCAGGCACAGTTTCTAAGCCGACATGCAGTGCTTCCTTCCGCCCCCTCCCCCTTCTTCTTGTTCTTTGTACTTAACTATGTTTGTGTTCTTTGAAGCTTCTTTATGTTCTTTGAAGCCCAAGGACAATGATTCAGATCAGCTCCTCTAAGTGTGTGTGGGGGGGAGGAAACACATGGACGGGGGAAAGACATGGGGTTTGCCAGCATCATTAGCCATCTCATTATATGATTTGATGACAATGGAGAGCGTCCAAACCCTCAAAACAAGAGGCCTTGGCAAAGGGCAAGAATGCCTTTCAGGAAAACCTGGAGCATCCACACTGGGACCCAATCCCCAGCCGTCTTCCAGCGTCACCGCAAGTGACTCATGATCCAAATGGCACCTCCGGTTCATTCTGGCTGCTCTGTTATTTGCTGCAGCCCAGCCCAGCATCTGGGCCTCCATGGAGAGCCTCCAAATTCCTTTAATGGTCATGGTTAAGAGCAGGGCTCTTTTTGTAGCAGGAACTTCTTTGCATATTAGGTGACACATCCCTAATGTAGCCAATCCTCCAAGAGCTTGCAGAGCTCTTCTTACAGGGACTACTGTAAGCTCTTGGAGGATTGGCTACATTAGGGGTGTGTTGCCTAATATGCAAAGGAGTTCCTGCTACAAAAAGAGCAATGGACTCTAATCTGGGAGAACCAGGTTTGATTCCCCACTCCTCCACTGGCAGCTGCAGTCACAGTTCTATCAGAGCTGTCCTCTCAAGAGCAGTTGTCTCAGAGCTCTCTCAGCCCCACCTACCTCACAGGGCGTCTGTTGTGGGGAGGGGAAGGGAAAGGAGATTGTAAGTCACTCTAAGCCTCCAAGTGAAGGGCAGGGTATAAATCCAATATTTTCTTCTTCATCATTTGACCTAGGATGTCCTGTAAAGGCTTCCCTTGCTCAAAAGCTAGTTGAATCCGACTCTAGGAGGCGGTGCTCATCTCCGTTTCCAAGCCGAAGAGCCAGCGCTGTCTGAAGACGTCTCTGTGGTCACATGGCCAGCATGACTAAATGCCGAGCTGCATGGAACAATGTTACCTTCCCACCGAAGTAGTACCTATTTATCTACTTGCAGTTTCTTGCTTTCGAACTGCTAGGCTGGCAGGAGCTGGGGCCAGAGATGGGAGCTCACTCCATCATGCGGCACTCGGGTCTCAAACTGCCAAGCTACCGACCTTCCGGTCCGCAGCTCAGCATCTTAACCTCTGAGCCACCGCGGCCCCTTCAAGATGTCCTGAGGCCACACTAAATTATTATTGTTATACGAATACGTTTCTATATATTTTAAATTCTACTTTGCTTCTAAATTCGGAATTAACCCTTATTTTTTTAAAAAAAAATTAACCCCCATCATCAAAAATTCTTCTTATCCTTCCGCATAATCACCACTGGGAAGAATTTGATCATGATGAAATTGGGTCCTCATCCTTTAATAAAAAGGACACAAACTTAGTTCTATCAACAGACACTGAGTTCCTCAGGACTGGATTCCACTCTATATAAGTCACACTGTGGGGAATACAAAATCGTATGTCCCAATGTTTCAACCACTCCCCATCCACATCCTCAATAGCTGTCCTGGAATGCAGTCTTCATACAGTAGACAAGAGCAAGAGTCCTGTAGCACCTTCAAGACGTTTCTACTAACACGGCGACTCGTCTTGACCAATCTCCATCTAGCGGCCCCTCAGAATGGCCGATGGGAGTGCATTCATCCTGGCTAGCCTTCAAATTGCAGCCGAGGTTGTCCCAGTGCCTCAGCCTCAGTCAGCACAGAGATCTTTTGACCCTGCACTGTCTCTACCCTAACACAAATGAACAAGTTTCACACATGCTGGGTCGCCCCCTTAAAAGTTTTGTTTACATTTAAAAAAAAAAGCTTCTAGCCCTCACTCTTGCCAAGGAGGGGGGAAAGCCAGCAAACCAAGAACCAACCAATCAAGAACTTTTGTTTTTTAGCAGCACCTTAAAGACTAGCAAAAATTTGTAGTGGGGGAGGCGCTTTCCTGAGTCACCGCTCGCTTCTTCAGATACCTCGAGCAGTACCTGAAGAAGTGAGCCGTGACTCCCAAAAGCTCCTCCTCCTGCCACAAATTCTGTTAGTCTTGAAGGTGCTGCTGGACTCTTGCTCTTTCTAGTGCCACACACAGACTAACACAGGGGTGTCGAACTCATTTATTACAAGGGCCAGATCTGACATGAACGAGACCTTGTTGGGCCGGGCCATGTGTATAATGCCAGGTAGCGGAGATATAAACTTTATAAAGGACACTAACACAAAGGGGTTTTTTTAACTTAAAAACATGCTTAAAACATTAGCACTCTTGCAATATTTTGTTTATTTAACGGTGTCTGATAAGTGACACCTCTTGCTCTTAATTACTGCATCAAAATGTCTGTGCTGTTGCAATCTTGAGTATGCTGTCTTGAGTGGGTATATGTGTCAGCTGCAAACCTACGATGACGCAACAGCAGAACTGGAAGAAGAAGCAGAAGACGGCCACTGTGGGCCTGACAGAAGCCCTCTGGGGGCCTGATCCGGCCCCCGGGCCACCAAGACTAACATGACTTACCCATCTTGATCTACCTGCAACAGGGGTCTCCCGTGCAGGGCCCGTGGGCTCCATGGAGCCCGCCAGCACCCTCGCTGGTGCCCACCAAGTGTTTTTAGGAAGTAGGAGGGGCTACGTGGGGCTTTTGCCCGGCAAGTCTTCTTGTGGGCCACTGGAGATTTGATTGGCCCTGCAGGTTTCTAAGAATGTAGCTTTGGCAGCCGCTGCCACCGCAGCACAAAGGTCTTCAACGTGTTCATAGTAAACTGCAGCGGCTATCGTACGGCTGTGGCAGCTATTTGGGGGCAGCCATTCTTGTGCCTGCGCCCACCATGGTGCGCCAGAATTCCAAAGCTGCCCGCCGGCTCAAAAAGTTTGGGGACCCCTGCCTGAACCAAAGATAGTGGAGATTCCAGTTCCAGCACAGTGTTTCCTCCAACTTTCTGTCTGTCCGTATCAGCCTGTTCTGCCACCGGGTACTTCAGTGGTATCTGAAGAAGTGTGCATGAACATGAAAGCTTAAACCCAGAATTAAACTTTGTTGGTCTTCAAAGGGCCGCTGGACTCACATTTTGTTCTACTGGCCCATCAAAGTCAGTACTGTCTACTCAGACCGGCAGCAGCTCGCCAAAGTCTCAAGCAGAGATCTTTCACATCACCTACTGCTTGGTCTGTTTAACTCAAGATGCTAGGAACTGAGACAGGGACGTTCTGCACCCCAAGCAGGTGCTCTACCACTGAGCCCTACTGGTGGACCTCCTGATGGCACCTGGGATTTGGCCACCGTGTGACACAGAGCGTTGGACCGGATGGGCCATTAACCTGATCCAACAGGGCTTCTCTTATGTGCTTACAGCCACTGGTGGACCTCCTGATGGCAACTCGGTTTTGGCCACCGTGTGACACAGAGCGTTGGACCGGATGGGCCATTAACCTGATCCAACAGGGCTTCTCTTATGTTTTTACAGCCACTGGTGGACCTCCTGATGGCAACTGGGTTTTGGCCACTGTGTGACACAGAGCGTTGGACCGGATAGGCCATTAACCTGATCCAACAGGGCTTCTCTTATGTTCTTACAGCCACTGGTGGACCCCCTGAAGGCATCTGGGATTTGGCCACCGTGTGACACAGAGCATTGGACTGGATGGGCCATTGGCCTGATCTAACAGGGCTTCTCTTATGTTCTTACAGCCACTGGTGGACCTCCTGATGGCACCTGGGATTTGGCCACCGTGTGACACAGAGCGTTGGACTGGATGGGCCATTAAACTGATCCAACATGGCTTCCCTTATGTTCTTACAGCCACTGGTGGACCTCCTGATGGCACCTGGGTTTTGGCCACCGTGTGATACAGAGCGTTGGACTGGATGGGCCATTAACCTGATCCAACAGGGCTTCTCTTATGTTCTTACAGCCACTGGTGGACCTCCTGATGGCACCTGGATTTTGGCCACTGTGTGACACAGAGCGTTGGACTGGATGGGCCATTAGCCTGATCCAATAGGGCTTCTCTTATGTGCTTACAGCCACTGGTGGACCTCCTGATGGCACCTGGATTTTGGTCACCATGTCACACAGAGCGTTGGATTGGATGGGCCATTAACCTGATGCAACATGGCTTCTCTTATGTCCTTACAGCCACTGGTGGACCTCCTGATGGCACCTGGGTTTTGGCCACCGTGTGACACAGAGTCTGGACTGGATGGGCCATTGGCCTGATCCAACAGGGCTTCTCTTGTGTATTCTCATGTTCTTATGTGAGCCATGGCCCCTCCCCTGAGGTGGTAATGGACTCTAGCCTTACTGTCCTACTGCACACCAACACAGCAGCCCTCAAACGACACCACAGCAGAGTGTGTGTGTGTTCATGTGTTCCCCTAAAACTGGCTTTGGTCACCCTGAATCAAAATCGCCAGCACCAAGTCAGCGATCCCCTCTCACCTCATCCGGCCGCCCGGCTGCGTCCTTCAGCTCAATGTACTCCTTCTTCTTGACGCGGTTCAGGTCCTCGTGCAGCCCATCGAGCAGAAAGGAGAGAAGCTCCTGAGAATCGTGCTGCTGGTAGCCAAGGAACTGGGAGGCGAAGTGACCCACTTTGGTCTATGGGGAAGAGAAATGCAAGGTGGGAGCTCTTAGCCACGACGTAGAGATGAACACTCTGTCTGGGGCAGTGATGCTCTATATTCTTGGTGCTTGGGGAGCAACAGTGGGAGGGCTTCTGGAGTTCTGGTCCCACTGGGGGACCTCCTGATGGCACCGGGGTTTTGGCCGCTGTGTGACACAGCGTGTTGGACTGGATGGGCCACTGGCCTGATCCAACAGGGCTTCTCTTATGTTCTTATGTCTGGGGCAGTGATGCTCTGCATTCTTGGTGCTTGGAGGGCAACAGGGGGAGGGCTTCTGGAGTTCTGGTCCCACTGGGGGACCTCCTGATGGCACCGGGGTTTTGGCCACTGCGTGACACAGCATGTTGGACTGGATGGGCCACTGGCCTGATGGTCCAAACTGGCTTCTCTTATGTTCTAATGCCAGTGGCCTCGAGCTCCATGAACAGAAAGGAAGGGAAAAGGAAAGGCAGATGTGGCTAAGCAGAGGGGACTTGGCTTAGTGGCAGAGCGTCTGCTTGGCACACAGGATGTCCCAGGTTCGATCCCTGGCACTTCCAGTTTTAAAAGCACCAAGAGAGCCGCCGCCAGCCGACAGTACGGACCTCGAAAGACCGAAGGCCTAAAGCGTGCTCCTGCGCCCGGCTCACCTTGAACATGCGAGGCACAATGGAGCGGTGGTGGCCAGACCACTGCTGCTTAATGAGGTCGGCGTAGGCTTCCGCGATTTCCCCCTTCATTCCCAGGGGGTTGGTGAAGTTGAGCTCCTCCAGGTAGCAGTTCTTGAGGAAGTACTCCGTGAGAGAGGGCACGTTGCTCAGACACTGCAAAGAAGAACGGGAAGGCCTGAATGAGAGGCACTCGGTCCAGCCTGCGGCTGTTATGCCAGAGTCCAGAATCAGAACCGCTCATTGGGGCAAAAGTTAGAACTGACCATCCTAAGCGCCTCAGCCCTTAAGCGAGCAGACAGGGTGACTCCTGGGCATCGGACGGACCCATAAGTGCTGGAAACCCCAACCCCAGCCCTGACATTAGTTCATAACATGCAGAACCAAGAGGATCTGTGCGAAATACGATAAGACACGTCTGTCTTCTATAGAGGTTCCAAAATGCAGTCTCTGCCCCCACAGATACTGAGTGCACAGGGAACACCTAGCCAATGTCTGACGGATGTTTTTCAACCTCGACGGGAAGCCTGGCTTGCGCAGACCCCCCAAACCCTGAGCTCCGGCTGTCAAAAGGCGCCTTCTCTCCACAAATGGGAAAAATCCCTGATGCAGTGTGCCCTCTAGAGTCTTGTGAGCAAAAATTCTACTTTGTGAGCTCCTGGCATTAAAGTTGTGAGCGAGTGACTTGGCTGCTGCATAAATTAGTTTGCTCTGGAGCCGTCCCCTTCCTGAGCGAAGGCAAAAATGTGTGAGCCGGAGGCTAAAAAACGGTGAGCTGGCTCACACTAACTCAGCTTAGAGGGAACACTGCTGCTGAGCACACAGAGGTCATCAGAGCCCACCCCGCATTCTAAATCAGGAGTCCCCAACGTGGCGCCCAGGGGCCCCTTGGTGCCTGCTGACCCCTTTCCTGGCACCTGTCAAATGTTTTTAGAAAGTGGGTGGGACCAGACGGGGCTTTGGCCCAGCAAGGCTTCTGATTGGCCGCTGGAGATCTGATGGGCTGTGCAGATTTTTCAAAATGCTGCCACCACAGCACAAGGATCTTCACTGTGTGACTGAAGTTACTTAGTGGCTGGCTCCGCTTCCCGCACCAGGCATTTCGTGGCAGCCATGTTGCGGCTGCACCCACCCTGCTGACCCAAGAATTCCAAAGGTGCCCAGGGGCCCAGAGGTTGGGGACCCCTGTTTGAGCCCTGTCAAGTCATGCCCTCCTCCTGCTCGATTCCACAAGTCTCACGAGAATCTCTATCTAGTCAAATTCTGCCCCTCTTTCAAGACATACGCAGAGCTCTTCCTAACAGATCACAGGGTGCATTCCTCTCTGGATTAAAAGCAGACACGTGGCTGAGAACACGACACCCCTACGTCGAAAACAGCCAGCAAAATTCAAAGGATGGTTTATAAAAACAATCCTGATTGCTCAGGTAAGAGACACATACCAAATGTAGGGGGGGGGAGAGATAAAAAGGGATCCCACACTGGGCCCCTCCCCCAGCTGGCCAGAGGTGGGGAAAGAATACCCCCCCCAATACTCCAATCCAATCCAAATGCCTTAATTGGCATAAAAAAGAAGAAAGATACAACCTGGCAACTTTACAGAGGATTTCAATTATAAAAACCAGTCAAGGCACCAGATAGGAGGGCTAATCTTTTGCTCCCTGATTGTTATGGCAGCCAAAAGGCATCTTGTGACTAAACTTGTAATATGGGAACATCGGTCAGACAGCAAAAAGGATACTAACTTCGCCCATAAGACACAATAGATTTGATTATGCAGTTCCACACTTCCCCATAAAAATCACAAGGGAATAAAACATGGGCTACCATTTCGAGGTGCCTTTCTCTGCACAGGCAGAGTCTCTCTTGATAGGGAAAGTTGGCAAACCTCCCAGACGATACCGCTGAGGGTAAAATATGCCAACGAGAATGCAAAGCAACCTCCCTCAAGCCAAGAGGCCTCTTTGTTTCAGAGCAGGGCTGCTTCTGGCACTCTTAAATTCCAAACTGATGCAACACACTTTGGGTGGTACAAAGAGAAGCCCTGACCTGCATCCAGCACTCTTTGGAAGAGAGCCAGTCTGGGGTCGTGGTTAGGAGCACGGACTCTAATTTGGGAGAACCGGGTTTGATTCCCCACTCTTCCACATGCAGCTGCTGGTGCGACCTTGGGTCAGTCACAGTTCTCTCACAGCTGTTCTAGAAAGCACAAAAGAGCTCTTTCAACCCCACCTCCAAGGAGGAGGAGATTGTATTTATACCCTGTCCTTCACTCGGAGTCTCAGAGCAGCTTACAAACTCCTTCCCCTTCCCCTCCCCACAACAGACACCCTGTGAGGTAGGTGGGGCTGAGAGAGCTCTTGGGAGGACTGCTCTTTCAGAAACAGCTCCGACAGAACTCTGGCTTGCCCAAGGTCATCCAGCAGCTGCAAGTAGAGGAGTGGGGAATCAAACCCGATTCTCCCAGGTTAGAGTCCGTGCACTTAACCACTACACCTACCTCACAGGGTGCCTGTTGTGGGGAGGGGAAGGGAAAGGGGATTGTAAGCCGCTCTGAGACTCCTCCTCCGGGTAGTGAAGGGTGGGGTATAAATCCAATCTCTTCTTCTTCTTCTCTTCTTAACTTCAGAACTGATGCAACACACATTTTGGGCGGGGCAAAGAGAAGCCCTGACCTGGATAGCCCAGGCTGGCCCGATCTCAACAGATCTTTGAAGCTAAGCAGGGTCGGCCCCGGTCAGAACTTGGATGGGAGACCTCCAAGGAATACCAGGGTCGCCAAGCGGAGGCAGGCAATGGCAAACCACCTCTGAACGCCTCTTGCGTAGAAAACCCTACAGGGTGGCGTTAAGTCAACTATGACTTGACAGCAAAAAAACCCAACAAAATGCAGCAGACAGAACTTACCCAAAAGGCGCTTAATGTCCTTTTGTTTCCTGCTTCTGAACAACCAAACGAGAGGCCGGAGACACAAAGACCATGTGCTCAACAGCCCCCTCCCCATCAATGCTCCCTTCCAAGCTGAGCGAAAATTCTACTCTGTGAGTGACTGGCATTAAAGCTGTGAACGAGCGATTTGGCTGCTGCATAAGTTAGGGAGCCATCCCTTCCTGAGCTGAGACAAAAATCTGTGAGCCGGAGGCTAAAAAATGGTGAGCCAGCTCACACTAACTCAGCTTAGAGGGAACACTGCTCCCCACCATATTTAACTCCCCACAGACAGCCAAGATTCTCCTGACAAGTCATTCCCCCTCCTCCAATCAGAGAGCTGCTTAAAACCTGCCAGGCAATGGCAGGGCCCTGCGAGCAAGATCTGATCTTCTACTGCCCACTTGTGGGACAGACGCAAAACTGCAGCTGTGGCGCCGCGTGACATTACGTGCTGCGGAGACACTGCTGCTGCCGCCAACCCCGGATGGCCCAGGGGCGTGGAAGTGTTACAGTCTCAGCCACGCCTGCCCCAGCCCAGATTCGGTACCTGCAAGGCAGAGTTCATGAAGCAGGTGTTGCCCAGGTTGGTGAGGCCGCAGACCCCCGGCTGGCCCTGGTACAGTTCTTCGTCCTCCACGGAGTTCTTCCTAAGGGAGGCAGGGAAAAGGGGGTGTCAGAAGACCGCTGTGTTGGTCTGCAAAAGGATGGTTAGCTTCGAGTCCAGGGGCACCTTAAGAGACCAACAAGAGCTTGAGCGTAGAGCTTTCGAGAGTCAAAGCTCCCTTCTTCAGACATGAGTAGATATGGAGACTGGAGTCCTTTTATCCTAGTCAGAAGCTGGGAGGGAACTGGGGAGCTGTCAAGAACCTGGATGGGAGCTTTGGGAGGAAGGCTGAGAAAGGGGAAACTGGAACACTAAGGCCTATCCCAGCTTGGTGTAGAGGTTAAGAGCAGGGCCTCTAATCTGGGAGAACTGAGTCTGATACTCCACTCCTCCACATGCAGCTGCTGGTGTGACTTTGGGTCAGTCATAAGTTCTTTCAGAGCTGTCCTCTCAAGGGCAGTTCTCGAGAGAGCTCTGTCAGCCTCACCTACCTCACAGGTTGTCTGTTGTGGGGCAGGGAAGGGAAAGGAGACTGTAAACCGCTCTGAGACTCCAAAGGAAGGGCGAGGTATAAATCCAATCTCTTCTTCTCCTCTCTCTCTTCTCCCTTAGTCTATAGCACTGCAAAAGTATCTTGTCCTCTCTAGGCACACTAGCTACGTAGAGTTGCAACAAATGGGCAGAAGGGTGAAAATTCAATAGGCAGAGCCTTTCCCTGGGTTGCCAACTGCCTTGTTTCTAACAGAGAGCCAGTTTGGTGTACTGGTTAAGAGTGTGGACTTGAACCTGGGAGAACTGATTCTCCACTCCTCCATGGGCAGCTGCTGGTGTGACCTTGGGTCAGTCATAAGTTCTTTCAGAGCTGTCCTCTCAAGGGCAGTTTCTCTCAGAGCTCTCTCAGCCCCCACCTACCTCACAAGGTGTCTGTTGTGGGGAGGGGAAGGGAAATGAGATTGCAAGCCACTCTGAGATTCCTTTTGGTAGTGAATGGCGGGGTATAAATCCAATCTCTTCTCCTTCTTCCCTAGCTGTTGGGATAAGGGATGGCAAACATATGCAAATCCGGACCATTCTGGATCCTCTGCCATCCAAAATGTAGCTGGCCCTTCAAGCAGGGAGGCCGGTTCTCACGTTCTGCAGACTCAGCAAGGGGTACACAGATCCCCTTGGGGATGGCGCTAAAGGTCAGAGCGAGATACTCACATGATATGTGGCCGGGAGCTGGGCCAGGTTCCATCTTTGCTCCTGGACTCCATTATCACCATCTGGGGGAAGCAAGTGCAATAAGGTGGGGGGGGGTGGAGGAGAAGAGGACAGAAAGGGGACCCAAAAAAAATAAAGAAGAGAAAAAAGTTATTAACTGGAGCGTTATCTGTACAGACTGTAACCCCACACCCAAAGTTAGCATCCCTTCAAGCCAGCGAAGAGGGGAACGAGAAAGCAAAATACAAATTAAAACATCATAATCGTTCAACAGGCGCTTCCACACATGCTAAATAGCGCAGGTTCGATCCACTTCCCCCACAGTTGGCCAAGTGGATGTTGCCATTTCACACCGTAAAATCCAGCTGCAACGTGCACTGAAAGTGGATTGAGAGTGTGTTATTTGGTGGGTGTGAAAGTGCCCACTGCAGCGCCTTAGGGTGGCAATCACAGGGCAACTTGTACAGAATGGAACGTGTGTCAAAGCCAGCCAGACTGTGGGTGCTGGGCCAACGCGGGGGGTCCTATTTGCAGGCGCAGGGCCTACCCCCCTGCCCTTTTCTTACCCAGAGGCACAGCCTCCGCCCCCTTATCTATCGCCACTCCTGTGGAGTCTTGTGAGCAAAAATTCTACTTTGTGAGCTACTGGCATTAAAGTAATGAGTGAGCGGTTTTGGCTACTGCGTAAATTAGTTTCCTCTGGAGCCCTCCTTCCTGAGCTGAGACAAAAATGCATGAGCCGGAGGCTAAAAGACTGTGAGCTGGCTCACACTAACTCAACTTAGAGGGAACACTGCTCCTCTTATCCTTTCTCAGCACTGGAAGCCTCAACAGGACCGGGGATAGTTTTGACTCAGATCCGCCAGCTAGATTCTTTTCAAACGATGGGCATCTTGGGAGACAGACTGGGGTAAGGGACAGGGTGAGGGGGGGGGATGAGAGACAAGGGCAGCATGGAAAAACCCAAAGAAGAAAGATGGGGTTGCCAACCTCCATGTGATGGCTGGAGATCTCCCAGCATTACAGCTGTTCTCCAGACAACACAGATCAGTTCTCCTGGGGGAAACCGGCTGGCTTAAGAGGTAGTATCTATGGCAGGGGTGTCAAACACATTTGTTACGAGGGCTGGATCTGACATAAATGAGACCTTGTGGGGCCGGGCCACGTGTGTCATAAAATGGAATGCCAGGTGGCGGAGATATAAACTTTATAAAGGACACAAACACAAAGACTATTCTTTTTTTACTTAAAATAAAAACAGGCTTAAAACATTAGCGCTCTTGCAATATTTTGTTTATTTAACAGTGTCTGATAACTTCTTGCTCTGAATTACTGCATCAAAATGTCTGTGCTGTTGCAATCCTGAGTACGCTGCTCAAGTGTGTATCTGTAAGCCGCAAACCTACTTTTGATTTATTGACATTCTCCATAGAAATCTCGTGCTCAGAGCTCTGAGTCTAGGACCCAGGGGGAAACATATGGCCGAGTGATTAAAAGAGTCTGGTGAAGCAAGCGATGATGCAGCAGCAGCCGCAGAACTGGAAGCAGGAGATGGCCGGTTCCACTGCGGGCCTGATGGAAGCCCTCCAGGGGCCTAATCTGGCCCCCGGGCCGCATGTTTGACACCCCCGATCTATGGCATTCTATCCCTCTGAGGCCCCTCCCCTCCCTAAACCCCACCCTCCCCCAGGCTCCACCTCCAAATCCTCCAGGAATTTCCTGACCCAGAGCTGGCAACCCTAAGGAAAGGTGCCCAAGCCCAAAGTCTCCCCTCTCCTGTCCCGCACTTACAACCTCCTAACTTTCTCTTTCTTCCCATTCCTCCCTGAACTGGAGATTCCTATACAATGCACGGGGTGATTCGTTCCCCCCAAGGATAACGCTCTCACGCTGTGATTTTAATAACATTTGTTCCGATTATAAATTGAACGTTTAAAGCATCCCAGGAAACCTAGATGGTTCCCAACAGTAGCTCATTCCTCTATACTCATTGATCTCCGCAAATCTCTTAGTGAATGCAATTAGCTTACTGGCTCAGCGGGGGGCTAAATGGAGACACAGCAGGAGCAGACGTAATCAGGGCAAAATAACACACTGGCGCTAAACTGCTTCCCAGTTCGGTTTTATATTCTTTGCCCCTTGAGAGTATAACCAGCCGTACCGTGACGGCTGTACCTCCTTTCCCCATCACCGTGACACATTTTTTAGCAGGAAGAAGCAACAAATCCCCTAAACTGAGGATCCCCAGTGTGGCATCCGAGGGTGTCATGACGCCTGCCGACACCTTTCCCAGTGCCTACAAAGTGGCCGGGGTCCAGTGGGGCTTTTGCCCAGCAGGACCACTGGAGATCTGACCGGCCATGGACAAGCCATTACTGTAGAACAAATTTTGAGTCCAGTGGCACCTTTAAGACCAAAAAAGGTTTATTCAAGGTATGAGCTTTCGTGTGCACACGCCCTTCATCAGATACACTGAAATGGAAATTAACAGTTCTCTCATATATATATATATATATATATATATATATATGTATGTATGTATGTATGTATATAGGCAGATGCCTCTACACAGGTGAACAGCAAATTAGCACACAATTTAATGAAGTTTTGACGTATGCAAAGACTAAACAGCAACAACAAGCTAATATGCTGCAGAGCTGAGCCTCAGTTCCGATTTAAGCCCACATGACATTCTGAGACCCGCACCAACCTCTTGTTCTGTTAATGCACTGCTCCTTAACTAAGCCCCGTCACTCAATGCTTTGCAAAAGGTCATAAGAACGTAAGAGAAGCCATGTTGGATCAAGCTAATGGCCCCTCCAGTCCAAACCTCTGCATCACACAATGGCCAAAATCCAGGTGCCACCAGGAGGGCCACCAGCAGCTTTAAGGATATAAGAGACGCCATGTTGGATCGGCGGATGGCCCATCCAGTCCAACACTCTGTGTCACACAGTGGCCAAAACCCAGGTGCCACCAGGAGCTCCACCATCAGGGCCAGAACTCCAGAAGCCCTCCCACCTCAATCATCAGGCTGCCAGCAACAGCAAAAGAGACTGGATTTATACCCCGCCCTTCACTACCCAAAGGTGTCTCAGAGCGGCTTACAATCTCCTTTCCCTTCCCCTCCACCCCAACAGACACCCTGTGAAGGTAGGTGGGGCTGAGAAAGCTCTTTCCAGAACTGCTCTTTAGAGAGAAGCTCCGAGAAAACTTGTGACTGACTCAAGGTCACACCAGCAGCTTCCTGTGGAAGAGTGGGGAATCAAACCCGGTTCTCCCAGATTAGAGTCCATGTTCCTCACCACTACACCAAACTGGCACAAGAGGATGCATAAAGAAATGCATTCCCATGATTTGTTCACAGATCTGGGGTTGGGGAGGGAGAGAGAACAACAGCTAACCAATCGGATCCCGGGTCCACTTAGCTGAACCTCTGAGAACTCTGATCTGATTGGTGGCAGATCACCAAGGCCTCAAATGGAGACCAAGGACTGCTGCTTTTCAGTGGAGACGCCAGGATTGCTGCTGGGACCTTGTGCGAGGGGACAGGCCTGGCCTGAACCTGCTCGTTTGGAAACAACAGCGTTACCTGCCCTGAACTGAGGCAAGCGTCCAGCACAGTCATCTGCAAGTTCCGCAGCCTCTCACAAGACCCGTCTGCGTTTTTCACCCAGAGCCTTGTCTCCTCCTCGGGCGGGACCGAAAAGAGGCGCCGGGCTTCCTTAAGGACGTTGTCTAGGAGGAAGGGAACAGAACCACAAGGGAGAAATTGGGAACATGAAAAGGACAGAAGAGAAGCCATGTTGGATCAGGCTCGCCCGTCCATTCCAACATTCTGTGTGTCACACGGTGGCCAAGGCCCAGGTGCCACAAGGAGGTCCACCAGCGGGGCCAGGACTCCAGAAGCCCTCCCAACCACCAAGAACACGGAGCATCCCTTGCCCCAGACAAAGTGTTCCATCTATACCTTGTGGCTAATAGCCACTGATGGACCTCCGCTCCATATGCTTATCCAATCCCAATCCCGTTGAAGCCGTCTATGCTTGTAGCAGCCATTACTTCTTGCGGCAGTGAACTCCAAGTGTTAATCACTCTTTGGGTGAAGAAGTACTTCCCTTTATCTGTTCTAAGCCTCCTGCTCCTTAAAGTCATGAGATGCCCCCATGAGTTCGTGTATGGCGAGAAAGGGAGAAAAGAACTTCCTGCTCTGCCTTCTCCATTCCATGCATAATTTTGTAACAAACTATTCCCTGCCTGCAAGGATCCCAGACTGTCCCTCTTCTCCCGCACTAGCTTGACACCCTCAAGCTACTCGAGTGCTCACCGATAATGTCCACGCGGCTGAAGGAGGCCACGACAGGGTTGTCCATGTCATTGTGCTGGCAGAGGTAGAGTTCCACCAGGTAAACCTCCACCTTCGGCATGCTTGGTAAGTCCACCACCTAAGGTGGAAGAATGAACAGAACAAAAAAAATCAGACAGTGAAGGACACGATATGCCCCCCAAAGGAGGAGGAGGAGGAAGAGGAGGAGAAGAAGAGATTGGATTTACACCCTCACCCTTCACCTCAGAGTCCCGGAGTGAACTCCCTTTCCCCCTCCCCTCCCCACAACAAACACCCTGTGAGATAGGTGTGGCTGAGAGAGCTCTGACAGAACTGCTCTTTCAAGGACAGCTCTGACAGAACTATGGCTTGCCCAAGGTCATCCAGCAGCTGCAAGTGGAGGAGTGGGGAATCAAACCCGGTTCTCCCAGATTAGAGTCCATGCACTTAACCACTACACCAAACTGGCAGAAGGTCATTGTATGAAGTGCACAGAGACGGGCATCCCTTCTCTACCACCATAAAGGGCATCCCTTCTCTACCACCAGTCTACAACTGGAGCCATCCTTCCTGAGCTAAGACAAAAATGTGTGAGCTGGAGGCTAAAAAACTGTAAGCTAGCTCACACTTGCTCAGCTTAGAGGGAACCCTGCCAAGTAAGCAAACACACAGCAGGAACTTCTGTCTTTAACGTCTGTCCTCAACGAGAGAGGAATGAACAGCTTTAAAAGGGAATTAGATAGCTTCAAGGAGGACAAGTCTATCAGTGGCTACTAGCCATGGTGGCTGAGGGGTGCCCTCCGCATTCAGGGGCACTAAGCCTCTGAATCCCAGAGCCAGGAAAAGCACCATCAGGGGAAGGCCTCGGCCACTAATGCCCTCAAGAGGAACTGGTTGGCCACTGTGTGAGGCAGGATGCAAGACTAGATGGACCACTGGTCTGATCCAGCAGGGCTCTTCTGATGACCTTATGAGGGGAGGGCCTCTATGCCTTGTTGTTGGCTGTCCAGAGGAACTGGCTGGTTGGTACGTGAGACAGGATGCTGGACTAGATGGACCACTGGTCTGATCCAGCAGGGCTCTTCTTATTAGGGGAAGGCCCTGTTGTTGACCCTTCAGAGGAGCTGGTTGGCCACTATGTGAGACAGGATGCTGGACTAGATGGACCACTGGTCTGATCCAGCAGGGCTGTTATTATGAGGGGAAGGCCTCAGCCACTACACCCTGTTGTTGGCTGTCCAGAGGAACTGGTTGGCCACTATGTGAGACAGGATGCTGGACTAGATGGACCACTGATCTGATCCAGCAGGGCTCTCCTTATGCCCTTATGAGGGGAAGGCTTCTATGTCTTGTTGCTGGCCATCCAGAGGAACTGGCTGGCCAATGTGTGAGACAGGATGCTGGACTAGATGGACCACTGGTCTGATCCAGCAGGGCTCTCCTTATGCCCTTATGAGGGGAAGGCTTCTATGTCTTGTTGCTGGCCATCCAGAGGAACTGGCTGGCCAGTGTGTGAGACAGGATGCTGGACTAGATGGACCACTGATCTGATCCAGCAGGGCTCTTCTTATGACCTTATGAGGGGAAGGCTTCTATGCCTTGTTGTTGGCCATCCAGAGGAACTGGCTGGCCGGTGTGTGAGACAGGATGCTGGACTAGATGGACCAGTGATCTGATCCAGCAGGCTCTTCTGATGTTCTTATGAGATAGGAGTGAACAACGTTTGAGGAGACCAGTGGAACCTGTAAAACCAACGAAATTTAATTCTGAGTGGTATATAACTAATGCAATCTGTGATCTGCGAAATCTTGGTTAAGAGTCTCTTCTCAGCTATGAATTCAGAAGGCGAGCCACTATTCCTTCAGACATTCCCACCAAAAATTCAACACTGAGATGGCAACGGTAGTCTCCCGGGGCTGACGTAAGAATTCCAGAGCCCCCGTGTAAAACAACTTGAAAACATTTATACAAGAGTGGATCCAGCAATCACAGTAAAATTCCTTCCCCAGACACCAAACAGGAAAAGTCACTCAAATACAGAAGTGTTAACACGGACACAGTTGAGTGTGAACACAGGGAGACCGGTGGCCTTCCCTTCCCATCCTCCTTGGATCCAAGCCACACCTGGCTCCCGGTGTAAACCAAAATGACAACCTGGCCTCCATCACATGCTTGCAAAGCGATAGGCGGGGTGTGTGAGGAGAGGACTTGTGTGTCACAAAGAACCCTACAAGCTGTCAGTGGGAGAGGAAAGGCTCACCCAGACAGACAGCGTGATGTAATGGTTACGAGAGGCGGCCTCGAACCTAGAGAACCAGGTTCAATTCCCCACTCGTCCTCCGTGTGAAGCCTGCTGGATGGCCTTGGGCCAGTCCCAGTTCTCTCAGAACTCTCTCAGCCCCACCTTCCTCCCAAGGTGTCTGTTGTGGGGCCAGGAAGGAAAGGCGATTGTAAGTTTCTCTGAGACTCCTTGGTAGAGATACCTAAACAGCATCTGCTAATCCTCCTCTCTGCAACAGCAAAAAGAAGAGCCATTTGTTTAAAGAAGAGATGCTGAAGACGGAACCCACTAGTGTCAGACTAAGCCAACTCCCTGTCATTAAGAACATTGCAGTTCTTATCTGTGGGTTCTCTTGTCCCCATGCGCTCTCCATCTACAATGCAAAGCCTAACATTCCCCCCCCGCTCTTCCCCGCAAAAACAATGACAGACAAAAGCTGGGGGGTGGCACAGCTTCCAGCACACCCACTCCTTGCAGTGGAGGGGGGGGAGAAGTAGTAGATTGGATTTATATCCCGCTCTTCACTACCCGAAGGATTCTCAGAGCGGCATACAATCTCTTTTCCCTTCCCCTGCCCACAACAGACACCCTGGGAGGTAGGTGGGGCTGAGAGAGCTCTTTCAAGGACTGCTCCTGAGAGAACAGCTCTGAGAAAACTTGTAACTGACCCAAGGCCGCACCAGCAGCTGCATGTGGAGGAGTGGGGGATCAAACCTGGTTCTCCCAGATTAGAGTTCGTGATCCTAACCACTACGCCAAAACATATCCCTCCTCCTGTTCAAGGCACTAAGCCGCGAACCCCTCACCTTGCGTTCAATGGGCGGCTGCTCGTGCTCAACGCCGTACCAGCTGACCAGGTTCTCCCACACTTCCTCCGGCACCAGAATGTATTCCTCGCATTCCACCAGCCTGTCCTTCAACCGGTACGACTCCAGATCTGGAAGGAAGGAAGGAAAGAGGGCTTGAGGTCACGGGCAGGCCCACCTTTCCAGGGAAGCCGGTCTCCAGCAAGCTGTGCGCAGCCAGTTAAGGACATAAGAACATAAGAGAAGCCAATGTTGAATCAGGCCAATGGCCCATCCAGTCCAACACTCTGTCACACAGCGGCCAAAATATACCAGGTGCCATCAGGAGGTCCAGCAGTGGGGCCAGGACACTAGAAGCCCTCCCACTGCTGCCCCTCCAGCACCAAGAATAGAGTGCATCACCTGCCCCAGCCTGAGAGTTCCTATCTATACCTTGTGGCTAATAGCCACTGATGGACTTCTGCTCCATATGTTTATCTAATTCCCTCTTGAAACTGTCCACGCTTGTAGCTGCCACCACCTCCTGTGGCCGTGAATTCCACATGTTAATCATTCTTTGGGTGAAGAAGTATTTCCTTTCATCTGTTCTAACCCGACTGCTCAGCAATTTCAGGGAGTGCCCACAAGTTCTTGTATTGTTCCGGCATGAAGAGTAGCGGGTGCTTCATCAGTGGAACTAACTGCTACGGGGAAAAGGGAAGGCCGTTTCCCAGGCAACTACACACACACACACGCACACCCCAAAAACAAGACGGCAAGAGAATCAAGGGCTAAATTCTAGTAAAGCGGCAGAAACCGTACCTTCAAAGAGCTCGGCGTTGTTGATCCGACCCGGGTAAGAGCTGGAGTTCTGGTCTCCGGATTCCACGTATGCTTTCCACTGCTGGTACCAGTGGTTCTCCAGCAGATACCTGCGCAAGGAAGCGGGAGATCAGATTTAGAGGACAGCAGCTTGCAAACAGGAACAGCTTACAACTGCTCTTCCCACCCTCACCTCAAATCAGAGCACGGCTTGTTCCATGTCCAGGACTGCACTAAGAACAACGGGACGCCACTGGCAACTAAACCATCCAGGTTCTCCAGAATCCCGGCTGTTTTATTTTTGACGTTTCCAGGGATTGTGACTGTCGAGATAAACTTTCCCAGACCGAAGCCAGGGCAGCTGAAGGCTGACAAGAAGGGGACAGGGGCTTCCCACGGCTAGAGCAAGAGATCCCTTCCACTCTCTCCCTTACCTTCGTCCTGAACCCGAAAGCCCGAGTCATCTCAACTCCCTGGCTTTTTGTGGTTGGCTCTGCCTCCTGTGGTTGCGCTCAACACTGTGCCAGAATTCCAAAGGTGCCCACAGACTGGAGACCCCTGGGTTGCGGCATCAGACTGCAGAGGTCTGGGTTCAAATGTTCACTCAGCTCTCCGGATGACCGTGGGCCAGTCACACCCTCTCAGCTTCACCGACCTCACAGGGCTGCTGGGGGGAGGGAGGGAGGGGGAGGAACCACGTATATTTTTCCCTGCGTTTGGAAGAAGGTCGGGATACCAATGTAATAGACTGTGTGGTATAAGCGAGGCTTCTAAATGGCTGCTCCCCCGTGGTGAGAACTTCCTCTGGGCATAGAGCAGAGGTCACTAGGAGAGTGTGCGGAGGGGTGGTAGCTGTGAATTTCCTTCACTGTGCAGAGGGTTGGACTAGATGACCCTTGGGATCCAAAAACCAGCTGGGCACTTCCCACCGCAAACAGGCATATACTGTTTTCCAGAACTGATTTGTTAACATGCAGTATTTTGAATGCAAATAATATACTATAACACGTATAATACACTACTGAAAAGTTCAGTTTTTTTCAGTGTTAGGAAGTTTAATTCTACATCCAAATAATGTATACATATTGTTGAAGATTAAAGGTCAAAGAAGGGGGCGGCAAAGGATGAGATGGTTAGACAGTGTTATCGAGGCAACAAACATGAAATTAAGCAGACTCCGAAGCACGACGGAAGACAGGAGGGCCTGGTGTGATGTGGTCCCACAGGGCCGCGAAGAGTCGGACTCGATCGTGCGACTGGACAACAACAACAACAAAAATTGTTGTTATTCAAATAACCGGCTTTTATTTCATACAAAAGTTCTCCATGTTACCCTTTTGTTTCTTCCTGCCTCTCAGACGACAAAAACTAAGACAACGTGCTCGGGTAGCACAGAGCGGAGCAGTCAGAGAGTCTCTGGAGTATTGTGCATATTCACGGTTTTGCTGGTAGAAAACTAAGGCATTCTATAAGTCTGCTAAATAGTACGATTGTACGTGTTAAAGTGATAAATGATGCACTGGATGTTGTTAAGCCCTGACCTGGCTAGCCCAGGCTGGCCCAATCTTATCAGATCTCAGAAGCTAAGTAGGCTCGGCCCTGGACAGTATTTGGAAGGGATCCCACCAAGGAATACCAGGGTTGTGACCAGTGTTCCCACTAAGCTGAGTTAGTGTGAGCTAGCTCATAGTTTTTCTGGCTCACACCTTTTTGTCTCCGCTCAGGAAGGATGGCTCCAGAGCAAACTAATTTATGCAGCAGCCAGATCGCTCGCTCACAACTTTAACGACAGCAGCTCACAAAGAAGAATTTTTGCTCACAAGACTCCTCAGCTTAGAGGGAGCGTTGGTTGTGACGGGGAGGCAGGGAATGGCAAACCACTTCTAAACGTCTCTTGCCTCGAAAACCCCATGGGGTTGCCATAGGTCAGCTCCAAACTGACAGCTAGAAAAAAAAGTTGTTAAAGCAACAACATAAATTTAGATTTGATAAGGAAGTTAATACTGGCTACACTGTAATTTCCCCCCCAGATTTTCCACTTTCTTTTTTTTAAAGGCTTTGAAATTCCTGGATATTTGTCATCTCTACAAGATCCACAATACCGCCATCTGTCATTTTTAAAGCGCTTTCAGAGTCCAACACTTTTACACACATTGTTATTGTTAGCCATTCAGTCGTGTTCGACTCTTGGCGATTCTGTGGGCCAGCTCTCTCCACGTTTTCTGATCTTGTACTGTTTCTTTGAGTCGTTCCACGCTCAGGCTGGTGTCAACTTTTATAGTGTCCAGCCACCGTGCCACCCTGTTCTTTGGTGGCCAGGTTTCCTTTCGCCGCTAACCAATCCGAACATAATTGCTTTTTCCAGTGAGTTCTTCCGCATGACATGGCCGAAATAAGTCAACCACAGTTTTGTGATTTTTCCTTCCGATGGCATGTCTGGTTTTATGCACTCCAATACTGCTTGTTTGTCACCTTTGCTGTCCAAGGAATGCGCAGGAGTGTTTTTACACACGTCATCTTTGCTGTAATCCTTACAACAGCTCTGTAAGGTAGGACAGTTTTATCATCGCCATACTACAAGTGGAGGGGGTGCGGAACGCATGTCTTGCCAAAGGCTACCTATTGAGTTTGTGTCGGAGGCAAGATCTGAGCAGAGGACTTCCCAGCCACTCTCCTACTCCACCAGATTTCTGGCAGCTTTTGTTGAGCAAGAACTCCTCCCTCCAGCTGCTGTTTGCAGAGTTTCCAGGTCTCATGGGAGGAAATGCCCTCTTCCTGCCCAACTACTCATCTTCCTGGGGCAGCAGAGCTCTTGCGCTCAGCGCGTTGGATGTCTTGAGAACTACCCCTATGCAATCTGATGAAGTGTTCAACCCATTCAAAAGCTTTAGCTTCCATATCCACAGAAAAGAGCTACAACTACGCATGCCTTTGGGTCACACAGAGCTCTTTGCTCTAACAAAAGCCTGTGGGACCCAAAAGTCTGCAAAGTCCTATACAACTTCTCTCTGTCGTCCATTCATTTAAGCCTGACTTTTCTTTCGCTGTCAAGTCGCAGCTCACTTAAACATCTCGGCCTCCCCTGCTGAAGACACTATCTCCATGCGGCCCGGATCAAACAAACTGAAGAGTCCAGCGGCACCAGTGTTAGTGCAAATTGTTTTGCTCTAATCCGGGAGAACCGCGTTTGATTCCCCACTCCTCCACTTGAAGCTGCTGGATGACCTTGGGCAAGCCACAGTTCTGATAAGAGCTGTTCTTGAAAAAAAACAGTTTCTGTCAGAGCTCTCTCAGCCCCCACCTACCTCACAGGGTGTCTGTTGTGGGGAGGGGAAAGGAAAGGGAGTTTGTAAGCCACTCCGAGACTCCGAGTGAAGGGCGGGGTATAAAGCCAATCTCCTCCTCCTTTACTACTACTACCACCACTAATGTTTTAATTAACTATTTATTATTATGTTTTGTGTTGCCGATGGCCTAACTGTTGCTGTGATCCGCCCTGAGCCCATTTGCGGGGAGGGCGGACTATAAACTTGAAACATAGATAAATAAAAACACTAACCGAGGCTGACCCTGCTCGGCTTCCAAGATCGGATGAGAACGGGCTCGCCAGGGACACCCAGGTCAGTGCAGAGACAAACAGAGGCGGTTTGCCATTGCCTGCCTCTGCATAGTGACCAATGTTCCCTCTAAGCTGTGGAGTCTTGTGAGCAAAAATTCTGCTTTGTGAACTACTGGCATTAAAAGTCGTGAGCGACTGATTTGGCTGCTGCATAAATTAGTTTGCTCTGGAGCCCTCCCTTCCTGAGCTGAGACAAAAACCTGTGAGCTGGAGGCTAAAAAATGGTGAGCTTGCTCACACTGACTCAGCTTAGAGGGAACACTGGTAGCGACCCTGGACTTCCTTGGTGGTCTCCCACCCCAAAATACTAAGCAAGGCCGATCCTGCCCAGCTTCCGAGATCTGACGAGATCGGGCTCGCCTGGCCTACCCAGGTCAGGACAAGCCTTGCCGACTTATCCGTTTTACCCTTGAACTAATAAAAAGCATGCATAACTTGGCGTGGAAGCAATTTTAAGGCTGCCAGAAAGTCCCAGTTCTTCCTCCACCACCAGAAGAAACCCAGCGGAAGGAGTATGCCCCACGGGGATTTTACCCCCCCGCCCAAGAACTGGCCCTGGCTCACTCAGACCGGGGTGAGCACCCTGACTTTTGAGGAAATCGGTACCGGCCGGGAAAGAAGCCACACGCCCATTATCTCTTCCGTTTACTAGGAGACAAACCCGACTCCTCCCCCACGCCCCGCCAGCTAGAAAAACAGCAAGGTGAGTCATAAGAACAAAGAACTGAGGACCACACTGGATAGGGGCAAGGAAGGAAGGGCGACGCCAGCTATTTCGCTCAGCGTGAGCGCAGGTGTGGCGAGGTGGAGGCGAAGGCATAACCCAGGAACTGTCAGGACGGAGGAAGACTTCTGTTTTTAAATACGGAATAGACGCTTCAAGTTGACAACGGACGCAGCACGCGGCTTATCACCTCTGCAGCATTAAATCCAGCGATTTATTTTTATTTTACCTCGTTGAAGCTGCGACCGTACAGGCATCTTCTCTAAAGAAATCTCCACTGAACTGGCTTCCAAGTCAACAGGCATAGGAGCCTGCATGCCTCACTACAAGGAGACGGAATGCACAGCGGAGATGGGGGGCTCCTTGGTTAACGCTAGCATCGTAAGCTAGGCCGTCACAACCACACACGCACCCACACACAAATGGGCAAGTTCGCATCTAGCCAGTCAAGAAGGGCAGAACATGCAGAATGCCAAATTGCTCCAGTCCCCGAAGACATATTTTGTTTTGTTTTTTTAAATAGCTGAAACAAGAAACTGGGAATCGCACAAGACAGGAAGTTGGTCAGCGACTTCACAGCAAAACCAAAAGTAACTCCTTAGAAGGGAGTGGGGCGGGGGGGGGGGGGAGAAGCCGCATAAGGATAAGCGGATGGGCCGAACGTTCCCACAAGAGAGACGGCGGACGCACCAAGACGCTGAGGCCACTGAGGGCGAGGCGGCCAGGAAACTGAAACCGCCTCAGCAGTCGGGATGGCCAGACACCGATGCTGTCCTAAGGCGGCCACAGAACAAGCTCACGGGCGTTGTACAGCGGCCCCAGCCCCAAGAGAAAAGGCAAGTTGCCATTTTTTTGGAAGAAAGGGCTCTAGTACATTTACGGCAGCGGTGCAAGAATCAGATGCTCAGGAGGTGCTGTTCTCACCAGCCTGCTGGAGAAGTTACACCGGTTGGAATTCTGCCTGCCAGAGGTCCATAAAAAGCCAAGGAGTTCTATCGGGGGGAAAAAATGTGTGAGAATCAAGTGGGGGGGGGGGTTCCCCTCGCTTGAGAAGACTAACCCTTATGAGGGAGGCCACAAGAAGTGGATTTCTTAAATTAAATTGCAGCTACCGAGAAGTGGGAAAGGTTGTCATTCAGGAAGCACTCTGAGGCAACCCAGTGGTCTATGCCAGGATCCCTGGACTCAAGAAGGGAGCATACAGAGCAACGGAAAACAGCCAGATGCAACACGGACCTCACGAGGAACACCCTTATGGGCTGAGCTGGGATAAGGACTGGATCCATGTTCACGGGACGGATTCAAGTGTTCACACCACAAGAAGAGGAAGAAGAAGAGATTGGATTTATGCCCCGCACTTCACTACTCAAAGGAGTCTCAGAGCGGCTTACAAACTCCTTTCCCTTCCCCTCCCCACAACAGACACCCTGTGAGGTAGACGGGGCTGAGAGAGCTCTGACAGAAACTGCTGTTTTTCAAGAACAGCTGTGCCAGAACTATGGCTTGGCCGAGGTCATCCAGCAGGTGCAAGTGGAGGAGTGGGGAATCAAACCCAGTTCTCCCAGATTAGAGTTCGGGCACTTAACCACTACACCAGATTAGAGTCCGCGCATTTAACTACTACACCAAACAAGTGAGCATGCATTGATAGTTTCAAAGGGCGGCTGTGCTGGTTTGCGACAGCTAGATTTGTGCCCAGGAGCATTTTGAAGGCCAATGAAATTTTTAGGGTATGAGCTTTCAAGAGCCAAATCTCCCTTCGTCAGATAGGGAGCGTTGGCTCTTGAAAGCTTGTACAGAAAAAAAACTTGTTGGTGCTATTGGACTCGGAATCTACGCATTGAAAAAGTAGGCGATCTACCTCCCAACCACTCTTTAACCAACCCAGGAGGAAAGATCAGATGCCAGCGTGGTGTAGAGGTTAAGAGAGCTGGACTAGCATCTGAGAGACCCACGTTCAAAAAGCTGGGTGACTTTGGGCCAGTCACAGCCTCTCAGCCTGACCTCCCTCACAGGGTTGTTGCGAGGATAAAATGGAGGAGAACAGAACAATGTGAGAACATAAGAGGAGCCCTGTTGATTCAGATCAATGGTTGATCTAGTCCTGTCTCGCACAGTGGCCAGCCAGTTCCTCTGGAGGGCCAACAACAGGGCAGAGAGGCTGAGGCCTTCCCCCTGATACAAACTTAAGAAGAGCCCTGCTGGATCAGACCAGTGGTCCATCTAGTCCAGCACCCTGTCCCACACAGTGGCCAACCAGCTCTTCCGGAGGGCCAACAACAGGGCAGAGAGGCCGAGGCCTTCCCCTGATGTTGCCCCCTGACTTCAGAGGACGTAAACTGCTTTGGATCCCCACAGGGGAGAGAAAGGCAAGGTACAAATGAGTTAAGTAAATGAATAAGGTGGCTAGAAGAGTGCCAGGGAGAAACTAATCCTAGTGAGGTGATCTTGAACACGCCCTTTCTCCACAAGAGACATACAGCAGAGAAGAATTCACCAGAGCAATGCATGAGGGACAATTCTGTAGCGTGACCCTACAATGCGAATCCTCCACACGAGGCTGCAGCCTAAGAGCGTATGCCCCTAGGGGCCAGGGCAAAAGCGTCTCAATACCGTACTCCAAAAAAAGCACTGTTGACATAAATGACCACATATATAAAAATTAAATAGTAATCCCCGAAGCATCTTCAGGACTTACAATTTATTCCAGTTTTAGTCTCTGAAAGAGTTGGAGCTCCCTAGCTCTCACCCACAGAACTTAGGCTAACGTGAAACTTCATTCAGGCGGGTAACTGTGTTGGTCTGAAGCAACAGAATGGAGTCCAGCGGAGCCTTTAAGACCAACAAAACTTAATCCTGGGGATAAGCTTCCGGGTCCATCAAGGCTTATTACCCAGAATTATTTTTATTTATTTATGAATTCAACTTATAGACTACCCTCCCCTGCGTACAAGGCTCAGGGCGGTGGACAACAGTTACTGTAGAATACATTCATCCGAATTAAGACAATTTAAAACAGTAGACCATATAACAATTCCAGAATGTCGCTTAAATAAACCCCATTATCGCTATTCCATGGGGTGGGGGAGGAGAGAAAGGAGAGGCCAGGCAGGATGGAAACCGTTGCTGTCCTCCACCGTAAGTCTGGCGGGGACATCTCTGCCCTCCTTACAGGCCCTGCAGAAATGCATTATTTATGTATTTATTTATTCTATTGAACTTGTATCCCGCCCTCCCCGCAAGCAGGGTCTCCACAGGACTCCGATGACACTTGGCAGAGCGTTCCACCAGGTCAGAGCCAGGGCCAAAAAAGCCCTGGCTCTGGTTGAGGACAGCCAGATATTTTTCAGGATCAGGGATCACCAGTAGGTTCTTCTCTCCATAGTGTAATGCTCTTTGGGGAGGTACACCAGGAGAGACGGTCCCAGCAATATATAAATAACTAAACCCATGAAAGCTTATACCCAGAATTAAACTTTGTTGGTCTTAAAGGTGCCACTGGACTCAAACTTTGTTCTATGAAACTTCATTAACTCTTGAAGGCATCACTGGACGCCTGTTTCCTTTTGCTGCAAGAGAAGTTAACAGGGAAGGTTGCCAGTCTCCAGATAGCACTTGGGGGTCTCTCAGAATTGCAACTGATCTCTGGATAGCTTAGATCCATTTCCCCTGTGGGGAAAAAACTGCTTTGGAGGGTGCACTCTGCGGCATTAGACCAGGGGTGGCCAAACTGTGGTTCGGGAGCCATCATGCGGCTCTTTCACACCTATTGTGTGGCTTCCAGCAGGGCGGCCGGGGAAGCTAAATATCATTAGCAAGCAAATGTCATTGGACAAATAAATTTCATTTATCAATATCTGCTTTTACCGTTTTTGTTATTATTTTTGGCAGTCTCGTTTAAGGTTAATAAAAAGCAAATCTGCATATTTCCCAGTCAAAACGTGTAATATTTGTTCATGTCTTGCAGCTCTCAAACAGCTGATGTTTATTCTATGGGGCTCTCACGTTAAGCACGTCTGGCCACCCCTGCATTAGACCCTGTCGAGGTCTTTCCCCAGGATCCACTCTCCCCCAGGCTCCAGAAATTTCCCAAACTGGAGCTGGCAACAGGGCTACAGCCCCTATGGAATCACTACTTTGGACGGCATTTGAGTACCATGGCACCTTTAAAACCAGCAAAGTTTAATTCTGGGTATAAGCTTTCCTGCGTTGGTCTTAAAGGTGCCAAACTTTCTTTCTGTTGCTTCAGACCAAACACAGTGGCCCACCTGAATCTAAAGACGCATGCATGCACAAGAAAGCTCTATACCCAGAATTAAACTTTGTTGGTCTTAAAGGTTCCACTGGACTCAAACTCTGTTCTGTTGCTTCAGACGTACGCAGCTACCCGCCTGAATCTACTCTTGGACGTTGCATGCAGCCAACCAGTGTTCCCTCTAAGCTGAGTTAGTGTGAGCTAGCTTACAGCTTTTTAGCCCCCGGCTCACACCTTTTTGTCTCAGCTCAGGAAGGGGACGGCTCCAGAGCAGACTAATGGATGCAGCAGCCAAATCGCCCGCTCCCAACTTTAACGCCAGCCGCTCACAAAGTTGAACTTTTGCTCACAAGACCCCGCAGCTTACAGGTAGCATTGCAGCCAACCGGTGCGGAAACCCATCTAACCTGCCACTGGGGTCGCATTTGAAAAAGCAAGGCTGGAGTCCCCGGGAAACTCAGGCTGGAAACGAAACCTTGTCAGACGGACCCCCGCAAAGCTCCGGGTTTCGTTCTGCAGCGACAGACCCCTCCCCAGTGCGTCTAACCCCCTCCGGCAATATACAAATAACAACTGAACAACCCGCCAGGCAAGACCGGGGCAGGATCTCGCAGCTCCAATTCCGCGGCAGGAAGAGAAGAGAAAGTTACCCGCGGCGACGGAACTCGGGACTTTTGCTCCGCGGGGACGAAACCGGCGATTGGTGAACTCCCGATAGGTAAAAAAGCAAATAAACCCTGTGATTGTTCCCCCCCACTTTCATGGTTTGTAAATGGGGGGGGATCCTAATCCGAATTAGCGACTGCGCGTACGTACAGAGCCCGGGAAGAGGATATTTTCTGCCGCTTCCTAGCAGGGACCCCCCCCGCGCCCGGTTCCCAACTCCCCCGCACCCCTCAGGCACCCTTACCATTTCTCTCCCGCCCGCAGCGGCCGCTCCCGCCCGGGTTGGCCCGGCCCGTCGCCCTCGACTTGCCGCTTCTGGGCCTCGAGCCCCGGCACCCCCCGCTCCGCCGCCATCGCCGCCGCCTCTTCTTCTTCCTCTTCCTCCTCCTCCTCCCGCGCCGCTCCGTTCCTCCACCGGCCCGGAAGCGAGAAGCGGAGACACCTTATTTCCCACTCCCGGCTCTCGAGCGGCCCCGCCCACCCGCTTCCGCCCGGCCATGATAGGTGTGGCGGGGAGGGCGAGGAGAGAGCGCGGCCGGCGGACATGTTGAGTGTGGCGTGCCGGGGGCGCGTTGACCCGGCAGGGGGCGTCGCGGACGCCATCTTGTTTGTGTCTAAGGGGGAAGGGCAGTTGGGGGCGTGGCCAGTTTTCTAAAAGCCTCGTTGTTACTCTATGGTCCGTCTTGATCGGTTATTCTTGGGGTGCAGTTCTAGGCTGCCTCCAGGTGTACCCTGGATAACAGTTAAAGAGCTGGAACTGTTGGCTGCCAGACAACTGTAGGATCTCCTGGCTGCTCTACACACTTGGAAACAAACAACCAATCAAACAGGCCTTCTCTGGACTAGGGCTTGCCAGGCCCTTACTGTGTTTTGGTGATGGTGGGGGTCCTGTCTTCATCCTACAGTCTTCTGGAAGTGACAGAACCAGGCAAGGCATGTTGCACAGGGGACTTCTAGCATTTGGGGGAAACTCTGTGGTTACTATGGAGTTTTCCCCCAAAATGCTAGCACATCCCCTGTGCAATATGCCCTGCATGATGATGTCACGTCCAGGTGACATTGATATCCCCTCCATTTGACATCATTGCGCTGGGCAAGTCAGGTACAGATGGGGCTGCTCATGGGTGGGGCTCCCCTGCCAGTCAGTGGGGGAATGGTAACCTCACTCAGGACTACTTGACAAGGGGTACAGGAGACAGCATCCAAATCTGCCAAATGAATATCGAAAGTATAAGCAAGTCTAAATGCCAATACTTGCCATACAAAATAAATATCATTATTACTCGTCTTGAATGGACAAAGCTGAGCTTGTGTCATGATTTGACTGGGGCAGAGGTAGATCGTACACTGAGAGGCAGCAGTCCTGAGGAATACCTTACAGACCCTTTGTGCACTCAACCACGCTAGTTCCACCATCTTTAGTTCCGGCATGGCTCTTCTGTTGTGTGGAAGATTGCCATCTTTGTTTCTGGTGGGAATTTAGAACTGTTTCAGAGTGGATCCTATGTAGGGCCGTTGGAGGGCTGTCTTCCGGGAGGAATGAGGGCAGGGGGTGGGTGGCTGACCTTAAGAGGGGGTGGGTTTGGTTTGATTGTACAAATAAAATAAGTGAGGGGAGAGTTTGGATCACCAACTCCCGCTTAGGAAACGCCTGGAGATTTGGGAGTGGTGAACTCTGAAGAGGGCAGGGAGCTCAAGGGCACGATGCCATAACAGTCCACCCTCCAATGATGCTATTCTTCCAGAGGAACTGTAGTCTGAGGATCATAATTCTGGGAGAAACCCAGGCGCCATCTGGAGCAGGACAGCAAACCCCCGGGTGGGAGCTGGAGTTCTCCCTGAATGACAAATGATCTCCAGGTGACAGTGGTCAGTTTCCCTGGAGAAAATGGCAGCTCTGGAAGTTGGATTCTATGGCATCACACCCAGCTGAGTTCTTTCCCCTCCCAAACTCTGCCTTCCCCTCCCCAGGAGCCAGCCTCAAATCTCCAGCAGTTTCCCCAGGCTAGAATTGGGAATCCATCAGTGGCTATTAGCCATAAGGTATAGACAGGAACTCTCAGGCTGGGGCAGGTGATGCTCTGTATTCTTGGTGCTGGGGGGGGGGGCAACAGTGGGAGGGCTTCTGGTGTCCTGGCCCCACTGCTGGACCTCCTGATGGCACCTGGTATTTTTGGCCACTGTGTGACACAGAGTGTTGGACTGGATGGGCCATTGGCCTGATCCAACATTGGCTTCTCTTACGTTCTTATGGTTGTTAACCTTAGTGGTGTAGAATTCCATCTGTGAAATTACCCATTACCTCTAGCGAACTTTGAAAGGAATACAAACACACATTATAAGGAGTGATCAGCTTTTTGCTTCCATAAATCTAGATACGGTGAACTAGCATTGCCTGTGAACTATGCCATAGTTAAGTTTCCATTCTTAGCCATAGTTTAGTATGGTACCTGAATGGGTCACTGCATCAAACATAGTCGGAGGGCTTAATAGTGCACAGGTAGTGCTGCAGAAATTCCTCCACATCAGAACGACACAGCCTTTAAAGATGCAAGCGCAGATGCTTTCCCCTCTTTTCCCAAAACCAGCTTGCTGAGGCCTAAAAGCGTAGGGCCTTCCTGTAGAGAAGTAGTACCCTCTTTCGGTTTTCTTTCTCATGCATTTTAGACAAATGGAAACAGAAACTTTGAGCGTGCCCACACCTACAAAAAAACCTTTACCTAGCTCTACATTCTGTTGTTTATACAACTGCACAAAAGATATTTGGAACGAAAGAGAGAGAGGAAGGAAACACCGATCATACATAGACAGGAGTCCGTGTCGGAAAGAACAGCAAGATGCCAGAAAGAAACAGAAATGTCTTGTCCCTCCTTCCTATCGACATCAACAGTGTGCATAGTGAGATTCTATTCATTGCATCTGAAAAACATGGTAATGAAAGCGTATGCTGGAATAAAATCTTCCTAAAGTGCCACAAAACACTGTATAATTTTTGTTGCAATGGACCTACTCTATTACCCTTCTGCAGCTGATGTGAAGTGTGCATAAAAGGTAAAGGTTCCTTGCTCGAAAGCCAGTCGAATCCGACTCTAGGTTGCGGTGCTCATCTCCGTTTCAAAGCCGAAGAGCCAGCGCTGTCCGAAGACATTTCCGTGGTCATGTGGCCGGCATGACTAAACACCAAGGTGCACGGAACGCTGTACCTTCCCACCGAAGTGGTCCCTATTTATCTACTTGCAATTCTTGCTTTCGAACTGCTAGGTTGGCAGGAGCTGGAACTAGAGACAGGAGCTCACTCCGTCATGCGGCACTCACGGGTCTTGAACTGCTGAACTACTGACCTTCCGCAGCCTGCAGTTCAGCGTCTTAACCACTTGAGCCACCGCGGCTCCAAAGTGTGCATGCACACCCACAATTAAACTTTTAAAAGTGTCTCTAGACTCAAACTTTATTATATAAATACCATATGTGTCACCCCTGGTCTATTCCCAGTTTTATCATTCACGGCTATTCGAAGGAATGCATGTGAAAGCTGGATTGTTAAACCGTCATGGATTTAGGAGGAAATAGTCCCAAAGAAAAACCATGGTATATTAGGACTGCTTAGCCAGTCTTGCGGTCTTAACAATGCAACATCCAGTTAGCTTGATCAGTCTACAGATAAGGCTTGGAAACAAGCACTTTCTGAACCTCTTGTCCATAGACCAGGCTTCCCCAACTCGGTGCCCAGGAGAACCATGGTGCCCACAGTGTTTTTTTCCAGTGTTTTTTGAAAGTGGGTGGGGCTGGGTGGGGCTTTTGCCCAGCAGGGCTTCTGATTGGCCACTGGAGATCTGATTGGCTGGGTGGCTCTTTTAAAAGTTGCTTTGGCAGCAGCTGTCACCCAGGGTTGCCAGGTCACTTACCTGCTGCCGGCAGGGGGACGGAGTTTCCTTTCCGAGATCTTCTGGCACACGCACACCACGATGACGTCACCCGGAAGTGACGTCATCGCACTAGGCATGTCACCATGGGGACACTCTAGCATTCGGCCAGAAACTCTACAGTACCATAGAGTTCTTAGGCTGAGTGATGGAGCATCATCGTCCCCCTTGGCAATGTGCCCAGCTTGATGACATCACCTCCGGGTGACGTCATCATGCTGGGCATGTTGGCATAATCCTGGCACTTTTGGGGCGGTGTTCCCCCTGCCAGCTGGATCTGGGCCGGTGCATCAGGGGCCCCTAAAGTGGGCAACCTCTCCCGGGGGGGAATGGCACACCTACTGCCACCCCAACACAAGGACAGTATGAGTGGAGATAAACTCTGTGAATGCTCGAAAATATTTTGGGATGATATATTCATTTTAAAAGGCATCCTGTTAGCACAGGGCTGCTGCCTGAATAGTTGAAGACGAACTCTTTAAGCGTTACCTGGAAGAGTTACATTTTGCAATTGGCTCCGCCTCTTGCGCCCCTCGTTCTGTGATTGTGCCTGTGGTATATTTAGTGTAGATACGTAATAGAACAGTTTGCTTTTTTGATATATGTGTGATTTAGTTTGGTCCTATTGGGTGGAGCTCTTGTTCCAGTTTCCAGTTTTGTATGTTAGCTGTAGTTGTTGGTTGTGGGAGTGGTCCCCTTGCAGATAAATAGCTGATGTTCTAAGCCAGTTTGTCCCTGCTGAATAAACCCAAAAACAAATGCCTAATAAGTACTCTAACCTGGGAACCCACGGCCAAAAGAAAACATTACAAGCTGTCAGAAGTTAGCCTGTATCTCCTTTGGGTCGCCACCAGGATAAATGTCACAGAATTAGAGCCTGGATTGAGCCTCAGTCCTCTGTTAAACCTATGATATTTTAGGTTTTGTAATAATAAATAGTCTCTATAATTGAATCTTTGGGTTCTGTTTCCCTGGGGCTACGGAACTCCGCTGTTGCTGTGGCCTTTCTGGTACCAATAACTGTACGTGACTTTTGCCTCAGAGGATGTTTATACATTCCAGAAGTTAGTGGTGTCGCTGTCAGAGTCAAAACGGATAGGGGATCTGAAACTAGCTTCTTTGACTCTCCTTAACTTTCTGAGAGCTTTCTGACCCCAGAGATGGAAAAAGGGGGATGGATTTGGGTCGGTACATCGGGTCAGTTCTAGTTTGGCCTGCGTCACATCCATGGTAGTCCTACGTGATAGGTATGTCAGTCAGTATGTTAGCAGCTATAGGTCCAAGTAAGATATATACTTCTGGTTCACTAATGGTAGGGGACTGGCCATCAACAGTTCCATGTGAGACCTTGGTGGCTAGTCCAGAACGTTCTGAGTTCTAGACAACTGCACTGTTTTTAAGTATTGTGTTGAAACATTCTGTGTTGAATATTGAAATGCTACCAAGTGTTTTCCATCCTGAATGCGTGTGATGGAATAAATTCAGCTTTGTGTAGGAATCATTGTCTCTTTACTAGATTCAGTCCCTTGCCACTCTTCAGCCAACCAAGACTCAGGGAATTTGGGGGGGGGCTTTCCCAGAAGAAGTCCTGGCTCCCAGAATCCCACAACAGTAAACATTACAGCTCCTGTCATCCCTGACAGAATTCCAATGATGCCCACAGGCTCAAAAAGGTTGGGGACCCCTGCCACAGACTCTGCATGCAAAATCCATTATGTGGGCCATCTTAACAGTTCTCAGGAGAATTTCCCAGGGGGAAGCTTTATGTTGGGTTGGTTTGTTTTTTTTAAAGCTTTCAAACAATACAGTTTTAAAAAGGATTGGCAAGGGCTTGGGCCCTAGGAGTTTCTTTAGGCATGTTTCTTTAGGCACATGCCTTGGTGACTCACATCACACGGCAGAAAGATTGCTGTCACAAAGGCCATGCTTACATCAGCAGTTTTCATGCAAGCCATTTCTGACACTTGCAAAAAGGGAGGGCATGATCCATGTCTTCTGCGGCTATCCACTGTTTTCTTGGGAAAACCCACACTACTTTAAAAGCACTACTGTATGCATGCTTTTTGGGCTAGGAATGTGATAAGAAGTTTCAAGTGTGGCAAGGAACACAAACAAAGCCAGATGGTGCTCTCCTAATGATATTTCTCTGCTGGACCGGGGGGGGGGGATCGTACGTGTCAAAGGGCCTTCTTGAGTGAGAACCTTAATGCACAGATCTCCATGCATAGTCTTGGATGATACACACCACTGTGTACCCGCACGTAATGCAAAGCCAGCATATGTGAGATGCTGAAGTTGCAGAGTTTTGTTCTGTTTTATGCAGCTTTTTAAATAGGCTTTAGCATAGTAGAATTATCAGAGGCCGAGCCATTGGGTATCTGAAGGCCTACCTCTTAACCACTACACCAGATTGGTGCTCACAGCAGAGAGCCAGTTTAGTGTAGTGGTTAAGAGCGCGGACTCCAATCTGGGAGAACTGGGTTTGATTTCCCACTTCTCCACATGCAGCTGTGGGTGACCTTGGGCAAGCCACGGTTCTCTCAGAGCTGTTATCTCAAGAGCAGTCCTCAAAGAGCTCTCTCAGCCCCGCCTACCTCACAAGGTGTCTGTGGTGGGGAAGGGAAGGAGATTGTAAGTTGCTCGGAAACTCCAGGTGAAGGGCGGTATATGAATCCAAATTTCTTTTCTTCTTCTTTCCCACATACATGAAGCTGCCTTATGAGTCCGTTAGCCCATCAAGGTTGGTCTTGTGTATTCTGGCCAGCAGTAGCTCTCTGGGGTGTCTGATATGTGTCTTTGCTCTTCTCAAATTGTTGTGTCCGGAGATCAGGGACAGGCGCCAGCCAGGGACAGCCAAGCTTCAGTCTTGGGAACACTAGGGACTAGGCTCCTGAATTCACAGTAAGGAGCCAATGGGACCCTGGCGGGAAATTTGAACCCACTGATGGAACAACGGGGTGCCCCTCCCCAATGTATATAGTTGGCCACCCGGCCGTTGTTTGTTGTCTTGTTTGTGAAGTACTAATAAACGTGTCTTCACCTATGTCGTGGTCCGAGTCGTAATGTATAGAACCCAGTACTTTACACAAATAATATGCTTTAATGCAGCCAAGTTTTCATATGTTTTGGGTAATTACCCGCTCTCATTTTATTCTTGTGTCTTTAAAGGTGTTGAAATTCTAGTTATGTTGTCAACGTGGATTTTGCCTCTTCTCGCTGAAATGGAACTGCAGAAGTGCATCCTAAAATAATTATTTCTGGATTGTATTAGTTATGGGGGAGGTGGGCTTACAAAATATTACCTTACAGTTAAGATTGCAACTTGGCTCCTAGTGTTACCTGACATGATGCTACCACCAGGCCCAGAATTTTTTTACCCACGTAGTCTTCTAATGTCTAAAAAAGGAATCTGCCCCAACGTAGAAATTCCATAAAATTCTGTGCTTCACTGCCAGGCCTAGAAGTCTCAGAACTGATGACTGCTGTTACTAGTATTTCAGCAACCATAGAAGCTCTTGGCCATGTCAATATAGATGCTTTGTAAGCCTTACAAAAAAGAAATGAGAAATTTATCCCAAGTCACAATATAGTACAGAATCATATGGCCTTAAGTTATTTGTTGGTTGCCCCAAAGAAGATTTATATGCTAGTAAACACTGCTATTAAAAATGCAGGGAACATTTTCCCATAAAAGTTGCAGAAGAGCCTTATTGACTGGTAAAGATGGCTTCCTGAGGAAGAAAGCCTAGCTGGAAATTTGCTTAAGGTCCCAGTGAGATGTGATCTCATATTCCTGTGCGTTGTCGTTGTATATGTGTTAGTTGTTTCTGTGTTGCTGTGACAAATGAATTGGTTTCTGTGTTGCTGTGAGAGCCAGTTTGACGTAGTGGTTAAGAGAGGCAGACTCTAATCTGGAGAACTGGGTTTCATCCCCCACTCCTCCCCATGAAGTCGGCTGGGTGACCTTGGTTCAGTCACAATTCTCCCAGTCCCCAAAATAAACCTGACTCGCCACAAAAAGAGCCAGTGTTTCAATCTGCCAGACAATCTTCAGATCTCCTGTCTATACTACGCCCACTGCCATATGATAATTAGAATTGTGTTGCTGTAAATACGTCATGAAAAAGACTATCCCGCTTAGGGTTGCCAGGTCAGGGCTGGAAAATACCTGGAGACTTTGGGGGTGGAGTCAGGAGAGGGCGGGGTTTGGGGAGGGGAGGGGCCTCAGCATGGTACAATGCCATAGAGTCCGCCCTTCAAAGCAGCCATTTTCTCCAGGGGAGCTGATCTCTTATCAGCTGGGGATCAGTTATAAAAGTGGGAGATTCCCAGGCCCCACCTGGAGGCTGGCAACCCTAATCCAATTAATGACTAGTATGATGGTTTTGAGCATGCTGGAAGCAGAAGACACATGAAGAACAGAACAGAGAGTGTAAAATGGAGTGTGAATAAATGGAAAATTGCTCTTAAACAAGCAAAATGGGGGAGAATGATGGAGAAATGAACAAAACACAACTCCATTTTGTGTGCCTTAAAACTTAAAATATTTGTAGGTCCTGAATTCCTGAACTATGGCTAAATTCTGCTAACATCATAAATGCTGCTGACATCATAAGAGAACCTAAGAACATAAGAGAAGCCAATGTTGGATAAGGCCAATGGCCCATCCAGTCCAACACTCTGTCACACAGTGGCCAAAAAATACCAGGTGCCATCAGGAGGTCCAGCAGTGGGGCCAGGACACTAGAAGCCCTCCCACTGTTGACCACCCCCCCCAAGCACCAAGAATACAGAGCATCACTTGCCCCAGACCGAGAGTTCCTATCTATACATTGTGGCTAATAGCCACTGATGGACCTCTGCTCCATATGTATATCCAATTCCCTCTTGAAGCCATCCATGCTTGTAGCTACCACCACCTCCTGTGGCAGTGAATTCCAAGTGTTAATCACTCTTTGGGTGAAGAAGTACTTCCTTTTATCCATTCTAACCCAACTGCTCAGCAATTTCATTGAGTGCCCATGAGTTGTTGTATTGTGAGAAAGGGAGAAAAGAACTTCTTTCTCTACCTGCTCTATCCCATGCTTAATCTTGTAAACCTCTATCATGTCACCCCTCAGTTGTCATTTCTCCAAGCTAAAGAGCCCTAAGCGCTTTAGCCTTTCTTTATGTAGGAGATCTTACGTTAAGAATGTACACGCCTGCTTCATCAGTGTTGTACTCATAAGATAAAAACAATTGCCTGGTGATGCCTGTCTTGAACCTAGCCACAGAGATAAGATACAGCAGATGAAGACATAAACTACAGTTTTCTGCCCTGAGTGACTGCCTGTTATCTATAGGTTAGGTTGCTAAAATGTGCATTAAAGAAATGTAATTAGTCAGGGCTATTTTTGGGCAGGAACACACAGGAATGGAGTTCCGGCTGGCTCCCGAGTTGGCCACACCCAGCAGGAATTCATTAGCATAATAGGCCACACCGAACAGCAGAAACTGATTAGGATTGGCTACAATAGAGGTGTGTGGCCTAACATCCTGCTACAAAAAAAGCCCTGGGTTTTGACAACAAGCAAGGTAAACAGAATAAGAAACAAAAGGTGGGCGTGGCTGGATGGCCACACTTCTGATAACATGGGGGTGTGGCCTAATATGCTAATGAGTTTCTGCTGTTGGGTGTGGCCTATTATGCTAATGAGTTCTTGCTGGGCTTTTCCTACAAAAAAAGCCCTGTAATTAGTAAACGTAGTAAATGATAATGAAAACATAGTAAATACGGAGCGAATAGGTCACAGGGTAACTGGAGATGAAAGATACTATGTAATGTACGGTGTGTCTATTTAAACTCTGGAGAACTTACTTTCAGTGCCTGGGTAAGGATCCCTCTGTAGTTCAAATGACTTAATTTCTGCTAAAGTTCAGAAAGTTCACTGTCTCTATTTCAATCCCTTGTGGGGACCCTCGATAATTTCCCCATCACCTCCTATCAGATCATTTTAACTAGAGACAATAAAGCTCAAATTTGGGGCCTTCTGCATGTCAAGCAGATGCTTCTCCATTTACCGGCAAGACACAGGAACACATGAAGCGGCCATCTGCTCAGCCAGAACCTGGGTCTATCAAGGAGACTTCTCCAGCAGCTCTCCAGGGTCTCAGATGGAGGTCTATCATCTGCTGGGGACTGAACCTGGGTCCTTCTGCATGCTGAGCAGATGCTCTTCCACCAAATCACATTCCTCTCGGTTAAGTGCACCTCTCCCCGCTTAAGCTCCAGGGCTCCCATTTTGTCCCAAGGCAATTTTTTTCCAATTTTTTCAATGGAAAAATTGGAAATTTTGGGGAGTACTGAAAAAACCTCCTATAAAATAGTTCCTCTTTCCAAATGAGTGAAATGCTTTTAAAGGCAAAGCGGGCATGCTATAGACACATATTGCTCTTAAATCCAAGATGCACCCGGAAGGATACCAAATCTTCATGAGGGGAGCATGCAGAGATTTCATTGCTTCTCAACAGTTGGAGGTTTTCTGTTGTCCTTTTGACATAACTTTCTCCTTCAAGCCACTGTTACATGTTCAACCATAGACTGGGTAAAAAGTAGCTCACTGTCCTACCTTGCAGTAGGAAAAAGATCAGAAAGACATGGGGCAGAAACTACAACAAAGCCCGAGAGGGAAACTGATTTTTTTTGTTGTTGAAAACTTAAGAGTCTCTAACCAGATAGCAAAAATTTAAGCATATGTACTAAGATAGCATAGAGTGGATCAGCTTGCAGTTTTCTCTCACCTATTGCAGTTTTGCTTGTACAAAACCAAGGCATTTATCATTTTAAAATTCCATATATGTGTCAAGCATTGCAATTTTATATGCAAAGTTAAAAATGCTGCTTTTTATGTTGTTAAAGCAGTAAAATTAGTTTAGGACAGTAAGTATTGCGTATACTTCAATCTCCCCAAAATTTCTGGATCTTCTCCAGGGGAAATAATCAACATTTTCTCCCTACGGCTTCAAAACTTCTGAAAATTTTTAGTTCTCTATTTGTTGTTGTTGTTGTTCAGTCACGCAGTCGAGTCTGACTCTTCGTGACCCCATGGACCAGATTACGCCAGGCCCTCCTGTCTTCCACTGTCTCTAAGCAGAATATAATATAATACTGGGAACTGGCTTTTTAAATATACATGCTTAGGAGGGGGCATTTTCAGGCAACGCTCTTAGTACCAACAGGGTGTCAGGAGGCTGAGACCGGGCCCCTCCTGACTCCTCTGGAGAATGGGTCCCAGGCCTGCCAAAGTTCCGGCGCAAGCCGGCAAATGAGCCCCTGAAGGGGTTCCTCGAAGGGCCCGGGATTCTTCCCTGCCACCCTTACCGGGGCTGTCCTCCAACGAAGGGGGGCAGACGGGGAAGGAGTGTCAGCTGGGCTGCCTGACAGGGCCCCGACCGGGAAGGTGAAGGGAGGGGAAAGTTCACAGTGGGACCCAAACTGACTGATTGTAATCCCATGGCCTGCCTGCTTTAAGGCTTGGATGGCGGAACGAGTGGGGAGGAAGGGGAGTAATAATAAAGAGCGGAGAGGCGGAAGCCAGGGAGGATTGCCAGAACCCTAGGAGGAGATGTGAGACTCGGGCAGCAGCCCCATCCACTCATGTGCATCTGATAGGGTGACGGCCACCTAGAATAGTAGGTGAAGCAACCACCACAGGTGAATTCTGAGGCACTGCCAGACCTGCTGCCTCTCCCTCTCTGACCTGGACCCGCCCCGCCGCTCCACCGCACCACCGGCCCACACGGGGACTGACACAGGGATGTGATCTGGAATCATAAACGTGTGCAATCCTAGAGGGAACAGCTCCCCATAAGGGGAATTCTTTCTTCTCCACAACCCCCTTCGACATAGTTCCACTTTTTTCCATCTGGATCAAACGGAAGATATGTTGGACACACAAAAATTCTTGGAGACTTTTTAATCAGTTTCGTACATTTGGATATGGTGCAAAACCCTGAATAAGGGGGGTGGAGGAGCAGCTGGGAGAGAGAGAGAGAATTCTGCACATTCTTTTCAGCCACCAGATCTTCTTCTGTTAACGATCGCCACTTTCTCATCCGTTAAAGCAAAGAAGCTGCGTCCTCAATTCAAGTTCTATACAAGGTATCCTTTTCCCGTTAACAGGAGAACTAAACTCCATATCCACCCCAGCGAAAGGTGGAGGGAAGCACACGGATATAGTCCATTCCATATGCTAAGGACTATCCATTCCAGAGCGTCTCGTTCACTGCAAGAAAAAGTTAACTTATCTGCTCCAGTCCAAAAATTTCAGTTCTGGTGGGTTCTTCCAGCCAGCACACACCTCCAAAGTAATTCATCCAGATCCTCTGCACATTCACTCTTCAACAGGCCACTTTGGGTTTCCCTCGCACAACATCGAAACTGGATTATCCCAATTCTCAGATACTAAGAATCCATACGTATACGGTAAGCCAACGAGGTTAACTATCATGGCACCCTCCAGAAACTACAATTCCCACAGTTCCCAGTGGAGATGTCATGACAATTAAAGCAGGGTGCTACCAGCTTACATCTGCAGGTTAGTCGTACCATTTGTTGTCTCCAACTCCGCTACATTTCTCTGTACTCCATTTCTTGTCTTCCGGTAATGGAGAAAACAGAAGTTTAGATTCTGGGCTCCCCCAAAAGTAGCACTTGTTTTTCTTGGTCGATGTCTCCCCACTAACTCCAATCAAACTATACTGTAACAGGAACTTCCATGGGCCCCAGACAGATGTAAATTTAACCAAGGACTGGTGTCCTTAACCATGGATAAAGGGACAGCATACCTAAAACCATGGTTAAGGAGTGACTGCAAACCAGGATGAGACGTCACAGGCTGGAGTTGTTTGCAAACCATGGCTTGGACCCATCAGAGCATTTCCACGGATGGCCCAAGAGCAGCATTTTGGGGACATTCTGGGCTGCAGCGGGGCAGTGGGGAAGAGCACTGAGGTCCTGTGGAAGCAGAAGTCACCCTGCCCATAGAAATACTTTGTGGTATCCAAGAGCATGGTTTATATTAACCATGGTTAAACATTACATCTGCACTGAGCAAACCACAATTAAGGCAGTTTGTCCCACCTCTGCTGCTTCTGGTGTCTCCCTACACGTGCCCTCTCGAGCCAGGGCTCAGCTTGGGAAGCTAAAACCAGGGCCGCCTTGTGTATCGATGACCTTAACAAGGGTCAAAGAAATAAGTCGTGGCTTCATGTTGGTCCTGGGCTGCAAAAGGAGGAGCGACAAGGAAACGCGCTGTGCACTCCAAATGGCAAGCTCCTGTGGGAAGGAAGGTTGACTCTTTTGGACCCAAAGATGGCTAGTATTTCTTTAAGACAAAGGCAGGGAGAACTTTCATCTCAGTAGGCCTGGAGCTCTTAAAGAAACAGATCTAAGTAGGAAGACTCGGTGGGGATCAAGGAAACGGTCCCCCTAACAAAAGCCTCTTCGGTCATAAGGTGCATCCCGGGGAAAAGATGGAAAGAGAGGAACCAGGAGGCCAGAGCCTAGAGAGGAACAGGCAGGAAGAGAAGGAGGATCATGCAGGCAGGTTATTGGGCTAGTGTTGCTGTCCTCTGAAACAGAAGGAAAGACGGTCTTCTTTCCTGATTATTAGGACCCTCTTTGTAAACACAACCCTCTCTTATCCCCTGAGCATTAGATTTCCCCTCAAGAGTATCACTAGGGTGGCTACTCCCAGTACCCAACACTTCTGCTGGTGGGATTCTCCTGGGATCTCTCCACCACACAGACCCCGCATGCCAAGCATCACGAATTCCTGCATCACTGATTCCTTGTAGCCCAGCGCAAGGCAGACGACTTTTCTGCGCGCACCCCCTGTAGAGGCGGCACCTTCAGCAATCCTTTATGTTGCCAGAGGGTGGTAGTAACAATAATATGGCTCTAAAGGGGGAGGGGGGAGGTATTTTTTTGAACCGTACAAGCGTTTCATGCTGCATATAAAAATGGTTACATATGTACATATATACACACAAACACACAAATTACATATATATAGGCCGTGATCGAAGGGAGGGAGGTTGGGCGCCGCCTCATCTATATATGTGCAAAGATGACCAAAGGCTGGACTGAATCGACACCCTAGAATTCCATCCACCCAGGAATCTGGGTTCTGAGCTACAGAAACCGTCTTGACCGCTTGGGGAGCTGAAATACTTTTGCACTGAGAGTACTGCAGTATCGAAAAAGCTTAGCTTTTTGGAGCGGGGCTGTCAGTATTCCCCTCATCCTCTGAAGTATCTCTCTGTAATAAGAGAGACAGAAGGATGGGGAGTCAGGGTCCTCCAGGATCCCACGTACTGGAAGGATTCCCCAGAGATTTCTGAGCTTAAATAAATAAAGGCTGATAAATTTTTGTTTAAGAATAGATTGAGGAAATCATGGCATACATCAGACAAAGAATAAAACAGAAGCCATGGAGACTGAAGTGGGGGGTTCTTGTGTGTGTGTGAGAGAGACAGAGGGTCAAATAACCTTGGAGACAGTGCTTGATAAAGCAGCAGAAGTTAAAGAGTGTGGCGAATTTCAGATAGATGATATAATCCGGAAGAGGAACGGTTCCCAAACCGTTTCTGGTCTGGCATTTCAGACAGAACCGTTTTAGAACCGGTTCCCTACCAGAATATATTTGTAATTTCACACAGAATCGCTTCTGTCCCATTCAGAAAACGGGGCTGAAGCGTTTTACCTGTCAACCGCTTCCAAATAGTCGTCAGTTTCTTCTCCTGGATCCGATACGCTTTTTCCCCACCTTTTTTTCACCCGCGCGGGCAATCTCCGGCTTTTTTTTTTAACGTTTGCTTTAGAGCGCTATAACGCTATAGCGCTATAGTGCAATAGCATCATAGCAATCCCATTGGAATGCCTGCAGTGTTGTTTTATAGCACTATAGTGCTATAGCACTCTAAAGCGAACATTTTTTTTAAAAAAAGGTGCGACGGGAAAGAGTGGGAAAACAAAGCGGTGCAGTCTGAATTGCCAAACTGCTTCTGATTCGGCTCTTTTCCGGTCAGGGAAAGCCATGTGTGAAATGGCAGCCCTGTACCGGTTTACTTCAAGACGAATCAGAAACGGCTTCAATCCGGCAGAATCTCGGTAATGTGAAATTCCCTTGTGTCTGTTAAACCATAAAACAAAGACTCACTGAGTAAAGGAGGAAAAGGCCAATTAACCCTTGAGTGGGCCTTTGATAGAACAGGGGCTGAATAAAACTCTCAGCTTTCTGATAAAGTGCTCTGTGAGAGAGCAAAACGATGGCTAGTTATCCTCAGAATAGCTGTCAGCTTACCTTTGACACAGGCCAGAGGTGAGCCTCGAGGGACTTAGTTTATGGAAGGACTGAGGAGCAACTGTCAAGAACAGCTGCAGACTGCAGAGACTAAAAGTGACGTCTATGGACAAAAAGAAAAGGTGGGCTCAATGACCAAGGCAAGAAAAGGATCAATGTGGAGATCAAGCAAGGACTCTGTAAATGCTGTAATATCAGAAAAAGGTCCCGAGTACTGTTAAAAAAGAATGCGGTCTGGTTTTAAGAAGTAAAGGCCAAGCAACAAATTGTGATTGCCAAAGACTTAAGTATCGGGGGAGGGCAGGAACGAGATCCAACCCAGAGGGGAATTTCTTCTGGGCAAGCCCTATTGACAGCGGCCCCCATTTCAACAGGGCTTGGCCTTTAGAAGTTCCCAGTGGATCGGGCCCATGGAGGACTACGTGCAAACCCTGAGTAAGCAAGCAAGTCATGCGAGAGGCACGACTGATCAACAGGACTAACACAGTCGGGATGGACAGGGCTGACCAAATGTGCGCGGAAAGCCCAAGCGAGGCACAGGTCGAAGGAAGACAAAGCAAAGAAACGAAACAAAGAAAAAGGCTCTGCTACAATGTGAAGCATGAAAGACGAATAACCAAGCAGGGAAGGAGGGTGGACAGGAAGTAAAGGATACTGCTCCCAAAAAAGAGGCCTCCAAGGATACTTGTTTCCCTGGCCCAGCAGGTGGTCTTTCAACACGCCTCCCTGCCAGCAAGGCTTCTACGCCAAAGCCAATAGTAACTCAAGGAGAGGGGGAGACATCAGGGCAGATGTCAAACCGAGCGAGAATCCACCCATCTTTCGAACAACCAAAGTGGCTCTCACCCACCCCGCTTGCGGACACACAAGAGTACAGAAGATGGCTGGATAGGCAATGGCCCTTCTGCTTCTTCCCCTTTCCCTCCACGCATCTCTCCTCCCCGCCCCTCTGCCCAATCAGGATGGAAGTGAGGTTGGGCTCCCTTGCAGATAATACTGTATGCTCCCTGCAACTGGAGAGGGTAGAGCAGAGGTGTCTCTCTTTATAGATATTTGTAAATATAATATTTATCATATCGCATTGAAAAAATAAAAACTTAAAAAATAAAATGAAACACCATGCGTGTGTATGTGTGTATGTGTGTATGTGTGTGTGTGAGAGGGAGAAGGAGCGAGGGAGGGTCCATCCCAGCAGTGGAGGGGTTATCAGTTCCTGGCCATTTGACACCCGGGGGGTAGGAGGTGCTTATCCTCGGCTCCAGGGCAGCGTGACCCCCCCCCACCCTCACCCCTGCAAAACTCCCAGCACGAGTCCTCGCTCCACAGTTCGACACAAAGAAGCTGGCAGTAGGGGTGTGCCCAGGGTGGGGGAGCTGGTTTATTTTCTGCCCCGCCAACCCAGATCCAGGGGGGGTTTCAAAGCAGCAGGCTCGGCCGTCCGTTCTGTCCATTCACTGAAAGAAAAACACAGAAAGCGTTCAAGTACGTTTTTGCCTCTGCTCCCCTCTCTGGAAACATCACCACCACTCCGTCCCCCACGTTTGCCTCCACCGTCTGCCGAATCCTTCAAAGTTTCCTTTTCCACCTATCAGTTCGTTCCTTCCACCCATTCATCCCCATCCTTATAGTAATTAAGACAGTTTCGGGTTGGCAGCTTTATCGTTCGGCAGAAGAACAGAGAGATTCGAGCCCAGGAGCACCTCAGAAACCAACAAGATATTCGGGGTACGAACTTTCGAGTCAAAGCTTCCTTTGTCAAATCAGAGAGCTTTGACTCTCGAAAGCTCATACCCTGAAAATCTTGCTGGTCTCTAAGGTGCTAAATCGTGGGGGCCATGGCTCATGGACAGAGCATGGATTTGGCATGCAGAAAGCTCTAGGTTCAATTCCCGGATTGGGTAGTAGGTGATGTGAAAGACCTCAGCATGAGACCCTGGAGAGCTGTTGCTAGTTTGAGTAGACGATACTGACTTTGAGGGACCAAGGGTCTGATTCAATAGACGGCAGCGTCCACGTGTTCCGTGCATATTGGACTTGAATCTAGATGTTATAGCATCTAAATAGCGCCTGCAAGTGCTCCCCAGTATGAATACCCAACAAAAATAGTTGGAAGTAATTCTACCAAAATGAACAGATCATGGCCACATAATGAACTCATGACATAGGCGACATTTCAATGGGGGGGACTTCCTGATTCACAAATCAACAGGCCTTTTGCTTGTTTATTTGTACTACTGTCCAATTCTGTAATCGTGTCCCAATGGCACTGTTAACTGAACATCTCTGCTGTCTGATTCCTTAATATTCTGTAGTCTGCCTTGAGTCTCAGTGAGAATGGTGGGCTATTATCATCATCATCTTATGGTATTGAGTGTAGTATAGCCAGGAGATCCTACATTGTCAGGCAGCCAGAAGTTCTTTTAGCATTATGCACCACTAGGTGGCGAGCTAGACTTGTTTTCAAGCAAGAGACGTTTCAGAGGCGGTTTGCCATTGCCTACCTCTGAGTCACAACCCTTGAAGGTCGCCCTTCTTAATACTACCTAAGGCTGACCCCACTTAGCTTCCCAGATCTGACGACATCGGGCTAGTCTGGGTTACATATGAAGTCAATAACAAAAAGAGCTAAAAATGGCATACTTCAGTCTCCCCTCCGTGGTTAGGACAAGATGGAGCAACTGACTCAAGGTCACCCAGGAAGCTTTCAAGGCAGAGTGAGGATTCAAACCTGGCCCTCCCGGACCCTCCACCCACACTTTAACCACTACCCTAAGCTGGCTCTCAGACACCATACCGCCTGCATTCCTTTTGCCACCTTTATCCCTCCCTGCACCTCCCACATCCTAACTCCCACTCCCCTGCTTCCAATCCCAAACAATACAACATCCACAAGTGGACGTGTATTGGTGCAAAAGGTAAAGAGTTCGGATGCGGGTGACGGCAGAGGAGGTGAAAGGGCTACGACCCTGTGCCGATGTAAGGGGAGGGAATGCCACTTGGTCATGCTGAGAACAAGAAGGGTGCTGATGGAAAGGGGAGGGGCACAGATACCTGACTCGGTGGCTAAAATTCAGTGTCCACTACCTGGAACGCGGCGCTGCCTGTGAGAGAGGAGAGACTGTTCACCGCTCAACCGCAGAGTTATTACTACGAGGACTGGACACTGTATGGTTCGGGGGGGGGCCATTGTGTAATATGTGGTGTTTCCCCTTCTCAAAGGCACTTGGAAAGGAGAAGGAATGACAGGCAAAGAGGTGGCTCCTGAGAGATCTTCTGTGCCGAATTTGAGGAATATGTCACTTGTAAAGAGGAAACGCCAAAAATCAGCAAATACCGTGCTACAGACAATTAGTAAGTATCTCAAGTAATGTTTATATAGTTGCTGTAGATTTTCCAGGTTGTGTGGCCATGGTCTTGGCATTGTAGGACCTGATGTTTCGCCAGTAGCTGTGACTGACATCCTCAGAGATATCACACAGAAAATGGAGTACTCTCTGTGTCAAGGTGAACAGAAAAATGGGAGGCAGGTAATTTATATCTACCCTGGAAGGTGGAGTAGGGCTGAGTAGTAGTAGTTCTCCAGGCTACGGACATGCTAATGGAGGAGCTTTCCTGAGGAGGTTCTTTTGTCTATGGATTGTTTCCTGAGGAGGTTTCCTGTTTCCTGAGGAGGTTCTTTTGTGTGTGGAATGGCTATTGAAACTCTAATCTTATCTGTAGTGCTATTGTCAGCTGTAGAGCATTTTGTGTTTTTCAGGACAGGAAACCATGCCCTATTTATTTTTAAACTCTCTTCTTTCCTGTTGAAATTGTGTTTATGTTCATGAATTTCAATGGCTTCCCTATGTAATCTGACATGGTAATTGGAAGTGTTGTCCAGTCTTTCAATGTTTTGGAACCAAATGCAGTGTCCTGTTTGGGTTAGGCTATGTTCAGCCACTGCTGATTTTTCAGGTTGGCCAAGTCTGCAGTGTCTTTCATGTTGTTTTATTCTACGCTGTGTGGTCCCGATGTAAACTTGTCCACAACTGTTTATATATTTATTCATTTTTCTATATTTTTTCTATATTTCTTATAAATTATTCACCATTATATTAATTATCACGTAAACAGTATCACATAGAAAGAATCATATATCCAAAATTCTAAGTATCGTCTTTTTATATAACAAAAGGTATTGCACAACCCCCTTATTAATACCAGTCCTCCTTAATTGTACAAAAGTTTTAAGTCAATTTTGAAGAAATGCTCATTCTTCCTCCAACAGAGGTCCAGATATCCTCCTGTTTCAGGGTCTTCCTCAGGGCGTTCAACAGATATTTCTAAACACAAGGTTGCCAAATACCAAGACATTTATCCAAATTTCACCAATGAACGCTGCAAGAAGTCTCTCTTAGTGAGCTCAAGGCTTACTCCAAAGTGAAAAGCATGAATAAATATATAAAATTTACTTGATACTTAGTAATTGTCTGTAGCACAGTATTTGCTGATTTTTGGTGTTTCCTACGTACCATGGGTCCTATTTTGGTTTTGTGACTTGTAAAGAGGAGACCGCTTTAGCCAGGCCGAGTCCAGGACATTTCGCTGCCCGTACGAGAAGATCCAAATGCCATCCTCTTCCCGTTAATTAAGACGGGGACTCAGTCCCCTCAGACATTTTCCTGTGCCTTGCTGTGATAAACAGGGTATTGTGCCCCACGAGATAGATTTCTTTATTTCCTGTTCATCACCTTGACCTCGTTGTGGGGTAGGGCAGCTTCTGGCTGTGGGGACTTACGAGTAGGAAAAGTGAAAGATGATAGGCGAAAAGTTGGGGAGAAAGAGCCGAAGCAGAAGTAGTCAGGGTCCGATTCCCAGTGGGCGGGGCAAATGGAAAGGTGGGCGGGACTGTTGATGAGGGGCAAGAGTTGCTCACCTGATTCAGGCAGGGAAGCTGATCTCAGCCCCGTCTCTTTCTGTAACTGAATCTCCTTTAGTGCAAATATTGATGTGGCTGCAAGAGGAGACGGAAAATAAGAAACAAATGGGACACACGCCTTTTACTGGATCCACTAATCTATAATGATCCTTCAGTGTGCAATTGAATAGTCACTAAAAAAATATCTCTGCCTCTTCCGCTATGCAGGGGACAATCTTGAATCAAAGATATACATTTATAGTCCTAATCAGGATGTGGGTGATTCACGTTTTAAAAGCCACATTCCCAGATATGGGTGTGGGATTATTTTTTTTTCCTCAAGTGCTCCTCAAAAATTAATTTTAAAAATCCTCTTCCAATTTTTCCACATCCAGGCCATTCATGAATGTGTAAAAATATATTCCAACTGGAGTCTGATCTCTACATTTCTCAATAAGTGTCGGTACTCAGAATTTAACAGATTACGTAATATACATAATTACTAGGGTGGCCAACTGTTCAAGGAATTTCTGGCTGCTTAAATTTAAACTGTGAAAAAGTTTATAAATACATCAACATATGGCCAGCATCCTAACATATGGCCCTCTTTTGAGAGCAAGGGAGGTGACAGTAAGCTATCTCCTCGTTTATTGATGTGTAAGTTATCCCCAATTGGCAGAAAGAAACACCGCTTATAGTGTGCTTTGCTTGTGGTGATGAAGCCTCAGACAATGATTGGCTCAGTCGGTACGATACTACAGAACGCTTATGAACATTCTAATAGTTCAGGGACTAAGGAACAAAAGCAGCCCAACTTCTATGGGAAAGGATACTTGTCAGTTTGGCTGGGAATGAACATCCTCACAGTCCTGATGGAAGGAGGAGCTGTGTACGGACTGGGAGGCTGCTTGGGAGGCAACCCAAGAATGGTGGGAATGTAACAGGTAACAATCCTAGACACAGAGTGACTGAATGAAATAGCAGAGAGTGGACTGTTATGCATGGACCTGAGCATACATGTGTGGGGGGAGGATGTACTTGAGATAGAGGTCTAAGGAAATGGCTGCAGAATGGGGACTAAAGAGGGGCATATAGGGTTATCAGGTTGACTTCGAGGGAGCTCTTCTAAGAGTTGTATGGAGAAGTGGTGCCTGCTGTTGATTCCATCATCTCTGCAGAATCACGAGTCCAAAAAAATCTAAGGGAGAGGCGAGGGTGAGCAAGTACATGGAACGATGTGTTTGATTTCACACAGTGAGCAAATTATCTGACTGCAGGCTTCCATGGTTTAATCTTTCCGCTCCCCATATTACACGAGAAGCAAAAGATCTTCAAAAAACCAAAGTGTGAGCCCACTGACTGAAACCTGCCCATGTCAATCTATCAACTGAGGATGGGTGGGGTCCCACGTGCAAAAACTGACAGATTATGGCTTGTCAGCAACGCTGTGGTCCTTCGTCACGTTCAGGCAACGTGTCCACACTCCTGGAGAACATGACATTGGCTGCTGTAAATGCAACCCAACACCATTGGCCACGTTTCCGTCCAAATACCCTTTTGATTGCCCCCCCTCCTTTGCCTGCACCTACTGTCCGGGAGTTTGAGGACTCGCTCCCCCAGACTGTGGAAGAACAGGTGCCGCATGGCCTCGTCCGCAGAGATCCGCTTCCTGCCCTCAAACTGCATTGGAAGAGGGGGAAGAAGACAGGGAAAGAGAGAAAGAGAGAGAGAGAGAGATCAATCCCAAGCGCTGGGCCAAGCTTAGAGGGTCGTATGACTACCCTGCCCAACTCACACCAGAAAGACTCCCTCCACCAAAAGAGATTCAGGTGGGTAGCCGTGTTGGTTTGAAGCAGCAGAACAAAGTTTGAGTCCAGGGGCACCTTTAAGACCAACAAAGTTTAATTCAAGATATAAGCTTTTGTGTGCAAGCACACTTCCTCAGATACAGAGAACAGAATCTCTTCTCTGTATTGTGTTCTCTGTAGGGTTGCCAAGTACTTACCATAATTCGGCGGGGGACACACAGTCCCCAGCCGTAACATTCCTCCGTGGAACACCCACGCCGCGCAATGCTGTTGCCAGGAAGTGACGCCGGGCGATGCTCTGGCAATGGGGCTGGAAACCTGATGGTACCATCGAGTCTCCAGCCCCATTGCCAGAGCGTCGCCCAGCGTTGCTTCCTGGCAACGGCATTGTGCGCTGCGTCTCCCCCCCCCCGCCCCGAATGGTCCTGCCAAGATGTATCCATCCCCCGCTGAATTGCGGTAAGTTCTTGGGAAGCCTGGTTCTCTGTATCTGCAGAAGTGCAGTTGTGCATGAAAGCTTATACCCAGAATTGAACTTTGTTGGTCTTAAAGGTGCCACTGGACCAGTGTTCCCTCTAAGCTGAGTCAGTGTGAGCTAGCTCACAGTTTTTTAGCCTCCGGCTCACAGATTTTTGTCTTAGCCCAGGAAGGATGGCTCTGGAGCAAACTAATTTATGCAGGAGCCAAATCGCTCGCTCACAACTTTAATGCCGGTAGCTCACAAAGTAGAATTTTTGCTCACAAGACTCCACGGCTCAGAGGGAGCATTGCACTGGATTCGAACTTTGCTCCACCAAAAGAGAGTGGCTATGTGGCTTCCACTCAAAAGGGTCCTGTCAGAGCCCTCAACCGGGCAGGTCTGCTTTGAATAACACTCCAGTAAAAAAAAAAAAAAAAGGAGGATAACCGTGCTACAAATTTCCATTTTCTGCAGTCACATGAATTCCACTCTGACAGGGTGAAAACCAGATGACCCTCTACTGTACAATCAATTTGAACAAGCTGATCATCTGCATGGGTATAGGTGGCTACTTCACCATACGTTCTATCACACAGTTAATCACATCTGTCCGCACCTTATTTAGAACAAAACCTCCCTTAGACCCTTGGTAAGATGATATAAATTACCTCTGAGGTGAGATAGCTCAGCCCAGGTCAGTCTAGTCATCTGGATGAGGTCATTTGTAAGGTGATGGCCAAGCGATGAGGAGAATTTTACCACATACCTTCACCTGATCTGGTGTCAAAGGGGGCAGAGGAGCAGTGCAATTTCCCTCAGCATGTGCAAGGCTTTACAGACAATCCTCTCATCAAGCAAATTCATGCTGGAAGTTACTGGATGAGGTAAACGGTCACCTGTGTTCACCCAGAGAGTAGGGGTGGTATGCCTGTGTCTAGGGCCACAGCAGAGCTTTAAATTCCTTTCAATGGGTTGGGCCACCAGCCAAGTACAGCAGTGGAAATCAGGACTAGTAATCTACTTAAGGGGTCCCCAACCTTTTTCAGACTGTGGGCACCTTTGGGATGCTGACACATGATGGTGGGTGCAACAACAGAGCCACACACACAGAGAGGAAACCCAAGTGCAGGGGGAAGAAGAAGAGGATAAGAATATGGATTTATACCCTGCCCTTCACTACCTCAGAGTGGCTTACAATCTCCTTTCCCTTCCCCTCACCACAACAGACACCCTGTGAGGGAGGTGGGGCTGAGAGAGCTCTCCCAAGAACTGCCCTTGAGAGAACAGCTCTGAAAGAACTTGTGACTGACCTAAGGTCACACCAGCAGCTGCATGTGGAGAAGTGGGGAATCAAACCCGGTTCTCCCAGGTTAGAGTCTGCCGCTCTTAGCCACTACACCAAACTGGCTTTCACTTACCCAAACTGGGAAAGCAGGGTAATTAAAAAAATACACTGGGGAAGAGGAGTAAAAGAGAATAAAACCAACACTGTGGTGGCAGTGGCTGCTGAAACATTATTGTAATCTGTCCAGTCCATCAGCTCTCCAGTGGCCAATCAGAAGCCCTGCTGGGCAAAAGCCCCACATGGCCCCACCCACTTTCTGAAAAAACTTGGCGGGTACCAGGAAAGGTGTTGGTGGTTGCCATGGCGGGCATCACAGTGGGGAACCCTGGTCTAACTTATCAGCCTATTTGTAAGAAGACCCATCCCCAGATGTATAAAGGATTATATTCTTCCTTTCGGTTGTAGCTCTGACTAGAATAACAACAACAACAGGACTTGCCTCGAGGGGGTACAACTATAGAACAAAGCAAGCTCTTTGTCCTGAAAAGAGAAGGCTTTCTGCCTCAGAAACTGTGTCTTACCTATAACCTACATCAGCCTGCCCTAAATGCTATGGAGTATGTTATGAGCTGGGGGAGGGGACACCTACTGCCAAGGAAGTTGTGAACCAAGTGGATACAAGCTCAGAGAAATCTGGGCATCCAAGCCCCCTGGGTTCAAGCAGGCTCTTGGTGTGCCCCCTCCCTCAGGTAGCAACCCTGTAAAGAAGCATCATGAACAGACACTACCTCTGCCACGGAGCAAGGAAACAATGTGACAGTTATTTCTGGAAATCCCCTGCTGCGTGACAGGGCCGTTTATTTCGCCAGCCACCTCAAGCAAGTTCTCTGGAAAGGCCACATATACGTTTTCCAAACAAACAGAATTTGGATTCCTTTTATTTCCACTCCAGTAGAGCAGCTGCACGGGTTTCTTAGGGCAAGAAAACCGAAATATCCCCCCAAGCCCCCAAAAGAAAAAACAAACCCCCCAAAAAACAACAAAAACCCTAATACAACCCCCCCCAAAAAAAAGAGTTTAAAAAATCTACCCTGAAGAGTCTGGGACTTTTCAGTTTAGAAGAGAGATGACTAAGGGGGGATAGAGGTTTATAAAATTATGCATGAGGTGGAGAGAGTTGACGAAGAGAAATTTTCCTCCCTCTCCCAAAATACTAGAACTCAAGGGCATCCAATGAAGCTGATGGGCAGTAGATTCAGGATGGACAAAAGGAAATATTTCTTTACACCGAGAGTGATTAAAATGTGGAATTTGCTGCCAGAGGATGGAGTGATGGCCACAGGAGTAGACAGCTTTGAAAGGGGATGAGATAGATTCATGGAGGATCGGTCTTATCAGTGGCTACTAGCCATGGTGACTGAGGGGAATCTTCATATTCAGAAGCACTAAACCTCTGAATCCCAGAGTAAAGGGGCAACATCAAGGGAAGGCCTCAGCCTCTATACCCTGTTGTTGGCCCTCCAGAGGAACTGGTTGGCCACTGTGTGAGACAGGATGCTGGAATGGATGGACGACTGGTCTGATCCAGCAGAGCTCTTCTGATGTTCTTATGAATGCCTCAGCCTCTCTGCCCTGTTGCTGGCCCTCCAGAGGAACTGGCTGGCCACTGCGTGAGACAGGATGCTGGACTAGAAGGACCACTGGTCTGATCCAGCAGGGCTCTTCTGATGTTCTTATGAAGGCCTTCGCCTCTGCACCCTTGTTGTCAGACCTCCAGAGGAATGGGCTGGCCACTGTGTGAGACAGGATGATGGACCAGATGGACCACTGGTCTGAACCAGCAGGGCTCTTCTTACATCCCCCCCCCACCATCCCCAATTCTAGAGGATCTTTAAAGACTGACATTTCATTATCATATAAGCTTTTGAAGTCTGCGGCCCACTTTGTTGCATGTACCCATTCCTCAAGGCAGGTAGGGAGAGATTCCTAGCTGTCTTGCCAGCCATTACAGGGAAGGCCCTCCCACGGCTCTGGCTGGGAAGGAAACCAAGGGACTGGATCCCAGAGAAGAGACGCCTCCCCATCTCCAGTGCTCACCTGCAGCAGCTTGCCTAGGAGGTCAGCCCCGTCATTGTCCAGCCTGTAAGGTACCAGAGAGAAAATCAGTCTAGGCATCCCTTCGGAGAAACTGAGGCTCTGCTTCCCAGGGCTTTTGTGCGGCTGCTGATCATCTTTATAGCACTCGTCATGGGGAAAGGGGGGATTTAAGACCTGGGAAGGAGAGCATTGCAGAGCCTTTTGGCCCTCTTGTCTCTGCTCATCAGAGAGTCACCAAAGTGCATAACAGCAGATATCTTTGTGACCAGGGGCACGCTGGAGGGGACAGACCAAAAAAAAGCTCTTGCTGACTTCAACCGGCTGCTAGCCAAACTGTGGGAAACAGGCCAGTAGGATTCCCGCAAGACTGAAAGTGAATTTGCCCAGACCTCGTGGCAGAGGTGAGACCCTAGTGGCTCCTGGATATCACCAGCTGCCAAAGTGTGTGGGTGTCAAGTGCTGTAAAATTGTGGATTACCTCCAAAATATCCTATCATTAACAGTCTTGCTCAGGGGAGGGGAGGGAGAAAGAGAGAGAGAGAGGCAGACAGAATGAATGAACGAATGGCATGGAAAACTCCATACCAGGATACACAGATGCGTACCCACCAGCTATGTTGAAATCTGCTCCATGCACAGGGTTGGCAGGTCCCCCCCGGCCACCAGCAGGGGATGGGGGACTCAAGTGGGGTTCCAGACCCAGGTTGGAAAACTCCTGGAGATTTGGGGATTGAGACTGGGGAGGGCAGGGGCCTCAGTGGGGTTCAGTGCCTTAGAGTCCACCCACCTAAGCTTCTATTTTCTCCAAGGGAACTTATCTCTTGTAGTCTGGAGGTGAGCTGTAATTCCAGGGGGTCCCAGGTACCACCTGGAAGCTGGCATCCCTATCCATGCATCTATGACACTGACAAACCCCCACATTAGAGGGTAATATCTTCCGCCTGTCACTCAGTGATTTAGAATACGCTGTGATTCTAAAAAAGTGCAGAATTGCACAGTGAGCGGGGCCTTCAGCCACCTAAGAACTGTGGATTTCATTTCTTCATTTAAAAAAAGGAAAAGAAAAAGGAAGTTACTAGCTGCAGTGTAATAGCTCAGCTCCGCAGGTGCCTTATTAAGGATAAAGCATTTCCTACACTGATCGTCTTGCTGCCTTCAATGGACTGGCCTGCACGTATTCTTCTGGGTTCCCCCCTGCCAGCCCAATTGCATTATTTTGTCTTACTCGGAATCCTGGCTCTTAGATTCAAATGTTATCATATCTTGTAATCCATTCACTGATTTACCGAAAAGGGTTTTTTAAAATCATACTTGTAATCTACATTGGGTCCCAGCAAGAAATAGTAATAGACTCAATGGACTAATAATAGCGATGATATTATTATTAACAATAACCACCCCATGACTGCTTAGTATTATGCCTGGCACGATGTCGGAAATACTACACCCTGCACCCCTATGTGCATAACACGTTTGCCTCTTAGTAACTACAATGGCTTCACAGACCCATATGCCGACACTCACCTAGGAGCATGGTTGATCAGGGCCTCAGCACGATATTTGGGATAATTATAGGCTCGGAATTCCTCATTGGACAGGATTCCAGGCCACGTCTCTTCATTGGGTGTCCCTGATGGTGCAGAGGAGAAACAGATGAGTAAACCAGCAATAGCACCAACATCCTTAACCGGAGAACAATGCTTTAGTATTGTAACAAGCCCTCAAGAGGTGGCTTTCGAGGGACAATCATGCCAGCCCTCCTGTTTTACATTTTTCCCTTATAACCAAGGGGTCCCCAACCTGGTGCCCGGGGGCACCATGGCAACTGCCCACACCTTTTCTAGTACCTCCCAGGTGTTTTTAGAAGGTGGGTGGGGCTTAATGGAGCTTTTACCCAGCAAGGTGTCTAATTAGCCACGGGAGATTTGATTGGCTGCGCGGATTTTTAAAAACATCGCTTTGGCAAAAGCTACCACCACGGCACAAGGATCTTCACTGTGTGACTGAAGGTAAGCCATGGTGACCGTCTTGTAGCTGGCACCGCCTCTTTTGGTAGCCATTTTATGTCAGCCATTCTGTGGCTGCGCCCACCGCCCTGTGTCAGAATTCCAAAGGTGCCTGTGGGCTGAAAAAAGGCTGGGGACCCCCTTTTATAACCCTTGCCAAGCCAGGACAGAAGTTTGCGTGCTTCCTCTACAGACTCGCTTTCTCCTGGAATCAGAGGCTGCTCCCCGACCCATTCAAATGCTGAGATTACGTACTTGGCCCATGGTTCATAAATAGAAGACGGGTGAGGGACAGAACAGGACTATCTAACAGGCAAAACCTGGGATCTTGATGTTGCCGTGTGTGTGAGTGCTAACAAGTCGCTTCCAACTTATGGCGACCCTACGAATGAATGACCTCTAAAACATCCTCTCGTTAACAGCCTTGCGCAGGTCTTGCAAACTGAAGGCCTTCGTGGCTTCCTTGATGGAGCCCGTCCATCTCATGTTGTGGGTCTTCCTCTTTTTCTTGCTGCCTTCGACTTTTCCCGGCATTATGGTCTTTTCCAGGGAATCCCGTCTTCTCATAATGTGGCTAAGGTACAACAGCCTCAGTTTGGTCACTTCAGCTCTTCGAGAGAGTTCGGGCTGGATTTGATCATCCAGGTTTAGCGTTTGCAAACAGAAATCAAAAGATGACCAGGGCTGTATTTACATGGGGGGAGGGGGACAGGTGCAGGGGTGCTGGGAAAACCCTGCAATAACAGCAGCTGGCTGGTGCCAGGAGGGAGCGCGGGAAACCGTGGGAACCCCCAGCGGGACCTGGCAACCCTAGCCAGGTCCTACCCCCATGGCCCAGAAACCTTTCTTCCTCGTCCTTTTCCAACTGAATTCTGTTGTGACACAATGCTCCCTCTAAGCTGTGTAGTCTCGTGAGCAAAGTTCTACTTTGTGAGCTACTGGCATTAAAGTTGTGAGTGAGCAATTTGGCTACCGCATACATTTGTTTGGTCTGGAGCCATTCCTTCCTGAGCTAACCTAGGAATGTGTGAGCTGGAGGCTAAAAAGCTGTGAGCTAGCTCACATTAACTCAGCTTAGAGGGAACACTGGTTGTGAGGCTACAGTGCAGCCCAGCAGGGAAAAAGGGAAAAGTCCTTTAAAGGGTCAAAGGAGGCTTTAGAAAAGAGCAAGAGTTCCATGGCACCTTAAAGACTAACAAAATTTGTGGCAGGGTACAAGCTTCCATGAGTCACTAGACCTTGGCAAGCCTGTGTTCCCAACGCTTCTGTTTCCCAAGGTAATGTGAATGCACGAGGAGCATCTGAATTGCACATGGAAAGAAAAGTGGTGCTTATTCTAAGGTTAACCTCCAAAGGAAGTTTAGAAAACTTATTGAAGGGCAAAAGTTAAAAAGGTAAGTAAGTAAACAAAAGAGTGTTTATTTCAAAGACACAGAAAAACCTTGTAGGGGCCCAAATAAAGCCTCATAAGATGTTCAAAGTTTCAAATACACAAAAAAGGACAGTGTATGATCTGACGCGTTTCGACTCACGAGAGCCTTCTTCAGAGGTCAAACAGTACAAAATACACCCAGCAACAGAGTCCCTGTGACACATGTAAGGCAATAATTCTAAGGTTGACAGCTCTGGGTTAGGAAACACCTGGAGATTTCAGTGGGCGGAGCCTGAGGAGGGTGGGCTTTGGGGAAGGGATGCAGTATAACACCATAGTGTCCACCTTCCTAAGCGGCCATTTTCTCCTGGTGAACTGACCTCTGTCACCTGGAGATCAGTTGTAATCCCAGGTCTCCAGCTCCCACCTGGAGGTTGGTAACCCTAGCTTATTCTGCCCCTTGAAATTAGGCTTCCCAAATACTTACCTTGTGGCGGCAGGGGACAGATATGTCCTGGCAGGACCATCCCCAGGGGAAGGAAAGACACGCTGCACAATGCTGTCGCCAGGAAGTGACGCTAGGCGACACTCTGGCAATGCGGCTGGAAACTCAATGGTACCATCGAGTTTTCAGCCCCATTGTCAGAGTATTGCCTGGCGTCACTTCCTGGCGACGGCATGGTGCGTTACAGGGAGGAATGGTCTGGCCGGGGAGCATGTTTCCCCCGCCCCCACGCGGTAAGTACTTGGGAACCCTAGTTGAAATGCCTGCACAAACTATTTCCCCCTCAGCCAAGCTTTCTTCAGGTTTTCGGGAATGGCTCAGAAGAAGTGATTCAAAATTGCCTGAAGGGGATATACAGGGGAAACTCAACAGGAGTGTGAAGGGTTTGGTGCCCAAATACATGCCGTTCACTTGCCCATTCGTCCCCCCAAAACGCCCTCCCCGACATTTTTAGTTCCACCCTGAGGGCAGACTCGGGGCTGGCTAAAGTGACGAAGCCACCATTTGGTCCTCAAAACCATCGTTTTGACATCGCTTTTCCCCCTCTAAGCCCAGAAGAGTTCTGCCGCCCATTATCCATTTTGTGTGGTGCTTTCCCCAACCCGCTGTACAGCAGAGGGCTTCCCCTTCTCTGTTCCCCCCTCCCCAGGGCCTAATCAGCAACGCAACCCCGCGAGACCGCATCAGGCCCGTACCCAATATCCGAAAAATGAAGTGCAGCTGCTCCTCAACTGTGGAGCCGGGGAAAAGCGGCCGTCCTGTGGACATCTCGTAGAATATGCAGCCCACGCCCCTGCGGGGACAGAAAGACAGGCATCAGTGGCTACAGGGAGGACGCACCTGGGACCTCCCATTGAAACCCTGTTTCAAAGTGGAATCCTCATGCTGGGCCCAGAATGGAAGATTCTGCACCAAGAAAAGCCAAATTCCGCAACCTGAATCTAACACGGACATCCCAGTGGCCAACGGGTGGCACTTCGAGACTCCGTGTTAGATGGACGTCTTCCCCCACAACGACCAAAACAGCATTATGCAAAAAAGAGGTGAAATGTATTTAATTCACATACAGGTTACAGATTTCAGCTTTGCCTTCACCTGGCACTAAAACACGGATTCTTTTTTTCATTCCAATTGTTCACAACCCTGTCTACTATGTAAAAAGGTGGTTGCATGCAGAAAGCAACAAATGGTGGGCCCACGGGACTCGACGGGGGGTTCCCATCCCCCTTCCCATCACTGAGCCTGGCACAACTCAAGGCCCAACACCTACCACTAAGCCTGGCTGCTGGAGTCTACCACTGCCACCACCAGGCTGGAGTGGTTCTCTTCTCAGCTGGTGTGTTTGTCTGTGCATGTGCAGACAACACAACTGTATTTGGGCAGGGGGTTTAAAACCTCCCCCCCCCCATGTATTTTATATTTGATTTCCCAAGTTTGCAGGAAAATCTGTTTTAGCATCAGCATGGCCCCAATCTGCAGATTTAGGTATCCGCCGATGGTGGCCACACATCTCTAGTAGACATGTAGAAGAAGAAGAAGAAGAGGAGTTTGGATTTATACCCCGCCCTTCACTGCCCAAAGGTGTCTCAGAGCGGCTTACAAACTCCTTTCCCTTCCCCTCCCCACATCAGACACCCTGTGTGGTAGGTGGGGCTGAGAGAACTTCTGACAGAAACTGTCCTTGAGAGAACAGCTGCGCCAGAGCTTGTGACTGACCCAAGGTCACATCAGCAGGTGCAAGTGGAGGAGTGGGGAATCAAACCCGGTTCTCCCAGATAAGAGTCCGCACACTTAACCACTACACCAAACCGGCTCTTTGTACATAGCTTTGGAGGTGTGCAACACTTCTGCCACCAGCCTGCTGAGTAAATTTTCCGTATCTGACACGGCATACTGCCACGGAATCTGACACATACTGGGAATATTCCAGCGTCTTCTTTGGCAAAGATTACACAGAAGATACTAGGAGAGTTGATGTGAACAAGGTGTTCTTTTTTCAAAGTATATTCAGGGGAAGGCCTCGGCCTCTGTGCCCAGAGGAACTGGCAGGCCACTGTGTGAGACAGAATGCTGGACTAGGTGGACTATTAGTCTGATCCAGGAGAGGGCTCTTCCGATGTTTGTAAGATCTGACCCTGGAAGCAGTACCTTTATATTTACTTAATACATTACATATCTTTAACTTAAAGGCATTTGGGCCTTGGCTATCACTCTTTGACAGAGGACATTCCATCCTACCTCATCCCCACAGTAACTAGGGGTCACACAACCATAAAATTTGTGGCTATGGGCCTTGTCTCCAGAGGGCTGTGCAAAATCCTTACCACATGTCGATCTGCGTGGAATATTCCGTCGAGCCCAACAGGATGTCAGGGGGCCGGTACCAAAGCGTCACCACCTCGTTGGAGTAGGTCTTGGTGGGAATGGATTTTGCCCGGGCCAGTCCTGACAGGATTTAAACAAAAATTATACATACGCATTAGGGCAGTGGTCACTAACCTCTTCTTTAATAAGAGCTACTTCAGCATAATGAAAAATATCCCAAGTTACCCTTTTCTCATGGACATATTTTCAAGTTTTGCTCAGTCCCCCCCCAAGAGATAATGGACAAGGAAAAGCACCTCAAGAGAAGCCATCAGCTAAGGAACTGGAATAAAACTATATAAAATCAAAGTATTTTTTTTTAAATGAGAAAGCCTAGAGCCAGACCCGTAGCTACAGTGGGGGCATTTGGAGGCTCTGCCCCCTCAAACGGGAGGCACGGCCCACAACAGCTGCTGTCCCTCTCTGCCTCCCCTTCCCTCCCCTCCTGTGGCATTAAAAGGGCCCTCCAGCTGATCAACGGGAGCACGTGGCCACCAACCACCTGGAGGGCCCTTTAATTCTTGCAGCCTTCCCTCTCCCTCCCCTCCTCCAAGAATTAAAGGGCCCTCTGGCTGATCAGCGGGCCCTTTAAATCCTGCAGGAGGTGAGGGAGAGGTGTGGCTGCCGGCCACACACCTTCCCTGAACTCCAAGCCACAATTTTGCCACTTGGAGATCAGGCGTGGGAACCCTTTAAATGCTGTTCTTCTAGTGGGGGCAGCCTGACCTTGATCTCCAAGCAGCCATCAGGGAAGGCATGCAGCCGCCCCTCCCCCGTGCCCCCCTCCACTGCTGCCCCACGAAATTTCCCCCCTTGCCCCACCAACCCAGAATTTCTGGCTACGGGGCTGCCCAGAGCAGATATTTTTGCTGATTTTCTCCAGAGGCTTCTACGGCAGCGTTTCCCAACCTGTGGGTCAGGACCCAAAAGCGGGTCCCAAAGCCCCTGATGGTGGGTCGCAGGCCATCCCTGCGCTTTCTGCTGCTCTTTTGTATTTTGGAAATCAAGAAAACCCTCACCTTCAAAGAGCTTTAAAAGGAGATGAGACAGTTCATGGAGGATAAGTCTATCAGCAGCTGCGACCCATGGTGACTGAGGGAAACTTCCACATTCAGGGGCACTAAGCCTCTCTATTTCAGAGCTGGGAAGCAACATCAAGGGAAGGCCTCGGTCTCTCTGCCCTGTTGTTGGCCACCCAGAGGAACTGGTTGGCCACTGAGTGAGACGGGATGTTGGACTAGATGGACCACTGGTCTGCTCCAGCAGGGCTCTTCTGATGTTCTTACGAAGGCCTCGGCCTCTCTGCCCTGTTGTTGGCTGTCCAAAGGAACTGGTTGGCCACTGTGTGAGATGGGATGCTGGACTAGATGGGCCACTGGTCTGATCCAGAAGGGCTCTTCTGATGTTCTTATGAAGGCCTCAGAGCCTCTGCCCTGTTGTAGGCTGTCCAGAGGAACTGGTTGGCCAGTGCATGAGACGGGATGCTGGACTAGAAGGACCACTGGTCTGCTCCAGCAGGGCTCTTCTGATGTTCTTACGAAAGCCTCAGCCTCTCTGCCCTGTTGTTGGCTGTCCAGAGGAACTGGTTGGCCACTGCGTGAGACAAGATGCTGGACTAGATGGACCACTGGTCTGCTCCAGCAGGGCTCTTCTGATGTTCTTACGAAGGCCTCAGCCTCTCTACCCTGTTGTTGGCCATCCAGAGGAACTGGATGGCTCTTGTGAGAGACAGGATGCTGGACTAGATGGACTACTGGTCTGATCCAGCAGGGCTCTTCTGATGTTCTTATGAAGGCCTCAGAGTCTCTGCCCTGTTGTAGGCCGTCCAGAGGAACTGGTCGGCCAGTGCATGAGATGGGATGCTGGACTAGATGGACCGCTGGTCTGCTCCAGCAGTGCTCTTCTGATGTTCTTATGAAGGCCTCAGCCTCTCTGCCCTGTTGTTGGTTGTCCAGAAGAACTGGTTGGCCACTGCGTGAGATGGGATGCTTGACTAGATGGACCTTCAGTGGTCTGCTCCAGCAGGGCTCTTCTGATGTTCTTATGAAGACCTCGGCCTCTCTGCCCTGTTGTTGGCCCTCCAGAGGAACTGGCTGGCCACTGTGTGAGACAGGATGCTGGACTAGCTGGGTGCCAAGGTCATAGTTTGTCTAGGGTGCCAAAAAACCTTGGGCCACCTCTGGATGGGTCACCACACCAAGTAAATTTGGACTTGGGGACCATCACACCAAAAAGGTTGGGAACTGTTGCTCTAAGGGATGCTCAGACTACTTTGAAGCACCTGGAAAGACCATGAGCTACCTGTTGGAGAGCCCTGCACTGTGGGGGAGTCTCAGAGAGAGAGAGAGAGAGAGAGAGAGAGAGAGAGAGAGAGAGAGAGAGAGAGAGAGAGAGAATTTTTCACTCACCAAAGTCTGCTAGTTTGAGCTCCCCTCTTTCATTGATAAGCAGGTTCTGGGGCTTGAGGTCTCGGTGCAGCACCTTCTGACGGTGGCAGTAGGCTAGGCCACGGAGCAGCTGGAAGAGGAATAGCTGGAAGAGGAAACAAAACCGTGTCAGTTTTGTTTTTCCCTTTGGAACGCCTGCTGTCTCTCCCCCCTCCCCCAACCCTACCATCACCGCTGGGTTTATGGTGTGGTTCAGAAAGAAAGAAGAGACAACTAAGAGGGGAACGTAACAGAGGTTTATAAAGTTATTCACGGGGCAGAGAGAGTTGACGAAGAGAACTTTTCCTCCCTCTCCCCAAATACGAGAACTCGAGGGCATCCAATGAAATTGATGGGCAGTGGGTCCAGACAAGAGGAAATATTCCTTTACACAGAGAGTAATTAAAATGTTGGATTTGCTGCCAGTCAGAAGAGGTCATAACGGCGACAGGAATAATCAGCTTTCAAGGGGGATTAGATAGATTCATGGAGGATAAGTCTGCCAATGGCTACTAGCCATGGTGACCGAAGGGAACCTCCACACTGAGGGGCACTAATCGTCTGAATTCCAGAGCCAGGAGGCAACATCACGGAAAGGCCTGGGCCACCATGTCCTGTTGTTGGCTCTTCAGAAGAACTGGTTGAGGCCACTGTGTGAGACAGGATGCTGGAACAGATGGACCGCTGGTCTGACCCAGCAGGGCTCTTCTGATATTCTTACGTTCTAAGAGCCCACAAATTAAGAAACAGCAAAGCATCTGTTAGGTTCCTTTGAGTACAGCAAAAATGTTTCCGGGTTTCTAACATTCATTCCAGAAACAGGTTTGTTTGGTAACTAACATTTCTTGGTTGCTTGCAGTCCCAAACTAAGTGGGCAGCATCACCACCTACAGCCAGATCCGAAGCAAAAACAGCAGGCAGGCGGGGTATGAGTTCCTACGAGAACGTCTCGCAATTACCTGAGTCTTTGCTGGCAACACAAGTCTAGGGAGGGTCAGGCCTGACTCACTCAAGTCATGCATAAAAAGAGAACACCAGCTATGGATGCCAACCTCCAGGTAGGGCCTGGCACTTTCCCAGAATGACAAACTGATCTCAAGATGACAGAGATTAGTTCCTCTGGAGAAAATGGCTGCTTTGGAGGGTGGACTCCAGGGCCTTATGTCCCACAGAGGCCCCTCCCCAACCCTGGATCTGCCCCTAAATCTCCAGGAATCCCCCAACCTGGAGTTGGCAATCCTCGCACCAGCTGGGACTCTGCTTGCTCCCAAGTGGCACATGTGAGGGCTTGCTGCCTCCCATGAGCCAGATCACTGACAGCTGGGTCCAAAGGAGTCTGGTGGTGGTCAAAAGCCAGGGATGTGACCCTTGTGGCCACCTAGTCCTCGGCCACTGCCTGGTTGCAAGGTGAGCCCCTGTAGACTTATTAGCACTGCCGAGCACTAAAGAACACTGTGCTTGGAGCTTGACGGCTAATCTTTCCCCCAACCCCTGCCAGCTAAAAGTTCCTATGCACATGCAGTGTAGTCACAATGACAGAAACAGCAGGGGGGATTCTTGGGTGGAGGGCATTTTTAAGAACGTAAGAGAAGCCCTGTTGGATCAGGTCAGTGGCCCATCCAGTCCGACACTCTGTGTCCCACAGTGGCCAAAACCCAGGGGCCATCAGGAGGTCCCCCAGCAGGGCCAGAGCTCCAGAAGCCCTCCCACTGTTGCTCCCCTCCAAGCACCAAAAATACAGAGCATCGCTGCCCCAGACAGAGTGTTCCATAAGAACATCAGAGAAACCAATGTTGGATCAGGCCAATGGCCCACCCAGTCCAACACTCTGTGTCACACAGTAGTCAAAGCCCAGGTGTCATCAGGAGAACATAAGAACATAAGAGAAGCCAATGTTGAATCAGACCAATGGCCCATCTAGTCCAACACTCTGTCACACAGCGGCCAAAATATACCAGGTGCCATCAGGAGGTCCAGCAGCGGGGCCAGGACACCAGAAGCCCTCCCACTGCTGCCCCCTCCAGCACCAAGAATAGAGTGCATCACCTGCCCCAGACTGAGAGTTCCCATCTATACCCTGTGGCTAATAGCCACTGATGGACTTCTGCTCCATATGTTTATCTAATTCCCTCTTGAAACTGTCCATGCTTGTAGCTGCCACCACCTCCTGTGGCAGTGAATTCCATATGTTAATCACTCTTTGGGTGAAGAAGTATTTCCTTTTATCTGTTCTAACCCAACTGCTCAGCAATTTCATGGAGTGCCCACGAGTTATTGTATTGTGAGAAAGGGAGAAAAGTACTTCTTTCTCAACCTGCTCAATCCCATTCATAATCTTATAAACCTCGATCATGTCACCCCTCAGCCGTCGTTACTCCAAGCTAAAGAGCCCCAAGCATTTTAACCTTTCTTCATAGGGAAGGTGTTCCAACCCTTTTATCATTCTAGTTGCCCTTCTCTGCACTTTTTCCAATGCTATAATATCCTTTTTGAGATGCGGTGACCAGAACTGTACACAGTATTCCAAATGAGGAGGTCCACCAGTGGAGCCAGAACTCCAGAAGCCATTCCACTGTGCCCCTCCCCAAGCACCAAGAATACAGAGCATCCCTTGCTCCAGACTGAGAGTTCCTATCTATACCTTGTGGCTAAGAGCCACTCATGGACCTCTGCTCCACATGTTTATCCAATCCACTCTTGAAGCTGTCTATGCTTGTAGCTGCCACCACTTCCTGTGGCAGTGAGTTCCACATATTAATGACTCTTTGGGTGAGGAAGTACTTCCTTTTATCTGTTCCAAGCCTCTTGCTCATTACTTTCCTAGAGTGCCCACGAGTTCTTGTATTGTGAGAAAGGGAGAAAAGTACTTCTTTCTAAGCCTGCTTTATCCCCTGCATAATTTTGTAAACCTCTGTCATGTCACCCCTCAGTTGTCATTTCTCCAAGCTAAAGAGCCCTAACCTCTTTAACCTTTCTCCCTAGGGAAGGTGTTCCATTCCCTTAATCACTTTAGTTGCCCTTTTCTGCCCTTTTTTTCTAATGCTACAATATCTTTATTGAGGCGCCATGACCAGAACTGTACACAATGTTCCAAACGACGCCGCACCGTAGATTTATAAAGGGGCAAAGATTTCTCCAAAGATGGACGACCAACCTAAGCTACCACTGGGTTTAGCATCCTGTGAAGCTGCCCCCCGCCCCCCCAAACACCACCAGGTATCTACAGACACAGAGAGGGGAAAATGCTTACCTTCACATTGTGCATATTTATGACATTGCCACAATCATCTAAGTACTGTTTCAGGTCTTTATCCTGCAGAGAGGGAAGAAACACAAAGAGAGGGCTATAAAAACCAGACGCAGCTTCTGTTTCTTTTATTAAGCTGGCTATCCTATTACACAATTCCCTGGCAGCAAGTCCTGTGGAACTCAGGGAGGTTTCTAAAACAAGAATGCATAGGGGCACGCTGTTCTTCATAAGGTCAGTGGGTGCCATTTATCCTGGGGTAGGGGGGATTGTCTCGTAGTGGTCCACTTGGGGAAGAGGGCAAAAGGGGTTCTGACAAGCCCTGGCAATTCCCACTGTGGGCAGCTGTTCTAGGATTCGCAGGCTTGGGTCCAGAGTGACGCAGAAGCAGAAAAGTAAACAGACTTCGCACAGTTCTGCTCAAGCCCGATCTGCCACAACACACAGCACTCTCCTTCCCATAGTGCTCGGAAACCGCCTACCCAACATCTTGTGCAAACGGGGAAAACAGCTCAGGGCGTTTAACTCCATTTCCCCCCAACTTCCACTTGTGCACAGAACCCCAGCGCCTGCAGAAGAATCTTCCGAGTGGACCCAAGCCACTGTCCTTGGATCCACTCAGTTTCAGTTGCACAATTTCTTGCAAGTGGATGCAAGCCATTTCCATTGCACAATTCCTTATAAATCACCATGAACTGATACCCATAGCTGTTTTTCGGCTGTTAAATTCTGGCAAAGTCTCGTGAACGTCAGACACATTTCTTCCTCCTAAAGACAAATTACTTTGTTCACCTGGCTAAGCCGTGCTGGTCTGAAGCAGCAGAACAAAATTTGAGTCCGGTGACAATTTTAAGACCAACAAAGTTTAATTATACCCAGAATGAAACTTTGTTAGTTTTAAAGGTGCCACTGAATTCAAACTTTGCCCTCTTTATTCACCGTGAGGCTACCCCACCCCCCGTGTAGCAGTTTAAGAAACCCCCAGTTTAGTTCTTACTTAGGCTACAAGCCTGTTAGATGTCTTGGGAGCAAGATTTCTTGTCTCTGCCCACCTGACGTATGAATTTAGGAATACTGGTCTAATTTACAGGATTGTTGCAGTTGGTATGGAGATCAGGCTTGGAGCGGGGGAAGCATTCCCAGGAAGGATTATATAAATACGAAGGGATGACTGGTTATCATTCCCATGCTCCGGAGAATTAACCTTCCACAAACGTGGACCACTTTTCCTACAGAAATTAAAATGGCCTGGAGGCAGGTTAAGCATCACCGAAATGATGGTTTGGAAAGGGTGCTGAGAATTGTCCTCAGTGTTCTGAGAGCCCGTTTGGTATAATGGCTAAGAGGAGCAGACTCTAATCTGGAGAACCGGGTTTGATTCCTCACTCCTCCACATGAAGCCAGTTGGGTGACCTTGGGCCAGTCACAGTTCTCTCAGAGCTGTCAGCCCCACCTACCCCACAGGGCGTCCTGTTGTGGGGGGAGGAAGGGAAGGCGATTGAAAGCCGCTCTGAGACGCATTTGGGTAGTGAAAAGCGGGATACAAAAACTAACTCTTCTTCTTTTCCCCTTTTTGTTTTTTCGCCATCACGTTCAAGCTGACTTACGGCGACCCCGTAGGGTTTTCAAGGCAGGAGAGGTTCAGAGGTGGTTTGCCCTTGCCTGCCTCTGCACGGCAACCCCGGACTTCCTTGGCGGCCTCCCATCCAAGGACAGATCCTGCTCGGCTTCCTAGATCCGACTGGATCTGATTGGATCAGGCTAGCCTAGTTGTTCCCCCATGGGTCCTCGGGAGGAAGCCACGACAATTAAAGCCGCCCTTCAATTTGTACAGCAGATATAATCTTTGTTCATAAGACGTGGTGGTGGTGGAGAGTGCCACCAACTTGCAGCTGCCGCACGGCAACCCCACAGGGTTTCCCAGGCAAGAGATGAGCAGAGATGGGTTTGCCATTGCGTGCCTCTGAAAAGCAATGCTGGATTTCCTTGGGGGGGGGGGTGTCTCCCATCCGAGTACTAACCAGGATCACCCCTGCTTAGCTTCCGAGACCTGGTGAGGTTAGGCTAGCCTGAGCCATCCAGGTTGGTCTGTGAAACAAATACAATCTTTAGTTGCTGTAGATTTTCCAGGTTGTGTGGCCATGGTCTTGGCATCCTCAGAGGTATCACACAGAAAGATGGAGTACTCTCTGTGTCAAGGTGAGCAGAAAAATGGTAGGCAGGTAACTTATATCTACCCTGGAAGGTGGGGTAGGGCTGAGTCATTATCTTGCAGTAGTTCTCCAGGCTATGAACATGCTAATGGAGGAGCTTTCCTGAGGAGGTTCTTTTGCCTATGGATTGTTTCCTGAGGAGGTTTCCTGAGGAGGTTCTTTTGTGTGTGGAATGGCTATTGAAACTCTGATCTTATCTGAAACTCTAATCTACTAAGTACAATCTTTGTTCACACGAATTTAATAGCTCTGTACATTTGGGGTTTGTGTGTGGTCAGTTTTCTGCACTTTCCTGGAACTTGGCTGGAAGAGTTTTAAGCTCTTAAGAGATACACGCCTTCAGTGTTTCCCTCTAAGCTGAGTTAGTGTGAGCTAGCTCACAGACTATTTAGCCTCCGGCTCACACATTTTTGTCTTAGCTCAGGAAGGGTGGCTTCAGAGCAAATCGGTCACTCACAACTTTAATGCCAGTAGCTCACAAAGTAGGATTTCTGCTCACAAGACTCCACAGCTTAGAGGGAGTATTGCAAATTTATCGTCTCCCCCACCCGTATACTCACTAAATACTCGAAGACAAGCGTGAGGGATTTCTCTGTATGGATGATGTCATGCAGAGTCACTATGTTGGCGTGCTTAAGATCTTTTAGAAGCGAAACTGGAAGAGAGAGAGAGAGAGTGAAAAAAGAGGTATATGGTGAGATTTGCCCGAGAATCACATCTATCAAGGGAATGTAGTGATTTCCAAAATGCCTGCTGCAACTGAGGGGGGTGCCGTGAAACATACATTCGCTCGTTTACGAATTCTGTCTGCAGAGCAGCCAACAGATATGGAGGAAAATGCCCTGTCCGTTTAATGCATGTTTAATGTGTGGAAACAGATGGGTAAAATTTTTCACAGCATGGAGGTAAAGAACATTCCGTCAAGCTTCTACTAAAAAGGGCAGGACATTTCCCTTCCTGGCCTGTCGGCCACCCTACCTGTGCATCAAAAGTTGCCCATCTGAGAGGAGTAGGCCCACTGCATCTCTGCAAGATTTGCCGTTCTGGCCTTGGCTCCTGCAAACTATACTGGGAACCGGTCGTTCTGACACATGTTCGTCTTGGGGGCAATAGCTCTTAGTACTGAGAAGTTAGACCCTTGTATAAGGGAGAGAATTGCTTACAACAGATGAGAGAAGCGCCTGAGACCTCTTCCTGCAAGAGTTCTTGTACAAAAGAAGAACCCTGCTGAATCAGACCACTGATCCATCTAGTCCAGCATCCTGTCTCAAAGAGTGGCGAACCAGTTCTGCTGGAGGTCCAACAACAGGGCAGAGAGGACAAGGCGTTACCCTGATGTTGCCTCCTGGCACAGGTATCATACCTCTTTAGCACAACGATGCCTCTCCTTCTCCACTCCCTGTTCAGTCAGGTCCATATTGCTGCCTCTTCCCTCCCCCTCATCCCTCCCCTCTTTCTTAAAAATTATTCTTCTCTGCTGCCTGTGCATGCAGTCTTCTTTTTCTTTTTTCTTCTCTTTCCTTTTCTCTTGCTATCCTCTTTTATCAGTGGGCTATGTTGGAGAAGAGGATGGGGAGTCGGGTTACATGGCTTGTTTTGTTGTTATGTTGACTATCCTATTTGGAAACTATAAAAACTTCATGGGGGGGGGGGAGATAATTGTTCAACCTCAGAGGATACTGCCCTCTGTGACTCTGTATGAGTCACTGTTCTGGGCTGACCTCCTTCAAATCACAGGGCATGCTCTGAACAGTGACTCACTTGTTTCTAGATATAAAAGGAAAGCACGGTTCCACTTTTAGTTCAGGAAAAATCTGCGCCTCGGCTGCTGGGGATGTGTTTGCCAGTGCATGGCAATTTGTCATCTGTTCTAGAGGACATGAAGCGGTCCAGGCACGTGCCGGCTTCCCCTTTCAAGTTACTGGCTCGATTCCAAATCAGTCACTAGCTACGACTTCCAAGACCTGTGCAAATTCCAAACCGCAATGCACACGCGTGCACAGTTTGGTTCCTCGACAATGAATCTGGCCGCCCGGCACCATCTCAAGTTGCCGTTTTAAAAGCAAGATCCTAGTCTTTATGGCTGCAGCAAATGTGTGAGCCATGTCTAGAGCAAGAATATGCAACCCTAACCACAGTGTGCCAGATCGCTGCCCAAGGCACCAGTTCTAGAAAAACCTATGGAGCCAAGCCACCCAAGGCGTTCCAGTGGCTCTAAGGCCCCGCCACAGTTTCAGTCTCCTTCGCCTACAGCATTTTCTCCTCTTTCCCTCTTTGTTCAAAAGCAAGTTCCCTTGCCTAATGATGCCAGGGACACAAACACTGACAATGGTGGGTAGGACCAAAGAAGCGTTCTGTGTTACCAGTGATCCAAGCACCCAGATAAAAATGCCAGGCCACGGCCTGCCACCCTCAGGAGGATGTGGGGGTGTGTGAAGACAGTTGTGCTAGCTTAACACCGGCATGTGGAGTCATTTCTGGGGGAAATCAGAAGTGAGGTCATTATGTGAGGGGATGCTCAAGGATTTACAAAAAAGAAACCCACTATGGTTTTAATCATAGAGTTTAAACCAGTCCTAGAGTGCCCCCAGGGTCATGACATCACTTCTGGTATTCACTGGAAGTGACATCCAACCACCCCATTTCTTCACACATCTGACATTTGAGGTGCTGGTGGGCACTTTTATTTATTTAATTATTTATTTGGTTCAATCTCTGTCCTGCCCTTCTCACAAGGCCATGCTGAATGCAGCTCACCCATCACCTCTCACACTGTGCCAAGCACCTGCCAACCTCCTGTTTTTGCCGTTTCAGGCAGGCTGCACAAACAAGAGAAGAAGTCCCTAGTCAGACAATATACGTGGCTGCTGGGCTGCAACTGTCTTGCTGGATCACGATCCCCCTGTAATCCGCTTAACTGTTTCACGAGCTGGGCACTTGTGACAACTCTGGTTAGCAGTCAGTTGACCCCTCTGCCTCACATCTGTGCAATCCTCTTAAAAACTTTTCATTTCGGGTTGCTACCACGACATCCCCCGGTGACGAGTTCCATGGGCTAGCTCCGATTCGCTACGCAACGAGGAACACTTCCCTTTTGTTTTTTTAAAAATTCTCCACTGCAAGTGACCGCTACGCACCTTCTCGGATGGCCGTGCAAGGGGCCCCCTCCTCGTGCTCAAGACGGATCTCCTTCAGGGCCACCAGGTTGTCTGTGAGTTTACTCTTTCCCTTGTAGACAGTAGCGTACGTCCCCTGCGGCAATGAAGACATGGTTAGAAGCTTGGCATAGAATACCCAGCCATCTTGCTTCCCTCCAACATGGAGGTTAAGAACACGAGAAGCTATGCTGGAATAGGCCAGTAGCCCATCCAGTCCAACACTGTAGGTCACACAGTGGCCAAAACTCAGGTGCCATCAGGAAGTACACACCAGTGGGGCCAGAACTCCAGAAGCCCTTCCACTGTTGCCCCCTAAAGTGCCAAGAATACAGAGTGGCACTGCCCCAAACGCAATGTTTCATCTATACCTTATGGCTAATACCACTGGTGGACCTCTGCTCTATATGTTTATCCAATCCCCTCTTGAAGCTATATACGTGGCAGGGGCAGGAAGCTTCCTGCGGCAGTGAATTCCACATGCTAATTACTCTTTGGGTGAAGAAGGACTTCCTTTGATCTGTTCTAAGCCTAGTAAAGGTAAAGGTTTCCCTTGCTCGAAAGCCAGTCGAATCCGACTCTACGGTTGCGGCGTTCATCTCCATTTCCAAGCCAAAGAGCCAGCGCTGTCCGAAGGCGTTTTCGTGGTCATGTGGCCGGCACGACTAAATGCCGAGGCGCAACAGAATGCTATTATCTTCCCACTGTAGTGGTACCTATTTATCTACTTGCAATTTCTTGCTTTCAAACTGCTGGGTTGGCAGGAGCTGGGGCCAGAGACGGGAGCTCACTCCGTCACGCGGCACTCGGGTCTCGAACTGCTGAACTACCGCCCTTCTGGCCTGCAGTTCAGCGTCTTAACCACTTGAGCCACCGCAGCCTACTGCTCTTTCATTTCATTGACCGCCCATGAGTTCTTTTTTTATATATATAACTTTTATTTATAAAAGGTTTTCTTAATTACAGCCATACATATATATAAAAATCATATAAAAGTAAAGTCTATTAAAAGTTTTTGTCTTTCAACTATACATATACTCTCAACCAACGTTTCTGAAATTCATTTTCTTCTTTACCATGTAACAACGTTGTTAGCTTTTCCATTTCTGCCAAATTTAACAGTTTAGCAATCAGTTCTTCTATTAATGGCATTTTATCACTTTTCTGCCCATGAGTTCTTGTACTCCGAGGAAGGGAGAAAAGTTCTTCTTTCTCTCCCCTCTCCATCCCATGCGTAATTTTGTAAACCTCTCTCATGTCACCCCACAGTCGTCATTTCTCCAAGCTAAAGAGCCCTAACCCTTTAACCTTTCACCATAAGGAAGGCGTTCCATCCCCTTCATCATCTTAATTGCCCTTTCCGGCAAATTTTCCAATTTCCCGCCCCCATACCCCACATTATCCCCCCAGCTCATGTCAGCTGCTCCCCCATCCCTTCCCCAGAAGAAGTGCCCACAGAGCGCCAACAAAGGAATGCCAAACAGCAGGAACAGCGTGGCAAATTCGGTGGCACTGTCCTCGGAAAGCTCCCACTCCAGTCGATTCAGACCGCGATTTATTTATTTACAACACTTATAGTCTGCCTTGCTGCCTTCACGTGGACCCATCGAGGCAGCTAACGACTGAAAACACACACAAATGAAGTAACATTTTAGAACTACTAAAAATCAACCTCCCACCCTGCCAAACACACATCATTAAAACAAACTAAAAACAGAGTTACAAGACAAACAAAAGGCATAAAAAACAGCAAATTAGAACATTAGTTAGGAAGGAGGAATCACCGAGGGAGTGCCAAAAATGAAGCAAAAGAGGTCTTCGCCCACTGGTGGAAGATGGAGACAGAAAGGGACAGATCAGTCTCCCTGGGGAGAGACCTCCATTACATGTTTCTCCTCTCCTTAACATCCCAGAGTTTTGTCCATGAATCCACTTCCCTGGCTCTCCCTGAGACAATAAACCTGCCCCTGGGCTTCAGTGCTGAAGACTGCAAGTGTCCCCCCCCCCCGCATGACTAAATGCATCTCTATACATGCAGTATACCAAGGGTCCCCAACACGGTGCCCATGGGTGCCGGGGTGCCTGCAGACATGTTTCTTGGCACACTCCAGGTGTTTTCAGAAAGTGGGCAAAGAGAGGTGGGGCTTTTGCCCAGGAAGAATTCTGATTGGCTGCGCAGATTTTTTTACAGTGTCGTTCGGAAGCAGCAACTGCTACAGCACAGGGTCAGAAGAAGGAGAGGCGATTGGATTTATACCCTGCCCTTCACTACCCGAAGGGGTCCCAGAGCGGCTTACAGTCTCCTTTCCCTTCCCTTCCCCTCCCCACAACAGACACCCTGTGAGGGAGGTGGGGCGGAGACAGCCCTTTTGAGGACTGCTCATGAGAGAACAGCTCTGAGAGAACTTGTGACTGACCCAAGGTCACACCAGCAGCTGCACGTGGAGCAGTGGGGAATCAAACCTGGTTCTCCCAGATTAGAGTCCGCGCTCCTAACCACTACACCAAACTCCTTCTCTCAGGATGGAAGCATCATAATTCTCAATGGACTGAGTGAAAACTCCAAACTTCCCAGAATGCAACTGTCAAAATGTCTGCTAATCTCTTACCGGCATTTGCCAGTTTCACCCTTTTGTGTACTGAGACTCTTTAAGAGTTGCAGTAATGAGTTCCGTGGAACATTTTTGGAAAAAAAGGATATGTGCTTACAACGCGTTTGTTCATATCTGTCTCTCGTTCTGCTCACCTCTCCCACTCCTCCCCTCCCCTCTGGTCCTAAATCCATACTAATAAAACATATAGAGGAAACAGTCTTTTTAGCTTACATTATCCAGCAAGACACCGTGTACAGTAAAGACACAATGCTGATCGAATGGTAGTCATTCTACATGATTCTTATTTTAGGAAAAGCAGACTGTTATGGTTGAATATGGAAGGCATCTCCAAGTCAATAATACCCAACTCTAAGTCCCCAGCAGTGAAAGAAGCTAGGTGCTTCCCAAAACCACTCAGGATTGGAACCCAGGACTCTGACCCCCGACTAGATTATCACCCAGGTTGGCTGGTCCAAAGCAACCAGGTGAGGGCCTACTGGACTGGCAGGAGCTGGAGCTGTTACTATGGGGAAGGAGAGAGATACTGGACTGGTCAAGGCTAGAATGAAGATTTCTCAAAGTACGCTAAGCGAAGACAATGGAGTGGAAACCGACCAATCAGAGCCCGACCCGTTCCCCTAGCCAGGCTGAACAAGGATGGTCAGAGAACTCACCTCTCCCAGCTTATCCAACTTGACATACGTCTCCAGCTTCCCGAACCCGATCTCCGACTGCACGAGAAAGCACAGAGAAACACAGAGGTGTGATGGGCTTCCCCGCCAGGGGGTGCCTTGGAAAGCCAGCGGGAGGGTAACTGTTGTGGCTTCAGCTCCCGTGAGGGATGCGACAGGAGCAGCAGGAGGAAGGCAAGGGAGGGCGGGACCGTCACTTACCAACGAGACTCTCCGTAACCGCCGGCTCAGGGGCTTGTCAAAGAGGGGACTGTTGAGGGTCAACTTCTCCAAGTAGCCTTCGGGCAGGCGGATGTCGGCCGGGAGCGACAGGCGTTTGTTGATGTCCTGGGGGAGGCGAGAGAAACCGGGTTTGGCGCTGGCAGAGAAAGCCACAGCCAGGAAATGCTCAGGGGATCATTCCCACCACCTGCATCTCAGAGGAGACCCACTGCACAGCTGTGCTGATACCTTCCGGGGCCAGGTTGGCTATCACAAGGAGGAGCAAAATTCTTGTTCCGGTGGGGTGTCTTCCCCAGAAGAACTCTGCCAGCTAGGCCTCTTTAGGTTTTTTTTTAATAATGGCAGTAAAGGCTGCAAGAGTTGGACTATAAGGAAGGCCGAGCGCCGAAGAATTGATTCTTTTGAACTATGGTGCTGGAGAAGACTCTTGAGAGTCCCTTGGACTGCAAGGAGATCAAATCAGTCAATCCTAAAAGAAATCAGCCCTGACTGTGCCCTGGAAGGCCAGACCCTGAAACTGAAGCTCAAATACTTTGGCCACCAACTGAGAAGGGAGCACTCACTGGAGAAGACCCTGATACTGGGAAAGACTGAAGGTCAAAGAAGAAGGGGACGGCAAAGGATGAGATGGTTAGACAGTGTCACCAATGCACCGAACATGAAATTGAGCAAACTTCAGAGGACAGCGGAAGAAAGGAGGGCCTGGCGTGATCTGGTCCATGGGGTCGCGAAGAGTCGGACTCGACTGTGCGACTGAACAACAACAACAAAGGCCTTTTTATTCCCAGGCCATCTGCAACACATCCAGAAGCACTGGTCTCTCACCAATCTGATTCTGACACCGCCAGATCTTGTTTGCCCTTATGCTATTGTCTCTACTCCTTTCATTGTCTGGTTGGTTTTCCAGATGACGTTTGTATTTCTATCGGGACCCACCCTGAGAATACTGATCTGATGGACAGGTGGGTATATTGATTTACTGACTAGCTAAATAAAATAAGCCGTCTACTCCCACAAGCTCTCTTGGTGTCTGCCACTGTCTCCGCATCCTGTTCCCCCACCCTCCCAGCCGCTCAGATGCGCCACCAAGCCAGATTCCCACTCGAGCTCGAATGTTTCCACAACCTTTGCCAAACATTTGGCTCTGCAGAGAAAGCTGCAATCTCAAACGACCCAAGAGAGTCCGTGACACGTTGGAGGAGCCGGAATTTCTCCAGATGGTTGTGCTTGAACTTAAGAGGCTGGCCCAAAGAGCGGTGCCTGCTGGTGCGTCAGAAACTCTCTGCAGGGAAGAGGGTAGTGGAATGTTGTCTCTAAGGCTGAAACTAGAGATGCACAAAACCTAGAGTTTCCAGGTTACTCCTGGCCATAGGCAGGGGATAGGGGGATTGAGTTGCCAGATCAAGATTGCGAAATTCCTAAAGATGTCAGGATAGAGCCTGGGGAGGACAGGGACCTCAGTGGGGTACAATGCCAGAGAGTCCACCCTCCAAAGCATCCGTTTTCTCCAGGGGAACTGATCTCTGTAGTCTGGAGATGAGGTGTAATTCCAGTGGATCCCCAGGTCCTACCTGGAGACTGGCCCCTACTTTGGAGGGTGAACTCTATGGTGTTATACCCTGATGTGGACCCTCCCCTCCCCAAACCCCGCCCTCTCCAGGCTCCACCCCCAACATCTCCAAGTATTTCCCAAACCAGTGCTAGCAACCCTATGTGAGGATAAAGATGTCACAAGAATGCAGTGTGTCTCCTGTGAGAGAGAATGTGTGTGTGTGTGTGTGTAGAGAGAGAGAGAGAGAGAGAGAGGGAGGGAGGGAAGGAGGGAGGGAGGGAGAGAGAGAACACGAACTAAAACCAGAAACCCACACAGAGCTTCCTAGATTAATGCACGACTAATTTGATGTAATTTTTGGCAAGCTTCCCTGCAGCTTTAGAAAACTTTTCCATTTTAGCGAAACATCTTGATGTTTATATCCTACTGGTCCAATATGGCACAGAAGTCTACACAGCACATAGGCTTTTGGGCAAAACAATATAGCAATAATTGAAATGCATGAGAAAAAGGAACATTGAGCACTTTAGGCAAAAGTAAATATTCGATACAATACGTGTTGCTCCGATATTACAAAGCACGTGCCTTGGGCTACTATTTAGTACACGGAAAAGGCACAAAGCAGAGCCCCTCTCTTAAATTAGTCGTGAGGGTGGACATAATACTTTTCCCACCTCTGTCCGACTACCCAGATTGCGCTCAGGTCGTTCGTCTAAGGCAGGAAGGCCAGATCTGGCCTTGACGCAATTCTGCGCAACTCACCCACCATGTTTGTTCCCAAGTCATGAGAGCCCATGCCTGGAAATGTTTTTGTTTGCAATCTGCAGAAGTACACATTCGCATGTAACACCCAATGCTCAAAGGACAGCATTATAACTGCTGACCAGTCTCTGCACTAGCACACCACCTGCAGAAGAGTGCAGTCATCATCCCCCGACACAGAAGTGGGCCCTCCCTGGTCTAAGGAGCAAGCAGATCCCCTTGGTGACAGAAAGTTTGCTTGTTATGGACTTCACTGTCGGAGTTCCTCACATGAGACTTCAAAGAGGTCACAAAAAAGGGGATAATGGGTGCCCAACCGAGAGGATATGTGCCATGGAATCATGTTTGTTCCTGCCACTAATATGTATTATTTTATTCAGAACATTAAATTTGCGATTACTTGGAGCAGGTTTTTAACTGTCTTCACCATGCTTTTGGGGGGAGGAAGAAGGGGTCTGTTATGAACACAGCCATCTGTACTACGGTTGTTAGGCCCTCGTGGCAACCAATAGGAGATGGGGGGAGGACTTACCAGTAGAAAGAAGGTCTATGCCATGTCTCTGGCCTCATACAGGCCTCATACAGGAAGTGACATCATCACGACAGCGACTTCTAGGTGATGATCTGGTATTTGGGTAAAAACTCTATGGTAAAACTGGCTTCTGCCATAGAGCTTCTGCCCAAATACCAAAGTGTCACCTGGAAGTTGCTGGCATGATGACGTCACTTCCTGTGCGATGCCAGCGACATGGCCTAGGTCTTCTTTCTGCTGGTAAGTTTCCTTGCCAGCCAGTGATCGATGGCCGGGGAGCAGGGCCTGGCAGTGGGGGCCCTTGCCTCCACTAGGGGGTCTGGCAACCCTAATCTGTCCCCCATTACCCCCCACCATAAAAAGACATTCACGCTAAGGGCAGACAGAGAGTCCCTTCAACAGAGACGAACCCCCCCCCCCATCCTTCCCCCACCACCTCTAATGCTTTGCACCTCAGTGGAAATCTTGCGCGTCGGGTTGTTCCTCATGCGCACCCGGACTGGAGACTGCACCTCATCTGACGACGTCCCCGATGCCTGGTCGCTCTCACCGTCTGAGCCCATCTTGAGGTCTTCATGGACGATTTCTGTGCCAAGGAAAGAGAGAGGCAGATCCCAGAGGCAGGGGGAATTAGCGGCCGCTTTCCCCTCACTCTAGTCCTTCTAACATTCCATAAAGCTGGCTTTAGGGAAGGAATAAGCCTTTGGTTCGGTATGAAATGGCTCTGTGACTTTCCCCTCTCGTATAAAGAAGCAAGGACTGATCTACCCATTGGCAGAATGAATGGACGGGATCACTTCACACGACAAGGGAGCAGTTTCTGAATGATCCTCTGTGTTAAACGTTCCCTGCAAACAGAAAACCACCAATGATATCATAGCATAGTGAATAGTTCAAGGTATTGGCAGGCCCGTAGGTATGGTAGGGCTTTGGGGGCTCCGACCCCTTTCTTAAAGGCACAGGCCAACAAGAATTTCTTCCGTGGTGACCTTTCCCCAATCATTTTAAACCCTTTTTTTAAAAGGAGTGCGCTTCTTGAAGCAGAATGGGGTGCTGCAGTTGACTAATTCCTGCACTGAGCAAGGGGGTTGGAGTAGGTGACCTCTCGGATCCCTTTTAACTCTGTGTCAAGAAACTGGTCTCCTTTAAGAGAGCTTTTCTGCCGAAGTGTGAGCTTTCTTGACTACAGAAGTCATCACCCCCACTTGCTGGCTTGTGATCAGAATTGTTGCTTCGACTGGCAGAAGTGATTAACTCGCAGCCAGGCCCGTAGCCAGGACTTTTTTTGTTTGTTTGGGGGAGCATTTAAATTTTTCAGGGGGCAGTTAAATTATAGTTAATTCAATTACTATGAAGGCCTGTCTTCATAGGGGGAGGCTCTGAGCCTATTTCTAGCCCTTCCTTTGAAGGGACAGGGCAGCGAGCACGTCAGTTCCTAGGGAAAAAACGGCTCAAGGGGCATTTAGTTGCCTGCAGAAGACATTTAAATGCCTTTTGAGTTCCCTTCCACAGGGCAAGAAAGCTTAGAAGGGCACCTTCAATACATCTCTGACAGTCCCCTTTTCTGCTAGCCCAGTACCACCTAGGTCATGGTCAAAAATAAGGTTTTTTGGCATGGTTATTTGTAGGGCAGGGCCCCAATTTTAATTAAGGGGGCAGGGCCCCCAAATGCCCCACTCTAGCTATGGTCCTGCTTGCAGCAGCTGAGAACTGTCATCTAACATGGTTGACAGCTTGCCATTTAGAGATTTATACTGGTAACAGCTTTCTATTGGCTAAATGACTTTTCCTTTTGCACTTTCAACCCCACCAGGAAAAATCTGCCCCACAAGCCACAAAATCATGGCTACGGGCCTGGATATCGGCTATCACGTGCAAAGCTCTTCATGGCCTCGGCCCCTCTTGTTTGTGGGATGACTTCTCTCTCTATACTTTGCCGTGTCAACTCAGTTCAAGTCGGCAGGGGCTTCTGCAGGTGCCAGCCGGCAAATGGGCAAAATCGCCGACTGCCCATGCTCATAACACTTCTCCGTAGCAGCTCCTGCCTTGTGGAACGGCCTGCCTGGGGAGGTCAGGAAAGCCCCCGCCCTCCTCGTCTTCCAAAACGATGCCAAAGTGAACCATGGATGAGGGCTTTTCTGCACAGTTAATGGGGCTACACTATACAAAATGGTTCACAAGCTTACTCAGATAAATGATTGGGACTATGGCCTATACTGCTGCATATACCTTATTGCAAGTAGGATCCTATTGTGTAATTTCTGTGCCATTTAACGTGTCATGTGAATAGTTAATGCTATGCTTCGGTTCTTTCTGGCGGTTCCAGACTTCTAAAATCCTAATGCACTGGTTACTGAATGCCCTATTTTGTTCATAGTACTGACTCGCGATGTGTAATCCACCTTGAGTCTTGTGAGAAAGGCGGACTATAAAATAACATAAATAAATAGAGTGTCAGACAAGGACAACTGAGTTCGAGTCCCTGCTCTGCACTGGAAGCCAGCCAGGTAACCTTGACTCTGTTGTACTCTCGTAGCCATAACCTACCTCACAAGGTGGTTGTTGTGAGGATAACGTGGCGGAGGGTAGAATGATGCGATAAACCATGTTAGGCCCCCATTAGAGAGAAAATGGAATACGGATTTTTAAAAAGTAATAAAAATAACACAGAGAAGGGCTGGACCTTTCACCTTGGGTGCTAGTTTTCTACAGGCAGGGACTTTTTCAAGGGGGGAGTACTGAAAAGCGATCCAGTCTATGCTAGCTGTAGTCTGAAGTGGTACAGTCCATTCTACCTCCTCAAAGCTCTGCCGTCCTGTGGCTGTTTGGACAGATCTAGCCTAAAACCTGGAGCTTTGGATAACACGCCCTCCAATTCCCCCACTCTTACCTCTCCAATAAAAACCTATCCAGAACCATTAAATTGGGTTATCCGTGCTGCTTATAAATGTCTTGATATGAAAAGTCCCACATGTGGGATTAACAATCCAGGTTCTTTCGTTATGACTTTATGGATGCAATTCAAAGATAAGAGACCTGGCCCAAGGCCAGCATGCAGCAGGTCCATACTCAAAGCTGGCCCTGCATGCGGATCCATGCCCAGTACACCAACCATTGGGATCACTTGGGTTCTCCTTTAGATAACTTTTTGAAAACCAGCAGGGATCTTATATCCCAGGGGTCCCCGACCTTTTGGAACCCGCGGGCACCTTCTGATTCTGACACAGTGTGGTGGGCGCAGCCACAAAACGCCTGCCGCGGCTTAACTTCAGTCACACTGTGGAGACTGTCGTGCTGTGGTGGCGGCTGTGAATAAGCCCGGCCGATCAAATTTACAACGGCCAATGAGAAGTCTTGCTGGGCATGCAAGTTGCTAACTATTTCAACTTTATTTTCCAGAGTCAGCGTGCCAATTTCGTATCAACCTCACCCCTGAAGCCCAAGCTTCAGCTAGAAGTAGATACTTATGAAACTGATGCACATCTGACCAGCCCGGACCATGACTGACACACTATTTAAGACACAGGTAGGATTGCCATCCCCCCAATAGGAGTAGGGTTTCCCTGCTCTTGGGGGCCCCAATCTGCCACTGGCCAGTGGGAGAACCCTGCCCCCAAAGAGCCCCATCACGCCCGATGGGCCCTGCATGATTACACCACCCGGAGATGACATCATAGCGCCCAGAACCTCCTGCAAGGGATGCTCTAGCATTTGGGTAAAAACTCTATGGTGACCATAGAAGCTTTTTTACCCAAATGCTAGAGCATCCCCTGAATGACATGCCTAGCATGATGACATCATCTTCGGGTAATGGGCACATGTGCTTTCACCCATGTCAGAAGACCCCAGGAGCTGAGCTGGAGTCAACAACTGATGCCAAGACCCAATTGGTACCAAGACCCAGGTGACATCCACACCCTTACCGCACTCCTTCTGAAGCCGGGAACAGAAATTCAATACTCTGGCCTACCCGGTCTCCTCAGTTAAGGGACTGCCAGCTCTAAGTCAGCCCAGCTCAGTGACAAGGGGCCTAACTGTGTGTCAGTCATTCCAAAACATCTTCTTTCAGTCCAGCGGGGATTGGCAGAACCCCTACCCACCACAGGGGGTCCTTGCGGGCACAGTGGGGGGGTGCAATAATCACCTAGTCGGGCGGTGCGGTTGAGGTGAGTGCTCAGACTGCGGCTGATGGCCAGGCGGGGCCTGCGGAAGGTGCCTGCATAGTGGTTGAGGAAGGCGTGAACGCTGCGGGAGGTGCCGGGGCGCACGCTCTTCACTGTGGGGCCTGGGGGGGAAGGGGGAGGGGAAGAGGGAAGCCCATGGATGGACGAATGGACAGACAGACACACGGGGGCATGGAGGTGAGAGACGATGGGATATGGAAGGTGCAGGAACCGAGGGATGTTGACCAAGACCAGCAGGTGGGGTGTATGGTGCGAGGGCAGGTGGAGCACAGAAAATCAACACAGGGCAGAAGATATGTAACAGGGAGAAAATCACCAGTCCGTGGCAGAAGCCACGGGGATGGGAAAGACAACGGGTAGGAGACATTGAGAACCAAGAGGAAAATAGCCACCCCCTCCACCAGATCAGGAGAAGATGGATCCAGGGATTGAGGAAAGCAAGGAGGGAAATGGATGCATGAAGAGGAATGGAAATCCCATGCGCGCCCCGAAAGGAAGGGGGAAACACATGGACATGCACAGGCCAAAGGGAAGAAAAGCACAGAAGGGAGAGGGAAAGGGGCGGAAAAAGCACACAAACCAAAGTCAGATATACGAAAGGGGAAGGGGTCGGCCATGAGACGAGCAGGGGGCGGGGTCACCACCGGGACAGTGCAAGGAAGGAGGAATCCAAAAAGAACAGGGAGGAAGGAGGAAGAAAAAAAAGAGAAAGGAAGAAATATGAAGGGGGGAAAAAAAGCAAACTGAAAAATCAAACCAGAATGGAAGTCAAACTTAAGAGGGAGCCCTCAGCAGAGAGGCATGAAAGGAGCGTAACAGACAGGGACAACTTACCTGAGAGGGACAGATTTCCGAGCTGCACAAGACCCCCTGCCCCCCAATTATTCGAAGGGTCGGGCCCATTAACAACGACAGCACGAACCTTGCCGAAACTCAGAGGCTCTCCCTAGCAAAGGGCAGGAAACCACTTTCCTCTGGAATCAGAACTTTGAATCAAGACAAAAGGGAACGGGAGAGGTACTTACTGCGTGGCCCCAACCCCACAGAGCGTGGCTTCCAGTGTGGGCTCCCGAGCACTTATCAAATCCTTTAGAACCCCAGGTTTCGTTCTAGAACAAGTTTCTAGCCCTCAGCGCTGCAGAGATAGTCCTTCCAAGAGGCAAGGCGGCATTCTGCCCAGTACTGCCAAGACGGTAGCAGGACGACGAGGGACTTTTCAGCGGCCAGGATCACTTTTTCTACTCGACGGGGTTCCCGCTCCTCTGCCCGCTGACAACCATCTCTGCCACCCGTTCCTCAACCTCCTGTCCTCTAGCAATCTCCCAAAGAGAGATGGCTAGCTCAGTGTTTTTCACATCATGTCCATAATTTATCCTGCATGCAGTAAACTGGACGGATCTGGTCTCTCCCCCCCCACCCACCCCCAAGTTGCGAAATTCTTGTTTGAATTCGTGCTGCACTAAGGCACCTCAATTTGATGGACAAAAACATGCATTTCGACAGGACAAGAATCACAAAGAAGAACAGAGGGCTACCCCACTGCAGTTTAACAACCCAGAAAGCAGTCTCTTGTTCCCTCTGTTCCACTTCAGCTCATCTGCTGTCAACCCTTTTCCCTCTCCAGTTTCTGTAGCGTCTGTCAGGTCTGCCCTCTCTCTGGAAGAGCAACTAACACACAGCTCCCCCCTCAAGACAGGAAAAAAGAACCTGATGGAACGACGGCAAACAGGACCTCGGGATACGGAAGGGCTGCCCAAGGACGATCCGCTGCCCAGTGTGTTCAAGATCTGAATGCACTGGAAAAGTGGGTGGATGTGAATAACATGCAGTTCAGCAAGGATAAGTGCGGAGTTCTACATCTGGGTAACAAAAATGAGGGACACGGATAACGAATGGGGGGACACACTTCTGGGTAGCAGTGTGTGTGAACATGTTCTTGGGGTACAGGTGTACTGTGTGCTAAATACGAGCAGGCGGTGTGATGCAGCAGCACAAAGGGCTAATGCAGTCTTGGAGTGTATCAACGGAGGCATAACATCCCAAACACAAGATGTCACAGTCCCACTATTGACTGCATTGGTCAAGCTGCACCTCTGGGGTACTGTGTGTGGTTCTTAGAGGCCTCCAAAAAGGGACAGAATGGAGCGGGTGCGGAAGAGAGTGACGAATATGATCAGGGACCTGGAGACCAATCCCAGAGAGGAAAGGCTGAGGGACCTGGGAAGGTTCAGTCTGGAGAAGATACAGTTGAGGGGGGGACACGATGGCTCTCTTGAAGTATCTGAAGGGCTGTCACTTAGAGGAGGGCAGGGAGCTATTCCTCTCGGCAGCAGAGGATAGGACCCGCAATGATAGGTTTAAGTTACGGAACGATACCACCTGGATTTTAGGAGAATTTTTAACAGTAAGAGTAGTTCAGCAGTGGAATGGGCAGCCTAGGGGGGTGGTGAGCTCCCCCTCCCTGGCAGTCTCCAAGCAGCAGCTGGACAAACCCTTGTCAGGGACGCTCTAGGCTGATCCTGCATGGAGCAGGGGGCTGGACCAGATGGCCTGTATGGCCCCTTCCAACTCTATGATTCTATGAACTAAAAGCCCAAATGGAGGTTTAAACTGGAGCAGGCAGAAGAGAAAGAAGGAGAAAAGCACAGAAACTCCCATGATTCTCAGGGATGCTTCCAGTGAGTGCCAGGAAGGTGAGACAATGGGGGGGGGGAATTGCATGGCTCCCCAAGCCAACTTTCAGAGCTTTGCCCAACAGACTTCCCCCCCACCACCACCCGAAATAGATGAGTCTCCCTACTCCTGGAAGGCAGATACCCAACTTGCAGCATTGGTATCCAGAAGTGCGGGGTGGGAAACATTCCACGGCTTTAATGTTCTGTACAAAGTTTTCCATTTCTAAAGAGCTGTTGTTTCACAAAATTAACAACAATGACTGGAAGCGATTGCCAACCCAGTATTAGGCAAAGCTCGACAATGCCAAAGTTGTAATTCATGTTTTTTCGGGCCATTATCCCTTGGAATTGCATGAGAGAGTACATGGAACTTTTATTTAATTTATACCGGGGAGAAGGATAGAGAGAAAATACACCATCAACACATGTAACGATCCAAGTTTAAAATCAAGTTACGAATTCGACTGATCGACAGGCAGCCAAAGCTAGAAATTCTTACTGGTATGTCTCCTCGCAGATGGGTGCAAGGGATATTGTCATCCCCTGGGGCCGATGTGGAACTAGCAAAAGTCACGCAAGCGAAGATACAGAGAGTGATGATGAAACTGAGGTACCCAAGCAACCTCATGGAAAAGAGTTAAGTTCCTCCTTGAGACAGATGAGCGGGTGACGACATCCATGGGCTCTTGGGCACAGTTCTTTGGGTATGCTAAAATTAGAGAGTGACCCAATGCAAAGCCACTCTAGTTTGGTGGTGGAAACTACCATCGAGTCTCAACTTACTTATGGCAAGCAAAAGGCATTCAGAGGCGGTTTGCCATTGCCTGGCTCCACATCACGACCTTGGACTTCCTTGGAGGTCTCCCAGTCAAATACTAACCAAGCCTGAACTTGCCAGTTTGGTGTAGTGGTTAGGAGCGTGGACTCTAATCTGGGAGAACCAGGGTTGATTCCCTGCTCCTCCACATGCAGTGGCTTGCGTGACCTTGGGAAAGGAGATGGTAAGCCCCTCTGAGATTCCTTGGGGTAGTGAAGGGCAGGGTATATATCCAGTCTTCTCCTCTTCCTCCTCCTCTCTTCTTCTCCTCCTCCTCATCCTCTGTACTTTTTCCAACACAGAGAAAAATCCTATGAAATAAAAGCTTTTAAAAAAAGCCTAGAGTAGATCTTATCAAGATCTTTCCCTGGGTCTTCTAGGGGATGTACGAGCTACTGCACAGCAGCCGATGAGCTACCGGTAGCTCAGCAGTTCAGCTATCTGACGGAGATCCCTGATTAAGGGTATCAGAATTTTTCCTTGAATATTTGTACCACAGGTAAGAAGGGGTGGTGGCACACCTGAACCGAAACAGGAGGGCTCGTTGGTCACACATGAAGCTGCTTTATCTTGAAGCAGACCATCCGTCCATCAAGGTCAGTTTTGTCCATTCAGACTGGCAGCCGCGCGCCCAGGGTCTCATGCTGAGGTCTTTCACATCACCTCCTGCCTGATCTTTTTAACTGGAGGTGCCAGGGACAGAACCTGGGACCTTCTGCGTCCCAGGCAGATGCTCTACCACTGAGCCACAGCCTCTTCTGCAGCTTAGAGCTCTCAGAGCTGCCTGCCCTTGGCTGTGCTGTGACCTGATCCCTGGTTGAATGAGCTGGGGCAAGGGTGGGCAAGAGGTGACGGCATCCTGTTGGCGGATCATCTGCTGCACAGGTTCTTGCAAAGGCAAGCCGGTCTGGCCAAGATCATACCCTGACGCAGCACGGCACTTCTTAAGCAAGACTTCTATATAGTCAGGAACACTTAACACAGATTAGCCACTAATGGATCCAGAATACGAGCTCTTACTTGGTAAATTTGAAAAGACATTAGTGGACCACTGGGGTTATGTTTTAAGTGGACCGCACAATCCTGTTTGGTGTAGTGGTTAAGTGCGCGGACTCTAATCTGGGAGAACCGGGTTTGATTCCCCATTCCTCCACTCGCACCTGGCTGGATGACCTTGGGCAAGCTGTAGTTCTGATAAGAGCTGTTCCTGAAAAAAGAGCAGTTTCTGTCAAGAGCCCTCTCAGCCCCACCTACCTCACAGGGTGTCTGTCGTGGAGAGGGGAAGGGAAAGGAGTTTGTAAGCCGCTCTGAGATGTCTTTGGGCAGTGAAGGGCAGGGTATAAATCCAATCTCTTCTTCTTCTTCTTCTAAAGGTAGCCCACCTCCTGGCAAGATGTAAAACTGCACTCAAGTGCACAGAGGCCTCTTTGAGACAGAAACGTGCATTAAAACAGCATTTCTCATTGAACATATGATTATGGAGCGTCCTATATTCAATGAGTTGAGGGCTAATTTAGTCACCCCTTTACTTAAAAATATGGAATTGCTAAATGTGAGAGCCCAGGTGTCATGGCTACTATTGGATACAAATGATCGTGTTACCTTCTCAGCGGCAAAATTTAGAGGCGCAATAATCAAATATAAGAGAAATAATACCGAGTAAGATCTTTCAGAATAATGTTTGGTTCTAACTTCTGCTTAAGGCGATAGCTATATGAGCAGTACTAGATAGACAGAAAGAGAGACAGACCCATAAGAAAGCTAAAAACTCAGTACATTAAAAAGATATCAATATGGCTATTTACAAATATGGAACAATTAGACCTTTTTTTCCTGAAAAAGCAACTAAAAGGGGAGAAGTGGAAAGACTAACAACAAAAGGTGGGCATAGAGATATAAAATTTCCAGAAATTTTGAAACTAGGAGTAGAAGAAACAAGAAATTTGTCAGAAAAAAGATAAATATGTAATGCTTGCTGTCCAATGAAACCTAAACCTATTTTGCTGCTTTAACATCATAACAACGCAAATGCGTCATTTATAACTGCCAGCCTATAACTTTGTATTAATTGTCATATTTATGGAATTTCAAAGTATAAATGCCTAGTTCTGTACAAGCAAAACTGAGGTTCTATTTCACTTCAGTATTGGATGCATTGGCAAACTTCTGGATCCTGTACTATCTTCGCACATTTTGTGCATTTGAAAAGGGGGGAAAATCCAACTTTTTTCAGTGCTCTTCAAAATTTTTAATCAGAAAGACTGGGAAGGGGAATTCCACAGACATTCATGCCATACCTTTTCAGCAAATGAACCCTTGTCTCAAAAACCATTTCACTTTTTGTGGAATATATTGTGTGTGTATATGTGTGCTCATTTTTTTCAGCGTTCCCCAAAATTCCCCAATTTTTCCCACTGGCAAATTAAAAAAAAAAAAAAGCTGTTGAGAGGAAGAAAAACAAAAAATATTTATTCTCTGGGGGTGGGGGGAGAGGAACTCATTCACCTGACCTCTTTCTTCACTGGTTCAAAGCCAGAGGCTGTAATTTTTGAATAAAAATAAAACTCCTCCCTTAGGTAAATATTTTGCAACCACTTTTTTTAAAAAAATGCTCGGCTTGTTTTAAAGTTTAACTTTTAAAAGTTGAAGATATTCAACTATTTTACTGAACATATTTCCCTCAGTCTTTGTAAGGAATGGAAACCATTGCCCGACAATTGTATGCTTTACAAACCGGTTTCTTTGCCACAACCGATGTTTGTTTGTATTTTAAAGACAACGAACTTGAACGTCGCTTTCATTTTTTCAAACTGACACTTATGGAAAAGTACAGTAAGAACGGAATAAACCTACGAAACCCAGGAGATGCTGAGCTAAGCAAAGAAGCCCCCTCACAGGCCCACCAAACTCCTTGCCACAAAGCAAAACAACATCAATCTATCTTCTACGTGTGGGATTTTTTTACTTCACAGTCTTAAGGCTAGAAGCATTTTAAAAAAAAAACCTTTCAGGTCAAAGGATTCTAAAGCATTTAACAAGTTCCTCACTGGATACCATGCTCTGTGGTGAAATCGCACTCGTGTGGAAATTCGGAGCCGCTCCCTGCCTGCACTCGCTCTCCTGCGCCACCCACGGAAACCCCCGAAGAACTCACCGTTGTCACTGCTGTTATTTTCCTCTATGTTGATGGGTTCGTTGAGGTTTTTCTCTACCGTCCGGCTCCCCCGCAGCGTCATCGACAGCTGCCTCTTGATCTTCTTCATCCGATCCATGGTGGGGAAATTGCTAGTGTCACTGCCGTGAAAATAAAAAAGAAGGTTACCGCACTCTAGACATACAGGCAAATTTGTCCCTTGATGCAGGCTATGGCAGGTGCAATTAAACGTTAGATCTGGAACCTTCCGGCCCTAAAGAAGGATCTCTGTGGAGCACAAAAGAAGTTAGTAATCCAAGTGCAGAGCCATTCAATGATTTATGCCAGTGCACTAAAACGTAACAGTCTCCTGGCCAGATTGTGGCCCACCAAGCTTCAGAGTTTGCTTTCAGTGACTATTTAGGCAATTATAAAGCCCAACCTTATAAAGTTTCCAAGTCTTCAGTTGTCCTTGATGAGGATGGCGGAAGAAGGAACCCTCTAGTGGGGAAGTGGTCCCAGGGAGCACGACGGCCCACAATCCTGAACCACTTTGACCTACATCAATGTGAAATGTTTTTAATGTTCTGAAGGAATCCTGACCGGAAGGCACTCCCGTAATCTGCATTGGAGCAACTTTATTCATGGGAAATGAGCCGGTGGGGTTTAGCAGTCAGAGTGTTGGACTAGAACCTGGGATCCAACCCTTGATCTCCCATGATGCTCTGAGGGTGGCTTTGGGCTGGCCATTCTTCTACCTCATAGGGTTGTTGTGAGGACAAAATGGTAGGAGGAGAACCACATAGGTTCACCTGAACTGCGTGGAAGAAAGAAGGGATATAGATCCATGCATCAGCAATGGGGGAGGCGTTGCTCAGAACATTAAGAAAACGGTTATGCAATCATCCTTCTTGTTTTTTTCCAACTATAACAATGACAACCCATGACAGGTCTTTGTCATCAAAGTTATTAGCTTCCTAGCTCATTTTTAGGGATGGATTTCTCGTCTCTCCAGTTCTATAACAAAGCTGGCGTTACCTAGCAGTTAAAGGCTTCGCAGGCCTGGCGCCAGCGAGCTTGAAGTCAGCTGAGGGGAAGTGCTCATGTGCTACCTTTAATACATTCTCAAATATCAGCTCTGCAATGAAAAACATACAGAGTTAATGCTGCTTTTCTGAATAAGTGAAGCCACGAGCACAACATTTTAGCCCGTGTTCATCTGAGAAGACCACCCAGAACCATGTAAAAAATGTTTCAGGACCAAGTCAGTCGGCTCGTCCCTGGTAATGTGAAATCTGGAAGGCCAAGAAGTAAAGGGTGTCTGAGGGTCCACCTGAGGAAGAAACAACACAAATAGAATGTGTTGCTCAGCCTGCCAGTTAAGATCTGCCTCACAAGCCCTGTTCTCTCTACCCCCATCTTCAGAGGTGAGGCAGGTGGCAAGCAGTGACAGGGCCTTTTCAGTAGCAGCACCTTGCTTGTCAAACACTTGCGGCTCACCAGGCACCTTCATTGCTTTTTTTAAGGCAGTAGCCCAAAACGTTTCTGCTCGCCCAGGCTTTTCATTGAGGGGTTGACCTATTAACCCTGTTTTAGTCTGCAAAGTGTTATTTTAAGCTGTCCGTGACTTGGCCTTTGTTTTTATGCTGAGCTTTAATTCATATATTTTAACATTTTTGTTTTTACTATTTTTTTAATTCGGTAATGTGCCTCAGGCAGGTTCCTGGAGAAGCAGCGCACACAAAAAATAGTAAATAACAAGAGAGGTAGCTATTTGGGGAAGGATATGGGCAACCTGTGTGTGGGATTGGGGGCTGATGATCTATGAGGAGATTTTAGGAAAGATTCTGGAGCCGTGCGGCAGCCACATCAGAGTTCAGAGACTGGGGCACCCGAATCCACTGACTGCACAGTTAAGCCTTGCACGATGGCGGCTAGGGACTTTCCAGATTTCTGAGCCGATTCGGCAAGGTGAGGTCTAACACCGTGGTTAACGGCTACAGATGACCGCCTTCCCAAGTGCCGCACAGAAAGCTTTCCAGGGGCCTACCACATGGCTTCTGCTTCTCTGAATCCACCCAGAGTCTCTCTGTTCTGAAAACCGCTACATAGTCATCTGAATCCACTCCCTGAGAATGGTTGTGAGAAGATGCATTTTTGAATGACAACAGCGGGGCCCGCACAGCAGGCCCGTGCTACTGTTTGGTTAACCCTATTTGGACCCTGGAGGCCGCAGTGGCTCAGGGGTTAAGACGCTGAGCTGCAGACCAGAAGGTCTGTAGTTCGGCAGTTCGAGATCCTAGTGCCATGTGACGGGGCGAGCTCCCGTCTATGGTCCCAGCTCCTGCCAACCTAGCAGTTCGAAAGCAAGACATTGCAAGTAGATAAATAGGTACCGCTTTGGTGGGAAGGTAACAGCGTTCCGTGCGCCTTGGTGTTTAGTCATGCCGGCCACATGACCAAAAAAACGTCTTCGGACAGTGCTGGCTCTTCAGCTTGGAAACGGAGATGAGCACCGCCCCCTAGAGTCGGATTTGACTAGCTTTCGAGCAAGGGAAACCTTTACCTTTACCTTTATTTGGACCCTAACTCCAGGTGGCAGTAGAAAAATATCAAGAGTCCAGTGAGCACCTTAAAGACTAACAAAACTTGTGATGAGCTTTCATGAGGCCTTAAAGACTAACAAAACTTGTGATGAGCTTTCATGAGGCACTGCTCACTTCTTCAGATCCCTTTAGGTACCCGAAGAAGTGAACACTGACTCACGAAAGCTCCTACCCCACCAGAAATTTTGTTCATCTTTCAGGCAGGGCCTGGAGATCTCCCGGAATTACAACGCATCTCCAGATGAGAGAGAGCAGCGCCCCTGGAGAAAATGGCTGCTTCGGAAGGCGGACTCTCTGGCATTCTACCCCACCGAGGCCCTTCCCTACCCCAAATCCTGCCCTCTCCAGACTCCACCCCAAAACTTCCAGAAATTTCCCAACTTGGAACTGGCAACTTGAGGGCAAAAAAGAGGGACGGAGGCCCATATGTGCTCTGGTTGCCACACAGCATCTGACAATGGGATTCCTCTAAGAACATAGGAGAGGCCAATATTGTATCAGGCCAGTGGCCCATCCTGTCCAACACTCTGGGTCACACAGTGGCCAAAAATACCAGGTGCCATCAGGAGGTCCAGCAGTGGGGCCAGGACACTAGAAGCCCTCCCACTGTTGCCCCCCCCCCAAGCACCAAGAATACAGAGCATCCCTTGCCCCAGACTGAGAGTCCCTATCTATACCTTGTGGCAAATAGCCACTGATGGACCTCTGCTCCACATGTTTATCCAATTCCCTCTTGAAGCCATCCATGCTTATAGCTGCCACCACCTCCTGTGGCAGTGAATTCCATGTGTTAATCATTCTAACAGATGCACAGCCTTTCTTGCATCTGCAGAGAGGCCCAAATACGAAGGGCAGGTAAGCTAAGCTACAGGGTGAGGAATTAATAGTCGCATGGGCACCACCCAATGAGGTGTGATTTTGCTCCTTGGGCGCTGCCCAGTAATACAAACAAAGGCACTGCCTCCTCCTCAGGCCCTGCTTGATAGGAACAACCAAGGAACATGGTGCATACGGTGTGCTGTAGAGGCAGTGTGTGTGTATGTGGAGGAACAGAAGCAGGTTGGGATCAAGGAAGCACAATGAATGATATATTCACACTTGTGTTTTCAGTTTGCCACGTCATTCGTGCGTTATGCCCACGCATACAGAGAACCTCTCCCACTCTTGGGATTTTTTACTTCCCTGCCTCCAAGACAGTGGCTTTCCAGCTACCTTCCAGGACAGGGGTCTCCAACATGGTGCCCCTGGTGCCCACTGACACTTTTTCTGGCACCTCACCAAGTGTTTTTAATGAAGCCGGTCAGGCCAGGCAGGGCTTTTGCCCAGCAAGGCTTCTGAATGGATGCTGGCGATTTGATTGGCTGTGCGGATTGTTAAAAATGTCGCTTTGGCAGCAGCTGCCACTATAGCACACTATGTGACTGAGGTAAAACTACGGCAATCGTTTTGTGGCTGGCTCTAACCTCCTCTGGCGGCCATTTTGTGACTGCACCCACCACGCTGTGTCAGAATTCCAAAGGTGCCTGCAGGTTCAAAAACATTGGGGACCCCTCTTCTAGGGCGTCCTGGGATCCCTTGGAGACTTTATTGGGGGTTCCTTCATGAGAATATCAGGAATAGCGGACAAACGTTGCTGAGAGGTATTCCCTCAGCATGTCAGGACTAGGTATATTCTTAGCCTCACTTTCCAGTTTGTGTGGAAGGAACGTGACGCCCACAGGCCCGGCCAGAACCCCCCTGGGGACCGAGCACTGTGCTCATCAACCCTTACAGACTCCTCCGCCACACAAAGAGCGACGTGACAAAGTTCCTTGTGCGACAAGTCAACGCGGAAAGAGTGCCTTGAGGCAAAAAGCTCAGAACTCGGCGATCTGAGGTGCCAAAGGTTGCCAGGGCTGGACATAACACAACCGGTGGGCATGACGGAAATAATAAGAAGACGCTTCCCCTATTAGCAGGCAACGGGGCTTTTTTTTTTGTTCCATACTTATTACCATATTTGGAGAGGAGACGAAATTTACCCTCCGGGTCAATCTGGCTAGCAACACAATTAGCATAATTCATTCTGAGCACATAATTGGGGAGGGCGTGTGTGTGTGTGTGTGTGTGTGTGTGTGTGTGTGTCTACATGCCCACCACCCACTCACACAAAGGCCCATCCTTGACACGGCGCTGAGAGGAAAGATGATTTCATCCGAGGTTCTAAACCAGCCGGCGTTTGGTCAGAAAGCTGTACTTGTGGGTTTTCCTGACTTGCTTTCATCTACCTCTTGAGCCTTCCTGTAATGAAGGGTAGGGATTAAATTTAGCACCAAAGGGCTGGCACGCACGAGGAAACCGCCCCGTCTGGGCACGCCAACCGGCAGATACGTCCAAATACTGCCAGGATTGTAGGTGACGGGTTTGTTCGGGGCTGGGGCTCTCCCAATGTAGCACAGGCCCCTTTTCTGAGATGGGGGGGGGAGCAAAAGAATCTAAGTGGGCCAGGGGCCTTAGTAACCCACACAGCTGCATCAGAAAGCCACAAATCCCCACTGCCGATGCTTTTGACTGACAAGACCAAAATACAGTATTACGGAATATTAGACACTCGCTGTCCACTCCAAGTACTATTGCAGCTGAAAAGAGAGTAGGAGACGGTTTAAATCAACAACCTCAGGACGTGGTGGCAGCTACAAGCATGGATAGTTTCAAGAGGGAATTAGATAAACATATGGAGCAGAAGTCCATCAGTGGCTATTAGCCACAGGGTATAGATGGGAACTCTCAGTCTGGGGCAGGTGATGCACTCTATTCTTGGTGCTGGAGGGGGCAGCAGTGGGAGGGCTTCTAGTGTCCTGGCCCCACTGCTGGACCTCCTGATGGCACCTGGTATATTTTGGCCGCTGTGTGACAAGAGTGTTGGACTAGATGTGCCATTGGCCTGATTCAACATTGGCTTCTCTTATGTTCTTATGTTCTCAGTGCAGCCTGCGTCCCACCAACCCCAGTGCATCCCATAAGCTATGCACCTGGGCCTCGAACATGAGGATCACCACCCTTCATGGGTTGTCCACTGATCCAGAAACCCCAAACCAACCGCCCAACTTAGATTGCTCTTGCACCTTTACCTGCAGCATGATATTCACAAATGCTCTTTTGTCTTCTAAAGGGTCTAGAGTTGCTAGACCACCCCCGGCCACTGGCAGGGGATGGGGGGGTGGAGTGGCCAGCTCCAGGTTGGGAAACTCCCAGAGATTTGGGAATGGTGACTGGGGATCACAGGGACCTCAGCGGAGTACAATACCATAAGAGCACAGCCTCTCCAAAGCATCCATTTTCACCAAGGGAATGGATTTCTGTAGTCTGGAGATGAGCTGTAATTCTGGGGGGGGCCCGGGTCCCACTTGGAGGCTGTCATCCCTAAAGGGATCCGAAAAACCCAAACCAGTTTGGTGTAGTTAGGATATGTTCTTGGGCTCACTCTCTGTTTGTGTGGAGGGAATGTGACGCCCACAGACCCAGCCAGAACCTCCTGGGAACCGAGCACTGTGCTCATCAACCCTTTACAGAATACTCTGCCACACAAAGAGCGACGTGGCAAAGTTAGGAGCGCAGACTGTAATCTGGAAAACTGGGTTTGATTCCCCACTCCTTCACATGCAGCTGCTAGTGTGACCCTGGGTCAGTCATAAGTTCTTTCAGAGCTGTTTTCTCAAGGGCAGTTCTCCAAAGAGCTCTCTCAGCCCCACTTACCTCACAGGGTGTCTGTTGCGGGGAGGGGAAGGGAAAGGAGATTGTAAGCCGCTCTGAGACTCCTTCAGGTGGTGAAGGGCAGGGTATAAATCCAATCTCCTCCTCCTCTTCTTCCTCTTCCTCTTCTCTTGCAGAACATCTCCAAACCTCTTGCTATTTTGCCAAGTTCCAAGTTGGAACAGCTCTGGGACAATTCAGGGTGGACAGACTGAGGTTGGAGAGGGTTCAGGCAATAGGGATGCCAGCCTCCAGGTAAGACCTGGGGATCCCCTGGAATTACAAGTCATCTCCAGGCTACAGAGGTCAGTTCCCCTGCAGAGCATGGATGCTTTGGAAGGCACACTGCACTCTATGGCATTGCACCCCACTGAGGTCCTTGTCCTCCCCAGGCTCCACCCCCAGATCTCCAGGAGTTCCCCAACCTGGATCTGGCAACCCAACCCCCCATGCCTTGCTGGTGGCCACAAGGAACCTGGCAACCCTATCAAGGCAAGGAGAAGGAACGCTAAGGATCCAAAAGAGGCACATTCAGAGTTGGGAAGGAGCACCCCCCCACACAAGCCCATCCAAGGTCTCTTCCTGCTTCCTTTCTCAAAGAACTGAAGGCAGTTTCAAGCAGTGTTCCCTCTAAGCTGAGTTAATGTGAGCTAGCTCACTGTTTTTTAGCCTCCGGCTCTTGCCTTAGCTCAGGAAGGATGGCTCCAGAGTGAAGGAGGAGGAGGAGGAGGAAGAGGAGATTGGATTTATACCCTGCCCTTCACTCAGAGTCTCAGAGCGGCTTACAAACTTCTTTCCCTTCCCCTCCCCACAACAAACACCCTGTGAGGTAGGCAGGGCTGAGAGAGCTCTGAGAGAACTGCCCGTTCAAGGACAGCTCGGACAGAACTATGGCTTGCCCAAGGTCATCCAGCAGCTGCAAGTGGAGGAGTGGGGAATCAAACCCGGTTCTCCCAGATTAGAGTCCGCGCACACGTAACTAATTCATGCAGTAGCCAAATCACTCATTCACAACTCTAATGCCAGTAGCTCACTAAGCAGAATTTTTCTTGCTCACAAGACACCACAACTTACAAAGGAGCATCGGTTTCAAGGCCACGGAGAACAAAGCAGACACACACGTACGCCCACCCCAGCCGGCACATGCAGATAACCTGGACAGAAGCTGTCTGGAGAAGACGGCACTCCCAGACTCTGACCCCTCGACGGAAAACAGCAGCTCTAAGTTATCGCTAAATCTGGCCTTGCAGCTTCTCCAGCATCAGATCTGCAGTCAGCCCTGAACGGATGAGATGCCGCTGCCAGAATCGCCACTAGATAAGCTCCACAGTTCAGTCTACAAGCTGCTGTTAAATACCTTTCTGCAGTGATAAGCTGCCCAGAGGAGCCCTCTTAACCCTGCCTAGAAACACGCCGCTTTAGCGTTGATCAACACATGTGCACGCACTCTCTTCCTATATATTTTCAAAGAAAAATCCCAGTTTGTTGCCACAACAGCCGCCACGGAGAGAATGGCAACCCTAGTCCAGGCCCCACCTGGAGGTTTATTTTATTTATTTATTTATTTATTACATTTTTACCCCGCCCTCCCCGCGAACGGGCTCAGGGCAGCTTACATAGGGGCAACCATGTGCCAAGACAAAACAACTTAAACCCTAAAAACAATTAACAAATAACATACTAAAAAGTAACCATCCAGGTGCTCGACAGTTCTTCACAACCTCAGTCCAATGGCGGTGTTAGTCCCAGCGATGTTGGTCGCAGCGATGTTGCACACAGCGGGTATAGCTAGATCTCCCTTGGCTGTCCCCTCCCTCCACCACATAAGATAGTCACATTGGCAGAGGGGAATGGAGTGGCGGCTCCTACTCAAAGGCCTGGCGGAAGAGCTCCGTCTTGCAGGCCCTGCGGAACTGTAAAAGGTTGGTAACCCTAGCCAGCAGTCATGGAGGTTTAAAAACCAGGTGGGCTTCTTCCGCCTTTCATAGTTGTGTGGGAAAGGGTAGCTCAGACGGCAATGCTCCCTCTAAGCCGTGGAGTCTTGTGAGCAAAAAATTCTACTTTGTGAGCTACCGGCATTAAAAGCTGTGAGCGAGCGATTAGGGTGCCGCGTAAATTAGTTTGCTCTGGAGCCGTTCTTCCTTTGAGCGAAGACAAAAAGGTGTGAGCCGGAGGCTAAAAAACTGTGACCTGGCTCACACTAACTCAAGCTTAGAGGGAACACTTCTCAGCAGGGGCAGATTGCCATAGGAGCCAGAGAAGCAGCGCCTGATGAAATCCTCTCTTTTCTAGACAACTTCTGGAGGTACACGAGCCCCCTTTCGATACTATCTGATAACTTTACCAAGAGGACATTTTAATTTTTTTGAAATAGTAGGGGAAAGTACCCAGGGGATTGCCGGCTCTGGGTTGGGAAATACCTGGATATTTGGGTGGCAGAGCCTGGGGAGGCTGGGGTTTGGGGAGGGGCCTCAGTAGGGGACAATAGATTACTTTATGGTTTACTCGGCACCGTATCATTCTTCCAAATATCATAAAACAAACAAATGGTAAAATGAGATTCTGGCTTATCTTTAAATGTATTTTAAAATATTTCTTGGTAGTTATAAAATTGCTGCTTGTTACTAGTTCTCCTGTATACATAATTCTTAAGGAATATATTTTTAAAATATTCTGCTATGTACAGTTGGACAAAATTAATGAATGTTGATGAAAAATAACTGTTGTTATTGTCCCGCCAGCCATAAGAACATAAGAACATAAGAACATAAGAGAAGCCAGTGTTGGATCAGGCCAGTGGCCCATCTAGTCCAACACTCTGTCACACAGCGGCCAAAATATACCAGGTGCCATCAGGAGGTCCAGCAGTGGGGCCAGGACACTAGAAGCCCTCCCACTGCTGCCCCCTCCAGCACCAAGAATAGAGTGCATCACCTGCCCCAGACTGAGAGTTCCCATCTATACCCTGTGGCTAATAGCCACTGATGGACTTCTGCTCCATATGTTTATCTAATTCCCTCTTGAGCCGGCCTCTCGCGGGGGCCCCCACCTCCACCTACCGCCCAGCGCTGCCTGACAGCCTCCCCACAGCCCAGAAGGAGCGTGAGCAGGGTGACGGAACCCACCCTCCCTGCTCACACAACTGAGGCCCCTGCTGTCATTGGGGACATGCTACCAATGTGGTTGGGCTTCCCCAAAGCTCTGATTCCAGCAACAGCGAAGGGGAGTCCACGGACTTGTGTGACAGTTATTTATAATAACTTTCTTATAATAAAAGTTATTTAAAAAAAGAGAGAGAGAGAGAGCAAGGGACAATGACATATAGTCCACCCTCCAAAGTAGCCATTTTCTCCAGGAGAAACGACGGCTGAGGGGTGACATGATCGAGGTTTATAAGATTATGCACGGGACAAAGCAGGTAGAGAAAGAGGTACTTTTCTCCCTTTCTCACAATACAAGAACTCCTGGGCACGCCATGAAGTTGCTGAGCAATCGGGTGAGAACAGATAAAAGGAAGTACTTCTTCACCCAAAGAGTGATTAACACATGGAATTTGCTGCCACAGGAGGTGGTGGCAGCTACAAGCATGGACAGTTTCAAGAGGGAATTAGATAAACATATGGAGCAGAGGTCCATCAATGGCTACTAGCCACAAGGTATAGGTAGGAACTCTCAGTCTGGGGCAGGTGATGCTCTGTATTCTTGGTGCTTGGTGGGGGCAACGGTGGGAGGGCTTCTAGTGTTCTGGCCCCACTGGTGGACCTCCTGATGGCACCTGGTAATTTTGGCCACTCTGTGGCACAGAGTGTTGGACTGGATGGGCCATTGGCCTGATCCAACATTGGCTTCTCTTACGTTCTTATGTTCCAGGAGAACTGATCTCTATTGTCTGGAGGGCAGCTGTAATGGTGGGGAGATCTCCAGGCCCCACCTGGAGGCTGGCAACCCTATGTGGCACCCTTAAAGACCAGCTTATTATTATTTTGTTTTAATCAACTTGCATTCTCCAAGCATCCCTTTACGGTTCTGTCCAATATTAGAAATCCCCTCCGAAGGCAGATTCAAGAGTAGCTCTCCCACCAGCCTGTGTTCTTTCTGGCATATGGCTCTGATTGTTCTCTGCTGGAACGCCGGCTTCTGTCGCCATGCACTGAACTCTGATGGCTAGATGTAAAAATATCCTATTTTCACACTTTGGTGTTAATCGGAGCGCCTTGTTACCATTGTTAACACCAAATCTCTAGTTTCTGGCTCGCGGAGACGTCTCCTAACAATCCTGATCTCCCGGTGAGTCAGCCCCAAGGGTCTTATTAGATATGTCACCTATAAATGTGCGAGGCACCATACGAGTGTTCAGAGCATGACTTCCTATTCCAAAATGCTTATCATTTTTAGAAAAATCATAAAATGGAACACACAATGGGTAAAGGAGGGTGGAACCTGGGCTTCCTTGATAGGGGCTTTCTGGGGAAGGGGTTGTAGCTTGGTGGCAGAGCATCTGCTTGGCATGCAGAAGGTCCCAGGTTCAATCCCTGGCATCTCCAGTTTTAAGGATCAGGGGAGTAGGGTATGTGAAAGATCTCAGCCTGGGACCCTGGAGAACCGCTGCCAGTTTGAACAGACAATACCAATCTTTGATGGACCGATCGTCTGAATCAGTATAAGGCCGCTTCATGCGTTCAGCTTCAGGTGTTCATGTGATAACATCAGGGGTAAAGGTCCATTAAAATAAATTTAAAAAATAAGCACAGAGGTTAGCTTCTAGGCTTTTAAAATCATATAGCTGTTTCGGATGAAAGTCTATCTAGAACTATATCCATGAATTTATTTGCGTTCGTTTATCTCCTCCTTTTCTCCTCAGCCGGGACTCAAAATGGCTTAGAAAATCCTTCTCCCCATCTCTGCTTTCTCACAATGACAATCCTGCAAGGTAGGCCAGTCTCAGAGGTTGTGACAGGCCCCAAGATCACCCAGTGAGCTTCCATGGCAGAAGAAGAGATTCGAATCTGGGTCTCTCAAGATCCTAGCCCATCATTCTATCCCAGCAAGCTTCCAAGGGAGAGGTGGAGATTCGAACCTGGGCCTCCCAGGATCCACCTGACACTCTATCCACTATGAAACGCCATCCCTTGTGGTCAAATTTTGAATGTAATTTGAATACATGGGTTGAATTTTGAAGAGGGAAGCTATGGATATTGTGTGATGACTTAAAGACAACTGAAACTTATATACCATAACCTATAAAATGCTGTACACTGCATTGGTCAGGCCACACCTGGAGTATTCTGTGCAGTTCTGGAGACCTCACTTCAAAAAGGATGTGGAGAGAATGGAGCAGGTGCAGAGGAGAGCGGTGAGGATGATCGGAGGCCTGGAGACCAAGAAGCTCTATGAGGAAAGGCTGAGGGACTTGGGAATGTTCAGTCTGGAGAAGAGGAGGTTGAGGGGGGACATGATGGCTCTCTTTCAGTATTGGAAGGGCTGTCACTTAGAGGAGGGCAGGGAGCTGTTCCTGTGGGCAGCAGAGGAGAGGACTCGCAACAATGGGTTTAAACTAAGGGCAGGAAGGCACCAGCAGGATCTTGGGGAAAACCTTTTTAGAGTCAGAGTTGTTCAACAGCGGGATCAGCTGCCTAAGGAGGTGGTGAGCTCCCCCTCCCTGGCAGTCTTTCAGCAGCGGCTGGATAACCACCTGTCAGGGATGCTCTAGTCCGACTCCAGGGGTGGCTGAACTTGCTCAGCGTAAGAGCCACATAGAATAAACATCAGGTGTTTGAGAGCCGCAAGACATGAACGAATATTACACGTGCGTTTTTATTTTAAAAATATGCAAATTTGCTTTTTATTAACATCAAATGAGAATGCCAAAAATAAAAACAGAAGGAGTAAAAACAGATATTGATAATTATATTTATTTGTCCAATGGTATTTGTTTGCTAATGATATTTGTCTGAGAGAGAGAGAGAGAGAGAGAGAGAAAGAGGTAGAAAGAAAGAAAGAAAGAAAGAAAGAAAGAAAGAAAGAAAGAAAGAAAGAAAGAAAGAAAGAAAGAAAGAAAGAAAGAAGAGGAAAGAAAGAAAGAGGTGGAAAGAAAGAAAGAGGAAGAAAGAAAGAAAGAAAGAAAGAAAGAAAGAAAGAAAGAAAGAAAGAAAGAAAGAAAGAAAGATAGAAAGAAAGAAAGAAAGAAAGAAAGAAAGAAAGAAAGAAAGAAAGAAAGAAAGAAAGAGGTGGAAAGAAAGAGAGAGAAAGAGGTGGAAAGAAAGAGAGAGAGAAAGAGGTGGAAAGAAAGAGAGAGAGAAAGAGGTGGAAAGAAAGAGAGAAGGAGGTGAAAAGAGAGAGAGAGAAAGAGAGAGGGAGAGAACTAAGAAAGCAGATAGATGGGAGAGAGCGGGGAGGAAGGGAGGGAGGGTGAAAAAGCATGCCTTCCCTTTGCTTCCCCAGCTGCCCTGCTGGGAGCCACAGTCTGGCCACCCCTACTCTAGGTTGACCCTGCACTGAGCAGGGGGTTGGACTAGATGGCCTTTACGACCCCTTCCAACTCTGTGATTCTATGATTCAGAAATCTACTTTTTCCAGCTCCAGTTCTGGGTTGGAATAAACGCAGATCCCCTGGCACAGCCCTGGCGATGAAGACCGCATCCTCGCTGCAGCGCCCTCTCCCACAGATTCGGGGTGTCAAGGGCTGGTGTCCTCGCTGGCGCATGGCCCAGCGCCCTACAGATGCTCGCCTCCCTCTGCGCTCTGTGAAGTAAGCAGGATGTGACAAGTTGGGAGCTCAAGGCTACCAGGCAGGCAGCGAGCGGAGGACGCATGCTGTGAACAAAGATGACATCCCTCACCTCGCTCTGTCACTCCACGTTAAATAGAATTCCCTCCTCGCGGATCGGAAAGGGGCAGAGGAAAACCTCGATGCCCACGGGGATGATCACAGAAAGCACAACCCTCGCCCGCCCCGGCTGATGCGTTCAGAACAAGCCGGCCTAACCCAGTCGGAGCAACGGGCCCAGCCAAACTAGTACCCTTTGTCCTCCAGATCGGTCTGAAAGCAATGACCTAGCCCAATGCCTCTCTCCTTCACGGGCTACAACCAACAGCTCTTCGTGCCTCCAAGCAGCAATAAATAAGTTGCCGACTTCCAGGCGGGGCTTGGAGAGCTCCCAGGATTACCACTCTTCTCTCCAGACTAGAGAAATCAGTTTCCATGGAGAAAATGGCTGCTTTGGAGGGTGGACTCCGTGGCATTGATACCTTGCTGAGGTCCTCCTTCTCTCCAAATCCTGCTTTCTTCAGGCTCCACCCCCCAAATCAGGTATTCCCAACCCAGCATTGGCAACCTTATCTTAAAGGTCAGATCCCAAGAGGATGTCCAAGCACTGAGGGAGGGGCACTTTTGCCAATCCCCCCTCCCAGTACAGACCTCTAACTCCCCCATGTTGTTTCAGAGGGTCCCCTCTTCCATATGAGCAGCAATTGGGGAGTGGACATTTTGGGCTACAGCAAGAAGGGGAGGAAGTCCTTTCTATCAACAGATGTGTTCCGCCACATCCAACCCAAATTAGGATTTCACGTCGTCTAAGTCACCTCGCTTCCGTCCCGTTTCGCATTCTCTCCATAACGGCGGCATCCAATCCAGCTCTACCGCCCTCCTTGTGCACGTTTGCTCAGAAGAAAGCCCATTGAGATCAATGGGTCTTACTCCTCAGTAAGTGTGTATAGGACTGTAGCATCGGTCATCCAAACGTCTTCTGCTTTTTTAAACTGATCTAACTAGTCTTTGTCGGTCTCCCTTATGTTTCAAGAGAGTGGCTGTGTTGGTCCACAGTAGAAACGCAAAAGTCACGTTCAGTAGTACCTTAAAGACCAATAAGATTTCCAGGGTATATCAAGGAGCTTTGACTCTGAAAAGCTTGGCGGTGGTAGTGGTGGAAAGTGCCCTCAAGTCACAACTGACTTATGGGGACCCTGTACGGTTTTCAAGGTAACAGACACTGAAGATTTTCATATTACCATTCCAAAAAGAATGTTATTCGCTGTTGAGTAAAGCGATACAGGGACGAGGGTTTCATACAGCAAATTTCCTTCCGTTAATGAGCCGTCTCTGAAGCGCTACGGTCATTTCAAACAGTGTCACTTCTTTTCCCGCCCTTTTTTGCCATGTGATCTTCCTCGAAGTTTGTTTCGTCGACAGAGTCGATGGAGTCAAGGTATCAGTGGTGATGCTATAGCACTGAAGTGCTATTCTGGTTTAGCGCTGTAGCGCTCAACTTAGAACATCCCCCCCCCCCAAAAAAGTCCGCAGAAGATCATGTGGTGGAAAAGGGCGGCATCAGAGGAAATGCTACAGACATTTTAAAACAGCACACCACAGTGATTCAGAAGCGCAACAAAGCGGTAGAAAACAGAAAAAGCAGTTTCCCTTAAAAGTGGCTCAACCATGCTTTGCTAACCCTATGCAAGCAGGTTTGTACAAACAGGTAAATAAATTCTGCTGGCAGCCTGTTACTAAAATGGGTCTGCCTGAAATGACAGGGAAAAACCCATTAGCAACCAGTTACTGAAACGGAATACGAAGGCAGTTTGAAAATGGCCACTCAGAAGCAGAAGAAGAGATTGGATTTATACCCCACCCTTCATTCAGAGTCTCAGAGCGGCTTACAGCCTCCTTTCTCTTCCCGTCCCCACAACAGACACCCCGTGAGATAGATGGAGCTGAGAGAGCTCTTTCAAGGACTGCTCTTGAGAGAAAAGCTCTAAAAGAACTAGTGACTGACCCAAGGTCACACCACCAGCTGCACGTGGAGGAGTGGGGAATCAAACTCAGTTCTCCCGGAATTAGAGTCCGCGCTCTTAACCACTACACCAAAATGGCTCCCGCACCAAACTCAGAAGTGGTTTGCCATTGCCTGCCTCTGCATAGTGTCCCTGGGCTTCCTTTGGTGGTCCCCCATCCAAATACGAGCCAGAGCCGACCCTGCTTAACTTCCAAGATCTGACAAGATTGGGTTAGCGTGGGCCATCCAGGTCAGGGATCGAGAACTTATTCTCTGGAAATCTGGTTGCTCTTCAAGGTCCTGCTGGATTTGAATCTTGCTGCCTTGGTGGTGGCTGCTCTCTCAGCGAACGTCTGTCTGGTGCCACCTTCTCCTCTCTCTCCAAATCCCTCCCCCTAACCCAGATCTTTCCGGGAAGCTTTGGACACGACCCTTCCGTCCTTCCCGCCTACATCTGAAATGAAGCCCAGATACATTCATCTACATTCATCCTCGGTTTACCCTCACTTTTCACTCCCCCACTGTTGAAACTGAAGATGGCAAACCACCCCTTGGGCAGATCCCTGATCTTTTTACATTATGTTGCAGCTACGCCCGTATTATTCATACAGCCGCAGCAGCTCCCTTGGCTGCTGGGTATTTGATATTGGTTTTCGGGGGGGGGGAGGACATACCCTCCCCATATCCCTTGCAGGAAGGCTGTCCCCGATCTATTGCATGGGGGTCGGATACGATTTCTACTGGCATTGGACTGAGCTAGCATGCGTACAGCACTACGAGTGGAGAGGAAGAGACGTTTCCTCCCCTAGACTGGGAAGGCTACAGAAAATAGTCTTTCGAGAATTCTATTTCTCAGTTAAGCTTCTAGCTTTCACGCTCATGCAGATAACCTTGGACATTCTTCGCCGTGGGTTTGCTGAAGTTTCAGACAGATCACACAAACAACAGGAAGCTGCCCATTCCCCAACAATCTGTGTACCAAGGTCAGTCTTGTGTACTCGGGCTTGCAGCAACTCTCCCGGGGTCTCAGACGGAGGTCTTTCACATCATCTACTTCCTAACTGGTCCTTTGAGCCGGAGATGCTGGGGATTGAACTTGGGACATTCTGCACGCGAGGCAGATGTTCCGCTGTCGAGCCACGGCCCCTCTCTGGAGTTTTTGAGATGGCCTGAAATGTTTCAAAACTGGGTTGTATGGATTTGGGGTGGGGTGGGGGACCAAGGTTCAAAAGACCATTCAACCACACCGTTATCTGGCTAGCTGACAAAAGGAAGGCTACCTTCTAGGCCCGTGTGAGGATGAAGTAGGAAGAAACCCTGATGCACCGCTATGAGTTTTTTGAAGGAAGGTGGAGTTACAGATGTATAACCACTCACCAGCCCTGACTGTAACTTGAAAAAAACAACATCTTTGGAACTCCTTCCCCAGTGACGTTTGTCTGTCTCCCTCTACCGATGTCCTTGTGAAGACTTTTGTTTGTTCGTTCGTTCGGTATACCCCCCCCGCCGCCCCAGGAACCATTACTGGCCCTCCTCCCTGGTTCTGTTATTGTTTGTTCATTTGCGTCTATTGAATTATTTTGAATTTTTAAATATTGCTTTTAAATGTTTTATCATTTTTATGTATGCCGCCCTTGGGACCCTGGTCAAGCGGAAAGGCGGCATCAAAATGTTTTAAATAAGTAAATTAAATAAAGAAGATGGGGCAAAAGTCCGTGCATGTGCATGGGTCTTGGAATCCCAAATGCAATCAACCACAATTGCCCTTATGAACGCTGGGGAAGGACACAGCAATAGTCCAGTGCGAACGAGGACAAACAACATAGGGTAGTAGAGAAGCAAGCCAGGAAGCCACTGTTGTGGAGTGGTGCACTTCATTTGTTTGGCAGAGGAGCTTTCTGAAACCCAAAAAACCCACCATGCCAAATGGCCCCCATTCATGACACATGGAGAGGCCAGCATCCGTGATCTAGAAAATCCTAGCTATCTAAAAATGTAGTGCTTATGCCTCAAAATGAACCAAACTTGTCCTGACCTGGACCGCCCAGGCAAGCCCAACCTCATCAGATCTCAGAAGAGAGACCTCCAAGGAATACCAGGGCCGGGATGCAGAGGCAAGCAATCAAGCCACCTCTCTGATAAACATCCAAACCCCAGTCGGGGTCGTCAGAAGTCAACATGACTTCCAGACATGTAAGTGCACACGCACACATGCACACACACACACACACAAAACCAAAAGAAAGAAATGAACCAAATTTTTCTGCTCATAGAAGTCTGGATCTTTATACAGGGGATTTTACAGAGGCAGTGTGGTGCAGGGTTACTAGACTAAGGCAGGGTTGCCCAACGTAGTACTTGTGGGCACCACAGCACCCACCAAGGGGCTGGCACCTACCAAGCGTTTCAGAAAGCGGGTGGGGTCACGTGGGTCTCTTGTCCAGCAGGGCTTCTGACTGCCCCACTGAAGCTCTGATTGGTTGTGCAGATTCAGATAAGGTTGTTTCGGTGGAAACTGCTACCGCAAAACAGGTTTTGTCCCTCTCTCTCCCCAGCGTATTTTTTAAATTACTCCTCTTCTCCCCCGCCCTTGGGTTTCCTCTGTGTGTGTAGCTCCGCCTCCTGCAGCAGCAGCCATGTCGTGGTTGCCCCCGCCACACTGTGTCAAAATTCCAAAGGTGCCCACAGGCTCAAAAAGGTTGGGGACCCCCGGGATTAGGGGACACGGGCTCTGCCAGGAAGTCCTCCAAATGACCTTGGCCCCAGGCTCTCTCTCTCTCAGCCTCCCTTAACTCACAGTATCATTGTGAGGATGAAATGGGAGGAGAGAAGAACCTTATACGTTTGCTCGGAGCTCCCTGGAGGAAAGGCAGGGTAGAAATGCGCTAGATAGATTTTTATCTCTGCCTACAGCCGTATCCATTTACAGCAGATAACAGTTGCCTGCATTTTGTCGTGAGTTACACCGTGAAACCCTGCGGTCAAGATACCAATAAGTCTTCCCGCAATCGGCCTCCCCTTCTGCATTCCCTCAACAACCCTTAGGAGGTTCAGACACAAGCCCGATCTCGTCAGATCTCGGAAGCTAAGCAGGTCCGACCCTGACAAGTATTTGGATGGGAGACCTGCAAAGAATGCCAGAGTCGGGAGGCAGGGCAGGCTATATCAAACCACTTTTCTGAACGTCCTCCAAGCCCCAGCGGGAGTTGCCAGAGGTCACCATGACTTCCAGGCTTGGATACACACACATGCAAAATGCAAAATACCCCCCTCCCCCCAAAAAAGACACAAGGCAGTGGGAACGTTACCAAAGCAGCACCTGATGTTCTCCTCTGCCGTTTCCTGAGTTTTTCCCCTTCTGACACACAGCTGAACTATTCCACACTCGTGCCACTATGGTGCCTCTGTGGTAAAAGACTGGAGATTTGGCCCAGAATTCACTGGAAACCCACGTGTGGATCTTGGCATTTAAATCAAAGCACAAAAAAAAACCCTCCAATGCAAAGAAAGGGATTTTGACTCTTATTGAGAAAGACCCTTTTTGTGGGGCCATGGAAAGTGATTGTTAAGAATGGACTCCAGGGGTTAGGATTCGATGAGAAAGATACAGACATCATAAAACAAATAAAGGCCTCAGTACTGGATCTAGATAAAACAGGTACCTTAAGGAGGCCACGGCGTCTACACCTTACCAGCATTCTTTGGCGCTTTATCGTTAATTTTATTATTCTGGTCACGGACCGTAATAAAGATTTTTGACTTTGACGTTCTTTGGAGTTCCCTTCTCTTATGCTAGCCAGAGCTCCTTAAAAGACCTAACAATCCCTCATTACAGAAGAGACTTTATGCTCGGCTCAGTTAAATTCTTTTCCCTCAGCCATACTGGAAGGCCAAGTTCGCAGGCACAGTGTATTCGTGCAGAGTTCAGATGCTAAGCTGGGTTGGTCCAGGTTAGTACTTGGATGGAAGACCACCCAGGAAAGTCCAAGGTCGCTACGCAGAGCGTTCCTCTCTTGTCTTGAAAATCCTATGGGGTCACCATGAATCGGCACTGACCACCACCAAAGGATGGAAGAATGAAGAAAGGAATTAATTTAAAAGGGCAGATCCAGACTCGTCTGTACATTCACTACCCAAGCAAGCTCGTTCTTCAAGTCCAACTGAGGAAGGGAAATTCAAAGCCAATCCATGGTGCCACTGCACAGGACTCTAATCGACAACCGTTCAAATCCCTTGCAAGTTGGCATGGGGGCAGCTCTCTGATAACCATCAGGCCCTCCCCAGGGATACAAGGTTCAGCTGAAGACTCTGATGCGAGTCCCATCTGCCCTTCGCTCGGAGTTCTTCCACTCCCAGGTAAGGCAGAATCAAGCATCTGGCTAATTTGCACTGAAGGCGGATCTCCTTTTGCATTGCTTTAATATCATGTGGTTTCACAGCCCAGTCAGGCTAATACTTAGTCAGCAGCTGGGGGGGGAATATTTCTATGGCCCTGGGCTCCTTGGATTTTTCCACATGCTCACCGATTGCTTAGACACCGAATGTTTTGAAGCTGGTAGCAACTACAGCCCCTGCCTGCAAAATCCAGTGCGGCAGAAGCAAAATGCTTAATCCAAACAGATGCACCCAGGATATCCTACAGTGCAGACACAGCCTATAAACTTTTCTGTGCTTGCAAGCAATCACCCTGCTCCAGCTCAGTAAACTTATTTATACCTAATCCTTTCTAAGTCGGGCCTGGGAAATCAGGAGCCTGCAGCAGACGTACAGGGCCAAATATATCGCTCGGGTTGAAGAGATCACTTCCCCATTTCATTTTACTAGCGTGGATGGACTCCCATTAAATGAAAAGCACCGAGAAATCAATCTCTGGCCTTGCTTGGCTTCTGTATAAGAACGAGGTGAAAGATCCTAGCTGCTCCAGTACCCCCTCAACATTCCTTCTCTATTATCAGAACGAGTCCTCAACATTCCTACTCTATTAACAGTTACAAGCCCAATCAGCGCAGACGTTTGCTAAACTAAATCTAGGCCTTGACCCATTAAGATACCGAGCTCTAAAGATATCAAATGCAGAAAGGTCTATGCAGGTCCTACAGTGACTGCACCCTCCAGGAATTCTGGGTTTCCCAAATTTGGGGAGTATTGTGCTACCCTGATGCTACCTCCAACCTCAGGACTGCAGAGGCTAAAAGAATCCAAAGCCAGAAATGGCTTTTACTGCACCATGTTCTACAGATGTAAGAGAAACTGCATCGCCCAATCAAAATTCTTGTAGCCTCGTGCTCTGCCTTCAACACTGCGCAAGCTGATGCATGCTAAAGCTTGAAGGGAATTGTTCATCCCTTTTTTCCTGTCCCAGAAGCTGCTACCAAGAGAGTCCATTGAGCTAACACGGCTAATATGGGATAGATCTATCAATAGTTAAAAACTGAGCTATTTCTTTTTTTTAAAAAAAAATTAAAAGCTGTACAAATTTCAGCAGACCGCAGCAATATCGATGTGGGAAAAGGCTGAACAAATTTCCTTCAGCTTTAGGAGCACCCCCGCTCAAAATTTAGGAGCCGGGCTTATTTTTTGGCCTTCGGGGTATATATGTCAATAACCATACATTCTAGGTATTCCTACCACAAAAGCTTATCCTAATTTCCTCAGAGGGGCTTGTCATTTTTAACACAAAATCATTTGATTTGGCTGCAACTTTTACATACATCCTGCTTTTCTCCCTCACAGAGATCAAAGTGGCTTATCACATTGTTCACCCTTCCTCAACTTTATATTCATAACAGCAACCTTGCAAGGTAGGTTAGGATGCGCGACTGTGATGGGCCCAAGATCACCCGGCAAGCTTCCATAGCCGAGCAGGGATTTGAACACAGTTGTCCTAGACCGGCACGCTAACCATTACAACCACAGCGGCTCTCTCAAAAACCAAGGCCGCCCAATTCTACTACTAATATTTCCATTGCCTCAGGCAGAGAAGGCCTAATCATGACATCAGTTCAGGGCACTGAAGTTCAGCCATACTGCCATAAGGCGCAGACACAAGTCAGGGGCAAGAATGTTTTTCTGTGAAACGTTTGGGGGTGAGGCACAAAGAAGGCCTAAATCCTCACCACAGCCCTGAAGAAGGCCTGTGAGGAAAAGGAAATGGCTGCCAGCATCTTTCAGCTGAGAGAAACAGGGCCCGCTAAGCTGCTGAACACGGAGGATGTCAACACACAACGTGAACAACTCAAAATGGCCAACACAATTTTGTGAAGCGGCTTAGAACCAATGCTCCCTCTAAGTTGTGGAGTCTTGTGAGCAAAAATTCTACTTTGTGAGCTACTGGCATTAAGGCTGTGAGCGAGCGATTTGGCTACTGCATAAATTACTTTGCTCTGGAGCCATCCTTCCTGAGCTAAGACAAAAATGTACGAGCTGGAGGCTAAAAAACTGTGAGCTAGCTCACACTAACTCAGCTTAGAGCGAACATTGTTTAGAACACAGCTATTGCTTTGTATCAGACATGAAAGGGTATTTTTGCTGAATGCTGAGCAGCTCCAGCTACCTGGTTTACAAAAACTGTTTCCCCTGAAAACCTTTTGGATTAGGAGGGAGAAGATACGATAAGAAGCTGCCTTATCTAGCTGCTGCTGTTGTCCTCATATTTTTCACAGCAGATCACACTTGTTTCTGGTTTTTTAAAAAGATATCGGCCCCACAGAGAGAGAGAGAGAGAGGTCTGCCCCCACAGGCGGAACACATGGCAATCCATCCTCTGCAGAAAACTTTCCACAGTGGCTGAAGTCCGGTAAACAAGAACCAAAGTTTCTAGCACTGCTCAGGCGGCTAGAAGACTAGCGGTTTGAAAGAACCTGGCTATTCTTAAAACTTCAAGGAGCTCTTGAGATCCTGCAAGTAGCAATTTGGAGAAGGGGGTTGTCTATAACTAACTGCACATTACTCCACGGGTATAATCATGCAACACGGCTCATCGTGGTACAATTATGGTACCCAGCATGGACACGGCTTGCAGTCTAAACAATGCAGCATGGATGCATCGGGACTTATGGCCACAGTGTGAGTACCAGTGCCAAATGCAGCCCCCGTTTGCAAGCAATAAATGTAGGATTGGCCAGCTCCGGGTTGGGAAATATCTAGAGCTTGAGGGGGGCGGGAGTCTGAAGAGGGCAGGGTTTAGGGAAGGGGAGGGATTTCTTAGGCAGATCATGAGAGGGAGGGCAGAAAGGGCTGCCTCAGTGCTTAGTTCTCGTTGCCCTTTCTTACCCGCCCAGGGAAATGCTGATCACCACTTTGGGGTCAGGAAGTAATTTTTCTCCAGGCCAGTCTGGATAGAGACCCTGGAGGTTTTTTGTCATCTTCTGGGCATGGAACAGGGGTCACTGTGGGTATGGAGGGGGAGGTATTTGTGAATTTCCTGCACTGTGCAGAGGGTTGGACTAGATGACCCTGGAGGTCCCTTCCGACTCTATGATTCTATGGGAGATACTGCCATAGAGTCCATCTTCCAAAAACGTCCATTGGGAAACTGATCTCTGTTGACAGGAGAGCAGCTGTAATCCCGGGAGAGCTCCAGCCATCGCCTGCAGCTTGGCAACCCTAGATAAACGTGATGCAACTTCTGCTGTGCGCTTTGGCTTCCTATCATAACGCTGTGAGCCACAGTAGCATAGTGGCCAGAGTGTCAGCTTCAAACCCCCACAGTGCCATGGGAACCTGCTGGGCGGCCTTGAGCCTGTCACTCTCACCCTAGCCTACCTCACAGGGCTGTTGTGAGGATAAAATGGTGAGGGGAGAACCCTGACTCCTGCCCAGAACTCTTTGGAGGAAAAGCAGGATAAAAAAACACACTAGATAAATAACCCTCACTAGCAAGAGTAACTTGTTCAAGTTTTACCGGGGGAGTAACTGTGACAGCATAATAAAAAGTAGAGACATCACCCACCCAACGAAAGTTTGTATGGCCAAAGTAATGGTAATTCCCAGTAGTAATATATGGCTAAGAGAGTTGGACCATGAGGAAGGCCGAGCGCTGAAGAATACATTCTTTTGAACTATGGTGCTGGAGAAGACTCTTGAGAGTCCCTTGGACTGCAAGGAGATCAAATCAGGCAGTCCTAAAAGAAATCAACCCTGAGTGTTTCCTGGAAGGCCAGATACTGAAACTGAAGCTCAAATACTTTGGCCACCATATGAGAAGGGAGCACTCACTGGAGAAGACCCTGATCGCTGGGAAAGATTGAAGGTCAAAGAAGAAGGGGACGGCAAAGGATGAGATGGTTAGACAATGTCATCGATGCAACGAACATGAAATTGAGCAAACTCCGGAGCACGACAGAGGAGAGGAGGGCCTGGTGTGATGTGGTCCATGGGGTCGTGAAGAGTCGGACTCGACTGTGTGACTGAACAACAACAACTGTGATAAGGGAGGGAAAGCAGCATGGTCCAGCCTCCTCTCGTCAGAACTCAGATGGGAGACCGTCAAGGAAGGCTCTGCAGAGGAAGGTGATGGCACATCACCACCTTGCTGGGGTTGCCTTAAGTCGGCTGTGACTTGACAGCACTTACATACGTAAGACCTAGAATCATAGAGTTGGAAGGGACCTCTAGGGTCATCTAGTCCAACCCCCTGCACAATGCAGGAAATTCACAAATACCCCCACACACACACACACACACACTCCCCTCGTGACCCCTGTTCCATGCCCAGAAGATGGCAAAAAATCCCTCCAGGATCCCTGGCCAAAACTGGACTGGAGAAAAATTGCTTCCTGACACCAAAGATGCGATCAGCATTTCATGGGCGTGTATGAAAAGGCCACGAGAACAAAGCATCGATGCAACCCTGTGAGAGACCACTGGCCACAAACTTTGAAGCACAGCTTTGCAACAGTAAAGACTAGAAACTTCTTATCTGGTAGCAAAAGCTGAGATTCTCAGGAGTCTTGATTTCTCGGCCCGACAACCCGTTTTCTGCTTTTTCTGCTCACCGGCAGAATCACAGAACTTCCTGTGTCATTCTCCTTCCTACCTCCACATTGCTCTTTACCAAATGCTTCTCAAAAATATTGTTAAAACCGCAGGTGCTAAGTAAAGCATATAGGGGAAGCTGGTTTATTCAAATATGGCCAGCACAGAGGGGTGCACTTGGAACAGAGCTCAGCTGAACCAAAAGGAAGTTCAGGAGGACTCCAAACCGGCTGGGACCCAAGCCAGCCATGAGCACTTTTCAAAATCCCCGGCCACCTTACCTCCCCTTCCCCCAAGATGGGCGAGGGAATTACCTTTGCCAAAGGGATCACAATAATCAGGAGGCTATTCTGAAAGCAAAGATCCCGTACTTCTAGTCTAGCCTTCAATTCGGGCAGTTCACAAATTCCACATGGAGGTTCCCTCAAACAAGGGAAGGATGTAGAATGGAGGGGTGGGGTATAGAACGCAGCCAGCAAAGCCACATGTCTCCTTTTCCTAAACAGCTTGGGTGTGTGTATAAGGTGCCGTGGTGTTGCAGCCAACCTACGGCGACCCCACGGAGTTTTCAAGGCAAGTGGGAAGCAGAAAGCAGTTCGCCATGGCCTGCCTCTGCAAAGACTTCCTTGGTGGTTTCCCATCCAAGTACCAACCTTACTTGGCTTCTGAGAACAGACAAGATCAGACTATACAATGCCATTCTTTATTTTTTTATTTATTTTATTGGGCTTCTATCCCGCCCTCCCCACAAAAGGGCTCAGGACGGCTTACATTTAAAGGCACTATGTGCCAAAATATTAAACACATAAAACCAGATAAAAACAAGATAAAACAATCATATTATTGCAATTAAAGTGCTTAGCACAGAATTGATCTTCCAATCACATTAAAAATGGCATCCTGTAGATGGACACCAGTCCCAATTTGGCCACATCTGTCTCATACGTTACTGTAATTCAATCTCTATATAGAGCCAACCAACCACGCCGATGTTACTAACAATCAGGGCTATTTTGGGGCGGGAATGCACAGGAACGGAGTTCCGGCTGGCTCCTGAGTTGGCCACGCCCAGCAGAAACTCATTAGCATAATAGGCCGCACCCAACAGCAGAAACTCATTAGGACTGGCTACATGAGGGATATGTGGCCTAACATGCAAAGGAGTTCCTGCTACAAAAAAAGCCCTGGGTTTTGAGAGCAAACAAGGTAAACAGAATAAGAAGCAAAAGGTGGGTGTGGCTGGATGAGCACACTTCCGTTAACATGGGGTTGTGGCCTAATATGCTAATGAGTTCCTGCTGTTGGGTGTGGCCTATTATGCTAATGTGTTCCTGCTGGGCTTTTTCTACAAAAAAAGCCCTGCTAACAATAATTGTTGGTGGTAGTGGTGGGCGGCTCCTAATTAAAGGCCTGGCGGAAGAGCTCCATCTTGCAGGTCCTGCAGAACTGTACATTCCTCTAAACAGCTTAGCTCAGAAGGGGGGGAGGGCTGAGTTGGGAAGCAGGACCCAGGTATTGCCTCCTCTAACGAAGCTTCTAACTTATCAGAAAGAGACAGTCTGCATTGCCCAGACCCACAAACAAAGAAAATGTCAGCAGAACAGAGAGCCCAAGTTTAGCAAGCACATGAGATTTCACTGGTGGTGGAAAGTACCGTCAAGTAACAGCTACCTTATGGTGACCCCAAAGGGTTTTCCAGTCTAGAGACATTCAGAAGTGGTTTGCCATTGCTGGGCTGTGTGTCATGACCCTGGTACTCCTTGGAGGTCTCCCATTCAAATACTAGCCAGGGGCAACCCTGCTTAGCTTCTGAGATCTAAGGAGGTGGTGAGCTCCCCCTGACTGGCGGTCTTTAAGCCAGCGCCGGGGCAAACGCTTGCAGGCTGATCCTATATTGAGCAGCGGGTTGGACTAGATGGCCTGTGGGACCCCTTCCAATTCTGTGATTCTATGACTCTGATTCTGTTCTATGATGAGATCAGGCTGACCTGGGCTATGCAGGTCAGAGCAAAAGAAACCTCCACGTTCATGAGATACTGAGGACAAAGAACAAGGGGCAGGCAAATGCCCTTCACGCTCTGTTTACGAGCCAGATGCTGGTCTAATATACACCAGTCTGGTGTAGTGGTCAAGAGCACAGATTCTAATCTGGGAGAACCAGGTTTGATTCTCCACTCATCCACATTGCAGCTGCTGGTGTGACCTTGGGTCAGTCACAAGTTCTCTCAGAGCTGTTCTCTCAAGGGCAGTTCTCGAGAGAGCTCTCTCAGCCACACCTCCCTCACAGGGTCTCTGTTGTGGGGAGGAGAAGGAAAAGGAGATTGTAAGCCGCTCTGAGACTCCTTCGGGTACTGAAGAGTCAGGTATAAATCCAACCTCTTCTTCTTCCTCTACCATGGTGGTAGATTCCATGGGGTTTTCAAGGCAAGAGACATTTCAGAGGTGGTTTGCCATTGCCTGCCTCTGCATCACAACCCTGGTATTCCTTGAGGGGGGGAGTTGCCCTTCCAAAGACTAACCAGAACCGATCTTGCTTCGCTTCCAAGATCTGACGCTATCGGGTGTGCCTGGGATTTCGTTACCAAGACACAACCGGCTGCCCAGACATGCCCAATGCAGCCCTAATTTCCTCCAGGATGTCATCAAAGACTCGCCCGTTCGTTTCAAAAACCTGAGACGGAGCCCCGTGTAACCCCCTGCACTCTCCTTCACCCAGCCTGCCCATTTCATACCCGGTAGCCACGCAACTGCAAAACCAGCAACCCGGTGCAAAACTCAAGCTGAGAACCCTTGTTTCAACTTCTCCCCTCCTTTAAAAATAATCATAGCTTGTAAAAATCCTGGAATTGTTGAGGAAAGCTACGCTGCCTTCCACCAGTGGAGATTCAGCCTCCTCCTCCTCCTCCTCCTCCTGGATTTGTAAAAGCGTGCAACAACCAGGAGGTCTTGTTCAGAACCAAAACAAACAGCTCCGGCACAGCCTGTTGCTTGGCAGGTGTTTCAAAAGCAGCGATAAAAATAAAGCCGTGACCTGGATGGCCAAGCCTGGTCTTGTCAGATCTTGGAAGCTACAGAGGGCTGGGCACTGGTTAGTACTTGGATAATAATATCATTATCTCATGGCCTTGTGTGTCGTATAGCCAGGAGATCCTAAGATTGTCTGGCAGCCAGAAAGTTCTAGCTGTTTTAGCATTACGCACCACTATATGACGAGCTAGACTTGTTTTTTTAGGCAAGAGACGTTTCAGAGGCGGCTTGCCATTGCCTGCCTCTGCGTCATGAGCCTGGTATTCCTTGGAGATTGCCCTTCCAAATACTAGCCGAGGCCGACCTTGCTTAGCTTCCGATATCCGACGAGACTGAGCTCGCCTGGGCTATCCAGGTTAGGGAGTACCTGGGTGACCACCAAGGATGTCCCAGGTTGCTATACAGAAGCAGGCAGTAACAATCCGCCTCTGCCCGTCTCTTGCCCCGAAAACCCTACGGGGTCGCCACAAGTTGGCTGCAACGTGACGGCACTTTCCACTACCTCTTCCAGGCAGTCGACCATCGAGTCAATGGTTTTGCCCTGACCTGGATGGCCCAGGCTAGCCAGATCCCATCAGATCTCGGAAGCTAAGCAGGGTCGGCCCTGGTCGGTACTTGGGTGGGAGACCACCAAGGAAGTCCAGGGACTCTACGCAGAGGCAGGCGATGGCAAACCACCTCTGAATGTCTCTTGCCTTGCGAACTTCATGGGGTCGCCGTAAGTCGGCTGTGATTTGAGGGCACTTTCCTCCTCCACCACCAATAAAAGCGAAAGAGAGTCCCATTACTCGAAGAAGCAAGGAGGATCTGAGCCTTCTGCTTGGCGTTTCAGGGGACGACTGCTACACCACCCATCTCAACAACACTACAGCCTCACCTGTCAATGATCCATTTTCACCCTGAGCACACTTTAGGACAGGGGTGGCCAAACTGCGGCTTGGGAGCCACATGCCACTACCTCTGCCAGGCAGTCGACCATCGAGTCGATGGTTTTGCCCTGACCTGGATGGCCCAGGCTAGCCTGATCCCATCAGATCTCGGAAGCTAAGCAGGGTCGGCCCTGGTCGGCTCCTGGCAGGACAGCTGGGGAAGCGACATATTGTGCGGCTCCTGGCAACATACTGTGCGGCTCCTGGCAGGACAGCTGGGGAAGCGAAGGGGAGGCATGCTTTTTCTCTCTCCTTCCCTCCCTCTCTTCCTTCCTTCCCCCTCCCTCCCATCTATTTGCTTTCTTTCTCTCTCTCTCTTTCTTTCCACCTCTTTCATTCTTTCTTTCCACCTCTCCCTCTTTTTCTCGCTCTTAGACAAACAAATATCATTAGCAAACAAATAAATATAACTGGACAGATAAATATCATTATCAATTCCTGTTTTTACCCCTTTTATTTTTGGCAGTCTCATTTAACGTTAACAAAAAGCAAATCTGCATATTTAAAAATAAAAACATGTAATATCTGTTCGTGTCTTGCGGCTCTCAAACATCTGACGTTTATTCTGTGTGGCTCTTAAGTTGAACAAGTTTGGCCGCCCCTGCTTTAGAACATCACAGCTAGCAGCACATCTTGTCTGGGTGCTGACAGGTAAAGACGCCACCTTAGAGGTGACGTTCTACATCCTGGCCTTGTCAAAAGCACGGTTCGGGTGTTCTTCCCCCCACCATGCATCCTTAAAGTGGCCCGTGCCTCAGGCAGTCCGCACCTACAAGTAGGTGACCACTTCTGGGTTTTGGCAGAGGATGGAAAGAAACCGCTACCTCATTAAGAAAGCCGTTCTCCAATACCCAGATGAGGTTACAGAGGAAGGTTCGCACCTCAGCATCAAGGTGTGAAGCTGCCTTATACTGAATCAGACCCCTCGGTCCATCAAGGTTAGTACTGTCTGCAAAGACTGGCAGCGGCTCTCCAGGGTCTCAAGCAGAGGTCTTTCATATCGCCTACTGCCTGGTCGTTTTAGCTGGAGATGCCGGGAACTGAACCTGAGACCTTCTGCGTTCAAAGCAGAGGCTCTTGCACTGAGCCACAGCCCCACTCCAGCAAGCCACCAGCCTAAAAAGGTAAAGGTAAAAGTTTCCCTTGCTCAAAAGCTAGTCGAATCTGACTCTAGGGGGCGGTGCTCATCTCCGTTTCCAAGCCGAAGGGCCAGCGCTGTCCGAAGACTTTCGGTCGTCATGTGGCCTGCATGACTAAACGCCGAGGCGCACGGAATGCTGTTACCTTCCCACCGAAGCGGTACCTATTTATCTACTAGCAATTTCTTGCTTTCAAACTGCTAGATTGGCAGAAGCTGGGACCAGAGACAGGAGCTCACTCCATCACGCGGCACTCGGGTCTCGAACTGCCAGACTACCAACCTTCCAGTCTGCAGCTCAGCATCTTAACCTCTGAGCCACCAGCCTACCCAGGAGTAAATTTATTAAAGGGCAACCCTTCAGGTAGACCTTCAAAGGGGCCCATTTCTCACACCTTCTGTACCTAACATGCAAACAGCAATGTGACAAGAAGCAAGGATCGTATCAAAACGGAACCAGGTAAGCCAAGCTCCACACCTGCCTCTACCTTATTGCAACCCAGGACATCCCCAAGAGGGAATCCTCTGATGTAGACTCCCATTAGAGCCATGTCCTCTCGTCAGGGCTATTTTTGGGCAGGAACGCGCAGGAACAGAGTTCCGGCTGAATCCCAGGTTGGCCACCCCCAGCAGGAAGTCATTAGCATAACAGGCCACACCCAGCAGCAGAAACGCATTAGGATTGGCCACATTAGGGGTGTGTGGCCTAACATGCAAAGGAGTTCCTGCTACAAAAAAAGCCCTGGGTTTTGACAACAAAGAAGGTAAACAGAATAAGAAGCAAAAGGTGGGTGTGGCTGGATGATCACACTTCCGGTAACATGGGGGTGTGGCCTAATATGTTAATGAGCTGTGCTGTCAGGGGTGTGGCCTAACGTGCTAATGAGTTTCTGCTGGTGGGTGTGGCCTATTATGCTAATGACTTCCTGCTGGGCTTTTTCTACAAAAAACGTCCTGCCTCTCGTATTAGAATACATGAAGCTGCCATATAGTGAATAAGACCCCCTGGTCCACCAAAGTCACCCTGACCTGGCTAGCCCACTCGTCAGATCTCGGAAGCTAAGCAGGGTCGGCCTTGGCCCATATTTAGATGGGAGACCAGCAAGGAATACCAGGGTCATGACGCAGAGGCAGGCAACGGCAAACCACTTCTGAATGTCTCTTGCCTTGAAAACCTTACTGGGGTTGCCACACGTCAGCTGTGACTTGATGGCAAAACAGAAAAAACACACCCTTCATGGTCAGTATTGTCTACTCAGACTGGCAGCGCTCTCCGCGGTCTCAAAAAAAAGGTATTTCACATCACCTGCTGCCTGGTCCTTTTAACTGGTGATGCTGGGGATTGAACCTGGGACCTTTGCACACAAAGCAGACTGCACTACTGCTGAGCCACAGAGCCCTTCCTCTAACTGAGCACACAGAGTAACAGAACAGAGTAGAAGCTGCTTTGTAGCTTGCACAAATCCAGAGAGAGCCAAAAGCACAACTGCTGGCTATTCCTCAGCATCGTCACTATACTCAAAAACTGTGTTCCAAATGCTGCAGGGTTAGGATGGACAGGAGGCGCGACGCTTCCAGCTCTTTCCAGATCCACGTCGCCTCCAGCACATTCTAAGGGAAATGCCACATTAGTGGCTGTAGATTTTCCGGGTTGTGTGGCCGTGGTCTTGGCATTGTAGGACCTGACGGTTCGCCAGCAGCTGTGACTGGCATCCTCGGAGGTATAACACAGAAAGATGGAGGGCATGACACAGAGAGTACTCCATCTTTCTGTGTCATACCTCTGAGGATGCCAGTCACAGCTACTGGCGAAACGTCAGGTCCTACAATGCCAAGACCACGGCCACACAACCCGGAAAATCTACAGCCACTAATGAACTCCGGCCATGAAAGCCTTCGACAACATATTGAAAATGTCACAGTTCAAAGCAAGAGGAAAATTGGAAATCAGGCTGCCTTAACAGGTGAGTTTTGCTTCTCTAACCCAGGAAGTCACAGTGCTTCACCCTGACCTGGAGAGCCTAGGCCAGCCTTATCTCATCAGACCTCAGAAGTTAAGCAGGGTTGGCCCCAGTGTTCCCTCTAAGCTGAGCTAGTGTGAGCCAGCTCACAGTTTCTTAGCCGCCAGTTCTCCCAAACGAGAGTCCGCGCGCCTAACCACTATTCTGTGGGAGCAATTTTCTGATTAAACCTGTGATGTAATGTTGACCTTCCCTGCCCTGATTTCCTGTTAACACTTCCCTTGATTGTACAAGTCTCCATTTTTATGAATTTTACTGTTAACATTTACTCCACACCCCACGATATTTTATTTTTTTCCCCTTTTTTGAAGTGATAAGTATGTAGAATGTATTAAATAAATTTAATTTTGTTGTCGAAGGCTTGACACAGAGAGTACTCCATCTTTCTGTGTTATACCTCTGAGGATGCCAGTCACAGTTACTGGCGAAACATCAGGTCCTAAAATGCCAAGACCACAGCCACACGACCCGAAAGATCTACAGCAACTAATGGTTGCTTAATTTTTTTTTTAAAAAAAGGACTGGGGAAGGGGCTGTGGCTCATTGGAAGAGCATCTGTTTGGCATGCAGGAGGTCCCAGGTTCAATCCCCCACATCTCCAGTCAAAAGAACCAGGCAGCGGGTGATGTCAAAGACCTCAGCCTGAGACCCTGGAGAGCCGCAGCCAGTCTTAGTAGGCAACACTGACTTTGACGGACCAAGAATATGATTTAGTATAAGGCAGCTCGGTGTGCATTCATGTGCGTGAGGTGATGTGGAACACCTCTGCCGGAGTCCCTGGAGAGCAGCTGCCAATCAGAGCCAGCAATACTAACCCTTCAGGGACCAAGGGCCTGACTCAGTATAAGGCGGAGTCCTGAGTTCATCATGTTCACAACAAACACTAGGATGTCAAGATGAAAGAACTGGTTATGTTCAAAACAGATTACAATTCAGATTCTTATCGGCACGGATAAGAAAGGCCATGTCTGAAAAGCCTGAACAACCTTTTTAAAAACAGGCTTTTTTTACCCGTAACTGTTTCGGGGTGGTATTTCCAGCAAGGCGTTTGCGATCCTGAGCTGCGTGTTTTGTTCTTCATTGCTGATATAACTGCAGGTTCTAGCACAGCTTTGATGTTGATTTTATTATTGGTACTGTGGGCCGGATGGATTTTCTAAATTTTTTTGTGAGCCGCACCCCGAGCACAAAAGGGCAGGACCCAAATCTCTTAATAAACCGACAGAGAAAACAGGGTTAAGGGATTACACAGCTGGATGTTCTTGGGTTGCATTTCTGTATTGTTTTAAGCCCGCTACAAGCCAACCGGTAGATCCCGTTTGGGATGGAAAGTCAGGTATGAATGTTTACATATAAAACCCATTCTCTGGGATTTAAAAAAGGACAGAAGATGACACATCAACAACGCTCAAAAGGCTATGAGCCCCGAAGGGCTTTACGATCTGCCAATCAGCATCTCCTGGCTGTCCCCAGCGCCAGGGACGCCCATCTTGCCTCGACTAGGGTCATGCTGGGGATTATTAGGAAGGAATTGGAAACAAATCAGCCAATATCATAATGCCCCTATATAAATCAATGGTGCAACCTCATTTGGAATACTGTGTACAGTTCTGGTCACCGCACCTTAAAGAGGATATTATAGCATTGGGAAAAGTGCAGAAAAGGGCAACTAGATTGATAAAAGGGTTGGAACACCTTCCCTATGAAGAAAGGTTAAAGCGCTCGGGGCTCTTTAGCCTGGAGAAATGATAGCTGAGGGGTGACATGATCGAGGTTTATAAGATTATGCACGGGATAGAGCAGGTAGAGAAAGAGGTACTTTTCTCCCTTTCTCACAAGACAAGAACTCGTGGGCACTCCATGAAATTGCTGAGCGGTCGCGTTAGAACAGATAAAAGGAAGTACTTCTTCACCCAAAGAGTGATTAACACATGGAATTCACGGCCGCAGGAGGTGGTGGCGGCTATAAGCATGGACGGGTTCAAGAGGGAACTAGATAAACACATGGAGCAGAAGTCCATCAGTGGCTATGAGCCACAAGGTATGGATAGGAACTCTCAGGCTGGGGCAAGTGATGCTCTGTATTCTTGGTGCTTGGGGGGGGTGTCAACAGTGGGAGGGCTTCTAGTGTCCTGGCCCCACTGGTGGACCTCCTGATGGCACCTGGTGTTTTTGGCCACTGTGTGACGGAGTGTTGGACTGGGTGGGCCGTTGGCCTGATCCAGCATTGGCTTCTCTTATGTTCTTATGGCTTTTTCAGCCCTAGCTCCAGCCTGGTGGAATGAGCTCCCATATGAGATCAGGGCTCTGCAGGGCCTTTTACAGTTTTGCAGGGCCTGTAAGACGGAGCTCTTCCGCCAGGCTTTTAATTGCGGGGGCAGGTGTCCCCTCTTCTACTGGGCTTCCCCTTCAGCAGGTCAGATCTATGTTTACCGTCTAGGAACCACGATCTGGAAAACCTCATCTGTTGAGGCACTGACTAGCACATAGGAATTTAGTCGTATTTTTATTGATGTATCTCAATTGCTTTTAAGTTTTTGTATGTGGTAATCGATGGAAGCCGCCCTGAGCCCGCCATACGGGGAGGGCGGGATACAAATCCAATAAAACAAAATGAATAAATAAATGTATTCGAGAAACTCCCTCAGTGGATCACTGCCTTGTCGTGGCGAGGGGCTTGCGTGGTTCGATGAGGCTGTGGGCTATGCCGTGGAGGGCCACCCAGGACGGACAGGCCACAGCAGAGAACTCAGACCAAGCGTGATCCCTGAGAAGGAAATGGCAACCCACTCCAGTACCTTTGCCAAGAAAACCCCAGTGACAATAACAAAAGGCTAAAAGATATGACGCCGGAAGATGAGCCCCTCCGGTCGGAAGGTGTCCAATATGCTACAGGAGGGCCTGACGCGATCTGGTCCATGGGGTCGTGAAGAGTCGGACTCGACTGTGCGACTGAACAACAACAAATTCGAGAAAAGGGAACCTATTCTGAGAGTGCGCGTTGTAGCTTTTTTTAGTATCGCATAAGAACTGTATCAGCATAGGTCTGCTGTCCATTTCTGCACCCTTCTGAACAATGGACTTCAGCCAAGTACTATTCAGGGCAACCAAAAACTTGAAGGTCAGTTACAGGGTGGAGGAAACAGAAAGTGCCATCAAGCTGCAACCAAGTTCTGATGCCTCCATGTCATAACCCTGGTATTCCTTGGTGAGCTCCCTCCCAGAAAGTGACCAGGGCTGACCCTGCTTAGCTTCTGAGGTCTGGTGAGGCCAGGGCAGAGACGGACAGAGATGGTTTGCCACTGCCGGCCTCTGCGTCGCGACCCTGGACTTCCTTGGTGGTCTCCCATCCGAGTACTCGCCTGTCCTGGCATATTCAGGTCAGGGATGCAAACCCTATATTTATTATTTATTTACTGATTGGGACTTTTATCCCGCCCTACCCCGCAAGCGGGCTCAGAACGGCTTCTATCATAATCCTGTCCTTATATATAACAAGAGGTGGGACCCGCGATACTCGCGGGGAAGTATTCCGGTTCGCCAAGCTTCCCCCTCCCTCCCCCCAGCAGTGGCGGCAGCAGCGGCACAAGCCGACCGATCGCCACGTTTTCCCTCCCAGCAATGGGGGTGGTGGCGAGGCCAGCCGACCCACCAAGCTTCCCCCTCCCTCCCGAGCAGCAGCAGCACGGAGGTGGGGAGGCTGGCCACCGCCAAGCTTCACCCTCCTTCCCCAGCGGGGAGGCCAACCGGCCTACCAAGCCTCCCCTTCCCTCCCGAGCAGCAGCAGCGCGGCAAGGCCGACCAGCCGCCAAGCTTCACCCTCCCTCCCCAGCAGCGGCGGGTTAGGGTTAGGGCCCCCACACCATCCTCTGGGCCTTCTCAGGGCAACAGGGCCCAGTAGGCCCAGAGAAGCCCGTTCCGCACCCCCCAAACTGTCCTCTGGGCCTTCTATGGACCCACTAGGCCCAGAGAAGCCTGTTCCACCCCTCTTCCCTTCCTTTCCTCCCTTTCCTTTCTTCCTCTCTCCTTCTTTCTTTCACTGTCCCCCCTCTTCCTTCCTTCCTTTCTCCAACCCTCCCTCCCTTCCTTTCTAGGGCCCGTTGTCTTCCTCCACAACAATTCCATAAAAACATCGAGATACTAAAATTAGTTCTAACCGTTTATATTTAAGAGACCAATTTAAAATACCTGATGGCTATTAGTTTCCGCTCCAGGACGTGCTAGACACATGCCACATAGGGGAGGTGGCACACTTTGATGGTATAAATCAGCTGCTCCCGGCACCAATTAATATAAACAGTGCTAAGAAGCAACTCAAAGTAGGGGAGGCCAACGTTATTTGACGTCCGCTGCCTCAACCGAGGGCCTGGCAGAATAATACCCCTATTTACCTGAATGTAAGAGTAGGTGTGCCCCCCCCGGAATGCCATCAAAGAAATACAGGGGGGGGCACCTTAAATTCGCACACAATTTACAGTCACGTAAGGTCATAAACATTTTGTGCATAATTCTTCTTGGAAGGGGTTTGTCTTACACAAAGGCACATCTTCCTTGCAGGCAAATATGGTCTTTGCCCATTTATTGAGAACAATAATAATAATACCAGTCCAGCTGACCACATGCAGGTGATCCTGATGAATTCTCCCAGAGCAGGGAGGGCAGAGTTAGAGGAACATCAGTGCTGCCATCTAGAACGCCTGAATTGTGCTTTATTCCTGCTCTTCCCGCCTCCAAGTTCAAGTTTTTGGCACGGCCAGAGGCTCAAGCTCTCAAGCGTGAGCTGAAGGACAACAGCAAAAGGGCTCTTGGCCCCAGCTTGTGGCCCTGAATTAGTCAGCCATCCACCTCAAGACCACCCCAAGTTATAGTTGGTTACTTTCTGTTTGTTTCGGTTCAAATTGTATTTTTTCCCTGTTGTAGATTCCTTTGAAATGTGTTTTGGAGGAGGAGAGTTTTATGGATACCGTGGACCGCCAAAAAGACAAATCAGTGGGTTCTAGATCAAATCCAAGCCTGAAATCTCTCCCGAAGCTAAAACGATTAAACCGAGGCTATCGTCCTTTGCTCACATTACGAGAAGATAAGAGTCACTGGAGACAACATCGACTAATTATTCCAGGCCCTAAGGATGCCAGGCTCGCTGTTACCAGGGCCAGGGACTTTTCAGTGGCGGCTCCTCTCTGGTGGAACGAACTCCCGGAGGAGATCAGGGCCCTGCGGGACCTTGCACAGTTCCACGGGGCCTGCAAGACGGAGCTCTTCCTCCAGGCTTTCAACTAGGAGCCGCCCACCACTACCACCAACTGCTACTACCTTCAAGATCTGTGGTAGTGGGTTGGGCCTGTATGGTGATCGAGCCACAACGTCGTGGGAGGCCGGAATACCGCTGAGTAGGGACTTCAGTATTACATCTTACAGCACGCCACCATTAATCTATTGAAGGAACGATCAATACTGCGAGCACTCTAATGGTTTCCTGTATGACTGTTTTAACTTGTTTTTAAATGTTTTATGTTGACGAGGCACCTTGTACCGATAACCGTGAGCCACCCTGAGCCCGTTCGTGGGGAAAGCGGGGTACAAATCCAATAAATAAATAAATAAGACAAGAAGAATACTAGGAAAAACTGAAGGCGGCAAGAAAAGAAGACGACCCAACACGAGATGGACTGAGTCAATCAAGGAAGCCACGGCCCTCAGTTTGTAAGACCTGAGAATGGCCATTAACGATAGGACGTTCTGGAGGAGATTAATTCATAGGGGTGCCATAAATCGGAAGTGACTTGATGAAAGAAGATTGGATTTATACCCCGCCCTTCTCCACTCGAAGGAGTCTCAGAGCGGCTTACAATCTCCTTCCCCTTCCCCTCCCCCCCACGACAGACACCCTGTGAGGTGGGTGGGGCTGAGAAAGCTCTCTCGAGAGCTGCCTTTGAGAGAACAGCTCTGAAAGAACTTGTCACTGATCCAAGGTCACACCAGCAGCTGCATGTGAAGGAGTGGGGAATCAAACCTGGCTCTCCCAGATTAGAGTCTGCGCCCCTAACCACTACACCACTGATGGCCCTTAACACACTTCCCCTCCGATGGGGGCTGAAAGACAAAGTTAGGCCTCCGAATCATGGTATTCCTGATGTCTGAAAGAAAGGGAGCGGCTGCTTGCCCTGTCCGTTGCGGAGAGGACAAGAAAAGCTTTCACCTTCAAAACCCAGAAAAGAGGCAGCTCTTTTCAGGATGAGTTAATTCTGGCTGAAGAGAAGGTCGCAGCTGCCTTGGAAGAATCTAGAAGTGTCTTTCTTGGTGGTATTCGGGAGGAAGGTGGGCCAACTTGTGTGAGGGAAGCTTTAAATACAGGACAACCTGACGGAGAAAGGAGGTCAACTTCAGGCCCTTCCAGTCCTATGGGTTTCTATTTCCGTCCCTGGCAGAAGCCCTGAACCAAGGCCAGGACTTCAGAGCCACAGTCGGACACAAAGAGCACCATCCGCTACCCTGCTGCCTTCTGGAGAAAATGAGCACTACCCGGCAACCGTATGTTTCATTTTGTCAGAGGCCACCTTTAGCTCACCGGATCAATAGACAAACCTCCTGCCTTTGATCAGCCGAGCCAGAAAAGCAAGCCAGCCCCGGCAGCTGGAGAAGAGGAGAGCCAGGAGGTGAGGGCAGGGTGAACATTCTGCACCTCGGAACAATTATAAGCAGAAATCGCTTTGCAATTGTAAGACATCAGGTGGATAACATGCGTTCGCCCATTGCTATATTCGAGCCCTCTGTTTAGCCCTGACCTGGATGGCCAAGGGTAGACTCTACGGCATTAAACCCCACCGAATCGCAGAGTTGGAATGGACCTCCGGGATCATCTAGTCTAACCCCCTCGCACAATGCAGGAAATCCACAAATACCTCCCCCCACAAGCCCAGTGACCCCTGCTCTATGCCCAAAAGGGGGAGGGGGGCTGGAGAACAATTGCTTCCTGACCCCAAAATGGGGATCAGCATTTCCCTGGGCGTGTAAGAAACGGCCACAAGAACTAAGCACTGATGCAACCTTTCCTGCCCTCCCCTCTCGTAGCCTGATCTCATCAGATCTCAGAAGCTAAGCAGGGTCGGCTGTGGTTCGTACTCGAATGGGAGACCAGCAAGGAAGTGCAGGGTCGCAACGTAGAGGCCGGCAATGGCAAATCACCCTGTTCACGTCTTGCCTTGAAAAACCCCATGGGGCTGCCATAAGTCAGATGTAACTGAGTTGATGGTACTGTCCATACTTTTAAACTGACTAGAAATCTGGACGGGAAAGAAAGATGAGGGCAAGGTTTAGGGGTTATTGTTCTGTGATATTTTTAAGAAGAAGAGGAGGAGGAGGAGGAGGAAGAGGAAGAGGAGGAGGAGATTGGATTTATACCCCGCCCTTCACTACCCAAAGGAACCTCAGAGCAGCTTACAAACTCCTTTCCTTTCCCCTCCCCACAACAGACACCCTGTGAGGGAGGTGGGACTGAGAGAGCTCTGACAGGAACTGCTCTTTTTCAAGAACAGCTGTGCCAGAGCTTGTGACTGACCCAAGGTCACATCAGCAGGTGCAAGTGGAGGAGTGGGGAATCAAACCTGGTTCTCCCAGATTAGAGTCCACGCACTTGACCACTACACCAAACTGGCTCTCCAGTACTGTAGGTACTTTAAGCTCCCTCAAGTGGCCCTGAGGAGAGGTGGGAATATAAATGTTTCAGCGAATATATAGGATCAAAAGGGCCACGTTCCATACTGCAGGAAGCACCTCCGACGTGCAGAACAGCCACGCAATTTTGTTCCCTTCATTCAAACTGAAGCAGGACACATCAGCAAGCCATGGCAGGTTCTTCGGCTCCCCGATACAAGTTTGTGTGAGGCACAAGCAACAAAGATTACAGGGAAGCAAGAGGCACAGGAAAAATCTTTAACAGTTCTCCCCTTCTTCTGCTGTATGCAAACTGGGACTAGGTGTTGAAGCAAGCAGGATGGATGAAGAGACTGAGGACTGATGAGAATGATCAGAAGAGACTGAGGACTGATGAGACTGGTGAGTACAGAAGAGACTGAGGACTGATGAGAATGATCAGAAGAGAATGAGGACTGATGAGAATGATGAGTACAGAAGAGACTGAAGACTGATGAGAATGATCAGGAGAGAATGAGGACTGATGAAACTGATGAGTACAGAAGAGACTGAGGACTGATGAGAATGATCAGAAGAGAATGAGGACTGATGAGAATGATGAGTACAGAAGAGACTGAAGACTGATGAGAATGATCAGGGGCCTAGAGACCAAGCCCTATGAGGAAAGGCTGAGGGACTTGGGCATGTTCAGTCAAAAGAAGAGGAGGTTGAGGGGGGGAAGTAGTTGCTCTCTTGAAGTATTTAAAAGGCCATCACTTGGAGGAAGGCAGGAAGCTGTTCCTCTTGGGAGCAGAGGATAGGACTCGCAATAGTGGGTATAAACTACAGATGGAAAGATTCCAACTGGATATTAGGAGAAATTTTTTTACTTTAAGAGTAGTTCAGCAGTGGAATCATCTGCCTAGGGAGAAGAAGAGATTGGATTTATACCCCACCCTTCATTACCTGAAAGAGTCTCAGAGCGGCTTACAATCCCTTCCCCTTCCCCTCCCCACAATAGACACTCTGGAAAGAGTGGGAGAATCTGTCATCTGAAGTTAAGCGTCACGGAGCATTCCTGCGTAATTTATTAGCCGTGACTGGCTGAACAAAAACCCGCTACTCCCCTCTCTTTACAGGTGTTAACTAAGTCAGCACAGCTACAGAAACGCCTCTGTGTTTCTCCTGATCCGATTTGGATTCCAACCTAATTACATTTCGACTCGGTACTTCGAGCGTTTCGTGGCCATCTGACCTGCACTTAGGGAGACGCTTGGAGTGCATATGACTGCAAGGACTGCGCTTTTCTTTGGGACCTCTGTACGTGCACAGAGAGAATCGGACACCTGCAGCTTTAAAGGGGGATTAGATGGATTCACAGAGAGCAGGTCTATCAGTGATTACTAGCCATGGTTGCTAAAGGGAACCTCCACAATCAGAGACAGGAAAGACGTCTGAATAGCAGAGCCAGAAGTCAGCATCAGGGGAAGGCCTCTTAAACTGGGGGTCCCCAACCTTTTTGAGGCTGTGGGCATGTTTGTAATTCTGACACGGCATGGTGGGCGCCGCAACAAAATGGCTGCCGCAAGAGGCGGAGCCAGTCACAAAATGACTGCCGCAGCTTAACTTCAGTAATAAGCAGTCTAGATCAGGGGAGTCAAACGTAAGGGCCGGGGGCCAGAATCGGCCCGTTCAGGGCAAGGGAGGGAACAGAAGAATGCTCGGGGGGGAGTGGGTGGGGGAGTGGGTGGAGCCAAGCATCGTGGGAGCCTCTGCCCAGGGCTGCACCGCTGGCTTTCCAGTCTGCCCACGTGGGTTTTCCCTTTGCACCCCCTCCCAGCCCATAAGGCCTTGCAGTGAGGATACAACAACTCGGAGCTTACCAGCTGCTGTCCTTCATATACAGTTTATATCTCTGGTACCTGGCATTATGCTTTATGGCACACATGGCCCAGCCCAACGAAGTGACATTTATGTCAGATCCGGTCCCCGTAACAAATGAGTTCAACACCTCCGGTCTAGATCCTTGTGCTGTGGTGGCAGCTGCTGCCAAAGCAACATCTGGACCGCCGATCACATCTGTAATAGTCAATCGGAAGCCTTGCTGGGCAAACAGGCCTACCTGGCTGCACCCGGTTCCTAAAAAACTTGGCAGGTGCCAGGGAAGGTATTGGTGGGCGCCACATTGGGGACCCGTGCCATAAACCATTTGCCTATCTATTCAATCCTCCAACCACCCTCACCACCCAATATGCCTAATAGTGCTAATTCTGTTGATTTATGACGGGACTCTCCCCCCCCTTCTACAAGGACTTCCCCAGGGCTATTTTTGGGCAAGGAACACACAGGAACGGAGTTCCGGCTGGCTCCTGAGTTGGCCACGCCTAGCAGGAACTCATTAGCATGACAGGCCACACCCAACAGCAGAAAATCACTAGGACTGGCTACATTAGGGGTGTGTGGCCTAACATGTAAAGGAGCTCCTGCTACAGAAAAGCCCTGGGTTTTGACAACAAGCAAGGTAAATAGAATAAGAAGCAAAAGGTGGGTGTGGCTGGATGACCAAACTTCTGGTAACATGGGGGTGTGGTCTAATATGCTAATGAGCTGTGTTGTTGGGGGTGTGGCCTAATATGCTAATGAGTTCCTGCTGTTGGGTGTGGCCTATTATGCTAATGAGTTCCTGCTGGGCTTTTTCTACTTTTTTCTACTGGACTTCCCCTTTTTCCTCTTACATTAAGAGTCACACTTGAAAGGCCCATAGTGGAATTCACACCAAGCCTTGACTTCCCCCTCCCTCATCACCTGCCCCATAAAAATTCCCCTGGATGGTTTTCCGTCACATCTACGCCATCAAGGAATACTGGGGGGGTTATGACGTGAAGGCATCAGAAGTTGGATGCAACTTGGTAAACTTTCCATTTCCTCCCCCATCTAGGCAGACCATCCGGTTGATGATTTTGCCCTGAACTGGATGGTCCAGGCTAGCCCGATGTCAGCAGACCTCAGAAGCTAAGCAAGGCTGGCCCTGGTCCGTATTTAGATGGGAGACCCTCCCAAGGAATACCAGGATTAAGATGTGGAGGGGCATCCGAAGTTGGTTGCCACTCAACTCTCCATGACCTCCACCATGTAGTTGACCATGAAGCTGATGATTTTGCCCTGACCTAGACGGCCCAGGCTAGCCTGATCCCATCAGATCTCGGAAGCTAAGCAGGGCTGGCCCTGATCTAGTGTTTGGATGAGAGACCAGAAAGGAAGTCTGCAATCACTGCACAGAGAAAGGCAACGGAAAACCACCTCTGTTCGTCTCTGCCCTGGCCAAGAGAGCCTTGGCTAGCCAATCTCATCGCATCCGGGGAGCTAAACAAATTTGACCCTGGTCACTATTTGGAAGGGAGCCCATTTTACGCACAGCAGAAGAAGGGGGGGGCTGGTTAAAGATTTTCCCTGTGCCTCTTGCTTCCCTCTGATTTTTGTTGCAAGGGCATCACACAAACTTGTATCGGGGAGCCAAGGAACCCACCACAGCTTGCCATGGTGTCCTGCTTCGGTCTGAATGTAGTATAGCTTACTTGAAACTAGAATCCTACTATGAAATTTTTCATCGTTTAACGTGTCACATCAAAACTTATGCTTGCTTCAGTTCTGGATTTTTTTTGGTTTCTGGTTGGTTCCGGACTCCTACGATCCCAATCCTATTTCACTGTTTATTGACTGCCCCATTCCGTTGCCTGTGTTGACTCGCTCTGTGTAAGCCGCCTTAAATCCAAGCAAGAAAGGAGGAACATAAATAATGCAAAAAATAAAAATGTAAAACAGCCAGTCAAAGCACTGACTGCAGACCCCTACAGAGCCCCATCTGCCTTTCAAACCAACCTTTCATAACAGTAATACACCTTCTAAGGCAGATAGACACCAACACATTTAAAGACTGATGCTTAGCGGTCTGTTGAAAACCTGAACAAGGAAACAATGCTGACATGCTATTTGCTGTAGTTTTGTGCCATCCAGTCACAGTTGACTTATGGCAACCACACAGGGATTTCCGGGCAAGAGACATTCAGAGGTGGTTTGCCTGCCTCCGCATCACAATTCTGTTATTCCTTGGAGGTCTCCCACCCAAATACTAGCCAGGGCCTTCACCCTGCTTAGCTTCCAAGATCTATCTATCCAGGTTAGGACAGTTACATGCTATGGGACAGTGACAATACATTTTACGACTCGGCCACTGAACTCTGTCCTCTTCTGATAAGTAGAACCACTTCACCTTTCTTTGGACAGGGTTCGTTCCCAGCCCAAGTTCAGACAACGGTTTTCAGAGGGAGAAGATCTAACCCATCTGTAATCCCTTCCACACAGAGGGGGCAGAGGAGGCTGTTTGCCTGCCCCCCCACCTAATTGCTAAAAGTAGGTGCTGGGGGTATGGTTGCCAAGCTTCAGTTGACCCCTGGAGATCTCCCGGAATTACAATTGTTCACCAGACTATAGAGATCAGTTCTCCTGGAGAAAATGGATGCTTTTTAGGTAGGGATGCCAGCCTCCAAGCAGGACCTGGGGACACCCCGGAATTACAGCTCATCTCCAGACTACAGAGATCAGTTCCTCTGAAGAAGACGGATGCTTTGGAGAACAGACTCTATGGCATTGTTCCCCACTGAGGTTCCTGTCTTCGGCAAGCTCCATTCTGGATCTGGGAACCTCGTCGCCCACTGGTGGCCTGGGAGGACCTGGCAACCCAATTTTAAGGGTGGTCTCTATGGCATTATACCCCGCTTGAGGCCCCTCCCCTCCCCAACCTCTCCCTCAAAAATCTCTAGAAATTTCCCTGCCCAGGGCTGGCCACCCTAGCTGGGGATAAATATCTGTACAAAAACCACTTTCTCTGGCTAGGAAGCCCTGCTCCCTTAAGAGGTGGTCAGGCGGGGGGCGGGGGGGAACTGTGGTTAGACAGCAGTAAGAGTGCTCATAGGCACTATTATTTCAAGTAACATTCTAGGCTTGTTGGCGGCAAAAACTGGTTTGAGGCCGAGACCTGGCTAGCTTTGTCAGTCCCAAGGACTAGGGATGGAGGAACAATCATTTACTTATTGCACCCTCTTTCCTTAAGTGTGCGGACTCTAATCTGGGAGAACCGGGTCTGATTCCCCATTCCTCCACTCGCAGCTGCTGGATGACCTTGGGCAAGCCATAGTTCTGACAAGAGCTGTTCTCTCAAGGACAGATTTCTGCAGAGCTCTCGCAGCCCCACCTACCTCACAGGTTGTCTGTTGTGGGAAGGGGAAGGGAAAGGAGTTTGTAAGCCCCTCTGAGACTCCGAGTGAAGGGCAGGGTATAAATCCAAGCTCTTCTTCTCTTCTTCTTAATTTCTCTGACAGAAGGCAAGAAAATCAGTCCCTTCTCAGAGACAGGACAGATAGATTCATTGATCCAACCTGGTCTAAATCTACACGGTTCAGTTTAGTTTATTTCGGTACGTAACCAGCACAAATCAGTTAGAAACATAGTTGGATACCGTACTCTAGGGACATAACCATTAAATTGGAAATAATTAGATTAAAAACTTCAAAATACAAGTATTTCAAAAAGAACAGAATTTTCTTTAGTCTTTCAAAAATTATGAAATTCAAAAGGCTCAAGGGTCATCTATGTCACCCCTTAACGTATTCTTTTGCGGATTTTATAGGCTGCTGTTTCTAGAGTCATAAAGGCCTAGGGTTTCCAGCTCCAGGTTGGGAAATTCCTGGAGATTTGGGGAGGGGGGATTGAGCATGGAGACAGCAGGGTTTAGGGAAGGAAGGGAACCCCGTCAGGGCATAACGCCATAGAGCCCACCCTCCACAGCAGTCATTTTCTCCAGGGAAACCAATCTCTGTAGTCTGGAGATTATTTGTAATTCCAGTAGATCTCCGGGCCCCGTCTGCAGGTTGGCATCCCTGCAAATGCTCTGTGTGCGTGCCTGTATTTAGTGACAGGCAGCAGTTGCTGAAGCCTGGATCTACGGACCCGGGTTTCCATTAGTAGACGGTGATTCACTAGGTGGAAAGACTCTCACGTGGGAGGCCTTCGGGCCCCACGTAATATGTCAAAAAGGAAGCCCTCTGACTTGCTGTGCATTTTGCACAGAGAGCCACTCAGATAAGCAAGACCCTCCCCCCATGGGTTGTGGGAAGCTCCCCCCTTCCCCAATAATTATCAGTTTATCTCCTCCACCCCGCCCCAGGTCTTAAAGGGACAGATGGCAGAGAGGAAAAGGATCCTACCCCAGTAAATGGTTCAGGGCCGGAGGAGGCTTTGCTCCATCCGGTATGCAAGAGACGACGCTCGTCATTCTATTAATACTTTAGGGAATAACTTGGCCGATGCATCGGGACAGAAGTAACCCCCACAGAGTCCAACAGCAAACGGCCGAGAGTTGGTTAAATCAGTAGGGAGGGCGTGGAAGAGAGAAGGCCTTCAGTCTCTCCTCCCTGGGATACAGACAATTTTAAAGCTCTGGGGGTCACACAGCCTTCTCTCCTAGAATGCCCCGAGTGACGTTAAGGACTGAGCTTGGGATAACAAGCCAAGTCCACAAATGGAAAGGAGGGCCCTTCCTCTCTAAGCCACGCCAGATTTAGGCCAGGCTTTTAGCACTCTTCTCCACCAGGCAAGACTGCTGTGTAATCCAAAAGCCTGCTTTCCTATTAATACCTTTGGTCTCAAAGAACGCTGTCAACTTTCCGACAGCAGCCCTACGAGTATAACTACCCATACTTACAGCTGATGACTAAGAAATTCTATCTTGTTTCGGTGAGATGCCGGCTCCTCACTCACCACCCATCCACCCCCAAAATATTCAGCAGCATTCCAGCACATCCAGGAACTCGAACTCAGGACACAGCTACACAGGGACGGGCGTGGTTCTCAGTCCTTCTACTCAGTCACATAACAGTTTTATGGGAGAAAATGAACAGGGCACAATTTGCACATGGCTGAGGAAACCAAGGTCCCGCTCCCAGTGCTGTGGGTTCACCATGACCAACTTTAGTCCTTACCATGGCACAATCAGCCTCTACCTTTCCCTATACAAATGAATGCCTTCCATTCATTCCTAGAAGAAGAGGAGATTGGATTTATACCCTGCCCTTCACGCGGAGTCTCAGAACAACTTACAATCCCCTTTCCCTTCCCTTCCCCACAACAGACACCCTGTGAGGTAGGTGGGGCTGAGAGAGCTCTGAGAGAACTGCTCTTAAAAGAACAGCTCTGAGAGAACTTGTGACTGACCCAAGGTCCCCCAGCTGGCTGCATGTGGAGGAGTGGGGAATCAAACCCGGTTCTCCCAGATTAGAGTCCACACTCCTAACCATTACACCAAACTGGCTCTCCCCTATGGGGAAAATGCAGGATAGCACTTGAGGACAATGGTTTTTTTGGAGGAATGAACAAAACCACAGGGTCTCACACACACTCCAAAGTCAGCACATTTCCAGCCTCGCCAGAAAAAGCACTTCAACTGTGTCTTTCTCCACAATGGGGACCCAAAGCAGCTTACATAGTTCTCCTCTCCTCCAGTTTATCCTCACAAGAACCCTGTGAGGTAGATTAGGCCAAGAGGGCCTCCCAGTAAGCTTCCATGGCAGAGTGGGGATTTGAACCTGGATCTCCCTCAGTACTCTAACTACTACATCACACTGCTCTCTGATGGGCTTTAATTCTACAGGGAGCATATCCAGAAAGTACCACATTTACCCTAAAAGGAAGAAGACCCTGATTGTGACGACCCCTCTAAAAAAGTTTTATATTTTAAAAATGGACATTAAGTCTGACATTAGGAACCACAGCATTCAAAAACTAGTGGGGGAACCTTTTAACCTTCCAGGACATTCAGTTGCTGACCTAAAAGTAGCAGTTCTCTTACAAAGGAATTTCAAAGGGAGGTTAGAAAGAGAGACTGCTGAATTGCAACTGGTATTGATTCTCAAGTCAGTGCATCCACCTGGATTGAATTGAGACCTAGGTTTCCTGTCTCATTACCAATGCTGATTTCTCCACGCCTATTACCCTTCTGCATATCTCACCTAAATCCAATCATGCCTGCTATTGTTATTCGCCGGCTATTGTCATTTGCCGGCTAATGTCATTCGGCATCTGAAATCACTCCACTTTCTGATAAATAGGACAGATGGGACTCCCATTCTAGCTGTATCTGAGGAAGTGAGCAGTGACTCACGAAAGCACATACCCTGCCACGTAATTGTAACTTGTATGAAAGTATTTTTTAAAAACCCTCTTTCTTTTAAGAACATAAGAGAAGCCAATGTTGGATCAGGCCAATGGCCCATTTGCTACGAGGGCCGGATCTGACATAGCCACTTTGTCAGGGCGGGCCATGTGTGTCGTAAAACGTAATGCCAGGTACCGGAGATATAAACTGTATAAAGGGCAGAATCTGTTGCATCCTCACTGCAAAGCCCCCTGGGCTGAGAGGAGGGTACAAAGGAAAAGCTGTATGGGTGGACTGGAGAGCCAGCACCGCAGCACTGGGCAGACGCTCCCACGCTGCTTGACAGCTGCAGGTGAGGTTGTTCCGCCATGCTCACAGTTCCGCAGGGCCTGCAAGACAGAGAGCTCTTCCGCCAGGTATTCAATTAGGGGGCGCCGCTGTCGTAGAGCCCTGGCCCACGGGGGGTTTTTTAACATCGAGCTGATGCCGCAAGAAATTATGAGCAGAAGAACATCTGAGAAGCAGAAATCCATTTTGAAAATGTGCCATCTAAGTTAATTTTTTTTAACTGCGGCCAGCACTTTGTGTTTGTATCTGTTTTACCTGTTGTGTTTTAAATAGCTGTATGATTGTAACTGCATTTATGCTCATACGGAAGCCACCCTGAGCCTGCTTTGCGGGGAGGGCAGGGTATAAATTTTGATAAATAAATAATGCTGAAGCCACAATCAGGGTGGCTCCGCCCACTCTCCCCCGAGCAGTCTCCTCTTTCGTCCCTTACATTAGATGCTTGCGGACCGCGTAACAGCCCTGGATGGGCCGGATCTAGCCCCCGGGTCTTATGTTTGACATCCCTGAACGAGCCCTTCCTGGAAACTAAGTCTCCCCTCTACCTATATGTTATGGTTGAGGAAGTTTTGTTTCACTGTATCTGACGAAGTGGGCGTGCACACCAAAGCTTATACATTGAATAAAACTTTGTTGGTCTTAAAGGCGCCACTGGACTCAGACTTTGTCCTGGAAAAGAAACAGTCTTGCATTTGAGAAAATAAAGTAGATCAGATGCTGGCATTCCCCTCTCGCATTAGGTGTTTTTGGCTCGCATTCCTGGGCTTCACCCTGGATTAAGGGATCATCTGAACAATAGCAGGATCCCCCTCAGACGGGTGGGGTTCATTCCTCCACAGACTGAACTCAATTTCCTGGAGGGATGCGGCCTCTCTACCCGATTCCAGCCCCTCCTTAAAATGAACCACATCAAACTACAATACATGTCCTCTACTTCCCCCGGGCTTCCATTGGCCAAACCCTCCTAGAGAAACACTGTGAATGGGGAATTATTCGATAGCTGAATAAGGGGGAGAGGGTCATTTTGGCTGTCCTTTGCCCACAAAAAGACAGGATCCATTGTATTATCATTCCCCACGTTCAAACGGTGTGATGACAGTCTGAATGCATGGCTGTTCTACACTTCAGTGGTTTCGGCATGGTGACCCAAAAGTCCAAATTTACTTGGAATGGTGACCCATCCAGGGCTGGCCCAGGGTTTATCTGGCACCACTGGCAAACGTAAAGGTTTCCCTCGCTCGAAAGCCAATTGAATCCGACTCTAGGGTGCGGTGCTCATCTCCGTTTCCAAGCCAAAGAGCCAGCGCTGTCCAAAGACTTCTCCGTGGTCATGTGGTCAGCGTGACTAGATGCCAAGGCACATGGAACGCTGTTACCTTCCCACCAAAGCGGTAGTCCTTTGTCTACTTGCAATTTCTTGCTTTCGAACTGCTAGGTTGGCAGGAGCTGGGACCAGAGACGGGAGCTCACTCCGTCATGCGGCACTCAGGTCTCGAACTGCTGAACAACCGACCTTCCGGTCTGCAGTTCAGTGTCTTAATCATTGAGCCACCACAGCCCCATAGGCAAACTATAAGCCTGATCTGGATGACCCAGGCTAGCCCGATCTCATCAGGTCTTGGAAGCTAAGCAGGGCCAGCCCTGGCTAGTATCTGGAAGGGAGACCTCCATGGAATACCAGGGTCATGATGTGGAGGGAGGCAGTGGCAAACCACCACTGAACATCTCTTGCCTCGAAAACCCCACGGGGTCCCCATAAATCAGCTGTGACTTGACGGCATCTTCCACCACCACCATGACAACCAGACAAACTATGATGTTGAAACCCAACTAGTTCAGCATCCCATGATCTACAATGGCTGAACCAGCTGTTTTTGAGAAAGCAACAACCACTGCACAAAGGACACAGTGCACCCCACTATGAGCCCCAAGCAAGCGGCGTTCCGACACGCACCGCCTTTGAATACGGAGGTGACATCCCAGCCTTTGACCTGCCTCTCCTCCTCCATTACTCCCACTAATCCCCACAAAGATTATAAGAAACTCGCTCTAACGACCATCAGGACATGTTTTACTTGACCAACATGCAGTGAAGAAATAATACCAACTAACGCATGACATGGAATGTCCCGTTTCCAGGGTTGGAGCTCAGTTCGGGGAAAATATGAGAGACTCACGGAAAGGACAGATGCAGCCATTAGGGAGGGCTGGTGAGCAACCCACTTTCAGGGACTTTGCAACCCACTTCTGGGTCCTGACCCACAGGCTGGGAGACACTGCTACGTTTTATAACCCCCTGAACACTCCCCCACACCCCATTTGCTTATCTAAAACATCCAAAACAATCCTAATAGAGTATGCCCTGGAGCACGCTGTCTGCAAAACAACATCTGCTACCAAGGTAATAGCCTAAAGATCTTAAGAAATTAGAGGAACATAAGGCAAATAGCATATAATCTTGATCTATAGGGCTTCAATTGTCCTCCAAGGTCCACCAAAAGCCCAGGGACCACCGAAAGCCAATGCCAGAATGTAAGTAAAAGAAAATGGCGAACAGCAAGAGGTTCCCTTGAAGTTTCCACCCTAAGCTGAAGAGGCAAGCCATTTTAAACCCTAAACTGAACTGCAGCTTGGCTCTTCAACGGCACCAGACTTCAAATCCAGCACCCCACTGCCCCCTCCCCAAGAGGAGTGCACAGTTGGTCTCTCTCGCACATGCATAGCGGGACTGGAAAGCCGCCTCAGAGAACATACGCAGCAGTTACGTTTATTTACTATTTAATTATTTAATCCAACTTTTGTTAGGCTGCCCTTCCCTGCAAGCAGGGCTCAGGGTGGTTTACATCAAAACCAACACGATAACAATCCATTAAATAACATCAAAAACTACTAAAACCAATATCTTAATCAAGCAATACATTGCATTGTCTAAGACAGGGGTCCTCAAACTACGGCCCGCGGGCCACATGCGGCCCGCGGAGGACATTTATGCGGCCCGCCGAGTGTTTTGCCGCCCCCCAAAGCCGCCCCCCCGTGGCCTCTTTCTTCCTCCAGCAGCCCTGGGCAGCAAGAGCGCCCAGGAGCTGAGGAGGAGGAAAGGGCGAGCAGGCTGGTCGTGGGGGAGGGGGCGAACGCGGCGGCGGGGCGAGCAGGCTGGTGGGGGGGGGGAGCAGGGGTCTTTTGGGGGGAGCGCACAGGAGCGCAGCTCCGGGAGCTCAGGAGCCAGGCCCCGCCCCCAGCCGGAGTCCAGGGGACTCTTTCAGGCAGCGGAATGTCAATTTCAGCTCCATTATATCCTATGGGCCATTGAAGTCAATGGTGAAAACATAGGGTATATTCTGGGGGCTGGAGGAAGGGGTTTGAGGAGAGGCTCCAAACTCACAGGGCAGCTGATGGAGCCTCTCCCAAGATACCCACCACGTTTCAAGAACATTGGATCAGGGGGTCCAATTCTATGGGCCCCAAACAGGTTGCCCCTATTCCCTCCATTGTTCTCTATGGTGGGAAAAAAAGTTATTTTTTTCCCACCATAGAGAACAATGGAGGGAATAGGGGCAACCTGTTTAGGGACCCACAGAATTGGACCCCTTGATACAATGTTCTTGAAACTTGGTGGGTATCTTGGGGAGAGGTTCCACCAGCTACCCTGTGAGTTTGGTGCCTCTCCCTCAAACCCCTCCCTTCCAGCCCCCAGAATATATCCTATGTTTTCACCATTGACATCAATGGCCCATAGGATATAATGGGGCCGAATTGCCGCCAAATTTCTTTCATTCCCTCCTTTCCTTCTCTCTTTTTCCTCTTTCCCTCCTTCTTCTCTTCTCTCTTTCTTTCTTTCCCACATTCTTCTCTTTCTTTTTTTCCTCCTTTCCATGTTTCCCTCCTTCTTCCCTCTCTTTCTTTCCCTCCCCTTTCCTTCTCTTCCTTTCCCTCTTTCCTTCTTTCTACTCTCTCTCTTTCCTTCCCTCTTTCCTCCTTCTGTGGCCCAACTCTAGTGAGAAGGAGTTTAAACTTTAAACCCCTTCTCTCTTAGCTCCCCCACCCAGACCAGCTGGGGAAGGGAAGGAGATGCTTTTGAAGATGCCTCCCCCCTTTTGCTTCCCCTTCTGACATCACTTCCGGTGATGTCAGGAGGCGTGGCATATGCTAATAGCCTAATAGCTCATTAGCATACCATATGCTAATGAGCTCCTGCAGCTGTTTTTCTACGAAAAGACCCCTGGGAGGGAGCGAACGTGGCAGCGGGGCGAGCAGGCTGGTGGGGGGAGGGGCGAACGCGGCGGCCCTCCAACGGTCTGAGGGACAGTGAACTGGCCCCCTGTTTAAAAAGTTTGAGGACCCCTGGTCTAAGAGGACGAGAAATTTCTGTTCTTGCCAGCCCCCTGGGTAAAGGGGGTGCGGAGGAGCGAGTAGGAGGGTATGAGAGTGCCGACCATCACTGTCCTCAACCGAATGCCTGGTTGGACATCTCTGCCTTGCAGGCCCTACAGAAAGGTAATAGATCTCGTAGGGCATGGATATTCTCTGGCAGACAGTTCCACCAGGCAGGGGCCATGGCTAAAAAGGCCCTGACTCTAGTTGAGGACAGCCGGACCTCTCTCGGGCCGGGGACCATGAGAAGGTTCTTATTGCTCAATAATGCTCTTCCAGGAACATACTGAGAAAGGCATTCCCCGAAGGTATGTGGGTCCCTGACCGCTCAGTTTCAGCTCAAAGGTCCTCTAAGACCATCCTTGTCAGATAACACACGAAGCTGTCTTATACTGAGTCAGACCCTTGGTCCACCAGAGTCAGTATCGTCTACTGGCAGTTGCTCTGCAGGGCCTCAGGGAGAGGTCTTTCCCAGCACCTGCACCCAGCTCCTTTAACTGGAGATGCCAGGGATTGAATCTGGGACCTTCTGCTTGCCAAGCAGATACCCTACCACTGAGCCACGGCCCACAAGGGACAAATTAGAACTGTGGCCCTTAACACAAAGTTTTAAGAACCACTGGCTAACTGAATGCGGTTACAACCAATGCTCCCTCTAAGTTGTGGACTCTTGTGAGCAAAAAATCCTACTTTGTGAGCTACCGGCATGAAAGTTGTGAGCAGGCGATTTGGCTACTGCATCAGTCTGCTCTGGAGCCATCCTTCTTGAGCTAAGACAAAAATGCGTGAGCCGGAGGCTAAAAAACTGTGAGCTAGCTCACACTAACTCAGCTTAGAGGGAACACTCATTACAACACCTACCGCCGACGCATAGTGAGGATGTGTAGGAGAATGGCCTGAACTCAACAGAGAGCTTCAACAGGTAATATGCTCCACGAGTGGAAACCTTCCACCCACTACAATGCTCCACCAGATCACAGCCGATGCCTGGAACTCTCCACAAACCTCTCCAAAAAGAGGTGCATCTGTACTGTGTGGAAGATGGAGTATCAGATGCAGGCTGAAGGAACCTGGGTTCAAACCCACTGATCAGTCAAGACAGTGTTACCAAGCAACCTTGAGCCAGTCATTTTTTTCAGCCTCAACATGACCTGCCTCGCAGGACTATTGAGGAAACAAAAATGGGATCGGCTCCATTAACGTCTCCTCGAGTGTTAGAAGACAAGTGGGAGACACAAGGAGATAACAGATGATGTGCACGAAAAAAGCAAATAGAACAAGCCTATGCTGCGCTGTTTACTCAGACTGCAATAAGGACTGTGAAAAAAAAGACGCTAGGAAATTCCCAAAACATTATAGATTCATATCCAAACATATTAATAAAGAATCTTTTTTACAGCTCAGAGTACCAAAACAAGGCTCTCAAAAAGTGTACAGTGTATGTAATGCATATAATGCAAACTATCTTTCCAAACAGTGTGCATTATGAAATGATATTTTTACGCAGATTCCGGATAAAACTTCATTTCGGATGTCTTCTTCAGAGATAAACAGAATTCATATCACAAACTTGTGTTTGCTCGTTTACGCCACCAAAATCAATTCTATATCATGACGCTTCAGTCTATGTTGATCAAAGGTTGAAAAGATTCCTAAGCCGGGCTAAAAGATTTTTTATTAATACGTTTGGATATGAATCTATAGTATAATGTTTCGAGAATTTCCTAGCATCTTTTTTCACGGTTCGTATTGCCGTTTGTATCCTTTTTGAACCGCAGATCTCCCTGTTGCTCTAACGCTCTTTACTCAAGACACTTTGGGGACAATTTACACATGGCTGCTGATGTTGCAGCTGAGAAGAAAGCTCCGCTATTCCATATTCTAGGTTGCTTTTTGACAAGGACGCAACTGGCCAACTCTTTCGGTCCCGGAAGACCAAAGTCATTAACCCTTAAGCACCCTCATACTCTCTTCCAAGCAACCTAAGGGGAAATACCTGGAAGCCAGAGCTAGAAGAGTTAACGGTAAATTTAAGCACCACACTAACGATTGCTCGGCGCAACGTGAACATGGATAGTTGCATGTTCGACAGCGAGCCATCAGTGACAATTCATTCCTGGTGAGAGTTCCCACGAACTTTCAGGCATGAGGCGGGTTTATGAAGTCCTGCTCTCCGCCCCCCGCCCCCTTTCTTTCTGATTAGCTGGTCCCCGGTGATGGACAGGAATGGCAGCTGCATCCAGTCTAGCCCTTTTTGGCTATGTAGCACAGCAGAAAAACAAATGTAAGCATCACTTAGGGAGTCCCGCAAGGTACAAAGCTTCAGGTGGGTAGCCAGGTGGGTTGTCTGAAGCAACAGAACAAAGTCTGACACCTTTAAGACCAACAAAGTATAATTCTGGGTATAAACTTTTGTGCACACGCACACTTCCTCAGATACAAGCGTACATGCACACGAAAGCTTATACCCAGAATTAATCTTGTGGGACCTTAAAAGGTGCCACTGGACTCAAAATTTTGTTCAAGATGCAAAGCTGTCTGTATTCTGCCAAGGTCGGCCCGCCCTCCACCTGCAGTGGGGGGATGTCCTGTCCAGGTTCTGCCGTGGCGGAAGCGTGGTTTATTTATTTTTCAGATTTATATTCCGCCCTCCCCACAAGCGGGCTCAGGGGGACCGCAACACAATATCAGAACGTATTGAAAATTTCAAACATATAAAATATAGATATAAACCATTGAGACCATTGAAAATGACATCAATTAAAACAGAGCGCACGATTCGTCCTCAGACAGAGGCTTCCAGCTGGAGCCATTGGTCTCTCAAACTTATTTATTTATTTATTCCTTCACGTTTATACAGCATGTCATTTATACAAAATATATTAGTTAATTAGTTAGAAAATATATCAGCCATATACATGTCTGAGATTTGAGGAAACAGGTAACGATTTCTGGATTCATCATTAGAATTTGATAGCATTCATTCGTATATATCTGCATGCATTGTATTTTGGACAGACTGTATGGCATATTTGTAAGAATATCACTTTTCCCAAGTTGCCCACATAGTGGTTAAGTGCGTGGACTCTAATCTGGGAGAACCAGGTTTGATTCCCCACTCCTCCACTTGCACCTGCTGATGTGACCTTGGGTCAGTCACAAGCTCTGACACAGCTGTCCTTGAAAAAGAACAGTTTCTGTCAAGAGCTCTCTCAGCCCCACCTACCTCACAGGGTGTCTGTTGTGGGGAGGGGAAGGGAAGGGAGTTTCTAAGCCGCTCTGAGACACCTTTGGGTAGTGAAGGGCAGGGTATAAATGCAACCTCTTCTTCTTCTTAATATAATAACATTAAAATTTAAAACACCGTCATAATTATGAAAATGGTGGTCACAGCTAATAACAAGATTTTTTTTTTCCTGGTTGTGGGAGGTTCCTGGCCATAGGCAGTAGTTGTTAACAGAGTGACGAACACCTCAGGGAGGCCGTATATGGACGTCCGCTGCCTCAGCCAAAGGCGGAACAGCTCCATCTTGCAGGCCCTGCGGAATTGAAATAGATCCCGCAGGGCCCCGATCTCAATGGGGAGCACATTCCACCAGGCAGGGGCCAGGGTGGAAAAAGCCCTGGCCCTGGTCGGGGCAAGACGGGCGTCTTTCGGGCCAGGGACTACCAGGAGGTGTTGATCCATAGAGCGTAGTACCATGTGAGACAGTAGCTTCAGCCTCAGCAAGGGAGGCCGAGATTTTATTGGACGCCCGCCACCTCATGATGTGGCATTTCTCCCAAGAGCCAGTTGGGTGTAGTGGTTAAGTGCGCGGACTCTTATCTGGGAGAACCGGGTTTGATTCCCCACTCCTCCACTTGCACCTGCTGATGTGACCTTGGGTCAGTCACAAGCTCTGGCGCAGCTGTTCTCTCAAGGACAGTTTCTGTCAGAAGTTCTCTCAGCCCCACCTACCACACAGGGTGTCTGTTGTGGGGAGGGGAAGGGAAAAGGAGTTTGTAAGCCGCTCTGAGACACCTTTGGGCAGTGAAGGGCGGGGTATAAATCCAATCTCTTCTCTTCTTCTTCTACCTCAGAGGGTGTCTGTTGTGGGGAGGGGAAGGGAAAAGGAGTTTGTAAGCCGCTCTGAGACACCTTTGGGCAGTGAAGGGTGGGGTATAAATCCAATCTCTTCTTCTTCTCTTCAAGAGCCACAGATGCATTAGGTAAAGGATCCCACGGCTGCGCTGTACGTACATACAGTTCGGTATAGGACTCCAAGATAGCACTGTGGCAAGGTCAGGCCTTATCTGGGCAATGCAGAGGCCAGGCAAGACTTTGAGGCTTTTAAGGAACCAGCATTCCTGGGTGTACGGGCCGGAGCAAGCCACAGCGTGGACTGGATGGGGCTCTGAGGCAACTACCGTTGTCTTCTCACAGCGGGGGAAGACTTCCTGTTTCGTTCAGCAACCCCTCAGTAACTAATAACAGCCCCCCTCCCTCCCTCCCTCCCTCCCTCCCTCGCTGTGTCGTTATGTGCGTTCATACGTTTTGTTATAATGTTTAAATACTGCCTATATACTTTAATGCTGCTTTTAATGCTTCAAATGTTTTAACATTCATTTATTTATTTGGTTTGATTTCTATCCCGCCTTTCCCAAAAGCGGGCTCAGTGCGGGTTACAACATTAACGTACAACCAGATCAGATCATGAGAAGGGAGGGCAGGAAGGGTCGCCTCAGTGCTTAGTTCTTGGGGCCCTTTCTCACCTCCCCAGGGAAATGCTGATTGTCGCTTTGGGGTCAGGAAGCCATTTTTCTCCAGGCCAGTTTGGCCGGGGATCCTGGAGGCTTTTTGTCATCTTCTGGGCATGGAACAGCAGTCCCTGGGGGTGTAGAGAGGGAGGGATTTGTGCATTTCCTGCACTGTGCAGGGGGTTGGACTAGATGACCTTGGAGGTCCCTTCCAGCTCTATTTCTATTATTCTAAGATTAAAACTCTAAACCTAGCACTTAAACAATGGCGATCAGACTACGTCACAACTATTACAATGGTGCCCTGGTGTCAGAAGAAGAAGAGATTGGATTTACACCCCGCCCTTCACAGAGCTGTTCACTTATTTGCCTTGAAAGGCCCTTGCTGGGGTTGCCGTAAGTCAGCTGCAACTTGACGGCACCTTACATACAAACAAAACTGATTTTAAATTGTGGTCTCTAATGTGTTTTTTATAACAGAAAAAGAAGAAGAAGAGTTTGGGTTTATACCCCGCCCTTCACCTGGAGTCTCAGAGCAGCTTACAAACTCCTTTCCCTTCCCCTCCCCACTGGGAGGTAGGTGGGGCTGAGAGAGCTCTTTCAAGAACTGCCCTTGAGAGAACAGCTCTGAGAGAACTATGGCTTGCCCAAGGTCATCCAGCAGCTGCAAGTGGAGGCGTAGGGAATCAAACCCAGTTCTCCCAAATTAGAGTCCATGCACTTAACCATAGTAAGCCACCTCAGATCCCACAAGCCAGAAAGTCAGTTAATAACTGTGAAATAAATATACAATAATACATCTGTAATAATAAATCATTAATAAATAAATACCTGCTCCTCTTTCCCTACGAATTCCATCGCTCCTTCCTCTTTCTTTCCCCCTTCTGTCAACTTCACTCTTCAGGGCCCCCCACCCCACCCCCTCAACTACACTGCAAAATTTAGGATATTGGAAAGACGCCTCCACAGAGCCAGAGACAGATTACCAGCCTAACCCGCCGGCTCAGGACGAATGCATATTTTAGAAGCACAATCTGCACCGCTCCGTGGCTTAAACCTAATTCCCCCGCAAGCCAGCCAGAACAGATAAGTTCTGACAGTCTTTCCAAAAAAGTGATGCTGGCGACTTTCCAGGGGGAGAGAAGCCTCGTAACTGCAACAGGAGGAGGGGGAGACATCGCCAGGGACATCTTCTCCGCCCGTCCGCGCCATCTGAAAATGGCACAGAGCCGATGCCATTCAGCGGGGGCCCCAAATGAGAAGAGACGGGAGGCAGCAACATTGCTGGGCTGCAGCGTGCTTTGGCGTTCCGGCGTCCTTGAATGGTGCCCGGCGGCTGACCCTGAAGCATCGTAGGCAGCCTATTGGGCCAAAAGCAATTTTACTTGGCCCTTGGTTCTCCTGCCAAGTTTTAAGGTTGGGTTTTTTTTAAAATACAATAATGCTCTCCCCCCCCATGAGCCCCAAGCAAGGAGAAGAAATTTCTTCTGGGGGGGGGAAAGAGAAGGCCATGAAAGAACAAAGATTAAAATTCCACACTTTAATCATACATCCCTTTTTGGCCGTTGTACACAACGCCCCGCGTGCACTGCAGAACTGGAAACCCTTTTTCTTCTGTACGGTTGCCAAGACTCCTACAGAGGCCGGTCATCCATTAAAGCGGACAAATGAGTGGCCAGATGCCGATCCAGGATACAGAGGTTAGCCGCTGATGAAGCGGAGGGATACCTCGTTGGCTCTCGTCTCTGACCCGGTCCGCAGATGTGGTGTGTACCAGACGCACCAGGACTTTGAGATCTTGACTCTGTCCTGAACTGGCTAGATGGGCTTGCTTGTCTTTCGCTCTGTCTCAGTACACCCTCTGCCAACGAGCCGGACAGGGTAACGTATCTGTTCGGCCTGCAGAAGGTCCCATGTTCAATTCCCCGGCCTCTCCGGGTGAAAGGATCAGGAAGCGGGTGATGTGAAAGCCCCATGCCCAAGACTCTGGACAGCCACTGCCAGTCTGAGACAACACTGACTTTAATGCCCTGACCTGGATAATGATGCCCTGGGCCTGATCCTGTCAGATCTTGGAAGCTACACAAGGTTGGCTAGTATTTGGAAGGGTGACTTCCAAGGAATACCAGGGGCACAACGCAATGGCACAACGCAATGGCAAATCACCTCTAAAACCCCTCTTGCCTAAAAACAAGTCTAGCTCACCACCTAGTGGTGCATAACTCTAAAAGAGCTAGAACTTCTGGCTGCCAGACAATCTTGGGATCTCCTAGCTATTCTACACACAATGCCATACGATTATGATGATTATTATTACTAACCTTGATAGACCAATGGTCCCAAAGCAGGTTCATAGTTCTACTGACCTACTTTACAGAGTTGATGTACGGATTATACACACATACATAAACACATGGAAACTGCCTTACATCGAATCAGACCTTTGGGTCCATCAAAGTCAGTATTGTCTACTCAGACTTGCAGCGGATCTCCAGGGCCTTATGGAGAGGCAGGCAACGGCAAACCACACCTCTGAACGTCTCCTGCCTTGAAAACGGCACAGAGTCACCGTAAGCCAGCTGCGACTTGACAGCACTTTCCCCCATGCTGCCTCATCCTTCTCAGCAAGAGGTGCCAGGGACTGAACCTGGGACCTTCCGCATGCCAAGCAGAAGCTCTGCCACTGAGCCACAGCCCTGTAAGGCTGCGTTAAGGGACGCTTCCTGAACGTTCTGCAGTGTTACACAAATGCTGCATTACTGCAAAAGGGGAGACATGAGGAAAGAAAACCTCACAGTATACAACAGTAAGCAAAAAGAAAACCGCAGAAGGTAGACGCCGAAGGAAGAAGACGATCAAACCGAAGTTCGTACCCGGGATCTTCGTTCTGTGCGAAAACCCTGGCCTCTCGAGAATTTCACTGCAGAACTGGATGAATACTTTGTTGTAAAAAAATTATGTGAATTTGTTGTGAACTCACAAACGAAGTATATTATTACATTGCTATACAAATACATTGTTTTATTCTACAAAAGAGGCGTATTGTTGTCTTTAGCGTCTACCCTTCACAGTTTTCTTTTTGGTCACTTGGTGGTTAAGACGCTGAACTGCAGACCAGAAGGTCGGTAGTTCAGCAGTTCAAGACCTGAGTGCCACAGGACGGAGTGAGCTCCCGTCTCTGGTCCCAGCTCCTGCCAACCTAGCAGTTCGAAAGCAAGAAATTGCAAGTAGATGAATAGGTACCCACTTCGGTGGGAAGGTAACAGCATTCCGTGCGCCTTGGTGTATAGTCATGCTGGCCATATGACCACGGAAACGTCTTTGGACAGCGCTGGCTCTTCAGCTTGGAAACGGAGATGAGTTGGATTTGACTGGCTTTCGAGCAAGGGAAACCTTTACTACAAAAGGGGACATGTGCAGATTTTGGTGTAGTGCCGGATGACTCAGCATCCCCACTGGCTGGCCCAGTCAGGTGATCCAAAGGCATTCAGAAAGGCAATTCAGTAGCCTCCACCAACTACCCCAGGTGCCTCCTTTAGAAAGACCCAGTTTGGAAATCACAGCTCTATGAACCAGCCTTGGAAGAGCAGTTCCTAAACCTTGTCTTCCCTTCTCCAAACTCCATCTTTCCTGACAGCCTTCCACGAAACACCCTCAGCCCATCTTTGCTACACCCTCTGCCGGCTCTGAGCTGGGAAATACCTGGAGATTTGGGGGTTGGAATCTGGAGAGGGCAGGTTTTGGGGAGGGGCCTCAGCAGACTATAATGCCACGAAGGCTATCCTCTAAAGCAGTTATTCTCTCCAGGGAAACTGACGGTCATCTGGAGATACCCTGTAATAGTGGGAGAACTCCAGTGCCCCCTGGAAGTTGGCAACCCTATTAAACTAGCAATGAGCCATCCGTCTCACCAATGGTCAACCACGGCGTTGGTTTTACATTCTCCAGCATGCAACAGGCCTTTCAACACCACAGAGAACATTGGCTCTCCATTGACCCCACCACAACCAGCAAGATCAGCGGATCCATATTACTGAGTTTGCACAGGGAGGACAACTACAGAGACCCTCCCGGTGGCAAAATAAAACAGAATTCCAGGTGTGGCACCTTAACAACAAATCACTTCCTCTTTGCACATTTGAAGACGTGAGCTACGGCTCACAAAAGCTCACAATGAAATAAATGTTGCTAAGATTTTTCAAGGCTGGACAGACCAAGCTGGTCGTCTCTCGTCAGATCTTGGAAGCTAAGCAGGACTGGGCCCCAGTCAGTACTTGGATGGGAGAGTGCCCAGGAAGACCAAGGGGCCCTGCACAGAGGCAGACAACAGCAAACCACCTCTGAACGCCTCTTGCCTTGAAATCCTCACTGGGATGCCATAACTTGACAGTAAAAAAAAGTATTTTAAGGTGCCACTGGACTTTGGCTGCAAGAGAATAACACAGCCGTGTCTCCACAATTCTCAATGGCTTTGCTTCGAAGAAGAAGGAGGAGGAGGAAGAGGAGGAGGAGGAGGAGATTGGATTTATACCCCGCCCTTCACTCGGAGTCTCAGAGCGGCTTACAACCTCCTCTCCCTTCCCCTCCCCACAACAGACACCCTGTGAGGTAGGTGGGGCTGAGAGAGCTCTGACGGAAACTGCTCTTTCGGGAACAGCTGTGCCAGGGCTTGTGACTGACCCAAGGTCACATCAGAAGGTGCAAGTGGAGGCGTGGGGAATCAAACCTGGTTCTCCCAAATTAGAGTCCGCGCACTTAACCACTACACCAAACTGGGTACAAGAAGGCCACAAAAGTATGAGCTGGTGCCCAGTTCATACAAGCAGAAAAACCCGCCTCTCCAGGATGGCATCCAATAGCCAAGCTTAAGAGAATCACAGAGTCATACAGCTGGGAGGGGCCACGCAGGCCGTCTAGTCCAACCCCCCCCCCCGCGCATCCCTGACAAGTGTTTGTCCAGCCGCTGCTGAAAGACAGCCAGGGCTTGGTCTCCAGGCCCCCGATCATCCTCATCGCTCTCCTCTGCACCCGCTCCATTCTGTCCACATCCTTTTTGAAGTGAGGCCTCCAGAACTGCACACAATACTTCATGTGTACAGTGCGACTGTGACATCTTGCGATTTGGATGTTATGCCTCCATTGATACACCTCAAGATTGCATTAGCCTTTTTTGCTGCCACATCACACGGGCTGCTCACATTTGACTTACAGTCCACCCGTTCCCCAAGATCTTCTTCACACAACACTGCTTACCCAGAAGTGTATCCCCCATCCAGTATGCATGTTCCTCATTTTTGTTACCCAGATGTGGCACTCGGCACTTATCCTCGTTAAACTGCATCTTGTTCACATCTGCCCACTTTTCAAGCACGTTCAGAGCTCGTTGAATTCTATCTCTGTCTTCTGGTGTGTTTGCTGCTCGTCCCAATTTGGTATCATCTGCAGATTTAATGAGTAGCCCCCTCCACACCCTCATCCAGATAATTTATAAAAATGTTGAAAAGCAACGGGCCCAGAACCGAACCCTGTGGCACCCCCCTGGACCCCTCCCTCCATTCAGATGAAACACCATTGACAACTACTCTCTGAGTGGGGTTCGCCAACCAGTTCCCTATCCACCTAACTATCCAACAGTCCTGTCCACAGTCCTCTAGTTTACTCATCAGAAGGTTATGGGGAACCCCGTCGAAAGCTTTACTGAAATTCAGGTAAACCACATCAACAGCATTCCCTCGATCCAGTAAGCCTGTCACTCAATCAAAGAAGGAAATGAGGTTGGTCTGGCAGGACCTGTTGGGGACAAATCCGTGATGACTCAAACAGGACACTGTGCTTCTAAATCTTTTTAAAAACTATTATCCCCTGCCTTCTTGTCCTTAGGAAGGGGAGGGACAGAAACAGAACTGAAAGAAATGGATTGTCTGTCGAGCGCTCTTCCTCCCTCTCCGTGGTGCCCCCCTTAAACAGTTAACTAATGGTCAGATTTGGCCTCAGGTCAATTCTACCAAGTTTTAATCAGTGCGTGGTTCTTAAAAGTCTGTTTAGTTTCTCTTGTAAAAAAATAACGCCACGTGGGATCATTGGTGTGACCTCATTTGGAATACTGTGTACAGTTCTGGTCACCACATCTCAAAAAGGATATTATAGCATTGGAAAAAGTGCAGAGAAGGGCAACTAGAACGATAAAAGGGTTGGGACACCTTCCCTATGAAGAAAGGTTAAAATGCTTGGGGCTCTTCAACTTGGAGAAACGACGGCTGAGGGGTGACATGATCGAGGTTTATAAGATTATGCGTGGGATAGAGCAGGTTGAGAAAGAAGTACTTTTCTCCCTTTCTCACAAGACAAGAACTCGTGGGCACTCCATGAAATTGCTGAGCAGTCGGGTTAGAACAGATAAAAGGAAGTATTTCTTCACCCAAAGAGTGATTAACATGTGGAATTCACTGCCACAGGAGGTGGTGGCAGCTACAAGCATGGACAGTTTCAAGAGGGAATTAGATAAACAGATGGAGCAGAAGTCCATCAGCGTCTATTAGCCACAGGGTATAGATGGGAACTCTCCATCTGGGCCAGGTGATGCACTCTATTCTTGGTGCTGGAGGGGGCAGCAGTGGGAGGGCTTCTAGTGTCCTGGCCCCACTGCTGGACCTCCTGATGGCACCTGGTATATTTTGGCCGCTGTGTGACAGAGTGTTGGACTAGATGGGCCATTGGCCTGATTCAACATTGGCTTCTCTTATGTTCTTATGTGCTTCTTCCTAGAATGGCAACCGCTTCCAATTTAGGGCTGCCATCCTCCAGGCGGTGGCTGGCCATCTCTCAGAATTACGACTGATCTCCAAACTAAAAGAGAGCAGCTCCCCTGGAGAAAATGGCTGCCTCAGAAGGTGAACCCAAGGGCATTATGCCCTGCTGAGGTCCCGCCCTCCCCTAAACCCCGCCCCCCCAGGCTCCGCCTCCAAAATCTCCAGGTATTTCCCAAACCAGACCTGACACCCCTACTTCCAACCTGCCTACTGAGGTGGAAATGGACTACATTATAGTTTCTCGGGGTATGCAGAACATCTGGAGAACTGGTTGTCCCTCTCCATTGGACTATAACCCTATACCGGGATTTGTTAATTTTCACTTTAACTTTAGACTTCTCCTCTCTGACTAATTTTTAGTCACCCTAATTATCCTGGTGGAGGACTGGATCAGGTACAAGGTTCTGGTGTTAACTCCTAAGGCCCTTAATGGTCTGAGACCCATGTATCTTTGGGGCTGCCTCTCCTGGTACACCCCTTGAAGAGCCTTCCACTTGGAAGATAAGAACTTACTGGTGGTCCCTCGCCCGAGAGACATCCGGCTGTCCTCAATCAGGGCCAGGGTGTTTTCTGCCCTGGCCCCAACCTGATGAACTCCCTGCCGAATAACATCCGGGCCCAGAGGGATTTAATGCAATTCTACAGGGCCTGTAAGGCAGAGGTGTTCCGCCAGGTGTTTGGTTGAGGACAGCAATGGTCTCCATCTGTTTGGCATACCTGTTTCCTGCCTCTTCCCTTGTCCCCGCCGGCAAGGCAGTGCCACAACTGGTAGTTTAGTATCATCCTATCAGGCTGTTTATTGTACTTTTATTGTACTATCATTGTTTTAATTGTTACATTAATATATGGCTGTTTTTATTGATTTACACCACCTGGAGCCCTGTTTTCGAGGGGAAGGCAGTTTAGAAATAATAATAATAACAATAACAACAATAATAATAACAATAATAACAATAGTAAATACCTTCATCACTTAACTTGTCTGTCTGAAACTATGGCCTCTTTCACCATCCATTATGTGTAACTGCTAATTCTGCTCATTTAGGACACAATTCTCCCCATACCTTTCTACTTCAACTCCTCCCTTTCTCCTTTACATAGAGAATCTACACTTGAAAAAACTCATGACAGAATTCACACCAAGCCTCTCTGCCTCACTTCCACCCCACCCACCCCCTTTGTAAACTTTCCCACAAGGATTCCTAGTATCTTCCCATGACATTCCTGAAGAAGTGACTTGTGACTCGCAAAAACTCATGCTGAAATAAATGTTGTCGGTCTTTTCTATTTTATTCCCTTCCCAGGAGAATATTAGGGCTGTGATCACGTACACTAAATAATCCACTTCCAGTCCTCTTTTGAACTGGATTTTGCCAGTTCACACAGTAAAAATCCAGTTGGAAAGTGCATTGAAAGGGGACTGGAAGTGGATTATTTCGTGTGTGTGATTGCAGCCTAAGTGTTGGTAAGCCTGGTGAGGAAGACAAAACACCTTTTCAGTCACTTCTGTACCCGGCACAATGCCGTGCCCCACTGCTGCCCCCAACAGAAATATTAAACAGCAGGAGGTTCGTGTGGGGTCTTAGCCGCCAACAGAGAGAGAGGCAGTATTCACAAAACAAAGACCCCATTATAACGAGAGCTGTTTGTGCTAAAAATAATACCGAACTCGCACACCAAGGTGTCTCAAAACCCGTGCCAAGAAAAACTGAAGCCTCCATATGTTATGGAAATTTAGCAATTCTGCCTGGATTTTGCTTATTTAACATAACTGAGCCCTGGGATTCAGGGGGGCGGCAGTGGTGGTCCGAAGCTGCAGAACAAAGTTGGAGTCCGGCGGCATCTTTAAGACCAACAAAGACCGACTGAACCCAGATTCTGCTAATCCAGGGGACCGTCAGGACGCTATACAGCATCTCAAACCCTCTGACCCCACAAAATCCTACTGAGGCCATTCGCTTCTTTGAGATTTCACCAGGCTTTGATGGTAGAACCCTGTAAAGTTTTAAAGGCAAGAGACAAGCAGAGATGGGTTTGCCATTGCCTGCCTCCGTGTGGCGACCTGGACTTCCTTGGTGGTCTCCCATCCAAGTGTTAACCAGGGCCAACCCAGCTTAGCTTCCAAGGTCTGATGAGACTGGAGTAGCCAGGGCCATCCGGGTCAGGGCATTACCGACAGACTTCTCAAAGCAATCTTTCCAGACACGGGAACTGGAAACTTTGATTCTTCCCTTTCAAATCTTAACAATGCAAGCTGAAAGCATCCTGGATACTCAGTGCTGCAGAAAAGGGCAACTAGAATGATAAAAGGGGTTGGAACATTCTCCCTATGAAGAAAGGTTAAAGCGCTTGGGGCTCTTTAGCTTGGAGAAACGACAGCTATGGGGTGACATGATCGAGGTTTACAAGTTTATGCATGGGATAGAGCAGGTTGAGAAAGAAGTACTTTTCTCCCTTTCTCACAAGACAAGAACTCGTGGGCACTCAATGAAATTGCTGAGCGGTCGGGTTAGAACGGATCAAAGGAAGTACTTCTTCACCCAAAGAGTGATTAACACGTGGAATTCACTGCCACAGGAGGTGGTGGCGGCTACAAGCATAGATGGCTTCATGAGGATAAGCATATGGAGCAGAGGTCCATCAGTGGCTATTAGCCACAAGGACTCCGGGGCAAGTGACGCTCTGTATTCTTGGTGCTTGTGTGAGTGGAGGGGACAACAGTGGGAGAGCTTCTAGTGTCCTGGCCCCACTGCTGGACCTCCTGAGGGCACCTGGTATTTTTGGCCACTGTGTGACAGAGTGTTGGACTGGATGGGCCATTGGCCTGATCCAACATTGGCGTCTCTTAAGTTCATAGGTCTGGGATACTCTGTTGACTAATTACAACTAAACACGAGAACAGAAACTATGAAAAGTGAGAACCAGAGTTCCCCAAGAGGAGCTAAACAGTATGGATCACACCCTACTTATAACTACATCTGAAGCAGAATTCCAGTGAGTTTCAATAGGACTTTTTCCTAAACAGGCGCATATAGAACCTCTCCCCAAGTCAGCCTTACCTCTCCATGATAGCCACGATCAACGCACTTAGAGAACAAGCTCCAGTTCTTAATGGCGGAGATTCTAAAGGAGAATACGGAACTTGGAGTACATGGGGGGGGGGTGGAGACACACACACAAGTATTCTAAGTTTGTTACCGTGGAGCACAGGAACTTACGTATGTGATATCAGATCTCAGTCAGGATTCAAGAATCCATTCAGGGGACAGCCCTGGCCAAGCGACAGAATAACGGGATACTATCCAGTGCAGAGATTCCCAACCTGGGTGGTTTGTGGGCACCATGGCGCCCGCCAAAGTGTTTCTCGGCGCCCGCTGGCTTCCTCCCTACGGCAAATTGTCAATCCTAGACAGGCCCGTAGCCAGGATCTTTTAACTCAGGGAGCCTTTAGATAACACCCCCCCAAATGACCCACCTCCTGGGGGGGGAAAGCCCAGCAGTGTGAGCTCCAGAGACACACAGATGCCCCTCTTCCGGCCCAGACAGCAGGAGCCACTGCCTCCCCTTCCCCCCTCGTGCTAACGCAGCCAGCCCCAACGGCCCCCTGGGCAGCGCTCGCCCACACCCCGGCCCTGCATCCTTCGCCTACCACTGCCGCTGGATTCCCCCCAGCCACCGGAGCCGGGCTCCCCACTTACTCCATCCGTCGCCATCTTCCCACTGGCACAGTGAGCCCGGACGCTGCGTGCAACGGCACAGAGGGGAGGCGAGCCCAGCTGACAAGAGGGAGTCACCGCGGCCGACGATGAGCACCGTAATTAAAATAAAAAAATTGGAAGCTGGGGGGCCCTGGGCTGGATGGGAAGTCGGGGGGGGGGGCCTTGGTGGTAAGTTAGGGGGGCTGAGCCCCAAGAGGCCCCGCTGTAGCTACGGGCCTGTCCCTGGATTTCCTACATCTCAGTGACATAAGAGGTGCTCCGGAAGATGCAGGAGGTATCACCTCTAGATCTGCAGGGAAACAGCTGCCCCGTCATAGAAGGGCGCTTGGCACAAATCCTGCAGACGTTTTATAATTGCCTCACCCACCGCAGCCCTTCTGTGATCGGTCGTGTCTCCCACAGCAACATCTCGCGGTGGTGACCGCCACCCTTTCTCAAAACGGCCACCGATTCAACAAGGTCGGAGACCTCTGGTCTAGTATATAGTTCCACTCCACCTTTCCTCTGAGAATCTCAAGGCAGCAAACATGATTCTCTCAGCCTGTGAAGTTTATTTTGGCATTTCCTTCATTGATATGCTGCCTCTCTCCCCGGTGGGGATCCAAAGCAGCTTACAACATGCTCCCCTTCTCTGTCGTAGCCTCACAACAACCCTGTAAGGTTGAGAACGTGTGACGGGTTCAAGGTCACCGAGCAAGCTTCAGTGGTGGGGAGGGGGAGATTTCAGACTTGGGTCTCCCAGGTCCTAGTCAGAGACTCTAGGTCCCTGTATCAATAGGAAGTAAGGTTTCTCACATGATCAGAGCAAAAGCCAATGAAAGACATCATAACATACTTTGTGCATCAAAGTAACTGAAGAAAGATGACATCACGAGCCAACAAATTAAGTGTTTGGTACTGAAAATCTGGGCTCAACCCCCCATTTAGCTGTTACCCTGAGGAAGTGTTCAACCATTTTTCAGCCTATAACATGACAAGGCACATAAGTGATACAGGAATCATAAAGTACCCTGTCTACCAAAAACTACTACAAAAATAACCTTTCTCTGCATGCCCTTCTCTTACTGTGCTTTCGTCTAAAATATACAGCTTGGTTCACTTGCTCGAGTCATCTGTAGCTCTCTGGTCTCGGGAAATGAGCATAGATGCTGACATTCACTTACTTCCTGACTGCAGTGCTTGGTTTTCTGGATAGCATGAGTCGATGGAAGGAATAGATGGTCGTGACTCTAGGTCAAGGGTGGCACTAAATGGGTTTGGGGGTCCGACTCCACTTAAAGCAGTTTCAGCACTGGGGCAAACCACAGCAGTCTGAGAGCTAGAGTAACCTGATCCCAAAGGCCAGATAAGAGACCTTTTTTAAAAAATAATTTTTTACTTGAGATCGAAGAAGAAGTCCAATCATTTTAACAAACACACACAGGGAAGAGAGCAGGAGAAAGAAAAATTAACATTAACAACCGAATGCAGCCAAGTCCTCCCTGCTCTCAGCTAAGATGTTAATGCTGCCTTCTCTGCAGAGACCAGGCACTGGTGCCAACTTCCCAGAGTGCCAAAAGCTGGCAGCAGGGACTCAGGGCGGTAAGGAAAGGTGCCATCTGAGGTCAAATCCGAGGACCGTGTATTTTGTGGCCCCGAATGAACACACACACTCTCTCCCCCCTCCCCATTCACTCTCCACCCACCATGAGAGCAATGCTCCCTCTAAGCTGCGGAGCCTTGTGAGTAAAAATTCTACCTGGTGAGCCGCCGGCATTAAAGTTGTGAGCGAGCGATCTGGCTGCTGCATCCACTAGTTTGCTCTGGAGCCATCCCCTTCCTGAGCTCAGATAAAAATGGGTGAGCCGGAGGCTAAAAACCTGTAAGCTACCTCACACTGACTCAGCTTAGAGGGAACGCTGCATGAGAGATTGGCAAAGGTTTGGCAGGCAAACGAGGACAGGCATTCGGGCACCACGGCTGCTAAGCCACCGGCTTCTACCGGTCAAGAAGCAAAGCCCGGAACTTCGGCTTATGTACACAGGGGATGAAAGGGAGATCTTGCCTTGCCCCCATCACACCCCCACCCCCACCGGCCGGGCTCTGCACCAAACCCCTGGAGGGGGTAATCCGGCTCCCAGCTGCTCGGAAGCCAGTCCCGGCGCGAGGGCTGCCCTGAACCCGTGCCAACCTCCCAGCACCGTCGACGGGAGCCATTTGCCTACCGGTGCATTCTCAGTCGCGCACAGACGCAGCGTTGTGTGACAGGGGGAGGAAGATTCCCCCCCCCATTACATCATCAGGAATGGCAAGGAGGCAGGTGATAGCATCAAGTCTTGGGGGGCAGGGAGGGAGCCAATGAACTCCCTTTCCCCTATAGGGTGGGAGGGGGAGAAGAGAAGGGCGGCTGGCATTCCTAAAGAGAGAGGGCGAGAATCCTCTACAGAGGCTGACTGCGGTTCCTCTGCCCATCCAGCCCCTCTTCCTCCCCTAAACTGAGGTGCCCCCCCCAAGGACACACGAGACCCATGTTGCACCCTCTGCCCACCCCCTAACCCCACTCCCCTTGACAAAGAGAAGGCAGAGGTAGAGGCAAGACGGGACTCTTCTCTCTCTCAAAAAAAAATATCCCCGTGTTAAAGAAGCAGATTCCCGGGGGGGGGGGTCACTCTACACCCACCAGAGAATCGCTCCTAGCGCTCAGGCAATGCACCCTCTAAGCTCTGGAGTCTTGCGAGCAAAAATTCTGCCTTGCGAGCTACCGGCATTAAAGTTGTGAGCACGACATCTGGCTGCTGCATAAATTAGTTTGCACTGGGGCCCATCCCTTCCTGAGCTGAGACAGAAACGTGTGAGCCGGAGGCTAAAAAAAACTGTGAGCTAGCTCACACTAACTCAACTTAGAGGGAACACTGCTCTCAGGTGGATGGAGCCATTTACCTGCGCGGGGGGCTAAATGAAGGACCGGCGGGGGAAAGGCCAACCGATCCCCCACTCACCCACCCACCCAAGAGATGAGGCCCATCTGTCAGGGTCGGTGGCAGGAATGAAAAGGGGCAACCTCGCCACCAGTCAAAGGCCGGGCACAAAAGCCAGGGGACACAGGGCCAGGATGACACACGTGGAAGGTCCCCAGCCACACCTATGCCAGTCAGAGGGCTATTCCCAGCCCCCCCAAGCAGGGAAAGGGCCACGCCAAAGGGGCAGCCCGTTGGCCACGGGAGACTCGCCTAGACTGAAAGGTCAAAGCCAGGGAAGCGCGGGGGGGGGGTGCAAGAAGAAAGGGCGGGCGGGGACGGGAGGGGGACCTCCAGGGCCGGGCACGATCCTCAGGAATCTGAACTACACAAGCTGGATTTTTGACCGGGGAGAGCGACGCCGATCCGCAGGATCTCCGGCACAACACACCACTCCCCCCTTCCCCGCCGGCCAAGCATGCCGCCCAGCTCTGAGCCACGCGCGGGGCGGGAGGCTCCTTGGAAAGAGGAAAAGCCGAAGGATCCCTAAAGAGATCACGCACGCACGAATGAAGAAGCTCCTAGAGATCACCGGCGCTGACCCCCCCTCCTCCAGGCGAATGCATCAGTCTCCTCTAGGGCGAAAGGAGATCTGAATTGGGGGGGAGAGGGCAGGGAGACGAGGAGGGCAGAGGCCGGGGCGTGAATTCCTGGTGGGGAAGAGGCGATCTATTGTAAGCAGGAGAGCGAAGCGGGGGAAGGCAGGCAAGCCCCGACCTAACTGGAAAGAGTCAGTGCCAGGGGAGGGAGGGTGAAGGAGAGGTCAAAGCGGGGCTCCTGCAAGGCTCTCACAGCGGGCGATCCGGTGCAAAAGGCGGCGGAGGCGATCCCCCGGGAGGCAGGCTCCTGGCCGGGGGTCAAAGGTCACAGTGGATCCTGTCCCCCCCCTCGGCTAAACGAGGGAGCGTCTCTTCTTACCTTGGCAGCGGCTTCTGCTATGGCGAGTCCCAGTAATCCTCGGCCATGGCCGCCCGCACGGGCCGCCTCTGGACGCGGCTCCCCTCAGCCGCCCATGGTCACCCACCCACCCCCAAGCCCGGGGTTCGTCCGGCTCCGCCCTCCCAGCTGCGCAGAACCGCCCCCCCCCGCCCCGCCTGGCCGCCTCCCACCCTGCGACTGGCCAAAGCCAACCTCCGGGCAGGGCTTCACTCTCCCTCCCCTCGGGGGTGTACCATTCTCCGCATGGCGAGGGGGGTGGCAAAAGCCTGGGTTTACGAGCACGAGTTTTTTTCCCCTAAGGGCGCCACTAGACAATTAAGAAGTAAACGGGGGATCGTGAGTACGGGGAGGACCCTTCGCTGCTTCTCGCAAAGACGTAGCTTTATTAAATCGGTGAGAGGATCATAGAGGGCCCCCCTCTTTCGTTTCACTTGGTAGCACCCCGGCGTTGCCATGTTCTGAAATGGGGAGAGGAGTCCTTCGATGAGAACGTTAACTCCTTTCCCCTGCATTTAACCCGAGGTTGACTGTGTACGGGTCTTGTGAAACAAGGGTAACTGGTATCGCCGGAAACGTTCAGGGAGTAATATAAAGGTAGACTACTGTACTCCCCCAGTGCTGTAATAGTACATTCCACGCCGCCGCTCCACCCCGCCCGCCGGCCGCTCAACTAATCGTCCTTCTTAACTAACCACCAGACGCACGCACATGCCATGCCTGGATTAGGCGATACCATTTTGATTTGTCGGGGTGGGGGGTGCGTGTTAGGGGTTTTGTCTCGTCAGCCGAACGTTAGACAGTGCGGCAAAAACCTCCGTCAACGTGGCACTTTGCGTCTTTTGCAAGTCTCCAAAACGGCTTTTAGGGAGAGTCGCGGACATCTCGGTCGCCGCTCTCTTCAGAAATCCCAAATAAGCTCGCCCGAGCAGCTTTATCAGGGGAAGCATGGAGGGCGATACCATTAATAAAAAAAGAGAAGTTTTGGGTGTAGAAAAAAGTGAACGTGCTAGTTTTAAAAATAGAGCTAAGCCCAAGGAAATACATTCCACTCTTTATAAATAATTGATTTGTGGAGAATAACTGACGAGGAAGAGGTTCGCATTTTGTCTCCTCTCTTGGCCTTGAAATGGTTCGATCCACCTCACCGAGCCAAGGGCTGTGGGACGATACCACAGAGCAAAAGGGGGGGTTAAGAGATCAGCGTTCGAGATCTTTTTTTTAGAGGCTAGGATCTTTCGTCAAATACCGTCAGTAAATAAGAAGCGGAAGTTTTGAAGGATGAGGACAAAGCGTGAGTGTTCCCCCTCTGTAATAGTTGACAATGGTCTGGCTCTCATATACGCCGAACTATGGCCCCGACCATATCTCAAAAATAGGGGGAGATTTAGATTCCCCCCCCCCGGTCAGTAATACTTGAGTACCTGACTCAGGTAGATTTTCCATGCTCATTTTCCTCTTCTGCCACCAGATTGCAGCCACGTGTCGTTCCTGTAGTTTTTTTTAAAAATCGGGAGTTTTACAAAATGAAACTTTCTCTTTGCATTTTCTAGTTTTCAAGACTCGCCTTTGGGTTTTTTTAACATCTTTTATTTCAACAGGCTTTCACATATAATCTTCCCACTACCGTGATACACCAAGACCCGCCTTTGTAATCTATTTAAAAATATTGTTTCCAGGATACTTTTTTTAAATAGTTGGAACAGGATCCCGAATGTATCCATTTACTAGGGTTACCATGTTTTGATAAGCAAAAATCAGGGCTTATTTCCCAACTGACTAGTTCAAGGAACTGATTGCAATGACAAATCTCATTTTCAATACCCCTACTCTTTAAACTGTGATAACTGCAACTAACTAGGAACATTCCTAACCTTTGTTTTTGTTGTTGTTCAGGCACACAGTCGAGTCTGACTCTTCGGGACCCCATGGACCGCGTCATGCTAGGCCCACCTGTCCGGAGTCCACTCAACTTCATGTTCGTTGCATGGATAACACTTGTTTTTAAAATAACAACCATTGACATTTATTTGTTTAGGCTAAATAAGAGAGGACGGACACACACAGACAAAGAGGAGGTCTGGTAACCCTACATTTACTCTTTAACTTGGTTCAGGTGGGTAGCCGTGTTGGTCTGAAACAGCAGAACAAAGTTTGAATCCAGTGGCACCTTGAAGACCAACAAAGTTTTATTCAAAGTATGAACTTTCTTTTCTTTTTTTTCTCATAAAAGCTTTGTATTTTTATCATTGACAAACAAACAAACATAGACACATACAATCCAGGGTTTCATATAAATCTTTGGTTTAGCATCTATATTACCTCATACATTGGCTGTTTCCCTATGCATTGACACTTTCCCTATGAAGAAAGGTTAAAACCCTCGGGGCTCCTTAGCTTGGAGAAACCAACGGCTGAGGGGTGACATGATTGAGATTTATAAGATTATGCGTGGGATAGAGCAGGTAGAGAAATAAGTACTTTTCTCCCTTCCTCACAATACAAGAACTCCTGGGCACTCAAAGAAATTGCTGAGCAGTCCGGTTAGAACAGATCAAAGGAAGTCCTTCTTCACCCAAAGAATGATTAACACATGGAATTCACTGCCACAGGAGATGGTAGCGGCTACAAGTATGGACAGCCTCAAGAGGGAATTAGATAAGCATATGTAGCAGAAGTCCGTCAGTGGCTATTTAGCCATAAGGTGTAGACAGGAACTCTCAGGCTGGGGCAAGTGATGCTCTGTATTCTTGATGCTTCTAGTGTCCTGGCCCCACTGCTGAACCTCCTGATGGCACCTGGTATTTTTGGCCACTGTGTGACAGAGTGTTGGACTGGATGGGCCGTTGGCCTGATCCAGCATTGGCTTCTCTTATGTTCTTATTTAAAATATTATCCATATTTATCACCATGGATTTAAAAAAATATTTTGCGTTATAGTTAGATATACATTTTATTATTTATTCTTATATAATTATTATGTCAATATTGTTCATTTATTATAATCTTTCAACCAACTGTAAAATCTTGCCCATGTATTTTCAAAACTTGTTTCATCTCGCCCTCTGAGAATTAAAGTCACTTTATCCATTTCAGCAGTTTCCAGTATTTTATTTATAGCCTCTTCTTTTGAAGGTACTTCTTTCTTCCTCCAGTATTTGGCATATAATATCCTTGCTGTAGTTACTACATGTATAATAAGATAAAAGTCTTGTTTTTTTACAATTTCATGGCATTATATTCCATAAAAACAATTCAAGTTTAAAAGGTATGGTACACTCCAACATTTTTTGTAACATTTCATCAATCCATGACCAAAATTTTTTAACTCTATCACAAGTCCACCACGTATGAAAAAATGATAAAGGATGAACTTTCATGTGCAAGCACACTTCCTCCCAAATGCTTGTACCTTGACTAAAACTTTGTTGGTCTTAAAGGTGCCACTGGACTCAAACTTTGCTCTTTGACGTGGGTTACTGATGTGTAGCCTTGAAGCTAGCTCTCACAAATTGGCTGCCAAGTCTCATATTGCTGCACAATCAACCATTATTAGCCATGCAAAACCAGGGTTTATTTGCATAGCACGTTCAGGTTTGCAAAGTGTTTCACCACCATCAGCAGGTGAGGCAGGCAGACCAGCAACTGAGGAAGAGAGAAAGTGACTGGCCTAAAGTGACTTGCAGAGTGGCTGGAAGCAGGTCTACTTGGAATTAGTATTGTATTCAGTGAGTCTTACTTCCAGGAAAGTGTTCTTAGGATTGCAATGGCTATGTCACCTTTTAATAGCACTATCCTACAAAGCTGCAAGCATGGGCAGCTTCAAGAGGGAATCAGATAAACATATGGAGCAGAAGTCCATCAGTGGCTATTAGCCACAGGGTATAGATGGGAACTCTCAGTCTGGGTCAGGTGATGCACTCTATTCTTGGTGTTGGAGGGCAGCAGTGAGGGCTCTGGTGTCCTTGCCCACTGCTGGACCTCCTGATGGCACCTGGTATATTTTGGCCGCTGTGTGACAGAGTGTTGGACTAGATGGGCCATTGGCCTGATTCAACATTGGCTTCTCTTATGTTCTTATGTTCTTAGCAGTTAGAGGCAATGCTCCCTTTAAGCTGTGGAGTCTTGTGAGCAAAAATTCTACTTTGTGAGCTACTGGCATTAAAGTTGTGAGTGAGCAATTTGGCTGCTGCGTAAATTAGTTTGCTCCGGAGCTATAAAGTACTGAGACTGATGCATGGCAGAGTGAATTCAGCTCATGCTTTATTGTTGATTGTGGAACAAGAGATGCCTTTGCCGGCTCCCAGGCCGGTTTATATTCCCAACTGACACTGCACCCAAACGCACACCCAACACACCCGTGATTGGATATTTACAGTGCACCCCTGGACCCATACAGTGCACCCCAGGATCCTAGCCTCCCAATAGGTGCGCGCTAGGATCCGTTCAGGCTATCGTCTCTAGAGGCAAAGGTCGGGTCCTTCGCCTGACCGCGTGTTTGCCCAACCACGTGTGCGGACTTCCCTGGGTATACAACAGGAGCCATCCTTCCTGAGCTGAGACAAAAACGTGTGAGCCGGAGGCTAGAAAAATGTGAGCTAGCTCACACTCTTAGCTTAGAGAGAACACTGGTTGGAGGTGCTATTGAAGGAAATCACTTGTTTAAACAATAGCAACCCTGTGACATTAGGGAGAAGTTAACTTTTGGTTTAGTTAAATTTGTACTGATACAGTTCCGTTGTTCCATGTGGAATTCACTGCATGGACCGCTTCAAGAGGGAATTAGATAAACATATGGCGCAGAAATCCATCAATGGCTATTAGCCACCAGGTATAGATAGGAGCGGAGCTGCAGTGGCTCAAGTGGTTAAGACACTAAACTGCAGGCTGTGGAAGGTCAGTAGTTCAGCAGTTCAAGACCCGAGAGTGCCTCATGACGGGGTGAGCTCCTGTCTCTAGTTCCAGCTTCTCCCAACCTAGCAGTTCGAAAGCAAGAAATTGCAAGTAGATAAATAAGTACCACTTTGGTGGGAAGGTAACAGCGTTCCGTACGCCTTGGTGTTTAGTCATGCCGGCCACATGACCACTGAAACGTCTTCGGACAGCGCTGGCTCTTCGGCTTTGAAACGGAGATGTGCACTGCAACCCTAGAGTCGGATTCGACTGGCTTTCAAGCAAGGGAACCTTTACCTTTACTATAGATAGGAGCTCTAGGGCAAGTGATGCTCTGTATTCTTGGTGCTTGGGAGGGGGGCAACAGTGGGAGGGCTTCTAGTGTCCTGGCCCCACTGCTGGACTTCCTGATGGCACCTGGTATTTTTGGCCACTGTGTGACAAGAGTGTTGGATTGGATGGGCTGTTGGCCTGATCTAACATTGGCTTCTCTTATGAACTTATGTTAGGCTAAGCAGGTCCAGTCCTCTAAACTGCATTCCTACTTAGCAGACTTCCCAGAAATATAAAGTTTGAGTCCAGAGACACCTTTAAGACCAACAAAATTTTATTCAAGGTATAAGCTTTCGTGTGCAAGCAGACTTCTTCATACCTGCACACGAAAGCTTATACCTTGAATAAAACTTGGTTGGTCTTAAAGGTGTCTCTGGACTCAAACTTGGTTCTGCGGCTTCAGCCCAACACGGCTACCCCACCTGAATCTGTCTTCCTAGAAAGAACGTAAGTCATTCTGCAGAAGATAACGAGTAAACAGACAGACTTGGGGAAATGAACTGTTTTGGTTTTAGCTTTTGGACTAATACTGCCTGTGCCAGATGGCTGCGACTCTTCTCTCATTCTTCCCCCACTGAAGTCAGTATAAATAATTCTTCCCCCCCCCACAACAAAGATCTCCATGAGATCTTCATGGCTTTGGAGTGAGGGAGGAAAAGCTTAATAGATTCTAAGGCTCCGGCCCCTGTGCCAACTGCTTGGAAGTCACAATCCAAAAGTGAGACACACAGAGTCAAAGGAAACCCCAAAAAAACAAAACAATACTGTTTAAAGAAAATGTCAACATCAATTCACAATAAATTAATAAATTTATAGAAAACCGGTACAATTCTGAGTGTGGTGTAAATACAAACTAAACAGATATAACGATAAATCAAAAATCAGAGCCGCAAATCAGTACCATATGCCACATACCGACGTCAGCCTTAATTTTCAAAGTAATCCAGTAGCTCGTCCCCCATTAAAAGGGGAACTTCAGTCCCCGCCTCCTCTGCTCTGATGGGCTGGCTAGCTAAATGACAGTCCCATTTCACACAAGCTTTGTTAAAGAAGAGACCATCTGTACATTCATAACATGCGTTCCATTCTGTAACTCTTCTGTAATATAAACAAAGTAAGAATGCTGTGAGCTGCTTTGAGTCCTCATTGGGTAGCAAGGAGCAGGCTATAAGCAAACTGAGGCCCTTTTCAGACGGCTTTTGCAATCCATTTTGTTAGCCGGTTGCTAACAGATTTTCTGTGTCATTTCAGACACGGCCGTCTTAGCAACCAGCTACTAATGGACTTGATTTATCTTTTCATACAAAGCCACGTGTCTGGTTAGCAAAGCGTGGTTGAGCTGTAAACCGCTTACTTCCATTTTCACCTCTTCTTTGCACTTCCGAATCGCTGTAGCGTGCTGTTTAAAATGCCTGCAGTGCTTCCAATACCACTGTGCTTTTTCACCACACAATCTTCCTCAAACTTTTTTGGATGTTCTAAGTTAAGTGCTATAGTGCTAGACCAGTATAGCGTTTCAATGCAATATTGGTCTAGTGCTATAGCGCTCAACTTAGAACGTTCAGAAAAAGACATTTGAGGAAGATCACGCAGTGAAAAAGGGTGTCGGGGAGAACTGCAGTGCTGTTTGAAATGGCCAGATCACTTCATAGACAGCTCATTAATGGAATGAAATTCGCCGTACGAAACCTTCCTCCCTGTATTGGTTTACTCAGAACTGGGCCGACAACGGATAACATCCAGTTTAGAACGGTAATGTGAAAGGGGCCCCTGTTATACTCTTCAAAGCCCACGGACTTCAGCAGACTTCGAACAATATACCTCTACGTAGGACTGCATTAATAACTGCATGCAATATTATCATGCTGTTGACATAAACTGTACTTGTCCAGAAAACTCCAGAGTCAACCTCCTCCCAGATACATTACGATTTATTTATCTGGATTTGTGGAAGGAAAGTAACTATAAAGCTTTCCAGCCAGGTGCACCTTCTATCATTCACAACCTTTCCCCCGCCCCGCCTTGTGTCACCTTCCTAACAATTAATTGAAAATTAATGTTTTCAATACTGGATTGCTGTTATAAGGTTGCCAACCTCCAGGTGGTGACTGGAAATCTCCAGGAATTATAACTGACCTCCAAATTACAGAGATCAGTTTCCCTGGAGAAAATGGATGCTTTGGAAGGTGGTCTCTGTGGCGTTGCACCCCGCTGAAGTCCCTGCCCTCCCCAGGCTCTTACCCCCAAATCTCCAGGAATTGCTCAGCCCGGAGCTGGCAACCCTATAAAACAGCCATTGACAAAGGATGCTTTTTTGTGTGTGCGGCCCGTCAAATTCTAAGCCCTGACAAAGTGACCTAATTCAGCCTGGATTCCAGCACAGCCCTGAATACTCAAAGCAAGGATATGGGAACAGATGGAGAGAGGAATGGTTGCGCGTGTCTGTTTTCCTGGGAACGAGCTCTCGCGAATGAATCCCGTGCCAAGATTCTCAGCTGTAAATAGTGCAGCGCTAGTCGGATATAAAAAAGGCTTCCCATGGCACCGTGACTCTATGCACCGTGGCTAGCACATGTTGATCGCATCAAAGGTTCTCACGTTGGAGGTCAGGCCAGGGCACCGTCGTCCCCACAGGCAGAAAGCTTCTAGCCAGGCATTTGGGAATCTGATCGGCCTGGGGGCTGCCGTCCTTCCTACCTTCCAGCCTCACGCAACACAGGTTTCCAGAAAGGTTGTCTCTGTGTATACAGTGCTGTCAAGTCACAGTTACAGCGACCCCAGCAAGGGGCTTCCAAGGCAAATGAGAAGCAGAGTTGGTTTGCCATCGCTTCCCTCTGCAGAGTCTGCCTCGGAGATCTCCCTTCTAAGTACCGACCCTGCTTAGCTTCCGAGATCTGATGAGGTTGGGGTGCCAGGTTCCTAGGGTTGCCAGGTCTGGGTTGGAAAATACCTGGAGACTTTGGGGGTGGATCCAGGAGAGGGCGAGGTTTGGGGAGGGGAGGGGGCTCAACCTGGTACAATGCCATAGAGCTGACCCTTCAAAGCAGTCTTTTCTTCAGGGGAGCTGACCTCTGTCAGCTGGAGATCAGTTGTAAAAGCAGGAGATCCCCAGCCCCCACCTGGAGGTTGGCAACCCTATAGGTTCCCTCCTGACCACCAGCAGGGGAGGAGGGGTGAAGGGTTGCCAGATCCAGGTTGGGAAAGTCCTGGAGGTTTGGGGATGGAGCCTGGGGTGGACAGGGACCTTAGTGGGCCGCAATGCCACAGAGTCCACCTTTGAAAGCATCCAAGTTCTCCAGGAAGTTGGTCTCTGTAGTCTGGAGATAAGCTGTAATGCTGGGGGATCCCCAGGTCCCACCTGGAGGTTGAATGTAGACACAACAGAGAGATCGTGGGGAGGGTGCAAACAATAACGAAAACAACTGTGATGCTATATTTCTTCATCACATTGTAAAAATATACGCATACACACAACGGAAATTGCATATAATACCATTTCACATAATAGCTTTTTCTAAGCGTGCTGCATGAATACCATTAGTTTACTCGTCACTGTAAAAGGATTTGAATGGTGTAAGTATTTATAACATTACGGTAGGTATTATGGAGTTTTCATGCAAGAATTAGTGATAATGTAAGATGGCTAATGTAATTGTTTTTCCTCTCTTTGCAGCGACGTGTAAACTAATGGTATTCACGCAGCACACTTAGAAAAAGCTGTTATGTGAAACAGTATTATATGCAATTTCTGTCATGTGTATGTGTGTATTTTTACAATGTGATGACGAAATACGATTCACTACAGAATAGTAGTCTAAATATATTTTCATAATATAACATCACGGTTGTTTTCATTACTATTTGTTCCCACCTGGAGGTTGGCATGCCTAGGCTATGCCATGCTGCCTTCCCTGTCCAGAAAGGTGCCTGGTCTCTTGCAAAGTCTTTTAAGTACCATGAATCACCCCAAACCACAATCCCAGATCTCCATCTCGAACAAGAAGATATTAATCAGAAATGCTTGTAAACTAAACATAAAAACAAATCTCCCATTGTCTTCTATCTGAGCGTCAGGAAAATTCTGCCAGAACGGCAGTTGGACAGGAAATACTTAGCTCATTGTGATTGGGCTGGCATCAGATACGAGGCAGGGTATTTTCCATCCGAGATGTAACACTGACCAACCAGGTACATCTTGCACGGTTACCAGTTCTTCCAGTTTGGTGTAGTGGTTAGGAGCGCAGTAACTTACACGGTTACCAGTCTGGTGTAGTGGTTAGGAGTGCGGACTCTAATCTGGGAGAAGCGGGTTTGATTTCCCACTCCTTCACGTGCAGCAGCCGGTGTGACCTTGGTTCAGTCACAAGTTCTCTGTGTTCTCTCAAGGACAGTTCTGGAAAGTGCTCTCTCAGCCCCACCTACGTCACAGGGTATCTGCTGGGAGGAGGGGAAGGGAAAGGAGATTGTAAGCCGCTCTGAGACTCCTTTGCGTGGTGAAGGGTGGGGTATAAATCCAACCTCCTCCTCCTTCTCCTCTTCCTCTCATAGGTGTGTGGGCAAGAATTATTCACAAGATAAATATGTAAGCAGAGGGGAAGGGTCGTAGCTTAATGATAAAGCATCTGCTTTGTATGCAGGAGGTCCCGGGTTCAATCCCCGGCATCTCCAGTCAAAAGGATCAGGTGGTAGGTGATGCGAAAGCCCTCTACCTGAGACCTTGGAGAGCAGCTGCCAGTCTGAGTAGACAAGACTGTGATAGACCAATGGTTTGCTCAGTATAAAGCAGCTTCATGTGTACTCCTGCACAAGAAACTCAGTCCTACAGTCCAGGGGAAATGGATTTTACCAGTTGACATGGGGGGGGCGGGCAGCTGCCAGACTATTTCTGTGCAAAAGCTAGAATTTGGGGCTGGCTGCCAGAATGTTTTGAATACAACAATCAGCCCACACCCATGTGCCTCCTTAGCATGCATGCTTACACTATGGAGCTCACGCATGCGCAATAAGGAAGCGGGTGGGTGAATGCTGGCACGGCAACCCATTTCACCTGCTCTTGCAGGAGAGCTGGCAAGCAGCATGCCCATGTTTCCTCCCCAGCTGCTTCCTGTTTGAGGAGCCATGGCTCAGCAGCAGTGCATCTGCTCTGCACCCAGAATTTTGTTGTAGTATGTACAATGACAATAAAGTATATTATTATAAGGTCCCAGGTTCAATCCCCGGGGTCTCCAGTACAACAGATCCAGTAGTTAGGTAGGAGGAGGAGAGCCACTGCCAGTCAGAGTAGACAGGACTAGACTTGGTAGATCAGTTGTTTGACTGAATAGACAGCTGGTTCATGCATGATGGCAGTGGGCACGGCTAGAGTGATGGACTAGGAACTGGGCAACCCAGGTTTGATTCTGGTCTGCCATGGAAGCTTGCTGGGTGATATTGGGCCAGTCACAGGCTCTCAGCCTCCACGCTTGAGAGGAGGCGGATGGAGCGTAACGAGGGGGTCTCAGTTAATTACTCTCTGCATCCCACAATTAAGGATACCTCTGCCCTTCAGTCTCCAGTTTTGACATATTTATTTCCTTCACTAAGTGTTTTCCCCAGTTAAACCCAAACAAATGGGAACCTTATAAACTAAGCTGGTTGTTCCTGTTTGGTCCTTGAATCTGAGCCTGCTTTGGCGGGGAGGGTGGGGTACAAGTCTAAGAAATAAATAGACAAACAAAAAAGATCTTCATTATGCTGTATGCTAATTTACTGCTCAGCATCTAGCTATATGTAAAAGGTAAAGGTTCCCTTGCTTGAAAGCCAGTCGAATCCGACTCTAGGGTTGCGGTGCTCAACTCCGTTTCAAAGCCAAAGAGCCAGCACTGTCCGAAGACGTTTCCATGGTCATATGGCTGGCATGACTAAACACCAAGGCGCATGGAATGCTGTTCCCTTCCCACCGAAGTGGTACCTGTTTATCTACTTGCAATTTCTTGCTTTCGAACTGCTAGGTTGGCAGGAGCTGGAACTAGAGACGGGAGCTCACTCCGTCATGCGGCACCCGGGTCTCGAACTGCTGAACCTGACCTTCCACAGCCTGCAGTTCAGCGTCTTAACCACTTGAGCCACCACAGCATTATGTATGGACTGGTAATTTCCACTTCATTGTATCTGATGAAGTCTGCATACACACGAAGGTTATACCTTGAGTAAAACTTTGTCGGTCCTAAAGGCCTCGCTGGACTCAAACTTTGTTCTGCCTCATACAGTTTTTGTGAGGAACAAGGAGGACGGGATAATGATGTACGCCGTTTTGGGCACCACTGGGGAGAAAGGGAGGGTATAAACCAAGTTAAATAAACAAACACGTGTTCATAGAACATCTTGCCGCTATTGCAAGTGATCTCCGGGCAGCAGAGATCAGTTCCCCTGGAGAAAATGGCCGCTTTGGAGGGCGTAATCTTTGGCATTATACCACATTAAAGTCTCTCCCCCGCAACCTCCCCCTCCTGTGGCTCCGCCTCCAAAATCTCCAGGTATTTCCCAATCCAGAGCTGGCAATCCTAGTGGCGACTGCTGCCACATTTCCTCTTTTTCCCGGGGCAGTGACTGGACCCCGTATTACCACATAATCACAGCCTCCCCTGACTACTGCCAATACCACCTTATGGGAAGGAAAAATTGTGCTGTGCGCCCCATTCCCAAGGGAACCTATGGTTAAACCCGTGCGCAAATCTGCTATAACAGCCTGCCAGCCCAAACCCTGAAGCTGCTGAGGTATTTTTTTAATCAGACCAGGCTGTTGTTTTCGAATATCTTTAGCGAAACCAACCCTTTTTGGAGTAGAGGTGATTTTCACAGTAAAGCAGCAAACAGAAAGGATACAACCCTCAGTGAGTTGGAGGGGAACACTCTGTCTGGGGCAGTGATGCTCTGTGTTCTTGGTGCTTGGGGGGCAACAGTGGGAGGGCTTCTGGAGTTCTGGCCCCACTGGTGGACCTCCTGATGGCACCTGGTTTTTGGCCACCGCGTGACACAGAGTGTTGTACTGGATGGGCCACTGACCTGATACAACATGGCTTCTCTTATGTTCTTATGTCAGGGGCAGTGATGCTCTGTGTACTTGGTGCCGGGGGTGGGGGCAACAGTGGGAGGGCTTCTGGAGTTTTGGCCCCACTGGTGGACCTCCTGATGGCATCTGGTTTTTGGCCACTGTGTGACACAGAGTGTTGTACTGGATGGGCCACTGACCTGATCCAACATGGCTTCTCTTATGTTCTTATGTCAGGGGCAGTGATGTTCTGTATCCTTGGTGCTTGGGGGGTGGGGGGAACAGTGGGAATGCTTCTGGAGTTTTGACCCACCGGTGGACCTTCTAATGGCATATGGGTTTTTGGCCACTGCGTGACACAGAGTGTTGGACTGGATGGGCCACTGGCCTGATCCAACATATGTTCTTATGTCCGGGGCAGTGATGCTCTGTACTCTTGGTGCTTGGGGCAACAGTGGGGCAACAGTGGGGGAGATTCTGGAGTTCTGGCCACACTGGTGGACCTCCTGATGGCATCTGGGTTTGAGCCACTGTGTGAAACAGAGAGTTGGACTGGATGGGCCATTGGCGTGATCCAACATGGCTTCTCTTGTTCTTATCTGCATGGGGAAGAGTGGGAAATGTTCAGGCAGAAAGCCAAGTCATTATTTATTTATTTAACATATTTATTCTCCTCTTTTCTCCCCAACGGGAAGCCAAAGCAGGTGGCAACGTAGTTCTCCTCCCCTCCATTTTGTCCTCCCAACCAGAGCCCTATGAGGTAAGCTAGGCTGAGAGTGCGTGAGGGGCCCAAGGTCATTCAGCGAAGCTTCCGTGAGGGAGTTACACCATTCATAACAAGTCCACAACTGACAGGTGGTACCAAAACAGAACAGAATGTTCTTAGAACATAGGCAAGACCTAGTCAGGGCCAGCTAGCTAGGCCGTAGCTAGCCCCAGCCAGCAACCAATATAACAAATGAAATGTCAATCAAGAATAAGAAGAAGAAGAAGAAGAAGAAGAAGAAGAAGAAGAAGAAGAAGAAGAAGAAGAAGAAGAAGAGGAAGAAGAAGAAGAAGAGGAAGAAGATGAAGAGGAAGAAGAGGAAGAAGAGGAAGATGAAGAGGAAGAGGAAGAAGAAGAAGAAGAAGAAGAAGAAGAAGAAGAAGAAGAAGAAGAAGAAGAAGAAGAAGAAGAAGAGGAGGAGGAGGAGGAGGAGGAGGAGACTGGATTTATACCCTGCCCTTCACTACCCAAAGGAGTCTCAAAGCAGCTTACAAACTCCTTTCCCTTTCCCTCCCCACAACAGACACCCTGTGAGGTAGGTGGGGCTGAGAGAGCTCTGACAGAAACTGCTCTTTTTCAAGAACGGCTGTGCCAGAAGAACTATGGCTTGCCCAAGGTCATCCAGCCAGGTGCAAGTGGAGGAGTGGGGAATCAAACCCGGTTCTCCCAGATTAGAGTTCGCTCACTTAACCACTGCACCAAACTGGCTTGTTCCTTCAGAGATCTTGCTAAAATAACTGTACAAGAGAACATAAATTTACAGCTCCCCAAGATATAACCCCGGTGACTTTACTGGAGCTAGGACAGGGCATAGGGTTGCCAGCTCCAGGTTGGGAAATACAGGGTGAAGGCTGAGAAAGGTGGAGATTTGGGAGGGGAGGGGTGTCAATAGGGTACGATGCCATAGGGCCCACCCTCCAAAGCAGCCATTTTCTCCAGGGGGACTAATCTCTGTTGCCTGGAGATTAGTTGTAATCAATGTTCCCTCTAAGCTGTGGAGTCTTATGAGCAAAAATTCTATTTTGTGAGCTACTAGCATTAATGTTGTGAGCGAGCGATTTGGCTACCGCATACATTAGTTTGCTTTGCAGCTATTCTTCCTGAGCTAAGACCAAAATGTGTGAGCCAGAGTCTAAAAAACTGTGAGCTAGCTCACACCAACTCAGCTTAGAGGGAACACGGGTTGTAATACCAGAATCTCTGCAGCCACCACCTGCAGGTTGGCAACCGTAACTAGTGGGGCCTGGGGATTCCCCCAGAATTACAGCTCATCTCCAAAGATCAGTTCCCCTGGAGAAAATGGATGCTCGGGGGGGGGGACGCCGTGGCTTGTACCCCACTGAGGTTCCCGTCCCCTCCAGGCTCCACCCCAAATTGCCAGGAGTTTCCCAGCCTGGATCTGGCAATCCTACCTCACCGCTCCATCCCCTGCTGATGGGAGTGGGGAACCTGGCAACTCTAGGGTGCAGTTCTGCTTAGGACAACGCCAGCTTTATAGCCGGCCTGCTTCGATTCCTAGGAAAGGGTAGTCGAAGCTACAAAGCAGGGATTTGGTAAAGGTAAAGGTTCCCTTGCTCGAAAGCCAGTCGGATCCGACTCTAGGGTTGCGGTGCTCATCTCCGTTTCAAAGCCGAAGAGCCAGCGCTGTCCGAAGACGTTTCCATGGTCATGTGGCCGGCATGACTAAACACCAGGGCGCACAGAACGCTGTTACCTTCCCACCGAAGTGGTACCTATTTATCTACTTGCAATTTCTTGCTTTTGAACTGCTAGGTTGGCAGGAGTAGGATTTGGAGCAGGGAACAAATAACAAGGAAACAGTTTCCCACCATGGTTGAACAGGAATGGGGACGGGGATGGGGGGGACGAGATACTACTAACCTCCTCCTCACCTCCCCGAAACAAGTTATTCAGGCTGGCCCAGACCTGGCACGTCTCGGAGAAAGAGGGTCCCACATCGTGTTTACCGATTCCTGACAATGGAGCCACAAAGGCCTGGAATCCCATTCCGCTGAACATTCTGTTCCCAGGTCCGAAAACCGTGTTTGTGAGCAAAGGCGGTCTCCGCTCACATCCATCCGCACGCCCCCCTCGCCTCATCCAATTAAACAACAATCTGACTTTTCTGTCTGTTTTCCTGCCTGGAGCAGCCGGAGAATTGTGTTCCCCTCGCGGCTGCCAGCTTGGACATTCCCCTGTCAGATTTGGTTAGGTGAACTCAAGCGTCAGCCTGTCAGGGTTATGCCCATCACCCTAACAAGCGCTAGCGCTGCCACGAAATTATGGGGTGGTGGAGATCCGACCGTGAGCGCATGCCAAGAAACCGCAGGGAGAAAACTGCCGGCATCTCTGAATTTAAATGAAGGAGAATGGGCCGGTCACTGGGGGATGGGAGCAGATTAGGGCGGCCAACTGACCCGAAAAATCTGGTTTGGCCTGCTCTTGTGCCTTCAAAAATTCATTCGTTTATACCCCACCTTTCTCCTCAACAGGGACCCAGTGCCACTTGTAGCGTTCTCCTCGCCTAAGTTTTATCCTCACAACAACCCTGTAAGGTAGGTTAGAGTGAGAGTGTGACTGGCCCAAGGTTCCATGGCAACGTGGGGATTCAAACCCAGGCCTCTCAGATTACCAAACCAGTCCAGAACTCTTAGCTACTACACCACAGTGACTTTAGTAACAGCCGGATGTACCGAGATCAGAAGGAGACGGCTTTCATGTTATAGAGATAAGCACTGAGTGCCATGGGAATGCGGTCCAAGCTGCACAGGAACACAGGCTGATAAAAAAGTTGGCAACCACAGAGTAGAAATGTGCAGTCTAATCCTTGGCATGTGTCCTCAGAAGGCTAAATGGACTCGACTCCCACATAAGTGTATGTAGGACTGCAGGCTGGGAGCTATGAATTCCAGTCCCCACACATAAATTAGAGGACCCAGAGCAATAACTCTGTATCAGTGCGGTTTAGTGCTTAGAATGACTAGGATTTTGGAGGCCTGGATTCAAATCCCCACACTGCCATGAGGCATGCTAGGAGACCAAATAGGCAATCTCCCCCCCCCCCCCCGCTTAGACTACCTCATAATCCTTGTGAGTATAAAATGAGGAAAGGGAAATTATGTATGCTGCCACAGGATGGATGGGATAAAAATGCATTACACTAAAAGACTTAAGAGGCATCACACTGCCATGATTCTCTTTTGCGGTATAGTGGTTAAGAGGGTTGGACTGGTATCTGGGAGACCCAGGTTCGAATCCCCTCCATGGAAGCTCTCTTGGTGACCTTGGGCCAGTCACATTCTGTCAGACTGACTTACATCACAGGGTTTTTTTTTAAAGGATAAAATGGACGACAGGAGACCAATGTAAGCCGCTTCAGGTCCCTTTTGGGGAGAAAGGTGGGGGGATAAATGAATTAAATAAATAAAATTTATTTTGGTTTAAATATTATTTCCAGAGCAAGACAGGCGTAGTAGAGGAGGGATGAGGGAAAGGCAGACAAAGAGACGAGCGGGGCGGAACACACAGGGAAAATACATTTGCCAGCTTTCTGCTTGCCCCTATGCAAAAAGAAGAAGAGGAGGAGGAGATTGGATTTATATCCTGACTTTCACTACCCAAAGCAGTCTCAGAGCAGTTTACAATCTCCTTTCCCTTCCCCCTCCCACAACAGACACCCTGTGAGGTAGATGGGGCTGAGAGAGCTCTCTCGAGAACTGCCCTTGAGAGAACAGCTCTGAGAGAACTTGAGACTGACCCGAAGTCACACCAACAGCTGCATGCGGAGGAGTGGGGAGTCAAACCCGGTTCTCCCAGGTTAGAGTCCACATTCCTAACAGCACCTGTCTGTAGAGACCGTTACCAACCAGAACGGAGAAAAACGCCTTGCCCCTTTAATGGAGGCTTAGTGGTTCCAGGTGCTGTGATCAACCTCCACCTGCCCATTTCCACGCCTTCCGCCTCTATTAAAGGGGCAGGACAGTTTTCTCCCGGCCAGCTGGCAACCCAGTCCCATGCTGCAGGTTCAGGTCTCTTGTAGGGCTGTGCCTAGCTCCAAAAGCCCCGGCATCTCCGCCTAAGGGAAGCGAGCTGGACGATGCGGCGAGAGCGCAGCATCCTCTCCTGGCCATGGGTGACCTTGAAAGTTTACAAGGCGGGTGGGACGCTGCCTTTCCCAGGCCTAATTAAGCGCCGCTTTCCCACCGGGGCGCTTCCTGCCCAGTTGGCTCGGCTCTGACCTACTTCGCCCGCTGAATATTTAACAGGAGGCGAAAATAACGAGCCGGACGCCCCAGCCGAGCTCCCGAGAGGCTTTGATCGCCGCATGCGGTTGACATAAATGGAGTCCTCAAAGGGTTGGCAACGGGGAGCTGGGCTGCGTGTGCACCGCCGGCTCGAGGAGGCATCGATCAGCCACTAGGGGGCAGTGGCGAAGCCTCGGACCGAAGGGACGGGCGCCGCGGCTGGCTGGACGATACGGCGCGCGGAATCACAACGCTGTGCTTGGGTTGCCAGCCTCCGGGCGGGGGCTGGAGATCTCGGGGAATCACGGCTACTCGCCAGACTGCATACATGGTGTTGTGTCCTGGGATCAGAGGGCTGAGCTGGCGAAACACAGCCAAGCTTCGCTCTCTGAGAACAATAGGGACTAGGTTCCTGAGCTCGCCAGTAGTGAACCAATGGCAGCATTGGCGGGCGATTCAAACCCGCCAATAGGAATATAGGGCCGTCCCCCCTAACTGTATATAGTTGGCCTCCGGCCGTTACTGTGTGTTCTTGTCTTATGTGAAGTACGAATAAACGCGTCTTCTCTTATGTCGTCGTCCGAGTCATGAGGGCCGAAACCCAGTACTTTACACATTGCTTGTTTGTTTAAAACGTTTATTCCACTGCTCCTGGAGAAAATGGCTGTTTGGGGAGCTGGGCTGCATGGCATTAGACACTACCGACGTCCCTCGTCTCATAAGAACATACGAGAAGCCCTGTTGGGTCAGGCCAGTGGCCTTTCCCATCCATAAGAACATAAGAGAAGCCAATGTTGAATCAGGCCAATGGCACATCTAGTCCAACACTCTGTCTCACAGAGGCCAAAATATACCAGGTGCCATCAGGAGGTCCAGCAGTGGGGCCAACACTCTGTATCACACAGTGGCCAAAACCCAGGGGCCATCAAGAGGTCCCCCAGCAGGGGCAGAATTCCAGAAGTTGCCCCTCTCCCCGAGCACCAAGAACACAGAGCATCACTGCATAAGAACGTGAGAGAAGCTATGCTGGTTCAGGCCAGTGGCCCATCTGGTCCAACACTCTGTGTCAAGCAGTGGCCAAAACCCAGGGGTCATCAGGAGGTCCCCCAGCCTGGCCAGAACTCCAGAAGCCCTCCCACTGTTGCCCCTCCGAAGCACCAAGAACACAGAGCATCATTGCATAAGAACATAAGAGTAGCCATGTTGGATCAGGCCATTAGCCCACCCAGTCTAACACTTTGGATCACACAATAGCTCAAACCCAGGTCCACCAGTGGGGCCAGATCTCCAGAAGCCCTCCCACTATTGCCCCCCCCAAGCACCAAGAATACAGAGCGTCACTTGCCCCAGACATAGCATTCCATCTCTACCTTGTGGCTAATAGCCACTGATGGACTTCTGCTCCATACGTTTATCCAGTCCCCTCTTGAAGCTGTCTGTGCTTGTAGCCGCCACTTCCTGCAGCAGTGAATTCCACGGGTTAATGACTCTTTGGGTGAAGAAATACTTCCGTCGACCTGTTTTAATCAATTTCACTCATCAATACCCCGACTTTCACTACCCAAAGCAGTCTCAGAGTGGCTTGCAATCTCCTTTCCCTTCCCATCCCCACAACAGACACCCTGTGAGGCAGGTGGGTCTGAGAGAGCTCTCTTGAGAACTGCCCTTGAGAGAACAGCTCTGAGAGAACTTGCGACTGACCCAAAGTCACACCAACAGCTGCATGTGGAGGAGTGGGGAATCAAACCCGGTTCTCCCAGGTTAGACCTGTTCTAAGAGTTAACGATTCTTTGGGTGAAGAAATACTTCCTTCGACCTGTTCTAAGCCTCCTGCTCATCAATTTCCCTGAGTGCCCACGAGTTCTTCTATTGTGTTGCCTCCCTGCATCCCATTCTCTCCAGTTCCACCATTAAACCACTATGTATTTATGAATCTGGCGTTGGCACCCCTAAGCACTGCACCCAGCCAAAAGGAACCCAACACCCATGGAGTGTAGTTTATCAGATTTTGACAACTGGCCCATAGGTTTGCCAACACCGGGTTAGGAAATTCCTGGAGATTTTGGGGGGTGGAGCCTGGGCAGGATCTGGGGCGGGGGAGGATTCAGCAGGGTCTGATGCCATCAATTCCACCCTCCGGAGCAGCCATTTCCTCCAGGGGAACTGATCCTCTGTCAGCAAGAGAGCAATTGTAATTCCAGGAGATCTCCAGGCCCCACCTGGAAGCTGGCAAGCCCAAGCCCAAGGATGAGCTTGACAGCTCCAGGCCAACAGTCAAACTGAGAAACGTATCCTGCCTTAATTTCTTCACCATATTCACTGACTTCATTGATATCCCATTTTTCTCCTCAAATGGCTTTGAGCATTCTCCCCGCCTCCATTTTACCCTCACAACAACCCTGTGCGGGGGGCTAGGCTAAGTGTATGTGATTGGCTCAAGGTCACCCGGCCAGCTTCCGTGGCAGAGCAGAGATCTCTCAGGGGGTGCTGCAAAATGTGGTCTCCCATCCAGGTATTAATCAGGGCCAACCCTGTGAAGAAGGAGGAGGAGGAGATTGGATTTATATCCCGCCCTTCACTCAGAGTCTCAGAGCGGCTTACAATCATCTTCCCTTCCTCATCCCACAACATTGTGGAGTAGGTGGGGCTGAGAGAGCTCTGAGAGAACTTGTGACTGACCCAGGGTCGCCCAGCAGCTGCATGTGGACGAGTGGGGAATCAAATCCAGTTCTCCAGATTAGAGCCCACCTCTCTTAACCACTGCACCAAACTTAACGGATGAGATCAGGCTGGTCAGGTTCTTGAAGCTGCTCTGAAAAGGGAAAGTGGGGTGGAAATATTTAAAGAAAGAAAGAAATACATTCAGAAATACAACAGTTCAATTCTCCTTCCATGCCAGGGCAGTTCCCTACTAGCAGCCTCCTGTTTCTATTAGTTGCCCATAAACACGCACCGTGTTCGATTCAGCGGGCCCCAAGTTCTGCCGGACAGATGCAGCACAAACTTCCCAGCCACAGACCATCTCAAGAGCCGTTAAGGTGCCAGAATGCCTCCCATCCTCCAAAGTTAGGGGTTGATCTTTTCTCTGTTTTTATAACAGGACGGGGTGTCCTTTACCTATAGGATTAAACTGTCCAGCTATATTGGTGGTGGAAAGTATTGTCAGGTCTCAGCTAACTGGGAACCCCTGTAGGGTTTCCAAGGCCAGAGATGAGCAGAGGTGGTTTGCCATCTCCTGGCTCTGCATTGCAGCGGTGGGCTTCCTAGGTGGTCTCCTATCCAAGTACTAACCAGGGCCAACCCTGCTTAGCTTCCCGAAATCTAACAAGGACAGGTTTGCCTGTGCCATTTGGGTTGAGGCAAAGCCAGATTGCGCCACTGGAAAACCCGAAAACAAGAACAAAGTGTCAATACCTTCCATTAGGCTCAACCAAATCTGCTTAACAACATTGCACAAGTATTCGAGGTCATCTAAGGTGAGCATATTTTGAGAAGCAAAAAAAAAAAGGGGGGGGACACCTATTTCCCGACTAACTACTTCAAACAACCGGTCACTGTGACAAATCTCATTTGAAACACTCCTACTCTTTAAGCTGTGATCATTGCTACTGATTAGGGACATGCCTAACCTTCCAACCCAGAAAGTGGGCATTGTCATCTGTTTTTTTTAAAAAGAGCCCCAAAGTGGACGGACACACACACACACACACAAAGATGACGTGTCTCCTAAAAAAGAGGGCATCTGGGAACCCTAGTTTGTCAGAACGGTTGTTCAGGAAGGAAGACTGCCAGGTTTGGTCCACTGCCTGTGTTAAGAACATAAGAGGAGCCAATGTTGAATCAGGCCAATGGCCCATCTAGTCCAACACTCTGTCACACAGCAACCAAAATACACCACGTGCCATCAGGAGGTCCAGCAGTGGGGCCAGGACACTAGAAGCCCTCCCACTGCTGCCCCCTCCAGCACCAAGAATAGAGTGCATCACCTGCCCCAGACTGAGAGTTCCCATCTATACCCTGTGGCTAATAGCCACTGATGGACTTCTGCTCCATATGTTTATCTAATTCTCTCTTGAAACTGTCCATGCTTGCAGCTGCCACCACCTCCTGTGGCAGTGAATTCCATCTGTTAATCACTCTTTGGGTGAAGAAGGACTTCCTTTCATCTGTTCTAACCCGACTGCTCAGCAATTTCATGGAGTGCCCACGAGTTCTTGTATTGTGAGAAAGGGAGAAAAGGACTTCTTTCTCAACCTGCTCAATCCCATTGATAATCTTATAAACCTCGATCATGTCACCCCTCAGCCGTCGTTTCTCCAAGCTGAAGAGCCCCAGGCATTTTAACCTTTCTTCATAGGGAAGGTGTTCTACTAGCCCATAAGATTGCTTTGTCTTTAAGGTGTCCCAGGAGTCTGGTTTTTAATAGGAAGATTGGCCTGTCTGGAACCATATTTTGAATGGAACAAAGTTTGGCACCTTTAAGACCAACAAAGTTTAATTCTGAGCATCAGCTGACCTGTGCATGCACACTTCCTCAGATATCGGAAGTATATTTTAATATTCTAAAATAATATTAATATTAATTAATATTTAATATCCAGGTATCTGAAGCAGTGTGCCATGCACATGGGAGCTTATACCCAGAATTAAACGTTGTTGGTCCTAAAAGTGCCGCTGGACTCAAACTTTGTTCTCTGGCTTCAGACCAACAGGGCTACCTGCCTGAATCGTGTTTTTTTTTAATGGTTAGTTAAAATAAAATATGGAGACAGGAGGAAAGCACAATGTATGGCAAACTGCAGTTTTTGCATGCGATATATTTTTAAAGGAAACACTACGGAGCAGTCCTTTCTGCTTGCATTCACACAAGATGCTTTACCAAGCTCCCCAGTTCTGAGAAACAGATGGAATGGGTTTAAAAAGAAAAAAAAGTCAATCCTTCCCATACCGGGAGTCGAACCCGGGCCGCCTGGGTGAAAACCAGGAATCCTAACCGCTAGACCATATGGGAAAGTCGTGCTTATTCAGCCTTCGCCACCAGGGTCAAGACAAGAGAGGTAAGCTGCAGTTTCCGGCTGCCGTCTAGCGTAGGAAAATGGAAGTACACCATTGGTTTCATACTAAATGGAGGGGGGGGTTTCTAGGTTATTTGAAAGCAGAATCAGCGAGAATTTGGACTCTCGTCTTTCGAATCCTAAATAAATCAAGCTTACTCGGAAGTCAATCTGACAGATTTACTGTAGCGATAACTTCCCAGTCAACAGGGCTCCGCTTGGCTCGGGTGGGCAGCCCTCTCGGCCTGAAGCAACAGAACTAAGTTCGAGTCCAGCGGCACCTTTAAGACCGACACAGTTTAATCCTGGGTGCCAGCTTTCATGCGCATGCCCACTTCTTCAGAGACCCAGTTGATGCCCAGAATTAAACTCTGTTGGTCTTAAAGGTGCTCCTCCTGGACTCCAACTTTGTCCCCGGGCTTAGCTTGGGTCGGGATGGGGGGCGTTCCTATTCACCCTCAGAGACCCTGACCAATGTTCCCTCTAAGCTGTGGAGTCTTGTGAGCAAAAGTTCTACCTGGTGAGCTACTGGCATTAACGTTTTGTGAGCAAGCGATTTGGCTGCTGCATAAATTAGATTGCTCTGGGGCCGTCCTTCCTGAGCTAAGACAAAAATGTGTCAGCCAGAGGCTAAACAACTGTGAGCTAGCTCACACTAACTCAGCTTAGAGGGAACACTGATGACATATTTAACTTTTCATGCCCCGGGCTCAGCCCCGATCCTACACACGGAGTTTGGCTCGGAATCCAAAGCGGGGAAGATCTTCTTCCTAGTTCAGCCGGCTTTAGAACTGCAGCTTTAATGGATTTCCACCGGGAGGGGTGGGTTAGTTCCTGGTGGTGGTGGTGGGAGGTAATCGTTCGCACCTGGGAGGATTAAAGGCTGACCCGTTTTAAGGGCGGCCCGGCTCCCCTGCGCTCTTAAGATCTTCTTCGGTTTTGTTGATCTTCTAGTCAAAATGGGGTGGCGGCTTGTAGTTAGGTGAGTAAGTTTCGGGGGGGGGGTTCAGCTGATTTCTGGTCCCTTCTGCCGATGGTGCTTCCTGGCACCTGTGTGTCTAATGCATTTGGTGTGTGGAGGGGGGCTTTCTGTCTCATGGTTTCTCCAGGGATGGGGGAGGTCTACCTGGTGGGGAGGGGCACATCTTTCGCGGCTGGGGGGTGAATTGGGAATGGTTCCAAATCAATATCGCTGTGCCCACAAAGAAAGGGGCTGGGGTTGCCAGGTCCTCCCCCCCCCCCGCCACTGGCAGGGGAGGGTGGGGAGGGTTGCCACTTGCCAGCTCCAGGTTGGGAAATTCCCGGAGATTTGGGGATGAAGCCTAGGGGGAGGACAGGGACCCCAGTGGGGTAGGATGCTGTATTTTCCATTCCCCAAAGCATCCATTTTCTCCAGTGGAACTTATTCTTGTAGTCTGGAGATGAGCTGGAATTCTGAGGGACCTGTAGGCTGGCATCCCTAGGAGAGGCTATTAGCTTAATTTTATTTACTGATTCATCTGCCTCCCTTCCCCCAATGGGAACCCAAAGCAGCTGATATCACTTTCCTCTTCTCTGTGATATCCTCACAGCAACCCTGTGAGGTAGGTTAGGTTGAGGGTGAGTGGGCCCAAGGTCACCCAACAAGCAGAGTGGGGATTTGAACCTGGGTCTCCCCGCTCCTATAGTCCAGCACTCTAACCAGTACACCACTCTGGCTCATAGGCAGATGCATCCCACCTTTCTGTAGTATGTGTGCAGTATAAATGACTGGTGGGAGGCCTGGGACCTATCTGGGTATATTGGTTAGCTGAACTTTCTCTAGTGGACTAGAGAGGAAGGGGTTAAGGAATCTGGATCCCTCCGTTCTTTTTACCCAGTCCAGGCCTGGTTTTTTGGAAAACCCACTGTAGGTCTGGAGTTCTCCCTGAATTTACAATGGCTTTCCAGGCTACAGAGAAAATTCCCATGGAGAAAATGGCTGCTGGGGGGGCGGCGGGCTCTATGGCAGGGGTGGCCAAACTCTGGTTTGGGAGCCACATGTGGCTTTTTCGCACATATTGTGTGACTCCCGGCAGGGCGGCTGGGGAAGCGAAGGGCAGCCATGCTGTTCCTTCCATCCTTCCTTCCATTTGCTTTCTTCATTTCTTTCTCTTCCTCTCTTTCTTTCCGCCGCTTTCATTCTTTCTTTCCACCTCTCTCTTTCTGTGTCAAACAAATATATATCATTGGACAAATGAATATCATTATCAATATCTGTTTTTACCCCTTTTGCTGCCTCATTTAATGTTAACAAAAAGCAAATCTGCATATTTTCAAAATAAAAACATTTGTAATATCTGTTCATGTCTTGCAGCTCTCAAACATCTGATGTTTATTCTCTGTGGCTCTTATGCTGAGCAAGTCTGGCCACCCCTGATCTACGGTATCATACCCTGCTGAGCTTTCTCTACTCCCCAGACTTGGCCCTCCCTGGGCTCCCAGATCTCCAGGAATTTGGCAACCCGGAGTTGGCGACCATAGCTCACTGTCGTAATTACCCTTGTAACTCTGTCTTTTCCAGATTGTTCCTTTTCTGCCTCCTGGCCCCTGGAAGCTTGCCTCAGTCAGTTCCTACAACAGGTACTTGCAGCTGTACACTTGCAGAATGTGTTTGTTGGAACTGATGTATGTGGAATTCGCTGCCAGAGGATGTAGTTGTGGTTACGGGAATAAACAGCTTTCAAAGGAGATTAGATTGCTTCATGGAGGATAAGTCTATCAATGGCTACTAGCCATGGTGGCTAAGGGGAACTTCCACGTTCAGAGGCACTAAGCCTCTGAATCTCAAGAGCCAGGAGGCAATACCAGGGGAAGGCCTCAGCCTCTATTCCCTGCTGTTGGACCTCTGGAGGAACTGGTTGACCACTGTGTGAGACAAGATGCAGGACTGGATGGACCACTGGTCTGATCCAGCTGGGCCGTTCTGATGTTCTTATGAAGGTCTTGGCTTCTCTGCCTTGTTGTTGGCCCTCCAGAGGAACTGGTTTGCCACTGTGTGAGGCAGGATGCTGGACTAGATGGACCATTAGTCTGATCCAGCAGGGCTCTTCTTATGTTCACATTAAGGCCTTGGCCTCTATGCCCTGTCGATGGACTTCCAGAGGAACTGGTTGGCCAGTGTGTGAGACGGGATGCTGGACTAGATGGACCACTGGTCTGATCCAGCAGGGCTCTTCTGATGTTCTTATCTACTCCTGCTCTTGGTCTGTTCAGAGAGGGACAAAAGTTCTTGCTTTGAAAGTCAGGAGGAGATCCTTTTGTTTGATCCTGTGGACATTTCTAAGAGTGGTAGCTGGTTCTCTCTGCAGCTTTCCTCTGTCCTAAAGGGTGGCTGTTTCAAAAGCTCTTCCTTCTGAGAGCATCTCGACATGGCAAATGTTGGAAGAAGGGGTCCATTTCCCGTGACCCAGAAATCCATTGAGGGCCCCCAAGCAGAGCAGGTGTTGCTTGGCATAGGGGCCCGCCAAGTTGGGCGGCGGCAATTACAGCTGTCAACCTCCAGATGGGGTCTGGAGGTCTCCCAGAAGCACAGCTGATCTGCAGACTAGAGAGGTCAGTTCCCCTGGTGAAAACAGCTGCTTTGGAGGGTGGACTCTATATGACACCCTGCTGAGGTCTCACAACTCCCAAATCTCCAGGGATTTTCCAACCTGGAGCTGGCAGCAGTGGGTGTTCTGACCTATCTAGAACCTGCAAGTTCTCCTTCTCTGGTCTGCGAGCACTTATGCCACCATCGTTTAGCAGAAGTGAGCCGATATGGCTGCAACCTCCTCTGATGCTGTAACGGGCTCGGAGAAAGTTGTTGCATGTTTCCCATTCCTCGCTGCACCTTGGGAGTTACCTTGCACCCCCACCTTTGCTGACCCTTGGCGCATGGCATGTCAAAGGAGGGAGAAGGCTGTTGAGGCACAGCTGCAGTCCTGGCATGTCGGAGCCAAGCTCTGAATTGTATTGGAAGGCTGTGATGGAAACTCCAGGGGCATTTGATGCTGAAGAGGCTGCCGTGGAGAGGTGGGTTGGCTCTTCCCCACTTTCCCCATCAAAGAATCTACCTGGGGCTGCTTCTAAGCCTTTTCCCCCAGGATGCACAACACAGGATTCCCCTTCTGCCAGGACTCAAAGCAGCATCCTTGATAGTGTCTCTTAACCCCCTTTCTCCAGAACCACAGCAAATCTGTATTCTTCCTGGTGTATATTTCAGCCTGTGAAAAGCACCTGCGGGGTTCACTTGCTGAATGCCAATGTGTATTTCGGCCCTTGGGGAAAGTGCCGCCAAGTCGTAGCTGATTTATGTTGACCCCGTAGGGCTTTTGAGGTGAGAGATGTTTAGAGGTGGTTTTTGCCATTGCCTGCCTCTGCGTAGTGACCCTGGATTTCTTTGGTAGTTTCCCATCCAAGTGCTAACCAGGACTGACCCTGCTTAGCTTCTGTGCTCTGGCTAGATGTGCTCTGACTATCCAGTTTGGTGTGGTGGTGAAGTGCACGGACTCTAATCTGGGAGAACCGGGTTTGATTCCCCACTCCTCCACTTGCACCTGGCTGGATGACCTTGGGCAAGCCATAGTTCTGTCAGAGCTGTTCTTGAAAAAAGAGCAATTTCTGTCGGAGCTCAGCCCCATCTACTTCACAGAGTGTCTCTTGTGGGGAGGGGAAGGGAAGGGAGTTTCTAAGCCGCTCTGAGACACCTTTGGGTAGTGAAGGGTGGGGTATAAATCCAATCTCTTCTTCTAGTTCAGACTAGCCTGGGCCATCCAAGGCACGGGGGCATTTTGGCCCTTCGACTGTCCAGATTCACAGGGCTGGTGGTGATTCTGACTGGGGGAAACAGTCAGGCCCCAGCACAATTCCTCATCTTGCAAGGGAGATGGGTGGCCACCTCGCCTTGGCCATGCTGGCTGTCGCTTGTGTGGCTGCAGTCTGCATCTTGGATCGAAGAGGGTGGGGAGCAGGCGGTCAGTTCCCTGACTGTTTTTCTGTCTTCCAGGTCGTGTCACTGTCGAGTGCCTGGGCAGCCTTGCCCGGCTCAAGTTGAACCCAGGCTATTTCCAGAACAAATACGTCAGCTTCGCTGCTGTTGGTGAGTCTTGGAGCTCCTCCTCCCATTCCTGCCTCAGATATGGGTGAAATGGTAGGCCTGTGCGGGAGAGGTCTCCAACGGGGTGCCCGTGGGCGTCATGGTGCCTGTCAACACCTTTCCTGGTGGCCGCCAAGTGTTTTTAGAAAGCGAGAGGACAGAGGTGGGGCTCTTGCGCACTAAAGCTTCTGATGGGCCATGGGAGACTTGATCAGTTGTGTAGAAATTTTTTTTTGGGGGGGGGGGTTGTGTGTGCGTGTGTGCGCACCTGGAAGGCACATTAACCTCTGGTGACTGGCCCCTATTGGGGGCCTGGAGGATATTCAGAGAGGTGGCTGAATAAAGCCTGCCTCTGTCCTCCCAACTTGGTATTCCATGGAGTCTCCCATCCAAGCACTAAACACAGTCGACCCTGCTTAGCTTCTGAGATCTGACCCAACTGGGTTTGCCTGGGCAATCCAGGTCAGGGCCGTGAGGCAGATTTTTGAAAATGTTGCTTTGGCAGCAGCTGCCACCACAGCCCAAGAATCTTTACTGCATGACTGAAAGTAAGCTGCGGCAGCCATTTTGTGGCTGGGTCCGCCTCCTGCGGCAGCCATTTTGTGGCTGGGTCCGCCTCCTGCGGCAGCCATTTTGTGGCTGCAGTGCCCACCACCCTGTGCCAGAATTCCAAAGGTGCCTGCAGGCTCAAAAAGGTGGGGGGGCCGCTGCTGTACAATGAACAACTCTCCTGTTACTTGAGGGGTGAGGGATGATGAACCGCACACTTCCCAGATTCTAGAGAGCAGCCAGATCTCTGTGTTGCCTTTCTTGCTTAATATAACCTCCTTAAAGGGCATGAGCTTTTCTCCCCAAGGGGGATAAAATAATTTTATGGGTGCTAAGTGACTTTTGCTGCCACCCCAAATCCTGCGTGACATCATAGAACTGGCACTCGATGTTGGACGTATCGGGCCTTTGCCGAGGCCCACATCGTGCTCAGAGATGTGAGTGGGGTTGCCAATCTCCAGATGGTGGCTGGAGATCTCCTGCTATCACAGTTGATCTCCAGACGACCAAGATCAGCTCCCCTGGAGAAAATGGCTGCTGTGGGGGTGGACACCCTGCTGAGATCCCTCCCCTTCCCAAGCCCCGCCCTCCCCAGGCTCCACCTCCCAAATCTCCAGGTTTTTCTCGACCCAGAGCTGGCAGCCCAAGATGTGAGGCTGTCTTCAGCATATATGGCTCCCAAAACCGACTTGCTCTGGATAGCGGTGGGCTGTACACAAAGCAGCACGCTGTATGTGGTCAGGCCCTGAAAAAGTGAGACTGGGCTTCTGACAATGGAAGCAGAACCTTATCGGCTGCACTTTACCACAGATAGGGGTGCCAGCCTCCAGGTGGGGCCCGGAGACCGCCTGCTTTTACAACTGATCTCCGGCTGAGCCAGTTTGGTGTAGTGGTTAAGTGCGCGGACTCTAATCTGGGAGAACCGGGTTTGATTCCCCACTCCTCCGCTTGCACCTGCTGGATGACCTTGGGCAAGCCATAGTTCTATCAGAGCTGTTCTTGAAAAAAGAGCAGTTTCTGTCAGAGTTCTCTCAGCCCCACCTACATCACAGGGTGTCTGTTGAGGGGAGGGGAAGGGAAAGGAGATTGTAACCACTCTGAGACTCCCTTGGGTAATGAAGGGTGGGATATAAATCCAATCTCCTCTTCTCTTCTTCTGATAGAGGTCAGGTCCCCTGGAGAAAATGGCTGCTTTGAAGGGTAGACTCTATGGCATTGTGCCATGCTGAGGCCCTCCCCTCCCCAAACCCCGCCCTCAAAGTCTCCAAGTAATTTCCAACCCAGACCTGGCAACCCTAACCACAGATAAGGTCTCAGAAACCCCAAACTGGCTCTGTCCACACTGTATTTACCTGGAAGGAAGTCTGTCCTCCCCACCACAACATGTTCCATCAATAAAGGGGGGTGGGCTGACCTCCCTCTGGGTCAACTGAGTACTTGGGGTGCATCTGGAATATATTTCCAGCTGAGATTCAGCCTTTCTGTGGAGTGTTTTACCAGGCTAGGGAAGACAGTGCTGTAGAGCAATCCCACTCTGTCTAAAATGGCCTCATTCTCTTTCTTTCTAGACAAGTTTGGCAGGTCTTGGCCCATAAACCAGACCCTGGCCACACAATGTGGATACACCATCCTTCAGGACGTCTGGGGAAACCTTGAATTCCGTGCCTCCTTGATCAGCTGCTATGCTCAGATGGTGGTACGTAAGATGTGAGCCAAGCTTCTGCACTGTGTAAGAAGCAGCCCTAGTACTGAATCGCTTCAGATAGCCCCCAACAAACTTTATCACCGTGCTCCACATAATTCTCTGAGGTCCTTTCTGGCATTGCCATGGTGGTAGAGAGAGCATTAAGTCACACCTGACTTATGACTTCCTTGTAGGGTTTTCAAAGGAAGAGACATTCAGAGGTGGTTTGCCAATGCCTGCCTCTGCATAGACCCTGGACTTTCTTGGTGGTCTCCCATCCACACACTAACCATGGTTGACCCTGCTTAGGCTATCCAGGTGGGGGGCTACCCACCAGTTTTTCTGTTTTAGAATGGGCTAGGCAAGGATTTTCACACTCAAAATGCATACTGCATGAAAGTCTGAGGACTAGTCAACCTTGGTGGTGGTGGGGGGGAAGTGCCGTTGAGTCACAGCCGACTTACGGTGGCCCCAGAGGTCTTTCAAGGCCAGAGACGTTCAGAGGTGGTTTACCATTGCCTGCCTTTGTGTGGCGGCCCTGGATTTCTTGGCAGCCTCCCATCCAAATAGCTATTCAATTAAGCTATTACTTTAGAATCTCATAGGTTTGTCAAGTAATACAGTTCTATACGCCAGCTAAGCTTTAAGTGATTCGTTTTATGTTTAATTTGTAACAAGTCTGGGTTTGATAGGAAAATAAGGATTGCATATATTTCAGTCTTCCCCAAAAAATTCTGTGGGGTCTTTTTCTAGAAGTAAAGTGGAGGGGGAACAAGGGTATTTTTTCCTTCCATGGTTTCAAAGGTTTCACAAGTTTTGCATCTCTACTTTGGGCACTGAGTTACTGCCTGAGAACTCTGGATTTTATTCTGCTTTCGGAATTTCCTGCATTGGAGAGCATTGGGCAGGGGGCAGCAAATGGATGCTGGTCAAGTGTAGTATATTTAGGCTGCGGTCGCACACACTAAATAATCCCCTTTCAATGCACTTTCGAATCGGATTTTGCCAGTTCACACAGTAAAATCCAGTTGCAAAGTGCACTGAAAGTGGGTCGAAGATGGATCATTTAGTGTGTGTGATCACAGTCTAAAGATATAGGAACCCTAGCTAAGCTCATGTCCTGGGTCACTGTAGTGCAGCGCTTATTGGGTCACTTTTCAGCAGGAAGTAACCATTCTTCAGGGGCACCTAAATTTCTAACCTGGAGGCGTACAGCAGTAACCCCACAACAGGCTTGCCAACTCCGAACTGGGAAATTCCCGGATATTTTGGGGTGGAGTCTGGGGAGGGTGGAGTTTGGGGAGGGGGTTCCCTCCAAAATTGCCTTCTCTTTAGCAGTGTAGTCTGTGGAGAAGGAGTTGTTCCAGGAGAGCCCTGGGTTCCCCTTGGAGACTGGTGATCCTGTTATATAGGGATGCCAGCCTCCAGGTGGGACCTGGGGATCCCCTGGAACTACAACTCATCTCCAGACTGCAGAGATCAGATCCCCAGGAGAAAAGGGATGCTTTGGAGGGTGGGCTCTGTGTCATTGTGCTCCACCGAGGTCCCTGTCCTCCCCAGGCTCCATCCTCAAAACTCTGGGAGTTTTCCAACCAGAATCTGGCAACCCCTAACCCTCAGCCCCAGCCCGTGGCCGTGGGAGACATGGCAACCCTGTGCACTACATGAGAATACAAATCTAGAACCAATGAGATGCCTCCCCTTGCAATTACATGGTGTAGTACTTAAGACAAGAAACTCAGGGCTATTTTTGGGCAGGAACGCACAGGAATGGAGTTCTGGCTGGCTCCTAAGTTAGCCACGCCCAGCAGGAACTCATTAGCATAATAGGCCACACCCAACAGCAGAAACTCACTAGGACTGGCTACATTAGGGGTGTGTAGCCTAACATGCAAAGGAGTTCCTGCTACAAAAAAAGCCCTGGGTTTTGACAACAAACAGAATACGAAGCAAAAGGTAGGTGTGGTTGGATGACCACACTTCTGGCAACATGTGGGTGTGGCATAATATGCTAGTGGGCTGTGTGGTCAGGGGTGTGGCCTAATATGCTAATGAGTTTCTGCTGTTGGGTGTGGCTTTTTCTACAAATAACGCCCCAAAGAAACCTATAGACAAGGAACAACTTCTAGCCAGCCAGCCAGTCTACATGCCTAGTTCATCCCCATCCCACCCATAATGTGTCCAGCCTTCCCCCAATCCCTTAAGAGGCTTCAGGTCAGAGGCCTCCATTGACAGGAACTGTAGGTTTGCACAGGGAATTGCAGTGCTTAAAGGTGTAACAGCCCTGTTAGATGATCGTCTTGATCCCACCAGCCCCGTCCTATAGTCTAAAGTCCCCCAAGCAGCCCTCGCTCACGCCCTCTGCTCTCCTACTAACTAAATCCTACCCCATCTCAGATCGTCATCCCCTCCCCTCCTCCCAAGTTCCTGCTGTTCTATCCTGCAGCCCCCTAACCTCTGCATTTGTCCCATAACATCCTCTATCTTCTGGGACTTTATCCAATCCTTAGCTTTCCCCATTACAGTTCAAAGGGGTTGGCCTTCTTTGGCTGTAGTTAAATACTACCTTTCCCTTTGCCACACAAAGTGTGCCACAAACCTTCTGTCGGCTTTGTTTCCTGGCAGTTGGAGTGTTCATGAACATTCCATGCCTGCTGAGCTGATCAGTGTTGGAGGCTTCACAACGTATTACAGAAGGAAGGCTTTGAGTGCCAAGTGTGTTCTTCCTATTCTTCTGTCCTCAGGATGACGAGCAGTTCAGTCTGACGTTCCAAATCCTGGCAGCCACAAGCCCAGAGATGCATGATGCAGTTGCACTGGTGGTCCCTGTGAAGTGTTCCTATGGCCCGTGGCAGCCTCGGGAAATAATCTGTGAGGAAAACTACATGGAAGTGAGTCTTTTTAGCAGGCTTGAATGACCTTGAGGATTCTCCACTTAGCCATGCACCTCAATTAAAAAAAATAATAGGGTAACGCAGTACTGCATAAAAATAACACAATACCTTTAATTAAAAAAACCTCCACATATTTGCAGACACGTCTAACCCCCCCCCTTTCCAAAAGATAGGCTGATCTGAAGGTGGTGCTGTGCTGTTTTTTAAAAGAAGAGTATGAGTAACGCTGGATAGGAATAATGCAATACCTTTAACAACCTTTTTAAAAAGTCCTCCTATTTGCAGAGGCAGGAACTTATCTTCTGTCATTAGGACTTGAGTGGCACCTGTCAATCTGTTAGGTTTCAGATGCCCAGTAAGGTATTGGCTATCTGAAGCTAAACTTTCATGCTCCACTAAGCAATCCAAGATGGAAAGCGAAGCTTTTGTCAGGTGTGTATTCTTCCTAAACTACTGGAAGCAAAAAAGAGTCATGTTGCCCAGCCTGGTGAATGAGGAGTAGACTTGTTAATCTTGGAGCTCACAGTGAGGAGAAGACCCTCCTGTGAGGTCTACTGGTGAGGCCTTATCTTCGCTGCTCGCTAGCTCAGATCTAGGAGAAACATCTAGCAAAAGAAGACTGGAGTGCAAAATGAAAGGGAGGAAGCCACTAAGAGCCAGGGGCAACCTGTCTGGAGAAAGGGTTTACTTTGGTAAGTATACCTGATTAAACTGCTAGGCCCTCCAGATCAAACTTCTAGGCCCTCCTGTTCATCCATCATGAACAGTGGTCTGCTGGGTGTCTGAACTGATCTACAGTTTGGTGTAGTGGTTAGGAGTGTGGACTCTAATCTGGGAGAACCGGGTTTGATTCCCCACTTCTGCACATGCAACTGCTGGCATGACCTTGGGTCAGACACAAGTTCTTTCAGAGCTGTTCTCTCAAGCAGCTCTCAAAAGAGCTCTCTGCTCCAGCTACCTCAGAGGGTGAGGAGGGGTAGGGAAAGGAGATTGTAAGCCGCTCTGAGACTTCTTCAGATAGTGAAGGGTGGGGTATACATCTAATCTCTTCCCTTCTTCCCTTATATAAGAACATAAGAGAACATAAGAGAAGCCAATGTTGAATCAGGCCAATGGCCCATCTAGTCCAACACTCTGTCACACAGCGGCCAAAATATACCACATGCTATCAGGAGGTCCAGCAGTGGGGCCAGGACACCAGAAGCCCTCCCACTGCTGCCCCCCCCAGCACCAAGAATAGAGTGCATCACCTGCCCCAGACTGAGAATTCCCATCTATACCCTGTGGCTAAGAGCCACTGATGGACTTCTGCTCCATATGTTTATCTAATTCCCTCTTGAAACTGTCCCTGCTTGTAGCTGCCCCCACCTCCTGTGGCAGTGAATTCCATATGTTAATCACTCTTTGGGTGAAGAAGTATTTCCTTTTATCTGTTCTAACATCTAGCAAACATCTATCCCTTCCTTTATATTTCTGGAGTCCTAGGCAAGCACTAGAAAAAAAAACAGGATTAATAAGTCTATGGTAGGCCTACCATGCCTTTCTGGTGAGCTGCACTGGGATTAATAGGTTAATTGTGGAGATTTTAACTTAAGAAGCCACTCCAAGTCAAATTCCATGATGGCCCCACTACCAAATGGCAATGCTTGGAGAGCCCCTTTCCCCACATATTCCTTGTAAGTAAACTTGTCTACTTTTGACATAAATAAAAACATTAGTACCTGGTGGTGCTTTGGACCTGGAACAGGTCCGAAGTAGAGCCCTGCAGTTGACTTCTTAGGTTAGTTGACAACCTATGTGAGAAGCAGCAGGCAGCAAACACAGGTGACAGGCTCTCCAGAGTGTCTCAGTTATATTCTTCCCCCACTTTCAGGTTTCTGTAACAAGGAACGTACCGCCAATCTCTGATGGCTTTGTTCAAGATCAGCCTGAAGACTGGGCGGCTGCCTTCCCGGAGGTAACTTCTGCCCGCGGCCTAGCTAAAGAGGCTCGGTGGCTGGACTTGAAGAAGGGCACTAAGAGGGAGGAATACAGAGATTCTAGACTGTCACTTTCTTTCTATAGGCCAAAGCAGGTCTGCCATCTGTCTGGCAAATCGTCTTCCACATGGACACCCGGAAAAAGGCGATGCAGGTTGAGCAAGCTCATGCTGTTGGCTACGGAGTCAACACCACGGATTCAAGGATTGTGTTGAGGGCTTCCTACAACTCAACGGAAGCTCAGAAGATGGAGGTGGGTTTCCCGTGGATGGGAAGATGAGCATTCATGTGAAGCAGTGGAAGCTGGAGGGGGAACTGGGACTGATGAGAGACAGTTGAATGACTTGGTTCTTAGATGATGGATCACATAGTGACGGGTGTACTACCGGAGTGTTCCCTTGTATGAGAAGGAATCTCAAGATGGTACAGAACAATGGACCCCTGCCCCCGGGGCTAAATAGGGACATAGGGTTCTTATCTCACGACAGATGCTAATTTTTGGCCCCCGAGCATTTCCACTCTGCTGTAATCAAGCTGATTGCAATATGCACGGTACCTATGTGTCCTTTACAAGCGTTCTTTGCAGCACCCTTCCCAACTTTGGTTTCAGAGATCTCCATTTCTACTCTCCTCGTGTCTGACGAAGGAACCTTTGACTCTCAAAAGCTTAGACCCTGAAAATAGGGTTGCCGGGTCTGACCATCATGCCAGCAGGGGAGGGTGGGGAGCTTTCTAGGAGCAGGGAGGAGCACTGCGATGTTCCAACATAACCCGGAAGTGATGTAGGCACATCAGGGACATCAGGGACAATGCTTTGGTTTTTGGGCAAAACTCTATGGCAGAATTGGCTTCAAATCATTTTTTTGCCCCCAAACCAGAGTGTGTGTGTGCCCCCCCGCAACGTCCCCGACATGCCTACATCACTTCTGGGTTACGTAGGCACGTTGCAATAATTTCTGACTTCCTGTGGGTAAGAGGGGGGTGAACTGGAGGAGTAAAAGTAAAGGTTCCTTGCTCGAAAGCCAGTTGAATCTGACTCTAGGGTTGCGGTGCTCATCTCTGTTTCAAACCGAAGAGCCAGCGCTGTCCAAAGCGTTCCGTGGTCATGTGGCCGGCATGACTAAACACCAGCGCACGAACGCTGTTACCTTCCCGAAGTGGTACCTATTATCTACTTGCAATTTCTTGCTTTCGAACTGCTAGGTTGGCAGGAGCTGGAACTAGAGACGGAGCTCCTCCGTCTTGCGGCACCTGGTCTTGAACTGCTGAACTACTGACATTCCACAGCCTGCAGTTCAGCGTCTAACCACTGAGCCACCGCAGCTCTGGAGGAAGAGCGCCCAAAATCAGGGGACCCCTGCCTGCACCAGGGTGTGTGTGTGTCGGGCAACACTACCTGAAACTCTGGTTGGACTCTAAGGTGCTACTGAACTTGAAGCTGCTTCTGGACTTGAAGCGAAGATGGTACTAATCATCCATGGTGTGTGTACAAACTTCGTACAGTGATCTGAAGTGCCATTTATTAGTTAAAAATGTCGCAGCCTCTTTGCTTACAGCTGCACCCTCCATCTAGGGAGTCTGCTTTGGTCACAGGGGCGTTCTTGCTACTGTTTTCCGCCAGTCGCTTGTTCTTCTGTTGATACAAAATAAGGTTGGCCGATCCAAGTTTGCCTCTGCAGCCAGGAAATCTCTTACACCCTCGCCATGGCGAGGCCTAGAATGCTAAATAAGCATATATCCATTGAAGGACAGGCTCCTGTATGTATCCCAGCAAACAGGAATATCTCTCTAGTTCAGGGGTCCGCAACCCTTTTGAGCCTGGGGGTACCTTTGAGATTCTGACCTAGTGTGGTGGGCGCAGCAACAAAATGGCTGCCACCACAAAATGGCTCCCGCGGGAGGCAGAGCCAGTCCCAAAATGGCTGCCACGGCTTCCCTTCAGTCACACAGTGGAGATCCTTGTGCTGTGGGGGTCTGCACCGCTTAATGTCTCACGGGCAGTGTTCCCTCCACGCTGAGTTAGTGTGAGCTAGCTCACAGTTTTTTAGCCTCCGGCTCACAGATTTTTGTCTTAGCTCGGGAAGGAGGGCTTCAGAGCAAACTCATTTATGCAGCAGCCCAATCGCTTCCTCACGAGTTTTAATGCCAGTAGCTCACAAAGTAGAATCTTTGCTCACAAGATTCCACAGCTTAGAGGAAGCGTTGGTCGTGGGATTACTTAATGCTGTGCTTCAGTTCTTTCTGGCGGTTCCAGATTTCCAAAATCCTAAGGCATTGGCTATTGAACGTCCCGTTGTTGTGAATGCATCGGCTCACTCTGTGTAATCCATCTTGAGTCCCTGTGAGGAAGGTATTGCTATAAATATTGCAAATAATCAATACATGTTCGAAAGTTCAGAACTGTGTAGCATGCGACTTAGACGCAGCCTCTCACGTTCTGCAAATGCAGAGCAGAACCTGCCGCTGGTCCTGTTCTTGGCCCACTTTCTCATGCTTGCTAACGTTTTGTTCTCTAGGTCCGCGGCGTCCCCTTCTCTGCTGTGAGATCCACCACTTTCTACAAGCTGCGCTGGTTGCTCTTTATGGTAGACACCGCGGTGGCCTGTCCCGTAGGTAGGAAGAACAGGGAAGAAGTTCTTGGGACCTTAACCCAATACTGTCATTGGCAGGAGCTTCAGGTTTAAGCCTGTAGAGGGGCCTTCAGGCATAGGGGGTGAGCCATAACCTTTTTTCCCCCCATAGATGGAGTGATGTACACGAACGAGATCATCACCTGGACTATCCCGAAAGACATGTCTCCTCTCATGGTGGGAGTGAGTAACGTCAAGGAGCTGCGGGTGGAGATGGGTGTCGACCTGTCCAAGCTGCCTGCTCAAGAGATCGCCACTCGAGGATACCTGCTGGCCGCTGACAAGGATGCTATCACCCTGCAGATACCCATTGGTGCCCCGGGTGGCACTTATAAGGTGAATCTGAGATTTTATTTTGTTCATTCGTTCATTTGTACTTCATCTTTCTTTCCATTGGCACCCAAAGCAGCTTATATCAAACTCCTCTCCTCCATTTTTATCCTCACAACAACTCTGTGAGGTAGGTTAGGCTGAGAGTGTGTGACTGGCCCCAGGTCACCCAGTGAGGTTCCGTGGTGCCAGTGGGGATTTGAACCTGTGCCTTCCAGTTAACTAGCCTGATGCTCTTAACCACTACACCACACTGGCTCTCAGACAGCAGTGTTCTTAGGGCTCTATCCCCAACCTTTTTGGGCCTGCAGTAGCTGGACTTGGAATTCTGACACAGGTTGACGGGCACAGCAACAAAATGGCTTCCGTGGGAGGGAGAGCCAACCACGAAATGTCAGGGAGTGTGTTATGCATAACTCTAAAATAGTAATCCTTCAACTCTTGGAGAGCCAGTTTGGTGTAGTGGTTAACTGTGCAGACTCTAAGCTGGGAGAACTGGGTTTGATTCCCCACTCCTCCCCTTACACCTGGCTGGATGACGTTGGACAAGCCATGGTTCTGATAAGAGCTGTTCTTGAAAAAGAGCTGTTTCTGTCAGAGCTCTCTCAGCCCCACCTACCTCACAGGATGTTTGTTGTGGGGAGGGGAAGGGAAAGGAGTTTGTAAGCCGCTCTGAGACACCTTTGGGTGGTGAAGGGCGGGGTATAAATCCAATCTCTTCTTCTTTTCTTCAAGGGTAACTCTTCAACATTTCGGGCAGAAGTTCTGTTTAACAGGATGCCTTTTAAAAATGAACATATTTAGAAATATTTTTCTGGCATATGCACGGCTTACCTTCAGTCACGGAGTGAAGATCTTTGTGCTGCGGCAGCAGCTGCTGCCAAAGCAATTCCTCTCCCCCCCAAAAAACCAGTCTGCACAGCCAATCAGCTGCCCTGCTGAGCACCTCCCCCCCACCTTTCTAAGAAACACTTGGGTGTCAGGAAAGGTGTTAGGAGGTGCCCACTGGCGCAGCCTTGGGGACACGTGATCTAGCCTGGTATTTGATAGGGCTAACAGACAAATCCCACACTGCTTGGCTACTGTGGCCTGTGCTGCTGAAACCTTGATTGTGATGCCATCCCAACAGTAGCAGTGAGATGAGCTGAAGTGCATATTCTAACAGCACACTCCTCAGACCTGCGTTGTCAAACATAAAGCCCGGGGCTCTTATCCGGCCTGCGAGCAACTGATGTAGAAATAGCCCAGCAGGAACTTGACAGCACAGCTCATTAGCATATTGGGCCACACCTCCATGTTACCAGGAATGTGGCCATCCAGCCACACCCACCTTTTGCTTCTTATTCTGTTTACCTTGTTTGTTGTCAAAATCCCAGGGCTTTTTTTGTAGCAGGGACTCTTTTGCATATTAGGCCACACACCCCTAATGTAGCCAATCTTCCAAGAGCTTGCAGAGCTCTTCTTACAGGGGCTACTCTAAGGTCTTGGAGGATTGGCTACATTAGGGGTGTGTCGCCTAATATGCAAAGGAGTTCCTGCTACAAAAAGAGCCCTGTGAGTGACTCCTCTGCCTTAGACTAAAGACATCTGTGTTTCCGGAGTACTGGATCCCACATGCCAAGAATGAAATACTTATTGAGTGCTTCTACCCTGCTTTCCCCCCCAGTGGGGACTCAAAGCAGTCTATAGGAGTTTCCCCTCCTCATTTTAACCTCACAAAACAGCCCTATGAGATTATACAATGATTGGTCCAAAGAAGTCTTTCCGTAGGCTTCTGTGGCAGATACTAACTCGGGGATGCACCAGGAACAATGGGAGCTTTCCATCCCATAGGTCTGGGCAGTGGGCCCTCCTAACCACCGATTGGTTGTTCCTTCTTCCTGTAGAGCTACGTAGTTGCTGGGCAACTGGCAACCTCCTACAAAATCAACCCTTTCGTTGAGCATCTTTGGGAAGACGACCAGAGGGGCGTCACGAAGCATAGCATCTTGAAAGAGATCAGCACGCCTCCGCAGCCTGCGCCAATCATAATTAAAGATAGTAAGTAATTCATTGTGAAAACAGACAACGAAGTTGATATAAAGGCTGCCCCCAGGTGTCGGGGGGCCACCCCAATACCTGCTGCGGGGCAGGGGGGGAGGCCAGTTTGACTAGTCATGGATTCAACTGTATGAATCCAGGTGAATTCAGCCCTCCTAATCATGGTATGGATGAATACCACCTACATGGCCCTCAGCAGCAGAGCAGAGCAGCTGGAGGGATTCTGAATATGTCCAGAATTTACTTACCTGCCTGTTTGTGTGAATGGGGGGGATCTGTCCCTGAACTACCCCTCTAGGTCAGCAGCCTTTCATTTATAGATGGGGTGCAGAAGTATAAGAACATATGAGAAGCCAATGTTGGATCAGGCCAATGGCCCATCCAGTCCAACACTCCGTCACACAGTGGCCAAAGATACCAGGTGCCAGGGCTTTTTTTGTAGAAAAAGCCCAGCAGGGACTCATTAGCATAATAGGCCACACCCAACAAACTCATTAGCATATCAGGCCACACCCCTGACAGCACACCTTATTGGCATATTAGGCCACACCCCTACGTTACCAGAAGTGTGGTCATCCAGCCACACCCACCTTTTCCTTCTTATTCTGTTTACCTTGTTTGTTGTCAGAACCCAGGGCTTTTTTTGTAGCAGGAACTCCTTTGCATGTTAGGCCACACACCCCTCATGTAGCCAATCCTAATGAGTTTCTGCTGTTGGGTGTGGCCTGTTGGGTGTGGCCTGTTATGCTAATGAGTTCCTGCTGGGTGTGGCCAACTCAGGAGCCAGCCGGAACTCCGTTCCTGTGCGTTCCTGTCCAAAAATAGCCCTGCCAGGTGACATCAGGAGGTCCACCAGTGGGGCCAGGACACTAGAAGCCCTCCCACTGTTGATCCTCCCCACAAGCACCCGTGATCCAAGATGAGATGAAGGTCCTGCAGGAAGGATGGGCCCTACCTAGAGAGAAGAATGGCTCAGCTTCTTATGGTAACAGAAAAGACTGAACAGAAGTGCCCCCTTGGGAAGTGAGGATGTTCCTTTCTACTCCAGAAAGCAGAAAGGTTCATACTTGCTGGCTGAGCAGGTGGGAGACTTCGAGAAATGGTCTTCATTGTTGAACGTGCAAGGGAAATGATGGTTCAGCGGTATCACCTCTGCTTGGCAAACAGAAGGTTCCAGGTTCGATCCCCGGCATCTCCAGTTAAAAGGATCGAGTAGTAAGTAGGTAGTACGTGATGTGAAAGACCTCTGCTTGAGAGCCTGGAGAGTCACTGCCAGTCTGAGTAGACAATACTGACCTTGATGGACCGAGGGTCTCGATTCCGTATAGGGCAGCTTCATGCGTTCACATGGACCTGTCCTAGCTGATAGTTACCTTTATCGTGCAGGCACCAACATCCCTCTCCAGCTCTTCAATGTATCTGTTGGGCCCTTCCTGCCAGACGTGGAGCTGGTCAGTGTGAAAGTGGACGGTTCGGGCCCCTGGTCCCTACCAGAGGCTGAAAAGCAGGGCTGTACGGTAGTCGGAAGCAGGCATCCTAACAGCAGCAATGACTTCATCCTACAGATCCCTTTCGACACACCTGGAGTCAAGAAACAGGTGAGTCCTGCCTCTAGCTAGCTTACACCTAGAAGGTGCACACGGGTGCGTGACCTAGCTAATGAAGCCTGGACGCATAACGGCCCGGATGCATAATGGCCACTGGTCACCTTGAGTGACATTCTGTGATATTTCTGTTTTGAACAACTCCTGATGTGTGAGCCGGCTGGCTTGAAAGTTTTTCATTCTTTAAGGCTTTAAATAGCATACCACTTGGGAGATCTAACCCTTTTTAGCAACTATTTTAGGCTTTGTGACCTAGATACCTTTGTGCTACAATACGTGCCTATCTGCCCTTTACATTGCCTACTGGAAATCAGAAGTCAGCCAGTTTCTGTTCCAGTGTTGTGGTGGGCTCCCGGGGTCTCAGGTGGGCTCCCAGGGTTTCAACTGAGCAAATCCATGCAAGGCTGCTTCCCCTTTGAAATGCAGTTTTTGTTGTTGTGCAGTAGTCTCTTAAACCTTATGACTTGTGTCATGTTAGACAAAGTCTTGGTGTGAGGAGGTGATGGACATTCATGCCCATTGATGGCCTGGACTTCCTCCTCCAACTCGTTCTTCCTTTTACTAGGGATTACAAGGAGGGATGCATAAGATCAGGAGGCGAGATTCATGGATACAAACCACTTTGCCCAAACTCATTTGGGGCAGGGATTCATCTGTGGTTTTTTTGGTACTTGTAAAAATGTGCCGTGTACATCGGCATGTGACAAGTTCACGATCTGAAGAGCTTGTGGCCCTCCCACCTGTAGACGACCCACTGGAAGTAGGATGATGCGGCCTTTTGACTTATCTACTTGCCTAGTTCTTCGAATAAAAAACAGGGGCTGTTGAGCATCTAACTGGCCAACCCACCCTCACCCAGCTCACGAGCTACAGTTCAGAATGGGGTTGTGCCCTCCTGCCGATGGAGAACATCTCCCTTGAGAACTGCTAATGTTTCGGAGGTGGCCATCCATCCAGGTCACCGACACTTCATGCTGGCTAACCCAAATTCCCCCTTCTCTTTCCAGTATGTGCCGGATCCGACTCCTATCAGGAATTATACCTTAAATGTCACGTTTGGGTTCAGCGTCAGCCCCCACACAGACCCCTTTGAAGTCCCGGTCACTCTTGTTGCCCTAGTCGAGGATGCAGGTGAGTTGGGGGCTGGGATTGGTACTTGTTTTGGTGGATCCGCAACGGACGGCATGTTGCAACAGAATGAACTGATGTGGTGGCAGGTGGAGGTTCCAATATCTGTGCCAAGCTGCTGTCACAACACTCTGAGCCTTTCTTTCTTCCTGCCATTAAGTAGGAAGATCTTGCCTTATTTGTCCTTGGAAAGCTTTATGTCGGGGTTGTTTATAACCCTGCTGGATCCAAGTTTCCTTTTCTCATCCTTATTAAAGAAAGGGACAAATGAATACTGATGCCACCTGGTTTTAGATTGCCAAAGTGTCAGGCACGTTGTCTTTGTTTAGGACAGGCAAGGAGAACAAGGGGTGTCGAAGGACCCATAGTCATTCCTAGACTCCTTTCGAAAAAGGGGTGCCAGAATTCTAGGCTTAGTTTCAGAGGGGGAGCCGTCTTGGTCTGCAGTATAACAGTTAGATTCAAGTGCAGCGGTACCTTAGAGACCACCAAGAGTTTCAGGGTATAAGCTTTTGAGAGTCAAAGCTCCCTTCCTCAGACACAAGTAGGAATGAAGGGGTGTGTAATGATTTCTTGTTTTGGTGTGTGTGTTTCTTTAAATGTTTAGTGTGAATGCAGTAATGTAAGGAGAGTGATGGAGGGAGACAAGTGTGATTGGCTGATGACTCAGAGTGTGGGAGGAGGGGTTTTCTGAGAGGATTCAGTAGTAGTTCTGGGTGTGTGCTTTGAGAGATATAAGTGTGGAAGAAGTTTTGAAGAGAGTCTTGTGTGAAGTTTTGTCTGATTATAAGAGTTTTGTGAGAGAGTCTGCATGGCAAAGAAACAAGTTGTGTCTCAACTGTGTGGTTAGACAAATGGTTTATCTTGTGTGCCTAAGACAAAGAGTTTAGCCTGAGTGGCTATATGAGAGAAAGAGATTAGCCTATCAGAGTTGAGTTTTGGTGTCTGAGAGACTGTGTGTGATGCCAAGCTTTGCCACTTATATTTACAAGTTCCTTTCATCAGCAACAGTTCAAAATAACCAGAAACCTATTTTGTTCTTTATTAAATAAATCATTTTTTTTTGCTTAAACTTATCCCAGAAATCAGAATAGTCCTTCCTCGGCCACATAGTCCCCTGAAGTGCCCAGACCCTAGGTCATTCTACCAAAAGAGATAGATTTGGAATCTGCTGCTGGTGACAGCAGAAATCTACCAAGTTTAGGTACACAGAGAGTGTTTTAAAGGTAAAACCATCTCCCCAATAAGGAGCACGCCACAGGCTGTTTAAAGGTTCCAAAGGCACTAGCCTGATCTCACCAAAGCTTCTTGGAAGCTAAGCAGGGTCAACCATGGTTAGTGCTTGGATGGGAGACCACCAAGGAAGTCCAGGGTTGCTAAGAAGAGGCAGGCAATGGCAAACCGCCTCTGCTTGTCTCTTGCCTTAAACACTACAAGGTTGTGTCCAGTTGCAACTTCACAGCACACAGTTGTTATTATTAGGCCTCCAACGAAGCCTTGGGCCTCAAGTGTCTGATGTTGTCAAAGCCTCATTAACTCTGTGCTAACGTTACTGTTTGAGGATTCAACCCTCCCTCTCCTACTACTTGAAGGGAGGGAGCAGTGATAGTTAAATGGTGGAACAGAAGCAATGAGGAGACAGAAAGAACATAAGAAGTGACACCCTGATGCCTCTGGGCTGTTTTCCCACCTTTTTGAGATACCGCCTCCTGTCTTCTAGTGTTGCCTCAAGCTACCGGCTCCTGTGATGAGGAAGCCCTCTACTTGGTGGTGAGACGTGGCAACGTGGACGAGGACTGGCTGCCCTTCGTCGAGGACACTCTCTTGACTCAGGAGACAGCCCGCCAGCTTGGCTACACCTTCCATGACAACGGAACCCACCTTGCCCTGAGGGTGCCCCGGGATGCCGCCCATGTGGCTTATGAAGTAAGAGGAACCTCAGATGCCAAAGAAGAGTTAGTTGCAATGGCCACTGGAAGAGACGACCAGGAGTCCAGTGGGGGAGGGAAGGTTCTCTCCCCCTCCCCAGTGGTCCCGTCTTCCCTCAATAGTCCTGACAACCCATGAATGTGTTGAGTGCCATCCAGTTGCTTCCGACTTTTGGCAACTCTATGAATTTGTGTCTTCCAAAATGCCCTATAGTTAATAGCCATTCTCAGGTCTTGAAAATGGAGGGCTGTGGCTTCCTGCAGCCCATCTCATGTTGGGTCTTCCTCTTTTCCTTCCTCTTATCCTGTAGTCTTTCAACTTTTCCTAGCATTATTGTCTCTTCCAGGGACTCTTCTTCTCACAATGTGACCAAAGTACGATAGTTTCAGTTTAGTCATTTTAGCTTCTCAGGAGTGTTCAGGCTTGATTTGATCTAGAACCTACTTATTTGTCTTTTTGGCGGTCCTCAGTATCCATAAAACTCTCCTCCATCAGCTGTGACTGCTCCCTGAATAACCTAGGTCTCTGGCCAGCTCATGGTAAGCAACAACCATGCTTTGGTCTTGGATGTGCCTCTAAATTCAAATCCTGTACTGCAAGTAGTTGAATCTCATTGGATGTGCCTCTTAAAATTCCAAATCCCTGTACTGCAAGTAGTTGAATCTCATTGTTCATTGCTAGATTTAGAAGCTAAACTATATTTTAGGGTTGCCAGATCCCTACCTTTCAGTGGTGGGGGGATCCAGTCTTCTCTCTGGGGTCTTTGTGCATGCATGCCGCGATGACGTTATCTGGAAGTTGCACTAGGCATGTTGCTGGGGAACACTCTAGCATTTGGCCAAAAACTCTATGGTCACCATAGAGTTTTTGGCTGAATGCTAGACTGTCCACTCTGCGACGTGCCCAGTGCAATGACCTCTGGGTGACATCATTGCACCAAACATGTTGGGCGCCACAGAACTCTTTGGGGCGGGGCTTCCCCTGCCGGCAGCTGGTCAGCAGGCAGATTGGGGCCCCCGAAATCAGGGGAAAACCCTCCCCCATCAGGGGAATGGCAACCCCAATATATTTAGAAGCTAAAGAAAAGGCAATGATCAAAAGTACTGGTTTTCAGCCTCGAAAGCATACAAGAACATGCCCTTAGAGCTCGCTGGATGTGGCAGCTGTGGGAACTGGAAATGGTACCTTATCTTCTTGCAACTACTAAGAAGCTATCTTAAGGCTGAACTTTCGTACTCAGAGCTGAGCCCTAACTGCTTTCAGGGCCAGTCCCCTTCAATGTGTAAATCATGCCCCCAGGTAGTCCATTGGCTGTGCTTCAGTACTAGAGCCTTTGGCTGGCATACGGAAGGTCCCAGGTTCCATCTGCAGCTAAAAGGGGCCAGGTAGCAGGTGATATAAAAGACCCCCACATGAACACACATACACCCATACCTGCCTTATACTGAATCCAACCCTCATTCCATTAAGGTCAGTATTGTCTACTCGGGCTGGCAGCGGCTCTTCAGGGTCTCAGGTAGAGATCTTTCACGTCGCCTTACTGCCTGGTCGTTTTAACTGGAGATGCCGGGGACTGAACCTGGGACCTTCTGTACCCCAAGCAGATGCTCTTCCACTGAGCCACAGCCCCTACCGCATGAGCCATTGCCAGTCACAGTAGACATGGTGGAGAATGATAAGACGAAAGGACTGACTTGGTATAAGGCAGCTTCATGTGATAAGCATTTCTGAGCATACGTGGAGGAGAGGATGACAAACACACAGAGATTTACTTGAGTGCTCTACCCACCTCAATTAGCAGCCTTCTTCACTCTGAATGACCCTAAAGAGGCCCGGTTCTTGGTACGCTTCCAATGCTGCCAATCACTAGTGCTCGGCCATCGGGTATTCCTTTCAGTGAAAGGCGCTTGATGCTTCTGCTTAGCTTTTGACTACTTCTGGGCAAAACTGCGTTATCACCTAGAAATCTCTGGCTTAGGCTAAGGAGTCTCTCGGCCCTGGATTGGGGCAACCCAGCATGCCTTTCATCCTCACGGAATCCGGCCCATAGCGACAGTGGGGCAGTTTGGGGCTCTGCCCCCTCAAATGTGAGGCACGCCCCACAACAGCTGCTGCCCCTCTCCCCCTCCCTCTCCTCCTGTGACATTAAAAGGGCCTTCCGTCTGATTGGTGGAGCACATGGCCCACCAATCAGCCGGAGGGCCCTTTAAATCTTACAGTCATCCGCTCCTCCCTTCCCTCCTCCAAGATTTAAAGGGCCCTCTGGCTGATCAGCGGGCCCTTTAAATCTTGCATGAGGTGAGGGAGAGGGGAGGCTGTTGGCTGCACGCTTTCCGGGAACTGCAAGCAGCGAATTTGCTGCTTGGAGTTCAGGGAAGGTGTGCAGCTGCCCTCCCCCCCTTCCCCTAAAGGTAAAGGTAAAGGTTCCCTTGCTTGAAAGCCAGTCGAATCCGACTCCAGGGTTGCGGCGCTCATCTCCGTTTCAAAGCCGAAGAGCCAGCGCTGTCCAAAGACGTTTCTGTGGTCATGTGGCCGGCATGACTAAACACCAAGGTGCACAGAATGCTGTTACCTTCCCACTGGAAGTGGTACCTATTTACCTACTTGCAATTTCTTGCTTTCCAACTGCTAGGTTGGCAGGAGGCCCCCTTCCACTGCTACCCCACAAAACTTCCCTGTGCCCCACCAACCCGAAATTTCCAGCTGCAGGGAATGCATGTGACTTATCTGATCCTTTCTGCCTCCCAGGAAGTCTACTCTTCTGGGATTGTGATGACCTTCCAGCTGCTGCTGAAGGACCCAGCCACTCAAGCAGAGATGACGGACTTCTCAGTTTCCTGCAGCTTCTCTTCTAAAGACCTCATTGGTAAATTTCTCCTCCTCTTCCCCCCCCTCCAAGAGGCACTTTGTACTGCAGGTACCCTTCCACCTGGCATAATGAATGCTCAAAGTCCAGTAGAGAAATAGTCCTGAACTTCTGATGGTGGAACCTATTTAACAAAGCCCTACAGCATGGGGATTTGGGTCCCTGCCGTATGCCCTCTTATTGCTAGATATCTAGCAATAATTCACACACAGCGTTGGAAGGGGGTCCTAGAGGCCATCTAGTCCAACCCCCTGCCTAATGCAGGATCGGCCTAGAGCACCCCTGACAGGTGTCTGTCCAGCCGCTGCTTAAAGACTGCCAATGAGGGGGAGCTCACCACCTCCCGAGGCGGCTGATTCCATTGTTGTGCAACTCTTACTGTAAGACGTTTTCCCTAATATCCAGCCAGTACCTTCCCACCCTTAATTTAAACCCATTGTTGTGAGTCCAATCCTCTGCTGCCCACAGGAACAGCTCCCTGCCCTCCTCCAAGGGACAGCCCTTCGAAGACTTCAAGAAAGCCATCATGTCCCCCCTCAACCTCCTCTTCTCCAGACTGAACATTCCCAAGTCCCTCAGAGCCTTTCCTCACAGGGCCCTTGGTCTCCAGGCCCCCGGTCATCCTCCTCACTCTCATGGCGATCTCTGTTAGCGTGTTCCACCCATAAGAACATAAGAGAAGCCAATGTTGAATCAGGCCAATGGCCCATCTAGTCCAACACTCTGTCACACAGCGGCCAAAATATACCAGGTGCCATCAGGAGGTCCAGCAGTGGGGCCAGGACACTAGAAGCCCTCCCACTGCTGCCCCCACAAGCACCAAGAATAGAGTGCATCACCTGCCCCAGACTGAGAGTTCCCATCTATAACCTGTGGCTAATACCCACTGATGGACTTCTGCTCCATATGTTTATCTAATTCCCTCTTGAAGATGTCCATGCTTGTAGCTGCCACCACCTCCTGTGGCAGTGAATTCCACGTGTTAATCACTCTTTGGGTGAAGAAGTACTTCCTTTTATCTGTTCTAACCTGACTGCTCAGCAATTTCATAGAGTGCCCAGGAGTTCTTGTATTGTGAGAAAGGGAGAAAAGTACTTCGTTCTCAACCTGCTCAATCCCATTCATATCTTATAAACCTCAATCATGTCACCCCTCAGCCGTCGTTACTCCAAGCTAAAGAGCCCCAAGCATTTTAACCTTTCTTCATAGGGAAGGTGTTCCAACCCTTTTATCATCCTAGTTGCCCTTCTCTGCACTTTTTCCAATGCTATAATATCCTTTTTGAGATGTGGCGACCAGAACTGTACACAGTAGTCCAAATGAGGTCGCACCAATGATTTATACAGGGGCATGATGATACTGGCTGATTTGTTTTCAATTCCCTTCCTAATAATCCCCAGCATAGCGTTGGCCTTCTTTATTGCAGCTACACACTGTCTAGAATTAACTCAGAATTAACCCAGAATTAACCATCCGTTATCTCATCCGTTTCAGCATCCCGGCCAGACTGCCAGTTCTCAAGCTTCCTGCGGGGGGGGAAGCCACGGCAGAGTTCTTTCCGTAATGGTCTCAAGCCCATCCCCTGACGTTGCTGGTGCAACCAAACTCAAGGCTGTTGTCGACAGTCCCATAGAGGAAGTGGTCTTCTGTGGCCAAGGGTAACTTTACCCGGAGGTTCAGCAGTGGGGGTCTCTCTTGCAGACTGCTTCCCTAACGGCACCATGGTGATCTCCGCCTTGAAGCTGGCTGGCACCCCGGACTTGGTGTCCTCCAACCTGGTGCTGAGAGACAGGCGCTGCAAGCCGTCTTTGGTGACGGAGGAAGGAGCAACGTTCGTCTTCAGCGTGAGCACATGTGGGACCACCCGCACGGTAAGAATGGCCCACGCCCCCTGCCGGAGGCTGTGAAGGCATCTTCGCTCGGCTGCTTCGGCGCAAGGGCATTTTGAGTTAAAGCTACAAGGGACTGGGTTGATTTATGGGGTGCCCTGGAGGCTAGTCTTCGACTCATGCTGTCTGATAGCTGCTGGACCTCTGGAGGTGGGTCCGTAGCTTTAAGGCAGGGTGCTGGCAACATGCTGAAGGCACCAGCTCTGACTTGTTAACCGAGCTGATATCTCTCCCTTAGGCCACAGTCGGGTATAAAAATTACAATTCCCCCCCCCCCAATCTTCTTGTAGTTCGAGAGTACTACCATGACATATGAAAACGAAGTCCTGTATGTACCACCAGGCCAAGCGGCACCCGTCTATCAGTAAGTACTTGTGATTAGGTGGGAGAGGAGACGTTCGTGGTATTGCATTGGGAAGGACTAGTAAGTGCGTGGACCTTGAAATGTTCTTTTTTTTATTATTTTGTGTGTGTGTGTCTGCCTGGAAGTCATGGAGACTTATGGCAACCCCTAGTGGGGCTAGGACATTTTCAGAGAGGTGGCTTGATGTGCGTCTGCCTCTCCCTCCCAGCCCTGGTACTCCTTTGGAGTCTCCTTTCCAAGTACTTGTCAGGGTCGGCCCTGCTTAGCTTCCAAGATCTGATGAGATTGGGCTTGCCAGGGCTACCCAGGTCAGGGTGTGGACCTTGAATTGTTGATGCACCCAGCCCAGAACATTGGTATCCAAACCGTGGAATGCCATGCTCAGCTGGAATGGGGGTGAGAAGGTGGAGTGGTGGGTGTCTTGCTGGTGTAAGTATGGAGAGCTGTTATATTGGTATTCTCCATCAATAGTAATTGCATCTCTTAAACTGAGCCAGCCCTGCCACGAGGCAAATTTAGGTAACCGCCAAAGGTGGCAGGCCTTGAGGGGCATTGAAATGGTGTGAGGAGCCTCCTCCATTGACTCAAAGGGGATTTTCGCGTTAACTGGCTTCTGGTATCTCCATACCAGTTGACCCTGGTCTCCTGTAGCTGTTGTGATGGAACATGGATAGCTTTTGAAGAGCTTGTCTATTTCTGCATTGTTCAGTTTTGAATGTTCTGTAGGTGGAACGTTGGATTCTAGACTTCCTCGCCCTACCAAAGTCAGTTTGCACAGTGCTGTAAAAATGCCGTCATGTTCAGTGTCCCCTCTAAGCTGAGTTAGTGTGAGCCAGCTCACAGTTTTTTAGCCTCCAGCTCACACGTTTTCGTCTCCGCTCAGGAAGGGAGGGCTCCAGAGCAAACCAATTGATGCAACAGCCAAATCACCCACTCACCGCTTTAATGCCAGTTAGCTCACCAAGTAGGATTTTTGCTCACCAGATTTCACAGCTTAGAGGGAGCACTGGTCATGTTGTAGCTGACTTATGGAGACCCCTGTAGGCTATTCAAGACGAGACAGCAAACAGAGAGGGTTTGCCATGGCCTATCTCTGCATAGTCACCATGGACTGCCTTGGTGGTCTCCCATCCAAATACCAACCGTGGCAATCCTGCTTAGCTTCCGAGATCTGATGAGATCGGGCTAACCTGGGCCATCCAGGTTGGAGCAGAGCCAAACAGAGGTGGGTTTGCCATTGCCTGCCTCTGCGTAGCAGCCCTGGCCTTCCTTGGCGGCCTCCCATCCAAATGCTAACCAGGGCCGGCCCTGCTTAGCTTCCAAGATCTGATGCGATCAGGCTAGCCTGGGCCAACCAGGTCAGGCCAGTTGACTCAGGGCACCGATAAGACTCGATCCCGTGCTCAGAGCCAGCTCCAGCCCTGCTTCGTGCAACTTCCGCCGAAGGCCCAGCCTCCAGGAAAAATGGCACCAGCCTATCTAACGGTCGTGAACTGAGGTGTAGGAGAAACGGGACTTCTCTCTCACTGGTAACTTCTGATCTTCAAGGTTGAAGTGTGCTTGCCGGTACATGATCGGCGATGCCCTGTTGCTTCAGTACAGCCCTGCTGAGGCCCCGTCGCCAAGCATGCTGCCCGGCGTTGGCCTGCTGGCTTTTGCCCTGAAGCTGGCCAGAGGTAAGATCCAGGGAGTGGCTGGGGGGATGGGGGAGCTGCTGGTCGTGTCTGCACCTCTCCATAATGAGTGCAATGGAGAAACTTGTGGCTAAGAGTAGACCGGGCACACTGAAGGGTGAACTGCAGCCCTGCACTAGTTTGCTGGGTCTTTGTCCAGCCCTCTATGTGAGTGTTAACTCGGGTTTCCAACTCTGAGTTAGGAAATTCCTGGAGATTTGGGGGCGGAGCCTGGGGAGGGGAGGGACCCCGGTGGCATAGACGGCTACAGAGAGTCCAGTGTTCCCTCTAAGCTGAGTTAGTGTGAGCTAGCTCACAGTTTCTTAGCCTCCAGCTCACACATTTTTGCCTTTGCTCAGGAAAGATGGCTCCAGAGCAAACTAATTGATGCAGTGGGTAAATCGCTCGCTCACAGCTCTAATGCCAGTAGCTCACAAATTAGGATTTTTGCTCACAAGACTCCGCAGCTTAGAGGGAGCATTGATAGAGTCCATCTTCCAAAAGCGGCCATTTTCTCAGGGGAACCGCTCTCCGTTATCCGGAGATCGCTTTTAATTCCGGGAGATCTCCGGGCCCCACCTGGAGGTTGGCAATCATGGCAATGCTCTTTCTAGATCACTTAGATATTCACTGTACATAAATGGCCCTTCAGGTGACCGTGGTTCACAGGAATCTGCTGAACGTGAGACCCGAAACATTGCACGTGGGCCCCGCTGGTGACTTAGATCATTGGCTGGAGCATACCGAAGCTTTATGTGGGACTTGGCCGTGACGGAGGCTACAGTTCAGAACACGGAATCTTAACGCGTTCGTGCTTGGAGCCTGGCTGCCTTTCACATGCTCAGACTTGGGGGGGAATAGCCAGGAGTTAGATCGCTTGTTGACATTTTAGCAAGTGGTTAAGGAGAGGCCTTAAATTTTGGGGCTGGTTGGATTAGGCGGCTTACGGGGGAGCTCTAGCTGGTGGTGGCTCTCCAAGGTCCTGGGCAGGCTGCTGGTCCACTTTTTTGGGGGGTGCGGGATGTGATGATGCAGGACCAGGGCTATTTGGGGGCAGGAACGCACAGGAACGGAGTTCCAGCTGGCTCTCAAGTTGGCCACGCCCAGCAGGAACTCATTAGCATAATAGGCCACACCCAACAGCAGAAACTCATTAGGATTGGCTACATTAGGGGTGTGTGGCCTAACATACAAAGGAGTCCCTGCTCCAAAAAAGGCCCTAGGTTTTGACAACAAACAAGGTAAACAGAATAAGAAGCAACAGGTGGGTGTGGCTGGATGACCACACTTCTGGCAACATGGGGATGTGGCCTAATATGCTAATGAGCTGTGCTATCAGGGGTGTGGCCTAATAGGCTAATGAGTTCCTGCTGGGCTTTTTCTACAAAAAAAGCCCTGTGCAGGACCTTACTCCTATAAAATGCTCTCCTCCACTGCCCTGATTTTTTGAGGAACTAGGAGCTTTGCAATGCAAGGAGGGGGGATCTCCAAGCGTGGCCTGTTCCGGATTTTGTGGGGCCCCTAGGTGGAGAGTTCCCAGGGCCCCCCTTTCCCACCCACATGCCTCATTACCTGCCTGTGCCTCCCTCCCTACTCTGCTCGCAAGCCCTCCCTCTGCCCATGCTCGCAGCCAGCTGCACCGCTTGCAGCCCTTTCCCTGACGGTGCTGGGCAGTGTGTGCTGCTGGGTGCATGGGTGGCAAAGCATTTACAACTGAGCAGGCTGGGAAAGAACTGGCATTAGTGGGTGCCCCAGCTGAAAGTATGCTGAAGCCGGCCCTGTCTCTGAGGCACTAGCGTAGGCCCATAGCTACAGCAGGGCATTATGGGGCTCCGCCCCCTCAAACATGAGGCGTGCCCCACAACAGCTGTTGCCTCTCCCTTCCTCTTCCCTCCTCTCCCTCCTTTCCTGAGACATTAAAAGGGCCTTACAGCTGATTGGCGGGAGCACATGGCCCACCAATCAGCTAGAGGGCCCTTCATGTCTTCCAGCCGCCCCTCTCCCTTCCCTCCCCCAAGGTTTAAAGGGCCTTCCAGCTGATCAGCGAGCCCTTGAAATCTTGCGGGAGGTGAGGGATGGGGAACCGCTGCCGGCCGCATGCCTTTCCTGAGCTCCAAGCAGCAAAAGGGAACCCTCTAAATGGTGTTCTTCGAGCGGTGGGGCTGCCTGTGCCTGAACTCCAAGTGGCGAAATCGTCACTTGGAGTTCAGGGATGGTGTTTGGCCGCCCCTCCCTCTTTCCCCCCTCCCCTGCTGCCTCACAAAACTTTCCCCACGCCCCACCGACCCGAAATTCCTGGCTACGGGGCTGCACTAGTGGCATCTTGTGCCGATAAGGAAAGCCTAGTGGCGAGACACGGAAGCTCAGATAGGGGAAGTGGTAGAACTTCTGCTTTGCGTGCAGAAGGTCTGGGGTTCAATCCCTGGCATCTCCAGCTCAAAGGGGGTGATGGGAAAGATCTTTGCCTGAGACTCTGGAGAGCCACCAACTGGCCAGAGTAGACGATACCTAATAGACCAGTGATCTGAACTGGTGCACGGTGGTTTCCTGTGTTTGACTTAGAGCTGGATTCAGCACCGCCTTGTCTTGATGGGTGGTGAACAGCTGATGCCCCCTGTAAAATACATGGGGGGGAGGTCAACGAGACGGCCGTGGCAATTCTCACCTGCCTTTCCCTCTCCAGACCAGTCCTACAGAGACTTCTACCCGGACGCAGAGTACCCAGTGACTCGGTACCTCAGGGAACCCCTCCACTTCCAGGTGGAGCTACTCTATAGCCAGGACCCTCAGCTGGAGCTTTTCCTACAAGACTGCTGGGCCACAGCATCGTCGGACAGGAACAGTTCTCCGCAGTGGAACATCGTGACCGACAGGTAGAACCGGCTCGCCACCAGTGTTCCCTCTAAGCTGAGTTAGTGTGAGCTAGCTCACAGTTTTTTAGCCTGTGGCTCACAGATTTTTGTCTTAGCTCAGGAAGGGGACGGCTCCAGAGCAAACTAATTTATGCAGCAGCCCAATCGCTTGCTCACAAGTTTAATGCCAGTAGCTCGTAAAGTAGAATCTTTGCTCATAAGACTCCACAGCTTAGAGGGGACATTGCTCTCCACGCGTGGAGAGGGAAGCAGGCTGGGCCCCGGAACTGGAGGGCGGCAGTGCTAGAAGTGAGGGCCCCCCTCAAAGAGTACATTTGGGTCAGGCTGAAATGGCTCCGGTTTGGGTACCTGGGATAGGGTCGTGTTTGGGGTTGAAGACATCGTGAGGATCTATAGGAAAGATGGGACTGGGGCAGGATGTGTGTTTTATCACACGACGATATTGCTTAGATGACCCCAGAGGTAGAGGGGCAATTTTAGCAGTGGCAATTCTAGAATTGGGCAGTCCAGCAGAGCCCCTTGTTTCCCCAGGATCAGCAAAAGCAGAATAAGCTGTATAAAAAAAAAAATCAGCAGCAACCGAATTAGTAGATCATAGAATCATGGAATATTAGAGTGGGAAGGGGCCTTGCAGGTCATCTAGTCCAACCCCCTGCACTCTGCAGGAGCGTAGCCAAAAGACAGCCCTGCATACCTACAACATACCCAAAAGATGAAGTCATATTCTAGGTTTCTCAACACTTTTCTGACTTGAGACGGTCTTTGTAGACACGTCAGCGGGAGAGATGTTAATTTCTTTTTAAAAAGGCGAACACCTTGCCGGATATAATCCCGGTTTTGCAATTGGTAAGTTTGCAATAGGTAATTTAAGATGGGGTGGAAGAGATGTTGAGCTGACATGTAACTCTCAGGTTATCTTGATAGACTTGATAGAGTGGTTCCTCGGTTGGTGGTGGGCTCTCCTTCCTTGGAGGTTTTCAAACAGAGGCTGGATGGCCACCAGACAGCAATGCTGATTCTGTGAGCTTGGGCAGATCATGAGAAGGGAGGGCAGGAAGGGCTGCATCAGTGCTCAGTTCTCATGGCCCTTTCTTACCCGCCCAGGGAAATGCTGATTGCCACTTTGGGGTCAGGAAGCACTTTTTCTCCAGGCCGGTTTGGCCAGGGATCCTGGAGGTTCTTCTGCCATCTTCTGGGCATGGAACAGCAGCCACTTGGGGTATGGGGAGGAGGTATTTGTGAATTTCCTGCACTGTGCAGGGGGTTGGACTAGATGACCCTGGAGGTCCCTTCCAACTCTATGATCCTATGACTTTTGGCAATGGTTCCTCTAGCTTGGAAAAATACAGAAACCTGCAGTTCATTCTGCTTGGGAGAAATCCAAAGGAGAGTCCATGTGCAGAACTGAAAAGGGCCTTAGAATTTTCTTCCCTTGAGGCACAGCTGGGGCAAAGGAAGCTATCGGCGTAGGATACCAGAGGAACCCATCTGATTTATGAAGTTCTTTCTAACGTGGGTTGAATCTCATGCTTGCTTTTAAAAAAAATTACAGCTGTGAGAGTACAGAGGATTCCCATCAGACCGTCTTCCACAGAGTCCCCCCCGGCTCCGTCCCATTCTCTACACACATGAAGCGGTTTGAAGTGAAAATGTTCACGTTCATGGTGGATGACCAAGCTCTACAAGGACAAGTAAGGGGGCTCTCTGTACTTCGCCACGCCGGGTTTGGTTCTACCGCAGGAGATTCCCATACCGTGTCCTGAGGTCAAACTCTTGGATTGGCTTCATCCTTCTCAGCCCAGATCTTCCCTCCAAAAGTCCACATAGGGGTGGTGAGGTATTAGCGCTGAGCTATATTTAACTTGGCTGGCTAACCCTCCTAGGCTATATATTTTTTTGGGAGGTGGGTATTTTTGTATGTGTGCTTGCCCACCTGGAAGTCATGGCAACTTCTGGCGACCCCTACTGGGGTTTGGATGTTTCAGAGACATGGAACAGAAAGGTTAAAGTGCTTGGGGCTCTTCAGCTTGGAGAAACGACGGCTGAGGAGTGACACGAATGATCAAGGTTTATAAGACCATGCATGGGATAGAGCAAGTAGAGAAAGAAGTACTTTCCTCCCTTTCTCACAATACAAGAACTCATGGGCACTCAATGAAATTGCTGAGCAGTCGGGTTACAATGGATCAAAGGAAGTCCTTCTTCACCCAAAGAGTGATTAACACTTGGAATTCACTGCCCCAGGAGGTGGTGGTGGCTACAAGCACGGATGGCCTCAAGAGGGAATTAGATAAGCATATGAAGAAGAAAGGTTTTATTGTATTTAGCCATGGGCTATCACAATCCAAAAATAACAACAGAGAAAAATACATAGGTAATTGTATAAAATTGAGTATAGTCTAAAATATTTAAAAGGTGTAAAACTGAAGCTATGAACAGTTAATTGAATCACAGCATACCCACTAAAATCAATGTTAACTTGTTCCCGTAAGAACAGCATTGGCCTGTATTTTCTTTGCAGCCAAGGCAAATAAAGCCATTCTATAGGATATAGATAAGCATAAGGAGCAGAGGTCCATCAGTGGCTATTAGCCACAAGGTATCGCTAGGAACTCTCAGTCTGGGGTGAGTGATGCTCTGTATTCCTGGTGCTTGGGGGCGGGGCAACAGTGGGAGGGCTTCTAGTGTCCTGGCCCCATTGGTGGACCTCCTTGATGGCACCTGGTGTTTTTGGCCACTGTGTGACAGACTGTTGGACTGGATGGGCCATTGGCCTGATCCAATATTGGCTTCTCTTATGTTCTTATGATTGCCTGCCTCTACGTCTTGAGCCCTGGTATTCCTTGGAGGTCTCCTTTCCAATTACTTGCCGGGGCTGGCTCTGTTCAGCATCCAAGATCTGACGAGATCGGTCTTGCCTGGGCAATCCAGGTCAGGGCCTCCTATGCTATTTCTGATGGGTGTTTTCTCACTGTCTTCAGGTCTATTTCCACTGCAGTGCAGTGATCTGTGATTCCACCCGGCCATCGTCTGACGCCCTCTGTGCTAGGCGCTGCATTCCCAGAAGGCAGAGAGCGGGTAAGTGGGTGTTGGGAGACAGAATGTTGCTCCACCCAATGGGCGAAAGGCACGCAAGGTTGGCGTATCTAGATCGGGGTCACCAACAATGCTCCTCCTAAGCTGTGTGATGCCAGTAACTCACAAAAATTCTCCTTTGTGAGCTACTGGCATTAAAGTTGTGAGTGAGCTACTGCATAAACTAGTTTGCTCTGAAGCCATCCTTCCTGAGCTAAGACCAAAATGTGTGAACCAGAGGCTAAAAAACTATGAGCTAACTCACACTGACTCAGCTTAGGGGGAACACTGGTCACCAACCTTTTTTTTGAGCCTGTGGGCCAATTGGGAAATCTGAAATCTGACCCTGCACAGTGGGCGCAGCAACGAAACGGCTGCTGCAGGATGCGGAGCCCGCCATAAAACCATTGCCACGGTTTAACTTCAGGAAGGCAGTGCTGCCAACGCAACTTTAAAAAAAGATCTGCACAGCCAATCAGGAGCCTTGCTGTGAAAAAGCCCCACCTGACCCCGCCCACTGCCACGTTGGGGACCCCTGTTCTAGAGTTTGGGAAACTGAAGGCCTCTGGAGAACCAAAAAGTTAAATACCGCCACGTAAGCTTCCTGAACTGCACGGAAGTACCTCGTACAGAACAAAACATGAATTCTTCACAGTCTGTGCGACGATACTGAGATGACCGACGCTGACAGGATATTGTGGGTTTTTGCACTCGGGCGTTGCCTCTTACGTTAGACAGCCGTGACGAGGACCGTCAATCCAACAGAGGCAAGCCGGCTCTTTAACCTCTACACAAATGACTCTCGCAAGGCCTCGCGATATCACATGATCTGCCTCCCGCGCCACTGAGAGCGTTGACCACATTAAAGCCAAAACCTTTCAGGATAAAAGCCGCTACTTACGAAAGCACCCACGGGGGAAACTACCCACAATGGATATTTTGGGGAAATGGCAGACTGACAGAAGCCGTAGATGGCTTGTATATAGTCCTGGGTGGGATCAGACCGTCTCCAGTGGGATGGGCAATAAAGGACCTGAATACGCAAGCTGGCCTACGTCCAGCTTGGCACGGGCTGGGTTCCAGCATATTTTCTATCGCCTTAAGATTAAGTGGCTTCTCTCCATTAGTTTGCCCAGAAATAATGAAGGGGGTTTGCTCGGAAAAGTCGACGGTAGCAGGAAAAGAGGGAAACCCATTACATGAGATGGGTGGACTCCATAAAGGAAGCCATAAAAGGCCCTCCAGTCTCCAAGACTTGAGCGAGGCTGTTAACGAGAGGACAGTTTGGAGGACATTAATTTATAGGGTTGCCGTAAGTCGGAAGTGATGTGGCAGTACTTAACATGACGTACTGAAGGGCTATGGGGAGTGCTGGTAGATATTAGGGAACTCCTAGATGTTTTGACACCACTGAAAACCAGTTTCAGAGGAACCAGGCCCGTAGCTACAGTGGGGCATCTTGGGGCTGGGCCCCCCCGACTAACTGCCCAGGCCTCCCGACTTACCATCCAGATAGTTTATTTTATTTTTCGTGCACCCTGCCAGTGCCCTTGCCTCTCTCCTCTCTCTCTCTCTCTCATTGCTTTTTAAAACCTTTACTCTCTCGGCATTCCTGACACAGCCTGGGATGTGTGGGGGTGCCCACTAACTTATTTAAATGCCACCCCCCCAAACTCAAAAATTCTGCCTATGGCAGTTTGGGAGGAATTGAAATATATTCAGTATTCCCCTATCAAAATGAGCTGTGTAGTACAGTTTTAACCAGGGCTATTTTGGGGCAGGAACGCACAGGAACGGTGTTCCGGCTGGCTCCCAAGTTGGCCACGCCCAGCGGGAACTCATTAGCAGAACAGGCCACACCCAACAGCAGAAACTCACTAGGACTGGCTACATTAGGGGTGTGTGGCCTAACACGCCAAGGAGTTCCTGCTCCAAAAAAAGCCCTGGGTTTTGACAACAAACAAGGTAAATAGAATAAGAAGCAAAAGGTGGGTGTGGCTGGATGAGCACACTTCTGGTAACATAGGGGTGTGGCCTAATATGCTAATGAGTTCCTGCTGTTGGGTATGGCCTATTATGCTAATGAGTTCCTGCTGGGCTTTTTCTACAAAAAAGCCCTGGTTTTAACAGTGTAAAACTCATCAGTTTTAGTTCGGCATATAAAAGCATACAGTCTGGCACATCTATTCAGTGGCGCCTTAATTTGCTGCAAGCAAAATTTCAAACTGACCCAATTCTAGAAAGAGCTGCAAAGTCTTGTACCCTCGGGGGTGGAAAGTTCCCTCGTGTTGCAGCCAACTTGAGGGTTTTTAAGGCAAGAGATGTTCAGAGCTGGTTTGCCCTTGCCTCCCTCTGCAGAGCGACCCTGGACTTCCTTGCTGTTCTCCCACCGGCCAGGGCCAGCCCTGCTTCGCTTTCAAGATCTGATGAGAGTGCGGGCTTGCCTGGGCCATCCAGGTGCTCTCTTACCACACCTTAAGTCTTGCCACTTGAGAGGTTAGAGGAAAAGGTGAAACTGGAAAATGAGTTTTTGTAGGGAACGAGAGTATTTGGACAGTCTCATACAGGCACAGTAGGACTACCAGCATATTTGGATACTGAGTCCAACTTTATAGCACTGTAAACACTGAACTCTTAGACGTTATCATATGCTTTGTAGCATAGTAGCTCTTTCTATTTAAAGAATAAACTTAGTTACCCTTAAGTGTTTCTTATCTTCGCATAGTAGTTCTTTCTATTTAAGCATAGTAGTTCTTTCTATTTAAGGAATAAACTTAGTTACCCTTAAGTGTTTCTTATCTTCGCAGTAAACGTAGGAATCAGCGTTCTAACTCCGTTCATCTTGCATAAAACATTTTCGTACTTATAATGCATTATAAAGAGCCAGTTTGGTGTAGTGGTTAAGTGCGCGGACTCTAATCTGGGAGAACGGGGTTTGATTCCCCACTCCTCCACTTGCACCTGGCTGGGTGACCTTGGGCAAGCCGTAGTTCTGATAAGAGCTGTTCTTGAAAAAGAACAGTTTCTCTCAGAGCTCTCTCAGCCCCCACCTACCTCACAGGGTGTCTGCTGTGGGGAAGGGAAGGGAGTTTGTAAGCCGCTCTGAGACACCTTTGGGTAGTGAAGGGCGGGGTACAAATCCAATCTCTTCTTCTTCTTCTTTTATCCTCTCAAAAACATATTTCATCGGACCTTTCAGGTGTTCTCCTGTATTTCCTAGTTTCACCAGTGGGGAATTAAGAAAACCCTCTGAGGTGGAAAAGGAAAACCACTTTTCCCTTAGGCCCTGAAATGTCTAATAAATACAGTCTCCTTACATCCTTGGCACTTAACACCGAATTAAATAAGATTCTCTACTCCAGAGGTGTCAGACTCATGAGGGCTGGATCTGACATAAATGTCACTTTGTCGGACCAGGCCGTGTGTGCCATAAAACATGATGCCAGGTACCGGAGACAGAAACTGTGTAAAGGACAGCAGATGGTAAGCTCTGAGTTGGTGTATCCTCACTGCAAGGCCCCGTGGGCTGGGACAAGGGGGGGTGCAGAGGAAAACCCACACAGGCAGACTGGAGAGGCAGCAGTAAAGCGCTGGGCAGATGCTCCCACATTGCTGCAGACGAGGTTGCTCTGCCATGCTGAAGCCACAATGGAGTGGTTCCCCCAGGACTTCCTCCAAGTTGCATCAGCTGCTTGCAGGCTGCATAAGAGCCCTGGATGGGCTGAATCCAGCCCCCGGGCCTTATGTTTGACACCCTTGCTCTACTCTTTGCAAATGGAAATGGATGCTTAATGTATTTACCCTGAGTAAAGGTAAAGGTAAAGGTTCCCTTGCTCGAAAGCCAGTCGAATCCGACTCTAGGGTTGCGGTGCTCATCTCCGTTTCAAAGCCGAAGAGCCAGCGCTGTCCGAAGACGTTTCTGTGGTCATGTGGCTGGCATGACTCAACACCAAGGCGCACGGAACGCTGTTACCTTCCCACCGAAGTGGTACCTATTTATCTACTTGCAATGTCTTGCTTTCGAACTGCTAGGTTGGCAGGAGCTGGAACTAGAGACGGGAGCTCACTCCGTCATGCGGCACTCCCGGGTCTTGAACTGCTGAACTACTGACCTTCCACAGCCTGCAGTTCAGTGTCTTAACCACTTGAGCCACCGCAGCTCCCTTACCCTGAGTACAAAGGTGGAATTCCCTTAGCAATGTATGCCGATGTAGTGTATATTGATGTAGTGTGTGTGTGTGTGCCGTTGTGTCGCTTCCGATTTATGCAACCCTGTGAATTAATGACCTCCAGGACGTCCTGCTGCTTATAGCCTTGCTCGGGTTTTACAAATTGAGGGCCTTTGTGGCTTCCTCGATCGAGTCAATCTATCTTATGGAGCCTCTCCCTCTGTTCCTGCTGCTTTCAATGTTTCCTTGCACTACTGTCTATTCCAGTGAGTCTTGCCTCCTCATAATGTGACCAGCCTCAGTTTAGTCATTTTAGCTCCTGGGGAGGAGAATTCAGGTTTGATTTGATCTAGAACCCGCTTACTTGTCTTTTGAGTCTCAGTTTACATCAGCGTTGACAGATCTGTCTGCTAGGCGTTAGGCTGACAATGACCTGTATAACACCGGTGCTCTTATTCCACTAGGCCGTAGTATTGATTCCCCCAGTGATGTGCACGGGTACGTCTCATCTGGAGCAATCGTTCTCGGAAGGAGAAACCATGCTTAAGCCTCTTGCGACAGAAAGATCTGACTGATAGCGGCACTCGGGCACTGACTGGAAACCATCTGTTGGCATCTTGTGCAATAAAACCTACCAAAGAAACACATTCAGAACTCTGATCTTGTGCTTATTAGTCTAGAAGTCTTCAGTAGGGAAGGGTAAATGGAAGGCCGAGTCCTGCCAGAGGGCCAGAAGAGCTATTTCAGATGGACTTGCCGAATGGCTAGGGATTGCCTGCGTGATGGGATTGGCAGAACTCCACTGGTGGGAGAGTCCATGGTAGTATGTTGGAATGAGTGACAGTGTTTGGAACTCACAAGAGCTGCCTTTGAATACGAGCCTAAAGGAGATGAAATTGCCCGGCGGGGCAGTGGCGGTGGAGACGGTTTTAGGGGGGAAAAACCCACAATTGGACGAAGTCTAATAACTTAGTGGTGAGCATGTGGGGGGGTAGGATATCCCTGCCCCACAATGGCTACACATCTCCTTAAGACAGTCAGAAGGGAGAATTTCCCCCAGTTTTTCTTCTGCAACGTTTAGAACTCAGACACTTCATCAAAAACTTCAACGGGTGGGACCCTGCCACCAGTGTTCCCTCTAAGCTGAGTTAGTGTGAGCTAGCTCACAGTTTTTTAGCCTCCGGCTCACACATTTTGGTCTCGGCTCAGGAAAGATGGCTCCAGGGCAAACTTAATTTCTGCCACAGCCAAATGGCTCGCTCACAACTTGAATGCCAACAGCTCACGAAGTAGACTTTTTGCTCACAAGACCCCACAGCTGAGAGGGAGCATTGCCCTGCACAGCTGCTATCTGTTTGCAAATTATCTGGAACGGGGTATAAATCATATAGTGGCCATAAACATTTGTAACTAAAAAAAAAAAGGTATTCTGACGTGAGTCGAAACTGCCATCAGGTCACCCACTCACATGGTGACCCCATAGGAGGGTTTTCAGCAGGGCCGCATTAATGACCTTTTCCAGCCATAGGTGCCTTTGCCTTTATGGGCCCCTCCCACCATAATAATATCAGTATTAACAGGGGTCTTTTTGGGGGGAGCACACCGGAGCACAGCTCCGGCAGCTCAGGAGCCAAGCCCCACCCCCAGCTGGCATCCCGGGGAGTCTTTCAGGCAGCTGCATGTCAATTTCAGCTCCATTATATCCTATGGGCCATTGAAGTCAATGGTAAAAATATAGGGTATATTCTGGGGGCTGGAGGGGAGGGGGTTTGAGGGAGAGGCTCCAAACTCACAGGGTAGCTGATGGAGCCTCTCCCCAAGATACCCACCAAGTTTTAAGAACATTGGACCAAGGGGTCCAATTCTATGGGCCCCCAAACAGGTTGCCCCATTCCCTCCATTGTTTTCTATGGTGGGAAAAAAGTACCATGGGTCCTAAGCACTGTGCCTAATGGATGTCAACCCTGGTGCTCCAGGCAAGAGACGTTCAGAGGCGGTTTGTGCCATTGCCTGCCTCTGCACAGCAACCCCAGACTTCCTTGGTGGTCTCCCATCCAAGTACTAACCAGGACCAACCCTGCTTAGCTTCTGAGATCTGATGAGATCGGGCTAGCCTGGGCCATCCAGTACTGCAAGGCCCCTGTATAAATCTATTGCACAGTCTCATTTGGAATAATGCATATTGGGTACAGATCTGGCTGACAGATCTGGAACAAGCACAAAGAACAACCCAGGTGATTAATGACATGGGGCATCTTTCTTGTGAGGGAAAGCTAAAGAGACTGGGACTCTTCACCTTGGAATAAAAACTAAGGTTCATAAAATTATAAATGCTCCCTCTAAACTGTGGAGTCTTGTGAGCAAAAATCCTACTTTGTGAGCTACCGGCGTTAAAGTTGTGAGCGAGTGATTTGGCTACCGTGTAAATTAGTTTGCTCTGGAGCCATCCCCTCCCTGAGCGGAGACAAAAACGTTAGCAATATGGCACAGAGTAGATATGCTAGAGCGGGAACCTACAACAATGCAGGCACTGCAATAGAAGAGCACGAAGGGAATGACTTTGCTTCTGTCTGAGATATCAGGACTTCCCCACACCCTTTTTGTTGAAGCCCAAAATACCCCTGAAATGCTCTTGGGGTGTATGTGTTGGACCCACAGGAACAGCCTGGGGGAGTTGGAGGTCTGTAGTTGTTAAGGCTCTCACACAGTTCAGTTGTGAATCTGGTGAGGAGGTGCAGTTTTCTCCTGTCCAGAACATTCTAGGGAGACAGCCCTGTGATTGGTTGGGGAAGGTCAGGGAGATATGGCCCTGCTTTTTCTAGAAAGTATAGCCCAGGGGTGTCGAACTCATTTATTATGAGGGCCAGATCTGACAGAAACGAGACCTTGTTGGGCCGGGCCACGTGTGGCATAAAATGGAATGCCAGGTAGCGGAGATGTAAACTTTACAAAGGACACAAACACAAAGGGTTGGTTTTTTTAACTTAAAATAAAAACAGGCTTCAAATATTAGCACTCTTGCAATATTTTGCTTATTTAACAGTGTCTGATAACGGACACCTCTTGCCCTGAATTACTGCATCGAAATTGTCTGTGCTGTTGCAATCCTGAGTATGCTGTTCAGGTGTGTATCTGTAAGCTGCAAACCCTCGATGACGCAGCAGCAGCAGCAAACTGGGAGAAGAAGCAGAAGACAGCCAGTTCCACTGCGGGCCTGATAGAAGCCCTCCGGGGGCCTGGTCCGGCTCCCAGACCACGTTTGACACCCCTGATATAGCCTATGATGGAAGAAGACACCCTTTTCCCCTTCGTATTTCTCGCTTTCCTCCCCTTACCCCATCTGTGCTGTCTGAAGCTATTGCCGCATGCTCAAGGGAAACCAGAGAATAATTTAGAACCGCTGGCAGAGTAAGTCCTGAATCGCCCTTGTGATCCTGAATGAAATTAAAAGATGGTTGCGCAAAAGCAGTCTTTATGCACGCCAACTTGGGGATAAGTTCACTGGGACTTAATTCTCAATAAACCAGTCCCAGATCACACTGCAAGTCCCTTTGCTGGGTTGCCCAGCCTGATCTGCCCATGTGTTTTCTTGGAAGGGAGCCCAAGCGAGGTCAAAAGAGCTTGCTGCCAAGTAACGGAGCGTAGAACTGAATCCGTAACTCCCAACAAGGGCGCTCAGAACTGCAGCCTTGCGTTAAAGGGGGGCTGGCTGGCTTGTCGAACGCAGCCTGAGGCTTTACGGTTTCCAGGCTAGGCAAGAAGAGGAGGAGGGAAAGCAGCAGCATCTTGCCTTAGCTGGCGATGCAAGCAGGTTCAACCACAAGGTGTGTCCGTAAGCTTTTCGTTAGAGCTCGCTTCATCAGATGTGTCCTGGACGAACAATTCACGTGCCACGTGAAGTGAGCTCTTACGACTCACGACAACTTAACGCAGGAATAAACTTTGTTAGAACAGGAGTCCAGGGGCACCCTGGAAGACTCTTTTACTGACACGGAAATCCTTAGAGCCGGTTTGGTGTAAAGGTTCGGAGCATGGACTCGAATCTGGGAGAACCGGGTTTGATTCCCCACTCTTCCACATGCAGCTGCTGGTGTGACCTTGGGTCAGTCACAGGTTCTTCCAAGAGCTGTTCTCTCCCGAGCAGTTCTCGAAAGAGCTCTCCTAGCCCCAACGAACCTCACAGGGTGTCCGTTGTGGGGAGGGGAAGAGGAAGGAGATTGTAGGCTGCTCTGAGACTCCTTTGGGTAGCGAAGGGCGGGGTATGAATCCAATCCTTTCTTCTTAACGGAGTCTTACCCTTGTAACCTCACTGAAGACGGGGGGGGGGGGGCTTAGAAGAGGGTAATCCCGTTTGCCCTAACCAGTCCAAACTCATTAAATCTCGGAAACTAAGCAGGGTTGGCCCTGGCCAGTATTTGGGTGGGAGACCACCGAGGAAGTCCAGGGTCAATACACCGAGGCAGGCAATGGCGAACCACCTCTGAATGTCTCTTTCCTTGAAAACCCTACGGGGTTGCCATAAATCAACTGCAACTTGATGCCCTCCCCGCCTCCCAAAACTGTTCAGGGCTGCGGTCAGCTTCTTGTTGGGTTCTCTGTGTTGCAGTGCACTGCTTAGAGTGTGCCAGACTAAGGTCTGGATAACCCAGGCCTGAGTCCTCCCTCCGCCATAGAAGTTTGCTGGGTGCCCTTGGGCTGATCGCGTACTCTCAGCTTCACCTAAAGGCTTGCCGCGAGCATAAAAGGGGAGAAGAGGAAAACGATGTCAGCTGCTCTTGGTCCCCCATTGGGGAGAAAAATGAGCTACGAAGTAATATATATATAAAATGAAGTAATATATATAATTTCATGGTGACTGCAGCCATGAAATTAAAAGATGCCTGCTCCTTGGGAGGAAAGCGATGGCAAACCTAAACAGCATGATAAAAAGCAGAGACATCACCTTGCCAACAAAAGTCCGCATGGTCAAAGCAATGGTATTCCCCGTAGTAATGTATGGCTGCGAGAGTTGGACTATAAGGAAGGCCGAGCGCCGAAGAATCGATTCTTTTGAACTATGGTGCTGGAGAAGACTCTTGAGAGTCCCTTGGACTGTAAGGAGATCAAATCAGTCAATCCTAAAAGAAATCAACCCTGACTGTTCCCTGGAAGGCCAGATCCTGAAGCTGAAGTTCAAATACTTTGGCCACCAAATGAGAAGGGAGCATTCACTGGAGAAGACCCTGATGCTGGGAAAGATTGAAGGTCAAAGAAGAAGGGGACGGCAAAGGATGAGATGGTTAGACAGTGTCATCGATGCGACGAACATGAAATTGAGCAAACTTCAGCGGACAGCGGAAGACAGGAGGGCCTGGCGTAATCTGGTCCATGGGGTCGCGAAGAGTCGGACTCGACTGTGCGACTGAACAACAAAAATATATATAAAGTGATATATGAAGTCATATAGATAAAAACGAGAAAGACGGCTTGTCTGCTGCGAGGACGTAATTCTCATCCCGGGGAGAGGAGAGCACGGCGAATGGTAAGGCATAAAAATAAAAATCAGAACGGCCGCCTAATCTCCTCTTATGATAAACTTGGAGTGGTCGGAATTGCAGCTCTAATGTCCTAGTTAGGAGTCCCAGAGCAGCTGTAATGCTCACATTAGTGTCCTGTACTTGGCTTTTGACCTCATCTACTGCTTGCTCAGCTAATGAGTCCTGCCTAATTAGGCAAGGGAATAAGCTGTCTGGATGGAAGTTCGGAGGCGGGGGGAAGGGAGGCAGCCCGCGGTAGCTGTAAGTGATAAAGCTCTTGGTCTGTGGGAAGTGTCATTGATCTATGCGCAACATTAAATTTTGTTTACAATACAGGACTGGCCTCTGCATTTCCTGCCTCCAAACAGCCCATTGGGGAATTTCTAAATATCAATGACCTAGAAAATAAGGAGGGATACTGTTGTCCTGGTTAGCTTCCCACAGTATTAGAGCGGCTTGTTCTACCGGGAGAATGGAGCTGTCCCTACTGGCGTTAATAAGCTTCTGAAATTGCAGGATGTTCTCTTCTGGGATGAATTATTACTCTGATATCTAAATGGTGCCAGCCAGTGGTCTCTAAATAGCCAGAACTGGAGGGTTTAGTTGGGAGGGGGATAGAAAAAGGTGGTGAGAAGAGGCACTAGAGGAGTCAGGAGCAAAGTGCTCTGTGTGTTTAATAAAAGTTGGACTTCTGTAAACTCGTCATGTAGCTCACGGGTCCCCAACGTGGAGCCCACTGACACCTTTTCTGGCACCTGCTAAGAGTTTTTAGGAAATGGGTGAGGCCGGGTTCAGCTTTTGCCCAGCAAGAACATAAGAGCGTAAGAGAAGCCAATGTTGGATCAGGCCAATGGCTCATCCAGTCCAACACTCTTGTCACACAACAGCCAAAAATACCAGGTGCCATCAGGAAGTCTACTGGTGGGGCCAGGACACTAGAAGCCCTCCCACTGTTGCCCCGCCCCCAAGCACCAAGAATACAGAACCTCACTTGCCCCAGACTGAGAGTTCCTGTCTGTACCTTGTGGCTAATAGCCACTGATGGACTTCTGCTCCATATGCTTATCTAATTCCCTCTTGAAGCTCTCCATGCCTGTAGCGGCCACCACCTCCTGTGGCAATGAATTCCACGTGTTAATCGCTCTCTTTGCAACGCTTCTGATTGACTATTGGAGATCCGATTAGCTATGTAGATTTTTTTAAAAATGTTCTTTGGCAGCAACTGCTGCCACAGCACAAGAATCTACAGTGTTACTAAGGCTAAGCTGTGGCAGCCATTTTGTGGCTGGCTCCGCCTCCTGCGGCAGCCGTTTTGTTGCTATGCCCACCATGCTGTGTCAGAATTCCACAAACAGGTTGGGGACCCTTGATGTAGTGGTATCAGTGTGTGTGGGATCTGAGATGGCAAGACTCGTCCCTGCCATTGGGAATCTACAGACCCAACGTTGCCATCAGACAGTCAAAGTGAAGTATGTGGGGTTAAGCCAGACAAGGAAAGTAGTCCAAGAACTGAATTCCAGTGAAGTCCAAGAGCCAGTGTGGTGGGTGTCAGACTAGGACCTGGGAGACCCAGGTTCGAATTCCCCACTTGGCCCCTCTTGGCCAGTCACACTCTCTCAGCCTAACCTACTTCACAGGGTTGTTGTGGTGATGAAATGGAAGTGAGGAGAACGGTGTGAGCTGCTTTGGTCCCCATTGGGGAGAAAGGCAAGGTGTAAATGAAATAAACAGTGACATCAAGGTGTCTGGGGCCCTTTACAAAGTCGACATAAGGCAGTCAAAGGGAAAGGACGGAACAGAAGTTAAACTGGACAAGGAAAATACTCCCTCCAAGTCCTGAGTGCCAGTGAAGTCTTAATGACAGGGAGATGGTAATAAATGATCAAGAGAAGAACGCAAAATGCTTTTTAAAGGATTGGGGGTGGGGGGGGGAAGGCTATCATGGAGGGTCCAATGATCAGGGTTGCTTCAACGTGGAGAAGTCAGTTAGCAGCAAGAGCAGCTAATTTCCTGCTTACCGTCCACCTATATGTATGGACTGGTAACTTCCGTTCCAATGTATCTGAAGAAGTGTGCATGCAGACAAAAATTTATACCTTAAATCAGGGGTGCTAAACAAGCAGCCCGGGGGTCGGATCAGGCCCCAGAGGGCTTCTATCAGGCCCGCAGTGGAACTGGCTGTCTTCTGCTGCTTCTTCCAGTTCTGCTGCTGCTGCGTCATCATAGGTTTACAGCTTACAGATACACACCTGAGCAGCAGGAAGCAAGAAGGGTGGGGCCTCGACTTGGATACCCTGATTTTGTCAGATCTCAAAAGCTCAGCAGGGTCAGATTTGGATGGGAGACCTGAGTCCAAAGAAGTCCCAGATTGCTATGCAGAGGCAGGCAGTGGCAAACCACCTCTGAACAGCTCTTGCCTCGAGAACCCTGCGGGCTCGCCTTAAGTTGGTTACAACTTGACAGCAAAAAAAAAAAGGTGTGGATCCTGCCGGAGCCGGCAAGCTGGCTGAAAAAGCCTGGTGCTACGGAAACAAAAAGAGGCTGCTGTCCCACCACTGTGCCAACTGAGTTCGAGCATGCAAGAAGACACGCAGCTGCTGCTGCTGAGGTCAACGGAATGGCGTCATAATCCTGAACTACTGGGTTTTGCAACTGAAACGATACAGTTTGGTTGTGTGTAGGCATAACTGCAGGGAGCAAAGAGGCATCCTTTCTAAAGTTAATGATCAGAAGTTGGTGCCAGGCGGCAATGCTCCCTCTAAGCTGTGGAGTCTTGTGAGCAAAAATTCTACTTTATGAGCTACCAGCGTTAAAGTTGTGAGCGAGCAATTTGGCTACTGCATAAATTAGTTGGCTCTGCAGCCATCCCCTTCCTGAGCTAAGATAAAACTGTGTGAGCTGGAAGGCTAGAAAACTGGGAGTCTACTGGGTGACCTTGAATGGAGTCTACTGGGTGACCTTGAATGACCCAGTTCTCTCAGAATTCTCTCAGCCTCGCCTGCCTGACAAAGTGCCTGTTCTGGGGAGAGGAAGGAAGAGCCAGTGTGTTGTAGTGGTTAAGGGTGGTGACCTCCAATCTGGAGAACCAGGTTTGATTCTGTACCCCTCCGCTTGAAGCCTGCTGGGTGACCTTGGGTAAGTCACTGTTTTCTCAGAACTCTCTCAGCCCCGTCGACCTCCCAAGGTGCCTGTTGTGTGAGGAGAGGAAGGAAAGGCACATATGGAATTCACTGCCACAGGAGGTGGTGGCAGCTGCAAGCATGGACAGTTTCAAGAGGGAATTAGATAAACATATGGAGCAGAAGCCCATCAGTGGCTATTAGCCACAGGGTATAGATGGGAACTCTCAGTCTGGGGCAGGTGATGCACTCTATTCTTGGTGCTGGAGGGGGCAGCAGTGGGAGGGCTTCTGGTGTCCTGGCCCCACTGCTGGACCTCCTGATGGCACCTGGTATATTTTGGCCACTGTGTGACAGACTGTTGGACTAGATGGGCCATTGGCCTGATTCAACATTGGCTTCTCTTATGTTCTTAAGGCGATTGTAAGCCACTCTAAGAATCCTCTAGAGAAAAGCAGGGTATACAAACCAACTCTTCATTTTCTTCTACCTGAAAATCCCAGAATCCATTTGCATATACTTGGAGGGGCAAAACAACCAGACAGCAGATTGGATCCAGAACAAATTTCCAGATGGCAGAATAGAAGTTTCCTAGATAAAGGACTTGGAAGATCGACACGGGAAAGGTCTGTAGCACAAAGAGGTAACCGGTGGGAAATGCTAATGTAATCTAGTTCCAGCCCAATGTCCAGATGTCAGGCTGACACAAGCAACCGTGAGAAGACTGACCGACAGACGTAAGACACAGCCAAGAAACCCATGAGCGACAAGCTAATTGGTATATATGAAGTTATATGAACAAGTGAAGGCAGCCGTTCAGGCGACACAGAGAATATTATGTGTGTGTGGATTTTGTCCCCTTAGAAATGAGATTGGGTATCAAGGGAAATACAAAGAGTAGAAAGTCGCATCCGTGGTTCTGTCCCCACCTCTGAGAAGGGGGTAACTGCCCTGGTGTCATCTGTGATCAAGAGTCAGCCTTGTGGGTTGAGAAGATGAGTTATTTGAATTTCTTTTTGCTGGTGGAATGGAGGGGCCTTGGATTCTCTCGAAGGTAACTAGGAAAGCTGCTCGGCACACTGATTGAGGAAACTTTGCTTTTAACTGGAGACGACAGGAAGCTGGCTCACAAGCTAGAATGTTTAGATCCGAGTCCGGGGGCACCTTCGAGACCAACACGCTAGAATGCTGTTCGGTTCAGCTGCATCCCCATATAGCCGTTTGCTTTTATTCTCTTACCATTTTTCAGTTACCTCCTTTGCAACCCAACTCATTTTTCCATTATCTCTGTACTGCCCTTCTTGATGTGAGCCTTGGACATTCAAAATTCGTTTTGCGTTTATGCATTTTGATTTATTTCACTGCATATCAATAAAACCATTAATTTGTTTGTTAACTCACTGAATTGGTGTTCTTTACTGGTTCTGTGTGGCCTACTGAGGCAAGTCAGAGCCAGATTAATAGTTCTCTGGGTCCTGGACACGCTTTACCAAGCCTGGAGGCCAAGAGCAGCTTTCCGATTCAATGTTACCAGCATTTGCACTCTCCTACAGTTATGACCAGTGTTCCCTCTAAGCTGAGTTAGTGTGAGCCAGCTCACAGCTTTTTAGCCTCCAGCTCACACACTTTTCTCTTAGCCCAGGAAGGGTGGCTCCAGAGCACACGAATTTATGCAGCAGCCAAATCACTCGCTAACAGCTTTAATGCCAGCAGCTCACGAAGCAGAATTCTTGCTCACAAGACTCCGCAGCTTAGAGGGAGCATTGGTTATGAGAGTGATTTTTTTTCTTAATTAAAAAAAATGAAAAGACACGGAGAACTTATGTACCCGCTTTATGACTACAGGATGGGATTAGGAGTGTTGGATACTGACTGTGAAAGCGTGGATCCCTGTGGCAGTGAGTGGATACAGACTTTTGGGCGGCTGTAGTTGGCCAGGATGGTCCCATTTGCTAGGTTATGCATCAGAGACACAATCAGTGCCTGGATTTCTGTGACGGTGGAGGACAGAGGCTGAACGGGTGAGCCAGATACTCTCTAGTGTTTCAAGTGGACTGCAGGAACACAAACTCAGCCATGGCTTCACACAGCCAGCAGGCCACTCCAGGGAAAACCTGGGTCTGGGATCAAGGGTCCTTGAGTTTGGGCCCATGGAGATACAGCATCCACGTGATACCGTTCTGCTGGGTTGGGAGTTTTCCTGCCATAAGAGTCCTCTTCTTCCTCCTCCTCCTCCTCCCTAGAGCCATGCTGAAACTCTGGGCTCTGTGCCCTGAAGGCCCGTGGTATCTGCTCCGTCAGGAGTAACCACTCTCTGGCAGACAGCAGCCAGTCAGCCTTTGTAGGTTACCACCCTGGACACGGCAGGTCCTGAGGCACAGGATTTTTGTAAAGAAAAAGCTGAATGAGTAAGAACAGAGGAGAAGAACATGTTTTTATACCCCACTTTTCTCTACCTTAAGGAGTCTCAAAGTGGCTTACGATCGCCTTTCCCTTCCTCTCCTCATGACAGTCACCTTGTGAGGCAGGTGAGGCTGAGAGTGCTGTGACTGGTCCAGGGTCACCCAGCAGGCTTCATGTGGAGGGGGAGTGAGAAATCAGACCCGGTTCTCCAGATCAGAGTCCGCCGCTCTCAACCACTACACCAAGGGCAGATAAAGTGAAGAGTCACAGGAAGTGAAAAGGAATGTGTGTGTGTGTGTGTGGGGGGAATGGCTTTTTTAGAGAGTCTGCAAGACTGCACGCCTTCCCCAGGCAGGGAACAAACCTATGAGTAGGGTGAGATAGGAAGCTGATACCTTTACTAAATTGAGAGGAACTGCCTGTACTAAGATGCCCTTCCACTCACAGTGTGAATTTGTTGTTTAACATGGTGGGGACTATCGATGCAATCCTAAGCAGGTCTACTCAGAATCCTATTGACTTCTAATCAATGGGGCTTATTCCCAGGAAAGTGTTTTAAGGATTGCGTGGTAGTTGCATGTTTTAAGAAACAACACAGTAGGCACATATGAGAAAATACAAAGTAAGTAAAATAGAAACAGGAAAGGACCAGGCTGTGTTACAACCCACTGCAGCTCCTTATCAGTACACAGTGGTTTTACACACAAGACTCCTACATCTCATTTTGTTCTTAAAAAAGATAATATACTTCGTGGCACAAAAGATTTGTTTCACCCAGCAATACTGCAGAAGGAAAAGGAGCTACCGAATAAGATCTCCAGTGGTCGGACCAGACCAAGGCTTCTTGTGTTTGGCATAGCTCTTTGCCACCGCTCCCCACCATTAGCAGAGCAGAATAATGTCTGACCGCTGCAACGTTTGCAAAACTGCATACACTGGGTTGGATCACGATATCCGCAGAAGATCCTGATGGTCATAGATCTTTACTATCTTTGTCTCTTCCAGCAACAGAGCTCCACTGTGCAAGGAGGAAGGGAATTGGTTTTGTCCCTCTCCACAGCAGTCTCCAAACCTGTGGATCTATTAGGCATTACAGGCCTCGCTGTTCTAGGAATAAACGTCCCTGCAGTTAGAACACACTGTTGAGGGGTGGGGAAACGGGGGAAGAGATCTGTATATAATCCTTTGCAGAATTATACTAGGGGAAAAATATCACACAAATGCCTGGTTGATGGAATTTGCACTGCCTTGATGCAGACTGTTTTGTCGCAGAGTATACACAGCCTTGCCACTGTGGTGGGGAACAACCAGCATTGTGAATACAACAGCTTATCCTCCCCTCTCAACGACACAAGAATTCAGCCCTCCCCAAGCTGCTTACTAACGGCTACCGATAGGTATTTGTTGGGATCCAGAGAACCCAGTCACTTGAAACAAGAGACCTGAAACCCAATGAAGGCCTTTCACTACAACTCAGTGATTTTCCCCTTACGTTTGTGTGTTATCCCGTAGTTTTCAGGATGGTGTGTGTTGGTGAGCATGGAATCTGGCCACCGGAATTCCTCCTTCTGCCTTGACGGATCAAGGGTTAGGAAACCCCTTCATCATCCCTGCAAGACACTAAAGACGCCACCCCAAGTTTTTTTTGTTCCTCCACGTTTTGTCCTCAAAATCACCCTGTTAAGTAGGTTAGGCCAAGATCTTGAGTGCTGGCCAAAGTTATTCAAGTAAGCTTTACGGCAGGTGGGCAGGGATCTGAACGGGCTTCCTCAAAGAAGCCAAGCTATTTGCCGACCAAACCATGACAAGCCTTAACTGCTGAAGAATGCAGAGGGTCTCGTAACCAGGGCCCCCCACGGAGTTTTTAAAGCAAGACAAATAAATAGTCTGCCCCTTCATTAATCCTTCCCTCCCATTCCTTCTCGTCTTCTCCTCTTGGGGGAGGGGGGTCTTACTAAAGACAGTGCAGTATCTACACTGCCTTCTGAAGGTGAGCTGTTCCCATTGGCCGCAGAGGATAGGACTCTTTGCCTAGTCCCATTACGGCCCCGCAAAATCTTAGGCAATTCTGCAAGGCCTGTTAAGGCAGAGATGTTCCGCCAGGCTTTTGGTTCAGGACAGTAACGGTTCTCCATTGTGGCTGGCACCCTCTTCTCTCTCCCCTCCTCCAGTTCTGAGCTTGTGCTTTCTCCCCCCTCCCCCCACCCAGAAGTGGCCAGACAGTCCAGAACTGGGATATAAAATCCTAGAGGTGCCATCTTGGACTTTCTAAATCTGACTGCTAACTTTTTACCTGAACTCTGTTTGTGATGAGAACGTTATGGTTTTTTACATTTGTTTGTGGCTATATGTCCGCTGAAGGATATCGCTCAGAGCCCTGCCTAGCAAGAGATGGGGCGATTAATAAATCAAATTAATGATGGTGGGTTTAAATTACAGGCAGAGAGATGCCGGCTGGAGTTTTGGATTTTCCCCCCCAGGAAGAGTATGTTCGGCAGTGAAACTGGCTGCCTAGGGAGGTGGTGAGCTCCTCCTCACGGGCAATCTTGCAAACAACAGGATGGACACTCGTCACGGATGCTTAAGGCTGACCCGGCACTGGGCTAGGAGTTGGACTAGATCAGGGGTGGCCAAACTGTGTGGCCATTTTGCAGACATTGGGTGGCTCCTGGCAGGGCGGCTGGGGAAGTGAAGGGGAGCCATGCCTCCCGGATCGGTCTTCCCTTCTCCAGCCAGTGTTCCCCTCCCTGGGTAGGCTTGAGGTGTGTGGGGAGGAAACGGGGAAAGAAAGTAACCTGAACTTTAAATGCATTCTCAAAGCCTCCCCCCACCCCAGCCTACAAGTACCATCGGATAAATAAATATCATTATCAATATCTGTTTGTACCCCTTTTATTTTTATATTTGGCAGTCTCATTTAATATTAATAAAAGCAAATTTGCATTTTTTTTTCAGTAAAACCGTGTGTGTCATGTTTGTTCATGTCTTGTGGCTCTCAAACATCTGCTGTTTATTCCACGTGGCTCTTATGTTAAGCAAGTCTGGCCACCCCTGGACTAGACGGCCCGTATGGCCTCTTCCAACTCTATAATTCTCTCTGATACGAGGCCGTGTGTTCAAGGCACATCACTGATCCCTTGGTTCGGCGGCTGGGTTCTCTTGTAGAGCGTACCCGATATGCTAGTCTACAAACACTCACCTTTTCTCAGGGCTTGCAAAAGTTAACAGGTGCCCCTCCCAGCTCCAGATCTTTTCTCGAATGGGCGAGATGTGAGAGGCAAAACCTGCCGTGTACTAAACATCGCTACAAATTTATTACAGATTTTGTTTTTCAAGTACATTTTGAAAAGTTAACAACCACTTCTGCTTTTTTTAAAAACATGTGAATACAAATCAAACACAAAAAACCGTACACCCCAGGTGGCAATGCAGTGAGTACAAAGGGTCGGGGGAACGGGGAAGAGAAGCAGAAGCAGAGAGGAGAGAGAGAGAAAGAGGAGCAGAGCCGGTCCTTTGCACTTGGGAGCTGTGGCAGGGGTTATCCCAGCCACAGGCGGTTCCGAGAGTTGCCCAACAGCGACAAACTGGCCCCATAGCACCTCTGCTTACAAATATAGTTATTTTGCTAGGAAAGGGGCCAGGCTTTACGGCCCAGTCTCCTGGGCCAGTTTGATGGAAAGGCAGCTCCCCGGCTCTGCTGTCAGGAGATAAATATCGAAGTGGAGAAAATTCAGGTTGGGAGGAGAGAACTTGATGCTGTTTTACTGAGATGCGCCCCCCCCCCCCAAGGAAAAACTGATATGAGGTGGGGTCTTTGGGCTGGGCTGCATGCTCCCAGACAGCTCCCAGTGGTTCTGCCGCCACCCAGAGATAAGGGGGGGGGGAGCAATTAGTAGAGAAAGCCAGCTAAGGGACCCAGGAAAAGAGGTGCAAAGAGGTTTAACTTGTCCACTGTGCTGAAGGACTAGATTTTCCTCCTGCCCTGAAGGAGTGATGCTTTTTAATGAATCAACGGCCCTTTCTGAGGGCAAGGGGACTGGATGCTCCAATCTGAGGCTCTGACCGTTAAGGGAAACAGAGGGCTTCCACACTTTGGCAGGGCGAGCCTTCGACAAAAGAACAGCCAGGGGCAGTGTAGTGCCACGGGCTGCCAAGGAGAGTGCCAAGACCGCTGCAAGCCAGCGAGCAAGCGGGCAGAAGGCCTAGGAACCCGCCTCCCCCCCGACCCATCGGGGGCCAGCACCTTCTCACCTTTGGCGGGAGGGCCTAAGGGGAAAATGCCACCCCCCCCGCACAGTGATGGGAGAAGCCCAGGGCAGACTTGGGAACCCCACCCCCGTAGTTAGTTGCCATGCTCCGGAAGAACCACCCCCGCCCCCCAGCACAGCTGTAGCAGGCTCGCCCTCTGAGAGGCTGTGCCGGTCCTGCCCCCAGCAGTGGATCAGATAAAGGAGGCAAGCCTGGAAGCTGACCGCTCACTGGCTTGGCTGGCAGGCAGGGAAGGCAGGCTGGGGGAAGGATTACAGCAGCTGGCACGGGTTCTTCTTACGCCCACGCTTGGCCTGCAAGGCAGCCCGGGTGGCCATCTCGAACACTTCCCGTACGCCGTCCTTTGTCTTGGCAGAGCACTCCAGGTATCCAAAAGCACTAATCCTGTTGGCCATGTCGCGGCCCTCCTCTGGCTTCACTGGCTCCTGAAGGGGAAAGCGGCAGGGAGGTCAGACGGGCTTATCCGGGTTGGGGGAAGTGACCTGAAGCTAGTAGCCAAAGCCACAAGTACCCGGCTTTGGTACTGCACTCTTCATGACCCCTCTCTGGGACGGTGTCCTTAGCTGGAAGTGGCGCCCAGTCCTCAGCAGCACTGGGATCAAGACATTACAGGTCTGCAGTATCCTGCAAGAATTACATAGCAGGCCATATAAGCTGCACTATAGAAAGAAGTTTGAGACAAGACCCTATGGAAACCTCTTGACCCAGGCTCGCCTGATCTTAACAGGTCTCGGAGGCTGAGCGGACTCAACACTGGTTAGTACTTGGGTGGGAGACCACCAAGAAAGAGTGGGGTTGCCATGCAGAGGCAGGCAATGGCAAGCCACCGCTGTTTGAAAACCCTATCGGGTCATGGTAAGTCAGCTGTGTCCGTCACATGGCAGCCTCTTACTCTGTCTCATCCCTTCAAACGGGAGCAGGCCGCCTCCATCAAATTCACACCACCCTGGATGGGATTTTGGATTAATACAAACAGATCCTGCCCAGACCGACACGTGAATAACTGGTCGCGTCCAGTGTGTCCCTCTAAGCTGCGTTAGTGTGAGCCAGCTCACAGTTTTCTAGCCTCCGGCTCACACATTTTTGTCTTCGCTCAGGAAGGGGAGGGCTCCAGAGCAAACTTAATTTATGCAGTCGCCAAATCGCTCGCTCACAACTTGAATGCCAGCGGCTCACAAAGTAGAATTCTTGCTCACAGGACTCCACAGCTTAGAGGGAGCACTGGCCACGTCCTCCCTAGTAAGCCTCAAGGCACACTATCACCCCCCCCCCCAGTACTGTCAGACCCTAAGGACATAAAGCGCCCAGCCTCACCTGCTTCATCTTGGCCAGCTCCCGGCGCGTGTGCTCGTCGTTACGCAGATCCTTCTTGTTCCCCACCAGAATGATAGGCACGTTGGGACAGAAGTGCTTCACCTCCGGAGTCCACTTCTCAGGGATATTCTCTGCAAGGGCACAAGCACTGAGTCCCGCAACCGTAAATCTAAGATCCGGTGGCCCTTTTGGGCTTCAGCGGCACCATTAGAGGGTACGCTACATCCCTCGGCAGAAATCTGGGAGATATTCACAGGCTGCTTCAACGGCCTCCAGATACTTGCTAGAGGGGATTTACAGAGCCCGGCCTCGGTGCCAAGGTGGCAGTCTCAGGACGCCGACCGAGGGAAGGAGCAAGTGACAAGACAGTGGGCGCAATCATGGATGTGGTGAGCGGTAACATGGGATAGATCTCCACTAGGAAAGTCAGCTTGGAAACAGCTCAAAGATGATTGCTGAGTTATCAAACTGCAGAAGAGCCAGGAAATTAATTATATCTGGGCTCGTCACTCAGGCAGGCTCTAGAAGCACAGCCCTCCATACACACAGGGAAGAGGTAAGGACTCACCTAAACTGTCAGGGCTGTCAATGGAAAAGCACATGAGGATGACATCTGTGTCAGGGTAAGAGAGGGGTCTCAGGCGGTCGTAATCCTCTTGGCCCGCGGTATCCCACAGGGCAAGTTCTACCTGTACAAGCGGAAACACAGCAATTTAATTTGGATGTGCCCTCAGAGTGTCACCGCCTTGTTGGTTCAAGCCCAAGATCTACGGGGTGCCAAGATCCCGAGAATGTTTTGATGAAGGCGATTAGAGAAGTTGAAGTTGGCAGGGCTCAAATGCAGCCACGGAGGGGCACTTCAAGCTCTACTCCATGCCGGACACCAGAAGAAAGCAGTCCCGAGGGAACCTTTAGTTTTTTCCACTGCTGGTTCCTTCCTCGCCCCCATACAGATGGCTATTTTTTAATCTTCGGAGACTGCACTGTTTTATATCCTGTAATCAGTCTTGAGTCCCAGGGAGAAAGGTGGATTATAAATTAATTAAGAAAAAAAATGGGAAGGAAACCATACTTAACATGACATGCCCAGAGTCAGGACAGTTTCGGGACAAGTAGAAACATACATACACAAACCTTTATTGGCATAACACAGTAGCAGTAGAGAAGGCAATGGAACGAATAGACTGTTAGAACAAATTAATAGGTCATAACTGCCTACACCAAGTTACACCAACAAGGGGTCATTTTTAAACTTCTCAGAAGTAGTGAACACAGTTAAAAGAGAATCCAATTGAGCACAAGGGAAATTAAGACTGGTACGCCCTTACCCTTAGCTTCCAAACATAGGCTAAGAATTATCAGACAATAATATTTTGAGATTGTCGTCAGTCGAATTCCTTGTGGGAGGTAAATAGGGGCTGATCAAATAGCTGCGCATGGTAGAGTATTGGGGACAGCGCAGAAGGATATGAGCAACTGAATCAGGTTCACCATAGAGGCAATTGCAGGTTCTATCCCTATGGGGGGACAAGTAGAAACTTAAAATTGCACCTGATCTGTTCCCACACAAGTGTCAGTTATTTTTGACAGGCAAACTGGGAATTCCAGTCATCGGTTAAAGCATGGATTTCCTAGAATTTATGTAAAAAAGCAAGCAAACATTGCACACGCAACTGGAAGAGAGAAAATGTCACCAGATGATACTAATGCTGAAATTCTTAACACAGAAAGAACTGTTAGGCAAATATCAAGCAAAAGGACAAGAAGAGACTGGTTTCTAGCATATACAAGCTGTGGTAGGAAACAGTACTGTTTAAAAGCAATAATGAAATTACGGGAAGTCAGAGTTACAGGTTGCTTTTTTGTTGTGATGACAACTAGGGACAATTACACATTACAGCACTTTAGTCACAAAATTAATAAACCTATTTGGACATGTACAAAGATGTTAGGATTACATTTTGCGGTAGCAGTAACTACAGAACACTGTAACATAAAACATAAAATCCTGAATGTTGGGAAAATGAGCCTGGCTGATAAATTTTGGGCCTGGGTTCCTAGATCCAAAGAAAAACTGGAGTGAACAGTATAGGCAATCACGATGATCCAGGAAAACAGCCAGTTTCAGTGTTGTGTCAACTAAAAGCCTAAAAAGATAGATTTGAAGATACTTGGATTTCTAATTAGCACTCGTGGCTTCCCAACCTGACAGAGCTACAGTGCTGGCTTTCTGTGAGTCTGAGGTGCTAATTTCCATCAAGAACACAGTTTGATTAATTTTCTATCCAGTTATCCTATTAAATACTTGCAACAGCTCCACTGGCCTGAGGAGGAAAACGAAGCAAATTGAACATGGGAGCTAGTACAAAAAGCAACTGGTAAGGAAATGAATTAATCTGTCATCACTGAGTGGTGTAAGCCTTATTTGCACATAAACAAGCAACGACAAGAATTTCATAACATGCTTGCCATACAACAACTATGGTAAGAGGCTGCACACTCCTGCTATGCACAGGATCTGCCCCCCCCCCCCAACAAGCACTCAGTCAACTGACTTCAAAGTTCGGCATTACCTGCTTTCCATCCACCTCGATGTCAGCCACATAGTTCTCGAAGACCGTGGGGACATACACCTCTGGGAACTGGTCCTTGCTGAAGACGATAAGGAGGCAGGTCTTCCCACAGGCTCCATCTCCCACAATGACAAGTTTCTTGCGTATGGCAGCCATCTCTACGGGAAGGAAAAGAGCTTTCGTACCAAGACTGACACAGCACAGCGACTGGTTCCGCAGGAGGGTTACTTTGACATCCAGATGGACAGCAGCAGTTCGAGGCGCATCCCCACGGCAGAAGAGTTTGCAAGCCCCATTTGCCAGAGACCCCTATCCCCACATTTCCCTCCCTGTCTCTGGGTTGGCAACTGGGAGGCTCACAGGGTACTCCTCCCAGAAGCCGCATTTGGACCCCCCTGGAGCCTCCAGTTGCTGATCCCTGCAGGATTCGTCAATTCCATAAAATTTTGCGATTTTCAAAATGTAATAAAGACGGGGGATGCCTATGGAGCAGACTGAGGTCCGTAGCACTACCAAAGATTTCAGTTCCTCATAAAACTGAATGTAGGTTGGGGACAGGAGCAGCTAAGGCCTAGCCAAACGAATCCATGAATTCCTACTGCTATACTAAAACACCTTCTCCGTGACAACACATCTGAGCACAGAATTCGAGCGTAGGGGTTAGGCCACTCTGAAAAGCAAGGATGCCGAAACTAAGCAATCCCTACCCTCAAAGAACCAGCGCAGCAACAATAACTGTACACTGTTGCACGGGCAAAGGCCAAAAAAGTCCCCAATGCAAATGGTTACAGTGCTGGCCAAACTGCTGAACCCTGCATTCCTTGTTTATAGTCTCATCCTAATTGTATTACTCATTTGTGGCCTGCCTTTCAACCATGATTTCCAAGACACTTTACTATTTAAGAATTCAAAACAGCCCCGGTGAAAAGACACTATGCACTACAGTGAAACCACTGCTTGTTCAGATATCCAGGTTACTTGTGCCCCTTGTCAGTATGTATTTATAAAAAAAGTGCACATGCACCCCCTTTTGCATCATTTATTGTAGCTTGATTGTAGCTTTGGTAGTCATAGGGGAGAGAATAATGTACAGGGGGCACTTGCATCTCACTGCTGAAAATCTTAAGAGGGAAAAAAAATCAGTTCCTCAAGAAGCCACCCCCCACTATTACCATCAACGAGCCCGGCCCTCAGTTTCTTAACACCTGGCTCATTTCCATCGAGTGATGCGGGACGATAGACAGCTGGAACTTAGCAGTTATCTAGAAACCTGAAAGCGCCATGGTAGGCAATGAATTATATCATCAACTAGCACCTTATGATTTTATATTTTTATCATGTATCGTATTGTTATATATTCTTTTATTGGCAGCTGATGCCTTTGTTGTAAGCAGCCCTGAGCCCGTTCGTGGGAAGGGCGGGGTAGAAATCACATAAATAAATAAATAAGCTGAAATCTGTCCTCAGTACCACGCTTTGCTGTCCTGCAGAACACTGCAGCATGCTTTTGTGCACACACACGGGCATGCTTCTCCTTTCATGCTACCCCTCCCCCTTGCCTCACTTTTTTCATTCCCCCAGGGAACCTCTACATATAGCTGCCTCTTATTAAATAGGAAAATCCTTCACAACACCTCCCTTGAAGGAACTGAGCATTTGCTAGCTTCCCGTATCTGCACAGATTTCCTTATTTTTAATTTTTGTATTGCTTCTCCCCAGCCTGCAGCGAAGTTTTTTTATTTTATATTTTCATAAACATTTAACAGCAATAACAACAAATGAAACCAGAACCATTACTTCAGCAAAAAAGCTTTAAACATCAAAAAACGTGTACCATAATCCAGCCACAAACAAATAATAGTTATCATTAAAGATCATCATAAATTATAATCCTGCCATCACATCTCAGTTAGTCAAAATACTGCAAGTTGTCTGTATAATAAATTCACAGGGGTTACTTTTTGATTAGCCATGTATTGTAAAACCGGATACCAAATAGCCACAAAGTTAGACTATTTTGGAGGAGATAGATGGGTAAACCTAATCTGTAAAGCATGTAAGTTATTATTGAGCTCGACTCAAGAATGACCAGCGTGGTGACTGCTTCTTTGTGGCTGGACCCCACACCACGCAAGGCAGCATTTGGTTGCAATAGTCAGGAACAGGGAAGTAATGTGGGTAGCAATCATGTCAGCACTATTAGTCCCAAAGTGCACAGCACGTCCTTGTACTACCAAGCTTATAGTGCACATCACCAATTGTGGCTGGCCCACACACTGTATTGTGTCATCGTGTACTTTTTTTATACCACAAGGAGCAGGGCCCAGCCCCACCTAGCATAAGGATCAGGAAGCAATCACATCAGGGCAGGAGACAGGAGGCATCAGTTATACTGGCATTTGTAACATTGTGCCGATTCTTATACTTTGCATTCAATCCCTGTCCCTGGCTCGAACCTCAAACGCTCTCTCTTATGGTGGGCAGCCAAATCAGTAGGTGAGGGCACTGATATTCCCTCCTGTGACAGACAGAACTGAACAGCGAAAACTGTCCATCACACCTTCAACTTAAGCTGCCTCCCTGTGTTTGTGATCACTCTGCACAGGAGATAAATAGCACTGAAAGTGGTGCTTTCCAGGGCCATCTTTTCACCCAAAGGTTTCCAGCACAGCAGAGATATATTTTGAATTCCAGACAGATGGATTAATATTTTGTTGGTCAAGTCATCCCTCTCCCAAGCAGAGAATAAAAATGAACTTTATTCATTTCAGGAGTTTATATGCTGTCTCCAGAGGCCTGCTGTTGGTGGGCCTGACTTAAAAGGTCTGCGCGATCCAGACTTTAGATCTATCCAGTAAAGCCACGTCAGTTTTCAAGAACAGCCCAGGTACTGCTTAGGCTTGGGGTGTGTAGGAAATCCTGTACTGCTCTTGATAAATAGCCCGTTTAGTTTGGTAACCTGCACCATTCGTTCTAGCATACAGAGGCTGAAAGGCCAACCCTCAACCTTTTTGGGGTTGTGGTTAAGTGTGTGGACTCTAATCTGGGAGAACCAGGTTTGATTCCCCGCTCCTCCACTTGCACCTGCTGGGTGACTTTGGACAAACCATAGTTCTGGCACAGCTGTTCTTGAAAAAGAGCAGTTTCTGTCAGAGCTCTCTCAGCCCCACCTGCCTCACAGGGTGTCTGTTGTGGGGAGGGGAAGGCGTTCGTAAGCCACTCTGAGACTCCTTTGGGTAATGAAGGGTGGGGTATAAATCCAATCTCCTCCTCTTCCTCTTCTTCTACACTCTTTTTTTTTTTTTTAAGGTAATGGTGGCTGCAAACGATCCTATCCCAACATCAGGCCCTACAGCTATAAGCCATAACTTTCAGCCCACTGTACTGGCGAGTGCCACGCTGAGACCACTTATGAAATGGGACCAAATGAACTACAGCTGGCACCTCCTCCCGTCTGACTCACCAGATGCAGAACAGAAGTGTTTTTCTCCAGGGGGAAAAAAATCACTGCCCAGTCCTGAAACTTGGTATACTGGGGATTCCCAGCCAAGCCTAACTGAGCTGGAAATCTGCGTGATGATTTTAAGGCCAGCGGTTTTTAATGCCAAGGTTTGGAGTTAGGATGGGAGGAGCAGAACTGCCTGGTGACTAACTGCCTTGGATGTGCATTGAAAAGATATTTAAAGCTAAGCAAAGTTACACCCATATCTGGAGCTCGAAACAACTGTCTCTCACACTTCAAAAGCAAAGAAATCTCAATCTCCTCAGCCAAGATTTATATTGTCTGCTTTCTTAGCGGGGTTTTAAAGCCAGGAATTAAGTTTCCAAATTAAACTCCAGACCAATCCTCTGGAGAGATTTTTTCCCCCTCCATTGCTACAGAATCCTCTAGTATAGCTCCACAGTGTCAAATCAAGAGACTTTCTGCCTTCTATAGCTGGAAGGACTTCCTACGGGGAAGGGCCACCAATTATAACATTAGGAAGAGGTTCTATAATTCCAGAAATCCACCCAGCTTCAGGGTAACCTCTCCTAAACTCATGCTTGTAATCTGCCACAGTTACCAAACGGAAAACCTAACTACCCCCCCAAAAAAAAGCCCTGCCAGACACTTAAAATTTATGAAACAAGTTATTTTAATCTAACGACATCCTCAAGTGAGTCAGCAAACTAGGAAACAATCTTCCTGTTATTAAGTGGGGAAAGAGACAGATGAACAGCAAGGATCTAAACGAAATTTTATCTCCCTGTTATTAAAAATAGTCAAAATTCTGGCACAGAGAACCCGCTCATGCTAACCCAGAACGTGTCCCCCGCCCTGGGGCTCCGAGCACAAACAGTACTCCCCCCACCACGAAAGAAAAAAAGTTAATGAGAACACACTCCTTGTCACGCTGTCTCTACTTATGGTGCTATATGGATACAGATCGTCTTTCCTTTCAGTTAAACGGAAGGGAGGAGGCCATCACTCCCCAGAGACCCAAGAAAGTAAACTATCAGATTCTTTGTCTGTCGATAGACCGGATTTCCTGGTTACTTTTTCTCCACTGCTCTCTCTCTCTTAGGAAAGCCAAAGCAACAGCGATGCAAAAGAGACCATGAAGAAATCCAGAACATCGCTGTTGCTTCCCTGACTAAAGTCAGACTCGTTCATGGAAGGGTCGTCTTCTATGAGAAAAATGTGATTAAAAAAAAAAAGTTTAAGAATTGCCTTGCAAACACTTCTTGCACTAAGGGGGAAAAAATAATTGAATACTGATGTCCTTCATACTGGAAACAGAACTCAGAGATGTTAGGCACACGGAGAGTGGGGTGGTGGTAAGCAATGCTCTCTCAAAGCTCTCTCAAGACTCCATTGAGAGCAAAAATTCTACTTTGTGAGCTTTGAGCATTAACGTTGTGAGCAAGCAATTTGGCTACTGCATAAACTAGTTTGCTCTGGAGCCATCCTTCCTGAGCTAAGACAAAAATGTGTGAGCCGGAGGCTAAAAAACTGTGAGCTAGCTCACACTAACTCAGCTTAGAGGGAACACTGGTGGTAAAGTGGTTTAAAGCAGCCCTGCCCCACAGGTTCCATAACACACTATCAGGGAAGACGTGAATGTTATGACCACCCTATAATGTAGTTGACTCCAATAGCCCCATACTGAGGACTGGAAAAGGGCAGTTACATTTCAGATAACGGCAGGGCTTTTTTGTGATGGCACTCACTCATACTGAAAGCTGGCAATTGGGGGTGGGGGTTTCCTCCTAAATCTTGATCCTTGTGTGCTGGGCTGCCCCAGGCAACCTTATATATGAGCATGGTCTTTTTTTTTAAACTGGTGGATGGTAGTGTACAGCAACAACTTAATTAAGACTGCAGGAACAGTCTACTATACAATGTTTATCAGCAAGATAAACCATCAGAATCAGTTCTCCACTGAACATCACGCACACAGAATAGAATTGCACTAAGTGCTGCATGTGAATTAATTTAGCCAATGTCTCAGTGTATCTAAGTTGCCTGACCATGTCACAGAATGATGCTGAAATCAGACAGGGGAGCAAAAGTCAGCCCACAGCAAGGTATCATAAGGTATCATAAGGTATCACACGCTGCAGCAAAGGCTGACCTACTTTAAATTGCCATCCCAACACCCGCTTCCTAAACCAGCACCCAACTTAACACAGAGTCCTGCTTTTACAACTCTAACAGTATAAAACAAACCCGCAGATCAGATGAGCAGGCACCTTTCTTTCCATCCCCCTCACCAGAGACTCAAGCTGCTATGCATAACCACTACTGCCCTAACAAGACTGAAGTTCTTCTACAAGCACAGGGATCTTCAGGACTAAAGAGCTTCTAGCTAACTTTTTGTTTAATTAATAAAAATAAATGCACCCAGTATAAATCAAAGAATCCATCAACATGTATTGTACTGAATTACACAAGAATTTGTGATCAGGTTTACTCCTGTTCCAATAAGAAATAAACAGCTGCTACTTCCAAAGAAATATGTCTTAAGAATATTGCTTCTTTTTTATAGTTGCAATGGGATAATCAATGTCAATGGGATAGTAAACTTTAGGCACCAAGGCCCCCCTCCCAATGTTAAAGGACAACTCTGAATTCACCTTGCACCAATGAGCTGTAGGTCTTTACAGAGACTGGGGCAGGATTTCAGTAAGCTTTAATAACAGCAGCGTTCTGTGAACATCCTCCTCTAACAGCCACATGCTATTAGAAACAGCCCATGCCCTCAGACCTGGATTTAAGCCCTCACTCAGCCAAGTCACTACAACTCAGTCTGATGTAAGTCACAGAGTTGTTGTAAGGCTATAATGGGTGTGTTTGTGTGTGAGGGGGGCTGAATCATGTCCTGAGTTCCTAGGAAACAGGATAGGATAAAAATCATGTTCATCAGTCTGTCACTTATAACCACCAGATTTTTTCCCAAGGAGATGAATAGATTTATCTGTTATTCGTTAAACCCTGCCCTGCTTCCAAGGAGCTCCAGGGTGGCATACGTGGTACCGCTCAACTATTTTACCCTTTCGGCAGCCCTATGAATTAAGAGATACTGGCAGAAAGCTATTGACTGAGACAGGATTTAAACTGAAGTACCTCCAGCATCAGTCACTACACCACACTGATACCTGTGTGTGGCGCACACTACTTCCCGCCCCACCCTAATCTTATATCTGGATCTCAGCAATTTACTCAGAGACACAGTGTATTGAAATTCTTCCAGTTTTTCAAAAAGAAAATGGGCCCCTTCCCAACTCTTTTTTGCCTGTGGCTATGAGAGAGGCCCCTCACCTGGATGGCCCAGGGTTAGATCTCAGAAGCAAAGCAGGGTCAGCCCTGGTGAGTACCTGGATTGGGAGACCACCAAGGAAGGGTTGCTATGCAATAGGCAGGCAATGGCAGACTACCTTTGTTCAGCTTTTGCCTTGAAACCCCTTTGGGCTGCAACTTGACAGCACTTTCCTCCACCGTCATCCTGGGGGAAGCAACTGACTCATGGCAAACCTATGACTTCCCACCTCATGGGGTTTTCCAGGCAGCAGATGACCAGAGGGGGGTTTACCCGTCGGTGGTCTCCCATCCAACTACTGACCCCGCTTAACTGTCAAGCTCTGACCAGATCGGGCTTCTTAGGGCTGCTACAGGCAAAAAGCGACCCTTGCTGCTAAAAACGTGTTTCCAGTCGTAACAGAGGACCACCTGCTCTCAAGGCAAGCGAATTCGGGATTCTGCATCTTTATTCTGTATGATCCAAGAGGTGATGTCAACTTACTCATTACCTTCTGTCTCTCCTCCCTCCCCCCCCGGGCCATAAAACAACTTCAGCCCTAGGCCACTTCCCCTTACGCATCTGAAGGGCACTTCCTCTTCTTATGTGGCATCTGCCTGTTTTTCCTAGGGCTGCGCTCAAACTACGTCGCGCATGTGCGATGCTGCGCTGACACCCCCCCCCCAAATCCCAGTTCGGAAGATTCCATCCAATCACCGCCGCCTCAACACCCCCCCCCTTTTTACCTTCAACCGCGAGGGTGCGCGCGACCCTCCCTGGCGCCAACTGCCCTTTTCGCGCATGCGCTCAGCAATTCGCGTCGCTCTCGGCTTCTCCCCCCACCCCAACCCGGCCAACTTTTCACTAACGGCCTTTTAAAGAAAAAACATCCGTAACCGTCGCCTCAGCAACAAGAAGTTCATCCCGGTCTGTCTCACGCTCACGACTAAGAAGCCTCCTTCCTGCCCAAGGAAACACCCCGGCACCACAAGCGCCCTCATCTTACCGGGTCCAATTGGCAGCCTCCACTGCCGGCTCCCCGCCGCTGTTGCTGCCGCCCGGACTCTCCACAGCTGCCCCCTTGGAAACCCCGCCCACCTCATGATTGACAGAAGCCACCGCCCTATTGTATAATTTTATGCAAACACCTCAGCACGCCGCCGTCGTATAACAGGGGGACGTTCGCAAATTCTAGACCGCCTCCCGTCAGAGTGACGGCAAGATACAGCCAATAGAAAAGCGCTATTCCTCCCCGGATTTGCGATTGGGCGCGTCATCGGGCGCTGCCTGGTTCCGGGAAGCTGGACCAATCCTCATCCACTCGTCGAATAGGCAGATAGAGCTGACCAATCACACTCGCGTTCTGTATACTGTCCAATTCCAGACGGAAGGCGGGATTCTTCCGTCATACGGGTTGTCCGTGATTGGCAGCCTGCGGTACCCAATGGAGATTACTTTATGAACGGGGGGGCCGCCCGTAAACTTAACCCTTCCTGTTACACCAAAACAGAGGGTCTTCCAGAGCTTTTGTGCTTGCTGAGTTTGATCAGCAAACTCGACTTGCGACTCTCTGATGCCTGTTGCCAACCTCCAGGTGGGACCTAGAGACCTCCCAAAATCGCAACTCATTTCCGGACTAGACAGATTAGTTCCCCTCTACAGTAAGAGGCAGCTTGAAATCCTGGTAAACGTTGAAAGCCACCATTAGCCCCAACAGTTAATGGGAACAGAAGGGCAGAACTCCCTTTTTCACCACGACGAACCACCGAGAAACGGTGACAGTACAGTGCAGCAGGCTAGTATCAGAAGACCTGGGTTCAAATCCTTGCTCGTGCCATGAAAACTCATTAAGTGACCCTGGGCCAGTGGGGATAAAATGTGTGAGGATAAAGTGGAAGCGAGGAGAATGATGTAAGCAGCTTTGGGCCACCACCGGGAACAAAGGCTGGCTACAAATTAATTTTAAAAATATACTGTTTTCTGTAACCCTTCCCTGAAAAAATAATTGTCCCTACTTTTGCCCTAGTCAGTATTGGACTAGAGAAATTTCGCTTTGAACCCGTAAAGTTTAATTCTGGGCATAAGCTTTAATGGGCATGCATACTTCGTCAGATATCTGAAGTGTGCACCGCCCATGAAAGGTTATACCCAGAATTAAACTCAGTTGACCTGAAAGGTGCCACTGGACTCAAACTTTGTTCTATTGCTTCAGACCAATACTGCTACCCAACTGAAGTTATCAGTAAAATTATAGTAAATCTATATTAATACAGATTGTAATACCTATGTGTCATTAAGTCACAACCAAATTATGGCAACCCCAATGTGATGAGATGAGGGGAAGGGGGTAGAGAAAAGTAGTGATAAGTTAATGGTGGTGGAAAACAGGCCAGACTCCTTTGTGCCTATGAAGAAGGGGAGAAGATGCTCTTTGCTGGATACCAGCATGCTTTTCCAATTGGGAGGGCTAACACGATAGTCCTTCGATGTGTTTGACACCTTGTCATCTGAGAAGTCCAAGTTGGGCAGGCTGGAGCCCCAAGAACCGGCACTCGGAATGGCTGACACACCAGGAGTACGGGTGGGGTGGGGTCTGAAAAGGGGAGTTGTTCCTCTACCTGTGGCTCTTTGTTTTCAGAACACTTCAGAGCATGTGTTTTACTGTGAACGGTGACAGGGGGAGAATGATGCTGAAGAGTTGCAGACGCAGCAGGAATGGGTGCATCAGACTAAGATCAGATCTAACATAGATCACCAGTATGTAGCACTGTCTTATTTTTCTTACTGCACCTAGGTCCCTTTGCAACATCCTGAGTTTGCTACCGTCTAGAAATAAAGTTTAAGGAGGTTTATGTCATTCTCTTTTCCTCCATTTTAGAGTGAGTTCTCCCCTGAACACCCTCTTCCAATAGCCACATGCTCAAAGAACTTTCATTCAGCCATGTCACTACCAATGCTCCCTCTAAGCTGTGGGGTCTTGTGAGCAAAAATTCTACTTTGTGAGCTACTGGCATTAAAGTTATGAGCAGATTTGGCTACTGCATAGTTTGCTCCGGAGCCCTCCTCCTTGAGCTAAGACAAAAATGTGTGAGCTGGAGGCTAAAAAACTGAGTCAGCTCACACTAACTCAACTTAGAGGAAACACTGGTCACTACCACTGAGCCTAAGTTTAGGTTGAGAGAGTCTGCACTCATGCCGTGGAAGCTCGCTGGGTGATCTTGGGCTAATCACTCTCTCAGCCTCACCGGGTTGTTGTGAGGATAAAATGGAGGAAGAGAGAATGATGCAAAATCTCCTTGGGCCCCCAAGGAGGAAAATGAATAAATAAAATCCTAAAGGTCAGGGTTTCCCTTCCTCGAGAGCCAGTCGAATCCAACTCTAGGGGGCGGTGCTCATCTCCGTTTCCAAGCCAAAGAACCAGTGCTGTCCAAAGACATTTCCGTGGTCATGTGGCCAGCATGACTAAACGCCAAGGCACATAGAACTCTGTTACCTTCCCACCTAAGCAGTACCTTTTTATTTACTTGCAATTTCTTGCTTTCGAACTGCTAGGTTGGCAGGAGCTGGGGCCAGAGACGAGAGCTCACTCCGTCATGCAGCACTCAGGTCTTGAACTACAGACATTCCAGTCTGCAGCTCAGTGTCTTAACCTGAGCCACCGCAGCCCCGTGTAAATAAAATCCTACACATTGCTAAATTGGTAAAAACACCAGATGCCCATAGGGAACAATGGAACCACACTATTTAGACTAGCAGCAAATGTCAGTTAATTGTTGCAAAACCATAGTGTTGAATTGGCCGCAGCATTGAACTACCGGTGAGGATTTTACTCCGGGTATTAGCAAAGGTACTACCCACACTGGGACCTCAGTCACCGGTTTCTTATGGCAGTAAAAAGACCTTAGGAAACCACACCACAGTTCCGGTTTGCTCTCTAGAAAGAAGGGGCACCAAGGCTGCAGAAACCTATACATTTTTAGCAGCAATAATATCCCTATTGAAAACCACAAAACTTAACTTTCCTGTAAGCCACGAAACCCTGTGGATTCCCACAGAATCTGGCAATAACAAGATTTAAGTTCTTAAGGTGTACTTCTGCCTCACAGCTATGCTTCATTCTTTGCCGTAAACTATGGATTACACTCTCTTGAACCTTAGGATCTCTTTAAGCAGCAATTTAAGGGTCCCGCTTTCTTGTATCAAGCTCAAGGTTCGAATCCAGGATGCCTCACCTCTTAGAAATTGAAGATCAGTGGACTGAACCTCCGCAGCAGAAGTCCTACTTGACTTTGGCGAAAGGAAGCACAAGGTCTTCTTGCTGCCCTCATCCGTTCTGGCTGGTTGCCTGGTACTCTCCACTACTGCACTGCTTAGTAAAGCAGTGTCAGCTACCACCAGCATCACCAGAAGGAGCATCACCAACCCACTGCATTATGAAAAGTGATTAGAAAACAATGTAATAGAAGAAACAACGTGAAACCAGCAGCCTCCGTTTACCCTACTTATGCACCCGGAGTATCCAAGGGACACGGCGAAAGCTGTTGGCCAGCTTCCAATTTTCAAACAGAATCGAACTGGCAAGCTGCAAGAGCCTGCGGCAACTCACCACGGATCTCAGTCTGTTTAAAGTTTAAACCTCGCCTTGAGCTGCCATGCATTCCCATGAGCCACCTTTGAAGTGTCCGAATAATTTGCTTCCCTTTAGCAATAAAGAGCAAAGTGAAATGTTGCCCAAACCTTGAAGGTTTCCCAAACTGTGAGAGATCTGGCGTCACCCCTGTACCACCGAGAAACAAAGAACGGCAGAAAAACAGTACTATATATAAATGCAAAATTCTTAAGAGTGCAGTATAAAAAAGACTCTGTAACATATTCCAGACCTTATGGATTAAATCACCAACCCAAAAAACCTTTGTATTCTTCAAAAATCAGTAATCATAAAAGTAGTATACGTGCATAAATACAAAATACCCTTTTATTTACAAATCTTTGTATTGTTTTTCTGCAATTCTTTGTATCTTGGTTTTGATTTCTGTTGCAGTTGTTTCCTTTTGGCTTGATTCGTGTCACGCCTGTATCACCACATCTTAAGTTTCTGCCTACGAGGTCACCCACCATTAACTCCAAAATTGCTTCTTTACCTAACAAAACTGCCATGGTGCAAAAGAACCACCCACTGAAGTGACAGCTGGTAACATGATTGGCAAAAGAGGAGCTGATCCCAGTGGTGGTAAGATAAAAATCATGTCCATCCGTCTGTCACTTGTAACTACCAGATTTTTTCCCAAGGAGATGAATAGATTTATCTGTTATTTTTGTTAATAGATAAGAGGTGTTAAGAGGTGAGGCAGCCTGCCCTGCTTCCAAGGAGCTCCGGGTGGCACACATGGTACCTCTCAACTATTTTATCCTTTCAACAGCCCTATGAATTAAGTGATACTGACAGAAAGCTATTGACTGAGAAGGGATTTAAACTGAAGCACCTCCAGCATCTGTCACTATACCAGACTGATACCTGTGTGTGGCACACGCTACTTCCCACCCCAACCTAATCTTATAGGAGTTTGGTTACTTCCCAGTTGGCCTCTACTCATGCACCCAGAATGCCATGCTTCCCCCTAGCAGCCCTTGGGAGGGAGGAGGCAATGGGAGTGGGGAGGAGACAGGCAAACTGACACATTCCATTTCATGCCGAAGCTGTTTGCCAGGCTGCTAACTGGAGCTAAAATGCTCTTTTCTAGAGAAGAGCACTGGTAAGCAGCAGCCCAACTGGTTGAAGGCTAAATTTAAGACCTCCAGTTACATACTACTGCATTGAACCGTACATAAAACATGACATCAAATTAAACACTGTAATATTGGGAGAAGTATCAGCCCATGACGAGGTTATAAGAAATGATGGCTAACCACTGCTTAACTCCTCAGATGTGTTACGGATAAATACAGGCCGAATGTTTCCGAGAAGCTGAGCTTCAGTGAGATCTGCTGATTCTGCTACTTCTTGTCCTGATACTTGCCTTTGATTAAAGGGTACTGGGAAGCCCACATATGTAGCTGCTTTATACCAAGCTATACCACTCTGGGGCAAGTGATGCTCTGTATTCTTGGTGCTGGGGGGGGGGAGGGGTCAACAGTGGGAGGGCTTCTAGTGTCCTGGCCCCACTGGTGGACCTCCTGATGGCACCTGGTATTTTTGGCCACTGTGTGACACAGAGTGTTGGACTGGATGGGCCATTGGCCTGATCCAACATTGGCTTCTCTTATGTTCTGAAGTCAGACCATCAGGGTCAATATTGTCTACTCAGACTGGCAGTGGCGCTCAAAGGTCTCAAGCTGAAGTCTTCCACATCACCTATTGCCTGGTCCATTTAACTGGAGATGCTAGTGGCTTAAGCCTGGGACTTTCGGAATGCAAAGCACTGAACTGCAGCTGCTGCCCCACACAGCCTAGGTAAGCTCGACTGTCTACATACAACTGCAGTTTCTGAAAAGGCAGCCTTCAAAACAAAATGGATGCCAGTAGCTCAAGAGACCGGTTCCCCCTCGATCCATAGCTGGTTAACCTAGCCCTGCTTCTGACCTCCGCCAACAATCACAGCCTCAACAGAATGCGACAGACCTACACGGTTAAAGGAAAGAGACTACTCCTACTCTGTAACTAGGAAAGCCACACACAAAGAAACAAAAAGCCTAGCAAGGAAAGTTATTCCCACTTAACTTGAATGACCTTCACCTTGCTGAAGTGGGATGTGTACCTGACATGTCAATCGTTTTAAGAAACTTCTGAACTGGGCCTCCTTCCTCAAGGGTACCACAGCTGCTAAAGAAGGCAATGCTCTCATCAAAATGTGTCTGGTAATTGAGAACATGTGATTTCCCTTGCCAGAGAAAAAGGACTGCATCAGCTTGCCCCTGTGGAATACCTCTTGAGAACAGAGGATGCTGTCTTCGGTGTTGTTATTCTAGGCATCGCAAAGACTCCAAACGGTAGAAGCAACCAACAAACACAGCAGTCTTTCTCTAATGGGTTTGGAGGGGGAAAGAATCTTCAGACAACAGCAGAACACTCAGACCTGGCTAGAAGAGCAAGAGAGGCAGTGTGGTGTAGTGGTTAAGAGTGGTGGAATCTAGAAGAACCGGATTTGATTCCCCACGAAGCCTGCTGGGTGACCTTGGACCAATCACAGTTCTCTCAGAACTAGGGGTGTACATTTGGCATAAGCAGAAATAAATAAATACCCAAGAAATACCTTATAGGTATTTTCCTGGTATTTATTGAGCTGAATCAGATTCTCTGATTTGGCTACCAATCAGGTGATCCTGAATAAAAGCCAATCTTATTCAGGGAGAAAAGGGGGAATGGAGCCAAAATTTCATACCAATACTGGGATTCAGGAAAATTGGTGTATACCGATATTTCTCGGGTTTGTATTCCCAAACCCAAAAAATACTGTTTTGTTTTGTGCACACCCTTACTCAGAACTCTCCCAGCCTCACCTACCTCGCAAGGTTCCTGTTGTGGTCTGAAGAAGGGAAAGTGATTGTAAGCCTCTTTGAGACTCCTTAAGGTAGTGAAAAGCTGGGTATAAAAATGTACCCTCCTTCTTCTACTTGTGTTGGGCTATAGGCAGATCAGGAAACTGGAGGCAACCCCCACCCCCCTCAATTAGTGGATAAGTTCTTAAAGCTCTCACCAATTTGGGTGGGGAGAGAAGAAGCAATTCATCAATAAAACGCAAGCAGGGTTTAGGCGCGACCAAGGAAAGGCTCGTGCCTGGGCCTTAACTGTGGTGCCAGAAACTTCACTGCTGCGGCTGTGCCAGTGATCTCCAGGTTCAGTCAGTGCCGGCTCACAAATGCCCTGCCTGCTTGCTAGACAGGGCTGGACTGGGAAACGGAGAAGCAGCCCCATCTGCCGGAGTAGAAAGCTTATGACCCCAGTCTGCGTTCGGGAGGAGGAGCATCTCCCAGCAGTTGAAACTACAGTGGCCCAGGAACCACCGGAGAACTTCTCCCATCAAAGGCGTGCTTAATCAGAGCATCCTTGGCAGCAACCCGGGAACTGACAGCCTTCGGATACCGGCAGAAGTTTCCAGATTAGGTACCCACAAGCTCTCCCCCCGGGCCACTGGGTCCCTTAGCCGAACAAGAAAGGGAACTCTGGCTTTTGCAAACGTTTATTGACTCATTTACTTCTCTTTACCAGTTCTGACCTACGCTCTCCACCCACTCACGTCTCTCCCCCCCACCCACCCCAAAGCTCGACAAGGCAAGGCCTCCAGGTGTGTTTGCAGGGACATTTCCTGTTACAACCCCTCCTTCCCCAGCACGGGGTGAGACGGTCTCTCCCTGCTGGAGAGGAAGGGAGGAGAGAGAGAGGGGGGAGGTGGCGGTACAGGAGCCAAAAACACAACACGACTAACATTAACGGGGAAGGACAAAGTGGGACGTGGGGGGAGGGGTTAAGGCGCCTCAATAACATGACATAACTGCAAGGGGCGGTGGGCGAGTAGGGGGGCCACCGGAGGGGTGGGTTTCCCGAGGCCCCCGATGAGACGGAAACCAGAACAGAACCAAAATAATAATAATAATAATAAAATCCTAGAAGGGTACAAAAGTTATTTCATGTTTTGAGTCACTTTAACCGTGAAGAAGGGTGGGGGAGGGAGGCGGACCCTCCCCCGCACTAACAGTCCGTGGCAGGCAGGCGGGTGGTGCTGGCGGAGGGGGGGCCCCCCCGGCTAGCGGATGGTGTAGCGCACGTAGGGCACCTCCGTGTCGTCCCCGCTGTCGTCGTTGCAGCACAGCTCAAAGACCAAGGCCTTCACGTGGCGGCCGATCTTCTTCTTGGAGACTCTGGTGACTATCTCAGTCATCCTGCAGGGGGGGAAGGGGAGAAGAAAAGGGAGACGGGGGAGTCAGGACGGCATCTGCTGAGAGGCCGCACCATCTCTCCCCCCCGCACGCCCAAAGGAATACGTACGGCTGGTCGTGGCGCTCCTTCAGCTTCGCCGGCTGCATGAAGAACGAGTACAGCATGGAGACTCCCTGGGACAACATCGTGATCTCCAACTTGTGCTCTTTCTGCAGAGAGAGAGAAGGCGGGGTTACGCACACGTACTGTTACAGCCCTCCTTCCCTGCCCCCAATCGGATCGCTTGACAAACCACATGGGTGACCTTCCCCGGCTTTTTACCTTTTTTTTTTGGAAAGGACAATATTTATTTGGAAAATGCATGCCACCTCGCCGGGGAACTGGGGTCAAGGTGGTTCACAAATTGAAACATGATGAACACAAAACAGTATACAAATAATTGAAGCGAACATATTATTAAAAACCCGAGCCTCCAACTGTAGGCCGGTATCTAGCAGCACCCCTAAGCTACAAATCTGCTCCTTCAGGGGACTACAGCCCCCTGTGATGCTGCTGCTGCTGCTTTACTGAAAATTCGAACAGCCTGGTTAGATACAGGAGAAATAGGATCCACAATGTCCTTTGCCATGGTGCCCTAGAAGGATGTTGCAGGTGGTTAATACAATTATCTGGTAAGAGAGACAATCCAAAAGATTGCAGTGGAAGTCTGCCTGAGTGGACACGGCTAGAGAAGGCCAGAATAGGCACACAGACCGCTCTCTCTTTAAAGAGACCAACTTCTGTTGAGTGTGTATTGAGCACATATACCTAACGCTATTACAACAGCCGGCTTTCTTCATAGGCCATGGCTATGTCTCGGCTATAAATATGGATCTTGGGTGTTCTGGCTCAACTCACAGCCCTCCTCCCGCCCCCCACTGGATCGCTTGCCAAACCACACGGGTGACCTTCAATGCTCCCTCTAAGCTGTGGAGTCTTGTGAGCAAAAATCCTACTTTGTGAGCTACTGGCATTAAAGTTGTGAGCCAGTGATTTGGCTACTGCATAAATTAGTTTGTGCTGGAGCCATCCTTCCTGAGCTAAGACAAAAATCTGTGAGCCGGAGGCTAAAGACTGTGAGCTAGCTCACACTAACTCAACTTAGAGGGAACACTGGTGACCTTCCCGGGCTTTTACCTTGAAGTAGGCCAGGAACTCGCGCAGCGTCATCTCCTGCCCGTCAGGCTGGATGCCCTGCACTTCAAAGCGGTCCCAGAGAGTCCATTCAGTGCTATAATACTGTAAGGAGGACGAGACGCGTTAGTGACAAGTTCCCTAATGGACCCTGCTTCTGCCACCGAGTCTCCACTCACAGCCCAGTGACCAGGCCCCCTCTAGGATTATTATTTGTGCATGTAGGGAGAGAAAGCAGACGACAAGGGGGAGGGCCCGATCCAGGATTCTGCACCCCCTTCCCAACCCTTCCCTCTAAGACTCTAAGGTACAATATTGTTATTTGATTTACTTGATTTTTATTACACCTTTCTCTCCAACGGGGATCCCAAAGTATCTTATAGGGCAGGGCTGGCCAGACTTGCTTAACGTAACAGCCGCACAGAGCAAACATCAGGTGTTTGAGAGCCGCAAGACGTGAACAAATATTAGAAACACATTTTATTGAAAAAGATGCAAGTTTGCTGTGTATTAACATTAAATTAAACTCTGTGAAAGAGCTGCACGCGGCTCCCAAGCTGCAGTTTGGCCGCCCCATTATAATCTTTTTCTCTCCTCCATTTTATGACGCTGGGATAAGATTGTGACCAGTCGTCCACTGAACGGAACAGGAAAAAAGGTTGGGTCCAGTGCAGTATTTCTCTGGAAGAAAGGACCCGCCACCGTAGAGTACAGCTTCCCTCTCTCCTGCAGCTGCCTAACGTCACCCCCTCAAATCCTGCTCCTGGGGAGTCCTGGGACAGGATTGGGGAAGGGGGGGGTCACTTAAGGGCTGCTTTGGGAGGGGGCGCGCCACGAAAGTCACGCTGCGCCTGCGGCAGAAGTCCTTGCTTCTGTGGAACTGCTGTGATGGACCCAACCCCAGATGCTTGCTCTAGAGAAATGAAAACCTAGACCGGAATTGAAAAAAACGACCAGGTGCCAGAACGAAACCTAGAAAGCTCCTACACTTCAAAAAGTCGCCAGATACCTAACCTGATGCTTCCCTGAGGAGATGGGAATTCCCTGGGGAGTCAGAGGCAGCCACTGCCGTCTGTTTCCCCCCTCCTCCCACCCAGGTTACTGCCAAGGAGTGGGTATGGCCGGCCTATTCCCAACACATCGACCACAGCTAAAAAGCAAACCTTCCCGAGTCTTCATTAACACTAGCAAAGCTGCTGGGGCAGTGAAATACAGAGAAGTAGGGGACCCAGAGGGGTAGCACCCTCCCACCGGGGATGCCCCACCCATTAGATCACCCCCTGATCCTAAGACAAACAAGAAACGCACATGGGAAGCCCCCCCCCACACACACACACACTCACCTTGTTCTTGGGGCAGGCAACGGGCTCAGAGAAAGCAAAGAAAGGCAACGCCAAGTTGAGGAAGCCATTCTTGTAGGACTCAAGTCGCTGGTGGCCCTGTATCACCTTGTAGAGTTCCAGACACACCAAGCCTACTACAGCTGCTGTCGTCGTGGCGATGGCGGGTATAATCTTCCCGGCGATCAACTTGCTCTGAAGAGGCAAAGCACAGGAATCTCAGCCTAAGTGGAAACGCCTTCCCTCCTGCCACTGATCAGTTTCACAGTTTATTTCGATGTGGAGCAGAGATCCATCGGTGGCTATGAGTCCCAAGGTATAGATGGAACACGGTCTGGGGCGGCGATGCTGTGTATCCTTGGTGCTTGGAGGGCAACAGCGGGAGCAATGCTAACTCTAAGTTGTGGAGTCTTGTAAGCAAAAATTCTACTTTGTGAGCTACTGGCATTAAAGTTGTGAATGAGCAATCTGGATGCTGCATAAATCAATCTGCTCTGGAGCCATCCGTCCTGAGCTAAGACAAAAACGCGCGAGCCGGAGGATAAAAAACTGTGAGCTAGCTCACACTAACTCAGCTTAGGAGGAACACTGAGCAGGAGTGCTTCTAGAGTTCTGGCCACTGTGTGGCACTGAGTGTTGGACTAGATGGGCCACTGGCCCGATCCAACAGGGCTTCTCTTATATTCTTACAAAACGAGGTCAGCTCAAAAAGTATTAATAAAAACAATAAAGACATGGAAGCATCAGTGGAGAGGGACTGAGACAAGCCTACCTTATGCCGGTCAGCAGGAGGAATATCGTAGTTCTCTGCCCGCAGGTTGGATGCCGCCACAATGAAATCCATGTGGAAGTTCGTGTCATCGTCCTGAAATGTAACATGAGTGAAATGGCTACCGTGCCTTGTACTACTCCTCCAGCACCCACTTTCCCCCGGGGAACTGCTAACAGAGCTGAGATGTTTCTGGAGTAGCATGAAAAAGCTACAGAATGGCTTGGAAGAGGTTATCAACAGAGAAAAAACAGGAACTCAGCTGCCTGGTTTTGGAGGCCTGACTTCAAAAAGGATGAGGACAGAATGGAGCAGGGGCAGAGGAGAGCGATGAGGATGATCGGGGGCCTGGAGACCAAGGGCCCTGTGAGGAAAGGCTGAGGGACTTGGGAATGTTCAGTCTGAAGAAGAGGAGGTTGAGGGGACACATGATTGCCCTCTTGAAGTATCTGAAGGGCTGTCACTTAAGAGGAGGCCAGGGAGCTATTCCTGTGGGCATCGGAGGATAGGACTCATAATAATGGGTTTAAAGTAAGGGTGGGAATGTACCGGCTGGATGTCAGAAAAAAACTTTTTAACAGTGAGAGCTGTGCAACAGTGGAATCCACTGCCCTAGGGAGGTGGTGAGCCCCCCCTCCCTGGCAGTCTTTAAGCAGCGTCTGGACAAACACTTGTCAGGGATGCTCTAGGCTGATCCTGTATTGAGCAGGGCATTGCCTGTGCGCCCCCTTCCGTGATTCTGTGACTGTAGGTCAGACTGAGGTTCCAAAGAACACTTGAGAGCTGGTTAGATTAAACCAGATATACGCGGCATGGTGCCCACCAAGTGTTTTAGAAAGTGGGCGTGGCCACACGTGGGGCTTTCCCCCAGCAAAAGTCATTATTCGCCACCGGAAATTTCATTTGCTGTGCCAGTCTTTAAAAATGTCGCTTTGGTAGCACTAGGGTGTCACTAGCTGAAGGTAAGCTGTGGCAGCCACTCTGTGGCTCTTCCCACCACGCTATGTGAGAACTCCAAAGGTGACCGCAGGCTCAGAAAGGTTGGGACCGCACACACACACACACACACACCGCCCTTACCTTTTCAAAATCAACCGGAAACATCCTGAAGTCTTGCAGTTGCTGGGGACTTGGGAGTGAAGATTTCAGTTCCTCCAGCCGGCTGTCGTCTGGGGAAGGAGAGCAGATGAACCTTAGGAAGGACACGCGTGGCCCCCCCTATGCCACGTTCCTCTCAGCAGCCCGTGGGACTCACTGAATGACCCGCTGGGGAGAGGCTGCAGGGCTCTAAACTCGTCTATGCAGCTAATTCAAGAACTACCGTTTGCAAAGAGCTTATCTGGTCAGTAATTCTGGCAGGACGTGTACCGCCCCCTTTTGGTGGGGAACAAGAATCTGCCGCTGCGCAAACCTAAGCCACAAGGAGCCGCCTCGCTCCCCCAAGAGATACAGCATCTCTCCCTACTGCCCTAGGAAGCTGGAGAGCTCTTGCCCCTGCAGCTGCCACTGTGTTCTAGCGGGTCTTACCGACTGAAGCGTTTGCGTTCTGCAGCTCTTGGTCGGAGATGTGGATGCGCACCCCTGACTTGGGAGTGAATTCGGGGACCTGGACCTGGCGCAGCAGCTCCGCGATGGCCGCCCTGTCCCTGGTGCCTGTGATGCCGTAGGTCTGTGCAAACAAGTTCGCAGCTGCCACCACATAATCCATGTGCAAGGGCTGTGGGAGGAGACAGAGACAGGGGGATAAGCAAGGCAGGCGGTTCCTTGGAGATTTCTCCCCCCTCCGTACAGTTTGTCACGCTCAGCTTGCACAAGGACGCCTGTGTTAATGGAACCCCACTACACGAATGTAGTACCATTCTGTTGTGTGTACTACACCAACACAGTACCTTCAGAAACACCTCCTCCAATATGTCCCCAAAAAAACACTGAGAACAGCTGATAACAACTTGCTGGTGATCCCCGGCCCTAGGGAGGTCCGGCTGCCCTCAACTAGGGTCAGGGCCTTTTCAGTCCTGGCCCCGACCTGGTGGAACTCTCTGCCAACAGACATCAGGGCCCTGCGGGATCAGATGCAATTCCGTAGGTCCTTTAAGGCAGAGATGTTCCGCCAGGCTTTTGACTTGAGGGCAGCAACGGTTAAGACTGGTGCCCTCTTTTTCTCCCTATGACCGCCCCGTCCCCTTCCCTGCTAGACAGACAGCACTGTAGCCTGCAAAAGGAGTTTATGTCACCATCTGGACTGGTTAACTTACTGGTATATTGTGACAGTTTTATGCTGATTGTATTTTAACTGCTTTTAAGGCTGTGAATTGCCCAGAGCCTGCTTGCGGGGTTGGGCGATTCATAAATTTAATAAAATAAATTAAAATAAAGCACTCCAGGGGTGTTTTGTTGGATCCGGGCTCTTGTTTTCAGTGCAGTTCTGACATTCAGTTAGCTGCGCCAGTCCCCAGCCCCCTTTAGTTTTCTTCTACCCCACTGCAAAATCCTTACATTGTTGGTATCGAAGGTGAGGGGGTGAGGGCATCGCTTGGGACCCGACCAGAAGAGGGTTCCCGAGTTGGTTTTCTGAAAAAGAACAGGGGGAGAGGTATTGATGATGACCGCAACAGAGCACAGGGACCGCGGCCTATACCACCACACTGCCGCCTATCACTGTAAGTTTGGTCCACCCTAGGAAGTTTCAGGTTTGTTTCAGTTCTGTAGTCCAAACCCTCTTGCACTGTTCATGGGATGCCCCATCCTGTTGATCGTACCTGACCTACATCGGGGCCCCCAATCTTTCTGAGCCTGTGGGCACCCTTTGGAATTCCGACACAGCACGGTGGGCACAGGCCCCAAATAGTTGGCACAGCAGGCAGAGCCAGTCCTAAAATGGTTGCCTCAGCTTACCCTTAGTCACGAAGCAAAGAGCCTTGTACTATGGGGGCAGCTGCTGACAGGGCAACATTTCTGAAAATCTGCAGAGTCAATCAGATCTCCAGGGGCCAATCAGAAGCCTTGTTGGGCAAAAGTCTCTCCTGGCCCTGCCCACAAACACAAGGCAGGCTTCAGGAAAGGTGTTGGCGCGCACCGCAGCCCCCAGGGACACTTATGTTGAGGACCCCTGGCTTACACGATGCAAATCATCTCGAGTCTCAGAGAGAAAGGTGAACTATAAATAACCTCAATAAATAGTTAATACTGGTAAAAGAAGGAGCTGGGGCTACAGTCACACTGGGGGCACTGCGATCGTTGCTAACTCACCTGGTTTGGAGGGAAATTGTGCAGCAGCTGACGAATGTTGTTGCAGTACTGGGTATGCCAATGATTGCATGCCCAGGCTATGCAGTCCGCCCACGTCTTCGGCCGGTCGGTCACCAAGCTCTTGTAGACGGCTTCTAACACCTCCAAAGGTTGGGTGCCAGGCAGCTTCTGGGTCCGTTCCATGAACTTGGCGTCTCTGGAGGAAAACAGCAGTTGAGTCAGCGATCTTCCCAGTTCTCTGCCCTTCTGGAAGGTTTCAGAACTGGCAGAAACGGCAAAGTCACGCCCTATAGGTGCTTGCTCGCCAAGCAGCCTGCGTTTTTATTAGCACTCCACCAGGTCAGCATTAGACACCGTCAGACTGGCCATTTAATCTTCTACTGATGCGCAGAACTCGGCTTTGGCTTCCAGCGCGGAGTCCAACCGGGACCCCAGCCAGCCGCGCCTGGGACCAAATACACAACAGAAGATCTTACTTACGTGATGTACTGGTTGACGTTTTCCGCAGGCTGCTTGAAAAGACCTTCAAATTCATCACGGGCCCACTGTCTCACCAAAAAAAAAAAAGAATTTAACTGATTAACATTAAAGAGTCTCGTTTCAGCCATGGACAAAGACGGTAGGCAGACCAGAGTTTTTATACTGCACGCTATCAGCTAAGCCAGTCTCTGCCATACACTGGTGCCGGGGCCCCTAACCTTTTTTGATCCTGTGGGCACATTTGGAATGGGTGGGTGCAGCCACAAAATAGCTGTGGCAGCTTTACCTTCAGTCACACAATGAAGATCCTTGTGCTGTGGTGACCGCTGCTTCCAATGCAATGTGTTGTTTTTTTTAAAAAAAGCACAGCCATTCAAACCTCCAGTGGCCAATCAGAAATCTTGCTGGGCAAAAGTTCCAACTAGCTCAGCCCACTCCCTAAAGACACTTGGGCGGGCACCAAATTGGGGAGCCCTGCACTGATGCAGAATGTTTATTTTATGTACTTAAACATGCTTATCCCACCTTTTCTCAATAGGGGCAGCTAAAGAAACTCAAACGAAAAGTATAGCAATGGCACCTGAACAGGTGGAGAAGGGTCTGGCCTCTTGTTCAAGAGGCAGGAAGCTGTAAGTGGAGATGGGCGAGATTCCAAAGAAACCCAATCGCCTCCTGCTGTCGTCAGGAAGTTCATTCAGCTAGGAATACGGGAGATGCCTGCTCTGCTAGCCATTACCCCGTCTGACCTCGAAACTGGAGTAGCAACCCAACACTGACCTGCAGGGTGTGCTCGATGGCATTGGGAAAGTTCTTCAGGGTGCAGATGGGGATGGACTTTTCGGGCGGGTCCTGGCTGGAGCTGTAGGACTCTGTCAGGAAGGGGATCACCACCTGGATGTTCCCTTTGGTCCCCAACGTCCCTGATTCCAGCAGGGGCTTGCGGTAGTAGACACAGCGACGGTCCATGTACATCCCTGGTGTGAGGGACAGGAAAGAGGGGTCACACACACACACACACAAAAGCTAAAGATTGTCAGAGCAGAAAATTAATGTTTTCCATTGGGATCAGGTTCCAGGCAGATCCTGCTACTGAGTTCTTAACTCTTCCCTCTAATAACAGGGATGCCAGCCTCCAGGTGGGACCTGGGGAATCCCCTGGAATTACAATTGATCTCCAGACTACAGAGATTAATTCCCATGAAGGAAATAGATGTTTTGGAGGGTGGACTCTATGGCATTGTACCTTCCTGTGGTCCTTGTCCTCCCCAGGCTCCATCCCCAAATCTCCAGGAGTTTCCCAACCTGGACCTGGCACACACACACACACACACACCCTACATTTCCTGGCAGTGGCCAAGGGGAACCTGGCCAATGCGCCTTCTAAGCTGTGGAGTCTTGTCAGCAAAAATTCTACATTGTGAGCTACTGACATTAAAGTTGTGAGTGAGCAGATTTGGCTACTGCATAAATTAGTCTGCTCTGGAATGCTCTTTCCTGAGCTAAGACAAAAATGTGTGAACCAGAGGCTAAAAAAACTGTGAGCCAGCTCACACTAACTCAGCTTAGAGGGAACACTGGATCTGGCAACCCTAAATAAATATTCTCACAGAAAACGCTACCATTACTAGGATATGCAGACAAGATTCCATTCTTAGATGCTCTTTTTAAACCACAGAATCTAATAGTTAGCAGAGTTACAGGAGACAGCAAGGGACTTTTCCTTTCCTCAGTATTGCCTCACTTATCAGCCCCCCCCGCAAACTCATCTGCTTCTGGCCGCACAGCCAATCATCCGTGCACAAAGTAAAAGCAGCGAAACCGAAGCCAGGCTACATGGGGATGAGCTTGCAGCTGCTGCCCAAAGAAAGGTATCCGGGGGCCCAGAACAGAGAAAAAACCAGCCACTTGCGGGTACGCACGAGCATCTACATTGTCCAGCGCATTTGCCACTCCATCAAGGTTCTCAAAGAAGTCATCGTCATAGACACGTTCGGTGTCAGGGCCCACACGGTCTTGGTGGCTCACAATGTTGATGTTTGGGTTCATTTCTTTCACAGAGGCAGCCGCTGTATCAGATTTCATTTTCTGTATAGGTGGGAGAAAGAAAAGTCACTTTCAACAGGGGTTAAAAAGAGAACCAGGGCACTACTGTTTTGCTCTGCGCCGTTGTTCAGCCGTAACTGTGGCTGGGTTTCTTCTGAGCATTCGTGTCCAGAAGGAACCCAAATATCTGACATATCAGGTACAACCAGCATGCAGCACAAATCAAGACCGATTCCAGCCCTTACTTGTGCCCTGCTGAAGGCACAACCTAAACTTTGTCCAAAATTTGTTCGATCCCCTGCACTGGGGCCGGTGTGGTTTGTGGCCCTCCCAAAGCATCCTTCTCTTCATCTATCACCATCATCCACTGACCCCCACTTTCTGCTCAACAATATCCACATCTTCCTCTGTTTTTACTTCCCCTTCCTTCGTGACCTCTGCCATCTCAATCCTGGCCCCAAATAAAAGAAAACAACGGCAGCCTTGTCCCCGATTATGGGTCACCACATGCATATATCCAGAGCTCCCCTTCCTGTTGCCAACACTGCTATATCTTTAGATACCAGTACCTAAGAGTGTTTGCCAAGGGTCCTTTGCCACACTTTGCTACTCCCCCTCCCCCCCCCGAAAAGAAGCCCCAGCAAATGGCGCTGACCGTCACATCCCAAGGCCGGAATAGGAACTGCCTGTTGAGGTTGGATTTCTCAATGGTGTCCATGTCAGTCACAACTATTTCTCCGCCTTGACCACAGCCCAGACCAATCATCGCAAAGTTCTTCAGCAGCTCGCAGCCAATGGCACCAGCACCAACCTAAACAACACGGGAAAGAGCCAGGATGTTAGCAGGATGCTGGACTGGGGACGCTAAGAAACAGGAGAGACTGCTGCAAGGACTCACCAGGAAGTACTTCTGCTGACCCAGCTTAGCCTGCAGGTCGCTGCCGAAGACGGCAATCTGTCCGTCGTATCGGCAATGTTTCTGTCAAGACAGAACATAGACATCTTTTACCCAAGAACTGGACTTCTCCGTTCTCCCAGGCCCATTGCTATTCCCAAAATACAGCTTGTAATCTCTGCGAGCCTCGTAACCCCGCCAAAACCTCTTCTGTGAATTCTGAGTTGCAAGCTCTGCTCCTACTCCTAACAGCTGTCTCAAACCCTACGCCAATTACTTACGGGGGTGCAGTTCTCCTCCGTCAGTAGGGCGTCTTTGTTTTCTTCTGGCAGGCACTCCAGGGCATCGAAGTACAACCACTGAGTGATGGGCATGAATTTGCCCGAACAGGCCTGAAGCAGAAGCAAGGGGGAAGAGAGAGTCACAACGTGGGCATGGGCACCCCAAAATCCAGCTTCATCTACACTAGGCCAGTCTTCTACTAAGAAGAAGAGAAGAGATTGGATTTACACCCTGCCCTTCACTACCCGAAGGAGTCTCAGAGCGGCTGACAGTCTCCTCTCCCTTCCTCTACCCACAACAGACACCCTGTGAGGTAGGTGGGGCTGAGAACTGCTCATGAGAGAACAGCTCTAAAAGAACTTGCAATGACCCAAGGTCACACCAGCAGCTGCATGTGGAGGAGTGGGGACTCAAACCCGGTTCTCCCAGATTAGAGTCTTTGCTCCTAACCACTACACCAAATGGGCTCTCCAAACAGCTGGGGTGGGCTAGGTATGCTAAGCCCACTCGCACCAGCCCTTATTCCCCCCCACCCCACACACACAACAGCTGCCAAATAGAGGGCTCCTGGCTGAGGGGACAACCGAGGGTGATGAAAGAGTTTGCCCGTGGTGGAGAAGGGCTGGAGCAGAATACAGGAGCCGACCCCAAGCCCCATAACCCACGCGGCTTCCTAAGGGTATTCTTGGGAGTCCGGTGTCACCTTCATGACTTCCTGTGCAGCCAGTCCCCCGACGAAGGCGTTGATGGGAGCCAGATCCCCAGTCGCCTGGAAGGCCAGCTCTTTGATGACATCCTCGTTCAGCTGCTCCTGCTTAAGGGGGGGTGCTGCCTGCTCATTCAGTTCCTTGGTCAACGCCAGCACCTCAGCAGCGTCTGCCTGAGGAGGACGGAAGGGAAATCAGACAAAGGCTGGCGGGGGGGGGGGGGAGCCCCACACAGCGACCGGTACAAACGGAACTTTCTAGAAATGCCTATAGTAACCATTTAAACCTGAAACGTTTTTGCTTAATATTATGCCTGATTTAAAAGATAAGACAGTTAAGCATTTAATTATACATATAGTTATGGGAGCAAGGATTTTCTGTGCTAAGTATTGGAAGAAATCAGAGATACCAAGGGAAAATGAACTTTTGACAAAACACTTTGAAGCAGAGGAAATGGACATATTGTCCGACTTGTTGAAAGCTTGAGATAAGCAAAATGTGAGAGATAACTGGATACCATTTTATGACTGGGTGAAAAGGAGTTCCGAAGATCAGGAACAATGAATATAACTATTATAATTTTCAAGTGACTAACTTGAATTATACAGAATACGACTCTTTTCAGGAATCTAAGCGATCTGAATAATGGGACATTAGTTTTAGTAATTGTATGAACGAAAGAGAACTGGAAACAAAGAACGAAGATGGAAAATTTGTATTATATAAGCTCGATGGAATTTCCCTTGATGGCGTATCCCTGTGCCCATCCTATCCTGTAATGTTTTAAAACCAAATAATTTTTTTTAAAAAAATGCGGCATGCCTATAGTCAGTCAGGTTGTAGGCCAGCTGTCTCCCACAAGTGACATGAAGCTGCCTTATACTGAATAAGGCCATCGGTCCTTCAAGGTCAGTATTGTCTATTCAGGCTTGCAAGAGGCTCTCCAGGGTTTTAGGTGGAGAACTGGTAATGAAAGAAATTAGTATTTTAATTTTTTACCCCAACTTTCCCATGGAGACTAAAGGCGGGTTACAAAATATGAAGAGCAATTCCATCAGACAGCAAACGCCTCCAACGAACGATGCGACGGGACAAGGACTACGGAACGGGGAAACCATGCAAATGAAAACCGGACTACTGTGATGAAAAGGGGTTTCCACAGGGGGTTTAATCTATATGCAAAACACATCATAAGGAAAGCTGGATGAGATTTAGATGTAGAATGAAAACTGGTGGAAAGAACATCAACCATTTGAGATATGCAGATGATATCATGTTACTGGCAGAAAATAATGAAGAGCTGAAATGACAACTGAGAGCTGATGTGTCATATAGAGGCTGGTGCGGAGTTGTTTTTTTCTGTTGCCCCAGAAGGTCGGACCAGAACCAACAGGTTGCAATTAAATCAGGAGAGTTCTCGGGGAAACATCAGGAAGAACCGTTAGAGTGGTTCCTCAGTGGAACAGGCTTCCGCGGGAGGTGGTGGGCTCTCCTTCTTTGGAGGTTTTCAAACAGAGGCTGGATGGCCATCTGACAGCAATGCCGATTGTGTGACCCTAGGCAGATCACGAGAGGGAGGGCAGGAAGGGCAGGAAGGGCCGCCTCAGTGCTTAGTTCTTGTGGCCCTTTCTTACACACCCAGTGATAGCCACTTTGGGGTCAGGAAGCCATTTTTCTCCAGGCCAGTTTGGCCAGGGATCCTGGAGGCTTTCTGTCATAAGAACGTAAGAACATAAGGAGAAGCCAATGTTGAATCAGGCCAATGGCCCATCTAGTCCAAGACTCTGTCACACAGCGGCCAAAATATAACAGGTGCCATCAGGAGGTCCAGCAGTGGGGCCAGGGCACCAGAAGCCCTCCCACTGCTGCCCCCTCCAGCACCAAGAATAGAGTGCATCACCTGCCCCAGACTGAGAGTTCCCATCTATACCCTGTGGCTAATAGCCACTGATGGACTTCTGCTCCATAGGTTTATCTAATTCCCTCTTGAAACTGTCCATGCTTGCAGCTGCCACCACCTCCTGTGGCAGTGAATTCCATATGTTAATCACTCTTTGACAGTGAATTCCATATGTTAATCACTCTTTGATAATCTTCTGGGCGTGGAACAGGGGTCACTGGGGGTGTGGAGGGGGAGGTATTTGTGTATTTCCTGCGTTGTGCAGGGGGTATGAAAGGTTAAAGCAGGAACTGCCAAAGCAGTATTACTGCTGAACATCAAAAAGACAATAGGAATGACTGCTGAGGAATTGCATCATGTTTAAGAGTGATGACGAAGAAATTTAAAATTGTTCAAAGATTCTCTGTTCCTTGGCTCCATCATCAAGCACAAGGGAAACTGCACACATTTTTCAGTGGCGGCTCCATACTGGTGGAATGAGCTCCCGGAGGAGATCAAGGCCCTGCGGGATCTCTTACAGTCCCACAGGGCCTACAAGACAGAGCTCTTCCACTAGGGACCCACCACCACTATGCCATCAACAACCTTAATCATAGAGTCCTTGGCCCTTGGTTTCTGGTTTTTGACACCCAGCCTGTCCTGCCCTTGCGTTAGGAAGACCATGAGCACAATGAGTATTAGACCTCTGTACACTCTCAAAGTAAGCCGTCTTAAACAACTAACTGATCATCACCAGCACTTTATGAATTATGAACTAATGATAACCTGAACTGTTTTTAGATGATTTTACGCCAATTTTAATTGTTATTTATGTATTGACCAACGGGAGCCGCCGCCCTGAAGCCTGCTTTGCGGGGAGGGTGGGGTACAAATTAAATGAATATAATAACAAAATGAAAAGGAATCAGTAGGACATTGAGCCGGGGAAGGGCAGCCATGAAGGAGCTAGAAAAGATCGTTTACTGTAAGGATGCATTGCTGGCGACCAAGATCAAGATCATTCAGGCCACAGTACTCCCCCCACTGCTCTGTATGGGTGTGAAAGGTGAGCAGTAAAGAAAGCTGGCAGGAAGGAAGTCGATTCCTTTGAAACGTGGGATGGGAGGAGAGCTTTATGGACTGCCCAAAAGACAAATAAGGGAGGTCCTAGATCAAATCAAGCCTAAACTGTTCCTGGAAGCTAAAACGACCAAACTGAGGCTTTTGTACTTTGGCCATATTATGAGAAGACAAAATTCACTAGGAAAGACAAAAGTGGTAGGAAAAATGGAAGGTAGCTGGAAAAGAGAAAGACCCAACAGGAGATGGATAGATTCTGTCAAGGAAGCCACAAAGGGCCCTCAGCTTGAAAGATCTGAGCAAGGCTGTGAACAAGAGGACGTTTTGGAGTTCCTTAATTCATAGGGTCACCATAAGTTGGGAGCGACTTCACACACACACACACACACACACACACACACACAACAAACAGTAAAATAGACTACGATACTATCCCTTATAGAAGCAATGTCCTGTGCTGTTCCTTTATACTACTGTTCTAATCACTTTTTAGAGTTGCCCTTCTGAACATTTCTGCTTCACACGTTCTGTGAAATGATGGAAGAGCGGAACACTTGCTGACTACCTTAGGCGGGCCGTGCAGGGGGTATGAAAGGTTAAAGCAGGAAGTGCCAAAGCGGGCCACTACACAAGATGGGAACCACCACAGAGAATAGCATGCAAGCAACTGGTAGCTTTGCAAGAGTGGCACCATCAGCCACCGTGGATGGAATGTGAGACCTCCTGCATATTAAGCAGATGCTCTAACCAATGAGCCACCCGTCCTCCCAAAGTCCAGGCAAATTATCTAATACAGCCATTAACTACAAGAACTGCCACCTGGATCCGCCTCCAGTTTGTTTTCCTTAAATTTTTCTGTCCTGTTATGGTTACAGAAATGAAGCCAATTCTATCTGCATGATAGTATGCTTCAAGGGCAGAGACTCTCTTTCTTCAAGGCGACCTGTCTCTCTCCCCCACCCCAGCTATTCACTGGGAGGGCAACAAAGGATGCAGTCTCCCGGGAGCACAGAAGCAGGCCAGAATGTGGTACGGGGCAAAGAAACAGCCACAGTTAGCATTTATTCAGCTTCCATTTACAGCAAGACATGGTTCTTCCCCCCCACCCCCCCACCCCGACCTTTTAGGTCTATGAATGCATGCATAGGCAGGGACTACTGACGTTCCTTTCAGAAGCCAAAACAGTTGCCGAGCAGGTACTCAGGGAGAGCCACTTTCACAACTACAGATCAACCAAAAAGAGTGGCATTTCCTTCCATCCCTGGCATAAGGCTTGCAGCAAACCTGGAGGCAGCTGTTTCAACGCAGGAACCTCCTGCATATGGCTGGTCCCCACGGGGAAAAGGTCTTGCTCGCTTTCTTGAAACAGGGGGCAGGTGCCACTTGGGGAAACAGTGCTCAGAAGAGCCACGGGTGGCATGCCAAGGAGCCACAGGTGGCTCTGGGCCACTGAGTATCACTGTTCTAGAGTCTCTCCTTGTGACTAGCAAAACAGAATCATGTAAAGGGGAGGGGGGAGAGAGAGAGAGAAGTATGCAAAAACAGGGGAGTTATGGGATTTGTTCAGCTTGCTTAATTATACATGGTTGCAGGTTTTTCCTTTGCTGGGCCTGGAATTGGGATTGCCTGGATGTAGAACGTTGAAATTTCTGTAACAAAGGCCTGCTCTTGTTCTGCTTCCCGTATGTGACCAGCGCCAGTTATTAACATCTGTCTGTTTTCCCTGCTCTTGCACCACAGCAAATAAAAGGCAGCTGTGCCAAAACTGAGGGATTAGGTTCAAAATAAAGCAAAGCAGCAAGACCGGCATGATTACATAAAAGGTAATCAGCATAAACTAGGGAGGTGGTGGGCTCCCCTTCCCTGGCAGCTTTCAAGAAGAGGCTGGAGGAATATTTGTCAGAGATGCTTTAGGCTGGTCCCGCATTGGGCAGGGGGTTGGACTAGATGGTCTGTAGGGCCCCTTCCAACTCTATGATTCTATGATTCGTTATGTCCAGAATAAGCTTTGCTTGTTATGGGAGGCTGATTCTGTGGCTACTTTGAATAGACTAAAGCCCCATTGATCCTATTACTGGTGGTACGAGGCTTATCACGAAATAAATTCGATCTAGGTTCCCTGTCTGCTTTGAGACGAGCAGCTTTAATTATTTGAAACGGGTATCCTCTCTCAAAAAAATCAAGTTCCATTTCTCCTGCTGCAGCCTGGTAAATCAGCCTCCCGAGTGGCATTTCTTTTCAGTCTCAAAAACTGACCATAAGGTATATTATTTTTAATCTCTACTGCATGTGAGGACGTGTAATGTAAACAGGAATTCTTATCAATATCTTTTTTAAAGGGGCGCACAGCCAGTTTACCATCATTTATATAGACCGTGGTATCCAGAAAATTGACCTGACTACAAGCAACTGAAGCTGTAAACTTAATAGAATGATGGATGGTATTAACCCACTCGAGAAAATCATTAGCCGCCTTTTCAGAAGTCATAATCATAAAGACATCATCAATATAACGCTTATACAAAATAATCCGTGAGGCATAAGGATTAGAGGAGACGTTGCTAATAAATCTAGATTCAAACGCATGCATAAAGATATTTGCAACCGATGGTGCAAATGAACTCCCCATTGCTACACCTTTAATCTGCCAAAAAAATTGGCTCTGGAAACAAAAAAAACTTTGAATAGACTCCACTTCAGACCACCTCAGGGGGAAAAACAACAACGGCCGCATACCGAACTATCACCAGAAAAGAGACTGTCAGTTCGGAACAAATCTCGCTACCCAAAGCCCTTCCCAAACAAAGCTACAGGGCGGAGCTTCAGCTCTTCAGAATAAAACCTAACACCTAGGTAGGCTGAGCCTGCAGGTATTTTAAAGTAACCCGGGAACGGGAGACTTGGAAAGCTTCTCCTACCTGGTTCCGGGGCTTGGGGAAATGGCCACGCTTCTTGTGGAATTCATGCAAAGCCTGGAACCCGAAGTGCAGCTGGGCTGGCCGCTCAAACTTGCCGAAGTCGGTGACTATGAATTCTGGCTCTTGCAGGGAACGGCGTAGAGATTTCTACAAGAGAGGAAAATGGGTTTAGCGGGCTCCTTCTTCTTCAGGTCTCCTGCAGAGCAAGGGCTTCCCCTGAACACAAAGGCACTTGTTATTTCAGATTCTGTAGCTCAAGCCCGCAACATCTGACTGTACTGGACCTGGCTGTCTTGAGGCTTGGATAACACAGCATTTCGCTGCAAACAGGCTAGCAGAATCAAGCCAAAGAGATGAGACACACGCGCAGGATAATTTCATTGTCCGTAGCTAAGTGGAGGGCACAAAGCTCTCAGTCACCAAGTGTCCATTCCAGAAGCCTCCCAAGGAATTGCATAAGGAGGTCAAGAGGTCCAGGAAGTTCCAAGGCAAGGGCAAGCACCAACCATGAGAAATCTGCCTTTTACTAAGACACTAAGAGGGCACAGCCTGTTGAAAAAGGCACTTACAAAGCTAATCTTCTTTGGCATCTTAACTTGGGTGACGATGCCACCGCGTACGTAGTCCGAAAAGCTGGAGGTATCACCAATGCTGAATGTGTAGGGGCCTGGAAAAGAAAAAGTGTACATCTGCACATGTTTTGTCTACAAAACAGAACTAAAAAAACCCATGAACAAAGTTTCAGTCCAGTGGCACCTTTAAGACGAACTAAGTTTCATTCTGGGTGTGCATGCACAGTTCTTCAGATACATTGAAACAGACTTTCTAATGCCTTACATATAGGTGGGGGGGTTACTTGCCAAAAAGGGCTAGTTAGAGTCAAGATACATAAGTAACTGAGAGATAAGTATAGCTGAGACTGGATTAAAGCAGTACGTAAGACCTGTGAATAAGCAGCAAATTAGATACAAATACAAGAGTTAACAAACAGATGTGAGAACTAGATTCAGGTGGGCGTGAGAACTAAGTCTGAGTCCAGAGGCACCTTTAAGACCAACAAAGTTTAATTCTGGGTATAAGTGAGAATTAAGTGACTTGGCAATACGTAGTGAGATAACCCCATATCTCTGTTAAGCCCTGGGGGTTCCATTGTCCTGAGTGTTGTAACACAGTAGGGTCAAAACGACAGCATCATTCTGGGCTTGCAGCCCCAGCGATCACCACAATCCATCACATCCCAGGGGGAGCACAATAGTTATAGGTAAAAGGGGACGAACAAATGGAAGTGTTTCAGTATCCTTCTGACATTAGTAGAACTGAACTGTTCCACAACGGGGTGGAAGGAGCTGACTCAAGGATGCTATGCTCCTTTCCCCTGTGCAATATAACCAAGGAGGAAAACAAAACAGATTTCCCCCCAATTTGGCTGCAACTGATGTGAATGGGGAGAACAGAGCTCCCTTGGGTGTAGAATAAGAGCACGAAAGGGACAGAAGAAGGGAGGGAAGACGACTCTGGCGTTTTGGAGTTGGAATGCTGGTGAGTGGGAACGGACTCATTAAGAAATTGATAGGCAAAGCCCAAGCTGATTATCAGGTTACAGGCTTTTGAGAAATGAAAGAAACAGAAGCAGAGAGGAAAGAGGAGGTCGTATGAGGGGTAAGGCTGTCTTGTCTAATTTTAGTTAGATTCAAACCCAGCAGTACAGAGACCCACAAGAGTTTCGGGGTTATAGGCTTTCAAGTGTCAAAGTTTCCTTCGCCCTGCCCTGGATAGCCCAGGCGAGCCCGATCTCGCCAGATCTCGGAAGCTAAGCAGGGGTGACTCTGGCAAGTGCTTGGATGGGAGACCTCCTTGGAATACCAGCAGTTGGGAGGCAGGCTTTATTCAGCCACCTCTCTGAATAGCCTGCAGGCCCCACCAGAGACCACCATGACTTCCTGGTGCACACACACACACTCCCACGCACACATATATGAAAAATATTTTTTAAAAGGTCAAAGCTCCCTTCATCAGATACAAGTAGGAATGGAAATCTCCGAGTCCTCCTATTCTAGTCGAAAGGTGGGAGGGGATGTTGTGCAAGTATGCGAAAGGTACCATATGTCAGTCATAATCAGCTTGTTTAGAATCCCTTACAACATCCCACCCACCTTCTGGCTAGAATAAAAGGACTCGGGGATCTCCATTCCTACTTGTGTCTGATGAAGGCAGCTTTGGCTCTTGAAAGCTCATACCCCAAAACTCTAGTTCAGTCTCTTCAGGTGCTACTGGACTCAAATCTGTTTCACTGCAGACCACAATGGCTGCCCTCTGAAACGGTCCGATTTTAGTTTCTGACATGCGTAAGTCCACTGTAACCCATGCAGAAACTCTGGAACTGGGCAACCCAGATGAGAAACACAAACAACACACAGGGCAATCTAGAGAGATTCCCAAAGAAACTCCACAAAAGCATTACTGACAACTTGGGCAGCCTTGCCAGACGCAATGAAAGCCACCCCCAACAAAGACCCTATTCTGGCAAAAACTAAGCCCTGAGGCACCAACGGGAGGTCTCACCGAGCACTTTGATTTCCATGGGTTCGCTGCTGTTGAGTTCTGCCATGCCCTCCACTTCAGTGAAGGAAACAAAGTCCCCGCTCTCAAAGCCATGCCGGGCTTCATCTAGGCAGGTCACCTCTCCGGGGCATCCCTGTACGGAAAAAGAAGGGGGAATCAGTGCAAGCCAGGGGAAGATCTTCTTGTAAAAGAAACAAGGGGATCTCATAGGGACTTCCGGCTTCCATCTTCAGGAAGGAATTACCTTGGTGACCATGGAGACCATAGCGCTGAGCGGCTGTTCCCCGTTGGTGTCCGTCACAACCATCTCATCACCAAAGTCACAAAACAACTGGCTGTGGGGGAAAGAGGAAGACGGTGAGAGTCCTATATACTGCAACTTGTGGTCAGGAACAGATGCCAAGCCCTCTGCCCCCCCCTCAGTGCTCAGAGACTGGGATGGGTATACCAGGGCAATGGGGTATACCGCTTTATGGGACAAAATCTGGGGTCCCCAAAGCTGCCCCTACTAGCAAGTCAAACTGGGGCGTGCACAAGGGCAGACAGAAGGAAATCACTTAGCCAAGGGAAAGGGTTAAGGGATAGCACAACACAGATTAGGAAACAAGGACGGGGCTCCATCTTACCCAAACAGTCCCTTGGTATCCGCCACTACCAGCTTGATGTCTTGGCTGTGACAGAAGTCGCTAATGCGCAGCTGCTCTTCCAGGGGGCAATTGGTGAGCACGACCACCTGCAGGAGGGGAGCAAGACAAGATTTCTAAGCACCGGGCTTTGAGATCCCATCTCTGCTGAGCTACTCATTTAACACGTCCCTGTCTCTTCTGAAATTCACCGTAAGCCATGGTGATGGCACGGCGTTGACAGGTATCCTTCCACCAACATCCCTCTCAAAAGCCATTTAAGCTACAAGCCATGATAGCGAAGTGGAATGTCCAGACACAAGACATGCTGGAATACAGGAGAACAAGCAACAAGCTCTTCTTTACACCTCCAGGAGGTTCTGGCTGGCCAGCCATTGGCTGCTGGGAGGTGGACTAGGAGGCTCCTCGGTCTGGATCAAATGCTAAGGCCAGATTCCCACCCTTCCGCTAAGCATCAAGACTTTTTCTTTCCCTACATGAAGGAACCCAGCTCTCAGTTGGCTGTCAACCCATTTCAACAATACCTGGAAGTTGCCCAGGAAGTCCTCGCTCAGGGGTCCAGTGTAAGCTGTAACAGGTACATACGAGTTGAGCTCTGCCAGTCGTGGTTGGGATACTTCTGCCCGATTTTTCCCCAGGTCCTCCTCATGCAAATAGAACTAAAAAAGGGGGGGGGACATTGGTCAGCATGCTGGCTAGTACAGCTATAGCAGAGGAGTTGGGATACACCTTGGGGTTCTGAGCAAATGGAAAAGGGCCCTACCTGGGAGGAAAGGTCCGACCACTCAGCCACCCCCTGATCATGGACCGTGACGGATTTGACTCCACCCAAGATGATGTTCTTGGCGATCTCCACACCCAGTCCTCGCAGCCCTGAGACCAGAATGTTGGCATTCTGCATCCGTTTCATGGCCTCATGGCCCAGCACATACCTATCCAGGGTAGGTGGGTGGAAAAAAAGAACAAGGATTAACCTTGGATCCAGGCTTGCCCAGCTAAAAGCCAGGAGATCTCATGCCAGAGGCAACAGTGTCTTGGCACCTGACAAACTGCTAGACCTCTGCTCATCTTTCCTCCCACCCATCATACTGGTAACAGACCGCCCGCCTTGCATACCGATGCCCTTTCTGGTACTTACAGCTGTCTTGAGTACAGACCCTCATCAATGTCTGCTTCGCTTCCATTCTTGGCCATACCCTGGAAACAATGGAAGGGGAAGGGCATCACTGGTGGAACCCACAGCAACTCAGGGAGAGCCACCACTGTGCCACAGATAGTGTGGCACACTGACGAACCCAAAAAAATGCGGCGACAGCTTTTTCTGCAAATCACCACTTCCACTTCTAACAAATGAAAGCATGAGTCAAAAAACCAAAACCAAAAACAGGCACCATGGGGGAAAGATCACACAAGCCAATATGGCCATTTTTTCACAGGGCCAGGGATGTAAAGATGCACCTCTCAATTCCTCATTGGGCTCACCCTCACCCCCATAGATACCTCGACTGCTATGTAGGTGCTGCTTCCAAACATCCAATGAATCCTCCCACCCAAATACTAGCCAGGGCTGACCCTGCTTAACTTCTGAGATCCGATGAGATCGGGCTAGCCAGGGCTATCCAGGTCAGGGACACAGATTTGTTACTTTGAGCCTGAATGAACGCCCAAAGAGTCAGCAGCCTCTTGAGCAAGAAGCTCAGCAGCTGGTTAATACCAGTTTCCCTACATGTACAGAAACTGCCAATTCCCAACCAACTGCTGCTGCAGTTATTAAAGAGAGCATAAATACTTGTATTGACTTGGAGGAAAAGAGAATAATTGCACTTATTTGATGGCCGCTACTTTGAACATTTGTTTGCAGTTAGCTGGGGTTCTGTGTAGGAAAGTAAAGAGGGCTCCAATTAATGAGACTGTAGAAGAAGGAGGAGGAGGCGGAGGAGGAGGCAGGGAGGAGGAGGCAGAGGAGGTGGCGGGAGGAGGCAGAGGAGGCGGCGGAGGAGGAGGCGGAGGGAGGAGGAGGCGGCGAAGGAGGAAGTGAAGGAAATTGGATTTATACCCTGCCCTTCACTACCAGGAGGAGGAGTCTCAGAGCAGCTTACAAATGCCTTACCCTTCCCCTCCCCACAACAGACACCCTGTGAGGTAGGTGGGGCTGAGAGAGCTCAAACAGAAACTGCTCTTTTTCAAGAACACCTCTGACAGAACTGTGGCTTGCCCAAGGTCACATCAGCAGGGGCAAGTGGAGAAGTGGGGAATCAAACCCGGTTCGTCCCAGATTAGAGTCCGCGCACTTAACCACTACACCAAACTGAAGAAAAAGTCTAAAGGAAGGTTAACTCCAAATGCACCCCTTCACTCTGCCCCACATATGCCAACGGCTGCCAACCACACTTGTGCGGGAAAGTACTGCTCTTCGGTACAGCCCAGACGCTACTGAAAGGTAGGTGGTTGGAGCTCGCAGAGTAGGTTCGTCCTTTTCAGCTGGTATTCTCCCCGATAAAACTGACAAACTGCTTGAATTATCTCTCCCAAAATACAAAAGGGCATCTATGCTTGCACGCTTGAACACCTTGCCAATGACAGTGTTGTTAAGAAGGTTTAATGGTATTACGCACTTTAATAGATTCTGTGGATGTGGTACTAACCGAATTGACTCTATAGGTCATATTCTTCTGGACTGCCCAGAATTGATTTTTCCTTTGCTTAAGCAGGGCTCTAGCTCTCTCTAAAAGCGAAGTCTTCTTGGTTACCAAGAGACGAAGACAAACAAGCGACTTTGCATGTGGCTAAATTTTTGGCGGGCGTAGTCAAATCATGTTGTAACTCAGGCAGTAAATCTTAGGCTTCCCTTTTAGTGTGACAGCTCGCTGTTTATGACTTTTGTCACAAAAATGGTAATTAAGAAGAAGAAAAGTAGGCAGACATACTGCTTAAGCAGGTAGGGTTCTTTATGTATACAGAATCTCACTCCATATAACCCATCACGATAGTGTGCCTTTTAATAAAAAGAAAACAAAGGCTACTAGACCTTGGTCAGCTTCTCTATCAAAGTGATACTACCCCCTACATAACAAGCAGAGCAGGTTATGGTAGGACACCCCCCCTCCAATCAATCCAATGGCCTTACGTTGGCAGGCGCTTCACGTAGGTCAGTCTGTACCAATTTGCCAGAGGAGCAGTTTGAACCCGACTTCGTCTCAGATTCAGACAAGCGACGCTTCTTGGACAACGGCGAGCTGGACATCTGAATGCAAGCGGGTAGAAAGAGACAGGCTGTAAGAATAACAAGGCTCGGTCTATAGTCTACAGGACACACCCAACTCAGAGACCTCCTTTGCATAGGATTCCGGGGCAAACTCAATACACAGGCTGCCGTTCTATAAGGCAAATGGTGAGCGGGGAGAGAAACAAATACCGCAGTAGACGGGGCATGGGAAGCCGTGGTTTGGATCCTACGGACAGTGAGCAGAATCACATTTGAGGATGGCAACTTCCTGGCTCCACCCAACCTCTCCCAGGGATTTCTGCGCCATGCCTCTAACTTGTGCTCCTACAGGTGTATGGCACCCCAGGAACAGTGATGGGGGGCAAAGTGGGAGTTCGCAGCAGAAGCGGGGAGACTGGCAAATATCTCACTCCCCTCCTCAGGCAGCAATGCTATTCTATCCAAGGAGCTGCTGCACTATCAATGGAATAGCACCTTAGGAGCCAAGCCAACAGCTTCCCCTTCCTTGTTGGCTGCCAAAGTGCCTCTCCTGTCCCACGAGACACAGAGCACCTTTGGCTGAAGGAAACAGGGATGCCACCGGCCTTCAGAGGTGGGCAGGCAGGGCTATTCCAGGTGTTCAATGACACAAAACGTCACAGTCATGACAGTTCATCTGATGTAACAGCTGCAGAAATGCAACAGAGTTGGGCAGGCTCTCGGAAATCCATGATTTCTCCCAGATTTGTTTGGGAGACACGGTAAGGTATCAAGCCAGAATATAAAGGCAGTGTCTCTTCAATAACCAGTCCTTCCTCTAGTATAGGGAAGAAATTCAGGTAGTCAAACTGCTTTCACTATCTATGGTTTCCAAAAGAGGAATACCCTTCTTCACGCTAATCTGCCTCTGTAAAGTTACTGTGTCTCCATATTACCCCTAGAAGTCACTGGGGCTGGCTGCCCACTCTAGACATGCTGGGACCAGGTGACATCATTCAAGGCTGTTCCCTCTGGGCAGAGTTCTCTCCAGAAAGAACCAAAAGCTGTGCAGACAGGGCTGGCTTGGGAGGGGCTGGAAATGAGTCAGCTGGGAAAAGATCAGTCCATAGCTGGCAAAGGGTTAGGTCAGGAGCTTCCCAGCCGTGGCTATTAAGATGACGTAACCAGATCTCCTCTTAGGGGCCTACAGAATTCTCCTAAGGGCTCTGAAGGTGGAGATTCTACAAGAACTCTGAAAGAAGAAGAGCATCTGCAGCTCACAAAAGGACAAAGAAACCAAAGTGGAGAAGAGAGCAGAGTCCTGTTTCCACCGTGTGACTCCGGTTAACTATTATGCAACCTGAGAGTGGCAACTTGACTATGTTTCTACTCAGAAGTCCCTCCTACTGAATTCAGCAAGACCCAATTCCTTAGGTAGGCTTATGGCTACAGCCTAAACAGTTAAAGTTCAACGATGTTACAACTAGTAAACAAAAAGAACTGGACAGAGAAAACGCACTGCTTTCGGTAATGTGCGAATGCCTCCAAAATGGGCAGATTTCATTCAGGCTCTATCAGGCCATGGTGGGCTGATTTCAGCCTTGAGTTTGCGGCTTAAAAACATGTACACACACACACCCAAGCTTGAATGCCTCTGGTACACTAATGCACTTTAAATTCACAACACGACGGCGCATGCTTAAAGGTTCCTTAATGGTGAAAAGCGTAATCTGCGGTAAGCTGTTCTGAGCAGGCACGCTTGCTTAGGAACATAAGAAGTTCCTGCCCAGATCAGACCAGCTTCACCCAGCCCAGCATTCCTTCCCAGCAGGTGCTGAATAATCCATCAGAAATTACAAGAAGTAGAAGAAAGATGATATTGGATTTATAACCCGCCCTTCACTACCCGAAGGAGTCTCAGGGTGGATTACAATCTCCTTTCTCTTCCCCTCCCCACAACAGATACCCTGTGAACTAGGTGGGGCTGAGAGAGCTCTTTCAAGAACTGCCCTTGAGAGAACAGCTCTGAGAGAACTTGTCACTGACCCAAGGTCACACCAGCAGCTGCAAGTGCAGGTGTGGGGAATCAAACCCAGTTCTCCCAGATTAGAGTCTGCGCTCCTAACCACTACACCAAACTGGCTTACTGGGCTTCCCCTAACTCTGCGATGATGAGGGCGGGGAACTGGATTGCATCCGAAGAAGCGGACTCCTTATTAGGGTCTTCTGGCTTAGAACTTCAGATTCTCCATAGCAAGACAAGCAGCCTGCGGGGCCTATTTCCACACAGCAGTCTAACTCTGGCTGAGCCCTCATTTAACCAACAAAAGTGTTATTATACAAAAAGAATCCTTCCTCACCACTGCTTTTTATGACTCTGGACAGTGGGGGAAACCTCTCCGGGAGGCCAACCCCCACGCCCTGTCCTCGACATTACAGCCCCACCTCCTCCCTGGAGCCAAGTTAAAAATTACCCACAGGCTTCCTCGATTCGTTCATGTGTTTATTCTTGGGGCCTGAGACAGCTGGGAGAACAGCCTGGCTTCCTGCACCCCCAGCAGCAAGTCTGTTCTTCTCCTTTCACCCCCACAGAACAAACAGCGGCCGGTTTTCCTGCAGTGCTACCGCGCCCCCTTCCCTCGCCGGCGCATCCGTTCCCTTCTGACAGCACCTGGACTGCTTTGCTGTGTGCCAGGCTCAGAGTAACCACGTCTCTGTCCAGTGACACAGCAAGTTGGTGACAAGTGGCTGCGTTACCTCGGCTTGAAGGAAACCAGACGACGAAAGGCCGTGCCTGCAAGACAGACGCAAGCTAGAGGCCCAGGCGCTGGCTGCCTTTTAGCAGGCAAGGCCGTCTGTTAAATCACGTCTTCTCTTGGTCGAGTAGAGGGAGGGAGGAAAGAGCAGCCGTGTCTGAAGGGCTGCTGGAAGGGACGGGGAGATGGAGGAGACGGGGATCCGGGCATACCCCTCGCACTATGGGGAAGGCTTAAGAGAAAATCAGGCAGCTTAAAAGAGGCCTTGGTACGACACAAAAGAAAAGCTTTGCGCCCTGCTGGGACCAGAATAATAGACTGTAGTTTAGTGAGCTCTGAGCTAGGATATCCAGAGTGCAACCTCACCTTAGCCTTAAACTCATTAAGTGGCTTACTGAAGCCACTGTACTCTCACCTTCGGCCTTTGCACCTGTATTACAGGCATCACACTGACCGCCTGAGAGAACTTCCCTAAGGATTACCAAGAGAGCATTCTGAGGATCTCTTAAGACTGCATTAAATAAATGCTGAGAATCGTTACCGTTAAAGGGCCGCTCCCTAATATCTTCCAATCCCGTATTTCTGTCTTTGCCGTACTGAAACCTAAGATGGTTTGATTCGTTTAGACCAGGGATGTCAAACTCATTTGTCACGAGGGCGGGATCTGACATAAATGTCACTTTGTCAGGCCAGGCCAAGTGTGCCACAAAATGTAACGCCAGGTAGTGGAGACATCTCTCCTTAGTATAAAGTGCTGTTCATGTCCCTCTTTCCTCAATGTTCCACACGCCCCCACAGCCTTTCGCTTCCTCAACTGCCAGTCAGAAAGGTGTCCCTTCCCGCTGGCTGTGCTGCCTTCGTCCTGTCCTGCCTCTTGCCCGCAGTGCGCTGAGAGCCGCTGGACAGCCAGGACGCTCCAGCGGGCGGACGGTCCGGAGGCTGAGCCCCAAAATGGCGACGCCTTGGCAGCACTGCACCCTTGCTCACCCGATGACTCCCTCGCTCACCGTCACCCCGCCACCACCTTGGGCACTCGCTGGGAGGCTGTGAGCCACGCCACCCAGGAGCCGCCACCCACGCCACGCCACGCCCTCCCTTGGCCTGCGAGCCCCACAAGAGATCCTGCTGCCGCTGCCGGGAGGCCGCGCTGCCTTGCTCGGCCTGCATGCCCGACAACGGCTCCCTTGCTCGCCCCCGCAGTGGCAAAGAGGCGGCAGCTTGCTCGCCCTCCGTGCCCAGCAACGGATCGCGGCCCCACCACACCCGCGGCAGCTGCCTCTCCCCCGGGCCCCGCCAGGACTCCCTTCTTTGCCGCCACTCCACTGCCTGGTAGCTGCAATCCCTCGTGGCCTGGGAGGCGCGGCACTCTCCTTCGCCAGGGCGTCCAGTGGGACACCTCCACCAGCCTCTCTAGGGCCCGTTGCATCTCTTTCTGCAACAGGCCTTGTGACTACTAAACTGTATAAAGGACAGCAGCTGAGTTCCAAGTTGGTGTATCCTCACTGCAAAGCCTCATGGGCTGGGAGAGGAGTGCAAAGGAAAACCCACATGGGCAGACTAGAGAGCCAGCGGTACCACACTGGGCAGATGCTCCCACGCTGCTTGACTGCTGCAGACGAGGTTGTTCCGCCGTACTGAAGCCACAATCGGAGTTGCTCTGCCCATTTCACCTTGAGCAGCCTCCTGTTCCCTCCCTTGCACTAGCTGCTTGCAGGCCGCGTAAGAGCCCTGGGTGGGCCGTTTCCAGCTCCCGGGCCTTATGTTTGACACCCCTGGTTTAGACTTTCTCCCCCCACTGCCTCTACAAGTCAGCTGTCATTCATCACAGGTTCTCTCCCCCACCCCATCCATCGCCCACATTCAAGAGACTGGAAACCCCTTTGGGGCAAGATAAGGCACAAGAGGTGAGTAGATACCTCACCTTCTCTATCAGAGACATGGCAGGGTTATGTTGCTGACAAGGTGGGCAATACCTTAATTTCAGGTGTCCCGACCTGGGATGACCCAGGCTAGCCCGATCTCATCAGAGCTCGGAAGCCAAACAGGATGAGCCTTGCTTAATATTTGGATGGGAGACTGCCAAGGAAGTCCAGGGTCACTGTACAGAGGCAGGCAACGGCAAACCACCCCGGCCGTCTCTTGCCCTGAAAATCCTACAGGGTCGCCGTAAGTCAGCTGCACCTGGATGGCACTTTGTACACACAAAAATCAGAGCACTAGAAAAGGACAACAGGGGACTACAAATGCATACTTGGGAGATACTGCCCTGTTAACGTATTTCCTTCCCACCGAAGCGGTACTATTGATCTACTTGCAATTTCCTGCTTTCGAACTGCTAGGTTGGAAGGTAACGCTGTTCCGTGCCCCTTGGTGTTTAGTCATGCCGGCCACATGACCACGGAAACGTCTTCGGACAGCGCTGGCTCTTCGGCTTGGAAACGGACACGAGCACCGCAACTCTAAGAGTCGGATTCGACTGGCTTTCGAGCAAGGGAAACCTTTACCTTTATGTATTTCCATCCAAAGTTTTGGGTCTTATTAAAAAAAGAAAGTAGTAAGATATATACCATGTGCTTTCTTACATTAAGGATTTGAAGCCTTAAGAGTAGATCAAATTCCCCTTGATTTTTCTTTCTTTCAAATAGTTAACCGAAGGCCTCTTACCCTCCAAAAAGCTACCCCATACATTTTAGCGGACACCAAGATCAGAAAGATACCCTACCACACACAAAAAAGACATACCAGTCATGAGCTTGTGTTGGGAAACAACCTACCAGACCACCTTCGGTTATGATTTCTCAAGGCAGGTTATCTTTGGGATTGCGCCACAATTAATGCTATGAGATTAGAACAGTTCCAGCAGTATAAAGCGAGATAGGAGGGACACTCAACTTTAAACCTTATTCGATTCAGCTAATTTGGATTAAATGATCGACATGGCACCATGCTTAGTTAAAACCTGTATTTAAGTTTGAACTGTTTCCTTCCATTCCAATGTATTTGAAAAAGTGTGCAGGCACACAAAAGCTCATACCTTGAACAAACCTCTGTTGGTCTTAAAAGGTGTCACTGGACACACGGCTGCCCACCTGGATCTATGCTTAGTTAAAATAAGGCTTATAAATGATGCTGAGCTACAGACCGGAAGTGCCGCGTGACAGAGTGATCTCCCGTCTCTGGCCCCAGCTCCTGCCAACTTAGCCGTTCAAAAACAAGAAACTGCAAGTAGATAAATAGGTACAACTCCGGTGGGAAGGTAACAGTGTTCTGCGCGCCTTGGCATCTAGTCATGCTGACTACATGACCACGGAAATGTCTTCAGACGGTGCTGGCTCTTCGGCTTGGAAATGGAGATGAGCACCACACCCCTGGAGTCGGATTCGACTGGCTTTCGAGCATGAGAAACCTTTACCTTATAAATTGTTCTATATTCAGGGTGGCTACTCATGTCACTGGGAGACAATCCCATGTCCCCCCCGACAGGGAGCTGCAACCAAAATTCTGTATTCTTGGTGCTTGGGGGGGGTTAACAGTGGGAGGGCTTCTAGTGTCTGGGGCAGTCTGGGGCAGGTGATGCACTCTATTCTTGGGGGCAGCAGTGGGAGGGCTTCTAGTGTCCTGGCCCCACTGCTGGACCTCCTGATGGCACCTGGTATATTTTGGCCGCTGTGTGACAGTGTGTTGGACTAGATGAGCTCTTGGCCTGATTCAACATTGGCTTCTCTTATGTTCTTAGTCTCCTGACCCCACTGGTGGACCTCCTGATGGCACCTGGTATTTTTGGCCACTGTGTGACATGGTGTTGGACTGGATGGGCCATTGGCCTGATCCAACATTGGCTTCTCTTATGTTCTTATGTTCTTAAAATGCATACTTCTCTCCAATAATGCAATTGCTGCCCACATGTTACAGCCTTGCGGGTACATTGTGTGTTCACTTTGTGTGCACCTATTAGAAGAGAAGTCTGAAAGCGGCCTTCAGAGATGAGTGAAAGGTTCCTTGCGCATTCAAAGAACAGCGTGAAGGCAGCAGCTACCGTATGTTCAAGCAAATGTTCCCGTCCATATTATACACCACTCTGCTTCTCTGCTAAAGTGCAGCTGCCTGCTGGCTTTGAAACAGAATGCCTTAATCATCGGGCAGGGAAATGGAGTGTCAGTTAAGGACAGCTTACATCAGCAAGCAAGGGCCCGTTTTCGCTTTTCGGACCAAGGAGGCATAAGCCGTTTGCCTGGTGAGGAAAAGCCACCCCAAGAAGAGGGGCTGGTATCAGAAACCTGAAATATCACTTTCATTTCAGACATCCAGATCACTGCAACAAGAAGACAGCAAGGGATTGCAAAGAGCCCCCTTTCGAAGTCCCATTGTGCATGGCAAATCCAAGGCTTTAGAAAAAGAAGTATGCATCATGCGCAGACATACAGAGGGTATCAAGCACTAGGCCATGAAGCCCGTTTCTTCTTTAGAAAAACAAAATGCTATTTGCATGCTGATGAGACACGATTCTCTTCTTCCCATCTAAACCCAGGGAGGCAGCACAGACCTTGAACCGGGAGGGGCTCGATGCTGACAAATCCACTGACAAAGAAGCATTGTGGCTTCGAAACCAAAGAGGGAATAGTTGTAGTCTGAAACGGGCTGAATTCCCTCCCCACCAAGAGAGGCCATTTGCGGGTTGGGAGGATCAAAGACACTATCCTGTTGCTCTTTAAAAAAAACCAAACCATCAGAGAGCAGAGGTTGTCACAGATGCCTAAACCAACTTTGGCTGGTTTACCAATTGTGACCGTTCCTGGAAATGGCAGACCTGGTTTCAGTTAAGGTGACTTGGTAACACTCAGGTTTGACTACCCAAGACTGCAAGATGGGTTTGGGAACTTCAGTGGGTGTCAAAAGTGGCAGCCAAAAGATTTTGATAGGCATGTGCTGTGAGGATCACATTGCTCCAGTTCTTATGTTTCTGGGTCAAAATTCTTCATGCCGCTGTTTAAAGTACTGAATAGTACTGAATAGCCTGTTGGCTAGTCACATGAACTTGCCTGTAGCTAAGATCTGCTGATGCTGCCTTTCCCCCTGTGCCTGTTTTAAATAAGGGCACTTGGGAGTGATATTTCTCAGCAGTGGCTTATAGACTTTGGAACTCCCTGCCTCAAGAAGCAGTCCTCTCACTATTGGCCTACTACAGTTTGTAAAAACCACCTTTTCCCTTCGAGGCTGAAATCAGGATTGAACCTGACTTTGTTCCTTTGCTCGCATTCTACTACTGCCATTTTAAGGGAGGATATTACCCCCTGTAGATAGTTTATACCTATGCCTTTTTATTACAGCTTTTGCTAGTTTTATGAAGGGTCTGAAGTTTTGGGGTCTGTTGCTTACAGGTTTTTGTGGGCATTTTTAAATTTGTATTTTAACATTTTCAGCTTTTAGGCTACCCTAAAGCATTTTACAGAGAGGTGAGACACAAAAGGAAGAGGAACCCCGTCAAGGAAAAGGAACCCTTCAACTTTGGCAAGGAAAAGAACCTAGTAAAATATATAACCAAAGGAAGTATCTGATTTTACAGAGAGGCTGCCTCACTGAACAAAGTCAGGCCTGAACTACTGGCCGGCTGAACAGGCGTACAAGTCAGATTAAGTCAAACAATTGCCAGCAATCATTTTACAACTAAAATTATGAGCTTTCAACAGTACTTTGCCATATAAAGGGAGAGGGAAGGAACGGGTGTGTTTACATAAAGACAGAAAGCTCGGTTTTCACACATTTGGGACATATATATAGCTATGGCAGACAGAAGAAATGTGTATGTAGACGCCGCGCATGCGCACAGACCCGAAGTTTCTGCAAAAGGCTCCTTGTGCTTTCCCCCTGAAGATTACAGGAACATATGGGGAAAGAACACATCCCATTTTACACTCCTGAACGACATACATGCCTTGACGATGCACAGAAGAGAATCAGGCCAACACAGCAGCGATGGCACCCCAATCCTTATGTGCCACCCAAACAATCCAGATGGGTGCAATAAATAGCTTTCACTACCAAAAGAAACCCCTCAATGGGTTTGTTCTTTTTCTGAAACAATACCACCCTCCCCTTTATACTCTATAAGAGGTGCTGTACAACATTGCTTTGATACAAGAAATTTCTCTCCCGCTGGGGTCCACAATCCTTGACGGGGTTACAATGACAAAAAGAGCCTGTGGCAAGGACAGAGGCCATTTCCATTAACTCTTCAAGAGTTAATCCATCCTTTGTGCGTGGAGGGGGTGGGTGGGCAGCTGAGGGAAACTACAGCTGTCAGCTCTCTGGCTAATAAAAGCAGGTAAGCAGTGGGCTCAGCGATTTTTAGCCCAGCCATTGTTTAAGACGGCACACTTCCAATGAGAAAGGCAATGCTGGCTTGGCCAGCCACATGCAATTGAATTAAAAGGCTACTAAACAATGTGATCCTTTGGCTGGGAGCCCGAAGAGGAGGGCCTGCTTTTATCAGTCACTTCCTCTGAAGTCGGAGGACCTTTCCAACCACAGCGCTAAGAGGCTGGCAGAAGCAACCTGGAAGGAACAACAAACTGCACAAACGGGGCTGCATGAGGGGCCTCCCACCAGTGTTCCCTGTAAGCTGAGTTAGTGTGAGCTAGCTCACAGTTTCTTAGCCTCCAGCTCACAGATTTTTGTCTTAGCTCAGGAAGGATGGCTCCAGAGTGAACTAATTTATCCAGTAGCTAAGTCGCTCGCTCACAACTTTAATGCCAGCAGCTCACAAACAATGTTCCCTCTAAGCTGAGTTAGTGTGAGCTAGCTCACAGTTTTTCAGCCTCTGGCTCTCACATTTTTGTCTTCGCTCAGGAAGGATGGCTCGAGAACAAACTGGTTTATGCAGTAGCCAAATGGCTCGCTCACAACTTTAATGCCAGTGGCTCACAAAGTAAAATTTTTGCTCACAAGACCCCACAGCTTAGAGGGAACATTGCCTCCCACCCTTGGACTCTAGACCAATGTTCCCTCTAAGCTGTGGAGTCTTGTGAGCAAAAATTCTGCTTTGTGAGCTGCTGGCATTAAAGTTGTGAGCAAGCGATTTGGCTGCTGCATAAATTAGTCTGCTCTGGAGCCGTCCTACCTGAGCTGAGACAAAAACGTGTGGGCTGGAGGCTAAAACATGGTGAGCTAGCTCACACTAACTCAGCTTAGAGGAAACACTGCTCTAGACACTCCATAGTCTAATCCATTACTTACTTTTCAAACTGCGCTCCTGAAAGCCTTGGGAGATCTTTGGAAGCTAGCTAGGATTTCTGTGATGGAAAGTTCAGCACCAGCGGATAAGCTTCCCTGCAAAAAGAACTTGTCCCACCATTACGGTTCTTCCCCAGCACTAACAGCCGATAACTGCGTGTGCCACATTCTAGGATGGACAATCACATCAGGGTCTGAAATGGTGCTGCCATTTCAGATTGACAATGTATCCCAGAAACCTCTGCAACACGTAGACATTCTGTGGGAGATGCACAGAGAACCCTCTACGTGAAGCTGCCTTGGAGTGAATCAGACCCAGGGTCTATCAAGGTCAGTACTGCCTACTCTGACCATTCTACTTAGTCTAACTGCTACAGAACAGTACTCCCGTTGGCTTTCTATTGCAGGTATGTCTACTGCAGGACAGGTACAGTTCAGGCATTCCCTGGCCGTGCCACTGCCAGTGACTCATAACGCCGCTACAACAGAAACAAAAAGTGCACAAGGCATCATCAGATCAACAGCAGCTTGGTGATTCTCAAACTTTTTGAAACGGGATGTGTTTCTTATCTTACTGTGCAAATAAGCCCCAAGGAGTACGGTAACAGCACGCTGCTTTCCCCTCCCTCCTATAAAATGCAGGAATCTCACACCAGTTAATTGTGTACAAGTGTATATTCTATTTTTCTTGTTTAGCCTTTGCAAGTACATAGTGCTACTGAGCAACAAGCTGCATTTCCTTGCCATTATGCACCTCTTGCAGAGGCAAACCCAACTTCACAATCTATCCCCCCACAACCCTTCGGGGCCTCCTCTCCCAGCTCATTCTGTTCCTTCTCATCCTTCCTTAAAACCCACCTGCGAGAGTCGTGACCCACTTTTGGCTCCCGACCCACAATCCAAGAGCCACTACATTCACCTAATGGAAACCTACGAAGAGCAGTGATGCACTACTTTCATCCACAAGCATTTCCAAGAGCTTTATCTTCCAGTTTGGATATCAGAGACAGAGGTTAACATGAAGTAGAAGAGAAGAGATGGGATTTATACCCCACGCTTCACTCAGGAGTCTCAGAGCGGCTTACAATCTCCTTCCCTTCCTCCCCCCACAGCAGACACCCTGTGAGGTAGGTGGGGCTGAGAGAGCTCAGAGAGAACTGCTCGAGAGAACAGCTGTGTGAAAACTGTGGCTGACCCAAGGTCACCCAGCAGCTGCAAGTGGAGGAGTGGGGAATCAAACCCGGTTCTCCCAGATTAGAGTCTGCATGCTTAACCAATACACCAAACTGGCTCTGAGAAGTATTCCAGGTTAAACTGAGCAGACTATGGAACCAGTATGCTGGCACCCAGACCGAGTTTAAGAGACAGAGGCGGTAAGCCTCCTCTTTCCTCACCTACCCTGGAGATCATTTTATCAAATGAGCCTTTCTCACCAGAAATGTGCAGTAGATATGTAGTATCTGATCTGTCATGCAGACATTCAATTTGGCTTTTCCCAACAAGAATTAGAAGTGTGTTCACAAACTCTGTTTTGGGAAGTGTGGCCAGGCACACCAGGTAGAATCGGCTACCTTAGGAAGGCTACAAAGAGAATTTTCCATGTCATAATTGAATCACACCCTGGCAAGTTTTCTGGAAAGACAGCCAATAAAAAAAAAGCTCTCCATCTTACATGCGCAGGCAGATATTCCCATGCTGCACTGACAGACATTCCCTTCTACAGAGCGTCCGTCCCCAGAGGCCCGCCATGCTGAATGTTCCTGTGAATCAAATCAGAGCCTTGCAAGTTGAGGCACAAACCACAGTGCCAGAAAAAGACTGGTCAGAATTAGTAAATCTGCCACCCAGGGAGAGAGAAAGAGCTGGAAGCCAGGGCTGGTAGTCGAGGCACAAGATACAGAGGGAAGTCTACTGGAGATACGGTCTCGCCTGAAAATGTTATAATTCTAGGACAAAGCCACAGTCAGGATTACTGCATCTTTACACAGGGAAGAATCCAAGATTAATCTCTTGTTGTTAGGATTAGGTTATAATCCAGCTACCTGGAACTTGAATAGCAGAGGAGGAGACTGGCTAAGAAGTCCATCCCTTGGTCTTGTGGCATCACGGGACTGAGGAACACAGATCGAAGGGCCAAGGGCCTAACAGTGAAAATATGAACTGGACAATTTTCTGATTCAAATCTATATATTCTAAATCATTAGCACAATTTGAATCATGATAGCAAAAGGTGGCAGATGCACCATGTACAAGACTGGACCATGTACAAGCACTGGGGTTTGCCAATGCTTCATCTCCCACATTTTGACCATATAAGATTACTGATTTGCAGTGCAACCACCCTGATACCTACAGATAAACAAACTACATTTAAATATGCCGGGTGGAAACTTTTCCATGGAAAAATACAGCAATGGAACATTTTTGATCTAATCTATTTAGGAAAATTTTCTGCACCACAATGCTGGCGCCTAACAACTTCAGCAGCACAAAAAGGATGCTTACATACAGAACAAAATAAGACAGACATTTTAATATGGTCTGGCTATATCTTCTCAAGAAGTCCATTAATGCAAAACAGAGGCATCGTTCAAACCATTATGTTATTGCAGTGGAAGAGGAGAAAGACAGCATTACTGTACATAAGATGCCCAATATATACTGATACTGAGGCTAGTTTCTGTATTTGTGATGCAATATTAAGTGACTATACATCAGAAAGGTGCATGGCACAGTACAAGGAATCACTCTGCCATTTCTGCAGTCCTGCTGCTCTCCTTAGACAATAACCCCCAGTGTTAAAAGACAATTCCTTTAAGCAGCTTAATTCAGCCAACAAGATCAAAGTAACAAACTCTGTAGCACATATGCCTGTACTAATATATTTCCCATAATCCTATGCTGAAACAGAGGAACTTTATGAACAGGAAAATGAATGCAGGAAAGCACACACACTGTGGGATTTCATATAAAAGTCAACATAGGATCCAAGAGTCCTATCTATTTCCACTCTTCTGAGGCCTAGTAGAGCCAGAAGTCCCAGCTCCTATCACTTGTGACATACGTGAATCAGAGCACTCATCACACGAATGAGAATCAGTCTCCAATTCCCAGAGGCATGGGACAATCCTGAGATGTAACTGGTAAGCAGAGATACAATTCAACCAGTTTTCCTACTCTAAACTGGCCCAAGAGCCAGTAAAGCTACAGGCTTCGGCTTCCAAGTTTCTCCCTACGCACTGAGGCAATCTTATCCTAAGGCTAACCAGGAGAGTTGGTTCAAAATAATAAGCTATATAGAGTCAGATTAGTTACTACCCAAACTCAACTATGAAAGAAGACATAATCACAACTTCTTTGACAATCTCTAAATACTGAACCCAAAAATCATGTCCAGCCACCAGCTACCATCCTCCATACATTCCCAAGAAGAGGTTGCCAATAACGCTTATGCTAAGTAGGGCAATCTTTTCTACTAGCTTCTTGCCCATGGCAAATCACAATTCCTTCCAGGCAACAGACTGCCCGACCCACATGTGAGATGCACAGATATTTGCAGCTAGGTAAGCTTGTTCTTGTATTTAAGTGTTCGTGGCTGAATGCACCTACCTTGTCTCACACAACCCTATAAAAGATGAGCAGAACACCGACAGGAAGTTTCAAAAGACTCAGCACAGTTCTTCAGACTTTCATCTAAAATTCTTCTGATATTTTCTTAAGGAGGAACCACTCAAGTGAACTCCTAACTTCATTCCAGGATAAACTCTAAATACTTCTTATATTGATCGAAGCCTGTTGCTTAAAGACTGAACCACATCGGATCTATTTCCCTGAAAGACTAAACGCCCCTGGATTCTTCTTGCCCCACTCTTGTCAACCAAAGGAGACTACCACGGACACTTCATAGGGAACACAAGTCTCCAAACCTTAAACATATGGCCAGTCACAGACTTTGTAAGAATTTCTGATCTGAAGGAAAACAAACAAGCAAACAGTTACACTGGTTCCAGTTGCTGTACAGGATTGGGACACCTAAGCAAAAGAAGTTGCTCATCAGGTTTTGGGAAACCTGGGTGCTTTGAATGCGGGAAACACTTAAGCAAGAGCCACAACCTCACAGCCAGGGATCCTAGAAGCCTGCCACCGGAATCTAGTGGATCATCAGTAGACAGGAGTGGTCCCCAGGTGGGGATCAAAGCAGTCCTGAACAGCTGAGGCTCCCAGACCCCCGCCCCTAAATCACACTTCTTTGAAACACAAACCACCCAACAGGCGGGCCCGGCTGATTTGGTGGTGGTGTTTTTTTGCCTCACGGACTATGCTTTGTAACTCCACAACAGGGATTAACTTATTTTTTTAAAGCACCAGCACCATTATCTACAGGGGGGGGAATGAGCCCTTTCTGTGGAGGCCGGGGCAGAGAGACCCCCTTCCCCCAAGATGCCCACCCCACGGGAATGACTGCGCCCCCCTTTCCCCCAGTACTATCTGCCCTAGCTGGAGAGGGGAACCACTCCCAGTTCACTGACATCCCGGGGGGGGGGGGCTCTTTATTCCGGCTTCTCCCTGAAATCCCTCATCCCGAGAAATAAGAAAGAAGGGGGGAGGGGAACAGCGGCTTTTCATCCCAGCCTCTCTCTGCAACTCTTTTCCAGAGAAAAGAGGCAGAAATAAGAAAGGGGGGGGGGCAGTAGGCATTTACCCTAAGAAACTGACTGCGGTGAGGGGGAAGGGAAGCTCAAGAAGCTTCGGGCGGTGGAGGAGAGAGAGATGCCCCAGTCTTGGGGGGAAAGGAAGGAAAAGAGAAAGGAAAAGGTAGCACTTCGGCGGGGTGGGGGGGGGGGGAGAGGCACAAATGCAAACGGAGCCAAACACAAAATGAAGTCGGCGGGGGGGGGAGGCGACCAGCTCTTGCCGGGAGACCAGAGGGGTCTTCCAGCCCCCACCCCCAACAACCACCCCGGGCTAAGTCGCTCCCACGGACGGCGGGAACAGCGCGGACCGCTGAGCGGGCAAAGCAGCCGAAGGTGGGAGCAGAGTCGTTACTCACAAGGCCGAGGAAGCCGCGACCAGCCCATGCCTAGGCCCTGAGCAGTGGGGAGGGGAGGGCTAGGAAGGGGGGGGTTCTACTTGTTTCTATGGAGACCAGCATCCTCGGGCAGGCCCTCCCGTTTCTATGGAAACAGGGGAGAAGGGGGAAAGACCCTCCAGAACCGTTACCAATGAGGCTGTGTCAGGCCCCGCCGCGGCCGCTGCTGCTGCCGAGTCACCGCTCCGCTCGTCTGCTGCCGCTTCCTCCTCCGTCCCGCACTGACACAAGATGGCGGCGGCCGGGCCCGGAACAAAAACCTCCTCGACGCCGCTGCGCTCCCCCTCTTGGCCGCCGCCAGCGCCGCCTCCCCGCCAGCCTAACCCCCCATTGGACTCCACGGACGTCCGTCACGGATGCGCCGGCCCGGATAGGCGAAGGCGGCTAAAAAAAAAATAGGAAAGTACGAACGGACCACGCCCACTGACCCGAGGACCTTCCCTCCTTTATGAGGAAGGCCCGATGCGGAGTGGCCCCGCCCACCGGCACAAGTACAGGCGAGGGGGCGGAGCCTCTAGTAGCGAGGCCCCGCCCCCCGGAGTTTCAGGCAGAGGCGGAGTGACACGAGCGCTCGAAACATCTTGAAGAGGAAATAACTATGGAGTTACACCGGCTCTGTTTAAGCAACCGAGACCAACGCACTTCCCACCCGCTCTCTAGACTGCCTCATGCATAAATACTACCAGGCTTATTTTTACCTTTGACATTTGCAAACGAAAAAAAGAGACATTAGACCCAGAGCAGCCTATCCCATTACCACTAGTTATCTTCTTATTCGCCTATAGTTGCAGGGTGGTGATTACTTAAAGGGCAACATGAAATCCTGCTGCAATCCTCATAACAACCCTGTAAGATAGATCAACACGGCATCCCCATTTCGAAGATGGGGGCAGGCTGAGAAGGTGTCTTGACTAAGTCTGTCTGGCAAGTCAGGGGCAGCAGCAAAAATTCAAATTGGGGGACACTGCAATTCATAGCTCCAGTTTTTCGATCCCCTCTGCTACAGGAGATCCCTAGAGCATAAGCTCCCCAGGGCAGGGGCCTTTCTTACTTCCTTATTCACTCTGTAAAGTGCCCCATCCAGTTACTATCCTAGGTCATAATCGTATTAATGGTCTCCGAAGTTGGCAGGGGTTTATGTATTTGTGATGCGGGCCCTAGCTTCCAACAGCTCTTGCAAAAAGATGTGCCTTACTCTTGAACACATCACCGGATTCTGCATTGCTTTTGCCAGCCAATGCTCCCTCTAAGCTGTGGGGTCTTGTGAGCAAAAATCCTACTTTGTGAGCTACTGGCATTAAAGTTGTGAGTGAGCGATTTGGCTACAGCACACATTAGTTTGCTCTGGAGCCCTCCTTCCTGAGCTAAGACAAAAATGGGTGAGCCAGAGGCTAAAAAACTGTGATCTAGCTCACACTCAAGAGGGAACACTGGTCACCACAGAATAATGTGGTGGCTTGTCTGGAAGGCACAGAGCTGGGGTGGGACGCTTGGGGGAGGTCAGGCACTTGAAAAGGAGCGCTTGAATCTTGCTTTTCCCACGGAGCTTGTACTGCACAGAATTATCGTTTTGCAAGTTCAGATCCAGTTTGAATACAATTAGATCTAAATCCCATTACCAGGGAATGAAGTCCCAAATTTGGTTGATAGGTGATGTTCTCATAAGGTCTTGAATGACTTGGAGCCAGGCTACTCAAAGGACCAACTCCTCCTGTACTCTTCAACGCATTAGTTAAAGTCCTCTTCCCACGCCCTGTTCTCTGTGCCTCTGAATGCAGATGAAAGGGATGGGGGCCAGAAACAGGACCTTTTCAGTGGTGGCACTAATGATATGGGTTTTCTGGTGAAATCTGCATCAGAAAATGTTCTGATGCAAGTTTAAGTAAATCATTTAAATTATTTTAGCAACATTTAACTAATGTTGGCAAAGGCAGGCAAATATACCACGTACAAGCCTGGACCATGTACGAGCATTACAGTTTGTCCACGCTTCATATTCCACATTTAACCCACCTAACATGATTGATTTGCATCACAACAGCCCTGACAACTATAGGTAAACAGACAATATTTACATCTGTGGGATGGGAAAAAAAATTCCACGGTTCAATACAGCACCAGGAAGTTACCTGCTTTGGAAAATTGTCCAACCCATATTACTGGGTGACATCTTGGCTTTGGGATGCCCGCCCCTTAGGTGAGAACATAAGAAGAGCCCTGCTGGATCAGATCAGTGGTCCATCTAATCCAGCATGTGGTCTCACACAGTGGAGGACAAATGAATGGGTGTACAGACTGCCTTCCCCTGATATTCCCTCTTGACACTGGTTTACTGCCTCTGAATATGGATAAGGTTCCCTTTATGGCCCCCATGGCTACTAACCACTGATAGATCGACCAGCCATGAATCTGCCTTATCTCCTTTTAAGGCTGTCTATGCCTGGGACCATCACTGCATCCTTGGCAGGAAATCCCACGGTTTAATAACTTGTTGAGTAAAGAAGTATTTAGCTGCCAAGCCAGACCATTTCTTTTTCACTCAGCCCTTTAACTGTGGGGCTGCATCATTTGAAAGCAGGTTTTCTGATCTACTTGTGACTGGAGAACTTTTATAGGTATCGTTTTAGGCTGCTGGATATTGTGGGATGCTGTTTTTATGCCCCTGGCTTATTTTATTGGTTTTATTATTGATCATGCTTATTATCTTTTTGTCAACTTTGTGACCTGCCAATCAGTTTTTCCCTCTAAGCTGAGTTAGTGTGAGCTAGCTCACAGTCTTTTAGCCTCCAGCTCACACCCTTTTGTCTTAGCTCAGGAAGGATGGCACTCCAGAGCAGACTAATTCATGCAGTAGCCAAAATCGCTCGCTCACAACTTTAATGCCAGTAGCTCACAAAGTAGAATTTTTGCTCACAAGACTCCATGGCTTAAGAGGGAGCATAGCCTGCCATATACATTTTCTGAATCGTAAGAACATAAGAAGAGCCCTCCTGGATCAGACCAGTGGTCCATCCAGCATCCTGTCCCACACAATGGCCGACCAGAATTACGACTGCAGAGATGGGGGGCGCTCTACAGCATCTCATAAGAGCCCTGCTGGATCAGGCCAGTGGTCCATCTAGCCCAGCATCCTGTATCACACAAGCTCCTCTGGAGGGCCAACAACAGGGCAGAGAGGCCGAGGCCTTCCCTTGAGGTCGGCTCCTGGCTCTGGGATTCAGATGTGGAGGTTCCCCTCAGCCTCCATGGCTAGTAGCCACTGACAGACCTGTCCTCCAATAATCCCCCAATCCTCCAATCAATAAACAGACACTGATACTCAAAATATGGGGAAAGACAAAGGGGGTGACTGCACCTAAAATATGCTAACAGTTGTTGCATCTTTGGGCAGCAGGACTCGCTCTGCCGACTGGAGAGAGCTGCGTTTGCTGTCACCATCCACCCAAACAGCCACATTTATTTTTATCCCTGGCATGAAGCCTGTACCCCAGGGAAGCTTGTGGCTTACCTGTTCCTCTGGCACAGACTGCTTCAAGGTGGGAGTCACCTACCAACGATAAGCCAGCCAAACCTGCAGACTTTCCTGAAACATGGCTGGGGGCGGGGAGGTGCTGTGTTGGGGAAACAGTGCTCAAGAAGAATCATCCACAGGTGGCGTTTCAAAGAGCCAGATGGGACTCCCGAGCCACGGCCTATCAGTGCTTTAGGAACCATAATCCCCCAATCAATAAACAGACACTGATACTCAAAATATGGGGAAAGACAATATCAGGAGAAACTTCCTGACTGTAAGAGTGGTTGAGCAGTGGAACAGACTGCCTCGGGAGGTGGTGGATGCTCCTTGCTGGATGTTTTCAGAGGAGACTGGACAACCATCTTTGGGTATGTTGTAGGTAAGTAGGGTTTCGCTGCGTTCCTGCAGAGTGCAGGGGTTGGACTAGATGGCCTGCAAGGTCCCTTCCAACTCTAACATTCTATGATTCTATGATTCTATCAGGCAAGTTTTCACAATTCCAGAACAGTTTGGTATACAGACAGCGAAAGGCTACCGAAACCAAACCAAAATACGATCCAGCAGCAGCAAATAGAGCAACAGTGGGATTTACCACTGCAGGATGTAGCAAAGGCCACCCAGATTCAAAACAAGGGGAAGAAAATTCCTAAACAGAACCTTAATGTTTATAGCTAAGTGTAAGTTCATACAGAGTTATCTGTTTACGGTATTCTGTAACCTGTGACACAGAACAAAGTTTGAGTCCAGTGGGACTTTTAAGATCAACAAAATTTAATTCTGAGTGTAGACTTTTGTGTGCATGAACCCTCCTGCAGTGTGTATCTGAAGAAGTGTGCAGGTACATGAAAGCTTATACCCAGAATTAAATCTTGTTGGTCTTAAAGGTGCCGCTGGACTCAATTTTTGTTCTGTTGCTTCAGACCAGCATGGCTACCCACCTGAGTTCCTGACATAGATACATCCTTATCCATCATATACAACTTAACATAGACAAATAAACATATATATATACATGCACATGCACACCCTGACCTGGATAGCCCAGGCCAGCCTGATCCTGTCAGATCTCGAAAGCTAACTGGGGTTGACCCTGGTTAATATTTGGATGAGAGACTACCAAGGAAGTCCAGGATTGCTACACGGAGGCAGGCAATAGCAAACCACCTCTGAACGTCTTCTGCCTTGAAAACCCTACGGCAGGGGTCCCCGATCTTTCTGATCCTGTGGGCACCTTTGGAATTTTGGCACAGTGCCGTGGGCGCGGCCACGAAAAGGGTGCTGTACAATGCATTGTGCAGGGGGTTGGACTAGATGACCCCGGAGGTCCCGTCCAACTCTATGATTCTGTGATTCTAATGGCTGCTTTAGGAGGCGGAGCCAGCCACAAAATGGCTGCTGCAGCTTATTTTCAGTCAAATGGTGGATATCCTTGTGCTGTGGTGGCAGTGGCTGCCAAAGCAACATTTGGAAAAATCTGCACAGCCCATCCAATCTCCAAAGGCCAATCAAAAGGCTTTCTGGGCGAAAGCCGCACCTGGCCGTGCCCAGTTTCTAAAAACCCTCAGTGGGCACTGTAGTGATTCCATTTTCGGGTGTGTGTTTCTTTAAATGTTTAGTGTGACTGCAGTAATGTAAGGAGAGTGATGGAGGGAGACATGTGATTGGCTGATGACTGAGAGTGTGGGAGGAGAGATGTCTCTGAGGTGATTTTGTGTTCCTGAAGAGACAAGTGTGGAGAGTTTTGTGTGAGAGTCTGTGTGACAGAGGAAGCAGTTGGAGTTTAGTTAGCCTGTGCGGCTATCAAAGCAAGAGAGTTCAGCCTGTGAAGCAATATATGAGAGAGATAAGCCTGTCAGAGTTGAGTTTTGGTGTATGAGAGACTGTGTGTGACGCCAAGCCTTGTCAGTTATATTGTCTTTCTTCAACAATACTTCAAAAATACCCAGAAACCTATTTTGTTCTTTTATAAATAAATCATTATTTGTTTAAACTTATCCCAGCATTCAGAACAGTCCTTCCTCAGGGCCACATAGTCTTCTGAAGTGCCCAGACACTGGGTCATTCTACCAAAATAGAGAGATTTGGAATTTTTAATTCCTGGTGGCAGCAGAAAATGTACTATGGCCCCAGTCACATGCCGAATTTGCCGCGGGAGAGCCACAATTGAATGGCGGAGTTTCTGGGCGCGATCACACTGCAACATCTGGGAGGTGTAGCAGTCCCGTGGCCAACCTGTGGCTTCCCACTGAAGATGTGGAGTAAAAAACTACCTCCTCGAATGTACTGGCAATCAGTTTGCCACGGGCTGCTTCCGGACTCCCTCAGTGTGATCATGCCAGCTCATGGCTTTTCCCTCCGGCCCCCTCACTGACACGCAGATGCAGAGGGGAGGAACCGTGGCATGCCGCCGACACATGGGATCGCGTTCTGGCGGCTATAATTGCAGCGCCACAAATAGCCCCGCCTCCCCCCCCCCCGCATCATCCGGCCCATATGACCGGGGCCTAAGTTCATGTACACAAGTGTGTTTTAAAGGAGAAACAGTCTCCCCAATAAGCAGGATGCCACAGGCACCAAGAAAGGTGTTGGCGGGTGCCATGATGCCCATGGGTACCACGTTGGGGAACCCTGCCCTACAGGGTTGCCGTAAGTTGGCTGCAACTTTATGTCAAAAAAGATGTAAATATTTACTGTACTTAGACTCCATTCTGGCACAGGCCTCCATTTGATCATTCAAGGGACTGATCACATCCCCACCCACCTAAATGCATCACAGGTGAAACATCGGGCACGCCCATGCTATTCACTGAGCCCAGTCACCAACGGTTCACTGCGAGAAGTTTCTCCATCAGTTTTCCCCCAGAGCAGCCGTATCTAGCTACGATCAGATAAAACGTATTTGTCAGGTTAAGCCGTCTGGCCTTGCGCAATCCAGCAGCCACCATGCTCTTGAAAGCACAATGTCATTCCAATATTTCATAACACACATGCAAGCACACACACACACACACACAGGAACTCGAAACTTCAAGGCTCCTCTCTACCCCATGCTCAAGATATCAAATCAAGCACTAGCAAAAGGGAAACGCAACACACAAGTACGGAACACTGTTCCATTGGACCAAAACAGCCAGGCCCGCGGGCAACACCGCTCTGTAGTAACAGCCAAACGCAGTATCACAGCCAGCTGCCCTTTGCTGGATGGCTGTGCCCGCTCCGACCACATGACTTTGACTCCGTGACCGTCGCGGCCAAAGGCACCTTGCTTGATACAATCCCGGAAACCCATGCAGAATTCTGGAAGGAATCCAATCTATACCTGTGCCTGGAAGCGCGACACTCCAAGCCACCAAACTGTGTTCACCTCATCAGGATTTCAGTACGCCACAATTAACGGAGATGATGTGAGTGAACGTGTCTGAAGCTACACACTACAAGGGAACTTGTTTAGTAAAATGACTCCCAACTAGTAAAGACACCTATATGTATGGAATGGTAATTTCCAGTTTTGCTTCTGTCTCTGCCTTGGCCTTTCTATAGGTAATGGTTGAGGAAATTCTTTTTCACTATATCTGAAGAAGTGTGTTTGCACACGACAGCTTATACCTTGAATAAAACTCTGTTGGTCGTAAAAGGTGCCACTGGACTTTGTTCTACTGCTTCCGACCAACAAGGCTACCTACCTGGATCTATAAAACCAACTCGTATGTGCTCAGGATGGTCACGAGCCACCGTGCTCCCGCTGGTCAATAATTCACTCTGCCCCCCCCCAGGCGCAAACCAAACAGCGCATGAAAAGTCATACAGCTTGCTGTTAGCCTGAATAAGCCAATAATAACGATCTCCGTTTACATAATAATTTGTTTCTCGACCATTCGATTCCTCTTATTTATTTCTCTTCCTTCCTCCCAAGGTGCTCAGGGCTCTGAATATGGTCCCCCGCCCCCCTTTTTATCCCCACAGCAACCTAGTGAGCTGGGTTAAACCAGGACAGAGTTTGGCCCAAAGTTAAACTTACCCTCCCCTCCAATAAAGGGTCTACTGAAATTATAGTGGCATCAGCTCCTGGGCTCTCAGAATTCTGTTCCTCAAGTCCCACCGTCTCTCTCAACAGTTCTGTCATAATCCTTTGTGACAAGTCAGAATAGAACTCTACAAGATCTGATTCCAGAGGTCCCAGCCAGTGTTCCCTCTAAGCTGAGTTAGTGCGAGGCAGCTCACAGATTTTTAGCCTCTGGCTCACATGTTTTTGTCTTCGCTCCAGAAGGGTGGCTCCAGAACAAACTAATTTATGCAGTAGCCAAATCACTCGCTCACAACTTTAATGCCAATAGCTCACAGAGTTGACTTTTTGCTCACAAGACCCCACAGCTTAGAGGGAGCACTGGTCCTAAACCCCCCCCCGCCCCCAGACTCAACAATCCAAGCCTGTATACATTCCGCAACTGTGTCACCCAAGTATGATATTTCACAGCACATTTGGAAGTCAACGCCCTATTTACCAGAACCTTTCTGGAAGTGTACTTCTTTTTTACCACACGTTGTTCAGGGGAAAAAAACATGGCCATCTTAAATTAACATATAAGTTACAGTCCATTCTTGCATTCATGGTTATCTTCCTTTTGGGTAAATATAAAACCAAGGCGCCACCTCTGTCCCCATATCCACCCTGACAACAGAACCAAACAAGACTCTTGGGTATATCACAAGCCAGTACTGATCGCCCGTGATACATTATAATGGTTTTATAGAGCATAGCACCCCCTAGTGCCAGACTGGAATATTGGTTTCAGTATACTAAATTGTCATTAGGAGAATCCAGGAGTTCCTATATACATATGAAGGACATGTCATATATTCCAACATGTCATTGGAAGGAAAAAAATCACAAAACTGCGACTGACTTATTTTGGCCATGTCATATGGAAGAACTCACTAGAAAAAGCAATTTTGCCTGGATTGGTTAGCAGCAAAAAGAAACTGGGCTGCCAAAGAACACGGTGGCTAGGCATCATAAAAGTCGACACCAGCCTGAGCATGGAATGACTCAAAGAAACAGTACAAGATTGGAAAACAGGGAGAGCGCTGGCCCATAGAATCGCCAAGAGTTGGACATGACTGAATGGCTAACAACAATACTATATATGAAGAAATTAACCAAAAGGACAAAAGAAAACCCCAAACCACCCAACCCTTAAAGTACAGCCAGATGAGGACTGGATATACACTAGAAGGGAGAATGTGTTGAGAGAAGTTGAGTGTATCATTTAAAAGAAAAAAAGGGGACAAGGAGAAACCACACTCCCTCGGAGCTTAGATAATTATGGAAGAAAAATTTTAAGGATGGTAGGAAATTCCAAACTCTTCCCCTCTCAATCCCTCACAGGCTTCTAGTTTATATCCTCTAATAATTAAGTGCCTGGCCCTCATGAGGATTACAAATACAACACAATGGGAGACCACCATTGGGAGATACTGCTTAACAGGGGAAAGGTCTCTCAGGCTGCGGTCACACACACTAAATAATCCACTTTCAATGCACTTTCCAACTGGATTTTTCCAGTTCACACAGTTGGAAAGTGCACTAAAAGTGGATTGAAAGTGGATAGTGTGTGAGACCACATCCTCAGTGAAGCTCTAGGTATGTCTGAAAACACTAATTTCCCTCATGACTCCATATTAAGGAGAAATAATCCAAAAATGGAGTTGGCAAAGACTGTGTATGTGCATAGCAATCTTGCTACAATAAGAACAGGGCAGTGTGAGGGGCAAACAGAAAAACCAGCCCTTCTGTATGGCTGTGGCTGGTCTCTAGGAAACAAGGAACCCGGGGTTCAAGTCCCTGTGTGGCTATAAAAATGGCCTTCAGGCAAGCTTCAGCCTCACAGGTTCAGGTGGGCAGCTGTGTTGGTCTAAAGCAACAGAACAAAGTTTGAGTCCAGTGGCACTTTTAAGATCCACAACGTTTAATTCTGGGAATTAGTGTAGTGGTTAAGTGCGTGGGTGCAGTGTAAGGTGCAGTGGTTAAGTGTGCAGACTCTAATCTGGGAGAACCAGGTTTGATTCCCCACTCCTCCACTTGCAGCTGCTGGTGTGACCTTGGGCAAGCCATAGTGCTGTCAGAGCTGTTTTCTCAAGGGCAGTCCTTGAGAGACCTCTCTCAGCCCTGCTAACTTCACAGGGTGTCTGTTGTGGGGGAGAAGGGAAAGGAAAGGAATTTGTAAGCCACTCTAAGACTCCAAGTGAAGGGAAAGGTAAAAGTTCCCTTGCTCGAAAGCCAGTCAAATCCGACTCTAGGGTTGCGGTGCTCATCTCCGTTTCAAAGCCGAAGAGCCAACGCCGTCCGAAGACTTTTCCGTGGTCATGTGGCTGGCATGACTAAACACCAAGGCGCACGGAACGCTGTTACCGTCCCACCGAAGTGGTACCTGTTTATCTATTTGCAATTTCTTGCTTTCGAACTGCTAGGTCGGTAGAAGCTGGAACTAGAGACGGGAGCTCACTCCGTCATGCAGCACTCTCTGGTCTCGAACTGCTGAACTCCTGACCTTCCACAGCCTGCAGTTCAGCAGCTTAACCACTTGAGCCACCACAGCTCCAAGTGAAGGGCAGGGTATAAATCCAATCTCTCCTTCTCCTTCTTCTATAAGCTTCTGTGTGCATGCACCCTTCTTCAGATACACACAAATGCACATGGAAGCTTTATACCCAGAATTAAACTTTGTTGGTCTTCAAGATGCCCCTCCCTGGATTCGAACTTTGTTGCTTCAGACCAACACGGCGAGCCACCTGAATTTATCTCTAGAAATTGTGAGAGAAAGTACACATATTTGTTGCAGATTTTTGAACTGGGACAGCAAGCCGAAACTAGAAACAAATATGGAAACCCAAGTGAAGGATGAGGAGCCCCACTCTGCCATGAAAGCTTACTGGGTGATTGGAGGCCAGTCACACACCCTGGCAGCCTAACCTACCCTCACAGAGTTCTTGTGAGGGGCAATGGAGGCAGGAGATCGTTCCGGGTGGTCAGCCATGTTGGCCTGAAGCAGCAGAACAAAATTAGAGTCCCGTCGCACCTTTAAGACCAACAAAGGTTTATTCAAGGTAGGAGCATTCATGGGCACGCCTAATTTTTCAAATGTTTGTAAATGTGTGCATGCACATGAAAACTTATGCCTTGAATAAAGCTGTGTTGGTCTTAAAAGAGGCAGGAGAATTATGTAAGCTGCACTGGATCCCCATTGGGGAAAAAGACAGACTATAAAGCATGTAAATAAATAGAAGGAGGAGGAGGAGGAGGAGATTGGATTTATATCCCACCCTTCACTACCCAAAGGAATCTCAGAGCGGCTTACAATCTCCTTTCCCTTCCCCTCCCCACAATGGACACCCTGTGAGATAGGTGGGGGGCTGAGAGAGCTCTTTCGAGGACTGCCCGTGAGAGAACAGCTCGGAAAGAACTTGTAACTGACCCAAGGTCATGCCAGCAGCTGCATGTGGAGGAGCGGGGAATCAAACCCGGTTCTCCCAGATTAGAGTCTGTGCCCCAGGTAAGTGTTCTTGGTAGGTGCTCTCTAGTTCTGGAACTTTTTAAAGGTAGGTCGAAGTTTGCCAGACTACTTCCTGGAAAGCAACGCGAGCCCTTTACGGTCGGACAATCCTTTAGTGGAAAGGATTTGTGAAGAGTTTCTCTTCCGCATCGCAGTTGCTAAGAGACTGAACTAAGAATCGGGAAGTTTCTGGTTCCACTCTCACGTCTGGCATGAACTCGCTCGGCGGCCTCAGGCAAATTTTTCTCTCAGTTCCACCTTCCCCATCTGCACTGGTCACGTCCCTTGACCTGGGCTAGATGCCCCAGGCTAGTCCAATCTCACCAGATCTCAGAAGCTAAGCCGGGTCGGCCCTGGTGGATACTTGGATGGGAGACCACCAAGGAAACCCTATAATTTGGCAGCAACTTCACTGCACTTTCTACTACCACAAACATATCTTCCAGGGACACTGTTAAGACAGCAGTATAATGACGTATAAGCTTTGAACCCTCTAAAGCTCTATATAAATTCTTGATATTGGCATCCAGAAAGTTTTTTAAAAGACCTAGGTGTTGTTTTAGCACTCATTTGTACCCCTGGCACAAGAGGGGGAACCTCATCCAATTCCCTCCTCACGGCAGCCTTACCCTGCATAGCTCTTTTGTCCACCGGTTCCCTGCATAGTCAGAAACCTAAACCTGCCCTCCTTCCTCTTTAACCAGTGGAGAAGCTGGCAGGCTCCAACCCTACGCACCAGTCTCTCTCTTTCTTCTTACTGCAAATACTTGTGAAATAAACGGGAATTTTGTTTGAAAAACTCGCATAATCCAAAAGGAATTAGGCCTGCTTAACAGAAGTTAAATACTTCTGTATTTAAATAAAGGAAATATTTCTTCACCCAAAGAGTGATTAACATATGGAATTCACTGCCACAGGAGGTGGTGGCAGCTGCAAGCATGGACAATTTCAAGAGGGAATTAGATAAACATATGGCACAGAAGTCCATCAGTGACTATTAGCCACAGGGTATAGATGGGAACTCTCAGTCTGGGGCAGGTGATGCACTCTATTCTTGGTGCTGGAGGAGGCAGCAGTGGGAGGGCTTCTGGTGTCCTGGCCCCACTGCTGGACCTCCTGATGGCACGTGGTATTTTTGGCCGCTGTGTTGCAGAGTGTTGGACTAGATGGGCCATTGGCCTGATTCAACATTGGCTTCTCTTATGTTCTTAAGTCATTATTCACTGGCGGAGAAGGGATAAAATTCAAAATGTTTTGGCACGCAAGGGGGAAAAATGCAAACGGGACCTCGGGTAGATAGATTCTGCTCAGTGGTCGGAACGTTCTGCCTCCCATTCTACCGTACATAATGCATCCGGAAACTTCCATGTTGAACCCGCTACCTTCTCTTGCCTCCAGCTAACGCCACCCCTGAGGACACCGCCCCAAATCAAGGCCTAAAACACCGCCTGCTTCCGTACAAACTCGATTTTAAGGTTTTGTACCGCAGACCTGCTTTGGATGCCCCTTGCCCTCAAAGGGAGACATGGTGGCTCTCAAAAACAGGGACTCTTCTTTGGTGGTGCCAGTCCTAGGACCATCCTCCTCAGCCATGTTTCTTAAGGGCTTACTCTGTTTCCTTTCAGGGGCTGCTGAAAACAGTTTTAATTCACCTAGGCCTCCTGATTCTCATAATTCTTTTCATCAGATGATTTTTAAAAAACGACTTAGCTTTTGTTGGAACAAAGGTTGAGTCCAGTGGCACCTTTGAGAGCAATAAAGTTTAATTCTGGGTATAAGCCTTGGTGTGCACACTTCCTGCATGCACACAAAAGCATACACCCAAAATTAAATTTTCTTGATCTTAAAGTGCCACTGGACCCAAACTTTGTTCTGTGGCTTCAGACCAACGTGGCTACCGACCAGAATCTTTGCTTTTATTGTAATGACTTCAAGGAGATACACAAGGCATATTTAAAAAAAACCCACCAGGGTGGTCTGGATTAAGTGGAACGGACAGGCATACATGTTTTAGCAGACAAATAAAATAAATAGCCGACTACAGACTCAACTGGACTTATTCTGCTCCCACCCAACAAGGAACAATCAGACACAACAAAGGTATCTGTGATAAGCAAAGAATCAGCAGTGTAATCCTAGGTAAAATCACTACAGTCTCAATACATTGAAATCAGCGGGCTTAGTGGAATAACTCTGCAGTGTAAAAAGGAGGAGGATTGGATTTATACACCGCCCTTCACTCGGAGTCTCACAGCGGCTTACGAACTCCCTCCCCTCCCCACAATAAACACCCTGTGAGGTAGGTGGGGCTGAGAGAGCTCTTTCAAGAATTGCTCTTTCAAGAACAGCTCTGACAGAACTATGGCTTATCACTCTTTGGGTGAAGAAGTATTTCCTTTTATCTGTTCTAACCCGACTGCTCAGCAATTTCATAGAGTGCCCACGAGTTCTTGTATTGTGAGAAAGGGAGAAAAGTACTTCTTTCTCAACCTGCTCAATCCCATTCATAATCTTATAAACCTCGATCATGTCACCCCTCAGCCGTCGTTTCTCCAAGCTAAAGAGCCCCAAGCATTTTAACCTTTCTTCATAGGGAAGGTGTTCCAACCCTTTTATCATTCTAGTTGCCCTTCTCTGCACTTTTTCCAATGCTATAATATCCTTTTTGAGATGTGGTGACCAGAACTGTACACAGTATTCCAAATGAGGTCGCACCAATGATTTATACAGGGGCATGATGATACTGGCTGATTTGTTATCAATTCCCTTCCTAATAATCCCCAGCATAGCGTTGGCCTTCTTTATTGCAGCTACACATTGTGTAGACATTTTCAGCGAGTTATCCACTACGACTCCAAGATCTCTCTCTTGGTCAGTCTCTGCCAGATCAGACCCCATCAACGTGTATTTATATTTAGGATTTTTGGCTCCAATGTGCATCACTTTGCACTTGGCCACATTGAACCCCATTTGCCACGTTGACGCCCACTCACCCATCCTCAACAGATCCCTTTGGAGTGCCTCACAATCCTCCCTGGTTTTCACCACCCTGAACAACTTCGTGTCATCTGCAAATTTAGCCACATCACTGCTTACTCCCAATTCCAAATCGTTAATAAACAAGTTAAAAAGCATGGGACCGAGTACTGATCCCTGTGGTACCCCACTGCTTACCACCCTCCACTGAGAGAGTTTCCCATTTATACTCACTCTCTGTTTCCTATTTATAAGCCAGTTTTTGATCCACAAGAGGACTTGTCCTTTTATCCCATGACTATTGAGCTTACTTAGGAGCCTTTGATGAGGAACTGTATCAAAAGCTTTCCGGAAGTCAAGGTAAATAATATCTATTGGGTCCCCCTTGTCCACATGTTTGTTCACTCCTCAAAAAACACTAACAGGTTAGTGAGACAAGATCTTCCCTTACAGAACCCATGCTGAGTCTGCCTCAATAGTTTTTGTTCATCAATGTGCCTACTAATTCTTTCCTTAATAACAGTTTCCACCAACTTACCCGGTATCGATGTCAGACTGACTGGCCTGTAATTTCCTGGATCTCCCCTGGAGCCCTTTTTAAAGATGGGAGTGACATTAGCTACCTTCCAGTCATCAGGAATGGAGGCAGATTTTAAAGAAAGATTACATATTTTTGTCAGGAGATCCACAAGTTCACATTTGAGTTCTTTCAGAACTCTCGGATGAATGCCATCCGGGCCTGGTGATTTATTAGTTTTTAAATTGTCCATCAGTTGGAGGACTTCCTCTCTTGTCACCGCAATCTGATTCAGGTCTTTCAAACCCCCTCCCGAAATCAGTGCTTCTGGAGTGGGCAAACACTTCTCCTCTTCCACAGTGAAGACAGAGGCAAAAAATGCATTCAGCTTCTCAGCCTTTTCCCTATCATCCTTCACTACTCCTTTTACCCCTTGGTCATCCAAGGGCCCCACTGCCTCCCTGGCTGGCTTCCTACTTCTAATGTATTTGAAGAAAGTTTTATTGTTGGTCTTTATGTTTTTTGCGATATGCTCCTCATATTCCCTTTTTGCTTGCCTGATCACAGACTTGCATTTTATTTGCCATAGTCTGTGTTCCCTTTTATCAACCTCACTAAGACTAGCTTTCCACCGCTTAAAGGAATCCTTCTTACCTTTTACAGCTTCCATTACTTTATTTGTTAACCATGCAGGCTTTTTTCTATACCTATTTGTACCTTTCCTAACCTGCGGTATATATTTTTTCTGAGCTTCTAGGATTGTCTTTTTAAATAGTCTCCAAGCTTCCCCAATGGTTTTGACCTTCTCCACTCTTCCTTTCAATTTCTTCCTCACATGTCCCCTCATACCAGAGAAGTTACCCCTTTTAAAGTTAAAAGTGGTTGCGTCAGTCTTTTTGGGCAACTCCCTATCTGTACAAATGTTAAACTCAATGACATTATGGTCACTGTTTCCAAGTGGTGCAGTCACTTTTACATCTCTCACCAGGTCTTGGGTGTTACTTAGGACCAAATCCAGGATCGCCTCTCCCCTGGTAGGATCTGTGACCATCTGTTCCACAGCACAGTCATTGAGAGTGTCTAAGAACGCAATCTCTTTTTCCCGACTAGAACTCATATTGACCCAATCAATGTGTGGGTAGTTAAAGTCGCCTATTACAACACAGTTATTTCGTCTAGCCGCTATCTTTAATTCATTCATCATTTTATAATCCTCCTCTATCTTTTGATCTGGTGGGCGATAACAAACTCCCACTGTTAAGCCTCCTTTTGGACCCACTATTTCAACCCATAGCATTTCCAGAAGGGAATCCAATTCTCTTACCCTCTCAATCTTACTGGACGGTATACCCTCTCTGACATACAGAGCCACCCCACCTCCAACCCTTTCCCCCTATCCTTCCGATATAATTTATAACCAGGAATCACCGTATCCCACTGATTTTCCTCATCCCACCAAGTTTCTGAAATACCCACAATGTCTATTTCCCCCCAACACCAAGCATTCCAACTCCCCGATTTTACCTCGGAGACTTCTAGCATTTGTGTATAAACACTTATAGTTTCCCACGTTTGTTAAGCCCACAGCCTTCCTCTTGCTGCCTCGAGACCTTGCCAGGCAGTTCCTATCATTAGCCACAGTCTCAGTGGACAATTGTAATCCATTTCCTTGTACAAAAGTAATAGCTACCCCTTCATCTCTTTGAGATGAGCCATCCCGAACCAGAGACTTTTCATCTCCTGTCGGCTTTCCCCCATTATTCAGTTTAAAAACTGCTCTGCCACCTTTTTGATTTTGAGCGCCAGCAGCCTGGTTCCTTCTCGGGACAAGTGGAGACCGTCCCTTTTGTACAGCTCCCTCTTGTCCCAAAAAGCATCCCAAGGCTTGCCCAAGGTCATCCAGCAGCTGCATGTAGAGAAGTGGGGAGTGGAGAATCAAACCTGGTTCTTCCAGAGTAGAGTCCGCATACTTAACCACTACACCAAACAAAAGACAGATAATTGGCTACTGAAAATATTAAAGGAACTTAATGTTTTCAGTAGCCAATAATCATTCACATAAAAAACACACACACACACATATATATGAGGGGGATTTATCCCTAGCATTTCATATGGCTTTTTGCTCATTAACAACAGAGATAGTGTACATAAAATCTTGGTCAGGCTTTTTCACTGCCTCAATTGAAACTGAGCTGATGGAACTTGATAAGGATTCTTTTCTTGTGAGCTAATACAGTTTTGTGAGAAACTTTCCTGGAAGCTGGCTTAAAATGTTTTGGGTTTTTTGGATGCTGTTAAAAGAAAACAACAGATTTATCTTTACGGTTTGGGCTAACAAGCCGTGACTCAAAAAAGTTTTAAAACGAAAGTTTGTAACAGAATCAAAGATTTCTCGGACGTGACGAGAACGGGATTGGTTAGGTTATTCACCCTTGAAAGATCTTTTAAGTCTCAGGCTGGACTTAGCATGGACTGCATTTGGGACTAGGTTAAGACGCTGAACTGCAGACTGGAAGGTTGGTAATTCAGCAATTCGAGACCCGAGTGCCGCATGACGGAGTGAGCTCCCGTCTCTGGTCCTAGCTCCTGCCAACCTAGCAGTTTGAAAGCAAGAAACTGCAAGTAGATAAATAGGTACCACTTCGGTGGGAAGGGAACAGCATTCCGTGCGCCTCGGCATCTAGCCATGCCGGCCAGATAACCATGGAAACGTCCTTGGACAGCGCTGGCTCTTCGGATTGGAAACGGAGATGAGCACCGCACACCTAGAGTCAGATTCAACTGGCTTTCGAGCAAGGGAAACCTTTACCTTTACCTAAAATCCCACCTCAGTCAGGGAATTCGTGTGGGTGGCTTAGGAAAGTGACTCCAAACCACAGGTCCCCAGCTATTTGCGCCTGAGGGCACATTTGAAATCCTGACATGGCACGGTGGCTGCAGCAACAAAATGCCTGCCAGAGGAAGCGGAGCCAGCCATAAAATGATTCCACGGTTTAACTTCAGTAACGCCGTGCAGATCCTCGTGCTGTGGTAGCAGCTGCTGCCAAAGCAACATTTTTTAAAAATAGACACAGCTGATCAAATCTCCAATAGCCAATCAGAAGCCTTCCTGGGCAAAAGCCCTACCTGACCCTGCCCACTTCCAAAAAACACTTGATGGGCGCCAGAAAAGGTGTCAGTGGATGCCATGGTGCCCACGGGCACCATGTTGGAGACACCAGCTCTAAAGCCTTACTTAGCAGATAGTTTTCTTAGAGGGCCAGCTGGAGAAGTGAATGATGGGGTAGCAGTCCATTACTGTAGCCCCCAACCCCTTAAAATGGCCTGTCAGTAAATTCTTCCGTGCCATTTTCTCCTCCTTTCTTTTGTGTCTAAGATGGCCACTCAGGGGCCAAGCACCACTCCCCCAGGAATCCAAATTTAGCCCGCAGGCCTTTTGCCGACCTCGACTCTTAAGGCCTCAAACTTGTACACAACCGTTCCCCTCGCCACACTGAAAGAACAGGTGGTTATTTTGAAGCACTGCAACATATTTTGACAGCTTCTGTGACAGGCTGCCATTAGGAATCCTGCTTGTTGAGAGGATGTCTTTTGTTTTTGCCAACAGAGGACAAACTTGCAGAGTACAAAAGAATTCAGAGAAACAGAAAAACAGCAGAAGATGGTTCCAGATTCACGGGTGCCCACTCCTACCAGTCACAAAGCAAAGGCCTTTCGAATTGGGCATGGAGACGCAGTCGCGCTTTCCCGATTCACAGATTCATTCCAGCACAACTCCTTCGCCGGCGGAGAGTTCCCACAGAAACTTGACCTCTGTAACAATGAGAACTTCCCACCCCTTCACGTTTTGATTTAAGATGCCAACTTTTATTTGATTTCACAGGCGAAATCAATGAACCACAATTCTGGTTGCTAAATCGATATGGGAAAAGTGGAGGCTGAAGGGCACAGTTGTTCTCCTGAAGCTATTTTGACTCCGTCGGGAAGTCCCCGGTTTACATTTCACCTCAGCCGCACACTCACTCAATGGGCAAGTCCATTCTTCTCTCCACTTTAGGTTCACCCACCCCACCCCACCCCACATCTCACCAATCTGAGATTAATACCGGCTTACTCCACAGGGTTCTTTGGAGGATTACTGAAATAACACTTGAGCACCCTGCGTTAGATAAATACTGTAGTTACTGTTAGAGAATTTGAAAAAGAAGACGTTAAGGATGGGCTTGCAACTTCACAATGATCAACATTTAGGGTTGCCAGCCTCCAGGTGGTGGCCGGAGATCTCCTGGGATTACAAGTGATCTCCAAAGGACAGATCAGTTCACCTGGAGAAAATGGCTGCTTTGGAAAGGGGCTCTACGGCATACTACCCCACTGAAGGCTGTCTCCTCCACCCAAACCCCACCTTTCCTCAGGCTCCTACCCCCAAATCTGCAAGTTATTTCTCAAACCAGAGCTGGCAACTCTCACAAGGTCTGTTTAGGAAACGGCATGTTCTCGCACCTACTTAACATGCAGTTATAGTGAAGTTTTAAGCAGCATTAAGAGTTTATCAACTAAACAATTCTTTGTCTGACTAAAGTTTCAGCTGCGATTTGATAGCACTTTATACCCGTAAAAAACTTCAGTCCAAGAGCACTGTTGACCAGACTACTAGAACACTTCTAATATCTAAATAAACGGACATTTAAACAATTAAAAATGTCTTTCATTGCAGAGGGTGGCGTGGTAGTTAAAGTATCAGATAGGAGTGAGGAGATCCAGATTGAAATCTCCCCTCAGCCATGAAACGTGCTGAGTGGCCTTGGGTCAGTCGCCGCCTCTTACCCTAACCCACCCCGCAGGGCTGTTGTGAGGATAAAAGAAAGGAAAGAAGGGCCCATATGCCACTGCAAACTGGAAGACAGGAGAGATTAAAATTTATTAGATCCCTGTGGGTGCCACGGTGCCCATTTCCTGGCACCCACCTGCTTCTCTCCCCCAAAGTGAACAGCCAAGCCTAGTTTTCTTCTACCACACTGTAGCAGTAGGGGCTTCAGAAAAACCAAGACACTTTTAGGTCTGCAGGGAACACCTTTTGGGAAAACCACTATTATAGAATGATACATTCTGAGTGAAACATCCCACCCTCCATTTTGTGACTGGACCCAGTTCCCATGGCAGCCATTTTGTTGTGGTGTCGACTACCCATTCCTAACATTTCAGAAGTTACCCACAAGTTACCCAACAAGGCCATGGACCCATTTTAAATAAATATTGAACTAGAGAGATTTAATTAGTAGGCAGCCTTATTTTTTCCAAAAGAAAAGATTCAAAATGTGGGAGCAAAGAAGGGTTTGTTGTTCTTCCAAGCCCCAGTTTATCGGCCACACGAGGGGGTAAAAAAGTAACTAAAAAAATTCCACACATCCAAGTTTTAGCCACAGCATTGTAACCCAGGAAGAAAAGGCACTGGTTACCAAGTATGCACAGAACTTTAATTAACAAGTGCCTGCTAATAGATATCATATCACTTTAGTCCATCCTTAGTAAAGTCCTCACTTGTCCCTTGAGATTAGGTCTTTCACCTTCTCCCAGTTCACAAGCCAAAGAAACAAGAGACTGAAGAAACGGGAGAATTCCTCACAGTCCGTAGATTTCGCTCACAGAAGCTACTGAAACCCCATTTTCCTCCCAAATTTGGGAACGGAACATAGCTTAATGCCTACAATGGGAAACGGCAATGCCCAAACCGGCATGCTCTTTACAGAGAAGACCATCTATGCTGCTTAATCCCAGAAATGTGGGAGGTGGTGACTGTAGCCCATGGGTACCCAGTTTACAGCCCATGGGCCACAAATGGCTGGAATCTGTGACAGGAATCTGTGGCATGCCTGGAAAAGTGACACAGACTCAACAGGCAGAGAGTCAAGCCTAGAGTCTCACCCACCTCCTCCAGCACAGCATTTCTGTTTGGCTCTCAGTCAGCAGACTAGCGAGAAAACCAGCTCAACATAATACACGGGTTTCTCATCCACGATAGAGAGCCGCTGCCTCCTTCAGTGGACATACTCCCTGACTCGCTTTTCAAAAAAAGCAGCGGTGAGCAAGATAACACATGGGGCTGCCTTGTATTGACTCAGATAACTGGTCTACCGAGGTTAGTCTTGCCTACTCTGACCGGCAGTGGCTCTCCAGGGTCTCAGGCAGAGGTCTTTCACGTCAGTTGCTACCTCTTTCTTTTAACTGGAGATGCCGGGGATTGAACATGGGGACTTCCGCATGCCAAACAGATACTGTACCACTGAATCACAGCTCCCTCCCGCATCCTCAAATGCCATCTGCACATGCTCTGAGACCTACACTCTGTTATTATGGCATATGTTTCAGGTATTTAAAATTAATCGTCAACAAACTGTGGCTCAGAATGAGTCTTGGAACAACCCCTGGGCCTTTGGTGCCATCTCTGCGCCTATGAAAAGAGAACCATGTTCAGAGGCTGGGGGCCGTCAGGTGTTTTGTAGTACGTTTAAGGCCAACCACCGCTTCTTCTGTACAAATACTTTTTAAACTAAAATGGTACAGGGGGAGGAGAGGGCATCTGAAAATGAGCAGGGATGCACACTCATGAAGGTACCAGATACTGAATAGTCCCTTGGTCCATCAGAGTCACAGTGTTCTCTACTCAAGACTGGCAGTGGCTCTCCAAGGTCTCAGGCAGAGGTCTTTCACATCACCCACTGCGTGGTCCTTTTACCTGGAGATGCCAGGGATTGAACCTAGGACCTTCCGCATGCAAAGCAGAGACTCTATCACTGAGCCACAGATCCTCACGGCTCAAACTAGCTCAACGCCGATTAGGCTACTGCGTCTGACAATGGGAGCTTTGACTCTCAGAGGCTTACACCCTGAAATTCTTGTTGGTTTCCATATTAGATGGTTAACTCTTTTTACTTCACCCTCATGCTCACTGATAGAGGAGTTAAAATGGGATAGAAGAAGCAAAGTGAGAATTCTAACATGCCATAAAAATGTGGAACTTGCTGTGATCCTTCCCTCCTCAAGTTGCCTCTCCCATTATCAAGAGTCACTCTTCACCCAAAGAGTGATTAACACATGGAATTCACCGCCACGGGCGGGGTGGTGGTGGCAGCTACAAGCATGGACAGCTTCAGAGGGAATTAGATAAGCATATGGAGCAGAAGTCCATCAGTGGCTATTAGCCACAAGGTATAGATAGGAACTCTCTGTCTGGGGCAAGTGATGTATTGTATTCTTGGTGCCTGGGGGGGGCCAGAGTGGGAGGGCTTCTAGTGTCCTGGCCCCACTGCTGGACCTCCTGATGGCACCTGGTATTTTTGGCCACTGTGTGACAGAGTGTTGGACTGGATGGGCCACTGGCCTGATCCAACACTGGCTTCTCTTATGTACTTATGAAGAGTTACTCCATTGGTTAAGAACATAAGGAAGCCCTCTTGGATCAAAGCAATGGCCCATCAAGTCCAACACTCTGTGTCACACAGTGGCCAAAAACCAGGTGCCATCAGGAGGTTCACCACTGGGGCCAGAACTCCAGAAGCCCTCCCACTCTTGCCCCTGAAGCACCAAGAATACAGAGCACCACTGTCCCAGACAGAGTGTTCCAACTATAGGTAAAGGTTTCCCTTGCTTGAAAGCCAGTCAAATCTGACTCTAGGGGCTGGTGCTCATCTCCGTTTCTGTGCCGAAGAGCCAGCGCTGTCCGAAGACGTTTCCATGGTCATGTGGCTGGCAGAACACTGTTACCTTCCCACCGAAGCGGTACCTTATCTACTTGCAATTTCTTGCTTTCGAACTGCTAGAGTGGCAGGAGCTGGGACCAGAGACAGGTGCTCACTCTGTCATGCGGCACTCAGGTCTCGAACTGCTGCACTACCGACCTTCCGGTCTGCAGTTCAGCGTCTTAACCACTGAGCCACCGCATCTATACATTGTGGCTAATAGCCACTGATGGACTTCTGGCTCCTTATGTTTATCCAATCCCCTCTTGAAGCTGTCTCTGCTTGTAGCGACCAACATTTCCAGTGGCAGTGAATTCCAAATGTTAATAACTCTTTGGGTGAAGAAGTACTTCCTTTGACTTTTGCTAAGCCTCCTGCTCATCAGACTCATGGAGTGCCCACCAGTCCTTGTATTGTGAGAAAGGGAGAAAAGTAATTCGTTCCCTACCTTCTCTATCCCATGAATAATTTCTGCAAACCTTTGCCAGGTCACCCCCTCAAACGTCATTCCTCCAAGCTAAAGAGCCCTAACCTCTTCAACTTTTCTTCATAGGGAAGTTGCTCCCATCCCCTTAATCGTTTCAGTTGCCAGAGGTTTGGACAGAAGTAACTCTAACATAAACACTGCACCGTTTTAAGCGGCGGCACGCATTTTCTTTTTTGCTCACGGCATGCTACGTACAACGCTTATAAGCACCAAAGGGGCTGCATACGTGATTGCATAGTTATTTTGGCTTAAACGAGCATCCGAGCACGAGCTAGACTGGGCAACACGCAGCCAGATGGCGGCTCCCTATGTGCGCAGCAGCATGGTTTCATACATGTGGCCTATATAAGATTCATTCGCACACAGCATGGATCTCACCCCACTGATGCACGAGGGGGGGACTGAAGGAGATGAGGGGAAGAAAGCGCCCCCTGACCCAGGTCAGGACCCTGTTTTGACCCCCAGGAAATATGCCAAGCTTTTAACACCTGTGACATTGGGGGAGGGCTCCTTTATTCCCCCTCCTCCATTTATGGACGTCCAGCAAATATATTTTAAGAGCTAAATAGGCAGATCGTGAACTTGCCTTGCCTTCACCCCATAAATTCCCTCCCCCAACCCGGGACCCTGACACCCCCCCCATTAACAAGAGGCACTCCAGCCCCCGCCCCTCCTATTTCATTAGACCCCTCCCATCAGCCCCTGCTAATCATAATTATTCGTTCTCCCCCCCAAAAAAAAATAAGGGGAGGGGTCTGCCTTTCACCCCCTACCACCGTTCCTAGAGGCCGCCCCCGATCCGGATCTCACCCCCCACTGTGCACCGCCTGAGTTACGACTCCGGCTTCTGCTCCCGCCGCTGCTGATGCCTGCGGGCCCCAGCCGCCGCCTGCTGTGAAGAGAGGGTCGGGCTGGACCACGTAGCAGAGAGGGGGATCCGGTGCCTGATGCCTCCCTAAGCCAAAGCAACCCGCTGTACCGCCACAAACGGAAACATTCCCCATGCTATTCCTTTACTATCAGGATTCCTCGACAACCTGTACCTCTTTAGGAACGAGTTCTCAGAAACGAATAAAGGGAAATCAGGAGATCACTCCCCCCCGGTGGTGAGGATGGTTCAGGTCAAGCGGGGCGCGGTGCCTTCTGGGAAACGTAGTTCCGAATCGGCTGGATGGGTAAGGGAGCACGTGGCTTCGGGGAGAAGGGGAAGAGCGGGTGAAGAAAGACAGAAAGGGGTGGGGGCTGGGGAGAGGCGAGCAGGGGGATTACTGGGGAGGCAGTCTTATGGCGGGCGGGGATTGATTGGGTTCAGAGGTGGGGACAAGCGCATGCGTGGAAAGAAACGGGACGCAAGGGTGAAGAAAGAAATCAGTTGGGAGACAATTAAAAAAATATGGCTCAGTTTGGAAAGGGGGGCAGAGGCCAGGAAGGGAGGCGCCAGCCTAATCTGAGCGCGTGAAGGAGCAGCCGGCAGGACAGAGCTTTAGAAAAACATTAGAAGAGTGCCTCTGAGGATGTGCAGAATACTATCGCGTTAAAAGCGAGGTTGGAAGAAAAGAAAGAGGCGAGTGCAGCTGGAGCTAAATTTAGGTACCTGAAAGCATCGGGAAATTAAAATACAGTGCCTCTAAACAGGTGCGGCGTACCGTGACAGGTGTCTTCCCTGAAATTTGCATCCAGTGAATGAAGATAGTATCTCTCAGTACATGAGGAGTACTGCCAACCTCCAGGCGGTGGCTGGAGACCTCCCGGAATGACAACTGATCTGCAGGCTACAGGGACCAGTCCCCGGAGACAAAATGGCTGCTTTAGAAGATGGGCTGAAGTCCCTGCCTTCCCTAGACTCCACTCCCCAAATCTCAAGGAATTTCCCAGTCCAGAACTGGCAACCCTAAGTACTGGACAGCCCTGACACATTTAGGCTAAGCAAAAAGGCATCCAGGACAGAACAAGCGCAGGCAACCTTACGTTTAGAAAAATCTCATTTTAGCTGAGAGGGCATTTCGGAATATCCTTTGTTTTGACCTCAAGAAATGCACGTGGAGAAAGGTGCCGGCCAGGCTTATGGCTATGGTCACACGACAAGCATATCGCGATTTGTTGCCGCTGTAGGTTTGATCGGGGATATTTTCAGCTGATCACACATCCCTTACCCAACCGCTTGCATTGAGTGACAATGCTCCAGGCACCGTCCAGACAGCCACTTGGGCGGTGTGGCACAATCTTTTCTTTAAAAAATCTGTGTGCATATGCACAATGGTGAAAGCTTGGGGGGGGACTACCGGAAGAAGGACGTTCAGACAGCCTAATCGCAATCATTGTGAGAGATGGCTGTCCAGACCTGCAAAATTGCAGACTCAAAGTGCAAATACCCGGGAAATACTTGATTTTCCCGGTGTCGGAAAACTCGCTAGGGAACCAGGAGGATCGCGCGAGTGAGCCCACTTTGGTGCGGGAGACGGATGTGGGCGACTGATCAGCAGTTTTAAATGCGAGAGGGAACAGCGGTGAAACCCGATCAAAATGTCTGTGTGACCACAGCCTATGATCCTGAGTAAGAAGCTGTTTGATTGTAGAGACACAAGGAGCCTATACAGACTTCAGGGCAAACTCTTGTACTTCAGGGTAACTTGGCTGTTGCCTGTTTGAAGAATCCCACCTTTCTTCCCATAAGCCAAGTTAATAAACATTTCATTGTGGTGGGAGAGGGTGCTGCCGTGACCCAGTAAGATTTTTAAGGCAAAGAGAGAAACAGTAGTGGTTTGCCGTTTCCTGGCTCTGTGTAGAGACCCTAGACTTCCTTGGTGGTCTCCCATCCAATATCACCAGGGCCGACCTGTCAGAGATCTGACCAGACTGGCTAGCATGAGCCATCCAGATCTGGGCATCTTTTTCGCTTCTCAAACAGAAGTGCGGTTAAGGCCATCTGCTTCAGAATACTCCTTGAAAACAGCAGAAGAACGCCAAGGGAAGACCGTCGGAGATTAAATGCACTTGAAATGTCTGAGTCTAAATATATTAAGTAAATGTTTAAATTGCAAATTAACGTCTATAAGGAGTTGGTGGTCCACAACCCACAACAAATACGAATGCAAGATGTGCTTGTGGCATATCATACATCAACATAGATGCAAATAAACATAACAGTTTACACCCGCAGGCTCTGATAACAAAGTATGCACATAAATCCAACCGGTGGATTCTCCTTGCTTAACTGCAATGAAAGCATCCAAAGACCTCCTGCAGTCATAAATCAAGCAGAGGATGACCAGTGAAAAATCTTCTATAGCCAAACCAATGCCTTTCCTAGGTATATAGACGTTTAAGTGTCTCTTCTTCTGGATAAATGGCTGCAGAATGGAACTGTAAATGATAATACAACATGCAATCTATGCATACCTCCAATATTCAAGAAAATTAATTAACAGAAAATGATAATATATATCCTTGTGCACCATAATAGACCCAAAATATTACTCAAATTCTTTTACAAAAGGAGACCTGTTTTATTTATGACCTTAAGACCTATGCTCCGTGTGGAATGAATCAGAGCCTGGGTTATTCTGCCTTTATTTGAATTGCTCATCTTTGTATTACTGTTACTTTAAGAATGATACATCTGTAATCCATTAGCTAGTGTGCTTTTATGTGGAATGGTGCTGCTACTGTGTGAGAAGCCTGGGATTCAACACAGCTAAAAGAACTGGTAGTCTATGTAATTCTTTCTGAAATCAGGGCAAGCATATATATCGTCATTTCTGTTAATTAACTTTCTTGACTGGTTGGATTTATGTACATACCTTGTTAGCAGCACCTGTGAGCACAAACTGTTAACGTTTATTTGTGTCTGTGTTGATGTATGATATGCCCCGAGCACATATTGCATTTGTATTTGCTGTGGGTTGTGGACCACCAACTCGTTATAGATGTTTATTTGCAATTTAAACATTTATTTAATATATCTTATGCTCAGACATTTCAAGTGCATTTAATCTCGGACGGTCTTCCCTTGGCGTTTTTCTGCTATTTTCCAGTATCACACGCTAGGGATCCCTGTTTTGTCGGATGCTTAGAATATTCCTTGCCTGCTGCAGAGAAATCACATGGCGGTATCTCCACGGGATTAAACCAATTGCCTCAGCAAATCACGGGTTAGAGAAAGAATGTGAACTGTATTAAAAGTTTCGTTGTCGGATTTATGCATGTGATCGATTTACTTCATTTTTACCCCGCCTTTCTCCACCCAAGGTGTTATGTACTGAATGTGAATCGCTTCTATCTATTCACATGTTAAGCTTGCTGCTGAATGTGGCTCCTCAGATGTCGCATTGTCATTGGTTGGTTTCTGCGAAACCTCCTGTAAATACCAATCACTGTGTGAGATTGTTGCAAAGAGAGTCCTGATTGGCCTTTATCCCAGCATTACTATTGGTTCTTATCTGACTATGGGTGTGGCTTGGACAGCCCGGGAGAGTTTAAAAGAAGGAGCTGTGCTCCCCTTGTTGTCGTGTGTTCCTGACTTACAGTTGCTGTTTAATAAAGCTGAAATCACTTGAAGCTGAATCCTTTGTTGAGTCTCATACTTAACACAAGGGACCCCAAACAGCTTATAGCATTTTGCTATCCTCCGTTTCATCTTTACATCATCCCCGTGAAGAAATTTTGGCTGAGGGAGTGTGAGTCGACCCAAGATCACCCAGCGAACTTCCATGGCTGAGTGGGGATTCAAACCTGCTTCTCCCAGATCCCAGCCCAACACTCTCATCCTAGGGTCCCCAACATGCCTGTGTGTGCCACAGCACCTGCTGACACAATTTCTGGTGCCCGCCAAGTGTGTTTAGGAAGTGGGTGGGGCCATGTAGGGCTTTTGCCCAGCAGGGCTTCTGGAGGCCTCGCTTCAAAAAGGATGTGGACAGAATCAATGCGCCCTCTAAGCTGTGGAGTCTGGTGGGCAAAAAATTCTACTTTGTGAGTTACTGGCATTAAAGTTGTGAGCGAGCAATTTGACTGCTGCATAAATTAGTTTGCTCTGGAGCCATCCTTCCTGAGCTAATGTCTAAAAACCTGTGAGCCAGCTCACATTAGCTCAGCTTAGAGGGAACCCTGGACAGAATGGAGCGGGTGCAGAGGAGAGCAAAGAGGATGATCAGGCGGCCTGGAGACCAAGCCCTATGAAGAAGAAGACGAAGAGTTTGGATTTATACCCCGCCCTTCACTGCCCAAAGGCGTCTCAGAGCGGCTTACAAACTCCTTTCCCTTCCCCTCCCCACAACCGGCACCCTGTGAGGTAGGGGGGGCTGAGAGAACTTCTGACAGAAACTGTCCTTGAGAGAACAGCTGTGCCAGAGCTTGTGACCGACCCAAGGTCACATCAGCAGGTGCAAGTGGAGGAGTGGGGAATCAAACCCGGTTCTCCCAGATAAGAGTCCGCGCACTTAACCACTACACCAAACTGGCTCTCATGAGGAAAGGCTGGGGGACTTGGGAATGTTCAGCCCTGGAGAAGAGGGGGGACATGATTGCCCTCTTGAAGTATTTGAAGGGCTGTCACTTAGAGGAGGGCAGGGAGCTGTTCCTGTGGGCAGCAGAGGATAGGACTCGCAATAATGGGTTTAAATTAAGATCGGGAAGGTACTGGCTGGATATTAGGGAGAACTTTCTGACAGTCAAAAGTTGTGCAACAGTGGCATCAGCTGCCTAGGGAGGTGGTGAGCCCCCCCCTCACTGGCAGTCTCTAAGCACTGCAAACAAAGGAGAGAGATCACAGGAAGGAAGTAGAGAGGAAAACAACAACTGTGATGTGTTACGTCACAAAAGTCTCGACAGACTGAAAGCCTCTTGTTCCGAAATTCAGTTTACTCAATGTAATTCAAACGCCACCATCAGACATTGGTGGATACAATGAGTCTCCCCAGGAGACCCTTAGCTGTAAGATTGTTAAATGGATTAATCTTGATATTTTGATATTTCAACGCTATTCTGCTTGACAAAGGTGCACACGAAACGAGATAATATGCATAATCCGTTGTGTGGTGGCGTTTGAATTACATTGAGTAAACTGAATTTTTGAAGAAGAGACTTGCAGTCTGTGGAGACTTTTGTGACGTAACACATCACAGTTGTTGTTTTCCGCTCTACGGTCTCCAAGCGGTGGCTGGACAAACACTTGTCAGCAGGGCTATTTTGGGGCAGGAACGCACAGGAACGGAGTTCCGGCTGGCTCCCAAGCTGGCCACGCCCAACAGGAACTCATTAGCATAACAGGCCACACCCAACCACAGAAACTCATTGGGATTGGCTACATTTGGGAGATGTGACCTGACATGCAAAGGAGTTCCTGCTACAAAAAAAGCCCTGGGGTTTTGTCAACAAACAAGGTAAAGGGAATAAGAAGCAAAATCTGGGTGTGGCTGGATGACTACATGTCTGGCAACATGTGGGGGTGTGGCCTAATATGCTAATAAGCTGTGCGGTCAGGGGTGTGGCCTAATAGGTTGATGAGTTTCTGCTGTTGGGTGTGGCCTATTATGCTAATGAGTTCCTGCTGGGCTTTTTCTACAAAAAAAGTCCTGCTTGTCAGGGATGCTCTAGGGCTGACCCTACACTGAGCAGGGAGTTGGACTAGATGGCCTGTATGGCCCCATCCAACTCTGTGGTTCTATGATTTACTATTGGAGATTGGATTGGCGGTGCAGATTTTTTAAAATGTTGCTTTGGCGGCAGCTGCCACCACAGCACAAGGATCTACACCGTGTTACTGAGGTGAAGCTGTGGCAATCGTTTTGTGGCAGGCTCCACCTCCTGTGGCAGCCGTTTCGTGGCAGGCATTTTGTTACTGCAGCCACCACACCATATAAGAATTCCAAATGTGCCCGCAGGCTCAGAAAGGTTGGGGACCTCTGCTCTAACCTTTGCACTGTGCTAGGTCTCCGTGCTTCCAAATAAGGTGCGACGCCACCTCTCTTTTATTTTGTGTGGTTAGGTGTGATGGTAGCTTTAATTTTCTTCTTGCTTCTTCCTCTCACTCAAAGTATCTATCGCTGCCACCAGGAATTTAATTCCAGTCTTTAATTAACCTTTCCACAGTATTGTGCCCATGCTCTCTAAGGCTCCTTTGCTGGGCTATATGGTTGTGAGGATGAGGCTCTGGGTTAACAATAAACAAGATAAAACTTTATTGGTAAAAGTAGCGTATCGGTTACAAGATGTTTTGTTAAGTTGCTCAGTAGAATCTTTCCCTTTTTACGCAGGTCTCTGTCAGCTTTTCCCCCCTCACACTCTGAAAATACTCTATTCGATTTTGTTTCATATGCCCCCTTAAGTATATTTTCTTCCTCCTTTAGAATCTTAATGCCCTTCACAGCACTTCGAAATGATTCGATTTGGAAGACTGTTTCTCAGACTCTGTGTTGGATTGACCACAACTGACTGCTGACTTCAAAATGAACAGCCTTGTCTTCTCTCTGTCTGTCTCTCTCTACACACCTACACACACACACATACATACACACCCCTCTCCTAGCTCCGCCCACACACACACACATACATACACACCCCTCTCCTAGCTCCGCCCACACACTCTCAGTCACCAACCAATCACCTCACTCGCTCTTTCCCCTCTTTCACCTCCTTGTTCTTCTGACCCTTACCCACCACTTTAAAGAAACACACACATATAACTTGCAATCATTACATAAGGCCTTGCGCCATCTTGGTGCACGCGGTTGAGGACTTTGAGGCGTTCTCCGTTCCCATACATAAGTGGAGAATCAGGACGGCCTCTGATACATGGACAGCAGAATGGGAAGCAGTCCGTGACATTGGCCCCAAAGCTTCCATGGCGGCGTGGGGACTCTCAGCTGGGTCGCCCAGGTCCTAGGCTGACATTCCAACCGTGACATTCCAAATTAATTGCATGTTTCCCAAAGGCTCATGGGAATGCTTTTGAAAGACTCGTCATGACTTAGGTGGTATACAGCAGGACTGGGCTAGCAGAAAGCGGGATTGCTGGAGGTGTATTGAAGGGACCACGCTTGAGTGCCCTTCTGAGCTTTCTTGCCCTGTGGAAGGGAACTCAGAAGGCCCTCGGAGCTGTTTTTTCTTAGGAACTGACATGTTCACTGCCCCGTCCCTTGAAAGGAAGGGCTAGAAACAGGCTCGGAGCCTGTCCCTTTAGAGACAGGGATTCAGATTAATTTAATTAACTGTCGTTTAACTGCCCCCTTAAAAATTTAAGTGCCCCCAAACAAAACAAAAAATCCATCTACGGGCCTGGTGGAAGGCCATTAAAATATGGTTTCTCCCCTCCTGTCTTCTTCAAGGCCCCTGTACAAAGTACCGGAATAAGACCACCACCAAAACACATACACACACGGAGGTAGACAGTCACCAGAGAAACGCTCTGTTTATTTTATTTCCCAAAGCTGCCCCAAGGGAAAGGGCAGACAGCACCAGGGAGGGGGCAGCTGGGAGGTTTCTGTATTAAAATAGCATCTTCATAAAACATGCAGCTGGCTTGGGCATGCACCCCCCCCTTTACCCCACCCCTCCCTCCGCAGTCCAGCTGGGGTTCGGAACCAAACCAGCAAGGCAGTAAAATCCAGGATGCGCTTTCCAAACGGCTCCTGCCATTTGTACAAAATGAAATGGGGGGGATGTGAGGAGAGAGGGAAAGATTGGGAAGTGGATCCTTTTGCTGCCGGAATGGACTCTGACTCTTGCTACGTTGCCTTGGAATTGCCCCCCCTTCCTTCCTCCCCCAAAGATACCCCTGAATTCTGTTCTAAGAATGCCAGTGGGCATCTACCCAAGAGGAGCTGAAAGTTGAAACATTTCCCTTCTTGCTTCAAACTTGTCCTCTAGCCTGTTTATGAGGGGAGGGATTTTGGTGGGCCAAATCCTCCCTCTTTAACATCCCTGCAAATTGGCAGAAGGAGGGACAGGGGCGGCCCTGGGCCATTGGTCAAGTTAGCTTGAGAAGAGGTTGTTGTTCGGGTTGCCAGTCTCCAGTTGGGGCCTGGAGTTCTCCCGCCATTACAGCAGATCTCCAGACAACAGAGATCAGTTCTTCCTGGAGGAAATGGCTGCTCTGGAGAGTCAACTCTATGGCATTGTACCCTGCGAAGGCCCCTCTCCAAGCCCTATCCCACCCAAACGTCACCTCCCCCCAAATTCCCAGGAGTTTTCCAACACAGAGTTGGCAATCCCAGCTGTGGCTAAAATTGCCAACCTTCTGGAATGACGACTGATCTCCAAATGACAGAAATCAGTTCCCCTGGAGAAAAATGGCTGCTTTGGAGGATTGCCTCCCAAATCTCCAGGTATTTCCCTACCAGGGAGCTGGCAGGATTATCTGTCGCTCGGGGAGGCGTGTTTTGTCTGCTTTTTGGTGGAGCTGCTGAATGGCGAGGCACGCAGCTTGCGCTGGCTACTGGGAAAAGCCTAGGAAGGGGTCCCGCACTCCCGCCAAGGAGCCAGAGGCCTTCTCTGGGGAGCCATTAACAACTACCAGTGCCTCCACTTCTCTAACACTCAAGTCCCGTAGACGATACGTAACACCATGTGGTTGATCGGGCCTTTCTGTTGGTTGTGCAGTCGTCCAATTGGAAGAGCTCCAGCACCGGACCAACGACAGAGGCTTTGGGGAGGGGATGATACTCTGCAGGGACCCCCTCCCCAATTGCCTTGCCTGGGTGCTGCTGTCCCACAGAGCCCCTCCCCCTCCAAGGGGAGAAGAGAAGGGTGCGTGCGTGTGGATTCAGCAAAGAAGTCTCCCGGAATGTAGGGTGGGGAAAGCGGTAGCCGTTATTCCCTCTTCTCTGTGGCGCCCTCTGTCTTGTTCTTTTGCTCCTCCAGCGGGCACGGGGCCTCCAGACGTTCGCCCAGTCTGGGGGCCTCGATGGTGACCTCGTGGGCGACGCTCATGGAGGACCGGGGAGTGACAGGGAGGCGGCCACTGACATCCGAAGCCCGGAGGCGTTGCATGAAAGTCGTAACCCGGATGGCTTTCTGCAAAGAGATGGACAACTCTCAAGAACTGGGCCCCGAACTTCCAGATTGCTCTTTGAGGAGCCGTTTGATCTGTTTCCAGGCACTGGTGCCAATTGGAAGGCAGGCCCGTAGCTAACGCGGGGCTCGTGGGGCCCGGCCCCCTAATGCTTGTTCCAGGGCCCCAACCTGACCCTGTGAGGTAGGCGGGGCTGAGAGAGCTCTGACAGAAACTGCTCTTTTGCAAGAACAGCTGTGTCGGAACTATGGCTTGCCCAAGGTCATCCAGCCAGCTGCAAGTGGAGGAGTGGGGAATCAAACTGGTTCTCCCAGATTAGAGTCCCCCCAGCAAAAGGTTGCTAGCTACGGGGCTGTTGGAAGGACTGCGTTACATAAAGATGTCTGCAGTTTGCGCTGCTGTAAGCAGAGGTATACTTGCCTCTGGTACTGGAGGGAGTAGATATCCCTCATGGCTAATAGCCATTGGTAGCCCCCTTCCTCCCTAAATCTGTGCACATAAGAATTTATGTTCTTAACATGTTCATCTTTCTTAACAAAAGAAATCAGTGGCACAGCTGATAAGATGGGAAAATACATATGTGGGCTAGACAGATGGTGAGCTTGTTAACGTCTAAATTATTCACGTTCCTATCTGCATGCACCTTTTCCTAGGTGACCCCCGGCACTGCACAGTGTTCAAAGTGCAGTTTGTAAACTCCAGAGCCATTCATGGTCTGGTGAACCTCACTCTTCAGTAGGAACTTGGCTGAAGGGTGACTGTGTCTTCCGCATTGTCATTTCGTCACTCGTTTTGTCCCTGTTTCTTTGGGTCCCCCCACCCCTTTTCCATTTGTGTTTTGCTCCCTCTGGGATCACTTGAGAAGAAGAAGAAGAAGAAGAAGAAGAAGAAGAAGAAGAAGAAGAAGAAGAAGAAGAAGAAGAAGAAGAAGAAGAAGAAGAAGAAGAAGAAGAAGAAGAAGAAGAAGAAGAAGAAGAAGAAGAAGAAGAAGAAGAAGAAGAAGAAGAAGAAGAAGAAGAGTTTGGATTTATACCCTGCCCTTCACTGCCCAAAGTCGTCTCAGAGCGGCTTACAAACTCCTTTCCCTTCCCCTCCCCACGACAGGCACCCTGTGAGGTAAGTGGGGCTGAGAGAACCTCTGACAGAAACTGTCCTTGAGAGAACAGCTGCGCCAGAGCTTGTGACTGACCCAAGGTCACATCAGCAGGTGCAAGTGGAGGAGTGGGGGAATCAAACCCGGTTCTCCCAGATAAGAGTCCGCGCACTTAACCACCGCACCAAACTGAGAGAAAAACACACTGGAGGGGAGGAACCCTGAAGCAGTAGGGACCAAACAAGTGACAAAAATGAACAAAGTCTGAGTCCAGCGGCACCTTTAAGACCGACAAAGTTTAATTCTGGGTATAAGTTTTCGTGTGCACGCACGCTCCTTCAGAGGTTATAGCTCAAAACGAGTTAGAAGCATTTCCTCTGGGCGTGTGACAGGATTGCAAAGAATTAAGACAAGCTCATTTGGTGGTTTCACTGCCTCTCTAGCGGTCTCTTCCGTGCATGAGTTGTCTGGGGAAGGGGGTGCGGGAACGAGCATGTATAATTAAATGTAGGATTGAAGTCATCTAAGAGAAGCTGGCTTGCTGGAAGCAATATACAAAACGGGGGAACACCAATGGGGAGGAATGCAACACTCGGCCTTGGCTGTTCCCACATGCATGCGGAGGATTCTGTCCCAAGCAGATGTTTTCGGTTATCGCTTTGATGTAAAGGACCTTTTCGGTCAACTCATTAAAAATAATTGGGGCATTTCCCTCTAAAATTGGCCATTCGGCTGATGGGTTTTTAGAGCACTCGCAAGAGGGAGAGAACAAGAGCGAGAAGAACTATTCCCCAGGAAGCCCAGGTTTCTACTTGTGAGTCCCTGACTCCAGGATCGGCAATGCAGCAGGAACAAAGCCTGGAACGACCATCTCCTTGCCGCCCTGAAGAAGTCCCTGGTTGTATTCTGTCAGCAGGAGGGGACAACTGGCATTGTACTGGTCGTCACAATATTGGTGGTGGTGGAAAGTACCGTCAAGTCACAGCTGTCTCAGGGTGACCCCGTAGGGTTTTCAAGGCAAGGGACGCGCAGAGGTGGTTTGCCGTTGCCTGCCTCGTGTCATGACCCTGGTATTCCTTGGTGGTCTCCCTAGCTGGGGCCGACCCTGCTTAACTTCTGAGATCTGATGAGATCGGGTTAGCCTGGGCTATCCAGGTCAGGGCATCAGAATATGAGGTGCTGAGTTTGAGGCAGGGGTCTCCAACACAGTGCCCGTGGGTGCCACATTGGGTTGCCGGGTGTTTACGGTCTGTCAGCATGGGGCTCCAGGTTGCTCCATGAGATCTTCTAGTACGTGTGCTGTGGTGATGTCATCTGGAAATGACATCATCGTGCTGGGCACTTCAAGCGGGGGATGCTATAGCATTTGGCCAAAAACTTTATGGTCACCAGTGAGCTGCGGTGGCTCAAGTGGTTAAGACACTGAACTGCAGGCTGTGGAAGGTCAGTAGTTCAGCAGTTCGAGACCTGGGTGCCGCATGACAGGGTGAGCTCCTGTCTCTAGTTCCAGCTCCTGCCAACCTAGCAGTTCGAAAGCAAGAAATTGCAAGTAGATAAATAGGTACCACTTCGGTGGGAAGGTAACAGCATTCCGTGCGCCTTGGTGTTTAGTCATGCCGGCCACATGACCACGGAAACGTCTTTGGACAGCGCTGGCTCTTCGGCTTTGAAACGGAGATGAGCACCGCAACCCTAGAGTCGGATTCGACTGGCTTTCGAGCAAGGGAACCTTTACCTTTACCTTTATGGTCACCATAGAGCTTTTAGCCAAATGCTAGAACGTCCCGCCCCCCCGCTCAACGTGCCCGGTGCGATGATATCACTTCTGGGTGATGTCATTACATCAGGCGTGGCAGGGCTCTTTGGAGGTGGGGCTCCCCCTGCCAGCCAGCTGGCCAGTGGCAGATTGGGGCCCCCAAAATTGGGGAAAAACCTGCCCACATTGGGGGGATGGCAACCCTAGTGCCATGGCGCCCACCAAGTATTTTAAGAAAGTGGGTGTGGCCAGGTGTGGCTTTTGCCCAGCAAGGCTTCTGATTGGCTGTGTAGCTTTGGCTGCAGCTGCCACCACAGCCTGGGGATCTTGATTGTGTGGGAGCTGTCTCCCATGTCAGCCATTTTGTGCCTGGGCCCACCATGCTGTGCCGTGATTCCAAAGGTGCTGACAGGCTCAAAAATGTTGGGGATCCCTAGTTTAAGCTGTCGTGTGAACTGGTTCGCTCATGAACTTAATGAACTGGTTCACTCATGAATCTCAGTAACAGCCAGCCCGTGGCTTTGTCCCAACTACCTGACTACAAATTTAATGTTGTCGTTAGCCGTTCAGTCGTGTTCAACTCTTGGCGATTCTGTGGGCCCCCTCTCCCCACAAATTTAATAGGAACTTGTAAACCCTGGGAATAGGTGCTAGGATAGCACGTGGAGCCTTGGAGTTCCTCAGAAACTGAGCTGAGCTCCTTCAGTGAGAAAAACATTATCAGCACAGGAGATCCCTGAGAATTACTTTGGGTTGCCAGTCTCTGGGCAGTGGTTGGAGATTTCCTGGAATTACATCTGGTCAGGTTACAGAAATCAGTTCCTCTGGCAAAAAAGGACTGCTTTGGAAGGCGGACTCTGTGGCATTATATCCCACTGAGGCCCCTCCCCTCCCAAAAACCCACCCTCCCCAGGCTCCACCCCCGAAAATCTCCAGGAATTTCCCAACGTAGACCTGGAAACTGTAGAATTACTCCTACTGGTTTTCATCTACAGTGCACAGGGACAGAGCACTGGGTGTTTTTTAGGAAGCACTGTGTGGAACATCAGTTAGGATGGTGGTGGCGAACCTATGGCACACGTGCCAGAGAGGGCATGCAGAGCCCTCTCTGTGGGCACGCGTGCCATCACCCCAGCCACCAGAGCACCCATAAGGCAGGGCGCTCTGCCTCCGCTCCTCCCCGCTCTGGGCCTCCACTGCCCGCCAGCCTGCTGCCCACCCATCTCCCGTCCCAGTCCTGGGGCCCCTGGGAAGCCCTCCCCAACCCTGTCTTCACAGGTCCGTGCTAAAGTGCGGGCCCCTGGGAAGCCCTCCCCGATCCCCCTGTCTTCACAGGGCTGTGCTAAAGCATGGGCCCCTGGGAAACCCTCCCCGACCCTCCCCGTCTTCACAGGGCCACGCTAAGCATGTGTCCCCCAGGTAGCATTGCAAAGAGTCCAGTGGCATCTTTAAGACCAATCAAGACTGATTTCCCACAAGCTGCTGCTCTACGCTCGCTCTTCCCTTTGCCCCACCGTACACGCAGATCTGTCCCCAGAGAGAGCTTTTACCTAAATAAGCCTTGGTCTTAAAGGTGCCACTGGACTCTTTGCATTGCTACGGGGGGGAACATGCAGATCTGCCCTCACAGAGAGCTTTTACCTAAATAAGCCTTGGAGCAATTTCCCACAAGCTGCTGCTTTGCGCTCCCTCTTCCCTTTGTGTCAATTTCACACCATGTGCTGGGTGGTGGCATTTTGCCCTGCAGCTTCACCAGATTTTCCCAGCGTCTCAATCCTGTTTTTTGAGGATTGAGTAGACACAGGGGGGGGAATCAGGTGAAACTGCAAGGCAGAATGCCTCCGCCCAGCACATGGTGTGAAATTGACATGATCAGGACGAAGGGAAAAGGGAGTGCAAAGCAACAGCTTGTGGGAAATCGCTCCAAGGCTTATTTAGGTAAAAGCTCTCTGTGACGGCAGATCTGCATGTTTCTCCCCCCCCCCAATAGCAATGTCCAGTGGCACCTTTGAGAGAGACAGAGACAGAGATCTCCAGGCTGTCTTAAAACACTGGGTTGGTTCTGTGTGTGTGTGAGAAAGATCGTGATCCAGGCTGTCTTAAAACATGGCAGGGGGGGGTTTGAGGGAAAGAGAGAGATATCTCCAGGCTGTCTTAAAACACTGGGTTGGTTCTGTGTGTGTGTGAGAAGGATGGAGACCTCCTCTTGTTCTTCTTCTTTACAACTCCTTGGCTTAAATTGTATTTTCAAATGGCCATCCCTATTAGAACTTTACACTTCAGAATCAGTATGCTGAAGTAATGCTGATAGTAATGTTGAGAGCCTTATACTTATGTGCTTTACACTGAATCGGACTCACCATCAGGGTCTCAATTTATTACTCTTAGCATTCCACAATCCTTCCCTATTATATAAAAATGTAATGGTCAGCTGGCATGCCCAAATAAGGCATGCCCAAATAAGGCAAAAATGCATGGCAAAATAGGTTGGCCGTGGGGGCTGCCACTCACAATTGGGCCCTGGCCATTGGCTGGCGTGCCTGGCTGTGTGGGCTTGGTCCCACCCACACAGCCAGCACACAGCCTCTTCACCCCAGTCTGCCTCCAGCCGCCGGGCTGGGCGGCTGCTCCGGCGGCTGCGTGCTCCTGGCCCAAGCTCGACAATGGCCTCCCTCGCCGCGGCGCCACCCCCCCCCCGTAAGAAACTGGGACCGGCGATGCCTTGCACGGCGGGGAGGAGGCAGCGGGCCTGGCCTCACCGTGCAGGCGCAGCCGGGAACCAGGGCCACGAGCTACTCGGGCCAACTGTGGCCCGCAACGACTTCCGCAGTGGGGAGGAGGGGGCGGAGCTGGCTGGCCCGAGGAAGGAGATGGCCTCCCTCGCTCACCGCTCCGCCACTGCGGGGCCACGCCGGGAGGGGGAGGCGGACCTAACTCGCCCTGCAGGTGCTGCCCCCACACAGGGGGAATGGGGCCTGCAGAGGGAGTCCGGCTAGCGCCCGTTGCATTGGACCACGCAACGGGCCATGCCGCTAGTCAAGGACACGTCAATTTCCAGTGTTGACATATTTATTTCCTTTACTGTCCCCCTCCAGCACTGAACCCAAACAAATGGTAAACGTATAAAAAAGCTTATTATTCCTGTTTGATCCCTGAATCTGGTGAACATTATGCTGTATGACCCTTTACTGCTCACCCTCTATCTATATGTATGGACTGGTCATTTCCGTTTTTGTTTCTGTCTCTGTCTTGGCTCTAATTGGCCCTTCCTGGCAACTAAACCCCACCCCCACCCTCTCTTTTCCAATATGCAATGGTGGAGGAAATTCTGTTTCTAACTGTATCTGACGAAGTGCACTTGTACACGAAAGCTTATACCTTGGATAAAACTTTGTTGGTCTTAAAGGTGCCCCTGGGCTCAAACTTTGTTTAGCCCACCAAAGTCAGTGTTGTGTATTCACATTGGCAGCAGCTCTCCAGGGTCTCAGGTAGAGGCCTTTCATATCACCTACCGCCTGGTCCTTTTAACCAGAGGTGCCAGGGATTGAACCGGGGACCTTCTGCATGCAAAGCAGAGGCTCCTCCACTGAGCCACAGCCCCTGACATATCTCTTCCCTGCACCATAATGCTGTTGAAGGCACCAGGACTCACCCTCCACTTGGCCTTGGCAAAGTTCTTTTCGATCTGTGCGCAGACCCCTTCCTTGAGGTTCTTTTCGGAGGCAATGTTGCCAGATATCCTGCCAGGAGAGAGGAAAGATAGATTGCTGTAGATTTTCCAGGTCGTGTGGCCGTGGTCTTGGCACTGTAGGACCTGACGTTTCGCCAGTAGCTGTGACTGGCATCCTCAGAGGTATATCTGGACAACCACGACCTAATCACAAAACAAGTATAAGGCCAACAGTCGTGAGAGTCTGACCCACCATTCAAACAGTCATCAAGACTTGCAAAAAAATACTGTGTATTCTAATCTGAAGCACTACAGCATCTTAAACGTAAGAAAATCCCTGAACCAAGATACATAATCAACGTCGTCTCCGGATTACTTAACAACGTTTCAATAATGGATCTTCTTCAGGAGATATTATACAGGTGCAAAAGCTCTTTCTTTCATGAGTACTAGACAACAAGTCTTAAGAAATATTATATTAATACAGGATGCTGATCTCAACTAACACTCAGGCTCAAAAATATGCTGATATGTTTATAATGGACGCCTGGAGGCGACGTTGATTATGTACCTTTGTTCAAGGATTTTCTTACGTTTATGATGTTGTAGTGCTTCAGATTAGAATACACAGTATTTTTTTGCAAGTCTTGATGACTGTTTGAATTGTGGGTCGGACTCTCACGACTGTTGCCTTTATACTTGTTTTGTTATCCTCAGAGGTATAACATAGAAGGATGGAGTACTCTCTGTGTCAAGGTGAGCAGAAAAATGGTAGGCGGGAAAGACAGAGTTGCTGGGGCGGAGGTGAGCATGTTTGAAGGGGAAGAGGGAGAATGGCATAGCTCTAGAGAGGAAGATATAAACAAGTTTTCATGTTAGCCGGATGGGTAAGTGAGGGGCTTGGCCAAAGGACTCAGGGACTGCCTAGAATACCCGTGTGGACCCTTCAGGAAACCCTGGACCACAGCTGGAGAATTCCTACATTAACACCACATTGGCTGCAGAAGGAGGAAGGGGCATCTGGTAATGTAAGACAAGCTGAGGACGGATGCTGCCAGCTAGGGCCACATTTCCAAATGCAATGATTGGTATGATTTTTGTCTCATCTGTATCTGATATGATGTTGCAGAGTCCAATAGGCAAGCTATACACAGGTGTATGGAGGGCCCCACGAGTGGTACATTTGCCAGGAGGTAGGGTTGCCAGGTCTGGGCTGGAAAATACCTGGAGACTTTGGGGGGTGGATCCAGGAGAGGGTGGGGTTTGGGGAGGGGAGGGGCCTCAGCAGGATACAATGCCATAGAGTCCACCATTCAAAGCAACCATTTTCTCCAAGGGACATGATCTGTCAGTGGGATATCAGCTGTCAAAGTGGGATATCTCCAGGCCCCACCTGGAGGCTGGCAACCCTAGCCCCACCTCAGAACCCCCTACTCACCAAATGTGCCCCAGTGCCTCCTGGGCTGTGATTCGCTGGTCCTGGTCAACTTCCATGAGCCGTGATACCAGCTTTTTGGCTGCCAGGGAAAAAATATAAGGTGTCAGAAATGCTAGGGGAAATGAACGACCACTCTGTGGCCCAAACTTCAGCCTGGGGTACAACGTGCAATAGAACAGGGATCCCTAACTTTTGAAGAAGAGGAGGAGGAGATTGGATTTATACCCTGCCCTTCATTACCCGAAGTAGCCTCAGAGGGGTTTACAATCTCCCTTCCCTTCCCCTCCCCACAACAGACACCCTTCAAGGTAGGTGGGGCTGAGAGAGCTTTTTTGAGAACTGCTCGTGAGAGAACAGCTCTGAGAGAACTTGTGACTGACCCAAGGTCACTCCAGCAGCTGCATGTGGAGGAGTGGGGAATCAAACCCGGTTCTCCCAGATTAGAGTCCATGCTCCTAACCACCGCACCAAACTGGCTCTCAGCCTGTGGGCACCTTTGGAATTCTGACATGGCATGGTGGACACAGTCCCAAAATGGCTGCAACAGGAGGTGGCTGACGCAGCCTGTCTTCAGCCGCACAGTGAAGCTCCTCCTGCCAAACCAATGTTCTTAAAAATCTGTGCAGTCAATCATATTTCCAATGGCCAATTAGAACCTTTGCTTGGGAAAAGCCCCACCTGGCTCCGTTCATCTTCTGAAAACACCGGGTGGGCATCAAGAAAGGCAGGGCTATTTCTGGGCAGGAACGGAATTCCGTCTGGCTTCCAAGTTGGCCACGCCCATCAGGAACTCATTAGCATAATAGGCCACACCCAACAGCAGAAACTCATTAGGATTGGCTACATTAGGGCTGTGTGGCCTAACATGCAAAGGAGTTCCTGTTACAAAAAAAAGCCCTGGGTTTTTACAACAGACAAGGTAAACAGAATAAGAAGCAAAAGGTGGGTGTGGCTGGATGACCACACTTCTAATAACACGGGGGTGTGGCCTAATATGCTAATGAGTTGTACTGTCAGGGTGTGGCCTAGTATGCTAACGAGTTTCTGCTGTTGTTGGGTGTGGCCTATTATGCTAATGAGTTCCTGCTGGGCTTTTTCTACAAAAAAAGCCCTGAGGAAAGGTATCAGTGGATGCCACGGTGCCCCCAGGCACCCTTGTTGAGGACCCCTGCTGTAGAATGAAGTGGGAACAAGGTGGTGGAACGGCTGTACCCCTTCAGGCTGCAGACGGGGGATCAATTCTGAAAAATTTCTCTACATTAAAAGAAAAACCCTGGCCTGTAAGTAGAAAGTCGGCACAGAAAGGAACAGGTGCAGGCTGCTTCCACGGGGAGGATTTGCTGTGCCCTGGCCCTCAAAACGACAGCAGGGTTTTTCATAATATCCACACCTCCTCCTCCTCCAGTTCCCTTTCCTCCACGATATGAACACATGACGCTCCGGTATACTGAACCAGACCATCGGTCCATCAAAGTCAGTGTTTTCTACTCAGACTGGCAGTGGCTCTCCAGGGTCCCAGGCTGAGGTCTTTCACATCACTCTAGTACCTGATCCTTTTACCTGGAGGTGCCAGGGACTGAGGCTGGGCAGATGCTCTACGAACTGAGCCACACGGCCTCTTTCTGTCAACGTCTGCCATTTCGCCCATCAATGACTGCCTGTTTGGTCTAGGAGTTAAGAGAGTGGGCTCTAATCTGGAGAACCGGGTTTGGTTCCCCACTCCTCCACAAGCAGCCAGCTGGGTGACCTTGGGGCAGTCACAGTTCTCTCAGAGCTGTTCTCTTAAGAGCAGTCCTCTCAGGGCTCTCCCAGCCCCGCCTACCTCACAGGGTGCCTATTGTGTGGAGAGGAAGGGAAGGAAATTGTAAGCCGCTCTGAGACTCCCAGTGAAGGGCGGGATATAAATCCAACTCCTCCTCCTCCTCCTCCTCCTCCTCCTTCTTCCCTCCTTTGCTCCAGGTATTCCTGAAACTTTCTTCAATCCAGTGTTTCCAGAGACACTGGACTCAAGGAGGGGGTTAGCCCCTACGTGGATAGGGACGTGTCCATTTCTCCCCAAATCCAGTATCATTTCCCCTCCCTAATCCTTGCTCCCACAGCCAGAGGGAGGGAGGCCCAACAACAAGGCATAGAGGCCGATGCCTGATGCTACCTCCTAGCTCTGGTATTCAGAGGTTTACTGCTTCTGAATGCGGAGATTCTCTTTAGTCACCATAGCTAGCAGCCACTGATAGACCTCACCTCCGTGAATCTATCTAATCCCCTTTTAAACTTGTCTGTGCCTGTGGCCATCACTGCATCCTCTGGCAGCCTCTCGCAGGCATCCACTCTTTAATCACTCACTGGGTAAAGAAGCATTTCCTTTTGTTCCTCCTGAACCTACTGCCCATTAGCTGCATTGGATGCCCTCGGGGAATCGCCCCCTGCGTGAAGCAGCCTATGTTAGACTGTTTCTTTCATACATCCATTGTTTATTTCCAGAGACCTGGGTTCCCTCCCCACCCCATGGAGAATAATTCATGACTGTGTTTTCCACACGCAGCCTGAAGGATTCCTCTATCTACCACCTTGTTCGGTTGCATGCATAGGCCAGGCCTCAGCTTCGTAAGATCAGAAGATCATTTGATTCATTGTCTGTGGCGGAGGAGGCTCTCCCCCGTGGATGAACCTGTTAACTCAAGTGGTATTGGAGGACATGTTGTGTGTGCTTGCTTACCAGCGGTAGAGATGTCGTCCCAATAGGGGGAGTCGAAGTCATATTCCCCAGCCAGAATCTTGCGGAATATGCGCCGGTTGTGGCTGTCGCTGTTCTCGTCGTCTGTGTCGTCGTAGAAGGGGGGTTCCCGGACAGGCTGTTTGGGGTGGTGGCAGTGGAACAGTCGTTATGGGGAGGGGCAGCACAAGATGGTTCTGAGCCGTACACGCTTGACTGTACCCTCCCCCAAACTCGGTCCCAAGTCCATCGAGGCTTTGCGCCCTGAACCCCACATTCACACTTTATAGGTAAAGGTAAAGGTTTCTCTTGCTCGAAAGCCAGTCGAATCCGACTCTAGGGTTGCGGTGCTCATCTCCGTTTCAAAGCCGAAGAGCCAGCGCTGTCCGAAGACGTTTCCGTGGTCATGTGTCTGGCATGACTAAACACCAAGGTGCACGGAATGCTGTTACCTTCCCACCAAAGTGGTACCTATTTATCTGCTTGCAATTTCTTGCTTTCGAACTGCTAGGTTGGCAGGAGCTGGAACTAGAGACGGGAGCTCACTCCGTCATGCGGCACTCTCGGGTCTCAAACTGCTGAACTACTGACCTTCCACAGCCTGCAGTTCAGCGTCTTAACCACTTGAGCTACCGCACACTTTATGCACAGTATGAAATAGGATATTTCCCCCTGCAAACCCAGCTCACAATCTAAGGTGCCATGGGAACTGCAGACTAGCACAGAATTTCGGAAGAACTGATCTGGACTTAAGGGGCTGTGATCTTGTGTACAAGGCTGGAGAATGTAATAATACTGTAATGGCAGTGGTGGAAAGCGCTGTCAAATGGCAACCGACTAATGGTGAGCTTGAAGGATTTTTCTGCATCATGATCCAGGACTTACTTCCCGTCCAGATACTAATGGGGACCGACCCTGCTTAGCTTCTGAGATCTGACAAGACCGGGCTAGCCTGGGCTATACAGGTCAGGACAATACTGTAATTTGTTGTTCAGTCGCACAGTCGAGTCCGACTCTTTGCGACCCCATGGACCAGATTACGCCAGGCCCTCCTGTCTTCCGCTGTCCGCTGAAGTTTGCTCAATTTCATGTTTGTTGCATCGATGACACTGTCTAACCATCTCATCCTTTGCCGTCCCCTTCTTCTTTGACCTTCAATCTTTCCCAGCATCAGGGTCTTCTCCAGTGAGTGCTCCTTTCTCATTTGGTGGCCAAAGTATTTGAGCTTCAGCTTCAGGATCTGGCCTTCCAGGGAACAATCAGGGTTGATTTCTTTTAGGATTGACTGATTTGATCTCCCTGCAGTCCAAGGGACTCTCAAGAGTCTTCTCCAGCACCATAGTTCAAAAGAATCTATTCTTCGGCGAATACTGTAATACTTGGATTTAAAAAGGACTTAAGAGAAAAGCACGTCACATACATGATATTGCAGAAGGATCAAGATGGGGAGTCGTGGTGGTAGTCTGTCTGTAGCAATGGAAAAGAGCAAGAGTCCAGTGGGGCCGTAAAGACTTAACAAAATATGTGGGAAGGGGAGGAGCTTTCATGAGTCACTTCTGAAGAAGTGAGCTCTGACTCACAAAAGCTTCTACCCTGCCACATATTTTGTTAGTCTTTAGGGTGCTTTAAGGTATTTAAGGTGCTACTGGACTCTTGCTCTTTTCTAATGATATTGCAGCAAACTATGACGCCACTCAACAAGACAAGGTGAGTATATGGTCGTTAATATGGGATATAGGGACTGTATCGCTCCTGTACTGAAACACAGGCACTGACTGCTGTTACATTACTGGGCCCAATACAAAGTGCTGATGCTCAGCTTGGGACTGGGGTTCCTAAAAGACCCCTTTCTCTCAATTGTCTAGCTCAGCAGATAAGGTCTTCATCTTAAGGCCTTATCTCTGTCTCCCCACCTGTGGAACTGAGGAAGGCGGCAACTATAGACAGGCTTTCTCAGTGGTGGCAGCCGATTTGGGTAATGTCCTTCCCCTTAGGTTGCCTGGTGTCCACTTTCCTGCCATAGATCCTATTGTTCCCCTCACAGCACTATTATCTGTAGTTGTTTCACACTGCTGTTTTTATTGACCAGCTGCTGATTTTAGACATGTAGATCAGGACAGTTTTTACTGTTGAAAGATGAATTTTATTGCTTTTAAGCAATTTTAAGCAATTGAGGAGCTGCGGTGGCTCAAGTGGTTAAGATGCTGAACTGCAGACTGTGGAAGGTCAGTAGTTCAGCAGTTCGAGACCCGGGAGTGCCGCATGACAGAGTGAGCTCCCGTCTCTAGTTCCAGGTCCTGCCAACCCAGCAGTTTGAAAGCAAGAAATTGCAAGTAGATAAATAGGTACCACTTTGGTGGGAAGGTAACAGTGTTCCGTGCACCTTGGTGTTTAGTCATGCCGGCCACATGACCACGGAAACATCTTCGGACAGCGCTGGCTCTTTAGCTTTGAAACAGAGATGAGCACCGCAACCCTAGATTCTGATTTGACTGGCTTTCGAGCAAGGGAACCTTTACCTTTAAGCAATTGTATTTGTGTGTTGTTCTAAATTGGTACCTTTTATCGTCCATTAGCCACCTCAAGCACAAATTTGTAGAGGCGGGGCATCAGTTGCCTAAATAAATATTGTCCTCATATCACCAATTAGGGGGGGCAGACTGAGAGAAAGTGGACTAAGGCCTCCTAGGTAGTTCGTAACAGAGATGAGATTTGAATTGGTTTGACTTTTTGGTCCTCAGCTTAGTGCCTTGGGCATCATAACAGGCTAGCTCATACTGCACACATATAACAAAGTAAGTCTTACAGCCAACACATTTCTTTAAATGCTTCTTTCCTATCCCTACGTTCATGCTACAGGACACCATATGGAATCCCACCTGGCCCCGCCCACTTTCTAAAAACATTTGGCAGGTGCCATGGTGCCGAGGTAACACCAAACAGGATTGTGACTAATACAGAGGAACTAAGAACGGTGACAGTAATGATTCCTGTCAGTTCGTTCTATTCCTTTCCACTCAGCCTCGACCAATTCCAAATTTAGTTTCTGTCTCCCCTGCTGAGCCGCATACATTCAGACCGTGGTGGAACTTACAGAATGAACATAATAACCCCCACAGCCCAGCAGTCCACAGGACGTCCATAACGTTGCCGGGCAACCACCTCAGGCGCTGTGTGGGGAAAAGACACAGGGGTCAAAGGAAAGTTAGAGAGATGTTAGAGGCAAAATACAACCCACAGAGATGGGAGACAGTGCCAGGTTTTTTCTCGAGCTCCTGCGCTTTTCATAGCTACATACAGGGGTCTTTTGGGGAGGAAGCGCACCGGAGCACAGCTCCGGGAGCTCAGGAGCCAAGCCCCGCCCCCAGCCGGCGTCCCGGGGAGTCTTTCAGGCAGCCGAATGTCAATTTCAGCTCCATTATATCCTATGGGCTATTGAAGTCAATGGTGAAAACATAAGGTATATTCTGGGGGCTGGAGGGGAGGGGGTTTGAGGGAGAGGCTCCAAACTCACAGGGTAGCTGATGGAGCCTCTCCCCAAGATACCCACCAAGTTTCAAGAACATTGGACCAAAAATTGACTTGTTTTCCCACCATAGAAAACAATGGAGGGAATAGGGGCAACCTGTTTGGGGGCCCATAGAATTGGACCCCCTGGTCCAATGTTCTTGAAACTTGGTGGGTATCTTGGGGAGAGGCTCCATCAGTTACCCTATGAGTTTGGAGCCTATCCGTCAAACCCCCTCCCCTCCAGCCCCAAGAATATACCCTATGTTTTCACCATTGACTTCAATGCCCCATAGGATATAATGGGGCCGAATTGCCGCCGGATTTCTTTCATTCCCTCCTTTCCTTCTCTCTTTTTCCATTTTCCCTCCTTCTTCCCTTCTCTCTTTCTTTCTTTCCCACCTTCTTCTCTTCTCTTTTTTCCTCCTTTCCCTGTTCTCTCCTTCTTCCATCTCTTTCTTTCCTTCCCCTTTCCTTCTCTTTCTTTCCCTCTTTCCTTCTCTCTACTCTCTCTCTTTCTTTCCCTCTTTCCTCCTTCTGTGGCCCAACTCTCATGAGAAGGAGTTTAAACTTTATACCCCTTCTCTCTTAGCTCCCCCACCCAGACCAGCTGGGGAAGGGAAGGAGAGGCTTTTGAAGATGCCTCCCCCCCTTTTGCTTCCCCTTCTGACATCACTTATGGTGATGTCAGGGGGCGTGGCATATGCTAATAGCCTAATAGCTCATTAGCATACCATATGCTAATGAGCTCCTGCAGCTGTTTTTCTACAAAAAGACCCCTGGCTACATAAGAGAGGCAGATACTCAACAGGTGCTTTCTTCTGTCATATCTCCATGACAGGAGAAAAGCTGCACCTGTTGAACTGCCCCCCCCAGCCAGGCTATTCTCAAAGGTCTGGGGGTTGTCTGGAACAAAAATATGACAACTCTACAAAGCTCCTAATTTCTATGGACACAGCATGAAGTTGATACAGGGGAGGGGAGAACCCTGGAAAGACAGAGAACGTAACATACCCAAGTATTCGGGAGTCCCACATGGCTCTGTGATGGCCCCATTCTCAAAGCGCGAGAGATAAAAATCCCGCAACACCACCTTGGAACGGTTGTTCTGGTTGTAGTACATGAGGTTCTCCAACTGAAGGTAGCCGAGACATGGCGGGGGTGGGTAAAAGAAAACCCAGAGTTAGTCATCTCACGTTAGCCTGCTGTAACATTGTGCATTGCCACCAAACATCGAGAAATCTGTGTTTAATCTTTCGTGTCCTAGAGACTAACAACATTTATTTCCATATGAGCACCCCTGTGAGTCACAGGCTCACAGCCCACTCTGTCAGACACCCTGACGATATCTATCTGACAAAGTGTGAGGTGACTCACGAAAGCTCATACGGAAATCAACGTTGTTAGTCTTTCAGGTGACGCTAGATTATTATTTTCTTTCTTTTGATTTTGCTACAGCAGACTAACACAGCTAACCCTTAGGACTCCTTTCATGTCACCACCATTGTGCCTTTCACATTATCGTTCTAAACTGAATGTTATCCTTTGTTGTCCGGGTTCCGAATAAAGCGATACAGGGACGGATGTTTCATACAGCAGACTTCATTCCATTAAATGAGTCGTCTCTGAAGTTGTTAAGTGCGAGACTCAACAAAGGATTCAGCTTCAAGTGACTTCAGCTTTATTAAACAGCGACTGTAAGTCAGGAACACACGACTGAACACACAACAACAAGGGGAGCACGGCTCCTTCTTTTAAACTCTCCCGGGCTGTCAAAGCCACACCCATAGTCAGATAAGAACCAATAGTAACGCTGGGATAAAGGCCAATAAGAATACAGGGATAAAGGCCAATCAGGACCGTTCCCTCTTTGCAACAATATCACTCAGTGATTGGATAATTACACAGGTTTTGCAGAAACCGACCAATAGCAATGCGACATCTGAAGAGCCACATTCAGACTCAAGCTTAACATGTGAATAGATAGGAGCGATTCACATTCAGTACATAACAGAAGTGATCTGGCTCTCTGAAACAGCGCCACGCTTTTTTTCTTACCCTTTTTCGGTGTGCAATCTTCCTTGAACTTTTTTTTTTGAACATTCTAAGTTCAGCGCTATTGCGCTAGACCAGTATAGCGCTTTGGTGCTACAGCGGCACCATTAAGATGCCTTGACGCCATTGAGTTACATTGCCAAGGCATCTCTCAGTGGTGCCGCTGTAGCACTGAAGTTCTATACTGGTCTAGCGCGATAGTGCTCAACTTCAAACATTCAGAAAAAAAGTCTGAGGAAGATTATGCAGTGAAAAATGGCAGGGGGAAAGTGCGGCCCTATTGAAAGGTGCTGCAGACGTTTTAAACAGCACACTACAGCAATTCAGAAGCACGAAGAAGAAGTGAAAACGGAAGAAAGCAGTTTCCCTCAAGAATGGCTCAACAGCGCTTTGCTAACCACAGGCAAGTGACTTTGTAGGAAAGGGTAAATAAAATCCATTAGCGGCCGGTTCCTAAAACAGTTGTGCTTGAAATGACACCAAAAAAATCTATTACCAAAACAGATCACACAGGCTGTCTGAAAGGGGCCTCTGTAGGCTGCATAGATCCTTAACTCTGCCAGGCATGTAATGCCATTTATAGAATTCATTTGATTAGAATTGCATTTCTCGGTCTTCCTCCCGTGTTCTTTCGTGTGTGCGTAAAGTGCCGTCGAATCACAGCCGACTTACGGCAACCCCGGCGAGGGGCTTTCGAGAAAAGTGAGAAGCAGAGGTGGTCTGCCTCTGTCTTCCTCTGCAGGGCCGGCCCCCCAACTTCCCGGTGGGGCCTGAAAATGGCCCAGCGCCATTGTCCTGGGTGCCTCGCAGCTGCGAGGCGCCGGGGAGAGCCGGGGAAGGGGCGGGCTGAACGCCCCCCCCTTTCCTCCCAGCAGCGACGCCAGCTTTTCTGGGCCGGGGTGGCCGGGGCTGGGTGGGAAGGGGGGCTATTCACGGGGGGGCGGGGGGCATTTTGGCGCCCCTGCAGGGCCAGCGTCCTAGGCGAGCGCCTAGCTCACCTAGTGGGCGAGCCGGCCCTGTTCCTCTGCAGAGTCTTCTGTGATGGTCTCCTTCCCAAGTACCAACCCTGCTTAGCTTCTGAGACCTGACGAGATTGGGCTATACCATACCGCCCTCCCTGCGATGTCCTTTCATTCCTCAAATGTCCTTTCATTCCTGAGCAGGACTCCCTAGTTCTCTCCTTACCTTAAGGTTGCGGTGGACGATGTGGAGGTTGTGTAAGTAAGCCAATGCTTCCAGCACCTGCCGGATGACGTTGCTAGCGTCCTTTTCCGTGTAGTAGCCCTGGTCTAGGATCCAGTCAAAGACGTCCCCACCAGTAGCACTGTGAGGAACACACAGAACAGAGTTAAGATGGGGAACCAACCGAGAAAACACTCTTTGTGGTGTCTGAACTGGAGAATACTAAAGAAGGTCGGGGTCCTACACTGGAACACTTCCTGTCTCCCTTTCTTCATCAGCACGCACACACGCTCTCTCTCTCTTCTTTTCTTAATTTAACTTAATTTTAAGTTAAGAAGGGTACATGCCCTTCTTTTCAGTTTGGTGTAGTGATTAGGAGCACGGATTCTAATCTGGGAGAACCGGGTTTGATTCCCCACTCCTCCACATGCAGCTGCTGGAGTGACCTTGGGTCAGTCACAAGTTCTCTCAGAGCTGTTCTCTCACGAGCAGTTCTCAAAAGAGCTCTCTCAACCCCACCTGCCTCACGGGGTGTCTGTTGTGGAGAGGGAGAAGGGAAAGGAGATTGTAAGCCACTCTGAGATTCCTTCAGGTAGTGAAGGGCGGAGTATAAAGCCAATCTCCTCTTCTTCACTCCCTCTGGGACCCAAAGCAGTTTATAACATTGTCCTCTGTTTTATCCTCACAACAATCGTGTGAGATAGGTCAAGCAGAGCATGTGTGACTGGCTCAGGATTGCTCAGTGAGCTTCCACGGCAGAGCAAGCATTCGCACCTGGGTCTCCCAGATCCTAGTCTGGCATGCTAACTAATGCACCTTGCTGGCTGTTTTTAAGTTCTCTGTACTTTACTTCATTCTAATGATCTTGCGGTTCTGTATAGTAAAGGTAAAGGTTCCCTTACTCGAAAGCCAGTCAAATCCGACTCTAGGGTTGCGGTGCTCATCTCCATTTCCAAGCCGAAGAGCCAGCACTGTCCGAAGATGTTTCTGTAGTCATGTGGCTGGCATGACTAAATGCCAAGGCGCACGGAACGCTGTTACCTTCCCATCGAAGCAGTACCTATTTATCTACTTGCAATTTCTTGCTTTTGAACTGCTAGGTTGGCAGGAGCTGGAAACCCAGAGACGGGAGCTCATTCTGTCATGCGGCACTCGGGTCTCATACTGCTGAACTACCGACCTTCCAGCCTGCAGTTCAGTGTCTTAAGCACTTGAGCCACCACAGCTCAAGTTCTGTATACTTTCCCTTATATACTCCATCATTCTGCAGGTACCCATCTTCTAGTGAAATCCAAGATCTACCTTTCGCCTACCTCACAGGGTTTCTATGAGGATAAAATGGAGGAAAGGAGGACAATGGAAGTGGTGTTGGGTCCCCATTGGGGAGAAAGGCAGGGCATATATTGAGTAAGTAAATAAATAATTTGGGGGGGAAGGGGCCATGGCTCAATGACGAAGCATTTACTTTTCCATGCAAAAGGTAGGTTCAGTCAACAGTTTGGGTATTAGGTGACGGGAGAGACCTTGAGACTCTAGAGAGCCGCTACCAGTCATAGGAGACAGTGCTAAACCTTGAGGGAACAGAGGTCAAATTCAGTGTAAACTAGCTTCATGTCCTGCCACTGCAGATTTCCCCAATCCGGTGCCCGTGGGCACCACCACGTCCACCAGTACGTCTCCTGTTGCCTGCCAAGCTGTTCAGAAAGTGGGCAGGGCCTTTGTGTAGAGTGGCTTGTTATTGGCCACCATCGTGCAAATGTAAGCATTTTCCATAGCTGCAATACCAAACGCAGCCACTGGAGGAGAACTAATAAGCATACTTCCTTACCGTCCCATTCCCCCTTCAGGCTTCCTTTCTTTTTTATTTCCCCTTCCTTCTCTTTCTCCCTTCCTCCCCCCTCGTGCTTTCCTTCCATTTCATTTATTCCCCTTCCTTTGCAAACCAAGTTACTGAGTTGGGCTCCGCCTCCTGTAGCAAGCGCTTTGGGCTAGGATTGCCAACCTCCAGGTGGGGCCTGGAGCTCTCCTGGTATGACAACTGATCTCCAGACGGCAGGGATCAGTCCCCCTGGAGAAAACTGATGCTTTGGCAGGTGGACTGTATGGATTTCCCCCCCTACCGAGGTCCCTCCCCTGCCTAAGCTCCATCCTTCCCAGGCTCCCCCCTAAAATCTCCAGGTATTTCCCAACCCAGAGCTGGCAACCCTGTGTCCGTGCCATCAGTTTGCAGCTGACTCATAGCAACTGCAGGAAATGAGAAGCAGAGGCGGTTTGCTCTTGCCTGCCTCTGCAGAGTCTTCCCTGGTGGTCTCCCTTCCAGGCACTGCCCCTGCTTCGCTTCCGAGACCTGATGGGGTCGGACTACGCATGCCACCTTGCCCTCCCTGGCAACCCTGCCCACCCCCATTCCACAATTCCAGAGGGGCTACAAAAAGTTGGAGACCCCGGCACCGCTGTTTCGTGGCGCCTGAGATTGTTTCTCCTCACCTTGCGGGGAAACTTACAGTTCTTGGATGATGTAGAATTCTTTCCGCGTCTCAAACGTGTCAATCAGCTGCAAGATATTGGGGTGACTCACCCTGGAAGCAGAGCGCAGGCATTCATTAGCGTCCCCGTTTTCCCACCTCCGAGCTAGCGTCCCCCCCCCCGCCCTTCCACCAGGTAATTATAAATCTCTTTTTCCTCCCCTAATCAACCTGTAGGTCCTCAACACACAAAACCCCACATTTGCCAAAGTCTTTCTCTGTGTTGCCCATTCCCTGCTGGTCTGGCTCTTTTGTTTGCCTCTGACAAAGAGGAAAGTCAGCAGAAATCTCAGCTTGCCCCTGAGGTCTTATCAATAATTCACACCTGGCCTTTAGCTTCTTTTTAAAGATGCTAAAAATGGCTCTTCTGATGTAGGGCAGATCAAGGGGAATCAGGTGCGCGGCTTTGATGGCTAACCGGTGCCGGTTGCAATTTAAGACGAGGGCTGCACACCTCTTTTTATCTCCGCTGGCCCCTGATAGCAGCCTGACTCACAGAAACGCGGGCTTCCTTTCAAGCCAAACGATGATGCCTTCGTAAATACGGATCTTATGGCCAGGTGAGTTCCAGCATCACCAGGACAGTGCCAGGCAGTTTGTTTAGAGAAAACAGGGGTGTGATGGAGAACCTGAGGGGCTGGCTGCCATGCGGTGGCAGGTTAACCATGAAGCAGACCAAGCAGGAGCTTAGAGCACCGGGGCCAAAGGGGGCACCACAAAGTTGGGGAAAGGGTGAAAAAATGTAGAGAAACGCCTTTCAGGTCATGAATATTGTTAACTTTGATACATTTGACTTGTGAAATGTTAAAATAGGTGTTGTATTGCATTTTTGTAGAACTCTATGTGGCCAAAGCTCGGCTTAGTTTGTACAGCATGTTGTGTTATATGAATAAATTTTTGTGTTGCTGCAACCTGCATTGTATATCTGGTCAGACAGGTCAGCAACTAAAATGGACGGGGTCAGTGTGGAAAGGAGGGGGGCACCGAGATTGGTCAGTGCTGAGGGCACCAGTGAGCCTTAATCTGCCCCTGCTGCCGTGCCGTGCAAGATTTTCCCCTCCTGTCACGACTTCGGTTCTCTGCCTACCTCACTGCACCGCTGTTTCCAGAGAAAAGTAAAAAGAATATAGACTGGGTTTGAGGGAATAGGATCTAGGGTTGCCAACCTCCAAGTGGGGCCAGGAGCTCTCCCGCTATTACAATTGATCTTCAGACTTCAGAGATCAGGTTCCCTGGAGAAAATGGCTGCTTTGGAGGGCGGAATCGATGTTATCGTACCTTGCTGAGGCGCCTCCCCTCCCCAGACCCCGCCTTTCTATGCTCCACCCCTCAAATCTCCAGGTTTTTCCCAAGCCAGAACTGGCAACCTTAGATCTGGGCCTGGGTCTAAACCCACCCAAGCCTGGAACGATCGCTGAGGTAAAATTGACAGGGACAAGATGGTATCTTTTAAAAAGTGAGGAAGAACAAGGTTTATTTCGAAAAACGCACAATTGTAGAGAAATGATGACTGTTGATGCCAGTGTTCCCTCTAAGCTGAGTTCATGTGAGCTAGCTCATGGTTTTTTAGCCCTCAGCTCACACATTTTTGTCTTAGCTCAGGAAGGATGGCTCCAGAGCAAACTAATTTATGCAGGAGCCAAATCACTCGCTCACAACTTTAACGCCAGTAGCTCACAAAGTAGAATTTTTGCTCATAAGACTCCACAGCTTAGAGGGAGCATTGGTCGATGCCCTTGCTGTTATTCTGCTAGCCTGTCTTCAGGAGGTCTGAATTCCTTTATCGCTACTGAATAATCGAAAGTTACACATCAGCCATCAGGCCCAAGGAGAGGGCAACAGGCTCGGAGTCCTTCAGGCCCCACCACACACCTACGGTTGCCAGCTCTGGGTTGGGAGACACCTAGAGATTTCAAGGGTGGAGCTCGGGGAGGGTGAGGTTTAGGAAGGGGAGGGTCCTCAGCAGGTGTTAATGCCATAGAGTCCACCCTCCCAAGGAGCCATTTTCTCCAGCAGAACTGATATTAATAATCTGGAACTCAACTGTAATAGCGGGAGATCTCCAGGTGCTACCTGGAGTTTGGCAACCTTATGAGATACCTAGTGACATTAACCTGGAGGGGCTCACCAGGGCCTGGGTGCCTTTGAGTGTGGTGTGCCTCACCCAGTATGGACCACGCCCACTCTCCTTCCCATAGCAATGGAGCTGGCATCCCTATGCTTTGGGTGGCCAATTCCAGGTGGAAAATTCCTGGGGATTTGGGGGTGGAGCCTAGGAAGGCTGGAGTTTGTGGAGGGGAGGGACCTCCGTGGGTTGTGATGCTCCTCCTCCACCTAAGGAGCTATTTTCTCCATGGAATTGATCTCTGTGGTCTGAAGATCAGTCGCAGCTCCAGGAAATCCGCAAGTCCCACCTGGAGGCTGCCAACCGTACCTACGCTTATCCAGCTATGGTTGCAAAATGGGATGTTTACTTTTGATAGTTATTTTTATAAATTATAGTTCCCTCGCCTGGGACAGGGGATGCACTGGAAGCACGTTGCTGGTTGGGATCATCATTCCCCTTGCCACTGGGCCAGCAGATGTAGATTTCCAAAAATAAGGATTTCCCCCCCCCAAGCATGGTGCCCATAAGGTTGCCAGGTCTGGGTCTGGAAATACCTGGAGATTTGAGGTTGGAGCCTGGGAGGGCGGGCTTTAGGGAGGGATGGGACGGTAGTGCAGGGTTGTCAAACTTGCAGCCTGGGGACTGAATCAGGCCCCCGTTCCATCAGGCCCGCAGTGGAACTGGCCATATTCTGCTTCCAGTTCTGCTGCTGCTGCATCATCGCTTGCTTCGCCAGACTCTCTTAATCACTCCACCATTTCATGTTCTAACCTGGGTCCTAGACTCAGAACTCTGAGCATGAGATTTCTGTGGTGAATGTCAATAAATCAAAAGTAGGTTTGCGGCTTTCAGAGCTAATGTTTTAAGAATGTTATGAAGTTAAAAAAAATCTTTGTGTTTGTGTCCTTTATATCTCTGCTATCTGGTATTACATTTTATGACACACATGGCCCGGCACAACAAGGTGTTGTTTATGTCCGATCCAGCCCTCATAACAAATGAGTTCGACACCCCTGCTGTAGTGTATAGTGCCATGTATTCAACTTCCAAAGCGGCAGAGGGAGGTTTTAAATAAAATAAATAAATAAACTATCTATGTAGTCTGGAAATCAGTTGTAATTCCGAGGGACCTCCATTCTCCACGGTACGCCCAGTTTGAATTATGAAGCAGACTATTCGGGAGTGATAGGAGGCAAGTTGTGTTCCGTTATTTAATACGCCCTTCTGATAAAGGGTATCTGACTAAAGCAATAGAAGGTTGTCAGCTCTTGAAAAAGGGTCTTCTCGAAACGGTCTTTATCGATTGTCCGTCGGGATTTGCTCAGCTGATGACAGATTTCTGCTTTAAGTCCTTGCCCTAAGCACCACGAGAGATCTACCTGGAGGCTGTGCATTTACAAGAGGACTTCGGCTTGTATATTGTGCATTATGTTCTCACAAGAAGCAGGGACCTGCAATACTTGTGGGGGGGGAGAAGGAGCTCCATGTGGAGGAGGAGGAAGCAGCCACAGGTGAGCCTTCTCCCCTGCTCCCCTGCCCCCCTGCACCTGTTGCCAGAGGCACTGCCTTTTACTCTTGGGTAGCCCCAAAGCAGGGGTGCCCTACTTTCTAACCTGAACCAAAATCCCCAAATGCCAAGCACTCTCAGCTCGAACCACAGAGTCAGGCTGCAAGTGCTCTGCAAAAAGGGATTTCATATTCAGGTGACAGGCAACCTCAGAGCAAGTCTCCAGTCTTCCCCCTCCACCCAGCAGAGATTATGTTTATGGAATGACAATGGGTTCTACCAGGTAAAGTATCTACATTTCTAGTCTGTTTAGAGGCCATCTGGCAGTGTCTCCAGTAATTCTTTGTCTGAATTCTTTGTCTTTCCTACTCTGTTCCTCAAGAATACTGAGATAAACCAATCAATCATTCAAATGTTTAGCAATCCTTCCTGACACTAATCAGGGACATCTCCCACCTTTTGTCTACCCTGGCCAGGACCATTAGTAAGTCAGATAATCCATTTAACTAGCTACCCAACACCTGGCTTCTATTGTTAAATCCAGATCCTGCCTCTCTGGAAGCTCACTGGTCATACCTAAGGTCTGCCCCTACTGGCATCACACACCCCTGGGACTCATCATTGGTCCAGGTAATCTATTGTTCTCATCTGAGACCAGCCCTCAGGGCCGCCCATTGGTCTGCATTCTTTGCCAATGCCTATATCCCAGCACACACATGGCCTTAGACTGTGTGTTTTCTGCCATGATCCAAGATGGCAGTCCACCCCTAGACTCTTTCTGAGTTTAGGTCACAATCCCCGGGCCCGCCAATTCTCCCCCCAACCCCTCCTGGCACTGATGGTGAGGCCTGCATGGCTCCCAGCTGCCGGGCCTGCCAATCCTCCCCCATCCCCCTGCACCGATGGCAAGGGCCTGCCAATTCTCCCCCTAACCCCCCTGGCACCGACGGTGGGGCTCATGTAGCTCCCAGCCACTGGGCTCGCCAATCTTTCTCCCCTGGGCCCGCTGAGACTTCTTCCATCCCCCCCTCGTGGCAGCAAGGCCTGAGCGGCTCACAGCTGCCGGCCCGTCAAGCTTTCTCCTGTCCCCCTCCATGGCGGCGAGGCCTGCGTGGCTCACAGCCACTGGCCCATCAAGCCTTCTCCCTCCCCCTCCGCAGTGGCAGCCACAGTGAGACAGTTGCCAGGGTGTTCTTTGCGCATGCGCAGGGAACACTCTTTTACTTTTGGGGGGGTTTAAGTATCCCCTATATAGTTTTTTAAACTTTTCAGATTTTTCTGCACATCTGAGGACTGCCCTAAGTGTGCAGGAAATCTCTCTGCCCCCAAGTACCCCCAATGTGTGGATTTAGATATCCACACAGAGGGGGCCTCTTGGCTATTAGTATATAGATCATTAGGTGGTCCTTAAATTGATGCCGATTGCTTTTTGGATTGTTCATGCCGTGTATAATACATTCTGATATTATCTACTACTATATATGTTTATAGATTTTATTGAATCCCTATAATTAATTGACTATGTGTTGTTTTCTTATAACATATGCAATATATTGTTAGTTAGCCTGCTTCACAGTGTTCTTAAGAGTTTTTCATTCCTCCAGGAGGTTGGCAACCCTATTGCGGTGATGGGGAAAGCTTTACCAGTGGGGTTTCTGCCTGTTGTGCAGTTGGTAAAGGCACAGGAGGCTTGCTTGGTGGGTGGTGGTGGTGGAAAGCAGTTGGCAAGTTTATTTCTATGCCAGATTTGCTTCCCTGACTGTCTTCCATTTTCCTCCAGCATTTAAATCCCTCTCTCTCTCTCTCTCTCTCTCTCTCTCTCTCTCTCTCTCTCTCTCTCTCTCTCTCTCTCCCCTCTCCCCCTCTGTCTCCAGCCCCTCCTCTTACTTCTGTGGCTGAACATTTACCCAGGAGCTTAACTGTAGCTCAGTGACCATTAGCTCATTAAACATCTTATCGGCTTGGCAGATGCTCAAAACAAGCTGCAGAGAAGGCCATTATTTACGGCAGCAGTGCCTCCAGGTTCCTCAGCAGAACAGAGGCACGCACAGCAAGTTTTTTGCATTGATTTGGGCACCCGCGGGCATGATGCACGCCCCCTGAGCGAGGACAGACCAGCACATGCTTGCACGCACACCTACGCTGGGCACCTACATCTTCAGGATGAGGATTTCGTTCTTAGCCGCCCGTCGCACCTTGCGCCCATCCTTCTTAAAGAACTTCTTGCAGATGTACAGTCTGTCTGTCTGGCGTTCGCGGGCCACACAGATCTCACAGAACTCCTTCCTGTGGGATAGCGGAAGATAAAAAACAAACAAATGATCCATTGCTGGATCGGACCAAAAATCCACCTAAGCCCATATCCTGTTGCCTACAATGGGCAGCCAGATGTTTTTAGGAAGATCATCGTATTGCTTAAGATTTGTCCCAGAGGTATACTGCCTTTAAACATGGATGTTCCATGAATCTGTCATGGCAAATACCCATTCAAAGGAAACAAGGCAGAGACCCTGGGACAAGCTTGAGAACAAATTGTGCTGTGTGAAGGATGTTGGCTGGTTTGACCTATCGAATGGGCTGCTGAGACACTGGTCATGGGTGTTGCTTCTCCCTGGAAGGGGATACCCTTGGGTTGCCAGCTCTGGGTTAGGAAATACCAGGAGGTTTGGGGGGTGGAGCTTGGGGAGGGCGGGATTTAGGGTTGCCCGGTCTGATTCAGGAAATATCTGGGCCCGCTTTGTCCATACAATGCTCTTTCCTTACTCTCTCGCTCCTGGCAAAATGGCTGACTAGCCATGGGCTGTAATGGGAAATACTAGCACACTAGCTAGTGGCCACGGCAACGTGCTGTGTGCTAGGTGCTGAAAACCGCAGCAGTGACTGGCAGATCAGTGGCAGGGAACAGAGGCAGATGGAGATCCATGCTGGGACAGAAAGTGAACATGGTTAAACATAAGAACATAAGAGAAGCCAATGTTGAATCAGGCCAATGGCCCATCTGGTCCAACACTCTGTCACACAGCGGCCAAAATATACCAGGGGCCATCAGGAGGTCCAGCAGTGGGTCCAGGACACTAGAAGCCCCCCCACTGCTGCCCCCCCCCAGCACCAAGAATAGAGTGCATCACCTGGTTGTGGGTGAGATGTATGAGGAGTAGGGTTGCCCTTGCCCCGATGGGGGCAGGGGTTCACCCACTTTTAGGGGGCCCAACCCATCACCACCCAGTCAGCCGGCAGGGGTGCCCTGCCCCCAAAGAGCCCCATCTGCCCCATCATGCCCAACGCAATGACATCACGCAGAGGTGACGTCATCGCATAGGGCACGTTGTGCAGGGGACGCTCTAGCATTTGAGAAAAAAAATTCTATGGTTATCATAGAGTTTTCCCTCAAATGCTAGTGCGTCCCCCCGCAATGTGCCCTGTATGATGATGTCACTTCCAGCTGAAGTCATCATGGCGTGCGTGCTTTGTGTGCATGCCCAAACGTCTGGGGCACAGAGAGGGACCCTCTCGCCAGGCAAGCCAGGACAGAGCTCTTCCTATGATTGCCAACTGTGTGTTGGAAAATACCTGGAGATTTTGGGGGGTGGAGCCTGAGGAGGGTGGGGTTTGGGGAGGGGAGGGACTTCAGCGGGGTATAATGCCATAGAGTCCACCCTCCAAAGCAGCCATTTTCCTCCGGGGAACTAACCTCTGTTGCCTGGAGATCAGTTGTAATCCCAGGAGATCTCCAGCCACTATCCAGAGGTTGGCAACCCTAGGTCTGCCCCATTCAGAAGGTCCTGCTGCTTAGAGTCAGCCAATGGGAAGGCTGATGGCACGATCTGTGTGTTGGTAGAGCCATGCAAGAGGCCACGTGATTGTACCATTTACCCACAAGAGCGACAGAAAGGTGGCACGGCAGGAACACAGAAAGTGTTTTTTGTGTGGCAGCATGCAGTTGTTGGCAGGTGTTCCAAACCACAGGAGAAGAAGGGAAGACCCAGACCCCTACCCATGCACCTCCCAAGACATCCTGTTCGTTGGCCATTTGAATATGCACTGCTTCCTAGGAGCAGCCCCAGGAGCTAGGACGGTGCCTACTTACGCCCGCAGTAGCTGCCCAATCTCATACTTCTCAGTGATGTCAGACAGGCTGTTATAGCTCTTTTCATCTCGCAGTCCGATGCAGCCAAACGGCATCCTGGGAACAAGCAAAGCAGGCTGAAATGAGTCCTAACTGAATCAAATCAATCCACGCCGTAGTATCCCCCATTACTATGAGTGGGTGTGAAAGTTGGACAGTGGAGAAAGCAGACAGGAAGAAAGTTGATTCCTTTGAACTGAGGTGTTGGAGGGGAGTTTTATGGACCGCCCAAAAGACAAATAAGTGGGTGCTAGAACAAATCAAGCCAGACCTCTCGCCGGGAGCTAAAATGACAGAAGTGAGGCTATTGTACTTCCTACAATTGTACTTTGGTACAGGGCTTTTTTGTAGAAAAAGCCCAGCAGGAACTCATTAGCATAATAGGCCACACCCAACAGCAGAAACTCATTAGCATATTAGGCCGCACCACTGACAGTGCAGCTCATTAGCATATTCACCCACACCCACCTTTTGCTTCTTATTCTGTTTACCTTTTCTTGTCCAAACCCAAGGCCTTTTCTGTAGCAGGAACTCCTTTGCATGTTAGGCCACATACCCCTAATGTAGCCAGTCCCAATGAGTTTCTGCTGTTGGGTGTGGCCTATTATGCTAATGAGTCCCTGCTGGGCATGGCCAACTTGGGAGCCAGCCAGAACTCCGTTCCTGTGCGCTCCTGCCCCAAAATAGCCCTGCTTTGGTACATTATGAGAAGACAAGACTCACTGAAAAGACGACAACGCTAGGAAAAATTGAAGGCAGCAGGAACATGAGATGGACTAACTCCATCAAGGAAGCCACGGCCCTCAGTTTGCAAGACCTGAGCAAGACTGTTAACTGTAGGATGTTCTGGAGGTCATTGATTGATAGGGTCTACATAGTTGGATGGGACTTGGTGGCACTTAGACGCACACAACTTTCCTGAGCCCCTTTTCTCCACTTATTGTGGTTATGGGCCAGGGATGTTTAAATTCTGCATGGAAACTCTTAACGGCCCTTTCCACATTTGCCTGCCACTCCAGGTTTTCTCAGTGTTCGAGTTGAGGCAATTGAAGGCCCATTCTGCATCTAGCATTTGCTGCGCTGTCTTACCAAACCCATGCTGGAACCGAAATTCCCCTCTATGTTATGAAAATCAGTTCTTTTTCATATGGACTGTTAGCTTTGATTAGTCTATTCATTGAATCCTCCTAGTCATTTTTCATCCTACTAACATTTCTTCCTCTACTTCAAGCACCAGAACTGTTAACTGATAACTTTATAGTCTCTTAAAGACTTTTGTCAAAATGTTTAGGTTTGTTATTACCTTATTGCTGTCACATTCTATAATGTTCAATCCGTTATTGTTATGGTAATTTTTGTTTCTTGTATTGTAGTTTACTAAAAACTAACATCTGAAAACCAAAAACTAGGGCTATTTTTGGGCAGGAACGCACAGGAACGGAGTTCCGGCTGGCTCTTGAGTTGGCCACGCCCAGCAGGAACTCATTAGCATAATAGGCCACACCCAACAGAAGAAACTCATTAGAATTGGCTACATTAGGGGTGTGTGGCCTAACATGCGAAGGAGTTCCTGCTACCAAAAAAGCCCTGGGTTTTGACAACAAACAAGGTAAATGGAATAAGAAGCAAAAGGTGGGTGTGGCTGGATGACCACACTTCTGGTAACATGGGGGTGTGACCTAATAGGCTAATGAGCTATGCTGTCAGGGGTGTGGCCTATTATGCTAATGAGTTTCTGCTTTTGGGTATGGCCTATTATGCTAATGAGTTCCTGCTGGGCTTTTTCTACAAAAAGAGCCCTGCCCAAAACTCTCCGATACACTCTGAGTACTGCATTGCATGACAAAGTATTATATTTCTGCTTACTAAATAAACCAGTTCAAATGTATTGTATGTTATTTGTTGTGTGCGTTCCTGAATTTCTTGTGTTGTACAACTGTTACTATGCTCAATAAAGTTATAAATAAAAAAGAAGAAGAGGTAGAATGAAAAACAGAAAGAAAGAAAAAGAAATTCCTCTCTACATTGCATGCCACTTTCACGTTGATTGATTGTCGGATTTTATGGCAGTGTCCAGACTGCATGCCCCTTACACTTCGATTGATCTCTCGGTTTTATGGTAGCCGTCTGCATAGGTTTATGGCCGTTTTATGGCCATTCAGGGGTGACTCTGCAGTCAGTACGAGGTTGGCTCGGGGTATCTGAATGTGACTTTGAGCCACATCTTTTTCTGTTCCAGTGTGGGTTTGGTAAAACAGCAGAGCAAATGCTAGATTTGGGCCTAAGTTCCTGGCAAAACAGCATCCCAATAACCTCGGGGCAACAGCAGATTGAAAACAGGCTGACCGCAGAAGGAAGGTAACGTGATGCAGAATGGGGGGAAAACGTGGAATAAAAAGGTTAAACTCAGTTTAGTGCAAAATGGGGGGAAAAGACACCCTGGATTAAAAAGAAGGTTGAATTCAATTTTAGTGCAGATCTGTTTGGAGGACAGCACAGTGAACATGAATTAAAAGGAGAGTGCAGAAAAGAGTCAGTGACTGCTATTGCACACACTAATAATCCACTTTCAATCCACTTTCAATGCACTTTCCAACTGGATTTTGCCAGTTCGCACAGTAAAATCCAGTGTGTGTGATCGTAGCTGTAATGTATCGAAACCCGACCGCATGCGAGGCGAGTCTCCACGTGGTCATGCAAAACCTCTGATCTTCACTCCAGGAGACAACAGCCCCAACAGATCCTAGTCCACACCAACCAGAGGGCTAGGTTCCCGGTCGGGACCTATGGAACTCTCAGCCACTGTATATAGCCTATCACTGAGTGGGGGGGTGTTTTGGGGAGTGGGTTCACGGAGCATATAAGCCAGCCCGCAAGCCGGGGTCTCTTGTCTCGTTGTTAACCTAAATAAAAGTATGAGAGCTGAAATCACTTGCCCGTCTCAGTACTTTTCAATCGCCACTGTGTCCCAAAACCTAAGCTTGGTTCAGGTGGGTAGCTGTGTTGGTCCGAAGCAATAGAACAAAGCTTGAATCCAGGGGCACCTTTAAGACCAGCAAAGTTTCATTCTGGGGATAAAGCTTTCATGTGCACACCTCGAATTAAACTTCATTGGTCTTAAAGGTGCCACTGGACTCAAACTTTATTTAAAATCTAAGCTTGCATGCTTTATAATAATTAATTTTTACATGCAAATTCTGTGGCAGTTCAAGAGCTCCACTTTCTTGTAACTTTTCCCAACCGCTCAGAGGACTATCACTTTCTTAACCTTCTGTCTGGATATGAAGATCGCATCTCCCTGGCTGTTGCCAAATTCATCTCGGCTGTGCTAAAAATTTGAGCTGCTGCCACAAATTCAGTGCCTTGTTAAGCATGCCGTGTTCCCGAGGCTATTTTAACTTTAATTTGAATTCAAAATTTTCGGTGATGTATTCAATATTTACTTTTCCTAAAGTGCCAAATGTTCCTTTTTCCTTGTGTGTTTTAATCCTTGTTATATTATTTTGACGAAAAGCCTGTGTGCTTTGTAGACACCCTTGAATAAATAATTAATTCATTTTTAGAACAGCCTTATGGTGGTGGCTCAAGTGATTAAGATGTTGAACTGCAGGCTGTGGAAGGTCAGTAGTTCAGCAGTTCGAGACCCAGGTGCCGCATGACGGGGTGAGCTCCTGTCTCTAGTTCCAGCTCCTGCCAACCTAGCAGTTCGAAAGCAAGAAATTGCAAGTAGATAAATAGGTACCACTTCGGTGGGAAGGTAACAGCGTTCCGTGCAACTTGGTGTTTAGTCATGCCGGCCACATGACCACGGAAAAGTCTTCGGACAGCGCTGGCTCTTCGGCTTTGAAACGGAGACGAGCACCACAACCTTAGAGCTGGATTCGACTGGCTTTCGAGCAAGGGAACCTTTACCTTTACCTTATGGCTGTGCATGTTGGTACGTGGACCCTCAAATAACAGATTCCACGTGGTGGGTGGTAACGGACAACCAGTGAAGGCAGGCAACTTTGCACGAATTGTCATGCTTAGCGGACTTTTTGTCAAGGGTTTCCTGTGGACAGACTCTGGAGAAATGTGTTTAATGCAACATTTTGAGGGCTGCCAGTCCCTAGTTCATAGAATCATAGAACTTAGTTCATAGAGATGGAAGGGGCCATACAAGCCATCTAGTCCAACCCCCCCCCTGCTCAATGCAGGATCAGCCTAGAGCACCCTGACGAGTGTTTGTCCAGCCGCTGCTTAAAGACTGCCAGTGAGGGGGAGCTCACCACCTCCCTAGGCAGCTGATTCCACCATTGAACAACTCTTACTGTCTCCATGGTTGGGGACAGAGGGTGGCGCTGAGCGAGAGGTCCTCCTCGCGATGCCCACTGGAATGTGGAGTGCCGAAGCGGGCGATCCACGCGCCAATGCTATTTAACATCTACATGTGTCCCATCGCCCGGTTGGTCCAGAGGTATGGGCTGGGTTGCCATCGATATGCAGATGACGCCCAGCTCTATCTGTTATTGGAAGGCCATCTGTTCTCCGCCCCAGATAATCTGACCGAGGCTTTGGAGGCTGTGGCTGGATGGCCGTGGCAGAGTCAGTTAAAGCTAAATCCATTGAAGATGGAGGTCCTGTATCTAAGTTGGAAGGGAGGGGATATGGGGATCAGGTTCCCCACACTGGAAGGGGCATCTCTGGTGCCGGCCCAGAAGGTGAGGAGCCTGGGAGTGACACTGGATGCCTCTCACTCTCTATGGAGGCCAAAGTTACTGCAGCCGCCCAATCTGCCTTCTCCCATCTTCGGCAGATTAGGTTGCTGAAACCCTCTCTCTCCCCCCAAGACTTCGCTACAGTGACCCATGCAATAGTCACTTCCAGGCTTGACTACTGTAATTTGGTCTACACAGGCTTACCCTTGAGGCTGACCTGGAAATTACAGCTAGTGAAAAATGCAGCAGCACGCCTGCTAAAGGCAACGTCTACGCAGGCTCACATTTAGCAGGTACTCTGCCCATTGCATTGGTTACCAGCAGAGTTCTGGATCTGTTTCAAGGTGTTGGTAACCTTTAAAGCCTTACATGGCCTGGGACCAATAAATCTGAGGGACCGCCTCTTCCCATATATACCCCGAAGAGCACTATGCTCTATGGATCAACACCTCCTGGTAGTCCCTGTCCTGAAAGACGTCCATCTTGCCTCAAACGGGGCCAGGACCTTTTCCGCCCTGGCCCCTGCCTGGTGGAACATGTTCCGCATCGAGATCAGGGCCCTGAGGGACCTACTTCAATTCCGCAGGGCCTGCAAGACGGAGCTGTTCCTCCAGGCCTTTGGCTGAGGCAGCGGATGTCTGTATATGGCCTCCCTGAGGTATCTGTCACTCTGTTAACAACTACTGGCTATGGCCAGGAACCTCCCACAACCAGAAAATCTACAGGCCACAGAAATCAATTCACCTGGACAAAATGGAGACTTTGGAAGGTGGACTCTATGGCATTATACCTCACTGAAGCTCCCGCCCCTTCCCAAACCCCACCTTCTTCAGACCCCATCCACAAAATCTCCAGGTATTTCGCAACCCGGAGCTGGCAAATGGAATTTTCCAACCTGGAGTTGCCAAGCCTAATTTTTAGCATACTCTCTTCTCTTGAAAGTTCCCATATGTCTCTTCTTTCCCAACTGTGTGGAACCCAACACATCTTGCAGGCTTGCCCCCCTCGCCTTCTTACCACAAAGACCCCTATTCCCGCCTTATCTCTTTGTGAAACATCGAAGGCCCCACACCGAGCCCTCAGACTGGGTCCTAAGCAAAACTGACACGCTTCAGAAGGGAGAGGTTGGGACCGCCGCGTGGGGAATTCATCGAATTCATGACCCTCTCTGCTGTCAAAATTCCCTTCATGGCTCGTTAGCGCGGCCTTCACACTTCAGAGGCAGAAAGGAACTCGAGCGGAAGAGCAAGCAATCTTCTTTTGGGGCGAGGGGAGGGATGAAACCCTCGAGGTCCGCCTCCCCTGACATGTTCTGCTCTGACCCACTAAGCCCCACGCCTCTCCTGAGGCAGCCAAAGTGAGCCAAGCATCCGGGATTTCCTCTCTCGATAAGCAACAGTGCGCTGGTACACCGGGGTGCTACTGGTGGGTCCTCAGGCACAAGATAGCCGTGTGGACCCCCCCCCCAATTGTCGGTCCCTTCGACCCCCTTCCACTGTTGCATTCCCCTCACCCCTCACATTTTGTCACACCATTTCTTTCTCCACCCTCAAGGCAGGAATTCTGACCGAAGAAGACAGGTCTTCCCTCACAGAGGACAGGAGGCCAACACTGTCAATCTACCGCCATCCCAGGCTTGCCAGAGATTAGTTGTCAATCCCAGGAGATCTCCAGCCATCACCTGGAGGTTAGCAACCCACAACATGGGATAGCCACCCCCTCCTGCTATTGCTCCCGGCTCCTCAAGAACTGGAAATCAAAGGAATATTCAAACACCAAGATTCTAAGCGGGGATATTACAGTCATAGGGATGCCAACCTCCAGGTAGGACCTGAAAATCTCCCAGAACTGCAGCTACGGAGATCAGTTTCCAGTGGCATACCAAGGGCAGGGTGTGGGGATGCGGTCTGTCCCAGGCACAGCTTGACAACGATCCTTGAAGGGGAACCTTGAAGCCAGCATTATGCTGCTTCCAGCCAAATGTCTTTCCTTTTATTTTTAAAATGTAGTTCTGGCTGCAGCCACTAGGGGCAAAGGGAAGTCTGAGCATGGCAAAAAGCCTTCTAGGATCGGGTAGACTTTCCTTTCTCCAAGAGCCAAGACTGAAGCAAACTTGCTTAACAGATCATGCTAAGCCCAAGAACCAAGCCAGCAGGCTGATAGTTGCTATAGTAATTGCCAGCCTGCAGATCATTTTCTCCAGTAGTCGAGCCTTTCACTGTTCCTTTCCTTGCACCCAGCTCAGCCAGATCTTGCAAAGCAGCAATTAGGGTTGTTGCAGCAAGATAAAACAACTCCCTTTCTTAATTTCTCTCCCTCTTTTCCCTACTTTTCTCATTCATATATCTCCCCCCCCCCCCCCGCCATTTTCACTTCTTGGTCTCAAGATCTTCCCATCCCTATCCTGCTTGGTGGTGACATAATGTATTTAAGAGTCATATAGTAGCAAACCTTTGTTAATATTATGAACAGAAGGCACTCGGTTTGCTGTACACTGCACTGGTTCTGCTGGGCTTGGCATCAGTCCTGTTGAGCTGGCATTGCCACAATGGCACTGGGTTCTGTTAGGCATTCTGTGGTTGTACTAGTACTGCTGGGTACTCGGTACATTGCACTGGTTCTGCTTGGCTTGCAAAAATGCCCCCCGCCCTTTCAGTTTCTACTGTGGAGATTCTCTGGTTTGACTCTTGAAAGCTTATTCCCTGAATCTCTTTTTGGTCTCTAAGGTACATTTATTTCATGATTATTACTGAAAATAATTTTGTTGTATAGAGGAGGGGGTGTTAAAAAATGATCTGCTCTGGGTGTCTAGTATCTTAGGTATGCCACTGCTCTGTGAGGTCACTATAAGTCAGGCCCATAGCTAACGTGGGGCCCACGGGGCCCAGCCCCCCACAGTTTTTATGGGCCCCCTCCTCAGCTCCCTTCCTCCCCCCCCCCGTTGCTGCCCTCAGCCCAACAGCCAATGAGGAGGCTCCTCCGTTCCTTCCGACGAGGCTGCTGGGAAGCGCCTCCTCCCCTCCCGCCCGCCCCTTGGCACAGCAGCCATGCCACTCTTTCGCTCCCAATCCCCTTCTCGCGGGGGCTGCTGGCTGGTCTCTCTGGGGAGGGTGGGGGACTCCTCCTCCTCTTACGTGTGCAGATCTGTCGGTGGGCACCCCCCAATTCCCCGGTCCGAGACGGAAATTTCTCCGCTGCCCGATTCGTAACCGGCTCCACAGCCCGATTCGTAACCCTTTCAGCCTGCCAGCAACTGGAAGCACCCGACACTCTCGACAAAACAGTTCTGGGGGAAAGCTCATGGAAGGTTGAGTGGGCGAGCCCCACCATCACTGGACCTCAACAGACAATCCCCCCCACCAACCCTCCAGTCTTTCCTACCTCAGATCGGGGGAGGCTTGAAAGTTTCCAGGCAGACGGATAATTCCCCACAGCGGCTGCTACTGGCGTGTTGTGGTGGTGGTTGTTTTTAATTAAAGCAAATATATTTATGTTCGGATGTTTATATTGCGCCTCGGTGGATACCGCGATGCCTTGGGCTGTTGCCCCCCCCTGCCCCCTCTCCCAAAACTTCTTAGCTACGGGGCTGCTATAAGTTAGCCATGACTTGATGGAAGAGGGGGGGGTGTTAAAAAATTATCCACCCCAGGCACCAAATAGGCTAGGTACGCCACTGTCAGTTTCCCTGCAAAACATGGCTGCATTGGAGAGTGGACTCTTTGGGATCATACCTTGCTGAAGTCCCCTCCCCAAGCCCCACCCCCAAATCTCCAGAAATTTCCTAACCCAGAGCTGGGAATCCTAGCTGTTGGTAAATCCTTCTCAATCAGCTCTGCCCAGGAGGACAGAAGTTCAGCTCAGTTCACTGTTCTCCGGTCCTGTCTAACTCTGAAGTTTCAAAGAGAAGAGTTTGGAGCGTGGAAGACTGGGAGACTCAGTGCTGGTATGGAGCTAAGACAGCCGGTAGTCCTTGCTCCGGCACTCAGTGATAATGCTTTGCTCGTCCTGTACGTCCTGATCATAAACCTCTCGTTCTGCACTCCTGAATTTCTCAAGCAGAGAAAAGTTTACTGGCATAACCAACTTCCTTGTGAGGGGATTGTGCAGTGGTGTTTTTATTGACAGGTTGAGGCAGGACAAGCGAGGGAAGAAGAAGAAGAGACTGGATTTATACCCTGCCCTTCACTACCCGAAGGAGTCTCAGAGCGGCTTACGATTCCTTTCCCTTCCCCTCCCCACAACCCTGTGAGGTAGATGGGGCAGGGAGAGCTCTGACAGGAACTGCTCTTCTTCAAGAACAGCTGTGCCAGAACTATGGCTTGCCCAAGGTCATCCAGCAGGTGCGAGTGGAGGAGTGGGGAATCAAACCCGGTTCTCCAAGATTAGAGTCCGTGCACTTAACCACTACACCAAACTGGCTTTCACATACACAAGCGCGCACATACACAAGCCGTGCTAATCTTAAAGCTGCACCCAAAAGCCATGGGGACCCTAGCTAGCCGTGATTATCCATTAGTGGTTTTTCGTACTTAGTAGTCAATCCGAGCCGATGCTAAAAGGCAGTTTGGAACAAGGCTAGAACAGCATGTTCATACCAGAGATCTCCAACGTGGTGCCAGTGGGTGCCAACAAGGCTCCCACCGAGTAGGGTTGCCAGGTCCCCCTGGGCCACTGGCAGGGGATGTGGGGTTAGGGTTGCCAGATCCAGGTTGGGAAATTCCTGGAGATTCGGGGATGGAGCCTGGAAGGGATAAGGACCTCGGTGGGTAAGATGCCATAGAATCCACCACCCTCCAGAGCATCCATTTTCTCCAAGGGAACTGGTCTCTGCAGCCAGGAGATGAGCTGCAATTCCTGGGGACCCCCAGGTCCCACCTGGAGGCTGGCATCCCTATCCCCAGCACCTTTCCTAGAATCCACCAAGATTTTTTTTTTTTTAAAGGGCAGGGCAAGGTGGGCTTTTGTCCAGCAAGCCTTCTGATTAGCGGTTGGAGAGTTGATTGGCGGCAGCGTTCCCTCTAAGCTGAGTTAATGTGAGCTAGCTCACAGGTTTTTAGCCTCCAACTCACACATTTTTGTCTTAGCTCAGGAAGGGATGGCCCCAAAGCAAACTTACTTATGCAATAGCTAAATCCCTCACTCACAACTTTAATGCCAGCAGCTCACAAAGTAGAATTTTTGCTCACAAGACTTCCACAGCTTAGAGGGAGCATTGATTTGGCAGTACAGAGTTCTAAAGACGTTGCTTTGGCAACAGCTGCCACCGGACACGAGAACCTTCACAGAGGGACTGAGGCTAAGCTGTGGCAGCCATTGTCTGGCTGATCCCGCCACCTGTAGCAGCCATTTTGTGGCTGCACCCACTACACTGTGTCAGAATTAGCGTGGCCACCAGCAGGGGTAGGATTGTCAGCGCCAATTTGGGAAACCCCTAGAGATTTGGGGGTGGAGCCTGGGGAGGACAGGTACCCCGGTGGAGTACAATACCACACAATCCACCCTCCAAAGCATCCCTTTTCTCCAAGGGAACTGATCTCTCTGTAGTCTGGAGATGGTTTAATTCTGGGAAATTCCCCAGGCCCCACATGCAGACCCATAGCCAGGATTTTGTGGCTTGTGGGGCTGAAGTTCTCAGTGCAGAAAGAAAAGCCATTTAGCCAATCGAAAGCTGTTACCAGGATAGATCTCTAAATTGCAGGCTGTCAACCACTTTAGATGACAGTTATCAGCGGCTGCAGGTTAATCACGTCTGCCAGCCTAAGCAACAAGTCTGAGAACAAGCTGGCAGGGGAGGTGATGACTTCTGTAGTCAAGAAAGCTCACACTTTGGCAGAAAAACTCTCTTAAAGGAGACCAGTTTCTTGGCACAGAGTTAGAAGGGATCCTAGAGGTCACCTACTCCAACCCCCCTTGCTCAACTACAGCACCCCACTCTGCTTAAAGGAGCACACGCCTTTTTCAAATGTTTTAAAATGATTGAAAAAAGGGTTTACAGGAGAAATTTTTGTGGGGCTGTGCCTTTAAGGAAGCGGGCAGAGCCCCGCAAAGTCCCACCGTAGCTACAGGGCTACTCACATGAAGGATGGCATCCAGAATTCCACGGGTGCCTGCAGTCTCAAAAAGCTGGGAACCCTGGTCTGTACCATTAAGACAGAAATTTGGTTTGCTGCTGGCTGCTAGTGACTCCCGAGGGTGGCGGCCCACCAGTTAAAAGCCTCCCCCCCCGCCCCAGTTCTGCACACAAACACTCATCCTACACTTGGGCATTTTACATTCCAGAGGGACTCTCGGCAACAAGGGGGTGGGAGTCCATGGAGAGAGAAGCTCCTTCCCATCCATGCAGAGAGGCACAGCCATGATCTTGCTCTCTCCCCCCCTCCTTTCCCTCCTTTGCTTGAAGCCACATAGGAATCTGAGACTGTGTTAGTGTTGTCAGTTCTGGGTGAGTCATCCGGACTCTCAGGAACCGATCTGTACAGTTTCGGCTCCAAGCACCAATTCAGCATCCCGAACGAGGCAGCTGCATTTTGCCCCAGAGTGAAACTTCTCAGCCTTTATCGATCTGGCATGTTTTGTGCTCCCGACACGGGGACCGACCTGTGCCTTGGGCTCGCTTTCTTGACCTGCTGCCTGCTCTTTTCAAGGAATCTATTCTTTATAGCGACATCGTGCAAGAACTGGGGTTGGGTTGTATTTGCAGCGACAGAAACGTTGGCAATAATTAAGTCAGAGAGGTTTTCGAGGAATCAGAGAAGAGCTTTGCTTCCAAGCCTCCCCCAGCATCCCAGTCGCTGATTATTAGGAGAAGTATTTTTTTAACCGCCAGTTGCTACTTAGTGTTGTGCAGGGGTCCCCAATGTTGCTCAGCCTCCAGACTTTGTGGCAAGAGAAACTAGAGAGCTAGAGAGGCACACTGACCTTTCCTTCCTGTGTTTACTCTTCTGCCACTGTCCCCATTGAAATGTAGATTGTGTTCTTGGGGACAATTTCCTTCCTTCCGTTCTCCCTCACATGGAGACAAACTCTCTCCCTGCATGCACCAAGGGGGACGACATCCTGTCCTCTCTTACACCATGAGGCAGATTGGCCCTCTCACCATCTGCTTCCATCCTTAGCTAGTAAGTTAGTACTCTGTCCTGCCCCTACTCTTTTCTTTCCAAAGTGTACTTCTCAAAAAAAGAGAGAAGTATTTCTCTTCTAAACTTGCAATGTGGCTCTGTGTAGCTTTGTAAGCTGAGTAACCTGGTAAAGTAACGCTGCTGCGTTTGTAGTTTTATTTAAGCAATCTGCTAGCTAGTGGGAACTGGACTAACCACACCAGTTAGCTCCCCCCCCTCCAATACACCTTTGCTGGCACCTGCCAAGTGCTTTTAGAAAGTGGGCATGGCATGGCCAGGTGGGGTTTTTGTCAGGCAAGGTTTCTGAGATGTGAGATTTGACTGGCTGCAGAGATGATTTGAAAACGTTATTTTGGCGGCAGCTGCCACCACAGCATGAGAATCTCCACTGTGTGACTGAAGGTAAGCTGCGGCAGCCATTTTGTAGCTGGGTCCGTCTCCTGCGACAGCCATTTTGTGGCTGCGTCCACCATGCTGTGCCAGAATTCCAAAGGTGCCCACGGGCTCCAAAAAGGTTGGGGACTCCCGGTGTAGTGGTTAAAGTGTCAGATGAGGACTTTCATGACCCAGGTTCAAATCCCCACACTATGCCAGTCACCTTCAACATAACCTACCTCACAGGGTGGATTTGTGGGTAAACTGAGGGAGGGAGAGCATTGAGTGACCCTCTGAGCTCCTTAGAGGAAGGACAGGATTAAAATGTATTAAATAAATACATACTACAGACCTGGACGGTGGTTTATATTTCTTTCAAGTGAGAAAGTTGAAGAAAGGTAATGATAGCGTGTGTGTCCCCCCCCCGAGAGATACGAGTGAAAGAATCACTTTGAATAATCAGAATTAGTTCTCATACAAAGATTGTGTATACAATGGGTTTAAAAATGTCCACTGCCGGTGCATTTGTATGTTTCTCATGCACACACACCCTGCTATTGGCTGCACTATTGTAGTGTTAGGGAACATTCCAAAACATTCTAACTGGACAGAGGGAAACAGCTGACAAGGCATTGTTTGCAAACATCACCATCTTGGCTAGGGTAGGAGAGTTTACGGACATGAGAAGCTATCTGCTATTGGCAGGAAATGCTGGACTATACAAGGCCTCTAGTGCAGCCTTATTAAGAAGATCTGAGGATCACGTTTAGCCTGGGAAAGAGAAGGCTTAGAGGGGACATGATTGCCGCCTTCAAGTATTTGAAGGGCTGTCATGTAAAAGATGGAGCAGATCTATTCTCTCTTGCTCCGGATTGCAAGACTAGATCTAATGGGTGGAAATTATGAGGGAGTCGATACCGGCTAGGTATCAGGAAAAACTTCCTAACTGTAAGAGTGGTTGAGCAGTGGAACAGTCTGCCTCGGGAGGTGGTGGATGCTTCTTCCCTGGATGTTTTCAAGAGGAGGCTGGACATCCATCTTTTGAGTATGTTGTAGGTATGTAGGGCTATCTTTTGGCTATGCTCCTGCAGAGTGCAGGGGGTTGGACTAGATGACCCACAAGGTCCCTTCCAACTCTAACGTTCTAGGATTCTATGATTCTATGATCCTACAGGGGGACAGTGGAAGGGCTTGTAGTTAGCCTAGCTAGACTGGGGACTTCCCACTTTTTCAAATCGTGTCCTTGTTGTCTCCTGATTGGCTCTTCTGGAGACTTCCTGCTCCTCCTGTAGGGCTTCCTGTTGCTCTTTGTTCCCTTTGCAGCCGTTAGACTGGTTAGTTTAGGCTCGCTCTCCGTATGTTCTATAACCGTTTGTTCTATAATAAACCTACTTATTTTTCTCTTGGGCAGAAGTGCCACAGCTGTATGCCTCCTGGGGTTTGGTCAGAGATGCACGCTTATGTATGTCCAGGGCTTGGCAGTGTTTCCCTATGACCCCACGAGGAGCCAAACCTTTCTCTGGAAACCAAAACATAACCTAAGCTAGGGTTGCCAACACCGGCTTGGAAAACTGCTGAGATTTGGGGGTGGTAGTAAGAAACCAAAAGGTTAATTACCACAAACATGAGGGCCAAGTAATATCAATTGAAAACATATGAATATTATCAAATATACCAAAATACATGTATTTATTAGAAATTAGATAAAAACAGATACAGGCCCAATAATAGCCTCAAAACAGGATGAAATCATACATAGGCATCCAACAGAAAACACATGTAACCAAGACCATATGCATTTCGGCTAATTCGTTCACTTGCTATTAGCTCCAAATTGCATGAAAATGTACTTTCCTTGGACCAAGAGAAAAAGACACATAATTGAAGACAAAATGTATATGACCAGGGCGGAAAGTATGTGAAAATGAGGCCTCTGTATTTAATCCCTGCCTTGAGTTGCTGAGATCTTTTCTAAAACCATTTTTAATTGGTCCTATTTTCAATATTCATCGTATTGCTTGGATCTAATATGCAATATATATGTTTGACCACTGAAGAAGGCCGAATTGGCCAAAACGCGTGTGGTCCTGGAGGCTGCGGCAACCCTAGTTCTCAGTCACAGCACCTAAACTCTGGAACTTTCTCCCCAGGGAGATTAATCTGTCCCCTTCTGTTGCCATCTTTTGCCTGCAGGTGAAGACTCTTCTGTTTCCTTTGGTTACCAGTTGCCAATGCCATCCTCCTGATGGCGTGGGGGGGGGTATTACCCCTTTCAGGGTCCGCAATCTGCCACTGCCCAGCTGGCCAGCGGGGCGCCCCGCCCCCAAACATTCTCGTCTCGTCTGCACTGATGTGTCACCCAGGGATTATGTCATAACGGAGGGCATGTTGGGGACGCTCTAGCATTTGAGGAAAAACTCTATGGTTACCATAGAGTTTTTCCTCAAATGCTAGAGTGTTCCCCTCACAACATGCCCTGAGCAATGATGCCACTTCCGGGTGATGTCATCCCAGCTCATGCACTTCACACGCTTGCTGAAGAATGCCAGAGAAGAAGAGCCCCCCGCCTCCTTCCCTGACCAACATTTTAAATCGCTGTTTTTGTGTCTTTTACCTCTGGTTTTAACCTGTTTTAACGATTGGGTGGGGATCTTGATTGTCGTGATTTTCAAACGTGATTTTGTTCCCGTATGCTTTCACTCGTTAGCTGTCTTGGTGGCCCTTGTGAGGGCAGAAAGGCGGGATATAAATTTTGTAAATTAAAAAAAAAAGCAAAAGCCAGTCTGTCCAAATTTCGAATCAATAAATATTTTCAGGTTGAAATGAACCCGTGGTGGAGCTTTTGATCCCGTCTGCCGTGTCTGACGCAAGTCTGAATGCCCAGCAGCAATCGACCCTTCTTTCAAATTGTATAGGGCTTCTGACTCCACCCACCCTTTCCGGGCAGGGCAGTTTTCATTCATTCATTCATTCATTCATTCATTCATTCATTCATTCATTCATTCATATATTCATAATTTAGATTTGCGAATCGCTCAGTCCCTGAATTCTCAGGGCTCTGAGCGACGAACAACAACAACGCCACATAAGATGACTTCCAGACCATTTAAAATTAATTAAAATGAATTGAAACACTTCACCGACGAGGCTAGTAATTTTTAATTCCAGGCTGCGTCACTGCCTCAGAGTTGGAAAAGAACGGGAGGGGGAGAGTGGGGAAGGGGGAAGCAAAAGGGGAGATGAGGGGAGTGCCAGACAAGACGGTGCCCGTCACTGTCGTCAACGGAAGGCCTGGCGGAACATCTCTGCCTTGCAAGCCCTGCGGAACTGCATCAGGTCCCGCAGGGCACGGATGTTATCTAGCAGACAGTTCTACCCGGCCCTGGTTGAGGACAATCCAACATCTCTTGAGCTGGGGATCACCAGCAGGTTGTTATCTGCAGAGCACAAAGCTATTCGGGGGACATACCAGAGGAGGCAGTATGATAAGCAGAAATCCCGGGCACGTAATGATGGAGGATCAAGATCCGTCCCATCTGTTAAAGCAGGGGTGCTGAACTCATGAGGGCCGGATCTGCCATAAATGAGATCTTGTTGGGCCAGGCCACGGGTGTCATAAAATGTAACGCCAGGTAGCGGAGATATAAACTTCATAAAGGACACAAACACAAAGTGGGTTTTTTTTAACTTAAAATAAAAACAGGCTTAAAACATCAGCACTCTTGCAATATTTTGTTTATTTGACAGTGTCTGATAAGGGACACCTCTTGCTCTGAATTACTGCATCAAAACGTCTGTGCTGTCGCAATCTTGAGTCTGCTGTTCAGGTGTGTATCTGTAAGCTGCAAACCTACGATGACGCAGCACCAGCAGAACTGGAAGAAGAAGCAGAAGACAGCCAGTTCCACAGCGGGCCTGATAGAAGCCCTCCGGGGGCCGGATCCACCCCCCCCCCCGGGCCGCATGTTTGACACCCCTGTGTTAAAGAGACAGGCAGCCTGCCAGAAGGGCGGGGCGGGGGGAGATGCCAGCCATCTGGGCTTGTTGTCCTATGAGGCAGCGTGTGGCTGGGATCACAGGTGGCAGATTTGGGACACCTTGACAGGCAGCAAGTTGTAACTCACTTCATTATTTTTTTAACTGCAAGGCGGCAGGTGGGAAGACAGTTCAGAAAAGAGACGACTCAGTGGGACGGGACATGACAGAGGTTTATAAAATCATGCATGGGGTGGAGAGAGCTGACAAAGAGAACTTTTTCTCCCTCTCCCCAAATACTAGAACTCGAGGGAATCCAGTGAAGCTGCTGGGCAGTAAGTTCAGGCCAGACAAAAGGAAACATTACTTTACACAGAGAGTGATTAAAATGTGGAATTCGCTGCCAGAGGATGTGGCCACAGGAATAGACAGTTTAAAAAGGGGATTCAATAGATTCATGGAGGAGAATGCTTCTGCCAATGGCTACTAGCCGTGGTGGCTGAAGGGAACCTCCACATTCAGAGGCACTAAGCCTCTGAATCCCAGAGCCAGGGGGCAACATCAGCGGAAGGCCTTGGCCTCTATACCATTGTTGTCCTTCCAGGGAAACTGGTTGGCCACTGGGTGAGATGGGATGCTGGACTAGATGGACCACTGGTCTGATCCAGCAGGGCTCCTCTGATGTTCTCATGAAGGCCTCAGCCTCTGTGCCCTGTTGTTGGCCCTCCAGAGGAACTGGTTGGCCACTGTGTGAGATAGGATGCTGGACTGGCTGGACTGCTGGTCTGATCCAGCAGGGCTCTTCTGATGTTCTTAAGCCATTTGAATTCCCTTTCTATGGTGTCCAGCAATACACACATGAAATTGCCATATACTGAATCAGGCCCTTGGTCCATCAAAATCAGTATTGTCTACTCAGACTGGCAGCTATTCTCCAGGATCTCAGGCAGAGGTCTTCCCAACTACCTGATTCTTTTAATGGGAGATGCTAGGGATTGAGACAGAGTCTTTCAGTCTGCCAAGGAAGTGCTTTGCCAATGAGCCACAGCCCTTCTCCATCCTAAGCAGAGATGAACCTGTGGCTATGAGCCATGGTGACTGTGGGGAACCTCCACATTCAGAAATAGTCAGCCTCTGAATCCTAGAGCCAGGAAGCAACATCAGGGGAAGGCCTCGGCCTCTATGCCCTATTTGTGTGACCATCCAGAGGAACTGGTTGGCCACTGTGTGAGACAGGATGCTGGATGAGATGGACCACTGGTCTGATCCAGCAGGGCTCTTCTGATGTTCTCATGAAGGCCTCATCTTCTATGCCCTTTTGTTGGCCCTCCAGAGGAACTGGTTGGCCACTGTGTGAAGCAGGATGCTGGATGAGATGGACCCTCACTGGTCTGATCCAGCAGGGCTCTTCTGATGTTCTCATGAAGGTCTCGGCATCTCTGCCCTGTTGTTGGCCCTCCAGAGGAACTGGTTGGCCACTGTGTGAAGCAGGATGCTGGATGAGATGGACCCTCACTGGTCTGATCCAGCAGGGCTCTTCTGATGTTCTCATGAAGGTCTCGGCCTCTCTGCCCTGTTGTTGGCCCTCCAGAGGAACTGGTTGGCCACTGTGTGAAGCAGGATGCTGGATGAGATGGACCCTCACTGGTCTGATCCAGCAGGGCTCTTCTGATGTTCTCATGAAGGTCTCGGCCTCTCTGCCCTGTTGTTGGCCCTCCAGAGGAACTGGTTGGGCACTGTGTGAAACAGGATGCTGGATGAGATGGACCCTCACTGGTCTGATCCAGCAGGGCTCTTCTGATGTTCTCATGAAGGTCTCGGCCTCTCTGCCCTGTTGTTGGCCCTCCAGAGGAACTGGTTGGGCACTGTGTGAAGCAGGATGCTGGATGAGATGGACCCTCATTGGTCTGATCCAGCAGGGCTCTTCTGATGTTCTCATGAAGGTCTCGGCCTCTCTGCCCTGTTGTTGGCCCTCCAGAGGAACTGGTTGGCCACTGTGTGAGACAGGATGCTGGACTAGGTGGACCACAAGTCTGTTCCAGCCAAGTTCTTCTTATATTCTTAACCCTTCTAAGTGTATTAAAGTCAGAGGATTTAGAAAGGTATATCTCTACACAGGATTTCACTGCAGATGTCTTGCATCTTTCCTTGGGAAATTAATTCTGAAGTACGGCACATTTTTAACCATGCAGAAAGACAGTTCCAGGAAACAAGGCATGCTTGGAATACATCTCACTGTCACTTTGGTGGGCGTACGAGAGGTGGTGCGTGCTTTTGTACACTGCGTCTGCAGACAAGCTCCAGAAGCACACGGTGGAAATCAAGAACAATTAAGAGAAATGGTTTTAATGCTTTGACACCAATGCAATTCTGGACCCTTGGGAAGACCCTTTCCGCAAGAATCGGGCCTAGGTTGTCCCCCGCCGCATTCTTGAGAGACATTACACAACATCCATTATCACGTGTGCCAAATATTTTTCACACACCTCCTCAAATTTGGGACCCTGGAGCAGAAATCCATTTCTCTGTTTCCACCGCTCTGCCGACAGATAGATCATTTCCACAAGCCCTTCTCTGTATAAAGTTTAAGGGCTGGGGGGGGGGGGAGTCAGAATGCATGTTGAGCCCTCCTGTCTCCACTAGGGGATGCCAATGTACAAGGAAACAATTGGCTAATCCCAGCTGTAGGTTTTCTGAAGGGTGGGGGGGTAAATTTATGTGCTGGATCACAGCACTGTGCTTTGGGACTGAGGGAGTGTGTCTGTATGTGTGTGTGTGTCTGTGTGTGTATGCGTGTGTCTGGGGCCGGCAACGTTGTCACTTTATGAGCAGCAGAGAAGCCGGGGAGCAGGTGAAAAATTTATCTATCGGTGCGCTTCAAAAAAACATGAAGGCGATGTTGCCAGGGGGGCCTCTGCTGAAATAGGGAGGATGAAAATGGGAGGGGGAGCAAAAGAGGGGGAGAGAAAGAACACAGCAAGGAGATCAGAGGGGTTTTTGATGTGGCGATCCCCCTGGACAGCCAGAGCTTGCCTAGGCTACTGGGAGTACAGCGTGTTCTTTAGATGTACACAAAATTGTGTAACCACGCTCTTTCCTTTAGGACACAGCTCTGCACCCCCATAACTGAGCTCTCTATTATTGCCGGTCTTCAAAGCAAAGCAGGCTTCAATCTTCTGGGCAGAGAGCCCTGGATGCTGAGGACCTGTTGCTGGCAGAGAGAGCCCGTGGGAAGTTCCCATAACCCTGTTATTGGCGCTGCAACTCCACCCCCCCCCAAAGAAGCCAGGTGTTACCATGGCAACGCAGCAACACATTAGCAAACATTAGTGTCAGGTAACTTAACGGGTGAGGATGGATAGGCGGCCCAGCCACACCCAGCGAAAGAGAGAGAGTGTGCGACACACACACACACAAACAGAGGCAGACGCATGTAGGGAAGGAGACGTCTGCGCACAGCACACTGCTTATGTATGTAAACTGCGGGAGACGCACGATCCCCGGTGGCGTGGTAGAGGCACAGAAAGGTAACCAAGTAGCAACATCGAATCATGCAAATGTCAAGGTACGGGGGCTCCCGAGCGCATAACCATGCACAACTGCACAGCCAGCGCCTGTGTACAAAGCAGGGTTCCACATCCGCACGGAATTATTGGCTTGCATATATAGACCGCTGAGACCATCACGCACAACTGCACACGCAGAACGGAGCATTCATTTGCATGCGGCCGCGGCCGTAAACAAACATGCTCAGCTGCACAAACATGCTAAGCCGGGCACGTCGAGGCCGCGCGCGCACAGAGGCATCTGAGATTGGAAACACAGTGTTCGCACATCCACAAAGCAGAACTACCGATAGAGACCCTGGCCTGAACCCGAGACGGAATCGCGAACATGCCGAACCAAAAAAGCGTACTAACGGATGTCTTATCACCTGTCGACGCACCGAGCGAACGTTCTTATGATGAACTTTATTGCTTGAACACAAGGACACATGCATTTGCTTTATACTGAATCAGCCCCTTGGGTCCATCAAGGTCAGTATCGCCTGCTCAGACTGGCAGTGGCTGTCCAGGGGTCTCAGGTAGTGGTCCTTGTCACCTTACCTACTTGCCTGGTCCTTTGAACTGGAAATGCTGGGGATTGAACCCCCGACCTTCTGCATGCCGAGCAGATGCTCTACCACTGAGCCATGGCCCTTCCCGTGAATGGAACTCTCACAGATAGCTGCCTTATACTGAATCAGACCCTTGGTCCCAGCAAGGTCAGGATTGTCAGACTGGCATTGGCCCTCCAGGATCCCAGGCTGAGGTCTTTCACATCACCTACTGCCTGGTCCTTTTAACTGGAGACGCCGGGGATTGAACCTGGGACCTTCTGCATGCCGAGCAGAGGCTTTTCCACTGAGCCACAGCCCCTCCCCAACACATGAAACGGTCTTATACTGAATCAGATCCTTGGTCCAGCAAGGTCAGGATTGTCAACTCAGATTGGCAGCAGCTCTCCAGGGCCTAATGTGGAGGTCTTTCACATCACCTACTGCCCGGTCCTTTTTAACTGGAGATGCTGGGGACTGAACCTGGGACCTTCTGCAAGCCAAGCAGAGGCTCTGTCACCAAGCCACAAGGTTCTCCCATTTGTACCCAATTTGTTCCTCATGGTTCAGGGTGGCTGACGTTAAAACTATACATAATCTCAAGAAAACCCTGTGAACCCCCTCACGCAAGAAGATGCCCACAGCAGAAACCCTGTTAAAAGCCCAAGCAAACAGAACGGTCTTACAGCACTGCCTAAAAACTTCCAGGGAGTCCCTTCTACAAGGCGGGGTGGACTCTGGAAAAGAAACTGGGTTGGGTATGCAATGTGTGGGCCACGTTAAGTGTAGGAACAACCAGAAGGTGGCAGCCAGAGGTTGCAGCTGGCACATGGGAATACATGGAGAGAGAGAGAGAGAGAGAGAGAGAGAGAGAGAGAGAGAGAGAGAGAGAGAGAGAGAGAGAATCCTTCTGTGGTGTATCCACAGGGAAACATGGACGCAGGACTACCATGTGCTCGGACTGGTTCTGACCGGTCCGCCATGCGGCCAGGCTAGGGCTTGAGCTTCGTGTCTTTAGACAATAGACTGTAGGCTCCTTGCGTTCCTCCAATTCGAGGAGCCCGGGGTAACTCAATTAACTGTAAATAGCAAATCACAGGTGTTGTGTGTGTTTGGGGTGTGAGCTCACTGGGGATAAAAAGCCGGCCTGCGAGCCGGCTTAGTTGTCTTGTTCCTGATCTAAATAAAGTATGTGAGAGCTGAAATCACTAGTCCATCTCAGTACTTTTCACCTTCAAACCCAAGACCCACTGGGAGACATTATTTCCATGTCCATAACCCAGAGATACGGGTTCATAAAATGCTCAGAGCAAATGCAGCATATCACAAGATGAGTCCCTTCCTTCCAAACCTAGGATTCAGGGTGACCCTGCCCAGGCGCACCAATGTGCACACACGGTCCCTGAGCAAACGCACATAGGTCAATCCCACTCTTGCCTGTTAGCATTCGTAAGGAGAGAATGAGTAAACTTCCTTTTGTGTTAAAAGGGAGTGTGGCTGTGGTCACACCCACGGAATGATCCCCCTTTCAATGCACTTTCGAATCGGACTTTGCCAGTTCCCTCGGTCAAAATCCAGTTGGAAAGTGCCTTGAAAGTGGATCGAAAGTGGCTTATTTTGTGTGCGTGACCGCAGCCTGTGGCTGTTTCAGGTGCGGCATGCAGCAAGTGGAGAAGCCATTGCTGGGGGGTCTGGTGGCCGGCACATCCCCTTCAAGAATGTGGAAGCCAGGATATCCCCAAAAGTGTTCCTCGTGCAAGAGGCAAGCATTAGCCCAGAAGAATGTTCGATGAGTCTAATGTTTGGTGAGTCTAGGGTTGCCAGGTGCCCCCCTGGCCACTGGGAGGGTAGGGTTGACAGATTCAGGTTGAGAAATTCCTGGAGATTTTTTGGGGGGAGCCTGGGGAGGACCGGGACCTCAGTGGGGGTACAAGGCCATACAGCCCACCCTCCAAAGCAGCCATTCTTCTCCAGGGAAACTGATCACTGTAGTGTGGAGATGAGCTGTAATTCCAGGGGACCCCCAGGTCCCTCCTGGAGGCTGGCATCCCTCGTTTCAGTCTTTTTCTCTTGGAAACAGCAGACCTTTCTGAAGCTAGACCACCAGTTGCTTCCGAAACTCCTCTCTGAAAACATTTGGCCATGTCACCAGGTGCCTGGTGAGAAAAGGTGGCTCTTAGAGATAAAGAAGAATGCTAAGACCTCTTTGGTTTCACACAGTCATAGAATCATAGAATGTTAGAGTTGGAAGGGACCTTGCAGGTCATCTAGTCCAACCCCCTGCACTCTGCAGGAGCATAGCTGAAAGATAGCCCTACAACATACCCGAAAGGTGGTCGTTCAGCCTCCGCTTGTAAACATCCAGCGAAGGAGCATCCACCACCTCCCGAGGCAGACTGTTCCACTGCTCAACCACTCTTACAGTTAGAAAGTTTCTCCTGATATCTAGCCGGTAAGGACTCCCTCATAATTTCCACCCATTAGATCTAGTCTTGCAGTCCGGAGCAAGAGAGAATAGATCTGCTCCATCTTCTACATGACAGCCCTGCAAATACTTGAAGACGGCAATCATGTCCCCTCTAAGCCTCTAAGCCTTCTCCTTCCCAGGCTAAACATACCCAACTCTTTCAGCCTTTCAGTCTTTTGGACCATGGCTAGGGGTATCAGTTCCTGGATGAGAAATACCTGGAGATTTGGGGTGGGTGGGGCCTGGGGAGGGCGTGGTTTGGGAAGGGGAGGGGCCTCAGTGTGGTATAATGCCGTGGACTAGATGACCCGCATTTTCTCCAGGGGAACTGATCTCTACTGTATGGGTGTCAGCTGTAATTCTCAGAGATCTTGCGGTCCCAGCTGGTGTCTGGAAACCTTTGCGTGTCATCGGCCTGGCCTGGATAGCCCCAGCAAGCCTGATCTCAGCAGGTCTCACTCAGAAGCTAAGCAGGGCTGACTCTGGCAAGTACTTGGATGGGAGACCTCCTTGGAATGCCAGAGGCGGGAGCAGGCTTTATTCGGCCACCTCTCTGAATATCCTCCAGGCCCCCAGTAGGGGTCAGTCACCAGAGGTTTCCATAAATTCCAGGTACGCACATACACATAACATAAAAAACCATATATATATATATATGTGTGTGTGTGTGGATGGATGGATGGATGGATGGATGGATGGATGGATGGATGGATGGATGGATGGAAGGAAGGAAGGAAGGATGGATAGATAGATAGATAGATAGATAGATAGATAGATAGATAGATAGATAGATAGATAGATAGATAGATAGATAGATTGATTGATAGATAATTGTGTGTCATCAACTCACAACAGACGCATGGCCACCTCAGGACCATGGACTTTCCAAGTCAGCTTTGCCATTACCTTCCTCTGCAAGAGATGAACAGAAGTGGCTTGCCTTGCCTGCCTCTGCCTAGCAACCCTGGACTTCCTTGGTTGTCTCCCATCCAAGGACTGATCAGGACAGACCCCGCTTGGCTTCCAAAGTCAGATGAGACTGGGATAGCCTGGGCCACCCAGGAGAAGGCCAGAGACAAGCAGAGGTGGTTTGCTACTGTTGGTTCTGCGTAGCGACCCCTGTCTTCCCTGGTGATTTCCCAGCCAAGTACGAACTGTGCCCGACCCCGCTTAGCTTCTCAGCTCTGAGGAGATCAGGCAACACTGGGCTTGCTTATTAGAAGACAGTTACATTTTGGTGCCCCCAATGTGTGCATATTCCATGTCAAACACTATAATTTCCAAAATCCATTATATACTAGGATCAGAGTCCCAGAGCAAGAAAACGGTCCAGAGAGGATGCATTCTAGCAAGAGAGCCAAATCACATGTAATGCTCAGGATACATCATTAGCTGGAAACTCCATGAATGCATATGATGCTGCTTTATACTGAGTCAGGCCCTTGGTCTACCAAGGTCGGTATTGTCCACTTTGACTGGCAGCGGCTCTCCGGGGTCTCAGGTAGAGGTTTTTCACATCACCTCCAACCTGATCCTTTTAACTGGAGGTGCCGGAGATTTAACCAGGGGCCATCTACATGCAAAGTAGAAGCTCTATCACTGAGCCACAGCCCCTCTTCAAAAATGTCGCCATTAGGAGGGGGGAGGGAGACCTGATAAGGGGCTTATTCTTTCTCTCCATTCTCTCCACCAGACTGGAGAGCAAGTTTGGTATAGTGGTTAAGAGCATGGACTCTGGGGGAAGCAGGCTTTATTCCCCACTCCTCCACATGCAGCTGCTGGTGTGACTTTGGGTCAGTCACAAGTTCTTTCAGAGCTGTTCTCTCAGGAGCAATCCTCGAAAGAGCTCTCTCAGCCCCACCCTACCTCACAGGGTGTCTGTTGTGGGGAGGGGGAGGGAAAGGAATTTGTAAGCTGCTCTGAGACTCCTTCGGGTAGTGAAGGATGGGGTATAAACCCAATCTCCTCCTCCTCCTCCTCCTCCTCCTCCTCCTCCTCTTCTTCTTCTTCTTCTTCCCCCCAGGCTGGAAAAGGTTCCAAGTTCAAAAGTTCTTTAAGCCTCAGGAAAGGACAGGACTTCAGCAGCTGGTAGGTGAGGGCGCATTTCCAATTTGGGAAATGTTGCGTGTTGGGAGAAGAATTAAACTCTGCCCTTCCGGCATGGCATCTCAGACCAGTTTCAATCCTTCAGCACCTTTTCCAGCTTGGATATACATCACAGAACTCAAAAATTGATCCCTGATATCACGCATGGTTTGTCCCTCAAGAGTCAGGTACACTCCAACACTCAGGGCACAGTCAGAAGCAAAGTATCTTCCGTGTATATTACAATATAAAAGAGCAAGAGTCCAGGAGCACCTTACAGAGTAATAAGCAGGGCTATTTTGGGGCGGGAACGCACAGGAATGGCGTTCTGGCTGGCTCCTGAGTTGGCCACACCCAGCAGGAACTCATTAGCATAACAGGCCACACCCAACAGCAGAAACTCTTTGGGATCGGCCACATTAGGGGTGTGTGGCCTGACATACAAAGGAGTTCCTGCTCCAAAAACAGCCCTGGGTTTCGACAATAAACAAGGTAAACAGAATAAGCAGCAAAAGGTGGGTGTGGCTGGATGATCACACTTCTGGTAACATGGGGGTGTGGCCTAATATGCTAATGATTTTCTGCTGTTGGGTGTGGCTTATTGTGCTAATGAGTTCCTGCTGGGCTTTTTCTACAAAAAAAAGCCCTGGTAATAAGATTTATGGCAGGGTGGGAGCTCTTGTGAGTCACGGCTCACTTCTCCAGGTACCTGCCACAAATTGTGTGAGTCTTTAAGGCGCTCCCGGACTCTTGCTGTTTTGTACTGCTACAGGCAGGCTAACGCGGCGACCCGTCTTGATCTATCTTCACGTCTATTCCAATCCCGCCTCTAATTCTTTACTTAAAAGATGGATTATATACCGGCTTGCAACAATTATGTAAAACAGAGCAAGCCCTCAATAAAACATGAGCGCAAATAATACATGAGTTAAAGTAGCCATCCATTTCTCCGACTGTGCTCCCCCTCCATTTTTGAAAGCAACGTCTGAAGAAGTGAGCCGGTGACTCACAAAAGCTCCCACCCTGCTGCCACGTATTTGGTTATTCTTTCAGGTGCTAGTTGACTCTTGCCCTTTTCGACTGCTACAGACCCATCTCGATCTAAAAGCAACAACAATGACCCTTATGGAGTTCTGTCCTATGTTGGGGTTGTCAGATCCAGGTTGGGAAACATCTAGAGATTGGAGGATGGAGCCTGGGGAGGACTAGGACTTCACCGGAGTACAATGCCATAGAGTCCATCCTCCAAATTAATTTTTTTTTCCAGGGGAACTGATCTCTGTGGGCTGGAAACGAGCTGTAATTCTGGGGGGGTCTCCAGATCCTATCTGGAGGCTGACATCCCTGGGCCCTATGCAGTGGAACTGGGGAAAATGTTTAAGTTCTTTAATACTATTGCAACATTTTCTCTCTAGATGCTTATAATTTTGCCTGATATAGACCCTTCTTGGGTAAGATATGTGCCTGGCAGATTCCATCTGGTAGAAAATTTATATACACACACACACACACACAAAATACCCTCAAAAATGATAATGAATGAATATGAAGTCATTCAGTACTAGCTAAGAGCCAGTCTGGTGTAGTGGTTGTGCGGGGACTCTAATCTAGGAGAACCGGGTTTGACTCCCCACTCCTCCACTTGCAGCTGCTGGATGACCTTGGGCAAGCCATAGTTCTGTCAGAGCTGTTCTGGAAAGAGCTATCTCCGCCCCACCTACCTCACAGGGTGTCTGTTGAGGGTAGGGGAAGGGAAAGGAGTTTGTAAGCTGCTCTGAGACTCCGAGCGAAGGGCGGGGTATAAATCCCTCTCCTTCTAATGGGAAATTGCTGCATTTTTTTATTTCAGGGAGGAGGTATGGTTGCCAACCAGCCTAACGTGGGGAAAAGGTAATTCACACCAAGCTTGGTACAGATTCTCACTTACTTCCCCCTCTGAATTTCCAAGGCCTTCATCCCTAATACAAGGTATTGCATGACTATTTGTTTTTGGAATTTTCCTGGGGATCTTAGATCTTTCTATTCCCTAAACTCCCAGATAGGGTCGCCAACTCAGGGGTGGAAATACCTGGAGATTTGAGCTTGGAGCCAGGGGAGTGGGGGGTTTAGGGGGTTTAGGAAGGGGAGGGACTTTGGCAGGGTAATAATGCCACACAGTCCGCCTTCCAAGCAGCCATCTTCTCCAGGGGAAGTGGAATAAATGTTTTAGATCAATAAACAAACAAGCAGTTTATGTAGTCTGGAGGAGATTGGTTGTAATGTTGCAAGTTCTCCAGCCCCAGCCTGGAGGCTGGCAAACCTGTTCCCAGAATATCTAGCAAGGGCACTGTTGTGGATCTATGGTCCGGCTTCTAGCCCCGCGACAATGCTCCCTCTAAGCTTGTGAGCCAAAATTCTGCTCTGTGAGCTACTGGCATGGAAGTTGTGAGTGAGCGATTTGGCTGCTGCATAAATTGGTTTGTTCTGGAGCGCCATCCTTCCTGAGCGAAGGCAGAAATGTGTGAGCCAGAGGCTAAAAAAACCGTGAGCTGGCTCACACTAAGTCATCTTAGAAGGAACACGGGTGAGAATTGCTCCCTGCCTGCCTTATTTGGCCTCTCAGAAGCTCTGATGACCCACCAAAGGCTCATTCGCTTTGACAGAAAATGGTGTTAACGCTAAAGGGAGGGGAGTAGAACATTGTCCTCCTTGGCTTCAGGGTCACGGGATCTACAAACACGAGTGGGGTCCAGCTGAGGTGACCTTTCCCGCCGCCGGCGACGAGGTTTCTTACGTCTGTCCCTGCACAAATGCCATTCCCTGCGAGGCCCTTTGAGGCGCCGCACATAACAAACCAAAGAGCCACTAAAAATGTTCTGAATTCACTTTGTGTGAGGGCTCACTAAGCTTTTTTTGTCTGCTGTAGCATGTAGCCATGACACTTGCGCAGACCTCCTAGGCCTCAGAACAGAGGTCACTGAGAATGAGACGACAGCCCCTTTCACATTACCGTTCTGAACTGGATGTTATCCATTCAGAGTAAAGTGATACAGGAATGGAGGCTTCATACAGCAGATTTCATTCTGTTATTAAGCCATAGGGTTGCCATTTCCCCAAATTTTTCCCGCTTTCAGGGCCCCCAATCCGCCGCTGGACAACTGGCTGGTGGGGGGAGCTCTGCCTCCAAAGAGCCCAATCATGCTTGATGTGCCTGGTGCAATGATGTGATGGTGATGTCATCACACCAGGCACGTCATGCGGGGGACGCTCTAGCATTTGGGTAAAAACTCTATGGTGACCATAGATTTTATTACCCAAATGCTAGAGCATCCCCTGAATGACATGCCTGGCGTAATGACATCACTGCTGGGTGACGTCATTGTGGTGCGCACATTTTGTACATAGTAGAAGACCCTGGGAGCCAGGCTGGAGCCCCCTACTGGGAAAACAGTATGACCTGGCAACCCTAATGAGCCGTCTCTGAAATAATCTGGCCATTTCAAACAGCACCATGTCCCCCCCCCCTTTTCTATCGTGCTATCTTCCTTGAACTTTTAAAAAACGTTCTAAGCTGAGTGCTCTAGCGCTAGACCAATATAGCACTTCAGTGCTACAGCAGCACCATTGAGATGCCTTGGCAATGTATTGCAATGGTGCCAAGGCATTTTTTAAAAAAATTGTACTTAATTGTACTTAACAATTAATAAAGTACACAAAAAAGAGCAATCCAAAAATAAAACTATTATAACATTATTGACCGGTAGGCACTCCCAGAGAACCTAGGTTAAACCTAAATTTTCATACAATTTTAATACACCCACAAAACAACTCATATTGACACATGTTTGCAATAGCCTTTCAATTTTAACCAGATTCTAACATCATTTCTACAAAAACTTCATTGTGTTTCAGAAAACCTAGCTTCCAGATTTCATCATAATCACAGGGTGAAAAAGACAACTGGGAACTAACAAAGAAAGAATTGTTTACTCTTTTCCCCATGATATAAACATCCCAAAGTTTGGCATCTATGGAAGTCCCGTTTGGGTTTCTCCAATTTGCAGCAATCACCTGTCATGCAGCTGCAATCAGTATTAAGACCAAGGAAAGTTGACTCTTTTCCATTGAATAATCCAGTCATAGGTCAAAAATAAAAAGATCTGGAGACATGACAAGAGAAATGTCTACCATTTGTGAGATCTTACCAGCGACTGTGCCCCAAAAGGATTGGATCACTGGACAAGACCACCATAGATGTAAGGGGGAGCCTTGTTGATCACACCCTTTCCAGCAAAGTGGGCTGTAAGAGAATCTAACTTCATTAAGTTTGATTGGGCACAAGCACCAATTAGAGAGTGTCTTATAAAATTGAAGCTTAAGAAGAAGAAGAGGAGGAGGAGGAGGAGATTGGATTTATACCCTGCCCTTTACTACCCAAGGGAGTCTCAGAGAGGCTTACAAACTCCTTTCCATTCCCTTCCCCATAAAAGACACCCTATGAAGTAGGTGGGGCTGAGAGAGCTCTGACAGAAACTGCTCTTTTTCAAGAACAGCTGTGCCAGATCTATGGCTTGTCCAAGGTCATCCAGCAGGTGCAAGTGAAGTAGGGAATCAAACCCGGTTCTCCCAGATTAGAGTCCGCACACTTAACCACTACACCAAACTGGCTCTGAATGATACAGGATTTGTTAGAAGAGGAGTTCCATATTGTGCCATACTTCAGGAGCTAAAGTCCGTTTTAATTCTTTCTCCCAAATCTTAGTATAAGTAGGGGGTTTGTTGTTTATTGTATCTTGGAGGTTCTTATAAATTTTAGACAGTAGACCTTTGGTTTTTGCCTCTGCATTCCTGAGAATTTCTTCAAACCTTGTTAATGGCTGAAGAAGGTTACCGTCTTTTTTTTAACTGCATTATTAAATGTTGGATTTGAGAGTACTGAAACCAATTAATCTGATGGCCCAATTTGTCCTCCACCATATTTTTTAGAAATGATACTGCCATTCAATATCCAGGCACAAGGCCTATCTAAACCAGTCCTCATCCATTCCTGGCATCTAAAGGGTTCCCAACCAGGCGGAAACCACTGTTGATTTAAAATAGTTGATATGCATCCGTCCCAAGGCATCTCAGGGGTTCCACTGCAGCACTGAAGTGTTCGAGGAAGATTGAGTGGTGAAAAGGGGCATGGGCGTGTGTGGGGGAAGCGTGGCACTATTGAAAGGCGCTGCGGACATTTTAAGCAGCCCCACTACAGGAGATTCAGAAATGCAAAGATGAAGTGAAAACAGACGACAGCGGTTTACCTCAAGAACGGCTCAGGCACGCTTTGCTAACTGGACGCAAGCAGCTTTGAATGAAAAGGTAAATAGAATCCTTTAGCAGCCGGGTGCTCGAACGGTTTTTACCAAAATGGATTACAAAGGCTGACTGAAAAGGCCCCCCTCCTAGTCTGAGCCGATCAGACTCAGTAGAGACTTCCCCTTTACCCCCATGGTCATGTTTTCCTTCACTCACAGTCCAGGAATGAGAAAGACAGGTATTAAATGAACAGCATTTCTGCCGTAGTTAAGGTGGGTCGCTCTGGCTTAGGGAAAACCCAGAGATTTTGGGGGTGGAGCATAGAAAGACAGGTTTTGGGGAGGGGAGGCACCTCAGCAGGGTAGGATGCCATCAAGTCCGCCTCCAAAGCAGCCATTTTCTCCAGGGGATCCAGGGCTATTTTGGGCAGGAATGCACAGGAACAGAGTTCCGGCTGGCTCCTGAGTCAGCCACGCCCAGCAGGAACTCATCAGCATAACAGGCCACACCCAACAGCAGAAACGCATTAGGATTGGCTACACTAGGGGTGTGTGGCCTAACATGCAAAGGAGTTCCTGCTACCAAAAAAGCCCTGGCGTTTGAAAACAAACAAGGTAAACAGAATAAGAAGCAAAAGGTGGGTGTAGCTGGATGACCACACTTCTGGAAACATGGGGTGTGTGGCCTAATATGCTGAGTTTCTGCTGCTGGGTGTGGCCTGATATGCTAATGAGTTCCTGCTGGGCTTTTTCTACAAAAATAGCCCTGAGGGGATCTGATCTCTCTCGTTCGGAGCTCAGCGGCGATAGTGGGAGATTCTGGCAACCTTAGCTGTAGTGGTCAGCATGGAGGACCGAGATCCAGGCGCACCAGGTCCAAATCCCTCCTCCGCCGTGGAAGTTTGCTGGGTGTCCTCAGGCCAGTCACTCTCCCTCAGCCTGAACTACCTCGTAGGGTTGCTGTGTGTGGCTAAAACGGAGGCGCTGAGAACAATGCGGTCAGTCACTTTGGGACCCACGGCGGGGGGGGGCGGGGCGGAGTGGGCTGTGTAGACATAAATAAATAAAGCGGCCAGGCCCGGCTAGCTGCCTTCTTTGAGCGGGCCTGACCCATTTCCAAGTGAGGCCTCAGAGACACGAATGAAAAATCGGTGATTACCTCATAAGCAACTGCAGCTGTGTTCTTAATTTAGTGGCTATGAATTATTAGAATGAATTTAATAAGAAGAAATGACAGGTATCCAGGATTGCCAAGAGGGTTGGCCGGCGACAGACTGGGTCACCCAAAAGTGGGGGGGACCCCGCCCCCGGGGTAGGCAATGCCTGTTGCCAATCTCCAGGTGGTGACTGGAGATCTCCCACTATTACAACTAAAAGGAGGGGACTTAGTTCGGTTCCGCGGGGCCCGTAAGGCAGAGATGATCCACCAGGTCTACGGCTGAGGACAGCGACAGTCTTCATTCAGCCTGGCCTTTCTTCCTTTCTCTCCCCCCCTTGGGGTAAGAATAAATCTGGTTTTCAGAGGCCGTCGGAGATGGTTATTTGCACCCGTTTTGTTGTTTTTAACTTGTTTCAAATGCGCCTATGATTGTACCTCTTTGAATGCTGTACACCGCAGTGAGCTCCAAGTAGAGGGAAGGGCGGTTTAGAAATCGAATAGATAAATTCAGGGCCCTTTTTGTAGCAGGGACTCCTTTGCATATTAGGCCACAGACCTCTGACGTAGCCAATCCTCCAAGAGCTTACGGAGCTCTTCTTACAGGAGCCGCTGTAAGCTCTTGGAGGATTGGCTACATCAGGGGTGTGTGGCCTAATATGCAATGGAGTTCCTGCTACAAAAAGAGCCCTGGATAAATTAATACATAAATAAAACTGATCCCCAGGCAGCAGAGATCGGTTCACCTGGAGAAAAATGGCTGCTTTGGAAGGCGGACTCTATGGCGCTGTCCCCCTCTGAAGTCCCTCCCTCCCCCAAGCCCCGCCCTCCTCAGGCTCCACCCCCCAAATCTCCAGGTATTTCCCAACCCAGAGCTGGCAGCTTGACATGTATTGTACCACTCCACTGAGCAAGATCTGAAGCTTCCCGCCCTGGATTAAGTGGCTGTCCTTCCAGTAGAAGGGCCACATCATTTGGATGGGGTCTCTTCCGACTGAAAGGATGTCCTCTAGATTAAAACAGCATACATGGCAACAATGCTCCCTCTAAGCTGTGGAATCTTGTGAACAAAAATTCTACTTTGTGAGCTACCGGCATTAAAGTTGTGATCGAGCGATTTGGCTGCTGCATAAATTAGTTTGCTCTGGAGCCATCCCCTTCCTGAGCGAAGGCAAAAATGTGCAAGAAGCTAAGAAACTGTGAGCTAGCTCACACTTACTCAGCTTAGAGGGAACCCTGCATGCAAATATTTCTGGATTTAAATGATGCCTTCCTTAACACTTGTCCTTTATAAGCACACTGTCAGGCTCACAGTCATAATAGCTATTGTGGGAATTATCTTTCAGGATTGTTTTCGCATAACAACTGGGGTTGCCAACCGGCCTGGAGAGATATGTTCTGTCTCTTTAGCTTGCTGGGATATGATTTACCACATCATAATGCTTTTACTCTCGCGCCCTAAGAAGTTTCATATATTATTTCTGCTTATTTCCATATACTAAGCCTCTATCAAAAGGCAATGCCATTTTTCTCCAGGACTGTTGGCAACCCGTATCCATAATCAAGTAATATCCACTCTGAGTAGGGGAGTCCTTTGGGTGGGCAGAGCTGGGTGGGTCAGATGGGCAGACTTGGGAGCACTGCCCTTTGAAGGAGTGGGCATCAGATGCCATCGATTCTTTCAAACCAGAAATGTTCTAAATGCCGTGTTAAAATGAAACGACGACGTCATAGCCTTAATAAGCCTGTTCTAAAAAAAACTTCTTCGGCGGAACGAATTGGTGCCCCAGTTGGAGGGGGCATGCCCTGGCCCTCCCCGAAGACTAATTAACATGGAATTCACTGCCGCAGGAAGTGGTGGCAGCTACAAGCATGGACGGCTTCAAGAGGGGATTGGATAAACATATGGAGCAGAAGTCCATCAGTGGCTATTAGCCACAAGGTACTATAGATGGAATACTATCATGTCTGGGGCAGGGATGCTCTGCATTCTTGGTGCTGGGAGGGGCAAGAGTGGGGGAGCTTCTATTGTCCTGGCCCCACTGGTGGACCTCCTGATGGCACCTGGTGTTTTTGGCCACTGTGTGCTGCCAGGCTTCTGGGTTGGTTGGTTACCAGTACGGACTAGCTGTGGCACAAGAATTGCCTCACTGGATCAGATCGAAGACCCACGCAAGTCTCCAACAAGCAGCCAGCTCTCGATACTCTGAAGCCATGCTTCCCTCTAAGCTGTGGAGTCCTGTGAGCAAAAATTCTCCTTTCTGAGCTACCGGCATTAAAGTTGCGAGCAGAGCGATTTGGCTCCTGCATCGATTAGTTTGTTTCTGGAGTCCTCCTTCCAGAGCAAAGGTAAAAATGTGTGAGCTGGAGGCTAAAAACTGTGAGCTGGCTCACACTGACTCAGCTTAGAGGGAACACTGCTCCTAAGAAACTTATCTGACCAAGGAAGCTTTGACTCTCGAAAGCTCACCCCCTCCTTCAAATCTTGTAGGTCTCTACAGTGCCCCTGGACTCAGGTCTGTCTTTTCTATGGCAGACCAACACAGCACCCCTCCTGAAACTAAGAAGCTTACAATATGCAAACCTGCTGACAAATCTTCCCTGGTCATCTGGCAATAAGGGGTACGATGCCTTGGACCACACAGGAAATCCATTCTTTGCTCTCTCACAGCTAACAGCCCTCAACAGCCCTGTCTCCCATTTTCTCACCTTCAACAGAATACCTGGAGGCCGTCACAACACCTTGCAGCAAGGAACTCCACAAGTTAATCACGCAGTACATAAGAACTTAAGAACATAAGAGAAGCCAATGTTGAATCAGGCCAATGGCCCATCTAGTCCAACACTCTGTCACACAGCGGCCAAAAATACCAGGTGCCATCAGGAGTCCAGCAGTGGGGGCAGGACACTAGGATACATGGTCCTAAACTGATGGTTGAATCATTTCATCGGCTCATGCTGGCCATGTGACCATGGAGAAGGCTTCAGACAGCGCTGGCTCTTCGGTTTGGAAACGGAGATGAGCGCCGCCCCCTAGCGTCGGATTCGACTGGCTTTCGAACAAGGGGAACCTTTACTTTTACTGAACACGTGAAGCTTGCCTTCTGCCAAGCCAGACCTGTGGCCGATAGAGGTCAGTCTTGCCTGCTCTGACTGGCAGCAGCTTTCGAGGATCCCAGGCAGAGGTCTCCCACCTCACCCACTACCTGATCTTTTAAAGTGGACCTGTCAGTGGGCATGCAAAGCAGGTTCTCTCCCGCTGGGCCACGGCTTCACGACATTAGAATTGGGATGGCCCATTCACATACTGCCTTGACCTGGGTGACCCAGGCTCGCCTGATCTTGTGAGATCTCAGAAAGAAACCAAGCAAGGTCAACTCTAGTTAGCGCTTGAAAGGGAGACCACCAAGGAAGTCCAAGATTGCTACGCAGAGGCAGGCAATGGCAAATCACTGGGTGACGTGATCGAGGTTTATAAGATTATGCATGGGATGGAGCAGGTTGAGAAAGAAGTACTTTTCTCCCTTTCTCACAATACAAGAACTCGTGGGCACTCCATGAAATTGCTGAGCAGTCGGGTTAGAACAGATAAAAGGAAGTCCTTCTTCACCCAAAGAGTGATTAACACATGGAATTCACTGCCACAGGAGGTGGTGGCGGCTACAAGCATGGACAGTTTCAAGTGGGAATTGGATAAACATATGGAGCAGAGGTCCATCAGTGGCTATTAGCCACAAGGTACAGATAGGAACTCTCAGTCTGGGGCAGGTGATGCACTCTATTCTTGGTGCTGGAGGGGGCAGCAGTGGGAGGGCTTCTAGTGTCCTGGCCCCACTGCTGGACCTCCTGATGGCACCTGGTATTTTTGGCCACTGTGTGACAGAGTGTTGGACTGCATGGCCCATTGGCCTGATCCAACATTGGCTTCTCTTATGTTCTTATGTTCACCTGTTTGTCTCTGCCCTGACCTGGATGGCCCAGGCGAGCCCCAATCTCATTAGATCTCAGAAGCTAAACAGGGACAGCCCTGGTTAGTATTTGGATGGGAGACCACCAAAGAAGTCTGGGGTTGCTATGCAGAGGCAGGCGATGGCAATCTACCTCTGTTCATCTCTCGCTTCCAAAACCATACAGAGTTGCGATCAAGGGGCCCGATGACACTTTCCACCACCACCATTCACACACACACACACACACACACACACACACATACCAGTCCAGCCTTGATCTTGCAGGTGTCAAAGAGATAGACATAAGCAAGCATGTTAATCAGCCCCTTGTGTTATGAGTGAGAGAGAGAAGGGAAGGGAAGGGAAGGGAAGAGGAGAGGAGAGAAGAGGAGAGGAGAGGAGAGGAGAGAGGAGAGGAGAGGAGAAGAGAGAGGAGAGGAGAGGAGAGGAGAGGAGAGGAGAAGAAGAGAAGAGAAGAGAAGAGAGCCGGAATAATTGATTCACTCCATACCGTTCCTCATTTTTACAAACTGCTCTCATTTCATGTCCTAAAAAGCCCCAGATTCTGAAGCCTTCCTTCATAAGGAAGATAATTCCGCACTCGCTCTATCTGATGTATTACATAGAAAGGTCCTCGGTTCAATCCCTGGCATTTCCAATTAGAAGGCTCTCAAAGCCGCCGGCACGACAGAACTCCCTTCCCCGCCCGCCATCTGGAACAGCGGCGGCTGCCGGCCCGAGCAAGCGACCGCGAGCCCAGCGGGGCCAACGGTCTGACTCGGGTTGACGTGTGTGTTCATTTTGCTAGTCCGCGGCAAAGGCTTGTTTAACCTCCTGCCATTCTTGGATCCCCGCAGCGCCACTCATTCCCGACTGAAGTGTTTACACGGTTGCCGTGGGCAACTGATGTTTAATCTTGAGCTCTTCGAGAGTGGAGCCGCCGTGTCACATGGGGGAAAGAAAGCAATATGGGTTGGGGAGGAAGTTCAGCGAGCGGGGGGGACAGTGGCGTCGAGTCACAACCAATTTATGGCCGCCCCGTAGGGATTCGAAGGCAAGAGAGGTAACAGAGGCGGTTTGCCATTGCCTGCCTCTGTGTTGCGACCCTGGACTTACCTTGGCGGTCTCCCATCCAAGCAGGGCTTTTTGGGTAGAAAAAGCCCAGAAGGAACTCATTAGCATAATAGGCCATGCCCAACAGCAGGAATTCATTAGCATATTAGGCCACACTCCTGAAGGCACAGCTCATTAGCATATTAAGCCACACGCCCGTGTTGCCAGAAGTGGGGTCATCCAGCCACACCCACCTTTTGCTTCTTATTCTGTTGACCTTGTTTGTTGTCAAAACCCCAGGGCTTTTTTTGGAGGGGGAATTCTTTTGCATGTTAGGCCACACAGCCCTCATGTAGCCAGTCCTCATGAGTTCCTGCCGTTGGGTGTGGCCTGTCATGCTAATGAGTTCCTGCTGGGCGTGGCCAAGTCGGGAGCCAGCCGGAACTCCGTTCCTGTGCCTTCCTGCCCCAAAATAGCCCTGCATCCAAGTACTAACCAGGGCCGACCGGGCTTAGTTTTCAAGATCTGATGAGACTGGGCCAGACTGGGCCGATCCAGGTCAAGGCACAGTGCAATCAGAGGCGGCCTGCCATTGCCTGCCTCTGCGTAGCAACCCTGGACTTCCTTGGCGGTCTCCCATCCAAGCGCTAAACTTAGCTTGTTGCTCACGTTGGGTCCTTGCATCTGTCAAAACATCTTCATCATGCTGTATGGTAATTTACCGCTCACCCTCTAGATAGATGTATGGACCGGTAACTTCCATTTCGATATATCTGAAGAAGTGCGCATGCACACAGATGCTTGTACCGCAAATGAAACTTTGTTGGTCTTAAAGGTGGCCCTGGACCCAAGCTTTGTTCTGCGGGGTGGACCCTGCTCAGCTTGTGAGATCTGATGAGATCGGGCTTGCCTGGGCCACCCAGGACAGGGCAGAGACAAACAGAGGTGGTTTTTGCCATTGCCTGCCTCTGCGTAGGAACCCTGGACTTCTTTGGTGGTCTCCCAACCGATACGAGCTAAATGTGACCCAGCTTTGCTTCCAAGTTCTGACGGGATCGAGCTAGCCTGTGCTATGCAGGTCATGGCAGGGAAAAGCAGAGGTTTGCCATTGTCTGCCTCTGCATAGCACCCAGGACTTCCTTGATGGTCTCCCATCCAGGACTGACCTTGCTTCAGTTTCGCAATCTGATGAGATCGGGCTAGGCTGGGCCACCCAGGACGAGGCAGAGACAGACAGAGAGGGGTTGCCTTTGCCTGCCTCTGCGTAGCAACCCTCAGCTTCCTTGGTGGTCTCCCATCCAAGTACCCACCAGGGCTGCCTGACGCCGCTTCGCTTTTTTTGTTCTGATGAGACTGGGCTAGGCTGGGCCACCCAGGGACAGGGCAGAGGCAGACAGAAGGGGGTTGCCATTGCCTGCCTCTGCCTAGCAACCCTGGGCTTCCTTAGCGGTCTCCCATCCAAGTACTAACCAGGCCCGACCCTGCTTAGCTTCTGCAATCTGAGGAGACTGGGCTAGCCGGAACCATCCAGGCCAGGGCAGTTCAGTTCGTACAGGGCCAAAATCCACCCTGTAGGGGGCAGTACGGGTGCTTGCTGGGACAGCAGGATTCCAGTGGTTCCGTGATCAGAGTAAAACCCTTTAAGGGGAGGACGATCCCCACCCCAGACTCTTGATACAACCCTTCCCCCACAACAGAACACAGTGCAGCCCTTTGTCTTTCTCTTCCTCCAGGCAAACGGCAGGAGAGCATCCCTTCGCTGGTACCAGACAGGGGAAAGAGGCCTGCTGTGGGGAACATGCTTAAGATGGAGGGGAAGAACTCAATCGTCAGCCAACACAGATTCTGTTGCCCCCCCTCGAGGCGGAAACAGCCCCCCCATACGACGGGGAGGGGGAGCCGAAGGTAAGGATGCCATCCTCCGGGTGGGACCTGGGGCCACCCTCTCCCCCCGGAATTACAGCTCATCTCCAGACTGCAGAGATCAGTTTCCCTGGAGAACATAAGAACATAAGAGAAGCCAATGTTGAATCAGGCCAACGGCCCATCTAGTCCAACACTCTGTCACACAGCGGCCAAAAATACCAGGTGCCATCAGGAGGTCCAGCAGTGGGGCCAGGGCACCAGAAGCCCTCCCACTGCTGGAGAATGTGGGTGCTTTGGAGGGTGGGCTCTGTGGCATCGTACCCCACCGAGGTCCCTGCCCTCCCCAGGCTCCATTCCCAAATCTCCAGGGGGTTTCCCCACCTGGAGCTGGCAACCTTACCCCCCAGCCCCTGCTGTTGGCTGGGGGGACATAAGAACATAAGAACATATAAGAGAAGCCAATGTTGAATCAGGCCAATGGCCCATCTAGTCCAACACTCTGTCACACAGCGGCCAAAATATACCAGGTGCCATCAGGAGGTCCAGCAGTGGGGCCAGGGCACCAGAAGCCCTCCCACTGCTGCCCCCTCCAGCACCAAGAACAGAGTGCATCACCTGCCCCAGACTGAGAGTTCCCCTCTATAGCCTGTGGCTAATAGCCACTGATGGACTTCTGCTCCAGATGTTTATCTAATTCCCTCTTGAAACTCTCCATGCTTGTAGCTGCCGCCACCTCCTGTGGCAGTGAATTTGGCAACCCTACAGAGGAAACAAAGAACTCGGGCCGTTCCCAAGTGTAATTGAGCTGATAGCTCACTAAACGTGGACAAGTCTAATATTAATTGCACCCTCAATGAGAAGGAATATTATCCTATCTTGTAGGGATGTATGGAGCAGCTGGGGGTGTGGGGGTGGGCAGTCCCTGATCCCCTGGGTTCCAGGAGGCGTCCGTCGGTATTCTGCAATCCCAAGTGACCTGCAGGCAAATGTCTCCATTCGCTACACCTACAGTGGGTACCCCATGAAAGACTCCCCCAAAGAAATCGCCTTGAAGGGCAGAAGAGAAAGATGTTCTCCGAGTCCCCAAGGGAAGGGTCCAAAAAGGGACTCTGCCCGGGGTGAGGCGGATTCCAGCATTTCCTAAATGCCTCGTCGCACGGCCGGGGAAGCGTCAGGCTGGCTCATGCTAAGCTGCTTCAGAAAATGGTCCGGTGATCTCATCCTCTTTTCGGAGCTTACAATATGCGCTCGTGCAACACTTACACAAATAGAGGCACACGTCGACGGGGGACGGCTCAGAACTGCCATTGCACACTTCCCCGGCTGTCTTTATGTGGGACCGCGGTCACCGGCATCAGCCTTCCAGCCGCTTTCGGAGAGTGCTCTCGACGCTCCCTTAGTTGTGGTGTGGACCTCACGGTGCATTCCTAGACAGAGTCACCCTGCTTTGAGCCCGTGGCCCTCAGTGGGCTTGGACTGGAGCAATTCTGCGTTGGGTGGCACGGTTGGCTCACGGCCAGTGTTCCCTCTAAGCGGAGTCAGCGTGAGCCAGCTCACAGGTTTTTAGCCTCCGGCTCTCACATTTTTGTCTTCGCTCAGGAAAGAGGGCTCCGGAGCCAACCAATTTATGCAGCAGCCAAACGGCTCGCTCGCGACTTTAACGCCAGCAGCCCACAAAGTAGAATTTGGGCTCACAAGACTCGACAGCTTAGAGGGAGCATTGCTCGCGGCCTGTCCAGCCCTCCCAATCCGGCGACGGGGGGGGAAGCTGAATTCCAGGGAGAGCAATTCATCGCGCCGTCTACCCCCTCCCGAAGACTGTAGATGCCATTCCATCTGATAAATCAATTTGCACTGCATATAACCCATGGAGCGGAAATGGTAATGGCTTCTTGGGAGAGCAAGCCAGTTGGAGGAGGATGTGCCTGCAGAGAGGGGGGTACGGAGGAACAGGGGGAAAGACTCTACCTTGTCTGCTCGCCTCCAACTTGGAACATCTCTCCTAGGCAGTGTTCCCTCTAAGCCGAGTCAGTGTGAGCTAGCTCGCAGTTTTTTAGCCTCCGGCTCACACATTTTTGCCTTAGCTCAGGAAGGGGATGGCTCCCGAGGGGACTAATTTATGCAGGAGCCAAATCGCCCGCTCGCAACTTTAATGCCAGGAGCTCACTAAGTAGAATTTTTGCTCACGAGACTCCTCAGGTTAGAGGAAGCATCGCTCCCAGGTCTTCTGAAATGTAGTTCTGCAAGGGACACTCGCCCTTCTTAGAAGTCCAGCGGATTACCATCTTGGAATCCAGCTGATCGCACAGTTGCACTTTTGTGATCGTGGCTCTGCAGTAAACCGGTGGTTCTCGATTCAGTGATTTGCAGTAAATGAATGCGTGATGGGGGGGGGGTAAGGAAAGAGCTCTGGGAGAGTGTTATATATCCACAAGTATGTGTGTCGGCACACAGTCCATACATCAGATGCGCACGTACTTTACCATGCAAGCAAAGCACATATTTGTGCAACTGGAGAGTTTGGGCAAAGGCGGTGGAAAGACCCCTGCGAGTCGCTAATAGGCATGAACATGCCACAGCATGTCACTCAAACATGCGTGCTGACATAGATCCATGCGCACAAACAGGGTGGGCACGGGCCCATAGGTAAACACACGAGCATCCTCCCAGATACATGCCGGTCGACTGACACCCACCTGCACAAAAGACACACCGAGGGACACATCCCCACAAACGACGAGTTGCACAAGAAGCAGAGATGCATGAATTAGCTCACATGAACGCACTCCGCGCACATCCGTTGGCGCAGACGTTTCACAACACGCAGAGTCAAGGTTTGAACAGATGGATAAACACACACACACACACACACACACGCACATTATAAAACACACAGACACACATTATATCCTCACTTGTACTCAGGCAGACAAGCTTAGCTGTATTGTAGCCGATCTCTACCTTTGTCCCTGTGTGTGTCTGACAACTGCCCCCCCCAATACAGGGGACTTAGTTTGCACACACAGACCATTTCCCCCCATGCATTCCATCGACTGAGAGAGGCTCTAAAAAACCCCCCCACATTGTATGCATGTGCCCAAGTGAATTTGCCTGCCATGCTCTAGCCCCTGGCTCCTACGGCTCCCACAGACAAACCCGAAGCACACCCGTTCAGTTTCCTCTCCCCATGCCACCCGCCCTCCCCCATCACAGCCCTCCCCGCATGGCCAGACTTCTGCCCTCTCTCCCAAAGTGCCTCCCCAAACTTTCCCGTCCCCCCAGAGCGCAGCATCCTTTGAGCAGTGGTCCAACTGGCAGAGAACGTCCCTCCCCAGGTAAAGCCTCCCAGCCCACCCCTCCCTCCCTCCCTCCCCCCAGCCTGTGGTCCATCCATTCCTGCATCCCGTCCTCCAGCCTCCCGCCCTCGGTCCATCCCTCCCTGGCGCTTCCCTCTCCCGAAGACAAACTCCCTCCGGCCACCCCACCCCCTGGCTCTCCCTACACCGCCCCCCCCGCCCCCGCAGACAGCCCCACCCTACCTGGGGGGGAGCTGGGGGGTCCCTCCCCCGCCTGGGGCTGGCCGGGCCGGGGCTCCACGTTACAGCGGGCGGCGGGGCAGGGGCTCAGCAGCGCGGGACGGCTCGGCCATGGCACGGCAAGCGCCTGCCTCTGCGCTTCCCGGCAGAGCGTCTGAGCGCTGCTGCCTGCGCTGGCGGAGAGCCCAAGTAGCGGAAGGCAGGGGCGGGCGGGAGCGGCTGCCGGGGCGGCGAGTGGAGGGGAAGGGGGGGGAAGGAAGGGTGGAGAGAGAGACCCAGCAGCACACGGAGAGCCCAGGGCGGGGGACATGTGATGCCCGGGTGGAGGGGGGAGAGCAGAGGGCACCCGAAGACAGGAGGGAACGCGTGCATGTGCGTTTGGCGTGTGCGCTTCTGCAGAGCACAGAGCTCGCAGCGAGCAGGAGGGCGGCGCGGCACCCCAGGGTGCCCTGCCCGCGGGGCGCCGGCGGCGTTCGGCGGCCTCTTCTCCCCGGGCGCGACATACTTCTTCCCACAGGCTTCTCTCGCTGTGGCATTTGCACAGCTGGCGGTTGGTGTGGAGTTGTGCGCGCCTGGGTGTGTGTGTCGGGGCGTCTCGCAGAGCAAGCTCTGGCGTGTGTGGCTGGCTTCTGCCTCCGCAGCTGTCGGAGGCAACTCGTGGCCGGGTGTCTGCCGCGCCGCGTGTGAGTCAGGGCGCCGGTTGGGGTGCGCCGCCCGGCCGGCGCTGGTGGTGGCGTCTGCCCGAATGTGGTGGTACCTGGAAGGGTAGGCCGTGGAGTCTTGTACCGGCTGGGAACGGGAAGGGGCCTTTCCCCTCCTTCTGAAGCAGCCAAAAAAATGACCGGCAAGTTCTGCACATCTAAACATGTGCATACTTTATGTCTCTCTGCCCGTTGTCTGTTTGGAGGCGCATCATGCGCAGATGCGCAGGGGTCGCTTTCTGCATCTGGGATCCCCAAAACTGCCTTTTCCCTGTAGAGCAGACTAGGTGATGGTTGTAGGATTGGGTTCCACCCCCCTCAACAAACACCATACACCTCCCCCCCTGCACATCAGCATGGATACACCTTGTTCCCGCTTGCCATTTGTGTGTGGCACTGTGTGTCAACATGACAACTGACAGATGCGTTGCGTTTGCAGAATCCTAATGCCAGGGAGAAAAAGAGAAAGCGCCTCTGTTCTCTCTGTTCCAAGTGGAGAATGGAAGACAGCCAGAGAGGGGAAGTTTGGCTGCGGAAAAGGGTGGGCCAGGCCTTCGGCAGCAGGAGAACCGAGATGCTGGGAGTTGGGATGCAGGAATGGATGGACCGGGAGGTGAGGGCTGGCATTAGGAAGGACAGAGCAGATGTTTTGTGGCCTTCCTCAAGGCCGCTCACGGGTAACTGCGCACAAGTAGTTCTGGATCCTGAGACAGATCGAGGTGGGTAGCTGTGTCAGTCTGTTTTCGGCAGCAGAAAAGAGCCAGAGACCAGGAGCTCCTTAAAGACTAACAAAGTTGGTGGCAGCGTAGGAGCTTTTGAGAGTTGCTGCTCACTTCTACAGGTATCTGAAGTGAGCAGCGACTGGCAGAAGCTCCTCCCCTGCCACAGATTTTGTGACTCTTTAAGGTGCTATTGGCCTCTTGCTCTTTTCTATTGATTGTGAGAGGGACGGCAAGAAGGGATGAGCCAGTGCTCGGCTCGTGTGGCCCTTTCTTGTGTGCCCCGCAAAATGCCAATCGCCACAAACCTCCATCTATCAATTGGGTTGACAGCCAGTTTGGTGTAGTGGTTAAGAACATGGACTCTAATCTGGGAGAACCAGGTTGGATTCCCTGCTCCTCCACACACAGCTGCTGGTGTGACCTTGGGTCAGTCACAAGTTCTCTCAGAGCTGTTCTCTCATGAGCAGTCCTCGAAAGTGCTCTCTCGGCCCTATCCACCTCACAGGGTGTCTGTTGTGGGGAGGGGAAGGGAAGGGGATTGTAAGCCGCTCTGGGACTCCTTTGGGTAGTGAAGGGCAGGGTATAAATCCAATCTCTTCTTCTTCTTCTCTTTGCTTTGGGGTCAGGAAGGAATTATCCTCCAGGCCAGATTGGCCCAGGGATGCTGGAGATTTTTGCCTTCCTCTGGGCATAGAGCAGGGGTCACTGAGGAAGTGAGGGGGGAGGTAGTTGTGAATTTCCTGCATTGTGCAGGAGGTTGGACTAGATGACCCCCAAGGTCCCTTTCCAGCTCTATGTTTCTGTCTATTGGTCCCTGTACACTCAAGTGTTTAGGAGCATCTCCTCTAGCATACTATTCTTTCTGCAGACCACTGGGCCTTTTACAGCCCTGGTGGTCTGCAAGAAGACCACGATGCCGGGTTTTTTGTAGACCGGAATGCATTATCCCTGGGGGGCACCCCCGGCCCATGTTTCTTCTGCAGTTGTGATGAGCCCCCCCATGCACACAAACCTGCATTTACGAACCAGTCAGGTTGAGCAGACCTTTCAGCCTGTCTGTCATCTTTCTTCCCCGGAAAAATGGGGTTTTGCATCGGCCACACATTTCCTAAGGGGTGCGCAGACCTTTCTGCCGGAGCGCGGCGTGTCGCCGAGCGCAAGCTGGCTCAGGAGCTCTGTGCAAGGCGAATGTGTCATCTGCAAATGTATTTGTGCAGCGTGCATCCCGGCAGGTGTGAGATACACTGCCGGGTCCCTCTGGAAGGGCGGGGGGGGGGAAGGCTGGCAAAGCTCTTGGATTCTCTAGGCCACAAGTCAAGACAGGAAGCTCAGTTTGGGGAGACTCATTCCTAGAAGGCTGCAGTGGGAAGCGGTGGGAGAAGGAACACCAAAGGAGGAACACCGGCTGAGAATGAGGGCGGAGGGATGGCGGGCTGCAGACTTTTCAAATGGCCCTCCAGCTGTCCCTTTCATAGCAGTTTGATCTGCTGGCAATCCTCCCATGGTATGTTCCTGCCTCGGAAAACTTGAGCTGCCCATTTCCACTCACTAAACCTCCCTCAAAAGGACAGGGCATTGTTTCCCGACCAGCTGACAACCTTCTGTTGTCTCCGAAAGAATAATTGAACGTGTGGAATTCACGGCTGCAGGAAGTGGAGGCGGGCGGCTACAAGCACAGACAGCTTCAAGAGGGGACTAGATAAACATCTGGAGTAGAAGCCCATCAAGGGTGATTAGCCATAACGTATAGGTGGAACTGGGGCCGTGGTGGCTCAAGTGGGTGAGACGTTGGACTGCAGACCGGAAGGTTGGGAGTTCCGCAGTTCGAGACCCGAGCGCTGCATGACGGAGTGAGCTCTCGTCTCTGGCCCCAGCTTCTGCCAACCTAGCAGTTCAAAAGCAAGAAACTGCAAGTAGGTAAACAGGTACCACTTCGGTGGGAAGGGAACAGCATTCCTTGCGCCTCGGCATCTGGTCATGCTGGCCACATGACCACAGAAACGTCTTCGGACAGCGCTGGCTCTTCGGCTTGGAAATGGAGATGAGCACCTCATCCCTAGAGTCGGATTCAACTGGCTTTCGAGTAAGGGAAACTTTTACCTTATAGGTGGAACACTCTGTCTGGGGCAGTGATGCTCTGTATTCTTGGTGCTGGGGAGGGGCACAGTGGGAGGGCTTCTGGTGTTTTGGCCCTGCTGGTGGACCTCCTGAGGGCACCTGAGTTTTGGCCACTGGTGGTACTGGGGAGGGAGGGGACCAGTAGGCCACGGCCCCCGCCTGTCTGCTACCTTCACAACCCCTCCCTGCCCATCTACCCCTCCACCACCACCCTCCTGTGCTTCCTTCCCCTGCTTACTGGTGCCTGAGCTCTCTTTCCATGCTCCCAGCCACACGTACCACCTTCCCAGCCACAAGCCCCGCTGCTGGACCTCCTGATGGCACCTGGTATTTTTGGCCACTGTGTGACACAGAGTGCTGGACTGGATGGGCCATGGGCCTGATCCAACACTGGCTCCTCTTACATTTTTATCTTGCCTTTCTCCCCATTGGGGACTCACGGCATCTGACATCATTCTCTTATCTTCCGTTTTCCTCCACGCGACAACCCTGCAAGTCAGGGTAGGTGGAGAGTGTGTGGCCACCCAGCAAAGCTTCCTGTGGCAGAGTGTGGATTTGCTCCTGGTCAGGGCTTTTTTTGTAGAAAAAGCCCAGCAGGAACTCATTCGCATAATAGGCCACATCTAACCGTGGGAGCTGCGGTGGCTCAAGTGGTTAAGATGCTGAACTGCAGGCTGTGGAAGGTCAGTAGTTCAGCAGTTCGAGACCCAAGAGTGTCGCATGATGGAGTGAGCTCCCGTCTCTATTTCCAGCTCCTGCCAACCTAGCAGTTCGAAAGCAAGAAATTGCAAATAGATAAATAGGTACCACTTCGGTGGGAAGGTAACAGCGTTCCGTGCGCCTTGGTGTTTAGTCATGCCAGCCACATGACCACGGAAACATCTTCGGACAGCACTGGCTCTTCGGCTTTGAAACGGAGATGAGCACCGCAACCCTAGAGTCAGATTCGACTGGCTTTCGAGCAAGGGAACCTTTACCCTTTACCTAACCGCAGAAACTCATTAGCATATCAGGCCACACCCCCATGGTACCAGAAGTGTGGTCATCCAGCCACACCCACTTTTTGCTTTTTATTCTCTTTACCTTGTTTGTTGTCGCAGGTCTTTTTTTGTAGCAGGAACTCCTTTGCATGTTAGGCCACACACCCCTCATGTAGCCAGTCCTAATGAGTTTCTGCTGCTGGGTGTGGCCTATTATGCTAATGAATTCCTGCTGGGCGTGGCCAACTCGGGAGCCAGCCGGAACTCCGTTCCTGTACGCTCCTGCCCCAAAATAGCCCTGCTCTTGGTACTCCCAGGACCCCTGACCACGACACCGCTTGGGTTTCATGGGAGCTGTAACAGGATGGATAGAGCTCTTCAAACCTCCAAATCAGGCACATTTTATATTCTGCTGCTGGAGTCCATGGGGCAATGGATGAATACTGCATGTACATAATACTTTCAGCACTGAATACATGTTACGCACATTGTCTTCTTGTAAACGTTACAAGAGCCCTGTAAGATAAATCATTATTAATACATGGATGGGATGGTGTGCGCACAGAGAGAGAGAGAGAGAGAGAGAGAGAGAGAGAGAGAGAGAGAGAGAGAGAGAGAGAGAGAGAGAGAGAGACAGAGAGAGACAGAGAGAGACAGAGAGAGACAGAGAGACAGAGACAGAGACAGAGGCTTGCCTACAACACTTAATAAGAGGCATCTTTTGAATCTGGGTCCAGCTGTACAATACACACTCTTAACAAGAGCCAGTGTGGTGTAGTGGTTAGAGTGTTGGACTAGTACCTGGGAGACCCAGGTTCAAATCCACACTCCTGCCATGGAAGTTGACTGGGTGACCTTGGGCCAGTCGCACCCTCTCAGCCTAGCCTACCTCACAGGTTTGTTGTGAGGATATAATGGAGGGAACACTGGAAGCCGCTCGGGGCCCCCACCGGGGACAAAGCCGGGGTATGACAAAGCAAATAAATAGCAAAAACACAAGGTTCTTCGTCTACGCTGAACACACACAGTCAGAAACAGGGTTGCTTTCCTTTCCTTTCCTGCCAACCCGCTTCTTGCAGGCTGAACAGCATCTTAAGAAAGGGGAGTGACGCTCACGGAATACCTGAGAAGCTTTGCGGCCTGACTCCTGCCAATCATGGTAACAGTTCAAAGGCATGGGGACAGTCCAAGACATGAGAACAGTCCCCCGTTCCCCGCACGTCCACCGGCCACCCTGCCTGGGAGTCAAGGGCTCATTTGTACAGTCAACCAAACCAGGCTAGAAGGCTTCTGGCGGCCTTCTTGGCCCTGTGCCTCCGCATCCTGGCTTCCTTCTTTGCAGCCAGCCCTCCAACCTTCAGATCGGGGTAGAAGGACTCGGGGATCTCCATTCCTGCTCGTATCTGACGAAGGGAACCCGGCCTCTCTAAAGCTCACTTTTGTCGGTGAAATGGAACGTTCCTGCTTTCCCTCTTCCCGGAGTAGCCTGTTGGTCTCCCTGAAATGCAGCTGGGGTGGCAGAGCGGGGGGTCTCAGAGTGGCTTACAGACTCCTTTCCTTCCTCCTCCCCACAGCAGACACCCTGTGAGGTAGGTGGGGCTGAGAGAGCCCTGACAGAAGCTGCTCTTTTTCAAGAACACCTCTATAGAACCATGGCTTGCCCAAGATCACATCAGCAGGTGCAAGTGCCCTTTGCTTGGTTCCCCGGCACTGGCGAGGCTTGCGGAATCCAGCTGCAGATTCCTAGGTTCTGATTTGCAGCAATTTAGGCTGGGCCAACGTGTTTGCCCGAAAGAAGAAGAAGAGGAAGAGGAGGAAGAGGAGGAAGAGGAGGAAGAGGAGTCTCACTCAGAGCAGCTTACAAACTCCTGTCCCTTCCCCTCCCCACAACAGAAACCCTGTGAGATAGGTGGGGCTGAGAGAGCTCTGACAGAAACTGCCCTTTTTCAAGAGCACCTCTGACAGAACCATGGCTTGCCCAAGGTCACATCAGCAGGTGCAAGTGGAGGAGTGGGGAATCAAACCCGGTTCTCCCAGATCAGAGTCCGCACACTTAACCACTACACCAAACTAGCTGTGCTCCCTTTTCTACATGCTGCACACTGCTCCCTTTTCTACATACTAGAAGCAGCTCTGGGAGGTAAGGCGGCATGGTATAGCCCAATCTCACCATATCTCGGAAGCTAAGTAGGCTCATTACTTGGGATGGGAAACCACCAAGAAAGGCTCGGTAGAGGCAGGCAATGGCAAACCACCTCAGCTTCTCACTTGCCTTGAAAGCCCCTTGCTGGGGTATCCCTGGGTCAGTCATGGCCTGACTACACATACGTACATAGCAGCGGCTCCAGAGCTAAAATACTCAAAGTGTTAATTTTTTAAAAAAACTTTTGTCTTTGCAAACCTCACACCCTAACTCTATCTTGGCCTCCCACTCTACCCAGAAACTGGCCCCGGTCCCCTTGAACTCAGTGGGATTTATGGCTTGAAACAGGGCACCCACCAACACCGTTCCTGGTGCCTGTCGGATATTTTAATAAAGTGGGTGGGGCCGGGTAGGCTCCTGCCCGGTTGGGCTTCTGATTGCCCGCCGGAGATCTGATTGGCTGGGCAGATTGAAATGACATTTCAGCAACAGCTGCCGCGACAGTGTTGGCTTTATTCTCTCTCTTGACTCTTCTTTCCCGGTACATTTTAAAATTCTGTTCCTCTTGCCCCCTGCACTTGGGCTTCCTCTGTGTGTGGGATTGGCTCCGCCCTCCCGCAATGGCCGTTCTGTGGTTGCCCCTCCCCACCCCATGTCAGAATTCCAAAGGTGCCCGACATGGGCTCGAAACAGCCCCATAGCCAGAAGTTCTGGACTGGTGGGGCAGGGGCCAGGGCACTGGGCCAGGGGAGCGGGAACTTAATTAGATTAAGAACATAAGAGAAGCCAATGTTGGATCAGGCCAATGGCCCATCCAGTCCAACACTCTGGGTCACACAGTGGCCAAAGATACCAGGTGCCATCAGGAGGTCCACCAGTGGGGCCGGGACACTAGAAGCCCTCCCACTGTTGACCCTCCCCCAAGAACCACGTGCGGATTACTAGATTTGAGTCCAGTCGCATTTTAGAGACCAACAAGATAAAATCGTAGAACAAAGTTAAGAGTCCAGGGGCACCTTTAAGACCAGCCGAGTTTTATTCAAGGTGTGGGCTTTCATTTGCACGCTCACTTTGTCAAGACAATGAAATGGAATTACGGAACATAGTTGTATAGAGAGAGAGAGTAGCTTGTTCAACAAGCATGCAAATTAGCGGAGATGTCTTTTAACAGATAACAAGAATGACAAGCTTGGTTTCTGGTTATCATCTGTTTGCGTTCAACTGGGGGGGGAAACAACACAGGTAATAAATATGTCAGGATTGCAGATTGGTGTACACTAATTGTGAGAATCCAGTCTACAGATCACATCCATCTCCTTTCTACCATGGAGGGCAGATTGGTGTACCCTAATTGTGAGAATCCAGTCTACAGATCACATCCATCTCCTTTCTACCATGGAGGGCAGACTTGACACCCCCCTCCACCCCCGCCCCCTTCGAACATCCTAGCAAACCCCAAGTCCAGCACTATCATGCCGTTGGCTGTCGGCAGCCTCCCTGTTTGCCCTTACCAGCCCTCCTCCTGCAAAGACTTCAAAATTTCAGCCACTCTCTCTCCTGCCTCCTTCCCCAGCCCAGTATTGCTTCTTCCTTCACCACCACCCCTTGAAGCAGCAAAGGGAGGGAATCGTTCCCTGTGGCTCTCCAGAGTCTCAGGCCAAGGTCTTTCATATCCCCTAATGCCCAGTCCCTCCACTTTAACTGGAGATGGTGGGGATTGAACCTGGGGCCTTCTGCACTCCAAGCAGATGCTCTATCAGCACTGAGCCACGGAGACCTCGCAAAGCAAAGAGGCCAGTATTCAGGGTCTCAGGTAGAGGTCTTTCACATCACCTATTGCCTGGTCTTTTTTTACCTGGAGAGGGCGGGGATTGAACCCGGGGCCTTCTGCACTCCAAGCAGAGGTTCTGCCACTGAGCCACGGCCCCTCTCCTCTTCCGCCCCCCTGCCTTAAACCAGTAGTATGTAGCTAACCTTAGGGTGGAGGCAGTTCCCCCTGCACAAGGACCATCCCTCTAGCTTTAAGCGGCTCTTCTGGGAAGCTGGAGGAAGGCTCTTTGGATGGGTTGCCAACCTCCAGGTGGCAGCTGGGGATCCCCCGGGATTACAAATGATACCCTGGCGACAGAGATCCGTTCCCCTGGAGAAAATGGCTGCTTTGGATGGTGGGCTCCGTGGCCTTATACTCCATTGAAGTCCTTCCCCTCCCTAAACCTCGCCCTTCCCAGGCTCCACCCCCCACATTTCCAGGTATTCCCTGAGCCAAAGCTGCCAACCTTACTCTTTGGGCTAGAGAAAGGGTTCTTAACTTGGGGTCTATGTGTTGGAAATATGTGTCTGTTGCAAAGTCTAATTCGGTCATTATAGGGTTAATCTATTTACCTTGTGTGCTATTGTTTAGGCTGACCTGGAAGGGCAACCTGGCTCAGAGCCAATGAAAACAAAGCCTGCAAAATCTAAGTCTGTTTATTCACAATCATTGGCTAATGCATTCAGGTGATTTCCTTCTACAGGTCAAGAAGAAGAAGAATCTCCATTACTGTTGTTGTTGAGAGACCATGTGGTCAGTCTG